>CM022303.1:536445098-537809606 GCA_011799875.1 Thinopyrum elongatum
TTTAGTTGCATAAATTTTATATAATTTTAGTTTCAAAAATACTAGAGGTTTATAAAAGCTTTTTAGTTGATTCTTTTTGCTGTTGAAGAATATTATAGTTTTGTTTTAGTTGATCATAAAAAAATTTAAGTGATTCTTTTTAGTTCATTCTTTTTGCTATTAGAGTTTTGTAAAAGCTTTTTAGTTCATTCTTTTTGCTATTAGTTCATTCTTCGAGCTAAATGACCCTAAAATTGAAAATCACTACAAATGAACTCTCAACAGGTTGAAACTTGGCATGGTATCATCATTTCACCCACATAGCATGTGCTAGAAAGTTGAGAGGGTTACGACAAAAACTGGATGGACTTCGTGTACAAACTGGACAATCTCTTTCGAAGTATCAGGGTTTCACATGAAAACTCATGTGTTACGAAGGCATTTCATATTTTTTAAACTTATTTGAACTCCCAACTTTTTGTGCGTTCAATATGCACCATTCAAAGCCACATCATCAGTTTTCTACCCTTTATGACTTCATTTGCTATTTTTCATGCATTTAATCTTTTCTTTGAGCTAAATGACCTTGAAATTGAAAAGCACTACAAATGAACTCTGAACAGGTTGAAACTTGGCATGGTATCATCATATCACCCACATAGCATGTGCTAGAAATTTGAGAGGGTTACGACAAAAATTGGATGCACTTCGTGTACAAACTGGACAATCTCTTTCGAAGTATGAGGGTTTCGGACGAAAACTCATGTGTTACGAAGGCATTTCATTTTTTTTAAACTTATTTGAACTCTAGACTTTTTGTGCGTTCAATATGCACCATTCAAAGCCACATCATCAATTTTCTACCCTTTATGACTTCATTTGCTATTTTTCATGCATTTATCTTTTCTTTGAGCTAAATGACCCTGAAATTGAAAAGCACTACAAATGAACTCTGAACAGGTTGAAACTTGGCATGGCATCATCATTTCACCCACATAGCATGAGCTAAAAAGTTGAGAGGGTTACGACAAAAACTGGATGCACTTCGTGTACAATATGGACAATCACTTTCGAAGTATCAGGGTTTCGGACGGAAACTCATATGTTACAAAGGCATTTCATTTCTTCACATGTAACTGTAGTGATATTCTAGATCAAAGGCATCATCAGAATAGTTGTGGAGAGAAAGTCTTGACTTTTTCTTCGTGTGTGTCCCTTGCTTATTGCGCCGTAACCATGGATAATCTTCATCGTTTAACAGGGTGCTTGGGTCAGCCTTGACTTTGAAGGGAGGAATTTCATGAAACTTTTCATAATCTTCAGACATGTCTGTCTTTCCCTCCACTCCCACGATGTCTCTTTTCCCTGAAAGAACTATGTGGCACTTTGGCTCATTGTATGATGTATTCGCTTCCTTATCTTTTCTTTTTCTCAGTTTTGTAGGCATGTCCTTCACATAGAAAACCTGCGCCACATCATTGGCTAGGACGAATGGTTCGTCTGTGTACCCAAGATTGTTGAGATCCACTGTTGTCATTCCGTACTGCGGGTCTACCTGTACCCCGCCTCCTGACAGATTGACCCATTTGCACCGAAACAAAGGGACCTTAAAATCATGTCCATAGTCAAGTTCCCATATGTCCACTATGTATCCATAATATGCGTCCTTTCCCCTCTTGGTTGCTGCATCAAAGCGGACACCACTGTTTTGGTTGGTGCTCTTTTGATCTTGGGCGATCGTGTAAAATGTATTCCCATTTATCTCATACCCTTTGTAAGTCAATACAGTCGAAGATGGTCCCCTGGCCAACGAGTACAGCTCATCTGCAACAGTGTTGTCACCCATGAGATGTGTTTGCAACCAACTACCAAAAGTCCTGATGTGTTCACATGTAATCCAGTCGTCACACTTCTCCGGGTGTTTGGAGCGCAGACTATTCTTGTGTTCATTGACATACGGGGTCACCAAGGTAGAATTCTGTAGAACTGTGTAGTGTGCTTGTGTGACGCCCCCGGTTCAATCGTACACTAATCATACACGCAAACGTGTACGATCAAACCCAGGGACTCACGGGAAGATATCACAACACAACTCTAAACACAAATAAACGGAGGTCCACAATATTACAGACCAGGGATCCGAAGATCCGAATACATGAGTCAGTCATACAAATAATATCTGGGTACAGACATAGTTAGACAAGTTCTGCCTTAAGAAGGCTAGCACAAACAGCGACACTAGATCGAAAGGCGTTGGCCTCCTGCCTGGGAGCCTCCGATCCTACTCCTGGTCAGATGGCTCGATCCAGTAGTACGTGCCCTCTGGACCCGCCTGGTAGTAGGCTCCGGTGGTGGCGTCTGGCTCCTGGACTCCATCGCCTGGTGTATCATCAAGGTGGGGTATATGGGGGAAAAGAGAAAATAAAGCAACCGTGAGTACTCATCCGAAGTACTCAGCAAGCAAGGATCTATACTACATATGCAACATTATCAATGGAGAAAAGGCTGTATATGTGGACTGGGCTGCAGAAATGCCAGAATAGAGAGAAAGGCCTAGTCCTATCGAAGACTAGCATCTTCAAACATCTTCTCAAAGCCGGTCGCAATCCTATCATCGCAGGATCGCTTGATCTTTTTCACACTTCAGGGATGCATACCTTTGCATAAACCCATTAAAATGCGTGTTCTAAATCTGGTTTGACACCAGGTATTGAGATAACCCTGTGGAACAATATGGAGTTTCAATTTGCAAAGCTCGTGTTACATGAGAAGAGGTTGTTTGTGCTTGAACCATAAGATGTGCTAAAATAGGACTTTGAGGCGACTTAAAGCATCGAACAACCCATTACATTAGGCCTTGCCGGGGGTGTAGAGACAGTATTCATATCATAATCGGCAATTGTTCGAGCCATCACTTGTTATTTTGACGAAGGTTCAGATCTGGTTGAGATTCTATAGAAATCTATACAAGCATTGGTGATCCGTGTATATCAATCCTTCGCAACGTTAGTGTACCGAGAAGTAATGTCCCCATAGCTTCAAGGCATAGATAACCGCAAAAGGTTCGAGATCATGCACGGGAAATAAAAAAAGAGTGTTCCCTTCTGAGCTGCGCAATGTGTTCGGGAGGCATGAAGCAATCACTTTGCCTCTTGCATTAGGACAACAGCCTAATCCTTGACGAGGATGCATCACAGTATTCACGAAAATCCTTGATTTGGGAACCGGGGGGTGCTATTACTGGGGGGCAATGTCAATGGATTCTTTTAGTGTCTGAAAGCGTTCCTTGGACATTTTTTTTTCTGTCACGGAAAAAGGAAAATCAACATTTAAAACACCTTTGTGAGCACGTTGGGGGTCAATATTTTGCGAATCTTGAAAAGTCTCTCCCATGATCGACTGCATACCTATCGAGATACTGCGAAAACCTTGCTGACTTGCTTAACATTCTTTGGGGGAGTCCAGTCGAGATATGAGCCTGAACTGTGTCGGGGTTAACACACTCTCCGATCCTTGGAAACACATGTCCAGGTAGTGTACTAACTAATCTATGACGCCAAAATTTAAGGCATTTGGAATACTTGCAATAACAACTGGTGTTCTCGGAGGCTTTCTAGAAACGAAGCGTAGAGTATGGTTCACATGTTCCTCTTTATTCTTAGAATAGACCCCCAGAATTATCAATCTAGATATCCACACGAATTTGTCGGGTAAAATTCCATGAATATATAATTCATCAGACGGGAAGACGTAGCATTGGGGTCATTCCGTTAGGCAACAAAGGACATGACGGTGATAATGGTCATAGGAGCCAGCACGAGGCGATGCAGTCATTTGGAATGTCCATCAATTTACGGACACGGATACTGGTGATAACCCAACTCAAGTGCGGTTTAAGAGGAACACCGTGATCCACGAGTTTGATCATGAAAGATCATTGAGTCCGGGGCCGTGGGTATTTATCTGGATTGTGGCTTGGGTTCTGGGCCGGTAAGTCCTGACAATCGAGGTTAGGAGTTCCGATCCTTCTTCTTAACGACTGTGAAGTGCTCCCGCAAGCAAGGACTGTGGGGCGGATGAACCACTCTAGTGCCTTGTCGATTTCTTAGTTCTTCCTTAAGAGCTCAAGGAGGGGTGATGCGGAGGCACTTATAGGTCCGCTTGCAAATAGGAAACGGTGGCCAGGCTCCAGTCGATGACGAACTCGACAGGCTCTAGCCGGGGGGTTTCCTGGAAGTTCTTCGTGGAAAGACTCTGGAAAAATCTCGAACACAGGAACGTTCTCGATCCCCTTCCAGAGGTGAGGCGTTCACAGCAATTCATAACATCTATCTCAGCTTCATCAACAGCGTCCTGCGAGTAAGTGCGGCGGCGTATATTTTCCACTATCTCATCGGTGGGGTGAAGAAGTTTGGGGACGGACTTTATTGGCACAATTGATCGAAGCAATGTGAGCTGTTCAAACCAATCCATTCGAGTTGAGGTCGTATGGTGGAAGACTTGCATGATATAGGTGAAGCTAGTAATGTCAAATTCCTCTCGATTTCACGCATGGACTTTATGTGCCATCATAGTGGGTTTGACATTGGCCCGCAGGGTACGGACAACATTGGCAGGTTCACATCGTTTCGAATTGTTCTGTAATGAGATTAATGCAAATGCTTTCAGCCATGCATGAATGCGATGCTCCTGAATCAATAATACAGAAGCAGGTACTGGTTAACAAGAAGGGACCCATCACGTAGCAGGTTGATCCTGGACTTCTTCAATGTCAATGTTTGTAAGCTTGACCACGACCACGTGAAGCAGGACCCAGTATTATAGTTGCGGGGTCTATTGTTGCCGAACGGCCATATCCACGGCCAGCCCGAGGAAAATCTAACTAGATATCATGGTCTGGCGGCAGTCTTAGCCTGGTGCCTGGGTTTGGCGGGCACTTGAAACACAACCTCTTCAGGACGAATAGGGGGCATTGTTCTGAATAGCTTGAGCCTTTGACGGCCTTCGTGGTGGAGGGAGGTAGACGTAGTGCAGCAGTGTTCTTTGCACGAGGCATTGGGCACGGAACGCGTTGTGGGGAATCAACTCTCGCTCGTTGCTGATCCCGAAGATTAGCCCGCCGTCAAGCGATAGCGCTTCTGCGAGTCCGTTGTGTTCCAGTCTGAGCGGGGGGTCTCACGGAATAGCCTTGTTTCACAAAATAGATTGAGAAGCATTGATGATCTTGGAACAGCTAGTGCAAAGCTTGAGGTCAGGGTGTAGTCCATTAGGCTTCTCCTGTCTGCACATCTGTGGCGATGTCTTCCTCCGCATAGCGGGAGATATCAAAGGTAAGAAATTCCCGCTGATAAGCTTCGACGGTTTTTTACTATTGCCTGGGGTGAGGTTGCGGAAACTGGGTCTTCATGCGTTCCTAATTGCTTGAGGGAGGTATCTCGTGCACGGAAAGCATCCTGGAACTTCCACAATACCAAGTGATACGTTCCAACAGGCAGAGTACGCTTGTGTGTGTCCCACACATTGAGCACAGCTGGGCCCTTAAGAAAAAGGCTGGCGAGGTGACAAAGGTTGGCGGTGGGGCGACATTAGCCTACTCCATCTCGTGAGTGAATGTCGCGGAGCCCGTCATAACGTCATCAACAGGGGCTTGTCAGAGTTGCAACTGCGTTTAAGCATCGTAGAACGTCTCAGAGGGGCAAACCAACTCGACGGCGATACGCCGTGAACAGTGCATCCAGATCACCTGAGTGGCACGGAATCAGAACGCGGTGTGTCATTCGGCGAGGCTCGTACGGGCACAGATGCTTTGTAGTTCCGGGTAGCATGCTTCCAGCAGGGCATATACGGTAATCTGTATCTAATCTCAGAGTCATCCAGATATCACGGCTGTCCTCGAAGACGTGCGACAGCATAAAAAGGGAAAAGGAGAGTAGGCGGCATCATGTACTCTGCCATCAAAAAAAAAATCAATCGGTCCACGCCTAATCCTCATCCGTGAAAAGGTTTAAACTCGGTGTCTGATTCATTCTGCCAGATCATAAATCACGAACTTCAGCATAGTTACTGGTCCTGATTAAAAACTTGCGGTAATCCTCGTAAACCATGAAACACTCAAAAAAAAGAAAAAGGTGGAAGGTCGGTTGTACGCAGCGTTGTAGCCAAGTCTGGTCATTAGAGCGATCAGGACAGCTGGAAACCAGGGGTATTACGAGCACAAGTGCGAGCAAAAGCTGTGTCGTCGGACCGGTGGAAGACAAACGGTCCATCTGAAACAGAGGAAATTCAACTTGTCAATGACAAGGCAAGTATAAACCGGATCTCATCTCGGAGAGAAAGGTTAAACTAAAAACAATGGAAAGGAAATGATTATCATACTAATCGATCAACGACAGGGCAATGCACAGATATCCAGCTTCCTGGGTAAACGGGATTACGACGATCCTAAGTGTCGGCGTTAGTAAACTTATTTAACCCGAATAGAAAGATGAGTTAGGAGTCCCAGAGTATAGACTAGGAATAAAAGATCCTAAACCACCCAGTTTTGGCGACGTGGGGCCCGTAAGCCACACACCATTTAGTGAAATTAGTTTCTTCTCGGTTTCTAGACTCAACTTCGGCCAAGGAAATTTGGAGGGGGGGGCTTCCTACAGCCGTCGGCTCTGATACCAAGGGCCGGCCGGCTGGGCTTCGGCCCAGTTGGGCCGGAGGGGGGGGGGTCCTTCTTCTTCTTTTCTGTTTCATTTTTCTTTTATCTTTTTCTTTATTCTCCTTTCGCAGTTTAGTAAATAGTCAGGCCTCAAAATGGTTTTTGCAAAACATGAGACCTAGTTCATAAATACTAGTGCATTATTCCCTAACACGTAATATTAGTTTGGACAAAACATAATTCCATATTTATTTCAGATTTAATAAATGGTTATTAAATATTATCTTTATCCACTGTTTGAGGTTGTTCGAGTCACTTATCCAATTCCAATGATGTTGGTTTCAATTTTAGAATAGCCTCTGGAATATTTGCTATATATCTAACATTTTAGCTCCTATATTGGACAACTTTCATATTTCACTTTCATTTAATTTTTGAATTTGACTTAGTAGTTGAAATGCAATGTGATGCTAATGATGATTATGCACTGTTGATCATGCTAACATGTCATTATCAAAAGTGATTACTGTTGCTAATCACCGGGGGTGTTACAGCTTGAGACCAAGAATGCCCATCCCTACATATTATTGAGTCCACTCCTAGCGTGCCTTTTCCAGTCAGTCTCCCATCATACCGCGATTGAGGGAGACCAATCTTCTTAAGGTCAGGAATGAAGTCAACACAAAACCCAATGACCTCCTCCGTTTGATGGCCCGTGGAGATGCTTCCTTCTGGCCTAGCACGGTTACGAACATATTTCTTTAAGACTCCCATGAACCTCTCAAAGGGGAACATATTGTGTAGAAATACAGGGCCCAGAATGGCAATCTCGTCGACTAGATGAACTAGGACGTGCGTCATGATATTGAAGAAGGATGGTGGGAACACCAACTCGAAACTGACAAGACATTGCACCAAATCACTCCTTAACCCTGGTAGGATTTCTGGATCGATTACCTTCTGAGAGATTGCATTGAGAAATGCACATAGCTTCACAATGGCTAATCGACCGTTTTCTGGTAGAAGCCCCCTCAATGCAACCGGAAGCAGTTGCGTCATAATCACGTGGCAGTCATGAGACTTTAGGTTCTAGAACTTTTTCTCTGCCATATTTATTATTCCCTTTATATTTGACGAGAAGCCAGACGGGACCTTCATACTGAGCAGGCATTCAAAGAAGATTTCCTTCTCTTCTTTGGTAAGAGCGTAGCTGGCAGGACCTTCATACTGCTTTGGATGCATGCCGTCTTTTTCGTGCACACGTTGCTGGTCCTCTCGTGCCTCCGGTGTATCTTTTGTCTTCCCATACATGCCCAAGAAGCCTAGCAGGTTCACTCAAAGATTCTTCGTCATGTGCATCACGTCGATTGTAGAGCGGACCTCTAGGTCTTTCCAATAGGGTAGGTCCCAAAATATAGATTTCTTCTTCCACATGGGTGCGCATCCTTCAGCGTCATTCGGAATAGATAGTCCGCCAGGACCCGTTCCAAAGATTACTTGTAAATCATTGACCATATCAAGTATGTGATAACCAGTACGGACGGCGGGCTTCTTCCGGTGATCTTCCTCACCTTTGAAATGCTTGCCTTTCTTTCGACATTGATGGTTGGTCGGAAGAAATCGACGATGTCCCAGGTACACATTCTTCATGCATTTGTCCAAATATATACTTTCGGTGTCATCTAAACAGTGCGTGCATGCGTGGTATCCCTTGTTTGTCTGTCCTGAAAGGTTACTGAGAGTAGGCCAATCATTGATGGTTACAAACAGCAACGCATGTAGGTCAAATTCCTCCTGGTCGTGCTCATCCCACACACGTACACCTTTTCCATTCCACAGCTGTAAAAGTTCTTCAACTTATGGCCTTAGGTACACATCAATGTCGTTGCCGGGTTACTTAGGGCCTTGGATGAGCACTGGCATCATAATGAACTTCCGCTTCATGCACAACCAAGGAGGAAGGTTATAGATACATAGAGTCACGGGCGAGGTGCTATGATTGCTGCTTTGCTCCCCAAATGCATTAATGCCATCTGCGCTTAAACCAAACCATATGTTCCTTGCGTCACCTGCAAAGTCCCCCCACGTTCTCTCGATTTTTCTCCACTGCGACCCGTCAGCGGGTGCTCTCAACTTCCCGTCTTTCTTACGGTCCTCTTTGTGCCATCGCATCAACTTGGCATGCTCTTTGTTTCTGAACAGATGTTTCAACCGTGGTATTATAGGAGCATACCACATCACCTTGGCAGGACCCTCTTCCTGGGGCGCTCGCCCTCAACATCACCAGGGTCATCTCGTCTGATCTTATACCGCAATGCACCGCATACTGGGCATGCGTTCAAATCCTCATATGCACCGTGGTAGAGGATGCAGTCATTAGGGCATGCATGTATCTTCTGCACCTCCAATCCTAGAGGGCATAGAACCTTCTTTTCTCCATACGTACTTTCGGGTAATTCGTTGTCCTTTGGAAGCCTCTTCTTCAATATTTTCAGTAGCTTCTCAAATCCGTTGTCAGATACACCATTGTCTGCCTTCCATTGCAGCAATTCCAGTGTGGTACCGAGCTTTGTGTTGCCATCTTCACAATTTGGGTACAACCCTTTTTTGTGATCCTCTAACATGCGATCGAACTTCAACTTCTCCCTTTCACTTTCGCATTGTCTCTTTGCATCAACAATGACCCGGTTAAGATCATCATCGGGCACATCGTCTGGTTCCTCTTGATCTTAAGCTTCCCCCGTTGCAGCATCACCGTATTCAGGGGGCGGATAGTTGTCATCATCCTCTTCTTCGTTGTCTTCCATCATAACCCCTCTTTCTCCGTGCTTGGTCCAAACATTATAGTGTGGCATGAAACCCTTCTCAAGCAGGTGGATGTGAAGGGTTTTCGAGTCAGAGTAAGAGTTCGTATTCCCACAGATAGGGCATGGACAACACATAAAACCATTCTGCTTGTTTGCCTCAGCCACTTAGAGAAAATTATGCACGCCCTTAATGTACTCGGAGGTGTGTCTGTCACCGTACATCCATTGCCGGTTCATCTGTGTGCATTATATATAATTAAGTGTGTCAAAAACCATTACGGAACATCATGAATAGAGAAGTGACCAAATTAATAGAAGTTCATCATCACATTAAAACCAAAGTACAGTAGTGATCAAATGTTATTACTGAAAAAATAAATACATAAAGTTCATACATAGTTCTCATTGAACAACATATAGCTCTCTAGAGCATCTAATTAAAACATACATTGAAACTATGTAAAACATCTAAATGCAACAACAAATGCTCACCACGGTGGTGCCGGCGACGAGATCGGCGCGGGCGATCGACGGCGGTGAGGACGGGGACGGGATAGGACGGACCGGCAAACCTAGACAAATCTTGAGGAAAATGGATCTTGGACAAGGAGCTTGGAGAGGAGAAAGCTTAAGTGTGGCTCGGGCATTTCATCGAACACCTCATGTGCATATGAGGTGAGCTAGAGCAACACACACCTCTCCCACGGCCGGCCAAAAAATCAGAGCAGTGAGCGACAGAGCAGTGAGCGGGCAGGGGTATATATAGGCTTCTCTTTAGTACCGGTTGGTGGCTAGAACCGGGACAGAAGACTGACCTTTGGTCCCAGTTCCAGCCACCAACCGGGACTAAAGGTGCTGGGCCAGGAGCGAGGCCCATTGGTCCTAGTTCGTGTCTGGAACCGAGACCAAAAGTGTCAGATGAACCGGGACCAATGGCCCCCGAGGCCCGGCCGGCGCCCTAGCCTCACGAACCGGGACTGATGCACCCTTTGGTCCTGGTTCATGATTGAACCGGGATTAATTATTGGGAAATGTAGCATGCAATTTCAAAAAAAATCCTACACTCACGCAAGACCTATCTAGGAGATGCATAGCAACGAGAGGGGGAGAGTGTGTCCACGTACCCTCGTAGACCGAAAGCGGAAGCGTTTGACAACGCGGTTGATGTAGTCGAACTTCTTCTCGTTTTGACCGATCAAGCACCGAACGTACGGCACCTCCGAGTTCTGCACACGTTCAGCTCGATGATGTCCCTCGAACTCTTGATCCAGTAAAGTGTCGAGGGAGAGTTTTGTCAGCACGACGGCGTGGTGACGGTGATGGTGAAGTGATCCGCGCAGGGCTTCGCCTAAGCACTATGAAGATATGACCGGAGACGTAAACTGTGGAGGGGGGCGCCGCACACGGCTAGGAATCAATGTTGTGTGTTCTAGCGGTGCCCCCCCACCTATATATAGGTGGGAGAGGGAGGGGAGCAGCAAGGGGCTCCCCAAGTAGGAGGGATCCTACTTGGGCGCCTCCTCCAAGTCGGCCTCCCCCCCTTCCATATCTACCGGAGGGGGAAGGAAAGAGGAGGGAGGAGGGAAGGAAGGGGGAGGCCGAATCCCTCCCCTTTCCTTCTCTTTCCCCCCTTTCCTTTCCCTCAGGTGCGGCCCATATGGGGGGCGCAGCAGCCCCTGCTGGCTGCTGCGTTTCCCCTCTTGGCCCATTAGGCCCATATCTTTGCCGGGGGGGGGACCCCTTTCGGTGACCCGATATGTACCCGGTACCCCCGGAACACTTCCAGTGTCTGAATATCATCGTCCTATATATGAATCTTTACCTCTCGACCATTTTGAGACTCCTCGTCATGTCTGTGATCTCATCCGGGACTCCGAACAACATTCGGTCACCAAATCACATAACTCATATAATATAAAATCGTCATCGAACGTTAAGCGTGCGGACCCTACGGCTTCGAGAACTATGTAGACATGACCAAGACACCTCTCCGGTCAATAACCAATAGTGGAACCTGGATGCTCATATTCGTTCCCACATATTCTATGTAGATCTTTATCGGTTGTACCGTTAATGACAACATACATTATTCCCTTTGTCATCGGTATGTTACTTGCCCGAGATTCGATCGTCGGTATCTTCATACCTACTTCAATCTCGTTACTGGAAAGTCTCTTTACTCATTCCGTAATACATCATCCCGCAACTAACTTATTAGTCACATTGCTTGCAAGGCTTCTTATGATGTGCATTACCGAGAGGGCCCAGAGATACCTCTCCGATACTCGGAGTGACAAATCCTAATCTCGATCTATGCCAACCCAACAAACACCTTCGGAGATACCTGTAGAGCATCTTTATAATCACCCAGTTACGTTGTGACATTTGATAGCACACAAGGTATTCCTCCGGTATCCGGGAGTTGCATAATCTCATAGTCAAAGGAATATGTATATGACATGAAGAAAGCTCTAGCAATAAAACTGAACGATCAATATGCTAAGCTAACAGATGGGTCATGTCCATCACATCATTCTCCTAATGATGTGATCCCGTTTATCAAATGACAACACATGTCTATGGTTAGGAAACTTAACCATCTTTGATTAATGAGCTAGTCTAGTAGAGGCTTCACTAGGGACTCAGTGCTTTGTCTATGTATCCACACATGTATCAAGTTTTCGGTTAATACAATTCTAGCATGAATAATAAACATTTATCATGATATAAGGAAATATAAATAAAAACTTTATTATTGCCTCTAGGGCATATTTCCTTCAGTCTCCCACTTGCACTAGAGTCAATAATCTAGATTACATTGTAATGATTCTAACACCCATGGAGTCTTGATGCTGATCATGTTTTGCTCGTGGAAGAGGCTTAGTCAATGGGTCTGCCACATTCAGATCCGTATGTATTTTGTAAATCTCTATGTCTCCCTTCTTGACTTGATCACGGATGGAGTTGAAGCGTCTCTTGATGTGTTTGGTTCTTTTGTGAAATCTGGATTCCTTCGCCAAGGCAATTGCTCCAGTATTGTCACAAAAGATTTTCATTGGACCCGATGCACTAGGTATTACACCTAGATCGGATATGAACTCCTTCATCCAGACTCCTTCATTTGCTGCTTCCGAAGCAGCTATGTACTCCGCTTCACACGTAGATCCCGCCACGACGCTTTGCTTGGAACTGCACCAACTGACAGCTCCACCATTCATTATAAATACGTATCTGGTTTGTGACTTAGAGTCATCCGGATCAGTGTCAAAACTAGCATCGACGTAACCATTTACGACAAGCTATTTGTCACCTCCATAAACGAGAAACATATCCTTAGTCCTTTTCAGGTACTTCAGGATGTTCTTGACCGCTGTCCAGTGATCCACTCCTGGATTACTTTGGTACCTCCCTGCTAGACTTATAGCAAGGCACACATCAGGTCTGGTACACAACATAGCATACATGATAGAACCTATGGCTGAGGCATAGGGAATGACTTTCATTTTCTCTCTATCTTCTGCAGTGGTCGGGCATTGAGTCTGACTCAACTTCACACCTTGTAACACAGGCAAGAACCCTTTCTTTGACTGATCCATTTTGAACTTCTTCAAAACTTTATCAAGGTATGTGCTTTGTGAAAGTCCAATTAAGCGTCTTGATCTATCTCTATAGATCTTGATGCCCAATATATAAGCAGCTTCACCGAGGTCTTTCATTGAAAAACTTTTATTCAAGTATCCTTTTATGCTATCCAGAAATTCTATATCATTTCCAATCAACAATATGTCATCCACATATAATATTAGAAATGCTACAGAGCTCCCACTCACTTTCTTGTAAATACAGGCTTCTCCAAAAGTCTGTATAAAACCATATGCTTTGATCACCTCATCAAAGCATATATTCCAACTCCGAGATGCTTGCACCAGTCCATAAATGGATCGCTGGAGCTTGCACACTTTGTTAGCACCTTTAGGATCGACAAAACCTTCTGGTTGCATCATATACAACTCTTCTTTAAGAAATCCATTAAAGAATGCAGTTTTGACGTCCATTTGCCAGATTTCATAATCATAAAATGCGGCAATTGCTAACATGATTCGGACAGACTTAAGCATCGCTACGGGTGAGAAAGTCTCATCGTAGTCAACCCCTTGAACTTGTCGAAAACCTTTCGCGACAAGTCGAGCTTTGTAGACAGTAACATTACCATCAGCGTCAGTCTTCTTCTTGAAGATCCATTTATTTTCTATGGCTCGCCAATCATCGGGCAAGTCAACCAAAGTCCATACTTTGTTCTCATACATGGATCCTATCTCAGATTTCATGGCCTTAAACCATTTATCGGAATCTGGGCTTATCATCACTTCTTCATAGTTTGTAGGTTTGTCATGGTCTAGTAACATGACTTCCAGAACAGGATTACCGTACCACTCTGGTGCGGAACGTGCTCCGGTTGACCTACGAGGTTCGGTAGTAACTTGATCTGAAGCTTCATGATCATCGTCATTAGCTTCCTCTCTAGTTGGTGTAGGCATCACGGGAACAGATTTCTCTGATGAGCTACTTTCCAAATTGAGAGAAGGTACAATTACCTCATCAAGTTCTACTTTCCTCCCACTCACTTCTTTCGAGAGAAACTCCTTCTCTAGAAAGGACCCATTCTTAGCAACAAAGATCTTGCCGTTGGATCTGTGATAGAAGGTGTACCCAACAGTTTCTTCTGGGTATCCTATGAAGACGCACTTCTCCGATTTTGGTTCGAGCTTATCAGGCTGAAGTTTTTTCACATAAGCATCGCAACCCCAAACTTTAAGAAACGACAGCTTAGGTTTCTTGCCAAACCACAGTTCATACGGTGTCGTTTCAATGGATTTAGATGGTGCCCTATTTAACATGAATGCAGCTGTCTCTAATGCATAACCCCAAAATGATAGTGGTAAATCGGTAAGAGACATCATAGATCGCACCATATCTAATAAAGTACGGTTACGATGTTCGGACACACCATTACCCTCATCAAGTTCTACTTTCCTCCCACTCACTTCTTTCGAGAGAAACTCCTTCTCTAGAAAGGACCCATTCTTAGCAACAAAGATCTTGCCGTTGGATCTGTGATAGAAGGTGTACCCAACAGTTTCTTCTGGGTATCCTATGAAGACGCACTTCTCCGATTTGGGTTCGAGCTTATCAGGCTGAAGTTTTTTCACATAAGCATCACAACCCCAAACTTTAAGAAACGACAGCTTAGGTTTCTTGCCAAACCACAGTTCATACGGTGTCGTTTCAATGGATTTAGATGGTGCCCTATTTAACATGAATGCAGCTGTCTCTAATGCATAACCCCAAAATGATAGTGGTAAATCGGTAAGAGACATCATAGATCGCACCATATCTAATAAAGTACGGTTACGACGTTCGGACACACCATTACGCTGTGGTGTTCCAGGTGGCATGAGTTGTGAAACTATTCCACATTGTTTTAAATGAAGGCCAAACTCGTAACTCAAATATTCGCCTCCGTGATCAGATCGTAGAAACTTTCTTTTCTTGTTACGATGATTCTCCACTTCACTCTGAAATTCTTTGAACTTTTCAAATGTTTCAGACTTGTGTTTCATCAAGTAGATATACCCATATCTGCTCAAATCATCTGTGAAGGTCAGAAAATAACGATACCCGCCGTGAGCCTCAATACTCATCTGACCGCATACATCGGTATGTATTATTTCCAATAAGTTAGTGGCTCGCTCCATTGTTCTGGAGAACAGAGTCTTAGTCATCTTGCCCATGAGGCATGGTTCGCAAGCATCAAATGATTCATAATCAAGTGATTCCAAAAGTCCATCCAGATGGAGTTTCTTCATGCGCTTTACACCAATATGACCTAAACGACAGTGTCACAAATATGTTGCACTATCATTATCAACTTTGCATCTTTTGGCATCAATATTATGAATATGTGTATCACCACGATCGAGATTCAACAAAAATAGACCACTCTTCAAGGGTGAAAGTACATGTAGTCCCCATGTGTGGTTTTGGTAATTAAATGACAATCCTTATGGACTAATGTTTACATTGAGATATACATTTGAAGGTTAGTCCCATTAGAAAATGATTGAAGAATATTGGAAGACAACTCCTTTGAAGCAACAATTACATCGAGCATCAAAAGATGAAAAAACCAAAAAAAAGCTCTGCCCTTCCATCTCTTGGATAGATAGAGAGGGAGGGCAGAGGCCTTTGGTGTCCCTTTCAGTCAAGAATTGGGGCTTCACAATTACTAGCCAATATTTATCTCATGCCTTTCCTCGTTCATGGTTCGATATTCTGGTGTCCTAGGCGTAGAGAAACCACACCAATCCATCCCGAATTTGGTGGTTAAACTCTACTGCGGTGACGATACTGTAGGGGAGGTCCTGCGGCAAAAAATACATATATGAAATACGTATGTGGAGTTCCCTAGAATTTCATGTGATTCAGTAAACAGAATATAGATTCCATGATTGCTAGATCGATCCTTAGGGATTGATGAAGAGTGAGCTGATAATGGAATTTTTCTTTGATAAACAGGAAACTTAAGATTAAGATGCTCCGGAATGGAAACGAGGGAATGTCCACAATACCCGGATTTAGTCAGATCCAATTCGAGGGATTTTGTAGGTTCATTAATCAAGCCTTGGCAGAAGAACTTGACAAGTTTCCAACAATTAAAGATCCAGATCACGAAATTGCATTTCAATTATTTGCGAAAGGATATCAATTGCTAGAACCCTCGATAAAAGAAAGAGATGATGTGTATGAATCACTCACCTATTCTTCTGAATTATATGTATCTGCGAGATTAATTTTTGGTTTCGATGTGCAAAAGCAAACCATTTCTATCGGAAACATTCCTATAATGAATTCCTTAGGAACCTTTATTATAAATGGAATATACCGAATTGTGATCAATCAAATATTTCTAAGTCCTGGTATTTACTACCGCTCGGAATTAGATCATAAGGGAATTTCTATCTACACTGGGGCTATAATATCAGATTGGGGAGGGAGATCGGAATTAGCAATTGATAAAAAAGAAAGGATATGGGCTCGCGTGAGTAGAAAACAAAAGATATCTATTCTAGTTCTATCATCAGCTATGGGTTCGAATCTAAGAGAAATTCTAGATAATCTTTCCTACCTTGAAATTTTCTTGTCTTTCCCGAATGCTAAGGAGAAGAAGAGGATTGAGTCAAAAGAAAAAGCTATTTTGGAGTTTTATCAACAATTTGCTTGTGTAGGTGGGGACCTGGTATTTTCGGATTCCTTATGCGAGGAATTACAAAAGAAAATTTTTCAACAAAAATGTGAATTAGGAAGGATTGGTCGACGAAATATGAATCGGAGACTTAATCTTGATATACCTCAGAACAATACATTCTTGTTACCACGAGATGTATTGGCCGCTACGGATCATTTGATTGGAATGAAATTTGGAACGGGTATACTTGACGATGACGATATGAATCACTTGAAAAATAAACGTATTCGTTCGATTGCGGATCTGTTACAAGATCAATTCGGATTAGCTCTTGGTCATTTACAACATGCAGTTCAAAAAACTATGATCAAAATGGAGTTCATTGGAGTATCTGAAGGATTACATGCTTAGAGCTATGGTTTGCGCCTTAATGGATCATGATCTCGAGAGAATGATTAAAGAGAAGAATTTTACATATGGCTTGAAGATAGGATCATGATGAGCTCATATGTTGAGTCATCGATGATTATGTCTTGAAGCAAGTAATTCATGTGAAGAATTCGTTGTGCCTCTCAAGAGATTGTGATGGAGCATGAAGAAGAACAAATGATGACCAATATGGTATTCATGGATAAACTCTATATGGTCATATGATAATTGAGATATTGGTAATCATGTCTTGAAGAAATGAAGCATAGTGAAGAATTCAATATGTCCTTCAAGACGTCAAGATTAAACATGGAGTAGAGGTATCGGTTGACCAAGATGAAGCTCGAAGATTGAAGTCCAAATGGTCAACACAGGAGTGCAAATAATGTACCACACATGATCTTGTGGTATGGTAAGAAAGTGTCAATTGCACTTTGTGTACTAACCCATACTATGTCTTGTTTATGTTTATGAGGGTTAGGTTATTCTCATGGGGTCACATCAAGAGAAAGATTACAAGTGTCCATGAGAGGATGACATCAAGTGTTCATGATCATGGCTGACAAGGGCAAGTTCAAGATAACCATCCCGAAGGATTACATGCTTGAAGCTTGTGGATGATCACATGATGTACAAGTGAAGATGAATACAAAGCAAAGCTTCCCACATTGTGTATGGGGGAGCTACTTGAAGACTTCACCAATGGCTTGCCTTCAACTTGATCCAAGAAGAAACATCAACATCAAGCTCAAGTGACAGGCTCGAGTCAAGGATATTAGTTCCTTTGGCGTTAGTGTTGTGGAGTGATGACCACCGAAGAAACATATACACTCAAGTATGGATTCTCGATTGCTATGTAGTGTAGCTCTTTTATGATTCTTGAGTTATAAGGATCCCGCACTATTAAGAGGGGATCAAAGGGGTTAGTGATAGATTTGCTCAAGTCAACATCTTCTATTATCTACTTCCTCACATCATATTCCAACATAGGCATATTTCACTCCTATCCAATACAAATACAAAATGCCTATACATCTACCAAAGAAAATCCAAAGCCAAATAGGTTCCCAAATACATGATAAAACCTTTGCATAATTTGCATCCTCCATTTTCGTTGATCTTGGGTGGTTCTCTATGTGAGGACCTGGGCTTTTTCCATAGCTTCAAAACGAGCCCAAGATCATCAAAATCGGAGTCCGGATGTGAAAGTTATGCATGTTTCAGTTTTGGGGTTCCTGCTATTTTTCTATTGGCCGGACATCCGGGACTTGGCCGGATGTTTGGGCTGCCGGGTCGCCTCCTCCCGGATATCCGGCCCGTAGATGTCCAGAAACTGTGTTGATTTGCTGGTTGTGTCCGCCGGATGTCCGGCCCTTGGCCAGATGTCCGGGGCCTGAAAGTTGGCCGGATGTCCCGGCCTCCCCCGGACATCTGGGCCCCCTGTTTTTCTACTATGCCTGTGTACTTTGTGTGGTTTTTCTTCAGCCGCCGGATGTCCGGCCCTTGCCCGAATGTCCGGCCCATCTTAGCCACTTACACTAAAACGGCTAGATTTCCTGGCTTGCTATATATACCCCTCTACCAATCTGGTAGAGGGTTGACCACTTCATCCCAAATCGCCCAAGAACACAAATGGCTCCCTCTCACTTCTCCTACACCAAATCTTAGATCCCGGAGAGATTCGTGAGAGTTCTTGAGAGTTTTTCCAATCAAGTGATAGATCCACTCCCTCTCCCTCTTGTGACCAAAGGAATTCGTGATTTGAGCAAGTCTTGAGCATTTCCCCTTTGTTCTTGTTACTCTTGGAGGTTGGAGACTCCTAGGCGGTAGGAGTGCTCCGGTGAGGAATCAACTTGTGATTTGTCCCCCGGAAAGTTTGTGAAGGTTTGGAGGCCGCCTCAAGGTCTACCACTAGTGGTTGGGAATCGCCTTCATGGTGATATCTCAAGGAGAATAGGGTGAGCCTTCATGGCGTTGGTGTGCCTTCGTGGTAACATCCACCTCTCTAACGGTGACTAGCTTCCCTCCAAGGAAGTGAACATCGGGATACATCCTCGTCTCCATGTCTTCGGTTATTCTAACCCTAGCCACTACTTGTGGTTTACTTTGGCCACTTGACCTTGCATTCACAATATATTTTGTTTTCATCATTATATTGTGTTGGTTACCATATCATAGAGATTATTTAGGCCAACACTTTATAGTCCGCAATTCATACTTGCTACTATTGATATATCTTGTGCTTAGTGTGAATTGCTAGCTTGTAACATTCATTTCCATATCTTGTGACATAACTTATGTAAGCTTGTAGTCCTTACTTGAGTTTGCTTGTATCATTCAATTCCATATATTGTGATACAATTTGTGTAAGCTTGTATTGCTTACTTGTGGTTGTGTGTATTATTCATTTCCATATCTTGTGATATACATTGAGTAAGTTTGTGTAACTTACTTGTGCTTACTCATATCCTCATTGTTCTCATCTTGTTTATCCTAAGTTGTTGGTGCACTTAGTGAGCTTAGTATATTTAAGATTTGTGCTTGAAAAGTATTCGCTTAGTTTATTTCCGCATTAGGATATAGCCAAATCCGTAAAAGTTTTTAAAATGCCTATTCACCCCCCCTCTAGGCGACATCGTGGTCCTTTCAATTGGTATCAGAACTAGGTCTCTCCTTATTAGGCTTCATCGCCTAGAGAGTAATGATGTTGACTAGTGAACTAGTGCACGATGACACATTTTGTTTTAATGGCACAAATTACATTATGTGGAGATTACGCATGCGTTGTCACTTTCGGGCCATGGGTCCAAATGCTTTGCGGATTGCTGTTGTAGGGGATTCAAATATAAAGGATGGAAAATCTTCATCACTTGAGGATATGCATCTTGATAGTCAAGTTTTGAGTGCCATTCACCAAGCTATATCCTTCGAGGTGTTCAAGTCAATATCGACTTGCAAGTTGGCTCATGAGGCTTGGACCAAACTTGAAGCTATAAATGGTGGGTCCAATCTTGATGAAGACAATATTATTTTCGGGGAGTTAATGGAGGAGTTCTCCACATTTTTAAATCATGAAGAACTCTCTGTTGCTTCCATCTCCGATTACTTGCATACTTCAACATCTTCCACCTCACCAACATGTGGTGTGCCACAAGAGGAAATCAAGAAAGATGAGGCATGCTTGATTGACGAAGAACTCTCTTCTCCAAAAGAATCATCATCAACCCCTTTGGTTCACATGTGCCTCATGGCAAGAGGTAATGACGAGATATCATCTTCTCTTAGTGATAATGATGATAGTTGTAATGAGGAAGATGATGAAGTCTTGACTCAAAATCTCTATGAGATTGGGAAAACTCTTCGTAGAGCTAAAAATAACACTTATAAAAGGTTCCAAGATGTTCTTGCTTGCTTTAAAAAACGTAATGACTTATTTCTTTACGAGCAAGCAAAAAGTGAACAACTTGAACATGAACTTGCTATGGCTCATCAATGTCTTAGTGACTTGAGGTCTTTAAAAGAAGAGATTGCAGTTACTCATTGTAAACTTAAAGAGGATTTTGAGCACCTTGACCTTGACTACAAGAAGGTCAAAGGAGAGCTCACCAAACTCTCTAAGTCCCATGAGGAACTTCAAGCTACTCATGCGAAGTCTCTAGCTTCTACATGCTCCTCTCATATTGATAATGATGCTTGTGCTACTAACTCTATCTTGTGTGAAGCATCGATATTAAAAGAAAATGTTGAGCGGAGGACTCAACTTGATTTGCTAACTAGTAATTATGGGAAATTGGAAGAAAGTCATAAAAATCTCTCAGGCACTCATGAGGATCTTCTAATCTCTCATGATGGGTTAAAGTTAGCTCATGATGCTATGGTCACCAAGGTAAAATCATGTGAGTCTCATGTGGATATTAGCACATCTTCTACTCAAAATGCTTTATTGCCATGTGCTAGTCCTTGCAATTCCTCTCTACATGATATTGGTACATCTTGTGATGAATTGCTCACCATGCCTTGTTGCTCTAACAATGAAGTTTCTACTTCCTCTAGTTCTTTTGTTAATACTAACCTTGTAGAGGAAAATAAAGAGCTCAAGGCCCAAGTCACTAGTTTGAAGAAAGACTTGGAAAAATATTGTGATAATATCTTGAGTGTGCAAAAGGACCCTCAAGACAAAATAGGACTTGATTTCATCTCCAACAAGAAGTCCAAGAACAAGAAGAAGGGACAAGATCAAGTCAAGAATTCGGCCAACATTATTTGCTTCAAGTGCAAGAATGTTGGACACCATGTGAGATCTTGTCCATTGAAGAAGAAGGCTTCAAGTGTGAAGCATCAAGGGAAGTGGCCTCAAGTTCAATCTCAAAATAATGAAAGGCCTCTTCCCATGCCTAACCATGATAATGTTCTCCAAGTTGAGAAGGTAAAGAAGAAGAGAAAGGGGAGCACATGTTGCTATATTTGCCGTGAGAAGGGACACATATCTTCATCATGTCCCAACGGTAATGTCTCTAAGCCTCCAATTGTCAATGATCATTATTCACTTAGAAAAGATAATGTTGGCAATTTGTTTGCCAAGTTTGTTGGTGCCCAAAGTGGTTTGAAAGTTGATAAGACCATTTGGGTTGCCAAACCTATTGTGACTAACTTCTTAGGACCCAACTTGGTTGGGGACCATCAAGCTCAAACTTGATCAATAGGTGTGTGGAGGACATTGGAGACTTGGCTAGTTCATGTAGAAAAATGATTTTCACCATGTATTATGGTTCAAGCCAAGTCAAGTGGATTATCATCATATTTGCCATTCCAATGCTCCTCGTGGCGGTAACTTGTATTTATATTGTCTACATTGAAAGTTACTAGTCCCTCTCATGTTTAGGTTTTGTACCTAGCATATGTTTGTATATGTTGTGCCTCCTATTATGCTTGATTTGAGTTATCTAGCATGTGTACATCGCAATGCACTTCATATATTTGTGTGTGTGGTTCCGAGCCTTTATTGCTTCATTAGTTGAATCTTATTTGGCTCTTGTGAGATATTAATGGAACATCACATTATGGGGGAGTGTTATGTTTATGCATATCACAAACCTTAAATGTGTATATATGTGGGATACCACCTAGTATTATTAAGTACAATATTATCTAGTTACCATGTGGTATGTTAAGCTCATTTGAAATTCAAATTCTCATTCATTAATTATCTTTGGTTGGATTTCACTTTCCTCTTGTTGATAATATATGAGTAATGCTACTTAGCTTTTATATTTGAGTTTATCTTATATCTATGTGGCAGGCAATGCCTTGTTTACATATGGCTTTCTTGTGCGGTTTTGCCCATGGTTATCTTAAAAATCGTATTTGGAAAATCGTTTGATTAAAGCCATTCCAATTGTTGCTTTGCATGATGATCTATCTAATTGGAATGTTAATAATATGCTATCCAAGCATTGTGTTTATTTCTAAACTCTCATGTTATGCTTGTGTTAGTATAGATGATCATGTACTTATTTGGTTTCTACACCGAATGATAACTCAAAACACCATTTTGTTCGAGTTCATCTTATTGGTTTGTATGGAGTTATGGCAGTTTGTTAGCTCATTGTTTATAGTGTCCTATATCTACTTGAGTGAGATATTCCCATGAGTATGTGTGCAATGCATATCTTATATGCTCATTGGTTTTCCTTGGTTCATATGTTGAACTTTGTGTGCTATCATATGTTGATTTGTCACTTTGAGTCATTTTGGACAAACATGAATGACTAGTGATGTTATTGGAAGTATTAACGGTTATGTGTTCATTTGTCCATTTTGTATCTCCCTGGATTTTGGTAGGCTTGTGCATGCATATTTACTGTGTGTAAATTCGCATGCCTTGTTTGCTTTATTTGATCCAATATATATATGGTAAATCCATCAAATTTTTAATAGCTAAGATGTGCATGAAATTCAAATTCATATCAATATGCACATATTTAAGTGATTTTACCCTATGTTTTGTAGTTATGCTAACTACTTCGGACCCAATAAGTTTGGGGACCATATTGTACTTAAATTATTTTAGGTACATTTGAGAAGCATTGGGTGCTTGGCTTATTCATGAAGGTGGTGGCACTATGAGGAAATTAGAGCCAAGCTTGGACATTTTTTTGATCTACGACTTCATACCAATGCTATCTCAGTAACAAGTATTTACTTCATGCATATATATAGAAATGGGGTCAACCTTGTGTAGGTTGCATCATGGCATGAATTTCTTGACTCGTTCCTGTGATACTTGTTTTCTTTCTCAAAGCATCCCAACAATGATCTCTTGTTGCTAGTTGTGATGTCTTTGATGGTTGTGTGTTTGGAGTTCATTAATATACAATAAGATAATATTAAGCCATGTGCTATGCTTTCAAGCAAATATCTCATTGGTATATTTTATGACTCCCGTTTGGATATCTTATTCTTTCCTTTTGTAACTATTTCATGTGTACATCCTTCTTTGTGGATATATATATCACCATGATTGTCATCTACCTAGAATCTTATATACGTGAGAGAAGTTACATCTCTAGTTGATATCCCTATTCTTTCATGTCCACCGTTTCATTCTCTTTTTATATCTTTGGTGGCTCCGTGGAAGCATTTGTTGTATGAGTGCGTGTCTTACCTCTTTGCATCTTAGTGCACTCATGTTTGGTGAAGTTTGTTGTCCTCGTGCTTGTCTTGACAAGCCTATTATTTCCTATCTTCACCATGGGTTGTCACAAGCTTTGATTTTTAATTTGCTATTAGTGAGCTTGTGAACCCATTTGCTTGATGTGTGTGTGACCTACTTAACTTCGTGTGTGTGGGAAGGACATGTCTGGCACCTTGTATCTCATTTACTCAAGACTATGTTGATGCTTAATTCTCATCCTTATATTAGTCTTCTCATGTGCTTTGACGTGACTCACACACATCGTTTTGGTTGTGCCTATTATTAGGTTGCCTCATTTACATGTTGCTCAACCATATGTTTGTTGCAATTGCTAGGCTTCTTTTCTTATCTATGCTTGCTTGCAATTGTTTGTGTTCCTATTGATTTTGGGGGAGTGATGATCCTATTTTGTGCACTTGTATCCAAATACAAAAATTCTAAATAGTGCACAAATCATTGGGAGCTTATCTATTTTCCTTTAGAACACTCCTTTGCCCAAATCATAATATTCTTTTATCCTTTTGACTTGTCGGATCTTTTGATTGCTTGCTTCACTTTGTGATATGCAAATGAGATCAATTTGTGACATGTGCTTTGTGCCATGTGCCTTGCTCTTATGCTAGGATCACAGTTGTATAATAATTGATTCGCTTGTGGATATCATGTTCTTATCTATTGCAACAATTTTGTGTATGTGAGTTTCTTTGTGGATGCATATCATGCTGACTATTGGCCACTTAGAACCTTTTATACACAAGAAAGTTCATATCCTTCTGCGGTATCATTTATTCCTTGCCGGCCACTTGGTTTGGTTCTTTTTGACTCTTTGGTGGTTTCAGTCAGAGATTCAAAGTGAGTGCTTGTATGCATTGCATATATCCATGCGCACTCATGTGTTTTGGACGAATTTTGGATTCATACTTGACATGATGATCACATTGGATATTCCTATTCTATCTTGTCCAAAATATGTTCTTTGGATCTTTTGAATGTTTTCCTCCCATGTCTAATCTAATTTTCATATCATAGTATCTTGTTGCTTTCTCTAGATCCTAAATATGGTTTGAGCTCCTCAAATTTTTCCTCATTAACTATGTGCATTTGATTTCACTCACATTTTTGTGATATGCACACATTAAGGAGGAACTCATATTATATTGGTCTTCTAGATTTATTTTTTCGTCCATTTTGGCATTTGTTGCCAATGGGGGAGAAGTTTAGAGGGTTTAAGATAAGTATTTTTGAAGTGCTTATTGTCACTCATGCATATCTACCCTTGTTATATATTCTTGTTGCATGGATGAGTATCGTATATAGAGAAAACTCTCCTAGTTTATGTCAACCAATATATGCAATGACATTCAAAGTTCATTCACACATGCATATATTGTGGGGGAGTTTGCTCTATATACTATGGGTGTACAATCATCAAATGCTTGCGTAGTGTCCTGATGCTAGTACAACCATCCCAAGTATACAATTTATCCTTGGATAAATTGCATGCTTGTTTAAAATTCATTATACAAACCCTCTTGTTGAGATTGTCATCAATTACCAAAATGGGGGAGATTGAAAGTACATGTAGTGCCCATGTGTGGTTTTGGTAATTAAATGACAATCCTTATGGACTAATGTTTACATTGAGATATATATTTCAAGGTTAGTCCCATTAGAAAATGATTGAAGAATATTGGAAGACAACTCCTTTGAAGCAAAAATTACATCGAGATGATCAAGATGGAGTTCATTGGAGTATTTGAAGGATTACATGCTTAGAGCTATGGTTTGAGCCATAATGGATCATGATCTTGAGAGAATGATTAAAGAGAAGTATTTTACATATTGCTTGAAGATAGGATCATGATGAGCTCATATGTTGAGTCATGGATGATTATGTCTTGAAGCAAGTAATTCATGTGAAGAATTCATTGTTCCTCTCAAGAGATTGTGATGGAGAATAAAGAAGAACAAATGATGACCAATATGGTATTCATGGATAAACTCTATATGGTCATATGATAATTGAGATATTGGTAATCATGTCTTGAAGAAATGAAGCATAGTGAAGAATTCAATATGTCCTTCAAGACATCAAGATTAAACATGGAGTAGAGGTATCGGGTGACCAAGATGAAGCTCGAAGATTGAAGTCCGAATGGTCAACACAGAAGTGCAAATAATGTACCACACATGATCTTGTGGTATGGTAAGAAAGTGTCAATTGCACTTTGTGTACTAACCCATACTATGTCTTGTTTATGTTTATGAGGGTTAGGTTATTCTCATGGGCTCGCATCAAGAGAAAGATTCCAAATGTCCATGAGAGGATGACATCAAGTGTTTATGATCATGGCTGACAAGGGCAAGTTCAAGATAACCATCCTGAAGGATTACATGCTTGAAGCTTGTGGATGATCACATGATGGACAAGTGAAGATGAATACAAAGCAAAGCTTCCCACATTGTGTATGGGGGAGCTACTTGAAGACTTCACCAATGTCTTGCCTTCAACTTGATCCAAGAAGAAACATCAACATCAAGCTTAAGTGAACGGCTCGAGTCAAAGGTATTAGTTCCTTTGGCGTTAGTGTTGTGGAGTGATGACCACCGAAGAAACATATACACTCAAGTATGGATTCTCGATAGCTATGTAGTGTAGCTCTTTTATGATTCTTGAGTTTTAGGGATCCCGCATTATTAAGAGGGGATCAAAGGGGTTAGTGATAGATTTGCTCAAGTCAACATCTTCTATTATCTACTTCCTCACATCATATTCCAACATAGGCATATTTCACTCCTATCCAATACAAATACAAAATTCCTATACATCTACCAAAGAAAATCCAAAGACAAATAGGTTCCCAAATACATGATAAAACCTTTGCATAATTTGCATCCTCCATTTTCGTTGATCTTAGGTGGTTCTCTATGTGAGGGCCTGGGCTTTTTCCATAGCTTCAAAACGAGCGCAAGATCATCAAAATCGGAGTCCGGATGTGAAAGTTATGCATGTTTCAGTTTTGGGGTTCCTACTGTTTTTCTATTGGCCGGACATCCGAGACTTGGCCTGATGTGTGGGCTGCCGGGTCGCCCCGGAATATCCGGCCGTAGATGTCCAGAAACTGTGTTGATTTGCTGGTTGTGTCCGCCGGATGTCTGGCCCTTGGCCAGATGCCCGGGGCCTGAAAGTTGGCCGGATGTCCGGGCCTCCCCCGGACATCCAGGCCCCCTGTTTTTCTACTACGCCTGTGTACTTTGTGTGGTTTTTCTTCAGCCGCCGGATGTCCGGCCCTTGCCCGGATGTCCGGCCCATCTTAGCCACTTACACTAAAACGGCTAGATTTCTTGGCTTGCTATATATACCCCTCTACCAATCCGGTAGAGGGTTGACCACTTCATCCCAAATCGCCCAAGAACACAAGTGGCTCCCTCTCACTTCTCCTACACCAAATCTTAGATCCCGAAGAGATTCGTGAGAGTTCTTGAGAGTTTTTCCAATCAAGTGATAGATCCACTCCCTCTCCCTCTTGTGACCAAAGGAATTCATGATTTGAGCAAGTCTTGAGCATTTCCCCTTTGTTCTTGTTACTCTTGGAGGTTGGAGACTCCTAGGCGGTAGGAGTGCTCCGGTGAGGAATCAACTTGTGATTTGTCCCCCGGAAAGTTTGTGAAGGTTTGGAGGCCGCCTCAAGGTCTACCACTAGTGGTTGGGAATCACCTTCGTGGTGATATCTCAAGGAGAATAGGGTGAGCCTTCGTGGCGTTGGTGTGCCTTTGTGGTAACATCCACCTCTCTAACGGTGACTAGCTTCCCTCCAAGGAAGTGAACATCGGGATACATCCTCGTCTCCATGTCTTCGGTTATTCTAACCCTAGCCACTACTTGTGGTTTACTTTGGCCACTTGACCTTGCATTCACAATATATTTTGTTGTCATCATTATATTGTGTTGGTTACCATATCATAGAGATTATTTAGGCCAACACTTTATAGTCCGCAATTCATACTTGCTACTATTGATGTATCTTGTGCTTAGTGTGAATTGCTAGATTGTAACATTCATTTCCATATCTTGTGACATAACTTGTGTAAGCTTGTAGTCCTTACTTGAGTTTGCTTGTATCATTCAATTCCATATATTGTGATACAATTTGTGTAAGCTTGTATTGCTTACTTGTGGTTGTGTGTATTATTCATTTCCATATCTTGTGATATACATTGAGTAAGTTTGTGTAACTTACTTGTGCTTACTCATATCCTCATTGTTCTCATCTTGTTTATCCTAAGTTGTTGGTGCACTTAGTGAGCTTAGTATATTTAGGATTTGTGCTTGAAAAGTATCCGCTTAGTTTATTACCGCATTAGGATATAGCCAAATCCGTAAAAGATTTTAAAACGCCTATTCACCCCCCCTCTAGGCGACATCGTGGTCCTTTCAAAGGGTGCATGACCATAAAAGATATTACTCATATAAATAGAACAACCATTATTCTCTGATTTAAATGAATAACCGTCTCGCATTAAATAAGATCCAGATATAATGTTCATGCTCAACGCTGGCACCAAATAACAATTATTCAGGTCTAAAACTAATCCCGAAGGTAGATGTAGAGGTAGCGTGCCAACGGCGATCACATCGACCTTGGAACCATTCCCGACGCGCATCGTCACCTCGTCCTTAGCCAATCTTCGTTTAATCCATAGCCCCTGTTTCGAGTTACAAATATGAGCAACCGAACCGGTATCAAATACCCAGGCGCTAGTACAAGCATTAGTAAGGTACACATCAATAACATGTATATCAAATATACCTTTGTTCACTTTGCCATCCTTCTTATCCGCCAAATACTTGGGGCAGTTCCGTGTCCAGTGACCAATCCCTGTGCAGTAGAAGCACTCAGTTTCAGGCTTAGGTCCAGACTTGGGCTTCTTCCCGGGAGTGGCAACTTGCTTGCCATTCTTCTTGAAGTTCCGCTTCTTTCCTTTGCCCTTTTTCTTGAAACTAGTGGTCTTGTTAACCATCAACACTTGATGCTCCTTCTTGATTTCTACCTCCGCAGCTTTGAGCATTGCGAAGAGCTCGGGAATTGTCTTCTCCATCCCTTGCATATTATAGTTCATCACGAAGCCTTTATAGCTTGGTGGCAGTGATTGGAGAACTCTGTCAATAACACTATCATCTAGAAGATTAACTCCCAGCTGAGTCAAGCGATTATGATACCCAGATATTTTGAGTATGTGTTGACTGACAGAGCTATTCTCCTCCATCTTGCAGCTATAGAACTTGTTGGAGACTTCATATCACTCAACTCGGGCATTTGCTTGAAATATTAACTTCAATTCCTGGAACATCTCATATGGTCCATGACGTTCAAAACGTCTTTGAAGCCCGATTCTAAGCCGTAAAGCATGGCACACTGAACTATCGAGTAGTCATCAACACGTGACTGCCAGGCGTTCACAACGTCTGCCGTTGCTGGGGGGTGGCACACCTAGCGGTGCATCAAGGACATAATTCTTCTGTGCAGCAATGAGGATAATCCTCAAGTTACAGACCCAGTCCGTGTAGTTGCTACCATCATCTTTCAACTTAGCTTTCTTTAGGAACGCATTAAAATTCAAGGGAACGGTAGCACGGGCCATTGATCTACAACATAGATATGCAAAAACTATCAGGACTAAGTTCAGGATAAATTAAGTTCAATTAATCATATTACTTAGAACTCCCACTTAGATTGACATCCCTTAAGTCATCTAAATGATCACGTGATCCATATCAACTAAACCATGTCCGATCATCACGTGAGATGGATTAGTCTTCAATGGTGAACATCTCTATGTTGATCATATCTACTATATGATTCACGTTCGACCTTTCGGTCTCCAGTGTTCCGAGGCCATGTCTATACATGCTAGGCTCGTCAAGTTTAACCCGAGTATTCCGCATGTGCAAAACTGTCTTGCACCCGTTGTATGTGAACGTAGAGCCTATCACACCCGATCATCATGTGGTGTCTCAGCACGACGAACTGTCGCAACGGTGCATACTCAGGGAGAACACTTATACCTTGAAATTTTAGTATGGGATCATCTTATAATGCTACCGCCGTACTAAGCAAAATAAGATGCAAACAAGATAAACATCACATGCAATCAAAATATGTGACATGATATGGCCATCATCATCTTGTGCCTTTGATCTCCATCTCCAAAGCACCGTCATGATCTCCATCATCACCGGCTTGATTCCTTGATCTCCATCGTAGCGTCATGGTCGTCTCACCAACTATTGCTTCTACAACTATCGCTAACGCATAGTGATAAAGTAAAGCAATTACATGGCGTTTGCATTTCATACAATAAAGCGACAACCATAAGGCTCCTGCCAGTTGCCGATAACTTTTACAAAACATGATCATCTCATACAACAACGTATATCACATCATGTCTTGACCATATCACATCACAACATGCCCTACAAAAACAAGTTAGACGTCCTCTACTTTGTTGTTGCAAGTTTTACGTGGCTGTTACGGGCTTCTAGCAAGAACCGTTCTTACCTACGCATCAAAACCACAATGGTGTTTCGTCACGTTTGCTGTTTTAACCTTCAACAAGGACCGGCCGTAGTCAAATTCGATTCAACTAAAGTTGGAGAAACAGACACCCGCCAGCCACCTTTATGCAAAACTAGTTGCATGTCTGTCAGTGGAACCGGTCTCATGAACGTGGTCATGTAAGGTTGGTCTGGGCCGCTTCATCCAACAATACTGCCGAATCAAAATAAGATGTTGGTGGTAAGCAGTATGACTATCACCGCCCACAACTCTTTGTGTTCTACTCGTGCATATCATCTACGCATAGACCTGGCTCTGATACAACTGTTGGGAAACGTAGCATGCAATTTCAAAAAAATTCCTACGCTCACGCAAGATCTATCTAGGAGATGCATAGCAACGAGAGGGGGAGAGTGTGTCCACGTACCCTCGTAGACCGAAAGCGGAAGCGTTTGACAACGCGGTTGATGTAGTCGAACTTCTTCTCGTTCCGACCGATCAAGCACTGAACGTAAGGCACCTCCGAATTCTGCACACGTTCAGCTCGATGACGTCCCTCGAACTCTTGATCCAATAAAGTGTCGAGGGAGAGTTCCGTCTGCACGACGGCGTGGTGACGGTGATGGTGAAGTGATCCGCGCAGGGCTTCGCCTAAGCACTACGAAAATATGACCGGAGACGTAAACTGTGGAGGGGGGCGCCGCACATGGCTAGGAATCAATGTTGTGTGTTCTAGCGGTGCCCCCCCCAAATATATATAGGTGGGAGAGGGAGGTGAGCAGCAAGGGGCGCCCCAAGTAGGAGGGATCCTACTTGGGCGCCTCCTCCAAGTCGGCCTCCCCCCCTTCCATATCTACCGGAGGGGGAAGGAAAGAGGAGGGAGGAGGGAAGGAAGGGGGAGGCCGAATCCCTCCCCTTTCCTTCTCTTTCCCCCCCTTTCCTTTCCCTCAGGTACGGCCCATATGGGGGGCGCAGCAGCCCCTGTTGGCTGTTGCGTTTCCCCTCTTGGCCCATTAGGCCCATATCTTTGCCAGGGGGTGCCCGGAACCCCTTCCGGTGACCCGATATGTACCCGGTACCCCCGAAACACTTTTGGTGTCCGAATATCATCGTCCTATATATGAATCTTTACCTCTCGACCATTTCGAGACTCCTCGTCATGTCCGTGATCTTATTCGGGACTCCGAACAACATTCGGTCACCAAATCACATAACTCATATAATATAAAATCGTCATCGAACGTTAAGCGTGCGGACCCTACAGGTTCGAGAACTATGTAGACATGACCGAGACACCTCTCAGGTCAATAACCAACAGCGGAACCTGGATGCTCATATTGGTTCCCACATATTCTATGTAGATCTTTATCGGTCGTACCGTAATGACAACATACGTTATTCCCTTTGTCATCGGTATGTTACTTGCCCGAGATTCGATCGTCGGTATCTTCATACCTAGTTCAATCTCATTACCGGCAAGTCTCTTTACTCGTTCCGTAATACATCATCCCGCAACTAACTTATTAGTCACATTGCTTGCAAGGCTTCTTATGATGTGCATTACCGAGAGGGCCCAGAGATACCTCTCCGATACTCGGAGTGACAAATCCTAATCTCGATCTATGCCAACCCAACAAACACCTTCGGAGATACCTGTAGAGCATCTTTATAATCACCCAGTTACGTTGTGACGTTTGATAGCACACAAGGTATTCCTCCGGTATCCGGGAGTTGCATAATCTCATAGTCAAAGGAATATGTATATGACATGAAGAAAGCTATATCAATAAAACTGAACGATCAATATGCTAAGCTAGCGGATGGGTCATGTCCATCACATCATTCTCGTAATGATGTGATCCCGTTTATCAAATGACAACACATGTCTATGGTTAGGAAACTTAACCATCTTTGATTAACGAGCTAGTCTAGTAGAGGCTTTACTAGGGACTCAGTGTTTTGTCTATGTATCCACACATGTATCAAGTTTCCGGTTAATACAATTCTAGCATGAATAATAAACATTTATCATTATATAAGGAAATATAAATAACAACTTTATTATTGCCTCTAGGGCATATTTCCTTCATTAATGCCCTTATCCTGGCCTCAACCAAAGCCCTATTTTCTACTAGTGCCAGCTTGGCCCTTGCCGCTTCTCAGCCGGTCTTCCTCTTCGCCGTTGGCGTATCGACTAGCTTTCTCCATCACTCGACTGAGAGTTAGGATATCAGTTTCGCTGAATTTCATGGTCAACTCTCGACACCTGATGTCGGCTTTGAAGGCGCAGATTGCCTGGTGCTCGGTGACATTCTTCACCGTATTATGCAGGATGTTCCACCACTGGATGTACTCTCAGAGAGTTTCATTGTGTTTCTGCACACAATGTTGCACTTCTGACAGTCCACCTGGCCGCTTGTACGTGTCTTCGAAGGTCTTGACGAAGACTCATGCCAGGTCGTCCCAACAGTATATACTGTCGTGTCACAATCCTAGTTAGCAATGCACTTGGACTAGCTAGATTGATGCATCATGTTTAAATTTTCATTAAACTTGAAATGGGGCTCAACAAACCCTAGCACCCCCCCTGAAAATACCAGGATCAACTCAAAATGATTTCAATGAACCCAAAATGCCGTTCACAAAAGTTCATCATTTTTGAATTGGTCTAGAACTTCTGCCAAAAATGGTACACATTTTTCTAGGACACTCTGGATTTTTAAATTAATTCATAAAGTATTTGAATTTGGGCATTTAATCCTATAAATATTTTTAAATGTCCAAATAATTCTGAAAGTATTTGAGGGCTGTTGGAAATAATTTCAAAAGTGCCCACAATATGTTTCAGGGTTTTATTAAATGATTTGGTATTTTTACTAAATCAAAAACAATAGCAGAAAAAGAAAACAGAAACAAATGAAAAAAAACAGAGGGTTAGAAAGGCCGCAGGTCACTTACTGGCACTGGGCCGGCCCACCTGGCCCATGACACTCGTCACCTGCCTTTGCTAGTAGGCAGAGGAGGGACAGCGCATGCGCGCGCGAGGCACCACGCCTCCTCCCTGCATGCCTGCATTGCCCCTGGACAATGCGAAGATGTGTAATGCCTTCTCGGTGCCGTCCTGATCTAGCTGACATGCCCATTCCCCCTGCTCTCTCCCCCGCCCTGGAAGCCATGGCCGACGGCGCCGCTAGCGCGCCGCTGTGAACCATCGCACCCACATCCGCCTCTACGCCTCTCCGACATGTCAACGAGCTTCCTCGTCATCCACTACGTCGACCCGACCGAGCCCCATGAGCTTTGCCGCCTTGCACTGTCATCTGCATTGTCGTTCCCTCCCTCAACCGCTGAGATTGCCTTCGCCACACCGCCCACTCCGGAACTTCTCCGAGCTCGCCAACCCGCTTGCCGTGTTTGCCGTGAGCCTCTGACCCCGACCAACCCTCTCGTTTTCGTCGTAAGCCACCATAGGCACCGCGCCGCCCACACCCGAACACGCTGCCGCCTGTGCTCGCCGCCGATGTGACCCCGGCGACCAAATGGTCACTTCGACGTGTCTAACACGCTCACCGCATCGCGTTGATGCTGTAGGTGCCAAGCATGCGTCGCCAAGGCCACCACAGACGCATCCCCGTGCACACCCGAACGACGGCCTCTGCCACGAGCTCATTTCCGACGAGCTCCGGCCGTCCCAGCTGCTGCTGCGTGCTGCAATGGATGTGGGCGAGCCTCAGCTCACCCTAGGTGCCCTCCGCCTCTCTTTTGGAAGCCGGAGGAGCGAACCCGAGCCCCTTCGTCACGTTTGTTGTCACCGGTGGGTTAGCCCCGGTTGACCAGGGGTTTGACCTCCCATGGGTCAATGACATGTGGGCCCCACCCTGCTAATTAGATTAGTTTAGGTTTAATTTAAACCAGTTTAGCCTAGTGAGACTGACATGTGGGACCCACTGGTCAGTTTGATCTGGGCCACCCCGTTGACCTACTGACATCAGCATGATGTCATGCTGATGCAATAACTCTTTTCTGGATTTTTTTAATTCTAAATAACCAAAAAAATCCAAAAAATAGTTTAAACTTCAAAAAATCATAGTAAATCAACCATAGCTCAGATGGAAAAGATTTATATATGAAAAATGATTAGAAAAATCCAATCTATCCATTGGGGCTGGTTTCATGCATGACAAAGTAACTTAACCTTGTTGTTTAGCTCAAAACAACTAAATGTACTTTGGAAATTCGTAATTTAAGTTTGAATTTGAACCTTTGGTTCAAATAGGCTGAAACATTTCTGTTATTAGTTGCATTAGCTCAAACACACCCATCTTTCCATGTCATGAGCATGCATCATATTGTTACATATTGCCATGTATGGATTGTGTCCTCGGTGTGATCTCCGCGGTAGGTTTAGCTCCCAAGGATATCCACGAGTATCCAGCTGAAGGGCAGTACCCTTCCACCACTCTGTCAGGCAAGCAACCCCCATTGAACATTCCGATACAAACCCATCCTCTTGCTTCTGCTCTCTTTTACTGCATTAAGACAGCAATGTTTCAACTGCTATTTGCTGCGGTAGCTGAACCCTATTCCTTTGCATGACCTATCATTGCGACAGTAAATAGTTGAAATCCACTAGCATGTGTAGGAGTTGAGTGAGCCATGTTGTGTTCCTACCATGCTATGCCTTCTATGCTTAGAGTTGTGTTAGGTCTGGTTCATCTGGGTGATGGATCGGAGTGAAATGGTTGTGTTCGGTAATGAGAGTGAAGTGTTGAACCTATATTGGTAAAGGTATCGATGAGAGGCCATGTAGGAGTACATGATGGGTTGTTTCATTGGAACCGTCCCTAAGAACTGAGTTCCGTGCATGTATTCCAAGACTAGCTACTACCACGCGTTGGGCCTGAAACCAATGGGCCCTCTTGACTTATTGATCACCTTGTCATCTATCCAGGAGTTGCAAGTAGTTTCTGGTGTTTGTAGTATGCTGGAGACCGTGCGCAGCGCTGACCCTAGGGATGGGCTATGATGTGGTAGGCACATGGCACGGTGTACCGGGGCACCCGTTTGGTGGGCTCGAGAACCCTGCACACATTGTTTGGGGCCGTAGTGGAAACCTCGGTCGGACTTCCTTGTGGATGGAACCCGAATAGGCGATAAACCTGGACTAGAGACTTATGTGATTAGTCAAGTCATGGCCGACACCCTCGCTGGGCTTCCACTTCAAGGTTGCCGAGTACATGTCGTGTAAACGGCGATAAGTGGTGGAAGCGTGTGTGAAGAAGTACTCCCCTGCAGGGTTATCAAACTATTCGAATAGCCGCATCCGCGGTAATGGAATACTTGGGAACTTATGTAGTTCATAGATAACTTTAATGGTTACTCATAAAAGTCACATGACAAGTGTGAGTGCCGTGGATAGCCCTCTCGTAGGAAGACGGGAGAGGATCCACGGTAGAGTATTGTCATGGTGATTAGTGGACTCGAGTGCGCTGTCTCATCTTATTCAAACTACTGATAGACATAGTACATGATAGCCAAGAGTCAAAGCTGGCTTGCTGCAATAAACCCCACTACCTTGTTGATACTATTGCATGTAAGATATGATCTGATGTAAGACTTGCCGAGTACCTTTGTACTCACGTTGCTTAATAAACTGCTGCGGAGGAGAACACCGACCCCTCCGATCGGTTTTATGTAGATCTCGATGTTGACGAGTGACTTGCTACCCAGGTGGTGATATGAGCCTATGAAGGGCCACTTTAGATAGACAGGCTTCGTCAAGCCTTCTTTCTTTCTAGTAGTCTGTACTCAGACAAGTTTAGCTTCCGCATGTGCTTGTATGTTTGTATGACTTGAGTGTTGGGTCGTGTGACCCCTACCAGTAAATCTAAGAGGAGAGAAGTCACATGTCTTTTAGAGGGGAAAGACATGTCAACTCGTTTGATCTTAGCTATTGCTAATATTCTTGTTGCTCTGAATTTTGGTTGATTGTACCATTTCTTGATCTGATTTCTTTGATTTTCTCTCACCCTACCTTCTCCCATTATCCAATATCAGATTCAGGGGGAGAAAGAGTCCATATCTAGGGAAGAAAATCTTTAGAATTCATTGCATATCTTTAAATCTTTGGGGACATGTCTATATCTAAATGAAGTACTCAGTACTCACCCATTACAGGTCATCCCAGTCTTGGTACTCTTATGGTTTTCTGAATTTGCTTTACTTAAGAGTGTTCTTGTGTTATCTAACCCTGTTTTCTCAAGTCCACTTCTTCTAAAGTCAGCTCAAGACCACAAGGTAAGTATATGCATCATACTCATGTGCATGATGATATCTTGCTGATGCACATATTGTTTGCAAGAAGGATTCATGAACATGGAGGTACACTTCCTATACACATCATTTACTCTTATGCATATAGCCAAGATACATGTAACTCATTGCTTGCTCTGTCATGCTTATGCATTCACATGTTCTTATATTCTATCTTCAGATGATTGCATACATTTAGGGGGAGCCTATGCATGTTACATGTCTTTCCAAAGCTTTACTTAATACCATGCATATCTTTAATCCTAAGCTTTGATATATGTTGTCATCAATTACCAAAAAGGGGGAGATTGAAAGCACAGGTGCTCCCTGGGTGATTTTGGTAATTAATGTCAACATATCTCTTGTTGGACTAATACTTTTATCTAGTATATTTCAGATGAGTTCAACAATGGCGTGGTATGGACAAGAGGATGTAGAAACCCTTCAAAATGCTAAGGACAAAGATTGGCAAAAGCTCAAGACTCTTCATTTCTATTTTAGTGATCCAAGATCACATTGAATCCATAGGAAAGCCAATACTATTAAAAGGGGATGAGGTGTTGCTTAATGGTCTACTTGCTCAAAGTGCTTAGTGATATTGCTCCAAAGCCCTCAACCGCTTTCTCATTTCCAAATATGTCCAAAACTCTAAGTCAAACTCGGCCCCACCGATTTGATCTATCCGGTGCCACCGAGTTCAGTTGACATAGCCACTGCTAGAAAACCTAGACAATTCGGTCACACCGATACGGATCTCGGTCTCACCGAGATGGCCCTGCAAACTCTCTGTTGCCTGTTGGAATTATTTCAGTCTCACCGAAATGTGCAATCGGTCCCACCGAGTTTGCTTGACCAACTCTCTGTTTGCTCTTTGCTAAAATCGGTCTTACCGAGTTCAAGCAATCGGTCTCACCGAGATGAGGTTTTGCCCTAGCCCTAGAACATCGGTCCCACCGAGTTGTTCCAGTCGGTCCCACCGAGATTCCTAACATTCACATTTTGAACTGAATCGGTCTCACCGAGTTCTTCTATTCGGTCTGACCGAGTTGGGTCAAATGTGTGTAACGGTTGGATTTTGTGTGGAGGCTATATATACCCCTCCACCCATTTCTCCATTTGCGAGAGAGCCATCAGAACGTGCCTACACTTCCACTACTCATTTTCTGAGAGAGAACCACCTACTCATGTGTTGAGACCAAGATATTCCAATCCTACCACAAGAATCTTGATCTCTAGCTTTCCCCAAGTTGCTTTCCACTCAAATCATCTTTCCACCATAGTCAAATCTGTGAGAGAGAGTTGAGTGTTGGGGAGACTATCATTTGAAGCTCAAGAGCAAGGAGTTCATCATCAACACATCATTCATTACCTTTTGGAGAGTGGTGTCTCCTAGATTGGTTAGGTGTCGCTTGGGAGCCTCTGACAAGATTCTGGAGTTGAACCAAGAAGTTTGTAAGGGCAAGGAGACTGCCTACTTCGTGAAGATCTACCCGAGTGAGGCAAGTCCTTCGTGGGCGATTGTCGGTGCAACAAACCCCAGGTGTGTTGCCCAGACTATACACAGGCTCGAGAACAAGGTTGCAGCATACATGACAAGACCAAGCAGAAGAGATCAGCTCTTTGAGAAATCAAAGGGCGGATCAAGAAGACCAAGGCCATCCAAAGGAGCAAGATACCACTAAGGAAAAACCTCCCTTGCTGGGCAGGCGAGCCTGGCGGGGACGAGGTTGCCCCGAAGACGAGTCTCAAGATTGCCCCGGCAGGCTTGCCGGGGATGCTGAGGGCGGATTACCCCGCCAAGGCTCCACCGCTCCACCTCACAGCAATGCAAGTCACCAATCGGTGTGGTGTCGAGCCCCCAAGATGCTAAGTGGCCGTTATTTGGCACGTGGTAGCCATCTCCAGAGGAAATCATGTACAAACGACACTCGTCCAGTGAAGTGTCATGTAGGCAGGCGAGAAGGTGGCAAAACAGCACGGCAAGGCTTGCTGGGCTAGACTACGTTGTGACACTAAGCGGTGCATTTAATGCGCTCTGTCCAGTCTGTAGAGTTAGGTATGATGGCACTGTTTGCTATCTAATCAGTACAAAATGACTGATTTGCCATTGTGGTGACCCCTTGATCTATAAAAGGAGGGCCATGGCAACCTTAGAAAGGATTCGGACCCCTGTACACTCATAGGCGCGTAGCTGCTCTCGCCCCGAGGCGACCTTGCCGGGCTTGAGCGCTGCGTCTCCACCACGGTCCTCTCATCAATCCACCAAAGCAGGAGTAGGGTTTTACGCCTCACGGTGGCCCGAACCTAGGTAAAAACTGCCCGTGTGATCGCCGCCGCGCAGCCCCGCGCCCTCTGCTGTTTGTGCAATGCGTCCTTCCCCCCTGCCGAACCACAAGGGGCCGATGGCCCCATAAGTGGCCGTGTTTTGCCACGACATCTTTGGCGCGCCAGGTAGGGGGAAGCGCTTGCGCGAATCCGAGAGTGTACGCAGCGCGTCATCTTCATCATCGTTTTCTTCATCGACGGCTTCATCATCCATGGCGCCCAAGAAGAAAACCGGTGCCGCAGCTCACCCATCCACCTCGAAGGCCCCTCCATGCATGGCTGCCAATGCCGTGGGGCTACGGGGGCGCACGGGGACGTGGATGCTGCGGGGGACGTGACCGGCGCAGGCGGCGTCGTCACCACCTCCCCCGTGGCCGAAACGGGAGCAAGAGGCACTGGAGAAGGACAGCGCCAACAACATCCCGACGGCCATGTTCCGCAAGGTGCGGGAGGAGAGATCATTCCATCCGTGCCTCTCCACCCCGCTGAAGGATGCAGCCACAGTGATGATGCTCGCCCTGGGGCGAACCGCAATCCTCCGACCGCCCTCGCTGCGGGTGTGGCCGCAGGGCATGCTTCACCCCTAGGACGGGCTGGCCAAGCTGATGCGCCTGGCGGATCCACCGATCCCCAAGCACATCCACCTCACCTCCACGCCACCCTGGCGACTGGCTCACATCGACAGGAGCAAGACGCTGCTACTATTGGCACCGTCAGAAGCCAGGCGACACTACGGTCTACGTCGTCATCCATGCGGAGCAATGCTTCGGAGGCCATGGTGCGGGTCCAACTCCTGTTGAGGTTTCCGCCGGCGGCTGATCAGATGGATGAGTGGAGAGCCACCATTCAGAGCTTGATTGGTTTCGCTGAGGTGGGAGGATCGCGGTGAGCAGGCCCATCACAGCCTCCACAGGCGGCGGCAACGGCCCGAGCTGTAGGCCATACCGAAGGGGCCACCCCCACGGTGCAATCCCCTCCGCGGCAGCCAGCGCAGGGGCCATGGCCAGAGCAACACAACCAAGAACACGACAATGTATCGATGGCCTTGTCCAATCCTCGAGCACGACGCGAACAGTGGCGAGTCCTGGAAGACAGGCGGGGGGAAGACGCGCGCGTCACCATTGAACGACGCCGCAAAACCCAACGCCGGTCTGATAGGCGCAACTGCTCCGACGTCGATGAGCCTACGCCCGATGAGGGTGGGTGCCTACATTTCGGGGTCGGGTGCCCTGCCTTCACTCGTGAGCTGCGGCAAGTCCGTTGGCCATCCGCCCGCATGTTCAAGCCAGAAATACCAAAGAAGTACGATGGAAGACTGAACCCGACAGAGTTCTTGAGCATCTACACCATCGTTGTTCAAGCTGCCGAGGGAAGGGATGAGAAGGTGTTCGCCAACTATTTCCCCTTGGCACTCAAGCCAAATGTGAGGTCTTGGTTGATGCACTTGCCAGAGAATTCCATTTCGACCTGGGCCGACTTGTGCCATGAGTTTGTTGGCGCATTCACGGGCGGCCACCAAGAACCAGGACGGCCTAGCAATTTACAGTTACTTCCGCAAAAGGAAGGAGAGAGCCTACGGAAGTACATGCAAAGGTTCAGCCGGGTGCACAGGAACATCCCAGACATACACCCGGTAGCTGTGATAGTCGCGTTCCAGTCCAACGTGCGCAACCGCCGGGTACATTCTAAAATGAATGTTCATTTGCCCAAGACTTTGAATGAGCTATACACTCTAGTGGATAAGTGTGCCTGAGTAGAAGAGGGGAGATGACTCCCAGGTGAAGAAGATGGCGTCGACGTTGACTCAGAAGACGACGACGACACCACCAGCCGGAAGAAGAAGAGCAAGAAGCGCAACAAGAAGCGCCATGATAAAGTGGTGATGACCGTTGAAGGGTCGAGTGCACCTGATACTGGCAAGAAGGCCAAGACCGAGGTCCCCGGCAAGGAAGCTACCGCGTGCACTGATTGCTGGGAAGCCGCGGCTGCCAAGAAAGCTGGAAAGAGTGATGGGCCATACTGCAAGATCCATCGGACCAAGGGCCACGATCTCCACGAGTGTCATCAGGTTGAGCAGCTCGTCATGAAACAAAGGGCTGAGTACAAGAAGCGTGATAAGGAGAAAAACCAAGATGGCGATGGTGGGAAGGGCCGAGGTGGCAGAACAGGTCGCCCCGGCAAGGCTCCTCAGTATCAAGGGAGACCCGCCAAGGGCCGTGAGAAGAAGGATTGCGAGGATGGAAGTGATGAAGGAGATGAAGAGGAAACCAGCGAGCAGGAATTCCAGAAAGCCACTGACGCCCTATGCATTGACGGGGGTGCATCTCTGCACTCCTCTCACCGCCAACTTAAAAGGTGGGCGCGTGAGGTCAATGCCATGGAGCCAACGACAGATTCTCGAAAGCCGCTCAAGTGGCCCCGCACGCCCATCGTCTTTGATGAGGAGGATCACCCTGACCACACTACCGTGGTAGGGTGTTTGCCGTTGTTTGTTTCACCAACAATCCACAACCTCAAGGTCACAAAGATGTTGGTTGACGGTGGGGCCGGGTTGAATCTGATTTCTCCGAAGGTCATCAGCAAACTCCAGATAGCAGATGAAGAGCTCAAGGTTACTGGTACGTTCCAAGGGATCAACCCCGGCAGGAGTCATCCTAAGGGGAAGATCACATTGCCGGTAACATTCCGGGGGGGGGGAGTTGAATTGTCGGACTAAGAAGATCGTGTTTGATGTGGTTGGCCTCCCCCTACCGTACAACGGAATCCTTGGTCATCCTGGCCTGGCCAAATTCATTGCGGCATCCCACTATGCCTACAACACTTTGAAGATGGCAGGACGAATGGGCGTTATTTCCATCCCATCAGACAAGAAAGACGCACTCATATGCGTGGACAAGATGTACCGGAAGGCAGTTGCTACAGAAGCTGCGGAAGCCGCTGCTCCCGCCAATGAAAGCAAGAAAAAGGAGAAAGGAAGCAAGGATGCCAGCGAGGAATCCGGGAAGCGTGCCTCTCCGGAGTGCGCTGCGCCTGTTGATGACTTGCCAGAGAGTTCCAATTTCAAGAGATCCAAGGCTGCCGCACCGTCTGTGAAAAAGGTCCCGGCAGGGCTGGCTGGCGCTGGTGGTACATTTACCATTAGTGCTACCCTTATGACAAATAGGAAAGCGCGCTTGTTGCCTTCCTGCGGGCGAATGTCAATGTGTTTGCTTGGCAACCATCTGACATACCCGGTGTTCCCAGGGAGGTAATCGAGCACCACCTTGCTGTCTGCCCACATGCCTGACCCGTCAAGCAGAAGGTCCGGAAGCAAGCTTTGGAGTGGCAGCAGTTTATTGCCGAGGAGATCAAGAAACTTGAGGCAGCTGGATTGGTCAGAGGAGTATTGCATCCAACGTGGTTAGCAAACCCATGGTGGTGCGCAAGGCAAATGGGAAATGGAGGCTTTGCATAGATTTCACTGATCTTAACAAAGCATGCCCGAAGGACCCATTCCCCTTGCTGCGCATCAACCAGATTGTGGATTCCACCTTCGGATGCGACTTGCTCTCCTTTCTGGATGCCTACTCTGGATACCATCAGATCTTCATGTCCAAGGAGGACGAAGAAAAAACCGCGTTCATAACTCCATGTGGCATGTACTGTTTTGTACGGATGCCCTTCGGGTTGAAGAACGCTTGATCCACTTTTGCAAGAGCAGTACAGATTGGCTTTGAGTCCCAGTTGCACAGAAATGTTGAAGCCTACATGGATGATATTGTGGTAAAAACCAAGGACTGAACGACTCTCATTCAGGATTTGGAAGAGACCTTTGCAAATCTGCGCAGGCTTAATTTAAAGCTGAACCCGGAGAAGTGTGTGTTTGGCGTTGCTTCCGGCAAGTTACTTGGCTTTTTTGTGTCCCACCGGGGGATAGAGGCCAACCCCGACAAGATCAAGGCTATCGAGCAGATTCAAGCACCAAAGACAGTCAAGGACGTGAGGCGTTTAACTGGATGTATTGCCGCGCTGAGCAGGTTCATTTCCAAGTCCACAAAACGCGTCTTGCCGTTTTTTGAAATCTTGAAAAAGGCAGGGCCCGTGGCATGGACCCTGGCGGCCGACGCTGCGCTACAAGATTTGAAGACCTACCTTTCCTCTGTTCCCACCTTAGTCGCTCCTAAACCACGAGAGCCGTTGCTGCTATACTTAGCAGCGACCAATCAAGTGGTTAGCGCAGCACTGGTGGCACAGCGGGAGGTAAATGAAGCAGCAACCACCGCCACCGTCCCCTCTGGAGTGGAAAGTGAACCAGTCCCGGCAAGATCAGATGCAGTTCAAGACAAAGAAGAGCAAGGCAGCAGAGACAGTGCCAAGATCACGGCAAGGAAGAAAGTGGTGCAGCACCCAGTGTACTTCGTCAGCTCCCTACTGTAGGGGGCTAGGTCGAGGTACTCTGGCATGCAAAAGTTGATTTTTGGCCTCATCATGGCCTCAAGGAAACTGCGTCACTACTTCCAATCCCATGAGATCACGGTTGTCACCCGCTTCCCCTTGCAACGCATACTCCGAAACCCCGAGGCTACTGGCAGGATTGTGGAATGGGCTTTGGAGTTATCCAGCTTTGGTTTGAGGTTTGAAAGCATGTCAACTATTCAGAGCAAAGCACTGGGAGAGTTCATTGCAGAGTGGACGCCAACCCCTGATGAGGAAGTACTGGAAACAGTTATCCCCGGCAAGGAAGCGCCCCAAGAATGGATTATGTATTTTGATGGCGCCTTCTCCCTACAGGGTGCAGGAGTTGGCGTGCTTCTCATTGCTCCCACTGGGGAGCACCTTAAGTACGTCGTTCAAATGCATTTCCCCCGGGAGGAGGCTACCAACAATACTGCAGAGTATGAAGGGCTCCTTGCTGGGCTTAGGATTGCGACAGAATTGGGAATCAAGAAGACGATCATCCGTGGAGACTTATAACTGGCGGTGAGACAAATCAACAAGAACTACCAAAGCCCATTGATGGAGGCATACGTCGAGGAAGTGAGAAAGTTGGAGGAGCGCTTTTGACGGATTGCAAACAGAGCACATACCACGTGCGGAAAACAGCATTGCTGATCATTTGTCAAACTACGCTGCGCAAAAAATCCCTGTGGAACCAGGGACTTTTGTTCTCCATCTGAATCAACCCTCTGTATCCCCGGCAACAATGGCCAGCAAAAGGAGGAAATTGAACTCCAGCAAGCCTCTCCCGACAGAGCTTCCCGAAGCCCCCGGCAGAAGGCTTGGCAGGAACAACTCCCCCTCGATCAGTGAGCTGCACCCTCCCGCCGAATTACCAGTCTTTGCGGTCGAGTCGTGCACTCCTGACGAGGAGGAGGTGCCGCTAGTCCTTGTTGTCGAGCCCCGGGCTCCAACTTGGGCATGGCACATTGTTGGTTTCCTCCAAATAGGAGAACTTCCCGAACAACAAGAAGAAGCTAAAAGAGTAGCCTGGAGGGCCAGTATGTATCAGTTCGTTGATGACACGCTATATAGAAGAAGGCCCAACGGTGTGAAATTGAAGTTCATTTGCCGGGAAGAAGGAAAGGAACTGCTGGCAGAAATACCCAAGGGTATGTGTGGCTCCTACATCGGATCAAGGGCCTTGGATGGGAAAGCTTTCCGGCAAGGTTTCTACTGGCCCACTGCCCTCCAAGATGCAATTGATCTAGTCACCAAATGTGAAGCCTGCCAGTTCCACTCCAAGAATATCCATCAGCCTGCTCAAGCTCTCCAAACAATCCCTTTGTCATGGCCATTTTCGGTCTGGGGGCTCGACATCCTGGGTCCCTTCCCCCGTGCTACCGGGGGCTTTGAATTCTTGTTTGTCGCAATCGACAAGTTTACAAAGTGGCCGGAGGTGGAGCCCATGAGAAAGGTGACCGCACAGTCAGCTATCAAGTTCTTGAAAGGATTGGTGTGCCGCTTCGGGGTACCTGCCCAAATCATCGCCGACAATGGCACCCAATACACAAGCCGCGCCTTCATGCAATATGTTCATGCCCTTGGAAGCAAGATTTCATTTGCCTCTATGGCCCATCCCAGAAGCAATGGACAAGCTGAGAGGGCGAATGCTGAAGTGCTGCGAGGTCTCAAGACAAGAACTTTTGATAGACTGCAGAAGTGCGGCAGGTGATGGATCGATGAGCTACCGGTGGTTCTTTGGTCCCTTCGCACGACACCAAATCGAACCACCGTGCAGACTCCCTTCTCCCTAGTCTATGGGGCAGAAGCAGTTATCCCCATGGAACTCGTATACGGGTCTCCTCGAGTGCTTGCCTACGATGAAGTAGCGCAAGAACAGCACCGGCGTGACGACGCTGTGCTACTTGAGGAGAACCGTCTCTGGGCTGCTACGCATGCTGCATGCTACCAGCAAGCCCTGCGTCGCTATCACAGCCGCAGGGTTCATGCCCGGAGTTTTAAGGAAGGCGACCTTGTCCTTAGGCGTGTTCAGTCCGCCAAGGGTGCAAACAAGTTGACGCTGAAGTGGGAAGGCCCTTACCGGGTAGTATAAGTCACCAGACCTGGCGCAGTCCATCTGGAGACCGGAGATGGCATTCAATTGCAAAACTCATGGAATATCGAGCATCTCCGTAAGTTCTACCCGTAAGGCGCGGCTGTCGGGCCCTGCCCGACAGCCACCCTTTTGTACAAGCTTTGCCGAAGTTGCATGTAACCCTTGTACAAAGCCAGGTGTAGACCTTGAGCAATAGAGAAATAAACAAAGCGCTGGGGGGCCCCCGAAACTTGCATGCATGCATAAGCATATCATGAGCATAGCATGATCATATAGAAGAGGGCGCATGTGGCATTGTTTTCATCTGCATTAAGTTGCAGGATTCTTATCATGGACTTGGTCCCGAAGAAAAGGAATGAAGATGAGCCCATGTGACGATCCTCGGCAAGCCAAACAGATAAGTTCCTTCTTATCCATATTTGTTCTGTAAGTAGCAGACTTGTGCATATGAAAACCTCGCCACCTTCAAAACATAGGTGCTCCTACCCATTGACTTGAACCCTGCTTCGGTCAGGGTGGTCGCAGTGGCCTTTGACGGAAAGGGCTCGGCGAGGGGCTGGTCCCTTTTTTATGGTTGTGCCCGGCAGGGCTAGCCCCGCGGCAACAAACTAAGGGTACCAGCAGGATAACTTGCCGGAGAAACTTGTTTACTTAAATGTATAGAGGCATTTCACCTCTGCATGGAGATAGTACATGCACAAGTTCCCGGCGAAGTTTGTCTTTTTCATTAATATGCTAATAATCAAGTACAGATCTTACAGAACACAAACATGGATAAGAAATTTACATTATTTAGACTAAAGTTTGGCCCAGGCCTACATATTTTAAAACTGAAAAAAAGATAAGTGCCCCGTAATCCCTTTCTTGTCCTTCTCCTCCTAGGCACTACGGCAGGAGGTGATGAGGGCAAAAGGGGTGCCTGGGCAGAAGCCCAGCCCGACCTCGTCGGGCCCCTTGACAGGGAGTTCAACAAGGTCGGGAAGGCACAGACGAAGGTGATGGTGAAGAGGGCGGCGGAAGGGTCCCCCTGACCACCGCCACCAGGGCCAGCAGGACACGGCAGGGCGAACGAAGCTGCAGCCCACGAGGAAGCCTGCCGGGGTCCAGCTGGGGGATTGCTAGAGGAGCCCGGGGCACCATCCCCACCCCTGCAACCAACTCCCCAACAAATCGCCTTGCCGGGAATGAGATGCAGGTGCAGATGATGGTGCCGACGCCTGATGGTGATGGTACGGCTGGCGTTCAGCCGGAGCTGGAGCTGTTGCCCTCCCCGTCGACGCCGTCGTCATCACCGTCACTGTCCTCCTCATCGCTATCGCTCGAGGAGGAGCTTTCATCGTCAGTCGAGCTCTCCGCGCAGCACCCTAAGCGAGCTCCCGAGCATCCAAAGACCTTGACGGAGAACGGCTCGGCGTCCATTAATTTAAAATGAAGGACGTGCCCCTCCGACAAGCTGTGAGCGTGGGCAAAAGTCTTCCAGGCGCTCCGGAAGAGCATGACATGAGCGGCGGGGTAATCCACATGCACCCGCATGCTGCCATTACAGCAACCCCTCATGTGCAGTTTCAGCACGCGCGGTTGTTCAAGCTCCATCACCCTCGCAAATGGAGTAGGGACGCGGAGGCGACCGTGCCGGGGCTTATACAACCTGATGATGAACTCCAGCGGTTGATCTCCAATGTGGCATTCCATTGGGGGATGAGCGGCCGGCGAAGGTGTGACAGGAGCACCACCCCGTCCTCCTCGACCCAGGGCACCACGGCAGCCGCGACTTTGCCCCCTCCCATCTCCTCTCACGGCGGGCTCCGTCCCCGCGTTCCCAATAGGAGGAGGGAGGCGCTGTTGAGAAGAAGCCCTCGTCGCCACCACCGAAGAGCCGCCGCGACCCTTGCCCCTCACCATAGTGGGCAGGAACTGCTAAAGGGAAGGGAAGGAGTGAGATGTGTGGAGAAGCATTGTGCCCTGCACCCATTTTTATAGGCGAATAGGGCACGGGGCTGGCTCCTCCCCCCCCCCCCGAAGGCAGCCGCCCTACTCCTCCAAGCCGGCTTCCCCGCGCCACCAACGGCTCGTGGAATCAAGGCCGGCCCTCAGCGCCAATCCTTGGCGTCTGGGTTTCTGCCATGGCACGCATTTCCACGCCCTTTGCATCTGCCAAACAACCCCGCACGATGCATGCGGTGCACGTGGCGGAAACGCTGCAAATAGGAAAGTTAATGGAATGGCAGTTACCACCCCATGAACACGGGACGTGGGTAGCCCAGGGATCGTGGCTCACAATCTCCCCACGACGCCTTGCACGTTGCACGGGAAAACCGGAAACCGACTCAAGCTCAGATTAAAGAAGAAGCAAAGAAGATCTAAAGGGGTGAGCTACTACAGCCTCCCCACCTGTGTACTGGATAGGGCCTACCCCGACGACGCTCGGCACCACGTTCGGGCCAGGCCCGAGGGCTCCTGTCGGTGCAACAAACCCCAGGTGTGTTGCCCAGACTGTACACAGGCTCGAGAACAAGGTTGCAGCATAAAGAACAAGACCAAGCAGAAGAGATCAGCTTTTTGAGAAATCAAAGGGCGGATTAAGAAGAACAAGGCCAACCAAAGGAGCAAGATACCATTAAGGAAAAACCTCCCTTGCCGGGCAGGCGAGCCTGGCGGGGACGAGGTTTCCCCAAAGATGAGTCTCAAGATTGCCCTGGCAGGCTTGCCGTGGACGCTGAGGGTGGATTACCCCGCCAAGGCTCCACTGCTCCACCTCACAGCAATGCAAGTCACCAATCGGTGCGGTGTTGAGCCCCCAAGATGCTAAGTGGCCGTTATTTGGCACGTGTTAGCCATCTCCAAAGGAAATCACCTCCAAACGACACTCGTCCAGCGACGTGTCATGCAGGCATAAGAGAAGGTGGCAAAACAGCACGGCAAGGCTTGCCGGGCTAGACCACGATGTGACACTAAGCGGCGCATTTAATGCGCTCTGTCCAGTCTGCAGAGTTAGGTATGATGGCACTGTTTGCTATCTAATCAGTACACATGATTTGCCATTGTGGTGACCCCTTGATCTATAAAAGGAGGGCCATGGCAACCTTAGAAAGGATTCAGACCCCTGTACACTCATACGCGCGTAGCTGCTCTCGCCCCGAGGCGACCTTGCCGGGCTAGAGCGCTGCGTCTCCACCACGGTCCTCTCATCAATCCACCAAAGCAGGAGTAGGGTTTTACGCCTCACGGTGGCCCGACCCTGGGTAAAAATTGCCCGTGTGATCACTGCCACGCTGCCCCGCGCCCTCCGCTCTTTGTGCAATGCATCCTTCCCCCCTGCCGAACCACAAGGGGCCGATGGCCCCATAGGTGGTCGTGTTTTCCCACGACAAAGATGACCATGGTGGGATAGACAAGGTTGCTTCTTCGTGGACCCTTCGTGGCTGGAGCCCTCCGTGGACTCGCGCAGCCGTTACCCTTCGTGGGTTGAAGTCTCCATTAACGTGGATGTACGATAGCACTACCAATCGGAACCACGCCAAAAACTCCGTGTCTACATTGTGTTTGCTCACTCCAATCCCATCCCTTACTTTCTTGCAATTAGCATGCTTTACTCTTACTACTTCTTATACTCTTGCCATGCTTGCTTGAAATGTATTGTGAATGCTTAAACTTGTGCTAAAACTCCACCTGAACTTAAGGAAATTAAAAACTGCTACTTTTACTTGTTGAGGGTCTAATCACCCCCCCTCTAGACCTCTCTTCTCGATCCTTAAAATTGGTATCAGAGCATTGGTATCCATTGCTTTGGTTTAATCACCTTTGGAGGAAGATGGATGAGTCTACGATTGGGAGTATTAGACGTAGAGTGCCTATGCTTGACGGAGAGTTCTATAATGCTTGGAAGAATGAGATGCTTGAGATTTTCAATGAATATAATTTGAACAAGTATATTACTAGTCGCTATGCGCCCCCTATTGATCCTTTGCATCCTACCCCCAATGAGTATCTTGACATGACCCGAAATCTTAGAACTATTGATCTTATCATGAGAGGATTGCCTAGAAATTTGCTTATATGCTTGCCTACATTTGAATGTGCTTATACTATATGGAAATATCTTGAGGAGCGTTTTCCAAACTATTCCTTGAAAATTTTAGATGAAATTCTTCAAAAGTCCATTGCTTTTCAGAAAATGGATCCAAGTGATCCTAAATTTGATGATTGTCTATTTGAGCTCCGTGATCTTATGCGTGCCAAAGGAAATGTTGGAGTCATTAGTAGTATCATCTCCCAAGTTATTAGAATTCATAAACATGCACATTGTCATGGTCATAAATCTAATGAATCACTCTCTCTAGGTGATGATCATTCACATGATGAAGTTGAACATGGATATTATGATGAGGATGATGATAGTGACTTTGATCTTAATGAGTCTATGAGACACTTTGGTCTTATGGCTAACCTTCGTGGTTACATGGCCGGAGGAAAGGAATGGGTTCTTGATAGTGGATGTACCGATCACATGACCGGAGACAAGGACATGTTTCGTGAGCTCACTGAAAACGACGGTCCCCGAAAGTATGTCACTTTTGGTGACAACTCCAAGGGTAAAGTAGTTGGCCTCGGTAAGGTGGCCATCTCACATGATAGCTCTATCCAAAATGTTATGCTCGTTGAATCTCTTGGCTACAATCTACTTTCCGTATCTAGACTAGCTGATTTTGGTTTCAATGTTCTATTCACTGAAGTAGATTGCCAAGTGTTTCATAGAGATAATCATAATATGGTCTTTATCGGTATACATAGAGGTGATCTATACATTGTTGATTTCACTAAAAGAGCTCAACCTCGTACCTGCTTAATTGCTAAATCTTCAAAAGGTTGGTTGTGGCATAGAAGGTTAGGTCATGTGGGCATGCGAAATCTTGATAAGCTTATTAAAGGTGATCATATCCTTGGTGTTAAAGATGTCATATTTGACAAGGATAGACTTTGCAGTGCTTGTCAAGCAGGAAAACAAGTTGGAGGAAGTCATCCCATGAAGAACATCATGACCACGAGAAGACCGCTTGAGCTACTTCACATGGATCTTTTTTGTCCCAATGCCTACAAGAGTCTCGGTGGTAACTCATTCGGTTTGGTCATTGTTGATGATTTTTCCAGATTTACGTGGGTGTTCTTTCTTGATGATAATCGCAGGTCCAAAAGATCTTCAAGAACTTCGCTAGGAAGGCCCAAAATCAATTTGAAGTGAAGATCAAGAAGGTTCGAAGCGACAACGGAATGGAGTTCAAGAACACCAATGTGGATGCCTTTCTTGACAAAGAAGGGATTTCACATGAGTTCTCGGCTACGTACACACCTCAACAAAATGGAGTTGTTGAGAGGAAGAACCGGACACTTATTGAGATGGCAAGAATGATGCTTGACGAATAGAAGACGCCAAGACACTTTTGGGCGGAAGCGGTTGAGACAGCTTTGTCATGCTACGAATCGACTGTATCTTCACAAGTTTCTCGGCAAGATGGCATACGAGCTTCTCACCGGTAACAAACCCCAAGTTGGATACTTTCAAGTATTTGGTTCAAAATGTTACACTCTTGATAAGCATCGTCGTTCGAAAATTGCCCCTAAATCTCATGAAAGTTTCCTACTCGATTATGGCTCAAACTCTCACACTTACCATGTCTACAACAATTTCACCCGAAAGGTTGAAGAAACGGTAGATGTGAAGTTTGATGAATCTAACAGCTCGCAAGTAGAGCAATTGCCAATTGATGTAGGAGACAAAGATCCTTCGGAAGCAATTAAAGACTTGTCTATTGGCAAGGTTCATCCAACGGAGGTGAAGGAGAGTACTTCGTCCATTCAAGTGGAAGCCTCAACTTCACGACAAGGTGAACCACAAGTTGACTTGGAGGCATCCACAAGTGGGACACGTCAAGACGAAGGAAACGAGGAAGTACAACAAGATGAACCTCATCGACCTCCTTCTCCAGCTCCACAAGAGAACAACAACGCCAACGACAATGAAGAAGGACAAGAAGAAGAAGAAGAAGAAGAAGAAGAAGAAGAAGAAGAAGAAGAAGAAGAAGAAGAAGAAGAAGAAGAAGAAGAAGAAGAAGAAGAAGAAGAAGAAGAAGAAGAAGAAGAAGACAATGAAGAGGATGTTCCACCCCGACCCAAACAAAAGCTCTCACGAGTTAGAGCAAGAGTCAGAGATCATCCCGTCGAACAAATCTTTGATGCTATTCAAACCGGGAGAATCACTCGCTCTAAAACTCGCTTGGCTAATTTTTGTGAACATTGCTCATTCATTTCTAGTATTGAACCTATGAAGGTTGAAGAAGCTCCTGAGGATCCGGATTGGGTGAACGCTATGCATGAAGAGCTACACAACTTTGAGAGAAATCAAGTATGGGCGTTGGTTGAAAAGCCCGACGACAACCACAATGTCATTGGAACCAAATGGGTGTTTCGGAATAAGCAAGATGAGGATGGACAAGTTATACGCAACAAGGCCCGTCTCATCGCTCAAGGCTACACTCAAGTCGAAGGTATGTACTATGGTGAGACATATGCCCCCGTTGCTAGACTTGAGTCCATACGCATCTTAATTTCTTATGCCAATCATCATGACATCACTTTATACCAAATGGACATTAAAAGTGCTTTCCTAAATGGTGAAATTGAGGAGGAAGTCTCTGTTAAACAACCTCCCGGCTTTGTTAATCCTAAGAAACCTAATCATGTCCACAAACTTCACAAAGCTCTTTATGGTCTTAAACAAGCTCCTAGAGCATGGTATAAATGCTTGACCAAGTTTCTTATTGAAAAAGGCTTTGAAATTGGGAAGATTGATTCTACACTTTTTACTAAAAGGGTTAATGGTGAATTATTTGTGTGCCAAATTTATGTGGATGATATTATATTAGGTTCTACTAACCCTCATTTTAGTGAAAAGTTTGGAAGGCTAATGTCGGAGAAGTTTGAGATGTCTATGATGAGTGAAGTCAAATTTTTCCTTGGTTTGCAAATCAAGCAAACAAAGGAAGGTAACTTTGTTTCTCAAACAAAGTATACCAAGGACCTTTTAAAGAAGTTCAACATGCAAGAAAGCAAAGGTATGAAAACACCCATGCCTACTAGTGGACATCTTGACTTGACTAAGGATGGCAAACCGGTTGACCAAAAGGTTTACCGCTCTATGATTGGTTCATTGTTATATCTATGTGCCTCCCATCCCGATATTATGCTAAGTGTCTGCATGTGTTCACGATATCAAGCGGCGCCTAAAGAATGTCATCTTAAGGCTGTGAAAAGGATAGTGAGATACTTAATTCATACACCAAATTTTGGCATTTGGTATCCTAAGAGGTCTTCTTTTGATCTTGTTGGCTACTCCGATTCGGACTATGCCGGTGACAAGGTTGATAGAAAGTCCACTTTGGGTACTTGTCAATTTCTTGGTAGATCTCTTGTGTCTTGGTCCTCCAAGAAACAAAACTCGGTATCCTTATCCACTGCCGAAGCAGAATACATTGCCGCCGGATCATGTTGTGCTCAATTACTTTGGATGACCCAAACCCTTAAGGATTATGGGATACATGTGAAACATGTTCCATTGCTTTGTGATAATGAGAGTGCCATTAAGATTGGTCACAATCCCGTGCAACATTCTCAAACTAAGCATATTGAAGTTCGTCATCATTTCATTCAAGATCATGTTGCTAAAGGAGACATCAATCTTAAGCATGTTCGTACCGATAAGCAATTGGCGGATATATTCACCAAACCGCTTGATGAGAAAGTATTTTTCCATTTGAGAGGTGAATTGAACATCATTGATGCCTCAAACTTGTAGTAGAAACTCCATTTGGATACATGCAAGGCATGAGCCTTTTATAACTAATCCTTGATACTTCTCTTATGATGATGATCATATATCTTGGATCTCTACTTGTACCCTTGCATGTTATCTAACCCTTGTAGGTACTTGGATGAACCCAAATCTATGGGATTGCAAGTCATTCATATCTTAAACAATCTCAACATCACCAAGTTCCTATTATATGGATGTTGAATGCAAGGAAGCTTGAACCCACTCAACATATCCTTTGACAATTTCAATATATCAAATTTCATTTGGTATCAAGTCTCATGATTGTCATTTTGGATACACAAGTGCTTTTCCTTGCAAGACTAACCCATGTAGGAAGATGAACTCAAACTACAAGTGGTGCTCCCAACTCATGATGGACTACATTGACCTTGAGCATCCAACACAAGTTCAACTACATGATCAAGATCAACACCACCCAAGGTATGTCATTCCATCTTAGAGAAGCTTTGCCCCAAGTCATGAGACAAAGCAACTCAACGGGATGTGAATACATAAAAAATTCTTAAATGAAAAATGGTAACCCCATTTTGAGCTTAAACGATGAGTATGACCTATGATCAAGTGATCTCACTTGACTCCTAAGTCAATATACTCTAACATAGGTGACTTTGTCGCCGACCCCTTCTAGATGAAGTTCTCTAGTGTTTCTTTGTTCACTTACTTTGTGTTCTTGCACATATTTCTTGCTATCTCATTCCCCTTTTCAAAACCCAAAAAAACTTCATCTAGATCTCTTGTCTTAACTTGTTTTTCTCTGTATCTTCTGTATCTAATTCATTGCAAATCTTTCAATAAATTCCTTGCAAATCCTTGTGAGATTTAATTTGCTAAGTGAGCTGAGTTGACAATTTTTTTACTCTATGTTGAACTCGGTCCCTCCGATCCAAACCTATCAGTCTGACTGAAGCACAAGGTCTCCGTGTGAATAGTTCATCGGTACAACCGACATGGACTAACTCAGTCGCACCGATCAGGATCTTCTGTGACTCTGTTCACTCGGCGTCACCGACGAAAACCAATCGGCGTCACCGATTTCAACTCTGCGAAAATGTTTTGCCATTTTTACTGCCTCTCTTCTTCAGCTCCACTCAATGATTCTTATCCTCTACCCGCATTTTAAACTACATGCTGCTTTGTAGTGTGTCTCAAGGACCACACCTATTTGACTCATGCTCCAGAAGTGCCCTTCTTGGAAATTGATGTCAAAGGGGGAGAGAGAGCACATCAATGCTTATCAAATGAGCACATCTAAGCTCTTCCAGATGCCAATAAATCAAAGAGGAGAGAAGTCACATGTCTTTTAGAGGGGAAAGACATGTCAACTCGTTTGATCTTAGCTATTGCTAATATTCTTGTTGTTCTGAATTTTGGTTGATTGTACCATTTCTTGCTCTGATTGCTCTGATTTTCTCTCACCCTACCTTCTCCCATTATCCAATATCAAATTCAGGGGGAGAAAGAGTCCATATCTAGGGAAGAAAATCTTTAGAATTCATTGCATATCTTTAAATCTTTGGGGACATGTCTATATCTAAATGAAGTACTCCGTACTCACCCATTGCATGTCATCCCAGTCTTGGTACTCTTGTGGTTTTCTGAATTTGCTTTACTTAAGAGTGTTCTTGTGTTATCTAACCCTGTTTTCTCAAGTCCACTTCTTCTAATGTCAGCTCAAGACCACAAGGTAAGTATATGCATCATACTCATGTGCATGATGATCTCTTGCTGATGCATATATTGTTTGCAAGAAGGATTCATGAACATGGAGGTACACTTCCTATACACATCATTTACTCTGATGCATATAGCTAAGATACATGTAACTCATTGCTTGCTCTGTCATGCTTATGCATTCACATGTCCTTATATTCTATCTTCACATGATTGCATACATGTAAGGGGAGCCTATGCATGTTACATGTCTTTCCAAAGCTTTACTTAATACCATGTATATCTTTAATCCTAAGCTTTGATGTATGTTGTCATCAATTACCAAAAAGGGGGAGATTGAAAGCACAAGTGCTCCCTGGGTGATTTTGGTAATTAATGTCAACATATCTCTTGTTGGACTAATAATTTTATCTAGTATATTTCAGATGAGTTCAACAATGGCGTGGTATGGACAAGAGGATGTGGAACCCCTTCAAAATGCTAAGGACAAAGCTTGGCAAAAGCTCAAGACTCTTCATTTCTATTTTAGTGATCAAAGATCACATTGAGTCCATAGGAAAGCTAATACTATTAAAAGGGGATGAGGTGTTGCTTAATGGTCTACTTGCTCAAAGTGCTTAGTAATATTGCTACAAAGCCCTCAACCACTTTCTCATTTCCAAATATGTCCAAAACTCGAAGTCAAACTCGGCCCCACCGAGTTCAGTTGACATAGCCACTGCCAGAAACCCTAGACAATTCGGTCTCACCGATATAGATCTCGGTCTCACGGAGATGGCCCTGCAAACTCTCTGTTGCCTGTTGCAATTATTTCGATCTCACCGAAATGTGCAATCGGTCCCACCGAGTTTGCTTGACCAACTCTCTGCTTGCTCTTTGCTGAAATTGGTCTCACCGAGATGAGGTTTTGCCCTAGCCCTAGCACATCGGTCCCACCGAGTTGTTCCAGTCGGTCCCACCGAGATTCCTAACATTCACATTTTGAACTGAATCGGTCTCACCGAGTTCTTCTATTCGGTCTGACCGAGTTGGGTCAAATGTGTGTAACGGTTGGATTTTGTGTGGAGGCTATATACACCCCTCCACCCCCTTCTCCATTTGCGAGAGAGCCATCAGAACGTGCCTACACTTCCACTACTCATTTTCTGAGAGAGAACCACCTACTCATGTGTTGAGACCAAGATATTCCAATCCTACCACAAGAATCTTGATCTCTAGCCTTCCCCAAGTTGCTTTCCACTCAAATCATCTTTCCACCATAGCCAAATCTGTGAGAGAGAGTTGAGTGTTGTGGAGACTATGATTTGAAGCACAAGATCAAGGATTTCATCATCAACACACCATTTATTACCTTTTGGAGAGTGGTGTCTCCTAGATTGGTTAGGTCTCGCTTGGGAGCCTCCAACAAGATTGTGGAGTTGAACCAAGAAGTTTGTAAGGGCAAGGAGATCGCCTACTTCATGAAGATCTACCCGAGTGAGGCAAGTCCTTCGTGGGCGATGGCCATGGTGGGATAGACAAGGTTGCTTCTTCATGGACCCTTCGTCGGTGGAGCCCTCCGTGGACTCGCGCAGCCATTACCCTTCGTGGGTTGAAGTCTCCATCAACGTGGATGTACGATAGCACTACCTATCGTAACCATGCCAAAAATCTCCGTGTCTACATTGCGTTTGCTCACTACAATCCCATCCCTTACTTTATTGCAATTAGCATGCTTTACTCTTTACACTGCTTATACTCTTACCATGCTTGCTTGAAATGTATTGTGAATGCTTAAACTTGTGCTAAAACTCCACCTTAACTTAAGGAAATTAAAAACTGCTAATTTTTCTTGTTCAGGGTCTAATCACCCCCCTCTAGACCCCTCATCTCGATCCTTTCACACGGCCATGTTGGTTCACGTCATGGTTGAGGCTGGATACTGTTGGTATCCCGAGTACACTGTAGAGGAACAGTATCGCGATTTTAATCAAAGCCAGTACCTCTACACAGTCAGGATATATCCCTCGTATCCTGGAGCTACCCATCCTATCCACTAGTCATATGGGCTTGGAGTTACTATAGAGATGTCTGTGCAGGATGCTGCCTATTCGATGATGACCATAATCCAGGCTAGGAACGCATTACTGCAGAACACCGAGTTCAACTACATGCCAGCATCCCTCCCTGGCGAGGAGGGCTACTTTACAGGTCTCCACACTGATGCTGCTCATGAGTAGCCGATACTTCAGACTACTACATAGCTACTGGAGGACCAGGATCGTGAGGTCCGTGCCCTCCGGATGGAGCTCTATAACACCCGAGCATGCCACTAGACTACTTTGTCACAGCTGGCACCCGTTGTCCAAACAGGGTATCTTGATATGGAGGCGCTGTACCCAGTGCGGTCTCAGCTGCCAGACCGTATGGTTGGCCTGATGTCGGGGGCATCACCCCTCCACGTGGTCCTTGTCTGCCACCAGTTGTGGGACTGCGGCCATGCCTGTGTCCATTTGGACCACAGGCTCCACGGGATAGAGAGTTTCTAGATCCCCACTTCCAGCTTCCGGGTCATGGAGGTAACCTCTATGAGGATTACTATGGAGATGCCTGAGGTGGTTTGTGGTAGGAGTAGTATTGTAGTGGTTGTATCCTCCACAATCCCGCGTGTCTTGTGGGATATGACTAGGTGTTTACCGAGTTCCGGAGGCATAGATAAATAATGTATAGGAGCTTGGAATGCCTCTATTGAGATGTATCATCCTTCACCGCAGTTTGTACTCTAGCTTGGGCCTGTACTAAACTATGTATGGTGTGTACGACCGATGGTGTATATATGGCAGTTTCCTTGTTACCATGTTGTACAGTTGTTCATCTTTGCATTCCCTAACGCCATTACATTCTGCACTCCTATGCTAGAGTTTTTGTCATCCTTGTCTAAACCGTGGCTTTGTTTTTCCTAGGATGGTTAACACTCGAAGCACCCCTACTGCCCAAGAGCAGGGCAAAGCAAGTAGGGCCAGGAATGAAAACCTGCCCCATCCACCTTCCCTAGCTGAGGTCATGCTGGAAGCGGAGAGCAACAAACGTGAAACCAACCGACTGCTTGAGCGTATCAAGCAGAACACCGCCCATCAGCAAAGAAATGACATGGTGTCCATCAATGATTTCATCAAGTTGTACCCGCCAACTTTCCACCACTCCGTCGAACCTCTCGACGCGGACGACTGGCATCGCAGCATCACTCACAAGTTACGTTCTACCAATGTAGCTGAGGCTGATAAGGTCACCTATGCTGCACATCACCTTGAAGGTCCCGCCAGTCTTTGGTGGGAGATTTATGAAGTTATGCGTCCAGCCAGTCAGGTTACTACCTGGGCAGACTTCAGTGAAGCTTTCCGCGAGCACCACATCCCAGAGGGCCTAATGGATCGCAAAAGGGAGGAGTTATGTAACTTCACCTAGGGCAAGCTAACTGTGGATGTTTATAGCCGAGAGTTTGGGAATCTTGCATGCTATGCTCCTAAGGAAGTGTCCACTGATGCTAAGAAGCACGCAAGGTTCTAGAAGGGACTTAGCCCTGAGCTTCGACGCGACCTCCATCTGCACAAGTTTGCCTCCTTCCAGAAACTCGTGAACAAGGCCATTAGTGCTGAAACTGGCCAGACTGACTATGAGGCTACACGCAAGCACCGCCGTGATTTTGGTTCATCATCCGGTTCTAGCTCCCAAAAGTGCCGGTATGTGTTCAAATACGGCACTGCCACCCAGATTCACCCCGAGGCCATCCCCTGAGGCGCCTCGCCCAAACAAGCCATATGCACCACCTAAGGCCTACGGTGGACCAGCCGCCAATGCTGCTCTGCGCACCAACACTGTGACAGGTTTCAAGTGCGGAGAGCCAGGCCACTATATGCGCGAATGTCCTCAGAACAATGCTTCCAACCAGCCTGGAAAGTCTGTTGGTCGTGGTAAGCCAGTAGGAAAGGTGTACTATGCCAAGCCAGACACCACTGCACGTGGCCATGTGAACTTTGTTTTAGCTGAGGAGGCCCTGATACCAACGTCGTTCTCAGTACGCTCCTTATTAATGGCCATCCGGCATCTATTTTTTTATATTGGAGCATCTTATTCGTTCATTTCTGAGAGCTATGCTCAAATGCACAACATGACATTTTGTGACATGCCCACTTCCATGGTAATTCAAACTCTTGGTTCTAAATGGCAAACTTCTAGAGTAAGCCATGGAAATGAAATTCTTGTCGATAGACTGATCTTCCTTGCATCTTTGATAGTCTTTAAGTCTTCAGACATAAACATCATCTTGGGTATGGACTGGATGGCAGCCCACCCATCGGGCAAGATAGTCAATGTTTTGACCCGAGTATTTGAGCGTCAGCTCTACTCTCTTCACGCCAGCCCTCTTCCAGACCTCAAAGATATACCAGTAGTCCGTGACTTCCCGGATGTCTTTCCAGAAGAACTGCCAGGCGTTCCACCTGACAGAGATGTAGAGTTCGAGATAGATCTTGTTCTAGGAACTATTCCAATCGCTAGAAGACCCTATAAGATGGCACCCTTAGAACTAGCCGAGCTTAAGAAACAACTCGATGAGTCCTTGAAAAAGGGTTTCACCCGTCCTAGTTCTTCTCCTTGGGCTTATCCCGTCCTCTTCATCAATAAGAAGGATGGAACAGATCAGATGGTTTTAGATTATCGACCCGTCAACTTGGTCACCATAAAGAACAAGTATCCGCTCCCCAGGATCAACAACCTGTATGATCAGCTCGCTGGATCCTTAGTCTTTTCCAAAATGGATTTGAGGTTGGGCTACCATCAAATCAAAATCAAGAACGAGGACATTCCCAAAACGTCCTTTGTTACTCGTTAAGGCCAATACGAGTACACCGTCATGTCCTTCGGTTTAACCAATGCCACAGCCACCTTCTCCCGCTTAATGAATTCTATCTTCATGGAGTACTTGGACAAATTCGTCATGGTCTACCTCGATGATATACTCATCTACTCCAAGAACAAGGAAGATCATGCCGAGCATCTAAGGCTGGTATTGACGAAACTTCGAGAGCATCGCCTTTATGCCAAATTCTCTAAATGTGAATTTTGGTTACCAAAAATGACCTACCTAGGCCACGTAATCTCTGGTAAGGGTATTACTGTCAATCCCGAGCGAGTTCAGGCGATTGGACTCCACCTGAATCGGTTAAGCAAGTTCAGAGTTTTCTTGGTTTAGCGAGCTACTGTCGTCACTTCATAGAGAACTTCTCCAAGGTTGCTAAGCCTCTAACTGAACTCCTCAAGAAAGATAAAAAGTTCGAGTGGACCCCATAGTGTGAGTATAGTTTTCAGGAACTGAAAAGACGCCTGACTTCTGCTCCTGTATTTGTGCCACCAGATTTCTCCAAGGACTTTGTTATCTATTGCGACGCCTCACGACAAGGACTAGGTTGCATACTCATGCAAGATCGTCATGTGATTGCCTACACATCTCGACAGTTGTGTCCACATGAGGATAATTATCCCACACATGATCTAGAGCTTGCAACTGTAGTCCATGCACTTAAAACAAGGCAACATTACCTTCTTGGTAATCGTTGTGAGATCTTCACCGATCACCATTGTCTGAAATACATCTTCACCCAACCGGATTTGAATCTCACGCAAAGACTTTGGGTTGAGTTCATCACGGATTACGACTTAGGAATAACTTACACCCCGGGGAAAGCCAATGTCATGGCTGATGCACTAAGTCGTAAGTCTTATTGTAACAACCTGATGTTACAACAAGATCAACCACTTCTCCACGAGGAATTCCGGAAGCTTAACCTTCACATTGTTCCTCGAGGATACCTCTCTACCTTGGTGGCAAAACCTAATCTTACGGATCAGATCATCAAAGCCCAGAAGGTTGATCCGGGAATCTCCCGTATTAAGAGAAACATTAATAAAGGAGTCTCGGGTTGTTTCTCCGTTGATGATCAACGTGTCGTGTTCTTTGGAAACCGTTTAGTGGTCCCAAAGGTACGAAACCTGAGGCGGTTAATCCTTGAGGAGGCTCGTGAATCTCCTCTCACGATTCATCCCGGTAGCTCTAAAATGTATCAGGACCTACGCGAGAGGTTCTGGTGGACTAGGATGAAGAGAGAAATCGCTCAGTTCATTACTAATTGCGACGTTTGTCGTCCTGTTAAAGCAGAGCATCAACGACCTGGTGGCACCCTTCAACCTTTAGCTATGCCTGAAGGAAAATGGGATAAAATTGGTATGGACTTCATTACCGGGTTTCGCAGGACCAAGAGAGGGAATAATGCTATCTTCGTTATCATCGATCATCTCTCCAAAGTAGCCCATTTCCTTCCTGTTCAAGAGAGTATAACTGCTAGTCAATTAGCAGATCTATATATCTCTCGGATAGTATCTCTTCATGGTGTTCCATTGGAGATTAACTTAGACCATGGAAGTCTCTTCACCTCTCGATTTTGGGAAAGTTTCCAAAATGCTATGGGGACTCGTCTCTCCTTCAGCTCCGCCTTCCACCCTCAATCATGTGGTCATGTAGAACACGTCAATCAAATTCTGGAGGATATGCTCTGGGCTTCTGTTATCTCATTCGGAATGGATTGGGAGAAATGCCTTCCATTCACCGAATTTGCATATAACAATAGTTATCAATCTAGCTTGGGCAAAGCTCCTTTCAAAATTCTCTATGGACGAAGGTGTCGAACGCCTCTTAACTGGTCACAAACCGGGGAAAGAAAATTCTTTGGCCCGGATATGATTCAGGAAGCAGAAGAGCAAGTTCGCATTGTTCGTGAGAAACTGAAAACAACCCAATCTCGTCAGAAGAGCCAATATGATCGCCATCATAAGGCTGTGACTTATGAAGTCAGCGAGAAGGCTTACCTTCGGGTTACTCCTCTGAAGGGAACCCATCAGTTCGGTATCAAAGGCAAATTGGCTCCTCGCAACATTGGTCCTTTTTGCATTCCTGCCAAACGAGGAGAGGTTGCCTACCAATTTGAACTACCTCCGCATCTTTCCAGAGTTCATGATGTCTTCCACGTTTCTCAACTCAGGCGGTGCTTCTCGGATCCTATCCGCGGAGTGGACCACGAAACGCTTGATCTCCAGGATAACCTCACATATCGAGAATACCCTGTTCGTATTCTTGATCAAGCCGAGTGTACCACTCGGTACCATAACATCAAGTTTCTCAAGGTTCAGTGGTCTCACCATTCCAAGAAAGAAGCTACTTGGGAAAAGGAGGATCGTCTTTGACTTGAGTACCCCACACTTTTCCTGACGGACCCTGAATCTCGGGACGAGATTCTTTTGAGTGGGGGTGAGTTGTCACAACCCTAGTTAGCAATGCACTTGGACTAGCTAGATTGATGCATCATGTTTAAATTCTCATTAAACTTGAAATGGGGATCAACAAACCCTAGCACCCCCCTGAAAATACCAGGATCAACTGAAAATGATTTCAATGAACCCAAAATGCCCGTCACAAAAGTTCATCATTTTTGAATTGGTCTAGAAACTCTGCCAAAAATGGTGCACATTTTTCTAGGAGACTCTAGATTTTTAAATTAATTCATAAAGTATTTGAATTTGGGCATTTAAATCCTATAAATATTTTTAAATGTCCAAATAATCCTGAAAGTATTTGAGGGCTGTTGGAAATAAATTCAAAAGTGCCCACACTATGTTTCAGGGTTTTATTAAATGATTTGGTATTTTTACTAAATCAAAAACAACAGCAGAAAAGGAAAACAGAAACAAATGAAAAAAATAGAGGGTTAGAAAGGCCGCAGGACACTTACCTGCACTGGGCCGGCCCACCTGGCCCGTGCCAGTCGTCACCTACCTCTGCGAGTAGGCAGAGGAGGGACAACGCATGCGCGTGCGAGGCGCCACGCCTCCTCCCTGCCTGCCTGCATCGCCCCGGGACAGCACGACAACGCGTAACGCCTCCTCGGTGTCGTCCCGATCCAGCCGACATGCTCATTCCCCCCTGCTCTCTCCCCCGCCCCTGGAAGCCATGGCCGAAGCTGCCGCTAGTGCATCGCCATGAACCACCGTCCCCACAGCCGCCTCTGCGCCTCTCCTACGTGTCAACAAGCTTCCTCGTTGTCTGCTACGTCGACCCGACCGAGCCCCGTGAGCTCTACCGCCTTGCACCGCCGTCTGCATCGTCGTTCCCCTCCCTCGGCCGCCGATATTGCCTTCGCCGCACTGCCTGCTCAGGGCCTTCTCTGAGCTCGTCGACCCGCTAGCTGTGTTCGTCGTGAGCTTCTGACCCCGACCACCTCTCTTGTTTTCCTCGTAGGCCACTGTAGCCACCACGCTGCCCGCACCCGAACGCACCGCCGCCTATGCTCGCCGCCGACGTGACCCCGGTAATCAAATGGTCACTTCAGCATGTCTAACAGGCTCGCCGCCTTGCATTGATGTTGTAGGTGCCAAGCACGCATCACCACGGCCACCACAGCCGCATCCCCATGCACACCCGAATGACGGCCTCCGCTACAAGCACGTTTCCGACGAGCTCCGGCCATCCCAGCCGCTGCCACGTGCTGCAAAGGATGCGAGTGAGCCTCAGCTCCCCGTATGTGCCCTCCGCCGCTCTTTTGGATGCTGGGGGAGCGAACACGAACCCCTCCGTCGCGTCTGTTATCGCTGGTGTCGAGCCGCCGGTGAGTTAGCCCCAGTTGACCAGGGGTTTGACCTCCCCTGTGTCAATGACATGTGGGCCCCGCCCTGCTAATTAGATTAGTTTAGGTTTAATTTAAACCAATTTAGCCCAGTGAGACTGACATGCGGGACCCACTGGTCAGTTTGACATGGGTCGCCCCGTTGACCTGCTGATGTCTGCATGATGTCAAGCTGACGCAGTAACTCTTTTCTAGATTTTGTTTTAATTCTAAATAACCAGAAAAATCCAGAAAATAGTTTAAACTTCAAAAAATCATAGTAAATCAACCATAGCTCAGATGGAAAAGATTTATATATGAAAAATGATTAAAAAAATCCAATCTATCCATTGGTGCTGGTTTCATGCATAACAAAGTAACTTAACCTTGCTGTTTAGCTCAAAACAACTAAATGCATTTTGGAAATTCATAATTTAAGTTTGAATTTGAACCTTTGGTTCAAATAGGCTCAAACCTTGCTATTATTAGTTGCATTAGCTAAACACACCCATCTTGCCATGTCATGAGCATGCATCATATTGTTGCATATTGACATGTGTTGATTGTGTTCTCGGTGTGATATCCGCCGTCGGTTCAGCTCCTGAGGATATCCACGAGTATCCAGCTGAAGGGCAGTACCCTTCCACCACTCTGTCAGGCAAGCAACCCCCATTGAACATTTTGATACAAGCCAATCCTCTCGCTTCTGATCTCTTTTACTGCATTAAGACAACAACGTTTCAACTGCTATTTGCTGCGGTAGCTGAACCCTATTCCTTTGCATGACCTGTCAGTGCCTTAGTAAATAGTTGAAACCCACTAGCATGTGTAGGAGTTGAGTGAGCCATGTTGTGTTCCTACCATGCTATGCCTGCTATGCTTAGAGTTGTGTCAGTTCTGGTTCATCTGGGTGATGGATCGGAGTGAAATGGTTGTGTTTGGTAATGAGAGTGAAGTGTTGAACCTGTTTTGGTAAAGGTATCGATGAGAGGCCATGTAGGCGTACATGGTGGGTTGTTTCATTGCAACCGTCCCTAAGAACTGAGTTCCGTGTACGTGTTCCAAGACTAGCTACTACCACGCGTTGGGCCCGAAACCAATGGACCCTCTCGACTTATTGATCGCTTTGTCCTCTGTCCAGGAGTTGCAAGTAGTTTCTGGTGTTTGTAGTATGCTAGAGGTCATGCGCAGCGCTGACCCTAGGGGTGGGCTATGATGCGGTAGGCACGTGGCACGATGTACCGGGGTACCTGCTTGGTGGGCTCGGGACCCCTGCACACATCGTTTGGGGTCGTGGTGGAAACCTCGGCCGGACTTCCTTGCGGATGGAACCCGAATAAGCGATAAACCTAGACTAGAGACTGGTGTGATTAGTTAGGTCATTGCCGACACCCTCGCTGGGCTTCCGCTTGAAGGTTGCTGAGTACATGTCATGTAAACGGCGATAAGTGGTGGAAGCGTGTGTGAAGAAGTACACCCCTGCAGGGTTATCAAACTATTCGAATAGCCGCGTCCGCGGCAATGGACTACTTGGGAACTTATGCATTTCATAGATAACTTTAATGGTTACTCATAAAAGTCACAAGATAAGTGTGAGTGTCGTGGATGGCCCTCTCGTAGGAAGACGGGAGAGGATCCATTGTAGAGTATTGTCATGGTGATTAGTGGACTCGAGCGCACTCTCTCATGTTATTCAAAGTACTAGTAGATGTAGTACAGGATAGACAAGAGTCAAAGCTGGCTTGCTGCAATAAACCCCACTACCTTGTTGATACTATTGCATGTATGATAGGATCTGATGTAAGACTTGTTGAGTACCTTTGTACTCACGTTGCTTAATAAACTGTTGCAGAGGAGAACACCGACCCCTCCGATGGGTTCTATGTAGATCTCGATGTTGGCGGGTGACTTGCTACCCAGGTGGTGATCTGAGCCTGTGATGGGCCACTGTAGATAGACAGGCTTCGTCAAGCCTTCTTTGTTTCTAGTAGTCTGTACTCAGACAAGTTTAGGTTCCGCATGTGCTTGTATGTTTGTATGACTTGAGTGTTGGGTCGTGTGACCCCTACTTGTATGGATATGTTATGTATGGCTCTTCGGAGCCTTCTAAATAAATACTTTGAGTAGTAGAGTTTTGTTGTGATGCCATGTTGTATTGGTGCATAGCGAGCATATTGTGTGTATGCTATTGAAATTCTTGGTATGTGTGGGATTCGACACCCTGTTGTTTATTCTTGGTAGCCTGTCTTATGGGGAAATGTCTCCTAGTGCTTCCATTGAGCCATGGTAGCTTGCTAATGCTCCCGAACACATGGGATGATCGGCATGTGTCCTTCTTCGCTCCTGTGTCTGTCCCTACGGGGAAATGTCACGCGGTGTTTACCAGAGTCCTGATAGCTTGCTATAGCCCGGATACACTCGCTACGGACCGACACATGCATTTTTGGGTCATGTATGCTTGTCCCTGTAAGTTTTTGCCATCTTAGGTTCACGACTAGTCATGTCGACCCGGGTTCTCTGTCATATGGATGCTAGCGACACAATCATATACGTGAGCCAAAAGGCGCAAATGTTCCCGGCCCAGGTAAGGTGGCAGCCGTGGGTTACCGTGCATGAGGCCGCAATGTGATATGATGTGTTACATGCTAGATCGGTGTGACTTAGGATCGAGGTCCTGACATGTCGGGTGGAAGCTGGTTGAGCTAGGCTCTGGCGGATCTCTCGAGCATCAAAGACATGTGCTTCATGGCCACTTTCTCATTGCCGCCACTGATCTAGACGGCCACTTGGAAATCCTCTAACCAAATCTCTGGCTTTGACACGCTAGTGAACTTGTTGATCCCTGTTGCCAACCTGAAGTTGTTAGGGATGTCTGCAGCGCGAATGTATCAACTGAAGCACTCGGGGCCTAAAGGTGCAGACCCACTCGGGACATCAGCGTCCAGGCTTTCTCTCATTGCCCGACCTCTGTCGACCAGATCCTGAGCGAGGACAGATCTGGCATTGAACTGTGGGTCTCGGAGGTCCTTCGAACGGTGTGGAGGACTCAGCCTCCGATTGTCCTCTCGTGGATGCCTGTCATCATAAGGCTGCCGCCCGTATGTGACATCTCGTGGAGGGGTGTCGTGGGAAACCACGGCCACCTATGGGGCCATGAGCCCCTTTTGGTTCGGCAGGGGGACTGAGCACGTTGCACAAATAGCGGAGGAGCGCAGCGCAGCATGGTAGAGATCACACGGGCAGTTTTTACCCAGGTTCGGGCCGCCGCGAGGCGTAAAACCCTACCCCTGCTTTGGTGGATTGATCGTGGATGGTGGTGGAAACGCAGTGCTTGTCGGGGTATTCTCGCGTCAGTCGGCAGGGGGTACCGTGAGTCGACAGATGCCACGGGGTGGCTTGCGGTGAGGGCAAGACTGCCGTGGAATATCCGGGACGGGTGAGCGAATAGCACGCGGGGGTTTACCCAGGTTCGGGGCTCTCCAGAGAGATAATACCCCTACTCCTGCATGTCTGAATACATATGTGGAATATACATAGCAGTACAGAGTTGCTGCTGGAGCTGTATCTGAGATCAGTGCCATAGGCATCTGACTTTGTATATGTCTCATATGTGTGTATGAGCTAGCTAGCAAGTGGGAGTGGAGTGCTCCCAGGGAGCCATTGTGGCCGGCCAAGTGTGTGTGGCATGGAAGAAAATGGATGGATGGATGGCTGGCTAGCTAGCTTTTATACTGTGGCTAGCTTAGTATGTAAGCTAGGTGGTGGGCATGGGCATGGCATGGATGTCACACTTGTCCCCTGGGTCACTTCATAAATAGTGCCCAGGGACAAGTGACACTATACATGTACAGTGCTCCACTATTTGCCAATAGTGCACAGGTACAGCCGTCACGTTGGTGTCGCGTCAGATGTGATGTCGCGGTTGACTCCGGGCAGTCGGCTGGTTGGCGTAGCCGGACGGGGAGCCGGTCGGGCAGCCGGGCGGAGAGCCGGCCGGGGCAGTTGGATAGGGGGCCGTCTGGAGCTGCCGGAGCAGTCGGATTGAGGGGCGTTGCTAGCCCCAATGTCTTGAAATGTCGTTTCGCCGTCTTCGGGGTACTCGTGGTCCATTACTCCGACAGTGCTCTTGCCCGGCAGGGTTGCCTCGGGGCGAGAGCAGCTACGCGCGACGAGTGTACAAGGGTCCGAATCCTTTCTATGGTTGCCATGGGCCTCCTTTTATAGATCAAGGGGTCACCAAAGTGGCAAATCAGTCATTGTGTACTGATTAGATAGCAAACAGTGCTATCATATCTACTCTACAGGCAGAGCAGAGCGCATTAAATGTGCCGCTTAGTGTCACATCATGGCCTGTTTGGCACGCCTTGCCGGGCTGTTTGGCCACCTTTCCTCCTGTCTGCATGACACGTCGCTGGACGGGTGTCATTTGGAGGCGATTCCTGTAGGAAATGGCTTCTTGGGGCTTGGCATCGCACCGATCGATGACTTGCGTCGCTGTGAGGTGGAGCGGTGAAGCCTTGGCAGGGTGTTTTTGCCTTCGTAGGACCCGGCAGGCCTACCGGGGCGGTCTTGAGGCTTGCTTCCGCGGCAACCTTGACCTCGCCAGGCTCTCCTGCCCGGCAAGGGAGGTTTTCTCTTAGCAATGTCTTGCTCCTTGGCTTGACTTGGTCATCTTGATCTGCACTCTGGTTCTTCAAAGAGCTGATCTCTTGTGCTTGGTCTGGTCTTGGACGCTGCAATCTTGATCTCGGGCCTGTGCACAGTCTGGGCAACAGACCTAGGGTTTGTTGCACCGACAGGAGCCCCCGGGCCTGGCCCGAACGCGCTGCCGGGCGTCATCGGGGTAGGCCCTAACTTGTGCACAGGCGAGAGGAAATAGCTGCTTGTCCTTTGAGATCTCCTTTGCTTCTTCATTAATCTGAGCCCATGTTAGTTTTCGGTTCCCCCGCCCATTGCGTAATGCCAATTGTGGTGGGGCCATTCTTGTAATGGCCCGTGAATGACTTTAATGCACAGGCGAGTAACTGCCAATTCACTCTTCCCACCACGCCCTTATCCCCGGCCACATATGCTGCATGCATTGAGTGGGGTAGGTAACGGAGGCGCGTGATGCGGGAGAGCATTAAGGCAAGGGCCTAGTCTTCATGGATTGGTGGAGGAGGACGGCGGTTACCCGCTGAGGTAGTGGCTCCCGGCCCCGGCCCGTCTATAAAAGGAGGAACGGGGGAGGAGTGGGAGTATTCATCCACTCGCCTTTCCTCCTTCATTCTTTGTTTCCTCCTGGGGTATGCCGAAGAGGAGAGCTCGGGGCCAAGTCCCGAGCCCTGGCTTGGGGTTGATGGTGTCGAGTGCTGGGGCAGGATCTTCATTCTGTCTTCGTGCAGGCCTCAGTGGGGTGTGTGAGCGGCGCGGTGGTAGCACCGGAGGTAGCAACTTCGGTGCGCTCGTCGCCGGGCCGCCCGTAGCTCCAATTTTAGTGAGGGGCAACGCAAGCGACACCATGCCGAGGCCCATAACGGACATGAGGCGTGGTAGTCGATCGTGGCCTATTCCCCCTTTTCCTGCGATGCCGAAGGGAGACCGCAAAGGTGGTTCGCTATTGTTAATGGCGGACCCCTCCTCTCAGCGTACTACCTGCCTGGCGTATGGGCGGGCTCCTTGTCCCCATGCATGTTCCTTTAAAGGGCGGTGGCCCCTTGTCTTCGGGTCGTTGGAGATGACCATGCTCTCTGTGGGGCTACCTGGAGCGCTTGGTATTCACCCTGGTTGGCTTGGTGGGAGCTCCGAGCGATGGCGGTAAGGAAGGTGGCGGCAACCCACAACGCGTCAAGAGCGGGGGCGACCGCTTCGATGAGGCGTGCTTGCCGGCAGCACCATCATCACCGGCTAGGCTTCCGGCAGCGTCACCATCCACACCTGCCCTCCGGTCTCTTCCTTCCCAGCCCAGGAATGGCGTCACCCTGATCCTAGGGAGGCGCCGAATCCCAGCCAGGCCTTCCCTCCGCCTTCTTCGTCTCCCCCTGTAGTTTCGAAGAAGGGGAGAACAGAAAAAAAAGGCATGACTAGCATTTATCTTTTTTCAACCTAAAATCTGTAGGCACTTGCCAAACTTTAGTTCAAATTATGTAATCTCTTTTATCCATGTTTGTGTTCTGTAAGGTCTGTACTTGTTGATCAGCATATTAATGAAAAAGATAAACCTTGCCGGGCGCTTGTGCATGTAACATGTCCATGCAGAGGTAGAATGCCTCTATACGCTCAAGTAAACAAGTTTTTCCTGGTAGGCTATCTTGCCGTTACCCTCAGTTTGCTGCCGTGGAGCTAGGCTTGCCGGGCCCAAACCGTATAGAGGGACCAGCCCCCCGCCAACTTTCTCGCCAAAGGCCACTACAACCACCCCGACCGAAGCAATGTTCGAGTCAAGGGACGGGAGCACCTAAGTTTTGAAAGTGGCGAGGTTCCCCTATGCACAAGTTTTTACTTACATAACGCGTATGGATAAGAGAGAGAACTTATCTATTTGGGCTTGCCGGGGATTGCAATGTAGGCTTGTCTTCTCTTCTCCTCTTCAGGATCGAATCCTCGGTAGGAGCCTACAGTTTGATGCAGATGAAAATGATGCCTCATGCGATCTTATCTACATGAACATGCAATGCTCATGATATGCTTATGCATGCATGCAATTTGTTGGGCCCCCCAGCGCTTCATTTATTTCTCTGTTGCTCAGGGTCTGTGCCTGGCTTTGTACAAGGGGTTACATGCAATAGAGGCAAGGCCTGTACAAAAGGGTGGCTGCCGGGCAGAGCCCGACAGCTGCGCCTTATGGGTAGAACTTGCGGAGATGATCAATGTTCCATGAGTTTTGCAACTGAATGCCATCTCCGGTCTCCAGACGGACTGCGCCAGGTCTGGTGACTCTTACTACCCGGTAAGGGCCTTCCCACTTCGGCATCAACTTGTTTGCACCCTTGGCGGACTGAACGCACCTAAGGACAAGGTCGCCTTCCTCAAAACACCGGGCATGAACCCTGCGGCTGTGATAGCGACGCAGGGCTTGGTGATAGCGTGGAACACGCGTAGTAGCCCAGAGACGGTTCTCCTCGAGTAGCACAGCGTCGTCACGCCGGTGCTGATCTTGAGCTACTTCATCGTAGGCAAGCACTCGAGGTGACCCGTAAATGAGTTCTGTGGGGATAACTGCTTCTGCCCCATAGACTAGGGAGAACCGAGTCTGCCCGGTAGCTCGATTTGGTGTTGTTCTGAGGGACCAAAGAACCACTAGCAGCTCGTCGATCCACCGCCTGCCGCACTTCTGCAGCCTATCAAATGTTCTTGTCTTGAGTCCTCGCAACACTTCAGCATTCGCCCTCTCAGCTTGCACGTTGCTCCTTGGATGAGCCACAGAGGCGAACGAGATTTTGCTTCCGAGGGCATGAACGTATTGCATGAAGGCGCGGCTCGTGAGTTGGGTGCCGTTGTCAGTGATGATCCGGGCAAGAACTCCAAAGCAGCACACCAATCCTTTCAAGAACTTGATAGCTGATTGAGCAGTCACCTTTCTCACGGGCTCTACTTCTGGCCACTTTGTAAACTTGTCGATTGCAATGAACAAGAATTCAAAGCCCCCGACAGCTCGGGGGAAAGGGCCGAGGATATCGAGCCCCCAGACCGAAAATGGCCATGACAAAGGGATTGTCTGAAGAGCTTGGGCAGGCAGGTGGATATTCTTGGAATGGAACTGGCAGGCTTCACACTTGGTGACAAGCTCGACCGCATCTTGGAGGGCTGTGGGCCAATAGAATCCTTGCCGGAAAGCTTTCCCAACCAACGCCCTTGATCCAATGTGGGAGCCGCACATACCCTTGTGTATCTCTCCCAGCAGTTCCTTTCCTCCTTCCTGGCAAATGCACTTCAATTTCACACCGTTGTGCCTCCTTCTATACAGCGTGTCATCAACGAACTGGTACATGCTGGCCCTCCGGGCTATTCTTTCAGCTTCTTCTTACTCTTCAGGAAGTTCTCCAGTTTGGAGGAAATGGACTATGTGCCGTGCCCAAGGCGGAGCCTGTGGCTCGGCAAGGAGGACTAATGGCACCTCCTCATTCGTGAGAGTGCAATCCTCGACCGCGGGGACCGGTGGCCTGGCGGGAGGATGCAGCTCAGCGACCGAAGGGGAGTTGTGCCCGACAAGCTTTTTGCCTGGATCCTTGGAAGGTTCTACCGGGAGAAGCTTGCCGGAGTCCAGTTTCCTCCTCTTTCTGGCCATTGTTGCTGGGGACACGGAGGGCTGAGTCAGATGGAGAACAAAAGTTCCTGGTTCCACAGGGAGCTTTTGCATAGCGCACTTCGACAGATGATCAGCAATGCTGTTTTCCGCACGGGGTACATGCTCTGTTTGCAATCCATCAAAGCACTCCTCCAACTTCCTCACTTCCTCAACGTATGGCTCCATCAATGGACTTTGGTAATCCTTGTTGACTTGTCTCACCACAAGTTGTGAGGCTTCGCCGATGATCAGCTTCTCGATCCCCAGTTCTTTTCAATTCTGAGCCCGGCAAGGAGCCCTTCATACTCTGTTGTATTGTTGGTAGCCTCCTCCCGGGGAAAATGCATCCGGACGATGTACTTTAGGTGCTCCCCAGTGGGAGCAACGAGAAGCATGCCAGCCCCTGCTCCTTGTAGGGAGAAGGCACCATCGAAATACATGATCCATTCTTGGGGCGCTTCCTTGCCGGGAATAACTGTTTCCAACACTTCTTGATCTGGAGTTGGCGTCTATTCTGCAATAAACTCTGCCAAGGCTCTGCTCTGAATTGTTGATGTGCTCTCAAACTTCAAACCAATGCTGGATAACTCCAAAGCCCACTCCACTATCCTGCCGGTAGCCTCAGGGTTTCGGAGTATCCATTGCAAAGGGAAACGGGTGACAACCGTGATTTCGTGGGCTTGGAAGTAGTGGCGCAGTTTCCTTGAGGCCATGACAAGGCCAAAAAAATCAATTTTTGCAAGCCAGAGTACCTGGATCTAGCCCCCTACAACAGGGAGCTGAGGAAGTATACTGGGCGCTGCACCACCTTCTTCCTCACTGCAACCTTGGGACTGCCCCCGTTGTTCTGCCCTTCTATGTCTTGATCTGCATCTGACCTTACCGAGGTGTGCTCACTTCCCTCCCCGGAAGGGACACTAGCGGTACCTTCTGCTTCATCCACTTCCCGCTGCACCACCAGTGCTGCGCTAACCACTTGATTAGTTGCCACCAAGTATAGCAGCAACGGCTCTTGTGGTTTGGGAGCAACCAAAGTGGGCACAGAGGAAAGGTAGGCCTTTAAATCTTGTAGTGCAGCGTCTGCCTCCAGGGTCTACTCCATGGGTCCTGCCTTCTTCAAAATTTTGAAGAACGGCAAGGCTCGCTCGGCAGACTTGGAAATGAATCTGCTAAGCACGGCAACACATCCAGTCAAACGCCTTACGTCCTTAACTGTCTTGGGTGCTTGAATTTGCTCGATAGCCTTGATCTTGTCGGGGTTGGCCTCCATCCCCCGTTGGGACACAAAGAAGCCAAGTAGCTTGCCGGAAGGGAAACCAAACATAGACTTCTCTGGGTTTAGCTTCAAGTTGATCTTGCGCAGATTAGCAAATGTCTCTTCTAAATCCTGAATGAGGGTCGATCTGTCCTTGGTCTTGACCACAATATCATCCATGTGAGCTTCAATGTTTCTGTGCAACTGTGACTCAAAACCAACCTGGACTGCCCTCGCGAAAGTGGACCCGCCACTCTTCAACCCGAAAGGCATCCGCATGAAGCAGTATGTGCCACATGGGGTGATGAACGCGGTCTTCTCTTTGTCTTCCTTGGACATGAAGATCTGATGATATCCAGAGTAGGCATCCAGGAAGGAAAGCAGGTCACACCCGGAGGTGGAATCCACAATCTGGTTGATGCGCGGCAAGGGAAATGGGTCCTTCGGGCATGCCTTGTTTAGATCCGTAAAATCTATGCACAGCCTCCACTTCCCATTAGCCTTGCGTACCACCACAGGATTTGCTAACCACGTTGGATGCAACACTCCTCTAACCAGACCAGCTGCCTCAAGTTTCTTGATCTCCTCGGCAATAAACTGTTGCTGCTCCAAAGCTTGCTTCTGGACTTTCTGCTTGACGGGCCGGGCATGTGGGCAGACAGCAAGATGGTGCTCGATTACCTCCCTGGGAACACCAGGGATGTCCGATGGTTGCCAGGCAAACACATCGACATTCGCCTGCAGGAAGGCAACGAGCGCTCTTTCCTATTTGTCATCGAGGGTGGCACTGATAGTGAAAGTACCATCAGCGATAGCCAGCCCTGCCAGGACCTTTTTCACAGCGGGTGCGGCGGCCTTGGATCTCTTGCTATTGGAACTCTCCGGCAAGTCATCAACAGGCGCAGCGTACCCCGAGGGGGCATGCTTCCCGGATTCCTTGCTGGTGTCCCTCCTAGCCTCATCTTTCCATTGCTTTCCTTGGCGGGAATTGCGGCTTCAGTGGCCTCTACCATGACTGCTTCCCGGTACATCTTGTCCACGCAAATAATTGCGTCCTTCTTGTCTGATGGAATGGAAATGACGCCCACCGGCCCTGGAACTTCAAGGTGTTGTAGGCATAGTGGGATGCCGCTATGAACTTGGCCAGAGCTGGGCGACCAAGGATTCCATTGTATGGCAAGGGGAGGTCAACCACATCAAACACGATCTTCTCAGTACAGTAATTCAACTCTTCCCCAAATGTTACCGGCAACGTGATTTTCCCCTTAGGACGACTCCTACCGGGGTTGATTCCTTGAAACGTACCAGTAACTTTGAGCTCTTCTTCTGCTATCTGGAGTTTGCTGATGACCTTTGAAGAAATCAGATTCAACCCAGCCCTGCCATCAACCAACATCTTTGTGACTTTGAGGTTGCGGATTGTTGGTGATACCAACAACGGCAAGCACCCAACCGCGGTGGTGCGGTCAGGGTGGTCCTCTTCGTCGAAGATGATGGGCGTGCAGGACCACTTGAGTGGCCTTCGAGAGTCTGCCGCTGGCTGCACGGCATTGACTTCACACGCCCACCGTTTAAGTTGGCGGTGGGAGGAGTGCAAAGATGCACCCCCCGTCAATGCACAGGGCATTAGTGGCTTTCTAGAATTCCTGCTCGCTGGTTTCCTCTTCATCTCCTCCATTACTCTCATCATTGCAATCCCCCTTCTCACGGCCTCTGGCGGGTTTCCCTTGATTCTGAGGAGCCTTGCCGGGGCGGCTTGCTCCGCCACCCCGGCCCTTTCCGCCAGCGCCATTTTGTCCTTTCTCTTTATCTCGCTTCTCATATTCAGCCCTCTGCTTCTTGACAAGCTGCTCAACCTGATGACACTCCAGGAGATCGTGGCCCTTGGTCCAATGGATCTTGTAGTACGGGCCATCGCCTTTCCCAGCCTTCTCGGCAGTCGCGGCTTCCATGCAATCAGTGCGCGTGGCAACTTCCTTGCCCGGTATCTCAGCCTTGGCTTTCTTTCCAGTACTAGGCATGCCCGATCCCTCAACGGTCATCACTGCTTTATCCTTGCGCCTTTTGTTGCGCTTCTTGTTCTTCTTCTTTTAACTGGTGGCCTCGTCATCATTCTCTGAATCGATGTCGACGCCATCCTCTTCTCCGGGGAGCTTCCTCCCCTCCTCTATTCGAGCACACTAATCCACCAGAGTGTAAAGCTCCTTCACAGTCTTAGGCAATCTAACGTTCATCTTGGAACATATTCGACGATTCGCACGTTGGACTGGAACGCAGCTATCACAGCTGCCGGGTGGATGTCCGGAATATTCCTGTGGACTTGGCTGAATCTCTACATGTATTTCCGTAGGCTCTCACCTTCCTTCTGCGGGAGAAGCTACAAGTCGCTGGGCTGCCCTGGTTCTTGATGGCTGCCCGTGAATGCGCCAACGAACTCATGGCACAGGCCAGCCCAGGTCGAATTGGAGTTCTCCGGCAGGTCCACCAGCCAAGACCTCACATTTGGCTTGAGTGCCAAAGGGAAGTAGTTGGCGAATACCTTCTCATCTCTTCCCCTGGCAGCTTGAACAGCGATGGTGTAGATGCTCAAGAACTCTGCCGGGTTCAGTCTCCCGTCATACTTCTCTGGTATCTCCGGCTTGAACGTGCGAGTGTACGGCCACCGGACTTGCCGTAGCTCGCGGGTGAAGGCAGGGCACCCAGCCTCGAAAGGCAGGTACCCGCCTTCAGCGAGTACGGGCTCGTCAATGTCGGAGCCATCGCGCCTGTCGGACTGGCGGTGGGCATCGCGGTGTCGCTCGATGGCGACACGCGCGCCTTCCTTTTGCCTGTCCTCCAGGACTCGCCATTGGCCTTGACGCGCTCGAGGGTCGAACAAAGCAATCGAGACGTCGTCGGGTTCTTGGTTGCGAGGCTCCCGTGCCGGCTGCCGTGGAGGGGACTGCACCGTAGGAGTGGCCCCATCCGCACGGCCAACAGCGTGGGCCGTTGTCGCTGCCTGGGGAGGCCATGGCGGGCTAGCCCGCTGCGATATCCTCCCGCCTCGGTGAAGCCAATCAGACTCTGAATGGTGGCTCTCCACTCATCCATCTGATCGCCTGCCGGCAGAAATGTCAACAGCAGCTGAGCCCGCGCCATGGCCTCCGAAGCGGTGCTTGGCATGGATGTCGATGAAGACCGTAACATCGCCCGGCTCCTGACGGTGCCGGTAGCGGTCGCGCCGTGCTTTCGTCGTCGCGAGCCAGCCGCCTGGATGGCGTGGTGATGAGATGGAGGCGCTCGAGGGCCAGCGGCTCCGTTTAGTGTAGCGGCTGGGTCGGCTCCTTCCGGGGGTGGCGCATGCTCTGTGGCCAGACCCGCGGCGGGAGCGGTCGGGGAGTTACGATTGCCCCCAGAGCGAGTACCCCAGCTGCGGCTATGCCCCTCGATTGGACGGGGAGGTGCAGATGGAATGATCTCTCCTCTCGTACCTCATGGGGCGTGGTCGCTGGGATGTTGTTGGTGCTGTCCTTCTCCGGTGCCTCCTGCTCCTGCTTCGGCCACAGGGGAGGTGGTGACGACGCCGCCTGCGCCGACCACGTCCCCCACATCGTCCACACCTCCAGGCATCCCCGTAGCCCCCGCTGCGTTAGCGGTCGTGTGCGGCGGGGCCTTCGAGGTGGATGGGTGAGCTGCGGCACCGGGCTTCTTCTTGGGCGCCATGGACAATGGAGCTGTTGATGAAGAAGATGGCGGTGAAGATGACGCGCTACGTACACTTCTCGGGTTCACGCAAGCACAAGGCCCCTACCTGGCGCGCCAAAGATATCGTGGGAAACCACGGCCACCTATGGGGCCATGAGCCCCTTTTGGTTCAGTAGGGGGACTGAGCACGTTGCACAAAGAGCGGAGGAGCACAATGCAGCACGGTAGAGATCACACAGGCAGTTTTTACCCAGGTTCGGGCCGCCGTGAGGCGTAAAACCCTACTCCTGCTTTGGTAGATTGATGGTGGATGGTGATGGAAACGCAGTGCTCTTGCCCGGCAGGGTTGCCTCGGGGCGAGAGCAGCTACGCGCGTACGAGTGTACAAGGGTACGAATCCTTTCTATGGTTGCCATGGGCCTCCTTTTATAGATCAAGGGGTCACCACAGTGGCAAATCAGTCATTGTGTACTGATTATATAGCTAATAGTGCTATCATATCTACTCTGCAGGCAGAGCAGAGCGCATTAAATGCACCACTTAGCATCACATCATGGCCTGCCCGGCATGCCTTGCCGGGCTGTTTGGCCACCTTTCCTCCTGTTTGCGTGACACGTCGCTGGATGAGTGTCATTTGGAGGCGATTCCTATAGGAAATGGCTGCCATGTGGCAAAAGGCAGCCACTTAGTCATCTTGGGGCTTGACACCGCACCGATCGATGACTTGCGTCGCTGTGAGGTGGAGCGGTGAAGCCTTGGCGGGGTGTTTTTGCCTTCGTAGGACCCGGCAGGCCTGCCGGGGCGGTCTTGAGGCTTGCTTCCGGGGCAGCCTTGACCTCGCCAGGCTCTCCTGCCCGACAAGGGAGGTTTTCTCTTACCAGTGTCTTGCTCCTTGGCTTGACTTGGTCTTCTTGATTTGCACTCTGGTTCTTCAAAGAGCTGATCTCTTGTGCTTGGTCTGGTCTTGGATGTTGCAATCTTGATCTCGGGCCTGTGCACGGTCTGGGCAATAGACCCAGGGTTTGTTGCACCGACAAGGGGGCATCCGAGTGCGATCATAATCATTGTGCCACTGGGGGGAAGTGACATGGTCACACCTCCGATCTCCGTACTGATCTCTCGAAGCGGGTGATGGCCGACGTCTCCCAGAGCCGAGTGGGTTGTGAGACGACTGGACCATTTCGGTGCGCACCAACGCGTTGTGGATACAATCACGGCACCGTGACACTACCGCATTCTGCGACAAGGCCATCTTTAGGAGAGCTCGGATCTAGCGAATCCCTTCCCTCGCCATAGAGCCAAAGGGCTGAATAGAATTGGCAATCCTGGTAGCAGCCGCTAGGTTCTAGAGTGGGGTGTCGAGCACCCGGTACTTCCGAGGTTGATCACTCGGGAACAACCGGTGCTTGTGCTGACTGGAACTAGGCTATTGACGAGCGCAATGGTCCAATTCCTTCTGAAGTCGCTAAGTGCGGTCTCGCTCGGCTAGAGTGGCCAAGTGCACCGACTCCATGGCCAGGGCCTCAGGAGTCGTCCTAGTAATGGGAGTGCGTAGAGCATGCTCGTTCCTCCATCGGAGCTCATCGCTCTGCTCCCGAGTGAGAGCTTGGGGACGTATGGATCTTGGCGAGGGGAATGATCATACCACTGGTTGTCGTTGTTGCATCCGTGTGTACTTCCCACATGCCATCGCAGGGGCCCGTGTACCCCAGGGGACTGTGCTGCTCTGGGCCGGCCATGAGGACTTTGGCTGTGGACTCGATGCTCTCACACTCAGACTCATCGACGGAGCCTTCGTGGAGCCCATCGGAAAGGTCGAGGGCGGGTTCGTTAGGCTTGAATGCCGCCACATGCCTAGCAGCGGACTAGAGGGCCACGACATGCTTGATCCAACGCTAGAGCCATGAGCGCCCGGAGCGCTTGCGGTGGCGGCCAGCGGGAAGGAGAGGAGCCACTCAATACGGGATGGATGGCTGTTAGAGAAGAACTCCATATGAAGATGCACGAAAGTGCGTCACGCCACGGATGGGCAGGGATACCACATCCAGCGGGGCCTCCTGGAGCCACGCTGATTCGTCGGCGACAGTGCTGAGTGCTCCAAAATGGATCTATCCATCGAGAATCATGTTGATGATGAAGAATTCCACTTGTGCTGGATAATTGCTTGGCGTGCTGCCCCACGGTGGGTGCCAACTGTCGAGGCAACGATCCTGACAATGAGTACTATGGGTATGAACAAGGGGCGAAGCCTAGCTACGGCGCAAGTGTAGCACTCGGTTTTTACGAGTTCGGGCCCCTCTCGGAGAAGGTAACAACCCTATATCTCATGCCCCGGGGCTTGTTTTCTCTTGGAGTATATGATTACAGAGGACGCTGAACCCTTGTCATGGAGCCGAAGGGGGCTTATATAGAGTGTGCCTTGGCCTCTTGACTCCCACGTTAGAAGGGGATTTAAGACTATAACTACTGCAATTACAAGTTAATACATCCATGACTATGACAGTTTCAGGTTACAGTAGTCATAACTATACAAGAAGTCCGACTTAAGACTACCCAACCATTGCAGCTCCCACATCGCCCCTACATCTTCTTTGTCCGAGTGGCGATGGAGGGGCCGACTGGAGGGGGGACATCCGAGTGCCATCGGTGTATTCGAGTGGATTTCTTGTGGTGCGCATCCGAATGTGCCAGTGGTCCGGGGACCCTCCAATGATGGTGTGGGACCCTAGGTGGGCCCTAGATGTCAGGTCCTTGACCCTACCGGTAGTAGGTGACCCCATCAACTGGCACATAAAACACAGAGATTCAGGGCCCCTCTCGGGACCCAGTCATGATAGACTCCAAATAAGGATGTAGGTACACAAAATATAGCAATTCTTTAATGCTTCCAAATAAAGGGTGGGAACATGTACACACATATCAATAAATATTTTACTTCCAAACGAGGATTACAATATATTGATAAATGAATATTTGGGTAATCATTAATAGTTTCCATATAAAAGCATGTTCACAAAAAGGGTATGTCTTTGCTCATAAAAGATATAAATATAGTCTACTCAAATAGAAATGGTAACATCAAATTTTAATCAACTTGGGCTGCTGATAAGGGGAAATTAGAACTTCCCATTTTGTCATGCGAAAAGCATTATGAGCACCAAAATTTATCATACACAATTCTCTAAATGTCCATGACAGATGGGCCCAACCGTACAAAGATGCAACTTTTTTAGTAAACTCTAGTAGTATTGTAGAGAAGATACACAATCGTAATGGTCATTTCCCTTCTATATAAGGGGCTCTCATATCCTGATATCTCACACCAATTTCTCTACATCCTACTAGCTAGATATTCGTAGTAGGAAGTTGATTTCTAGTTGTCCATTTTAGTATGCCAAGGAGGGAGAGGAGATTGGGTATCAAGTACATCCACAATGAAAAAGAGCGTGTCGTCACCTTCTTCAAGCGACGCGTTGGTTTGTTCAAGAGCTCCGCTGACCTCTCCGCCCTCACTGGAGCGAGGGTCGCCGTCGTCCTAGAGACAAACATTGGAAAGATGCACTCATTTGGGACACCAGCAGCTGACCCCATTATTGATGGTTTCCTAGATGGGGTTCCTCCAATCATTCCGTCCACTCATGGTGCGGCGGCTACAAGGATTGGCCAACTGCAATGTGAGGTGGCTGAGTTAGAGGATGAGTATGCAGCGGAGTATAAGAGAACTAAACTATACATCCAGCGTATGAAGGAGATCCAAGTTGGCTACCCTGGGATGACATCAAACCTCATATTCTCCAGGGAAGAAGATCTCAATCTTGAAGATCTCAATAAGCTCTTCAATTACCTGTCGCGAGTCCAAGAGAGCATTAGGCATCAGTTGCCTCCAATGCATCATGGCCATGAATTGCAGATCAAGGGCCCATGTGCAACCAAAAACCAGTTACCACTAGGAGGCCCATCATGGGATATCCCGGAGACCACTGCTTCACCATCCCAGCCATCGTGTTCTCACTATATTCCGCAAAATCTAGTACTTTCGGTGCCAATACCAAAACCAACAGAACACATGCTGGTACCAGAATTTCATATGAAGTTACCACAAGTGTTCCAATCTACTCCTTCATCTTCGGCACAACAGCTGGACTTTGTTCTACCACCAATTCATGATCAGGAATATGAGCTACCTCTGCAGCTGGATTTGGACCTTCAGACTTTTGAATGTCCTCACAACATACCAGAGAAACCACATAACTATGCAAGTGCTGACTCAACATTCAAGCTTTCGGTCCTAGTACCAACACCAACAGAACACATGCTGGTACCAGATTTTCATATGAAGTTACCACAAGTGTTCCAATCTACTACTTCATCTTCGACACAACAGTTGGACTTCGTTCTACCACCAATTCCTAATCAGGTACATGATCTACCTCCACAGCTGGATTTGGACCTTCAGACTTGTGAATGTCCTCACGACGTACCAGAGAAACCACATAACTATGCAAGTGTTGACTCAACATTCAAGCTTTCGGTCCCAATACCAACACCAACAGAACATATGCTGGTACAAGATATTCATATGAAGTTACCACAATTGTTCCAATCGACTCCTTCATCTTCGGCACAACAGCTGGACTTTGTTCTACCACCAATTCCTGATCAGGTACATGACCTATCTCCGCAGCTGGATCTGGACCTTCAGACTTGTGCACGTCCTCACAACATAACAGAGAAACCACATAACTATGCAAGTGTTGACTCAACATTCCAGCACAACCTGGAGGATTCCTCCATATTGATGGACTCCAGTGGCAATAACATCGTCATTGAGGATCCATTTGGCTACGAACACTGGGCGTATGCTCTTTCTGATCAGCCATACTACGAAAAATTCCTACAGGGTAATGCTTACTAGGGTTGTAATGGTACTAATGTAGGCCGATTGTCCATGGGAAATGGTGGATATGATGTCGATGCTCCATGAAAGTGTTCTTCTAGTTGGCAAGATGTCGATAATAGCACATTGTATGGAGGACTCTAGTAGATGCTATTAAGTGCTATGTCAACAATCTAGCTAGTAATATTTCAATTATGTATTTTTTTCATTTGGTATTTTAAACCTCTTCTGGGAAACAATATGGATGTCAGATGTTTTTATTATAATTGAATATTTAATATTTTCTTATTGATACAAAAGCATGTTGTTTTGTATCCCGGTGATGAACTAAGAAGAACATGGATTTGCAGTAATGCCCCACTTTAGGATGTTATGAGCCAAACATTATTAATTCAATTCCAGAGAAAGGGTATGCTCGTTGAATAAACTCAAAGCTAATGTAGGTCCAAACTTCGCCTTGAGAGAGAAGCATCAATTACTTATTGCGCTAGTTACGAACAAAAAGTAATAACCCGTAAGCTTGTGTGATATTAAGGTAAATCAAAGTGTTTCTTAATACATGCTAATGTATCTTTTCATTAAATTAAATAGAATAACTCAAAATATATGATGCGCACTAATTTTTTATGTTAGTACCACATAAGAAGATTACAAACATCAAAAAACACAACATGTATCTGAAACTATATGTGAATATTGATGTTGTCTATTCGTGCTACTATATCCATGTATTGTGTTTATCATATAAGAGTCATGTAGACCAAGGTATACACATGCCCTTGGGATCTACAAGGAGTCTACTACCCTAACTGGTATATGCATTGAGTTACCTAAAGAAAGGAAGCCTTGCAGGTGCTTAGTAGGAGGCCACGAGTCTTGGTCATACACGGTCTAAAAAGTTCCACCTGTACATGCAAAAGATACCAAAGAGTCATATACCCCGCATGTTAATCTAGAAACTTGAATAATCATAATTGATGATGAACATAGGTAGCGACGGTTTGTTTCGAAACCCTAGCAGCCATAATAATTAAAATTTGCATAAATCGATTAGGGGCGTCTAACTTGGTTTTGTAGGATGGGCATGTGATGTGATATAGCCTTCATAATATTAATGAGAATATGTATGAGATGTCTATATGTTGTAACTATTAACATTACCTGTGTGTCATGGTTCGGCATGATGGCTAGAGCCATGTGATTGTAATTTTATGACTTGCATGTGAAATTCATTTTGCATTTATTTTTATTAGCTATAGAGATAGTGATATTATTTTGTTCATCGACATGGTGGTGACAATTTTTGTGGTGTGGACCCCAATGAAAAATCCGTATGCGAAAATGGAGGAGAAACATTGAAGGACCGGGCCACGAAAGAAAACTTCTGCCACTAAGGACAGTAAAACTGAACCCTTTCCGAGCTCTCTCACCTCTTCACTGATTTAGTCCGTTGGATCATGCATCTCTGTTGTCCCTAACCATCTAAGGCACCGGTTTCTCCCGCATGGGCTGGTACTGAGCCGGATGTCCTGGGGCCGCTATTCCCGTAGCCGAATCATAAGCTTCTCGTTCACTGACATACTCTAACATTGGATGCCGAACGAACGACTATGATTGTGCTCCACTTCTTCGCAACCCCACCCACCTTGATCCCCTTCCCACACCCAACTGCTCCCAACCCCCGCCATCTTGGCCTTCGCTTGGGCAGATCTATGTGCGACGCCGCTGCCGTCGTTGCCGCAAAGGGAGAGACGATAATGGCAATGGCGGACTGGAGCAGATCGCTATCTCCACCGATGCCAAAGCTGCTCCGCCCACACAACAACGCGTATGCCCTGCTCCCATCCTCATTGCCCCTAGCATGATGCCGTTGTTAACTCTACTTCTGCGCCCACATGGCCCCAACTAGGCCGCGGGTTTCGATTCTCCACAGGATTCAGCCACTACCACGGGATTCGGCATGGTGACCACACCACATGCTCGGCGGCAGCCTTCCCCGTGCTACTTGTGAGATGCATTGGGATTTTCCCCGATGAGGAAGGGTGAAGCAATATAGTTGCGGATAGTATTTCCCTCAATGAGAACCAAGGTAAATAAATTGCAGTAAGGTATTTTTTGTTTTAGTAATATGATAAAAGTAGACTCGGGGGCCATAGTTTTCACTAGAGGCTTCTCTCTTGAAACATAGCATACGATGGGTAGGCAAATTACTATTGGGCAATTGATAGAAAAGCGCATAGTTATGATGTTATTCATGGCAATGATCATGTATATAGGCATCACGTCCGCGACAAGTAGACCGACTCCTGCTTGCATCAACTACTATTACTCCACTTCGAGAGCGCTTCTATGCTTGCCTCTCTATGTATTAACTTCATAACAAATAGAGTAATGCTTTAAGCAAGATGACATGATGTAGATAGAATAAAGCCAAGCAATATGATTAAACCCCATCGTTTTACCCTTAATGGCAGCACTACAATAAGTGCCTCACTACCCCTTTTCTCACGAGGTGAGGACACCAGAAGATTGAACCCATTATAAAGCACCTCTCCCACTGAAGATAAATCAATCTAGTTCGCCAAACCAAATGGATAGATCGGAGAATAATCATGCATAATAAAGTTCAAAAAAGACTCAGCTACTTTTAATGAACAATCTGATCATAAACCCACAATTCATCGGATCCCAACAAACACACCCCAAAAGAAGATTACATTGAATAGAACTCCATGGAGATCATGGAGAACATTATTGTATTGAAGATCACATAGAGAGAAGAAGCCATCTAGCTACTAGCTATGGACCCGTACGTCTGTGGTGAACTACTCATACATCATCAGAAGGGCAGCAAGGTTGATGTAGAAGCCCTCTATGATCAATTCCCCCTACCGCAGAGTACCGGAAAAGGCCTCCAGGTGGGATTGCGGAAGAACAGAAGCTTGTGGTGGCGGAAAAATTGTTTCGGCTCTCTGTTGGTTTAGGATTTTTGGGAATTTATAGAGCTAGAATTAGGTGAAACGGAGCTATGTGGGACCCACAAGCTCAGGTGGCGCGTGAGCTCATGACTCTCCCGTAGATCTTCTGGCCTCCTCCCGAACATTCTAAGGTCCCTTCTGGTCCAGAAAAATCACCGTAAAGTTTCATCGTGTTTGGACTTCGTTTGATACTGATTTTCTGAAAAGCCAAAAACAAGCAAAAACCAGAAACTGGCACTGGGCACTGTCAATAGGTTAGTTCCCTAAAATGATATAAAATTGCATATAAAGCATCCAAGTTTAATAATATAATATCAAGAAAAAACAAAAATTATAGATACATTGGAGATGTATCAGCATCCCCAACCTTAATTCCTGCTCGTCCTCGAGTAGATAAATGATAAAAATAGAACTTTTGATGCTGAATGCTACCTAACATGTTTATCATGTAATATCTCTTACGGCATAAATAATGAGAAACAATGAAGTAATTAATATCAACATAATAATATCCATGAATACAAGAACATAATCATTACTTTTCAAAATGCACAATGCTTAACGAATGTTATCCCTACTCATTTTATCATGTAAGCATGGCATGACTCCGCCTTCACCATATTAATATAAATCATGAGCACCCCGGTGTCAAACCAAGCAATCAGATCATACTTTTCAACATGCTTCAGCATTTTCAACTCCACTCAATACATGAGCGTGAGCCATGGATATAGCACTATGGGTGGAATAGAATGCGGTGGTAGAGATATATATAGGAGAAGTCAAAAAGGGAGAAAGGCTCATGTCAACTCAGCGGATCAATAGGCAATGGAGAGGCCCATCATCGATATCAATGCGAGGAGTAGGGATTGCCATGCAAAGGATGCACTAACAACAATTAGTGTATGAAATCTCAACTGAAACTAAGTGGGTGTGCATCCAAGTTGCTTTCTCATGAAGACCTCGGGCATTTGAGGAAGCCCATCATCGGAATATACAAGCCAAGTTCTATAATGAAAAATGCCCACTAGTATATGAAAGTGATAGCTCAGGATACTCTCTATATGAAGAACATGGTGCTACTCTGAAGCACAAGTGTGCTCAAAGGATAGCAACATTGCCCCTTCTCTCTTTTTCTCTCATTCTTTTTGTTGGGCTCTTTTGGCCACTTTTTTTATTAAGTCTGGATCCTCATCCTTATTCATTGAAGGAATCATTAGTCTCCATCATCCTTTTTCCTCACTGGGACAATCCTCTAATAATGATGATCATCGCACTTTTATTTACTTACAACTCGATAAAACTAATACAAGATGACTCTATATGAATGCCTCTAGCAGTGTACCAGGATGTGCAATGATCTAGCATAACATGTATAACAATGATGAACGGTGGCTTTGGCACAAATATCATGTAAGCTCTATATGATCATGCAAAGCAATATGATGGTGAACACACATGTCATAAGATGGAACGGTGGAAGTTGCATGGCAATATATCTCTGATTGGCTATGGAAATGCCATGATAGGTAGGTATGGTGGCTGTTTTGAGGATGATATAAGGAGGCTCATGTGTGATAGAGTGTATCATATCATGGGGTTTGGATGCACCAGCGAAGTATGCACCAACTCTCGAGGTGAGAAATGGCAATGCATGGTACGAAGATACTAGCAATATGCGGAAGGGTAAGAGTGCGTATAATCCATGGACTCACATTAGTCATAAAGAACTCATATACTTATTATGAAAGTTTATAAGCCCTCGAAGCAAAGTACTACTCACATGCGCCTAGGGAGGAGGTTGGTAGGAGTTAACCATCACGCGCCCCCGATTATGACAACACTCAAGAATTTCAATCAGACATAAAAATGCTCAAACCTCCCCACCATGACATGGCCAACACTTAGATGAGAAGTTAATAACAAGCTTTACTTCCGTTATTTCTACTAACCAATGTTCATGAACTAATACACTTTCATATTACGACATCAATATAATTAAACCATACATTTCATATTTAGTGGTCTACATGAAAGTTTTTATTATATCCCTCTTGAATACCTATCATTTTCCGACTAGTCTTATAACTCATGCATATTACCACTTCCTATTTAATAGACTCTCAAAAATATTTAAGTGAGGAATGAGAGGGCAATCATTTCTATGAAATATAACCATCGTCATGCTCTAACAGATATAAGTTAAGCACAAGAGCAACTACCTAGCTCAAAAGATATAAGTGAAGCACATAAAGTATTCTAACAAATCATGATCAATGTGTGTCTCTCTCAAAAGGTGTGAATCCAACAATGATTGTGGCAAACTAAAAAGCAAACAAAGCAAAAACTATTGTACTAGACGCTCCAAGCAAAACTCATATCATGTGATGAATAAAAATATAGCCCCAAGTAACATACCGATGGATTGTAGACGAAAGAGGGGATGCCATCTGGGGCATCCCCAAGCATAGACACTTGGGTCTTCCTTGAATATAACCTTGGGGTTCCTTGAGCATACCCAAGCTTAGGGTCTTGCCGCTCCTTATTCCTTCATCCATCATGATCTCACTGTGACACCCCCGAAATTAATCATGCACTAATCATCCACACAGCATGCACGATCAAGATCAGTGACTCATGGTATAATATCACAACACAACTCTACGACACAAAGCAAAAAGATAAATCTCATAAATTACAAGCCAGGGTCACAAGACCCGAGACTACAGCAAGAGTTAGGTCTGAGTACAGACAAATAGAAATATGCCTTATGAAGGGGAAAACAAACAACGACTCTAGATCGAAAAGGCGCAGGCCTCCTTCCTGGGACGTCTGAACTACTCCTCGATGTCGAAATCCACGTAGAATCATCCTCGGGATCCTCTAGCTCCTGGGCTCCATCATCTGATCGCAACATCCAGGAAGAAGAAAAGAGGTAGCAAAGCAACCGTGAGTACTCATCCAAAGTACTCGCAAGAATTACATCAGAACTATGCTAAGTATGCATCGGTGTCAAAGGAATGGGGCTATATCTTTGGACTATACTGTAGAAATGCCAGAATAAGGGGGATAAGCACATCCTATCGAAGACTACATCTTCTACAGCCATCATCTTGTAGCAGTAGATGAGAGGAGCATATAATAATATTTAGTAACATGTATATATATGCAATACACAAAGATCCTTCCTCGACTGCTCGGTGAGAAAGCGATCTCGGAGTAGTAAAACAGTTAAGTCTCACAATAGTATCTAGTTCTAGTTATAGTAGATCAGGATACAACTCCAAGCGTCCTATTACCATGGACACGACTATTCGAATAGATAAACTTCCCTGTAGGGGTGCACCCCATTACCCTGTACGCTCAATTACCTCCGACCAGACACACTTTTCTGGGTAATGCCTCATGTCGGTGTCAAAACCGGCGGATCTTGGGTTGGGGTTCCCGAGCTGTGGATCTTGGATCAATGGGGAACAAAGGACGAAGGACACGATGTTTACCCAGGTTTGGGCCCTCTCTAACAGGTAAAACCCTACATCTTGCTTGATTATATTCAAGTGTATAGGATGATTACAGAGTCGATCTACCACGAGATCAGAGGAAGTAAACCCTAGATGAGTAGGATGATGGTTGTTGTTCTAGCCTCTACGTACTAAACCCTCCGATTTATATAGACACCAGGGGTACTAGGGTTACATATGGTCGGTTACAACAAGGGAATAAACATGCCGAATCTTCTATCTTGACTTGGAGTACACACCAAGGCACAAAAGATCTCCTGTCCGGATTCGACAGCGCCTAATAGTCCAGCCTTGTGGTAGTCATATAGCAGCCCACCTGTCCGGCCCAGAAGAGGTAGGCCGGCAGCCCGAGGACCCCCAGTCCAGGACTCCCTTAGTAGCCCCCAAACTAGCCTTCAACGCCAACGCCTTGTAACTCCCGCACCTGCAGTCGGCTTGTGGGCAAGTGACGGTGTCCTGGACTAGGGGGTACTCACCACGTCGTCTCCCGGCAAGGTGGATCGGGCCGAGGACCCCCATGGAGGTTCACTATTGCGCCACTTCGGGTAGCCAATGACATACATGAGGAAGATTCCATAAGACTTGGTGATCAAGACAAGGTCTCCTCTCCACCGACGTATTCGACTAGGACTCTTGTTATCCTAGGCCTCTGGTACATTCTATAAGCCGAGGCTAGGCTAGTCGATAGATTATTATGACATTCATCATCATACCATTAGGGTTTAAACCACAACATACGATTTCGAGGTAGATCAACTCTGTACTTGATACTCCATCAATATAAACAAGAGCAGGACGTAGGGTTTTACCTCCATCAAGAGGGCCCGAACCTGGGTAAAATATTGTCTCCTTCGTTCCTGTTACCATTGATCCATGAATCCACAGCTCGGGACCCCCTACCCCGAGGTCTGCCGGTTTTGACGCTGACAATGGTGCTTTAATTGAGAGTTCTGCTATGAGATCGACGAAGGATCAATGGCTCGCCTGCAGAACAACTACGATGTCGGCATCTTCATCACTGGCTTGACTAGTCACCTTGGATCGACCGAGAACTATGCTTCACCTCATATCGTCATTGTGGCACCCCAGCTCAGAGAAGACCGAAACGCCCCGTATTGTAGCCCACAGACAAGTATTCTGGAATATGGCACTGCTGGCATAGAACAAATCAACTCTTTATTACAATGGATATGGCTACAATGGTACAAGGATTACATCGGCAGGGCGACACTACGCCTGCCCAGGGTAGTTCTACGCTAGCAGCAGAACAACCCGAGGAAGTGGTGTAGCTCTCGGCAGCGGAACAACGACAGCGGTGATGGACTAAACTCCGCAGGGACTCTGGCTGGAACGCGTATCCTAGCTCGCAAACTCGGGATCCTCGACAAGCAAGCAATCACGGCATGACCTGCAAACAGGCATGACACGCCAGGTGAGTACTTTGAATGTACTCGCAAGCTCACAACCAACACCAGCATCAAGGCAAGACAACATCATAGCAGTCAAGATTAGGTCAAGATTTATTGTTATCGAAGGAATGATTAAAAATAACAATAACAGGCTACTCTAACCTGTACTCCGGTGACCAACTCGTGATCACTCCAAGAACACCCAATGATTATCCTCGAGATTGTTACCCAGACTTGTCAATGGCATGATGCCCAACTGCTACCATACTCAGACGAGTTCTTCCATCATTATTATCATTACTACGGTTGACCACCTAGTGAGGCCTGGATGGACTGCCAATACCATGGACGTGGCTATTCGAATAGAGTTTTCACTCTGCAGAGGTTGCGCACTTTACGCACACCATGGAGCAGTTGGCCTCATGATCCCATTCGGGTGGACCAGTGTTGCTCCAACGAAACCTGCCTAACCCGTGACTCCTCCACCGTACCACCGGCAATCATTCTCCCCCGGAGTCATGCCTTGGGTGGCCCCTATGTCACCTCGTGACACTTGCCAGTGTCGTGGCCAAACAAACTGTCCCAAATGGGGACCTGGATCCAAATAACTCAACTGGGCTCACAAGGTTATCGCCGCCTACCGGGCCAGGGTAGCACGCGCGCATAACCTTCCCTATTTGGTGGTACCGATGAAAGAGCACGAAGCCAGACCAAGTCAAGGCCATCCCATACCGGCAAATGTGGTTGCACGGATAAGTCCGGACAGGTGACTCTCAATCAACCATGAAGTATCTTATCCCCGAATAATCTTTCCGTCATAGCTGACACACCGATATCATAGTAATCCGAGTCAAAACATTAACCAACTAGTAATCCAATAACCATTATGCTTAAGCCACTACCACTAATTCATACCCACAAACTGCCGGATGAAACCCAAAATAATCATAGACAGTAATCTCTTAATCCAACCATGTCATGGCATCATCAAGTGGGCAAACTACTAACAATCCAATCCTCAACATGGTAGTCACCAATTCAAGAATTTACCAAAGCATTGCATAATCTAATCCACTTTACAAGTAATCATACTTGCTATTAAAATAATTAGTTTAACTATGATATTGCAATGCAATTATCCAAATGAGAGTTGTGGCTTGCCTGGGGATGAAGGAACCATCGGGAAGAAGTGTGGAGAATCCGTGGAAAGTGTTGCCAGAAACAGTTCTCTCTCGGAGGGGCTGTTTACGGGAAAGGCAAAATGGTCATTTTCACAGTGTCAAAACATTATGAAAATGATACCAACATGACGGGCTCGAAGAGACGAAGAAGTAGGCTTTGGAATCACCTCAATCGGAGTTCCGGGCAAAAGATGTGATGGTTTTTCTGCCAGGGGCCTTTCTGCAATTATTTTATTTGCATCTGGGTCCTTGGGCAGATTTACTGGCGAAAAAGAGAAAGGATCCTCCGTATGGGCCGCACTAGGCCTAAAGCGGCTGGGGCGGCTGGCGCTACAGGGCTGCACAGCCACTGCCGCTACTGGGCCGGCCCACCCGCACCCCCACTTAAAAAAACGGGCGGAGGGAACGAGTGAGAGGTCGACAGCACGGGCCCTCCTGTCAGGCCATCTCCCTCCTCCGTCAGGGACAGAGAGAGACAGGGGAGGCACCGACCGCGACGGTTGCTGGCGATGAGGGGCTCGGCGACCTCGGGCGGCAGTGGGGATGGCTTCCCCGCATCATTTCGCGCCCGCGGGCGGTCGAGGTGGAGGCGGGGACGGTTTGGGGCACCCTGGCGGCGGCGATGGCAGAATGCGGCGGTGGTGAGCTCGGGGTCGACCCCGTGGCCTTTCCCGAGGTAGAACTCTGGCGAGGAGGGCTTCATGGTGGGGTTAAAGCTCTACTGGTGGTGGAAAGGCGGCGGAAGAGGCGTGGATAGGCGGCGGCCGGCGGGGACTGAGGGAGCCATGGGCAGCGAGGAGAGCTCCTATAGCTCAGATGAGGGGTCGGGAAGGGCTAAGGGAGAGTGGGGGGCTGCTGTGAGCTCAAGGCGATGCGGGGAGGGCCTATAAATAGCCGGGCGAGCTCGCTGGATAAGCTCGGCCGCGATGGCGAGCTTAGCCGCACACTAGAGCTCCGGGGCGATGTGGCTGGCCGTTTGCAGTGTCGAGAGGCTTCGTGGGGAAGGCAGGGGCTTCGAGTGTGCTCGAGAGAGATCGAGGGAGAAGAAGACAGAGAGGAAAACGATGCCGGTGAGTCACGGGTGTGACAGTGGCTGCGGCGGTGATCGCCGTGGCGCGAGGGGGGAGAAAGAGGAGGGGGAAGGTGCGGGAGAGGGGCTACGTGGACTCCTCGAGGCCGTTAGATAAGCTCGGACAAGTCGGAGCTGGCCGGAGAGAGCTACCCGACGAGGTCAATACCCAGTGCGCCGTTTCTGCATGGCCGTGGCGTGGTCACCACGTGCACTACAAGCTCTGGCACTCTCCTGCCTGTCCAATCTTGTCCAACAGCTCCCTCACTGCTCTAATAGAGGATCTATGTGGATGGAACCATCTGGGAGGCTCTGAGGGGAGGGAAACTTGCTGACGAAGTTCCTGACAACAAAGTGTTTGTAGTTGTTTCTGGGTAGATCCATGAGTGAAATGAGCTGCAATTTGGCATGGAGCAGTGATCTACCAGGGTGAAGGTCGTGGTAAAATTTGGGCCCATTTGGATAAGAACTGAGGACACTTGCTATAGAATGGACCCTACTGGTCAGAAATGCAAAGTATGAAGTGGCACTCACATACTTGCTTGGATTGAGCTGAATTTTGGAGGAGGCTAACTATTTTGGCATATGAGGATACGGTATAAATTTCATGCCATTTGGATAAACCAAAATGGTACTTCCTTCACACAGCATCCCACTGGACAGAATCTTAGGAAAATTTTAGGGAATTATTGAGTAGATGAAATGAGCCCAAATTTTGTGAAGAGGTGTTATATAAGTAGGAGAATATCTTGGCAAAATTTCAGAAATTATGGAGCAACATAAAATATAGTTGCTTCACATCCCAAAATAATGACCAGAAACAAAAATTGGAAGGTGTGCTCACATAGATGCTAGGATGATGCTCAAATCTTGTGTAGAGTGTTAATTTGAGCATATTGAGATCATGGCAAAGTTTCAACTCACTTGAATCAACCTAGCTAGTACTTCCTTCATTAAGCTTCTAGTTGATCAGAAACTTTGGAAATTTGCCAAGAAAGATTTACTAGCCAAATTGAGTTGAATTTTGGCATGTGGCAATGATATGGATAGGAAAGAGTGCACAAAAAGCTTGAGAGCAAGCAAGCAAATATAAAGGGTACTTGCTTCTCAACTTGACAGCTAGGGCAGAACCAGAAAAGGAATATTGGTGAAATATTTTTGAACATGGCAAGGAAGGATTTTGACATATCTGAGGAAGATATGCCCAAACAATTTATTGGAATTTTTGGAATGATATAAATGTGGGTTGCTTCACAACCCAGGGCAGACAGGGTTATTCCTTTAATAGGAAAAAAGAATATTCCCAAAAAAATACTGGGATTGGTCCAAGATGGAAATGACAGGGTCTTGGGATGGTTTTTATAATGACAAGCCACTGGGGTGAGGAATAGAGGGTGATCCCTCCATGTTGCAAGACCACTGAGCCACAGAAAGGCAAATCCAAACCAAAATCAAAGAAAAGGAATGGGCAAAATCTAGGGTGTTATAGTCATGTTCTGACGAGGGCCTTCATCAACGTCAACTCCAATCTCTATCAAGATCATGTAGGAATCATCCATGGAGCTCGGGGGCTCAACGTCAACATTGCCCTCTAGCAAACGTGCTGTTTTTTTGGACAGCGAGCTTGTATCTAACACCACCACCTCCTCGAGCATCACTTTGACAATTACTTTGGTGGAATTGTGCGGAATTGAGTTTACAACTACCCTGTAAAATTTCATCCCATTCCGATGGAGGAATCTCCGGTGATGTCGGATATACCGGAGCCCTGTCGAATATGGACGAGTTTAGGGCGAGGAGTCCAGCATCTAGCTTGGACGTCCTTTGGAAGATCCAATCATTGATCAGCTGCGGAATTCCTATATCTACCACCCCTCAAAATTTCAGCTCGATCTGACCGTTCAAACTCTGGAAAACCTCCGATGAGCGCATCGATTTTCGGATCTGTTTTCTGCGCGAATACGAATCCGACCCAAGTTCATCTTTCTTCATGAATGGGATATTGGACATCCTTTTTTGAAGGAATTTATTTTTAGGGTATTGTGTGTTGTTCTCAAACATGTGCCCACATATTTTGAATCTTTTCCGAGGCGATCTTCACCGTTGCGCCGACGTAAAACCAGCCCGACCACGTTGCTCCACGGCTTCCGACCTACGCCAACTTCGACTACGCCGTCGCTTCCTCGAGCCGACGACAACCACTTCAGATCATCACCTCGGCGAGCCAGCCAAGAGTTCGGCATCGTGAAGGACAAATAATCATCAAGACAAGATCGTCGCGCCATAGATTGCATGGGTCGGGAACGCCAGCATCGCCGCACGGTCACTTCTGAAGCCGACATTGACCGCGTCACAAGTTTCGATGTGCATCGGCATCGCCGTGCCGTTCCTTCTTTGAGCCGATAACCAACCATGCCGACCTGCTTTGACACCTTGGCTGGCATAGGGTTTGCAATGTCACCTTACCGACCTGCTCCATCACCTCGGTTGGACCGGGGTCTTTGCCATCTCTTCATCGAACCTACTCCGTGACTTCGGCTTCATCGGCTGACGAGCTTTGTTAGCTTGGCTAGATCGGGGACTTCGGCGTCACCAGCCGACCAGCTTCGTCAGCCCCGCTGGACCGGGGGCTTCTCCTCAAGACATCGACCGCGTTACGTCGCCACTTCCTCAAGCCGACCTCTTTGCTCGAGCACCTCGGAACATACTTGGGGGCTGGAACCTCGACCCTCCGCAAGCTCGGCCCGCATCATCTACACCGAGCACATTAACCAGCTAAGTCGCTTTCATGCTCAACCTTTTCAAATTTTAATCTCTGTTCGGTTCGACCAAGCATTATATTTGTGGTTAAAAAAGGTTGTTTATTAAAAACTTAGTTTGTCAAAAATGTTGTTTTGTTAAAAAAACTTCCTTTACCCAATTTAACTGGGGGCTCTTAAATTTATATGAGCCATTTTATAATAAAACTTTTCTTCTTAGTCGTTGCAAAGTCTTTTTCTACCACACCTTTTTCAACTCGAGTGTATGGTCAATAGCCGGATAGCCTAGCTTCTCTTTAAAGCCGCTTGAGTTTAGTTCACTAAACTAGCCTCGGAGGAGCACTCCGCCTTCGGGATACGGAGGTTGAAGCCGAAGGCTGACCTACTTGAAGTTTAAAGATTGGATGTGTCATGTTAAAGCATGACAAAAGCACAAAAAAATATTTTAAGACCAATTTTGGATTGTCACCAAAAACTTGACTTAGTTCGGACGTAAAGTTTGTACTTAAGTTTTTTTGGTTTTTCGAGCTTATGGCACTTTTAACCTATTTTTGTATCTCTAGCATAAGTCTCGGTACAACGCCGGACTCCCTTAAAGCATCAGCAATATCAATGGGGGGCTGCGGTAGAGCCGAACCCACCAACAACCAAGGTACCCCATAGAGTCCTCGGCAAGGCATTCTCGGACATTGCTTTATATGCATCGGTTTCGAATTGTTTCTTCGGTCAGTGGTTGGATTGCCCGGCTCCTGTGCTTGCCTCCTACGTTCTGCTTTGTTCGGCTAGGTGTGCAAAGGGAGAACCACTGCGATTGTGCTTCCAGCTCAAATGGTTATGCAACTCAGTGGAGAAAGCCGAAAACTAACTATCACAATGCGCGTAAACTGGTCAGCGGTCCGATGACTATGTCAAGCTATAGATCGATAGAGGTTACCCCATGTTAAACGATGGGCCTTTCATAAATTTGCCAAAGTGTTAATGGCTTGACCTCAGCTGACGTCAAACACTAATCGGGGGCTAGTAACTGGCCTCCCAACTTTAAGCTCCTATGACTAAGTGAAAAGGAACTTATAAAGGAACTGTTTTTCCCAGAAGATGTTTCTTAAGTTAAATAGTAATATAACATACCTCTCCGTTTACCTTTGTTTATAAAACCGTATGGCTGGATTGCCTTGTTTTCCGTAAATCTTTGCCCTTATAAAGGCTTTATAAAGTAGGACAAACACTCCCCGGCTACTGGTCGAGGAGGTTGAAGCCGATGGCCGGTCAACAAAGTTTTGTACAATGAGGATCCGAACATTAATGGTGTAAAGTACTTGGATACATAGAATCATTACACATAAATTGTGATTAAAGTCAATTTACTCCGGATATTGATCCTTAATTCGGCCACCCTTGCCCAAATTATGGCTCGGGAGCTACTGGCTTCGCGCTTCTCACTTAAAATTCATTAACGGGGTACATCAATCCCCTGATCTTGTGTTGCCACCCGACCAGTGGCTCGGGGGCTACTGCATTGCCTATTCAATGCAGAAAATTCAAACTGCCCAGTGTTCGGCTTGACCGAGCTATGGGCAAACGCGTCTTTGGAAAACCATAGGTACCATCTAGGACCTATCCGGCATCAAGCTAATATATTACGGCGACTTCTCAAGACCCTCTCTCAAGGGCCCATCCGCCGATCACTATCTCCTCTAATATATTACACCGCATTTCTATTCCTATGTATGCTGCTGAGCTAGGAGTTGATCCTTAGGCCGAATCCGTGAATCGACCTGAGTCTCAGGGGCTACTGGGATCAGCGGTTTTACGCTAACCTTCAGGTGCATCCCGGATTTTAGGCCGACACACACCTTGAGGGCTACTGGCTATATATATCGGCAGAGAATAAATTGCACCAATCGAGAAAATATATCTGCAAAAAATCAGCCCAAGACCGAGCTGGTGCATCACCTCATAAGTAGTCTGGCATAAATCCCGGCTACGAGTGGCTGGCTCCATAGAGAACTTTTTTGGCATTAAGCTCGGATGAACTCCTTCAAACTTTTCATAGACCGAGGTAATCTATGACACTTCAGATGCCGACTAGCGTTGGAGCTCGGCTGCAAAAAGATACCTCAAATGCAGTCCGGCGTTGGAGCTCGGCTGCAAATAGACACCTCAGATGCAGTCCGGCATTGTAGCCCGGACGCAAGAGGACACCTCGGATGTAGTTCGGCATTGTAGCTCAGATGCAAGAGGACACCTCGGATGCAGTCTGGCATTGTGACTCGGACGCAAGAGGACACCACCGCACGGGAAGCACTTCAAACCCGAGGTGTGGCATAAAAAATAACAAGGCATTGATAAAGGCCGAAGACTTAAAGGGCTCCTCGGATGCCCGACGTGTGAACTCTTCGGATTTAGCTCGGCAATCCCCAAGATCGAAGATGGGAAGATTTGTTGAACCAGTTTTCAAGACCGATGACTGAAGATGAAGAACAGTTCGAAAGAATCGAGCAGTGTTCCCAACTTCAAGACCGATTCAGGGGGCTACTGACGGTGTCCTAGACTAGGGGGTACTCACCACATCATCTCCCGGCCAGGTGGATCGGGCTAAGGACCCCCATGGCGGTTCACTATTGGGCCACTTTGGGCAGCCGATGACATACACGAGGAAGATTCCACAAGACTTGGTTATCAAGACAAGGACTCCTCTCCACCGACGTATTCGACTAGGACTCTTGTTATCCTAGGCCTCTGGTACATTATATAAGCCGGGGCTAGGCTAGTCGATAGATTATTATGACATTCATCATCATACCATTAGGGTTTAAACCACAACATACGATCTTGAGGTAGATCAACTCTATACTTGATACTCCATCAATATAAACAAGAGCAGGACGTAGGGTTTTACCTCCATCAAGAGGGCTCGACCCTGGGTAAAACATTGTCTCCTTCGTTCCTGTTACCATTGATCCGAGAATCCATAGCTCGGGACCCCCTACCCTGAGGTCTGCCGGTTTTGACACCGACAGCGAGTTCTTCTCCCCCTGTGTGTTTGGAACAATCTCCTTTGGCCGAGCCTCTAAAAGCTACACGGTCGAGTTCGGCTATGTGCCCAATTATGTTCTATCCGGAATCCAAATTGTTGACTTTACTTAGCCTCGAAGGCCAGCCGCTCAAGTGTGAATAGTGCCCTCACCTGACAACTTTCGACGAAAGGTCATGGCCGGTCACAAACGCCGAACCGTTGTAAACACTCGATGCGCGGTTTGAGGCAATCCCTCCATTGGCACGTCTCATCAAGGTGGGGATCGTGCCCCGCTGTTTAAGGGATATGATCAATGATTTCAATTATCCCACTCGCGCATAATGTCATGAATATATCGGGAAGTGGTGAGGCCCGCATCACAGTAAAAGGACCTTTGGTATTACAGTGGCTTATAAAAGGGAAACGGCCACCACTATCGGTGTACGCCTTCTTCTTCCTCTCGCCATCACTTTCCCAATCTACAGAGCTCCAGCACCCCAAACCACCTCCCCTCAAGCGCTTCCTCCTAGTCGCTCCCCCAACCCGGCCATGGCTAGATCTGGTGCCAAGGGCAAGTGGGAGGCCTCCATCGTCACCAACAACGACATCGAGGACCTGAAGCATGCCGGCTTTCTCTTGGCCGACGTAGCCCATCGGGCTCCAGAAGAGGGCCAGGCCATCCCTACGCCTCAGCCCGGTGAGAGGGTGGTGTTCGTCCCCCACTTTGTCCGGGGACTGGGCTTCCCACTCCACCCCTTTGTTAAGGGATTGATGTTCTTCTATGGGCTAGACTTCCATGATCTAGCCCCGAACTCCTTTCTTCACATCTCGACCTTCATCGTTGTTTGCGAGGCCTTTCTTCGGATCCAACCACACTTTGGCTTGTGGATGAAAGTCTTCAACGTCAAGCCAAAGATCGTCGACGGCCAGCAGGCGGACTGCGGGGGAGCAATGGTCAGCAAGCTTGCCCGGGTCGAGTGGCCGAAGGGCACATTCATAGATACCTATCAAAGTTTGGTAGAAGGAGTGGTTCTACATCATAGAGCCACGTGACATGGCCTGGGCGGAAGCTCCTGAGTTCAAATCCGGACCCCCGGTGAGGCTAACCTCATGGACCAAGAAGGGCCTTGACTGGGGGTCACCCACGGAGGTGGAGTTGCTGCAGAAGCGCATCATCAGCATGAAAAAGGCGGGCGCCAAGCTGAATAACATGATTCAAGTGACGCTCCACCGCCACCTCCTCCCTTGCCAGCAGCGGGATGCCCCAATGTGGGCTTACAAGCCTGAAGACCCTATCACCGTACTCCACTTTTCTACTACACCACCCACGACAAGCTGTGGAAGGTGCTGTTGAAGCCTCAGAAGGAGTGTTCGGCCAAGGAGGAGGATATTGGCCTCGACGCCGCGCATCCTCCTAGAGAGGTAATGAAGTTTCATCCTTTTATGTTCGGATGTCTACCTTTTAACTAGGGATCTGACTCTTACTTCCCTACATTCACAGGGCTGGCTAGAAAAGGGCGCGCGGATTGACAGTTCGGCTTCGCTACCCGAAGACCCCAGGTCGGCCCAGCTAGAGGAGATGCTGACCGTGGTGCTGTACAAGACGCCAGAGAAAAAGAGAAGAAGAAGAAGAAGAATGGGGCGAGGGAGGCCAGGGAGGGCCTCCACCCAAGAGTACATCCGGACACCAAGTCCGGGGACACCCAAGCTCCCTCCACTCACGAGGGGGAGCAGGAAGAGGATGAGGAGGAGAGCGACTCCTCTTGTACGAGGAAGCGGGTGACATCGGACGACGCCGAGGAGGAGCAGCCTCCCCACGCCCCGAAGAAGCAGTGCAGGCCCAAGATGGTCCTACCTGATGATAGCTCAGACTCTGACGAGGAGTCCACAGTGTCCGAAGAGGTTCCGAAGAGGAACCACGGGACCAAGCCCCCCGTCGCAAGGTATGAATCTTGAAATTCCCCCGATGCTTGTTTCATTAGTCTATTACTGATAGTATATGTGTACTTCATGTCACAGCCCACCGCGCGACCTCCCCACTGATCAAGTTTCAGATGGGGCTTCTTCGCCAGCCGAACTAGCTGAGAGTGGGACTGTGTTGCGCTCCCGGCCTCCTCTAGTCATCGGGGAAACCGGAGAGGTGCGGTCCCGAAGGACCCCTCTCGGCCCGGACACGGGAGGTGGTGGCGACGACATCATGGCTGAGGTTAATGCCTCGGTCACCAAAGACCAGGAGGGGGAATCCCTCCTGGTGAACAAGGAGGGGAGCTCGGTCAATCTGAGCCCTCCTAGAAGATGATTCCGGAGCCCCCAAGGGCCCCGGAGGCGTCAATTCCTCCCTCGACCGAGGGGGGAGCCGGGGCCCCACCGCCAGCACCGAACACCGGAGATCGGGCTATAGCTGGGTGGCCGGACATGATGGAGGAGGCTGTGAATAGCTCCTCCATCGTTGCGGAACACCACGCCCTGATGGGCATGGTTTTGTAAAGTATTCGGTCCATCAATAGCGGATTGAAGGAAGCCTTTGGTGGCCTCCTGCCGGGCTCCGAGGTAGGCCATGTAATATTCTTTCCATAGAGCGGATTTTGTGAACGAGGTTTGAGCAGTCCTCGTACACAGCAGCCCCCGAGACTCTGTCGGGATTGAAAAAACCTGGCGGAGGATCAAAAATCATTGAACCGGGAGTCTGAATGATGTGATTGTTTTGTAGGCCTCGTCTTTGGCTTCGGCTGCCAATGCTGCGGCATTGGAGGAAATGAATTGGAAGCTCAAAAGCTCCGATGAGGAGGTCGACCTTGTCAACAAGCGGTTTGACGAAGCGCAAGGTTAGTCCGGCCGAAACTTAGTAATTTGTATTTTCCTTGTTGAGCAAGGTATTCGGGATTATCCCTTATCAAGAAGTGCTTAATTATGATTGCAGCTGTCACTGTAGAGGTCGAGGGCCTCAAGGCCGAACTAAAGAAGGCCAAGGAGGAGGCAGACAAACAGAAGGCAGCGGCCGCCAAACTCAAGATGGTGAAAACCGTCAGTGAGAAGCTTGAGGCCAGAGTGGCCGAAGTGTAGTAGGAGCTCAAGGATGCCATCAATAAATGTGAGGACCTTGACCAAAAGAATAAGGGTCAAGCCACCGAGCTATCCAAGGTGAAGCGGGAGATCTAGGAGGCAAGAACGGAGACACCGGGCACCCGAGAGGAGCTCCATCAAGTGAAACAAATTGCCGATGGTAAGCCGTACTTACTGCAGAGTGTCTTTAGCGGCCACAGGTTCGCATTGATCACATGAGTCTGGCGTTCCTCAGGCACATTTGCGGAGCTCCCGAGGAGTGCGGCGAATGCGACAAGGCATTATGCAGCTCGGGAGGGTGATACCGAACACAGACTTTTCTGGGCGCAGTTCCAGGCACCCAAACACCCTCCCCTCCTGTGCAACCAGATGAAGCAGCTGATGGAGTTGCATCGGATGGCTGAGCCAGCCATGAAGGACCTCTGTGTCTGGCTGTGGCCTGCAAAGCTAGTATCGAGCAGTTACTTCAGCCTGGTGCAGAAGCTTTGCGACGCGGGCTCCCGGGTTGACGCTGTTAAGCGCTCCGTCTGCATTGAGGTAGCTCGAATGGCTTTCGCGAAGACCATGGTGCACTGGCCCAAGATCAAGCCGGTCGAGATGGCCACCGAACCTCCACCCGTTGGAAAGGAGCATAGGCGTCCGGAGCAGTATTTCCCCATTGTAATGGATGGTGCTCGGGCGATAGAGGACCAGTGTTCAAAAAATGTAATCCTGGAATGAGCGTACTATCATATGTTAAATGACAATTTGGCCTTTTGCTTCATAATGCGGCTATTTTGTATGGTTTATCATACTTGTATCTTTGTTGATTTTATTTTGACTCCTGCGTGGTTGTTCTTAATCTGAAAGTTCCCAGTCATCGACTTCAGTGCCCATGTAGATGCTACGAGGGGTGTTTCGTCCTCCGCGCTGTTACCCTTAGCCGACGTCTCAGTGCCCGAAGGCGGTACTGCATGAGGGAAACAAGGCATCAGACTATGCGATTTTATTACCTTCACTTAGCCATAGCAGCTTGACTGCGGGGGCTAGTGACTAGCCCCCAGTGATGTTCGGGAGAGCCGAGGTATATATCTTTATCACATGGTTTGTGCAAAAAAAACCTTTGTATAACACGGGGTAATCGCCATCGATTTTTAGTTTGACACTTGCCATCGGATCGCCGACCAGTTCTCGCTTATTATGACAGTCAGTTTTTGGCTTTCTCCGCTGAGGTACTTAACCGGCTAGCTAGAAGTACAATTGTAGTGGTTCTCCCTTTACCTTCTTAGCCAAATGTGCAGAACGTAAGAAGGTAAGCACAGGAGCCGGGCAACCCAACTATTGACCCAAGACATATATCCGAGACACCGAACACATAGAGAGAAGATAGTGCCGGACTTGATGCATAAGGCGAGCATTACGATCGAGCCCCCGGTCTATTAGCCGATTGCATCTTAGAGAATATGTGTGCTGAACTAGCTTTCGGCAGCGTCGAGGAGCGGAAAAAAGGTGTAATATAAATGGCTGCGAGAGGACCGTAAAAGGTGGTATTTATTTCCAATGAGCTTATGACGTCCAGCCATATAATTCGAACTGCCGAAGCATCTATTATAGGTACTTTGTAAGAAAAAGAAGAAGGGTTTTGCAGATGAAAGGTTTACACAGGGCCTTGATGCGTGGGTTGATGCCCCTATTGTGCCCTGCTGCACGTCTGTGCCTTTGCTTCTGTTAGGAAGAAGAACTCCGAGGGGGGGGGGGATAACCGGCCGACAGGCCCTTGACGAAGGGCCTTGAGAGGTTGCCGTGCTGTTCTGGCTTAATGCCGGATAGGTCCTAGATGGTACCTGTTGATGTCCAAAGATGTGTGTGGCCATAGCTCGGTTGAGCCGAACACTTGGCATTTAGTTTAATTGGGCCCAACAGCTGCCCATGGTATCTTGAGCGCGAAGTTGTGCTTACGGAGCACATAGCGTGCGACTAGGGTGGGCATGCGGTGGGGACGTATCCCTATTTACGTCGATCGTAGGGAGGATCCTTGAAGGGAGACAGGGCTCGGGCCCATTTACTTGCCTCTCGTGCCTTGACGGTGGGCTGGTACTTCAACCCCTCGACGCCGGTTTGGTCTTCGGCTGCCAGAGCTGCGGTGTGTTCCTCGGTCCGGAGTGAGCGCTCCATATTGCCATTGACCATGATGACGCCCTTGGGTCTGGGCATCTTTAACTTTAGGTATGCATAGTGGGGGATAGCATTGAGATGAGCAAACGTTGTTCGGCTTAGGAGTGCGTGATAGCCACTGCAAAAAGGGACAATGTCAAAGATCAAGTCTTCGCTGCGGAAGTTGTCCGGCGAGCCGAACACCACTTCCAAGGTCAGGGTGCCCGAGCAGTGAGCCTCTATGCCTGGGATTACCCCTTTAAAGGTAGTGTTACTGGGTTTGATCCTTGATGGTTCGATACCCATTTTCCTCACTGTATCTGAATAAATCAGATTGAGGCTACTGCCTCCGTCCATGAGGACTCTAGTGAGGTGGTACCCATCGATAATGGGATCAAGAACAAGGGCCGCCGACCCTCCATGACGGATACTGGTCGGATGGTCTCTGTGGTCGAATGTGATCGGGCATGCCGACCATGGGTTAAACTTCGGGGCTACATGCTCGATAGCGTAGATGTCCCGAAGTGCGCGTTTCCTCTCCTTCTTAGGGATATGGGTGGCATAGATCATATTCACCGTCTTTACCTCAGGAGGGAATTATTTCTGGCCTCCGTTGTTCGGCCAGCATGGTTTCTCATCGTCCTCGCTGCGGGGGCTTTTGCCTGTGTCCTCGGCTGTGAGTTTGCCGGCTGTTCGATTACCCAATAGTTATGGTTGGTGTGGTTGGTGGGCTTGTCAGAGGTGTCGTGGATCTAGCAGGGCATGTCCAATATTATGTCCAATTTGGTGGGTCCATCCTGGTTCCTTTTCAAGGGCTTTTTCCGCGGTCCAGATTTCGAGTTGTGGAATCCGGCATTCAGTGCAGTGTCTTCGGCTTCACCGCCCTTGTGCCAATGCTTTATTTTGTTGTGCCGCGGTATCCCGTTTCCATCCCGGACTTCCAAGGTGCTGGCGTCTTCTGGGTTGGTGCTTCTATGAGCCAACCAGCTATCTTCCCCCGTGCAAAAGTGGGTCATAAGAGAGGTAAGTGCTGACATCGTGCTCGGCTTATCTTGGTCGAGCTGGCATGCGAGCCATTCGTCCCGGATACTATGCTTAAATACGGCTATAGCCTCGGCGTCCAGACAGTCGATGATTGATGGCTCATATCTGCGTTAGTATTTCCCCGAAGAGGATGGGATGATGCAGTATAGCTTCGGTAGGTATTTCCCTCAGTTATGAAACCAAGGTTATCGAACCAGTAGGAGAACCAAGCAACACTATGTAAATGGTACCTGCACACAAAAAACAAATACTTGCAACCCAACGCGTAAGAGGGGTTGTCAATCCCTCTCGGGTAAAAGATAGATTGGTTTGTATAATTTTGGATAGATAGATCTCGCAATAAAACAAAATAAAATAAATAAAGAAAAAGTGCAGCAAGGTATTTTTGGTTTTTTAGAATAATAGATCTGAAAACAAAAGCAAATAAAAATAGATCTCAAAGCAAATATGATAAAGAATAGACCTGGGGGCCATTTCACTAGTGGCTTCTCTCGAGAAAAATAGCATACGGCAGGTAAACAAATTACTATAGGGCAATTGATAGAACTTCAAATAATTATGATGATATCCAGGCAATGATCATTATATAGGCATCACGTCCAAGATTAGTAGACCGACTCTTGCCTGCATCTACTACTATTACTCCACACATCGACCGCTATCCAGCATGCATCTAGTGTATTAAGTTCATGGAAAAATAGAGTAATGCAATAAGAACGATGACATGATGTAGACAAGATCTATTCATGTAGGAATAGACCCCATCTTGTTATCCTTAATAGCAATGATCAATACGTGTCTTGCTGCCCCTTCTGTCACTGGGAAAGAACACCGCACGACCGAACCCATCACAAAGCACCTCTTCCCATGGCAAGAAAAATTGATCTAGTTGGCCTAACTAAACCAAAGATTCAAAGAAGAAATACGAGGCTATAAGAGTTACATCAAATAGATCTCCAAGAGACCATTGTATTGAGAATCAAAAGAGAGAGAGGAAGCCATCTAGCTACCAACTACGGACACGTAGGCCTACAATGAACTACTCATGCATCATCGGAGAGGCACCAATGAGGATGATGAAACCCTCTGTGATGGTGTCTAGATTGGATCTGGTGGTTCTGGAATTTGCGGCGGCTGGAATTGTGTTTCGTCGACTCGCCTAGGGTTTTTGGATTTTTGGGGTATTTATAGAGCAAAGAGGCGGTGCGGGAGGCGGCCGAGGTGGGCACAACCCACCAGGGCGGGCCTGGGCCCCCAGGCGCGCCCAGGTGGGTTGTGCTCCCCTTGGAGCCCCCCTCTGGTACTTCTTTGGGCCAACAGGTGTCTTCTGGTCCAGGAAAAATCTCCAAAAAGTTTCGCTGCGTTTGGACTCCGTTTGGTATTGATTTTCTGCAAAGTAAAAAACAAGCAAAAAACAGCAACTGGCACTGGGTTCTATGTCAATAGGTTAGTCCCAAAAAATGATATAAAGTTGCTATAAAATGAGTGTAAAACATCCAAAAATGATAATATAACAACATGGAACAAGCAAAAATTATACATACGTTGGAGACGTATCAGCATCCCCAAGCTTAATTCCTACTCGTCCTCTCGAGTAGGTAAATGATAAAAACAGAATTTTTGATGTGGAATGCTGCCTAACATGTTCATCACATATTTTTTTTCTTTTGTAGCATGGACATTTGGACTTTTATATGGTTCAAATCAATAGTCTAGTTTTGACATGAAGATTTCAATACTCAAGCATATCAACAAGCAACCATGTCTCTCAAAATATAAACACTAAAGCAAGTTATCCCTAGCCCATTATGCTCAATCATTGATCCATTCATGAAACACACTTGCATATTAGCTACACCCAATGCTCAAGTACGATCATAGTGCCCCTTAGTTGGTGCTTTATAAGAGAATATGGAGACTCAAATAAAAATAAAAATTGCATAAAGTAAATAGAAAGGCCCTTCACAGAGGGAAGTAGGGATTTGTAGAGGTGCCAGAGCTCAAAGCGAAAAAAGATGGAGATAAAACATATTTGGTGGCATGCTTTTCCTATCAATGAAAACAATCGAGTAGTTCCCAATACTTTTCATGCTAGATATATCATAGGCGGTTCCCAAACAGAAAATAAAGTTTATTCTTTTTCCACCATACTTTCACATTCCAGGGCTAGCCGTATCCACGGGTGCCGTGCATACCAACAGTTTCCAAGGAATTTATTATTTAACAACATAAAGTAAATTCATTTTCGATTTCAGGACTGGGCATCCCTAATACCTTTGTCGTACTCTTGTGCAATAACAAGTGAATAAACACTCATCTTGAGAATAACACATCTAGCATGGAAAAATATCAGTCACCCCCTACCGTTTCATGAGCAGTACGAGCACACAAAAAGGAAATTTATTTTGAAAATTAGAGATGGCACATACAAATTTTCTTAGAACGGCACGGAAATACCGCATATAGGTAGGTATAGTGGACTCATGTGGCAAAACTAGGTTTAAGGATTTTGGATGCACAAGTACTTAGTACAAGTGAAGGCTAGCAAAAAGATTGAGAAGCATCCAACCAAGAAACAAAAAATAACATAAGCGAGCATTAAGCATAACTAACACTGAATAATGCACCACAAGTAGGATGTAATTTCATTGCATAACTATTGACTTTCATGCTTGCATTGGGAATCACAAACCTTAACACCAATATTCTTACTAAAGCACAATTACTCATCAACATGACTCACATATCATTATCACCATATCGCAAAACTATTACAAAGAATCAAATTTATTTTGTCCAATGATCTTCATCAAAGTTTTTATTATATCCTTCTTGAATATCTATCACTTTGGGACTAGTTTCATATATTGCTTTTGATAGCTCAAACAAATCTAAGTGAAGAACATGAGCATAAAATTTTTCGTCTCTCAAAATAATATAAGTGAAGCATGAGAGAATTTCTTCAAAAATTTACTAACTCTCAAACAAATCTAAGTGAAGCATGAGAGCATTTCTTCAATAATATTAAAGCATATCGTGCTCAAAAAGATATAAATGAAGCACTAGAGCAATTCCATACCTCAAAGAATTTAAGTGAAGCACATAGAGCAATTCTAACAAATCATAGCATAATTTTGGCTCTCTCAAATAGGTGTGTTTAGCAAGGATACTTGACACAAAACAAAAAGAAAAACAAGCAAAGACTCATATAATACAAGATGCTCCAAGCAAAAATCATGATATGTGACGAATAAAAATATAGCTCCAAGTAAAATACCGATGGTCGTTAGAAGAAAGAGGGGATGCCACTCGGGGCATCCCCAAGCTTAGTTGCTTGTTTCTCCTTGAATATTACCTTGGGGTGTCGTGGGGCATCCCCAAGCTTAGTTGCTTGTTTCTCCTTGAATATTACCTTGGGGTGTCGTGGGGCATCCCCAAGCTTAGTTGCTTGTTTCTCCTTGAATATTACCTTGGGGTGTCATGGGGCATCCCCAAGCTTAGGCTCTTCTTACTCCTTATTCCTTCATCCATCGTGATCTCACCCAAAACTTCAAAACTTCAATCACACAAAACTTAACAAAACCTTCGTGAGATCCATTAGTATAACAATGCAAATAACCACTCTAAGTACTGTTGCAAACCCATTAATATTTTATTATTGCATTATATCTACAGTATTCCAACTTTGCTATGGCTCATACCCCCCGATACAACCCATAGATTCATCAAAATAAGCACACAATGCAACGAAAACAGAATCTGTCAAAAACAGAACAGTCTGTAGCAATCTGAAAACTTCGTATATTTCTGTAACTCCAACAATTCTGAAAAATTAGGAAAACATAGGCAATTTGTATATCAATCTTTTTTTAAAAATTCAGATTTTTTCGTCCCTTCTATGAATTTTCAAAATTATTTTACTGGACGCAAAAGTTTCTGTTTTTCAACAAGATCAAATCAACTATCACCCAACATGATCCCAAAGGCTTTGCTTGGCCCAAACACTAATTAAAACATAAAAAACACAATCATAACAGATGATAATTGTGCAAACACTCAAGAATAGAAAGAAAAAGGCAAAAATAAATTTTATTCATTGGGTTGCCTCCCAACAAGCGCTATCGTTTTACACCCCTAGCTAGGCATAAAGCATAGATCTAAGTATTGCCATGTTTAGTTTTGGTAACTTTTGCAAGGGCTTTCTCAAATCCGGGAGGCTCTTTACGCTTCCCTAAATTATCAGGAAAAGAAACCATATTGAGATCTAAAATATCCAACCGTTTATTGCAAAGAGTAATCAAAGTATTCATGCGATTGAGGTTTCCACTAATATGTTTGAGAGGTTCATTATATTTTTGCAACTCAACCATATGTTTATGCAAATCACTCAACTTGTCTAAAATTTGAACCCCTTCTTGAGTAAAATAAATCCCCTTTTTGGTTGGTAGGATTCCCAAGATCGCCTCTAGGGTCTCATAAGCAGAATTAGCATCAAGTTCAATAAAATTCCCTTCAGCGGCAAAATCCAAAAGTTGTCTATGATGCAAAGCTAATCCTATATAAAAATTTCGAAGCAAAATCCTTGCATCTCCTTTAATATTGCTAATGCGATAGGATTCCATTAATCTATACCAAGCATCTTCCAAATTTTCTCCTTGTTTTTGCTTGAAGTATAAAACTTCAAAATTTAGTGACAAAGGAGGAGTAGTCATGCTAGCCATAATGACAGAGTAGGCAAGCAAGGTTGCACACATAAACAGATCTGACAAGAAAATGGCGAACGGAAAAAGAGGGCGAATAAAACGGCAAATTTTTGTGAACTGGGGGAGATGGAAATGGGAGGCAAATGGCAAATAATGTAAATTGCAAGGAGATGAGATTTGTGATTAGGAACCTGATAGATGTTGATGATGTCTCCCCGGCAATGGCGCCAGAAATCGGCTAGTTGACGGGAGACAATCTTGACTTGATCCTCCCCGGCAACGGCACCAGAAGTCCTTTCTTGATGGCTCGTATCCGCGTTAGTATTTCCCCGAAGAGGAAGGGATGATGCAGTATAGCTTCGGTAGGTATTTCCCTCAGTTATGAAACCAAGGTTATCGAACCAGTAGGAGAACCAAGCAACACTATGTAAACGGTACATGCACACAAAAAACAAATACTTGCTACCCAACGCGTAAGAGGGGTTGTCAATCCTTCTCGGGTAAAAGATAGATTGGTTTGTATAATTTTGGATAGATAGATAGATCTCACAATAGAACAAAATAAAATAAATAAAGAAAAAGTGCAGCAAGGTATTTTTGGGGTTTTAGAATAATAGATCTGAAAACAAAAGCAAATAAAAATAGATCTCAAAGCAAATATGATAAAGAATAGACCCGGGGGCCGTAGATTTCACTAGTGGCTTCTCTCGAGAAAAATAGCATACGTCGGGTAAACAAATTACTGTTGGGCAATTGATAGAACTTCAAATAACTATGACGATATCCAGGCAATGATCATTATATAGGCATCACGTCCAAGATTAGTATACCGACTCCTGCCTGCATCTACTACTATTACTCCACACATCGACCGCTATCCAGCACGCATCTAGTGTATTAAGTTCATGGAAAAATGGAGTAATGCAATAAGAGCGATGACATGATGTAGACAAGATCTATTCATGTAGGAATAGACCCCATCTTTTTATCCTTAATAGCAACGATCAATACGTGTCTTGCTGCCCCTTCTGTCACTGGGAAAGAACACCGCACGACCGAACCCATCACAAAGCACCTCTTCCCATGGCAAGAAAAATCAATCTAGTTGGCCTAACTAAACCAAAGATTCGAAGAAGAAATATGAGGCTATAAGTAATCATGCATATAAGAGATCAAAGAAACTCAAATAACATTCATGGATAAATACATCTGATCATAAACTTAAAGTTCATCGGATCCCAACAAACACACCGCAAAAAGAGTTACATCAAATAGATCTCCAAGAGACCATTGTATTGAGAATCAAAAGAGAGAGAGGAAGCTATCTACCTACTAACTACAAACCCATAGGCCTACAATGAACTACTCACGCATCATCGGAGAGGCACCAATGAGGATGATGAACCCCTCCGTGATGGTGTCTAGATTGGATCTGGTGGTTCTGGAACTTGCGGCGGCTGGAATTGTGTTTCGTCGACTCCCCTAGGGTTTTTGGATTTTTGGGGTATTTATAGAGCAAAGAGGCGGTGCGGGAGGCGGCCGAGGTGGGCACAACCTAACAGGGCACGCCTGGGCCCCCAGGCGCGCCCATGTGGTTTCTGCTCCCCTCGGAGCCCCCCTCTGGTACTTCTTTTGCCCAACAGGTGTCTTCTGGTTCAGAAAAAATCTCTAAAAAGTTTTGCTGCGTTCGGACTCCATTTGGTACTGATTTTATGCGAAGTAAAAAACAAGCAAAAAACAACAACTGGCACTAGGCACTATGTCAATAGGTTAGTCCCAAAAAATGATATAAAGTTGCTATAAAATGATTGTAAAACATCCAAAAATGATAATATAACATCATGGATCAAGCAAAAATTATAGATACGTTGGAGACGTATCAACGATCTGGTTCTTTTGGGTCAAAAACCAATTCCAAAATTGCCGGGCTGACTTGCCGGGCTGTTGGACCACGTGGCTCATGTCATCGGCATCTGGAGGCCGAACATAGGTGCCTTGAAAGTTAGCTCGGAAAGCATCCTCGAGCTCTTCCCAACTCCCCATGGAGTCTTCAGGGAGGCTGTTCAACCAATGCCTGGCTGGTCCTTTGAGCTTTAATGGCAGATATTTTATGGCGTGGAGGTCGTCCCCTCGGGCCATATGGATATGGAGAAGAAAATCTTCGATCCATACGGCCGGATCTGTTGTCCCATCGTATGGCTCGATGTTTACAGGTTTATACCCTTCAGGGAATTGGTGTTGCATCACCTCATCAGTGAAATACATTGGGTGAGCGGCGCCCCTCACTCGGGCTACATTGTGCCGGAGCTCGGCTTCCATCCAGGCCCGCTGTTGCTCCCGAGCTCTATCGTTTCGGTTGAGCCAAGCTTGGTATCCTTCCCGTCTATTGGGAAGGTATCCTCAGGATCCATAGATGGATCTTGCGTGACCCGCTTTGGCGTGCAAGTCGCGTCGCAGGTCGTATGGGTCTTCATGCTCTACTGGCTCCTTTCCCCTTCTGCGGGCGGGCGCAGGTGGGTCCTTGGGCCTTCCAGCCGGCCTATCCCTTCCTCGGGGGGGGGGGGGGGGGTTCTGGCTGGTCACCATGAGTTCGTCTGCGTGGTACGGGCTCAAGGGCCTCGTCGTTGAACTGTGGCAACAGCTTCCGCTTTGGGTAGCTTTTGGTTTGCTGCTCATAGCCGTACCCTTCTTCGGCTACAAGGACTTTTGTCCATCTGTCATTGAGGGTGTCTTGCTCAGCCTTGAGCTGCTACTGCTTCTTCTTTAGGCTTCGTGCGGTGGCAACGAGTTGCCGTTTAAACCGTTCTTGGACGAGTGGGTCCTCACGGACTATGAAGTCCTCGGCTACGAGGCTGACCTCCTCTTCGGAGTGGGGGAGGTAGTTGCTGTCTTCGGAGTCGTTGAGTTCCTCAGGATTATGCTAATCCCCGTGTCCCTCTGAGTCATTAGGTTGTTGCTCGGGGGTGGGGTCGCCGAGGTCTTCGATATTGTCCGGGGTGTCTCCTTCCCCCGTGCCCGTGTTGCTTTCCCTGCCCTTGTGCCCCTTAGACCGTCGGCGCTGTCTCCGGTGTTTGGGCAGCTCTTCACCGGGCTTGTTGCTATCTCGCCTGGGGGTGCCGTCACCATTGCTGGCACCGTCGCCGTTGTCCTTGGGGGTGTCTACCATGTAAACATCGTAGGTGGAGGTGGCTGTCCATCGGCCGGTGGTGGGAGGGGTAGCGTTAGCGTGGGCCGTTGCTTCGATATCTTCATCCATATCTTCGGCCTCCTCCGAGGCGTAGTCTAGCATGTTGGTTAAGTCTTCGATAGTGGCTACTAAGTGGGTGGTGGGTGGGACATAAAATTCCCTGTGGCCCGCCTCAAGGCCCTGCCAAGTGTAGCCCGAGGATGGGACATCCGTGATAGCCATCATCTAGATCCGGTCTAGTGTCTCGTTTAACAGGGCGAGACTAGCCAGATTGGCGTATGAGATTTCTTCAGAGTCGACTTCCAGTGTGATGGTGGTGCGAAGGATGAGTCCGGCCAGGGCCAACTCCCGGTCTTCGGACACCGAACTTGCGTCAAGGCTCGAAGCCAGATCCGTGGTAAGGAGGGTGAGTCCGACCAGGGTCGATTCCTGGTCTACGGACACCGAACTTGCGTCGAGGCTCGAGGCCAGATGCACAGTGACAGTTGATCCGGAGATCGGATCGGGAAGAGGTCCCAAAGTCGATGCTTTAGGATTTTCGGGCGCCTCAGATAAGGCTGAGAAGCCGGCGAAGATCAGATCGCCCCGAGCGTCGGTGACGTACTCTAGGTTACCGAACCTAATCCGGTGCTCGGGGGCGAAGCTGTCGACCTGGTCGAGATGACCGGTCAAGTTGGCGTGCAGAACGATGCTGCTGAACATGAAAAGCTGACCGGGGACGAAGATGTCCCCGGTGTTGATGCCATCTCCGATGATCAGGCAAGCCATCAATCCTTCGGTGATCCCACAGCGGAACTCCCAATGAAAACACCAATGTCAGTGTCAAAACCGGCGGATCTCGGGTGGGGGGTCCCGAGTTGTGGAGCTTGGATCAATGGGGAACAAAGGACGAAGGACATGATGTTTACCCAAGTTCGGGCCCTCTCTAAGAGGTAAAACCCTACGTCCTGCTTGATTATATTGAAGTGTATAGGATGATTACAGAGTCGATCTACCACGAGATCAGAGGAACAAAACCCTAGAGGAGTAGGATGATGGTTATTGTTCTAGCCTCTACAGACTAAACCCTTCAGTTTATATAGACACCAGGGGTACTAGGGTTACATATGGTCGGTTACAACAAGGGAATAAACATGTCGAATCTTCTATCTTGACTTGGAGTACACACCAAGGCACCAAAGATCTCCTGTCCGGATTCGATGCCGCCTAATAGTCCGGCCTTGTGGTAGTCATATAGCGGCCCACCTGCCCGGCCCATAAGAGGTAGGTCGGCAGCCCGAGGACCCCCTAGTCCAGGACTCCCTCACCTGGCCTCGGGAAATCGACACGCCATAGACCAACCTAGCTAGGCTCTCTAGAGAGGTCAACACGCCTGTCTAAATCCTAAGTGCGAAGGGGTCATGGGCCCATCACCCTAAGCACTCCTGCATCTTGCGTGACTGGCCAAGGACTAGACCCACCTCCTTATACTAGGGCAGGTGGTAACCGTCCACCCCAACAATCATCCCGTATCTCTGAACTGTGACATCTGGATCGCTTCCGGAAGGAACGTACGACGCCGAGGGTCCCATACCATTATCCAGCGTGGCGGTTAGTGTATATAGGCCAGCGGCCAACTCAGATCAAATTCCCAAATCCGTTAGTGTATTATTAGTAACTCGCGGAGACGACCAGAGCCGTCGCTCCGACTAGGTAACTCACGGACCACGACCAGGGAGCAGACCCACCTCGCTCCTAGGTGGTCTCCACCTGCCCTGTCATTCCGCCACATTATCTCTTGCGAGTACTGATGACCCACAAGTATATGGGATCAATTGTAGGCTTTTCGATAAGTAAGAGTGTCGAGTCCAATGAGGAGCATAAGGAAATGACAAGCGGTTTTCAGCAAGGTAATGTCTGCAAATACTGAAATTGTAAGTAGCAGAGTAGTTTGATAGGCAGATAATTTGTAACGAGCAAGTAACAATAGTAGTAACAAAAGTGCAGCAAGGTAGCCCAATCCTTTTGAGGCAAAGGACAGGCCAAAACGGTCTCTTATAATAAGCAAAGCGTTCTTGAGGGTACACGGGAATTTCATCTAGTCACTTTCATCATGTTGGTTTGATTCGTGTTCGCTACTTTGATAATTTGATATGTGGGTGGACCGGTGCTTAGGTGCTATTCTTACTTGAACAAACCTCCTTCTTATTATTAACCCCCTCGCAAGCATCCTCAACTACGAGAAAAGTATTAAGAATAAATTCTAACCATAGCATTAAACTTTTGGATCCAATCGGTCCCTTACGGAATAGCGCATAAACTAGGGTTTAAGCTTCTGTCACTCTCGCAACCCATCATCTAATAACTACTCCACAATGCATTCCCTTAGGCCCAAATATGGTGAAGTGTCATGTAGTCGACGTTCACATGACACCACTAAGGGAATCACAACACACATACTATCAAAATATCGAACACATATCAAGTTCACATGATTACTTGCAACATGATATCTCCCGTGACCTCAAGAACAAAAGTAACTACTCACAAATGATAATCATGCTCAAGATCAGAGGGGTATTAAATAGCATATTGGATCTGAACATATAATCTTCCACCAAATAAACCATATAGTAATCAACTACAAGATGTAATCAACACTACTAGTCACGCACAAGCACCAATCTATAGTTCCGGTACAAAGATTGAACACAAGAGATGAACTAGGGTTTGAGAGGAGATGGTGCTGTTGAATATGTTGATGGAGATTACCCTCCCCAAGATGGGAAAGTTGTTGGTGATGATGATGACGATGATTTCCCCCTCCGGGAGGGAAGTTCACCCGGCGGAATCGCTCCGCCGGAGGGCAAAAGTGCTCCTGCCCAAGTTCCGCCTCGAGACAGCGGCGCTCCGTCCCGAAAGTCCTCTCCTTATGTTTTCTAGGTCAAAATGACTTATATACCAGAAGATGGGCACCGGAGGAGGGCCGAGGGGAGCACAACCCACCAGGGCGCGCTTGGGCTCCCTGGCGCGCCCAAGTGGGTTGTGCCCACCTGGTGGGCCCCCTCTGGTACTTATTGGCTCCAATATTTCTCATTTATTCCATAAAAAATCCACGTAAAGTTTCAGCTCATTTGGAGTTGTGCAGAATAGGTAGCCCGATGTAGCTTTTTCAGGTACAGATTTCCAACTGCCAGAATTCTCCCTCTTTGTGTGTACCTTGCATATTATGAGATAAAAGGCATTAGAATTACTCCAAAAAGCATTATTATGCATAAAAACATCATAAATAACAGTAAGAAAACATGATGCAAAATGGACGTATCAACAACCCCAAGCTTAGACCTCGCTTATCCTCAAGCAAAAACCGAAATCGAAAAACATGTCCACATGCTTAGAGAGAGAGGTGTCGATAAAATCAAAATACAGACATAGAAGCATCATGTAATTTTATTATAACAGCAACAAACTTTTAACATAAAATTTTTATCATAGAACTTTTATCATAGACTTCTCATGAATAAGTAACAATTCATCACACAATCGAAGTATAAAGCATAAACTCTATTAGAAACCAACAAACTATGTTCTCAGTCAACTTTGCAACTACAATTCATCATCTTTTCAGGAAGGGTCATGTATCAGAGCCTTTAGGCAAGTCCACATACTCAACCATTGTATAGTCTTCTATGATTGCTAACACTCACCGCATACACATGAGCAAAACGTTTCAACCGGACACATAGAAAGATAGGGGCTTATAGTTTCGCCTCCCAACGTATTCACCTCAAGGGTGATGTCAACAGTAATAACTCATGCTGCCCATATTCAACTAGACATATGTGCCTAGATCTTTCCTCACCACATGATGCTTGCCAAAGGAGAAAAATAAAAGGAAAAGAGAGAAGAACTTTGACTCTTGCATAAAAGTAAATACATAAAAGTAAAAGATAGGCCCTTTGTAGAGGGAAGCAGAGGTTGCCATCGCTTATTTGTTTGTATGCTCAACCCCTTAATGCAAAAGAACGTCACGTTATACTGCCCCTTGTGATGGCAACCTTTATTATGCAGTCTGTCGCTTTTATTCTTCACCATCACAAGTTCGTACAACGCTCAATTTTCTCTTACACTACATGATCTCACACTTTTAGAAGCAAATTTTATTGCCTTATTGCACCGATGACAACTTACTTGAAGGATCTTACTCAATCCATAGGTAGATATGGTGGACTCTCGAAAATAAGATTTGGCTTTAAGGGTTTTCTGGATGCACAAGTAGTATCTCTACTTAGTGCGGAATTTTTGGCTAGCAAAGATGGGGGGCAAGCACCACATGTTGAAGGATCTATGACAATATAACTTCTATGTGAATATGAACAAACATAAATCATTAAGTTGTCTTGCTTGTCCAACGTCCACAATTTTGGCATATAATATTTTGATGGGGGCTCACAATCACAAAAGATTTCCATGATAGTGTATTTATATGTGAATCTTCTCTTCCCTTATTAATTCTTTCATGAGTTGCATCATTGACTAATGCTATGTTTGTCAATCTCTAATAAAATTTTCTACTTATACTTTTCCTTATGTGGTGTTATCACCTACCATAGGATTAGCATATGATCTTTTCATTTATTTCCTTTCTCTTTATTGAAACATGAAAGTAAAGAAAGCAAAAACTCAAACTAAACTTTATTATATATCTTGCACACGATTACAAGGATGGATTACTAAGCAAGCTCTCAAAAAGAAAGGATCAAACTAAACTTTTATTCATCTAAAGCAAAAGATAACCATGGATCGAACTAAGAAAAGTAAAGGCAAAAGATAGTGGGGGTGATACGATACCGGGGCACCTCCCCCAAGCTTGGTGGAAGCCAAGGGGAGTGCCCATACCCGATACTCAATTTTCTTTTGGTGATGAAGAAGGAGGTGGTGGTGATGATGAAGTAGAAGCGATCTTGTCCTCGGGTTTCCATGGCAGGGGCTCACCATTATAAGAGGAGGAGTGAGTCTCACGGGTCCTGCAACTGGCAGCCAAACTCATACCTTTAAACCTTGCCTCTTATTCAAAGACTTGGTTTTGGAGGTCGTGGATCTGGCTCTGGAGGAAGTTGATTTGCTCGTTGAAGGAGAAGACGATGTCCTTCATGGACTTGCCCTCCACCTTGAGATCACAGGTGTAGTCCGCGATCATGAGGTGATTGGCATTGAGTCCACGTTCCACCATCCCCTTGCACCGGAAAACGCCCTGCTCCACAACTTCAAGCCTAGCCTCCACGGATCCAATACCCTTGGGGCCTTGCACATCGCGGATGTGGAGCACCCCCTCATGCATCTGGATAGCTTGAGGGTGCTGCATCACCTCCCGCAGATATGGGTTGATGACGTTCTCGAAGAACTTGTCCTTGGAGGAGCTTGAAGCGGCCATGGTGGATTAGATCTGTCAGAAAACAGCAAGGAAAAGAAAACAGGAGATTTCTCCGTGATACGGAGGTCAATAGGTTTGGGGGGTATATAAAGATTTTTTATCTTGGGAAGAAAGTAAACGGAAGAAAAATGGAGTCCGGAAGGTACCCGAGATGGGCACAACCCACCTGGGCGCGCCTGGCAAGCCAGGCACGCCCTGGTGTCTTGTGCCCACCAGGGTGACCTTCCCTGTAGTTTCTTATTTTCCTAATTTTCTAAATATTCCAAAACTGACAAAAGATATTTTTCCGAATTTTTTCGGAGTCCGTTTACTTACCGTATCACGTACCTCCTCTTTTTCACGATTCTGGAGTGTTCCGGAAGGACTCTTTTATGTGTTCTTCCGGTGTCATAGTTTGGATAATATTACTTTCAACATTAATGGGCGTACCTGAGATATAATGTTTTATTCATTGCCCATTAACAACCTTCGGGTTAGTACCTTCGGCATTATTTATTTTGATAGCTCCAGACTGATAAACCTCCTCGATAACATAGGGTCCTTCCCATTTGGAGAGGAGTTTTCCTGCAAAGAATCTTAAACGAGAGTTGTACAAAAGAACATATTCTCCAACTTTGAACTCACGCTTTTGGATTCTTTTATCATGCCATCTTTTAACTTTTTCTTTAAATAACTTGGCATTTTCATAAGCTTGGGTTCTCCATTCATCTAATGAGCTAATATCAAATAAGCTCTTTTCACCGGCAAGTTTGAAATCATAGTTTAGTTCTTTAATTGCCCAATATGCTTTATGTTCTAACTCAAGAGGCAAATGACAAGCTTTTCCATAAACCATTTTTTAAGGAGACATACCCATAGGATTTTTATATGTTGTTCTATAAGCCCAAAGTGCATCATCTAATTTCTTAGACCAATTCTTCCGGGACCTATTGATAGTCTTTTGCAAAATTAATTTTATTTCTCTATTGCTAAGTTCAACTTGACCACTAGACTGAGGATGATAGGGTGATGCAATTCTATGGTTAACATCATACTTGGCAAGCAGTTTACGGAAAGCACCATGAATAAAGTGTGAACCACCATCAGTAATTAAATATCTAGGGACTCCAAACCTTGGGAAAATAACTTCCTTAAGCATTTTAATAGAGGTATTGTGATCAGCACTACTGGCTGGAATAGCTTCTACCCACTTAGTAACATAATCAACAGCAACCAAAATATGAGTATACCCATTAAAGGAAGGAAAAGGTCCCATGAAATCAAATCCCCAAACATCAAATGGTTCAACAGCAAGAGAATAATTCATAGGCATTTCTTGAAGCTTACCGATATTACCTATTCTTTGACATTCATCACAAGATAAGACGAACTTACGAGCATCCTTGAAGAGAGTAGGCCAATAAAAACCAGATTGCAATACCTTATGAGCAGTTCTGTCTCCCGCATGATGTCCTCCATAAGCTTCGGAGTGACATTTCCGTAGGATTTGTCCCTGTTCATGCTCAGGTACACAACGTCTAATAATACCATCTACTCCTTTATAAAGATGTGGGTCATCCCAGAAGTAATGTCTTAAATCATAGAAGAATTTTTTCTTTTGTTGGTATGTAAAGCTAGGTGGTAAATATTTAGCAATAATGTAATTAGCATAATCAGCATACCAAGGAGTGTTATTAGAAACATTTATTGCAGCTAACTGCTCATCAGGAAAGCTATCATCAATAGGTAGTGGGTCATCAAGGACATTTTCAAGCCTAGATAAGTTATCAGCTACGGGATTCTCTGCTCCTTTTCTATCAGTAATATGCAAATCAAATTCTTGTAGCAAGAGAAACCACCTAATGAGTCTAGGTTTAGCATCTTTCTTTTCCATAAGATATTTTATAGCAGCATGATCGGTGTGAACAGTCACTTTAGAATCAACAATGCAGGATCTAAATTTATCACAAGCAAACACAACTGCTAAGAATTCTTTTTCAGTAGTAGCATTATTTCGTTGGGCACTGTCTAGAGTTTTACTAGCATAATGGATAACATTTAGTTTCTTATCAACTCTTTGTCCTAGAACAGCACCAACAGCATAATCACTAGCATCACACATAATTTCAAAAGGCAAGTTCCAATCAGGTGGTTGAACAATAGGTGCAGTAATTAAGGCTTTCTTGAGTGTTTCGAAGGCTTCTAAACAATCATCATAAAAAACGAAAGGAGTGTCCTTTTGCAAAAGATTTGTAAGAGGCCTAGAAATTTTAGAAAAGTCTTTGATAAATCTCCTATAGAAACCAGCATGACCAAGGAAACTACGAATACCTTTGATATCTTTAGGACATGGCATTTTCTCAATTGCATCAACCTTAGCTTTGTCCACCTCAATACCTCTTTCAGAAATTTTATGGCCCAAAACAATACCTTCATTAACCATAAAGTGGCACTTCTCCCAATTCAAGACAAGATTTTTTTGCTCACATCTCTGCAAAACTCGATCAAGATTGCTTAAACAATCATCAAAAGACTTCCCATAAACAGAAAAGTCATCCATGAAAACCTCAACAATCTTTTCACAAAAGTCAGAGAATATAGCAGTCATACATCTTTGAAAGGTAGCAGGTGCATTGCATAAACCAAAAGGCATACGTCTATAAGCATAAGTTCCAAAGGGACAAGTGAAAGTGGTCTTTTCTTGATTAGGTTGACAAACAGGTATTTGTGAAAAACCAGAATATCCATCAAGGAAACAAAAATGTGTGTGCTTTGACAATCTTTCTAGCATTTGATCAATAAAATGCAAAGGGTAATGATCTTTTCTAGTTGCTTTGTTTAATTTTCTAAAATCAATTACCATTCTATAGCCTGTAACAATTCTTTGTGGGATGAGTTCATTTTTTTTATCATTAGGAACAACAGTAATTCCTCCCTTCTTAGGGACACAATGAACATGACTTACCCACCTACTATCAGCCATAGGATAGATTATACCTGCTTCCAGAAGTTTTAATATTTTCATTCTTACCACTTCTTTCATCTTTGGATTTAACCGACATTCGTGATCAACAACGGGTTTAGCATCAGGTTCCATATTAATTTTGTGCTGGCATAGAGTGGGACTAATGCCCTTAAGATCATCAAGAGTATATCCAATAGCAGCTCGGTGCTTCCTTAGAACTTTCAATACTCTTTCTTCTTCATGTTCTGAAAGGTTAGCACTAATAATAACAGGATATATCTTTTTCTCATCAAGATAAGCATATTTCAAATTGTCTGGCAATTGTTTTAATTCAAACACAGGATCACCTTTAGGTGGAGGAGGACCTCCTAGAGTTTCAATAGGCAAATTGTGTTTAAGCAGAGGACGTTGTTCAAAGAAAATCTCATCTATTTCATTTCTTTCATGCATATGTAATTCATTTTCATGGTCTAGCAGATATTGTTCTAAAGGATCAGTAGGACGCACAGCAATAGAAGCAAGACCAATTATTTCATCCTTACTAGGCAATTCCTTTTTTTGAGGTTTTCTACTAAACTTGGAAAAGTTAAACTCATGAGACTCATCACCAAAACTGACACCGACAGTTTGTTTCTTACAATCTATTTTAGCATTAACGGTGTTCAAGAAAGGTCTACCAAAGATAATGGGACAAAAATCATCTTGTGGGGAACCAAGAACAAGAAAATCAGTAGGGTATTTTATTTTCCCACACAAGACTTCAACATCTCTAACAATCCCAATTGGTGATATGGTGTCTCTATTAGCAAGTTTAATAGTAACATCTATGTCTTCTATCTCAGCGGGTGCTATGTCATTCATAATTTCTTGATATAAGGTAAAGGGAATAGCACTCACGCTAGCACCTATGTCGCATAAACTATGATAACAGTGATCTCCTATTTTGACTGAGACAACGGGCATGCCAACAATGGGTCTACGAATATCTGACTTATCAGGTTTGACAATTCTAGTAGCTTCATTACAGAAGTAAATAACATGCCCATCTATGTTTTCTTCTAGGAGATCCTTAACCATAGCAACACTAGGTTCTATTTTGATTTGTTCATCAGGTTTAGGTGTTATAATATAACTTTTGTTGACCACAGTTGAAACTTTAGCATGTTCCTTTATCCTAACAGGGAAAGGTGGTTTCTCAATATAAGCAGTAGGAACAACTGGATCAACATTATAAATAATAGTTTCCTCTTTAGCTGGTACCGGTTCTTTAATTTCCTTTTTAATACGTGGGTGATATTTAAACCACTTCTCCTTGGGGAGATCAACATGAGTAGCAAATGATTCACAAAAGGAGGCTACTATCTCAGAGTCAAGTCCATATTTAGTGCTAAACTTTTGAAAAGCATCAGTATTCATAAAAGATTTAACACAATCATACTTAAGCTTAATAACTGACTCTTTACCTTCGTCGAGTTTCCAATCTTCAGAGTTGCGTTTAATTCTTTCCAAAAGATCCCACCTGAATTCAATGGTCTTCTTCATAAAGGAACCAGTACAAGAAGTATCAAGCATGGATTGATCATCACGAGAAAGCCGAGCATAATAATTCTGAATAATAATTTCTCTTGAGAGCTCATGATTGGGGCATGAATATAACAATGACTTAAGCCTCCCCCAAGCTAGAGCGATACTTTCTCCTTCGTGAGGCCAAAAATTATATATGTAATTCCGGTCACGATGAACTAGATGCATAGGATAATTTTTTTGGCGAAACTCCAATTTCAATCGATTCCAATTCCAAGATCCAATATCATCGCATAGCCTATACCATGCCAATGCCTTTCCCTTCAAATATAAAGGGAAAACCTTCTTCTTAACTTCATCCCCGGGTAAACCTGCAAGCTTAAACAATCCACAAATTTCTTCCACATACATCAAGTGCATATCAGGATGTTCGGTTCCATCTCCAGCATAAGGATTAGCTAGCAGTTGTTCTATCATACCCGAAGGAATTTCATATTCAATATTTTCAGTAGGTACAGTAGGTTGAGGGGTAACTAATTGTGGTTCCGGTCAAGGTGAAGATACCCCGAACAAACCCCTCAAAGGATTGTTTTCCATAGTAACAAGTGACAATAAATTTCAGCACGTAGTAATAATTTTTCCTTGCCAATTTCCACTTACCAAAAGCGCTTCACTCCCCGTCAACGGCGCCAGAAAATAGCCTTGATGACCCACAAGTATATGGGATCAATTGTAGCCTTTTCGATAAGTAAGAGTGTCAAACCCAACGAGGAGCAGAAGGAAATGACAAGCGGTTTTCAGCAAGGTAATGTCTGCAAATACTGAAATTGTAAGTAGCAGAGTAGTTTGATAGCCAGATAATTTGTAACGAGCAAGTAACAATAGTAGTAACAAAAGTGCAGCAAGGTAGCCCAATCCTTTTGAGGCAAAGGACAGGTCAAAACGGTCTCTTATAATAAGCAAAGCGTTCTTGAGGGTACACGGGAATTTCATCTAGTCACTTTCATCATGTTGGTTTGATTCGTGTTCGCTACTTTGATAATTTGATATGTGGGTGGACCGGTGCTTAGGTGCTGTTCTTACTTGAACAAACCTTCTACTTATGATTAACCCCCTCGCAAGCATCCGCAACTACGAGAAAAGTATTAAGAATAAATTCTAACCATAGCATTAAACTCTTGGATCCAATTGGTCCCTTACGAAATAGCGCATAAACTAGGGTTTAAGCTTCTGTCACTCTCGCAACCCATCATCTAATAACTACTCCACAATGCATTCCCTTAGGCCCAAATATGGTGAAGTGTCATGTAGTCGACGTTCACATGACACCACTAAGGGAATCACAACACACATGCTATCAAAATATCGAACACATATCAAGTTCACATGATTACTTGCAACATGATTTCTCCCGTGACCTCAAGAACAAAAGTAAATACTCACAAATGATAATCATACTCAAGATCAGAGGGGTATTAAATAGCATATTGGATCTGAACATATAATCTTCCACCAAATAAACCATATAGTAATCAACTACAAGATGTAATCAACACTACTAGTCACCCACAAGCACCAATCTATAGTTCTGGTACAAAGATTGAACACAAGAGATGAACTAGGGTTTGAGAGGAGATGGTGCTGTTGAAGATGTTGATGGAGATTACCCTCCCCTAGATGGGAGAGGTGTTGGTGATGATGATGACGATGATTTTCCCCTCCGGGAGGGAAGTTCCCCCGGCGGAATCGCTCCGCCGGAGGGCAAAAGTGCTCCTGCCCAAGTTCCGCCTCGAGACGGCGGCGCTTCGTCCCGAAAGTCCTCTCCTTATTTTTTCTAGGTCAAAATGATTTATATACCAGAAGATGGGCACCGGAGGTGGGCCGAGGGGAGCACAACCCACCAGGGCGCACCTGGGCTCCCTGGCGTGACCAGGTGGGTTGTGCCCACCTGGTGGGCCCCCTCTGGTACTTATTGGCTCCAATATTGCTCATTTATTCCATAAAAAATCCCCGTAAAGTTTCAGCTCATTTGGAGTTGTGCAGAATAGGTAGCCTGACGTAGCTTTTTCATGTCCAGATCTCCAGCTGCCGGAATTCTCCCTCTTTGTGTGTACCTTCCATATTATGAGAGAAAAGGCATTAGAATTACTAAAAAAGCATTATTATGCATAAAAACATCATAAATAACAATAAGAAAACATGGGGCCAACCCGCCTTTATCATTGTAACAGTCAGGGTTCGGGTCCATACCATCAAGGTGAAACCGGAGGAATCACGCTCGATAGGTTTACACTTGATATACTGCATGACAGAGTCATCACCTAGAGTGAAATATGAGGAATCATCCTTAGTAGATCGCACTAGATGTGCTACACTACAAAGTCATCATCGAGAGTGAAATACAAGGAATCACCCTCGGTAGATCACAGTTGATATGGCTTGGTAGAGTCATACAATTGTAAGGGCCTTTAGGGTTGTTCTGGTCTCGGTACAGTGATCCATCATCTCGGTCAACCCAGATAGTACTGCATGGCAACACCGACAAGGGTGTAGGGCCACTAATGGGAAACTGACATTCCTATACTAAGTATTTAGGAAAACATGTATAGTATCAACATCAGATTATCAAAAATAGGCTATGCTTCTGAGGGAGTCCTAGACTAAGGGGTCCTCATGCTGCCGGCCTATCTCTCGTGGGCTGGACAGTTGGGCCGCGCAATATCCGGACCGAAGACCTTTTGTGCCTTGGTGTGTACCCCAAGTCAAGATGGAAGATTCGGCGTTCCTGTTCCTTTGATGTAATCGACTACATGTAAACCCTAGTATCCCTGGTGTCTATATAAACTAGAGGGTTTAGTCCCTAGAGCCCAAGAGAACATCTACAATCCTATTAGCCTAGGGTTTAGTTTATCTGATCTCGTGGTAGATCGACTCTGTAATCCTCGTATACACAAGAAATATAATCAAGCAGGACATAGGGTTTTACCTCTTAGAGAGGGCCCGAACCTGGGTAAATACTGTGTCCCGCGTCCCTTGTTCCCCATCGATCCAAGGTCCACAGTTCGGGACCCAATACCCGAGATCAGCCGGTTTTGACACCGACATTGGTGCTTTCATTGAGAGTTCCGCTGTCGGATCGCCAAAAGGATCGATGGCTTGCCTGATCATCGGAGACGGCGTCAGCACCGGAGACATCTTCGTCCCTGGCCAACTTTTCGCGTTAGGAAGTATTGTTCTGCACGCCAATTCGGTCAGTCACGTCGACTAGGTCGACAACTTCGCCCCGAGCACCATATCAAGTTCGGCAATCTAGAGTACATCACCGACGCTCGAGGCAGTCTAATCTTCACCGGCTTCTCAGCCTTGCCCGAGATGCCCGATAATCTTGGAGCCTCGGCTTCTGGATCCTCCCTCGGTCCGATCATCGGATCGGCCGTCAGCATGCACCGGGATTCAGACCCGGATGCGACCACCTCGGAAGAACCAGAGTTAACTCCGGCCAGACACACTCCCCCCACCTCGGGATAGGCTTTGAGCCCCAACGCCGGTTCGGCACCCATGGACCAGGAAACGGTCCTGTTCGGACTCTTCCCCCTTGCTACTGGTCTGGCATCAAGCCCTGGCACCAGTTCGGCATCTGAAGACCAAGAGTTGATCTTGGCCGAATTCACTCCACTCCTTACTGGCACACTAGAAGTCAACTCCGAAGGAATCCTACACGTCGGCCCAACCAGCCTCGCCTTGATAAACGAGGCGCTGGATCGGATCCAAAGGATAAGCATCTCAGACGACCTGTCCTCGGCTCGTGAGATAGACCGCGGGGAATTTTGCATCCCACCTACAACCCACTTGGTAGGCACTATCGTAGACTTAACTGGCATGCTAGAATACGCCTCCGAGGATGCCTAGGACATGGACGATGACATCGAATCAACAGTCCACACCAACACCCTTGCCACCGGCCAATGGACGGCCACCTCCACTTACGACGTGTACATGGTGGACACCCCCAAGGACAACGGTGATGGCGCCAACGATGGCAATGGCACCCCCAGAAGAGACAACAACAAGCCAGGCGAGGAGCCGCCTAAACGTAGACGACAGCGCTGGCGGTCCAAGGGACGCAGAAGCAGGGAAACCAAAACAGACACCGGGGAGGAGCACACCATGGACAACATCGAAGACCTCGGCGACCCCGCTCCCGATCAGCAGCCCGACGGCTCAGAGGAGCACGAGGACGAATTTGATCCCGAGGACCTCAACGACTCGGAGGACAGTAACTACCTCCCTCTTCTCGAGGAAGAGGTTAGCCTTGGGGCCGAGGACTTCATAGTCCCTGAAGACCTGCTCGATCAGGAGCGGTTCAAACGACAGCTTATTGCCACCGCACGTAGTATCAAGAAGAAGTAGCAGCAGCTCAAAGCCGAACATGACACCCTCAACAACAGGTGGACAAAGGTCCTAGTAGCCGAAGAAGGGCATGGCTACGAGCAACAAAACAAAAGTTACCCAAAGCAGAAGCTGCTACCTCAGTTTGACGACGAGGCCATCGAGCCTGCACCACCGAGACCCACGAGGCAACCAGCCAGACCACCCCCCTCGAGGATGGGATCAGCCTACTGGAGAAGCCGAACCACCACCCACCCCACCTCATCGAAAAGGCAAGGAGGCACCGCAGCCAGAATGTCAATACGGCCTGCGACCTGACCTAGCCACTAGAGCGGGTCAGTCAAGGTCTATCTACGGATCAAGAGGTTATCCTCCAAACAGAAGAGACGGATACCAAGCATGGCTTGACCGAAACGATAGAGTTCGAGATCAACACCGGGCCAGGATGGAATCCGAGGTTCGACGTGATGTGGCCCGAATAAGGGGCGCCACTCACCCAATGTGCTTCACCAAGGAGGTGATGCAGCACCAATTCACAGAAGGGTTTAAAACCGTAAACATCGAGCCATACAATGGAACTACAGACCCAGCCGTGTGGATTGAAGATTTCCTCCTCCACATTCACATGGCGCGAGGAGATGACCTCCACACCATTAAATACCTGGCATTAAAGCTCAAAGGACTAGCTCGGCATTGGCTGAACAGCCTCCCCGAAGACTCCATAGGGAGTTGGGAAGAGCTTGAGGACGCTTTTCGAGCCAACTTTCAAGGCACCTATGTACGGCCACCGGATGCCGATGACCTGAGCCACGTGGTCCAACAGCCCGGTGAGTTAGCCCGACAATTTTGGAATCAGTTTTTGACCAAAAAGAATCAGATAGTCGATTGCCCGGATGCTGAAGCCATAGCCGCGTTCAGGCACAGTATCCGGGACGAATGGCTCGCACGACAGCTCGGCCAAGACAAGCTGAAGACAATGGCGGCTCTCACCTCCCTCATGACCCATTTCTGTGCGGGCGAAGATAGCTGGTTGGCTCGTAGAAGCACCAACCCAGAAGACCCCGGTACTTCGGAAGTCCGAGATGGCAATGGGAAGCCACGACGCAATAAAAATAAGCATCGGCACAGCGGCGCCGAGGCCAACGACACGGCAGTAAATGCCGGATTCCACAATTCTAAGTCAGGGCCGCGGAAGAGGCCCTCTAAAGGAAACCAGGACGGACCCACCAAGCTGGACGTCATCCTGGATAGGCCCTACCAGATACATGGTACCTCCGACAAGCCTACCAACCACACCAACCATAACTGTTGGGTCATCAAACAGGCCGGCAAGCTCACAGCCGAAGACATGGCCAAAATCCCCCGTAGCGAGGATGATGAGCAGCCTCGCAGGCTGAACAATGGAGGCCAGAAGCAGTTCCCCCCTGAGGTCAAAACTGTGAACATGATCTAAGCAACTCACATACCCAAAAAGGAGAGGAAGCGTGCACTTCAGGACGTCTATGCCGTTGAGCTGGTAGCCCCGAAATTTAATCCATGGTCAGCCTGTCCGATCACCTTTGACCGTAGGGACCACCCGACCAGTATCCGTCACGGAGGATCGGCGGCCTTGGTCCTAGACCCCATTATCTATGGTATCACCTTACCAGAGTCCTTATGGATGGAGGCAGCAGCCTCATTCTGATCTATGCAGATACCGTAAGGAAAATGAGCATTGACCTGTCAAGGATCAAGCCCAGTAATACCACCTTCAACGGGGTAATACCTGGCATTGAAGTCTACTGTTAGGGCACCCTTACCTTGGAGGTCATGTTCGGCTCTTCGGATAACTTCCGGAGCGAAGACTTGATCTTCGACATCGTCCCCATTCGCAGTGACTATCACGCCCTACAAGGCCGAACGGCATTCGCTCGGTTCAACGTTGTTCCCCATTATGCCTACCACAAATTAAAAATGCCCGGACCCAGAGGCGTCATCACAGTCAATGGCAATACAGAGCGCTCTCTCTGGACTGAAGTACACACCGCGGCCCTTGCGGCCAAAGACCAATTGTAACACCCCAAAAATTTAACCTATGATTTTTCTAAATAAAATTTTGATGACAATAAAATTTTGAATTATATTAGGTGTTTTATTAATTTGAGGACCTTTTCTGTTCTTTGTTTAAAAAAAAATCCTTCCCTCCATATAGAAACCTTTTTTAAAATATTATGGGTTCAAATTTTTTTCTTAAAATCATTTTATTTAACCTTTAAAATTAAGTAGGAAATATTTTTAAAATAAAACTTTCCCAAAATAATTCTTTTAATGGCATTTTTAAACTTTCAAATACCTCCATTGCACTAAAACTATTTCAAATAATTCTTTCAAAATTCCACAAAATTTTGAGAGGTCATCTGATGCCTATTGATTACTTTGATGCATAAACCCACCCTGGCCTTTTGAAAATTTTGAGCCCAACTTGCAATTCTCAATTCTGTCCTACCCATAGCTTTGAACTACAACCCCATTTTTTCCTTGATCAATTATTTCTGAACTTTTTGCATCTTATAGTCCTTCCAACTAAACCCTTAAGTCCAGAAGGGAAGCCCCAATTTCATCTTGCAAGTCCACCAAATGATCCCTCCAAGTTTGGGTCCAGAACATGATTTGTCCAAAAGTTGCACTATCAAGTTTTCCTTTTTCTCAAACCAACACAACCATTATCTCTATCATCCAAAGAGACCTCATCCTGCCAAGTTTCACTTCCAGAAGAAATTTCTAAATGGCCCTTGCATTCTGTCGAACAGCTTCAGCTCATGACAGAATTTTGCAAACTTTCTGAAGTCCATATGAAACTTGGCCTCTGGGCAAATCATCATGTCTAGCATCCTTTTCATCTTAGCAAATGTCATCCTTCCAAAACTAAACTCTAGTGGAGCAATGTAGCCAACCTGACATTTTGTCGAACGCTCAACGCGCACGTCCAGAGCACGGCCAGAGCGCCTGTACTGCAGCCGGTGGCATCGAGCTACTGTCGTGCCTTTGTTGCTTCCCTCGCTCGCCCTAGCTCTCCTCTAGATAGACCCGACCACCTAGAAGCTCGCCGACATCTTCCCTTGGCCCCTAGCATCGTCCACCACCGCCCATGCCGGCCACGACCGACCACCATGGAAACACGCCACCGCCCAAGCCATCTGAGCCATCTAGCTCGCCCTTGCCTCAATCCTCTCCTACCTGAGCATCTGCACGGCTCGCCGAACACCTCAACGCCCCTAACGACCTCGCCACCATCCTCATTTGCCATGAATGGCCGCCGCCCATGCCATGGCGGCTGATGGATAACTTCGGTTGCCCCCCCCCTACGCATTCACTCCTCTGCACCGCCCAGCGTACCTCCCCTGCAACGTGTCGCCTCCCCGCAACGCCAGGCCACCGTCCAAACCGCCCCGAGGCCCTGCTGTCAGTCATCGGAGCCGCACGCCATGCGCCATGATCGCGCACGAGATCTACTGTGGGGAGGAGTGGATAGCACCGATTCGGCTGCGCTGACGCATCGAGGAGCTTCCTCCGGCCTCACTGACGCTCACCGACCACCCCTGCCGACCCCAACCACCTCCACCGGCCATCATCACTTCAGCGTAATCCGAACCGCTCCGGCCATCACTGCTCACCTATATAAAGCCCTCCATCAGACAAGCATCCTAACCATTCCCCCACCCCCCTATAACCCCATCGAGGCAACCAAACCACCGGAGGATCCTGTCCTCCTCGATTCCCGGCACCTCCATGCATATTCCCACACACTCAGTGCCTCTCTCTCTCGCTAATCTATTCACCACAAGACTCCATGAGCCACCACCAACCCACCCCTATCCTCAATTCAGCTCAAGGACAACCATGGGCAAAGTCCCTCTTCTACCCGACGCCGCCGTCCACCGGAAACCGCATCACCAGCGACCCCGTCCACCTCCTCGACCAAGGCTACCACCGGGCGGACCGCCTTGACCCCCTGAGCACACCCATGTGATCAGCACTCCGAGGGAAGCCACCATTCGCTGGTGAGGAGCGCTGGTGGCCTTGCTCTGTCTCTTCCGGAGAGAATGGCGCGGCAAGGACAAGTCAAACCTGACCGGTGGGCCGGGCGGGCCCACTGTCAGCGACCCGCGTTGTGCCAGCTTGTCCTAAGTGGAAGCGTAATTCCAAGAGTACACCTTCTCTGCTATAAAGCACAATCACATGGAAGTGTAAAGACAAAAGTACATTTTCATTTCCGAGAAACGTATTTCCGGCCGAAACATTTCTTTTTAAGTTTTATTTAAAAATAGAATTTGACCAAAACTTTGACTAACTCTAGTTTTTAAACCATACCTCCAAATCAATTGATTCTTTTTCTGTTATCTCTAAAATTTCATCTAGTTTATTTTAGTATTTAATTAAAAAAATTCCAAACAACTTTTTTGTACTATTTTGAAATTATGTGGTGATTGCAATACATTGGAAAATAGGAAAAATGGAGGGAAGATGATTTTCAAAACTTTTTGGAGTGCACTCAACCCTTCTACATGCTCAAGTCAAGCATCTTGGACACTTGATATGATGAATGTTTGGTAGTTTGCTTGCTAGAATATTTAAATCATGATTATGATAATTTCAAATGAAGATTTGCATATTGCTATTTATACATGCATGGTTCATTGATAATATTTTACCCTCACTTAAACATGAAGTATGAGTGGGTGTGGTTATTTTCACTTGCCACCTGTGTCCATATTGGTCCGGTCTAATCTGCAGGAAAGAGTCAGTCAGGAGAAAAAGTGACTGTGAGACTGAAATCTTGTTGTGTCGAGAATGATCACTGAGGGCATGTAGGGTCATGCTAGGTGGTGACCCTGTTGGGTACTACCAAGGAAAGAAATTGTGCTAATCATTGCAGGAAAATATAAGCCTCCTGGGTCGACCGTAGATTGATTCTTGTTCTGGTAACCCCCATACTTGATTCGTGCTACCACATGTCCCTGCCACAGGTAGGGTATGGTTCAGTAAGTTGTTAACCTATTTCCCGCACACACCATACAGAGGGCCACGATGAGGGTTTCCCGGTTCCAGGAATAATGCCAGTCATCGGGACAGGGGGCATGGGTGTTTCCGGCTCAGGCCGAGAGGGCGGCACCCCTTAGTTAGCGCGCGATATAAATGGTGATCCCATGCAAGGTTGTGACCTCTCCATCTTAGAGTTTTTCTTGAGCGATGCTTTGGGTGATTCCTGGCATCAGGAAAGATAAGCCGGTGTGTGCTGGTTAGGTGTGTTTTAAACCCAAAATTCGTAATCAGAATTAGTCAACATCTCGGGGTTGACTAAGGAAATCCTTTACTTGTGGGTAAAGAGTACACCCTCTGCAGAGTATAAAAACCTATTCGAATAGCCGTGTCCGCGGTTAAGGACTACAGTCTGGGTTGGTCAAGTGTCGGTCTTAGTGTCGGTCTTCGGAGGAAATAATTAAATTAAGCATGATTCATTTTTGCAAGATAATTATTGGCACCACTAATGCTATCATGGATATCTTTGTTATCATGAATATTATTGCTATAAATATTATTGTTATTTTGGACTAACCATTTATCTTATTTGAATTTACCGAGTGTCACTTGAGATGGCCAGACTACCCGTGCACTCAGTTTTTCTTTTCTTTTCTCAGTATCACTTGGGATGGCTAGACTACCTGGATACTTAGTTTTATTTTCAAGACCTCTCGAGGCATCGCTTTCAGACAACAGTTTGGCATCTTCCTTGGAATCCCTCGGGCGGTCCAACGCCCGATGTTCCATTTTATTTCTTGGGTTATTACTAATATAAATTATTTATTCATCCACATCGTATTAATAATTATAATGCCATGCTTTAGTTTCAGTCGGCATATACATATAACTATAATCCACCATGAACATATGCATTTGAAATATCTTTTGTTCATGATGTTTGCGAGTACATTCAAACATACTCACAGGCTTGTCCCTGTCTATTGTCTTGGCCAGATCACAACTTGGACAGGAGCACCACGAAGACCCCACAACCTAGGAATGGGAGATAACAGCCACGTGAGATAGAGTTAGCCAGGTCAGCTGTTCCTGTGGGAATGGAGTCCCATAGACGTTGGAGATCCACGAGCCGCTTCCGTCATCCACCACTAGAGATCCGTGTTATTCTCAATGGAACTTTTATGGTCTTGTACTCAAATTCTTGTAACTGCTTGGAATTCTGTATCAAGGAAGTGTCCACCAGCAACAGTAATCCTGGGGCTGGTGATGACACAAGGGTCATTTGCTGGGAATTTATGTCTCGGAAAACCGGCCCTGACAAACTTGGTATCAGAGCCAGGCTGACCATTGGCTAATCCTATCTTAGCCTGGTCACTATCCCTAGGTTTCCACACTATTCACATCCTTCCCTGTCCATAGTCAAGCCTATCCTATCTGATAGCCTGCACACTGGCTAGCTGACATCTTTTTGGCAGTTGATGCCCAACCTTTCATCCTAAACCATAGGCCGTGTGCCCATGGCTGACACTTGAGTTGTCCCATCCACAAGCGTGCGATGGAAGACTCCGCTGGCTTATAAAGGAAGCCTTGCCTCAACTCAGCACACCACAGCCTTCATTTCCATTTTGATATCCAAACCCCCAAGATGCATGGTCACATCGTACACAACAAGACCACCGCATCCGAGCTGGGAGATTTTGTAGCCATCCTCGCCAATCTCACTTGTCATGCTTTTGGCATAGACGAACCCTCGGAATATGTTGTGTACCAGGAGCACACGAGTGATGCCATCCATCACTTCTGGGCAATGGTGCACATCTACGGAAGGGGTACCACATCAGAACGCACCTACCGGTTCACCGGAAGGACGACTTCCGATGAGCCCCAAGCCATCCAGCTTGCAGCCCGAGAGGCTATAGTTCAACTCCGACATCTGTCGCCGAGGGTGAACATCCGTCATTTCCTCTACTACCCTAGTCATGATGGCTATGGTAGCCCGACCCAAGTCACCAACGGAGACCAAGAGTCGGATCCTGCTCTGGTGCATCTAGTGCGTTACCTGAGAGCGCAAGAGGCACTCTTCGATCAGGTCACCGTTGATCTGATTGCGACCCATAGGACACTTGCTCACCTAACCCCAGTGAGAAGTGAAGCTGCACCCGCCACCAACACCCCGATAGTGCTGTTTAGGAGACCAATCAAGCCCTCAAGGTCTGCCCCTGTTGTCCACCCGGGCAATGCATTCATTTCCCCGGAGGAACTCCGTCGTCTCTTGGGGATTTTCTCCAACGGGACTGTAGCCACTACACCCCGCGTGGGTCATCATCACTACCCCAACCTTGTAGCTCCTCACTCTACTCCAACCAACTCCGACGTTGAAGCACACGGAGAAGCCTCGACATCTGTGAGACACGCCCGACTGGATGTCGACGAAGTGGACTGAGTCCACCAGAGTAGTTGTCGAGTCCTTAGTGACCCTGTTGCCATGTATATCCCACCATCGTGTCATAGACGATCACGTGTATGTTTGTAGCAGTGTGTAGTGCCTGTTTGCATGATGTGCCTTTTGTGTTATTACCTTCTGTATGATTGCTTGTTAGTTCTGATTTGCACTTAGTTCCTCCGCCCTTCACAAATATCGAGCACGAGATTTTCTTAAGGGGGGTAGATTTTGTAACACCCCAAAACTTTAACCTATGATTTTTCTAAATAAAATTTTGATGACAATAAAATTTTGAATTATATTAGGTCTTTTATTAATTTGAGGACCTTTTATGTTCTTTGTTTTAAAAAAATCCTTCTCTCCATATAGAAACCTTTTTTAAAATATTATGGGTTCAGAAATTTTTCTTAAAATCATTTTATTGAACCTTTAAAATTAAGTAGGAAATATTTTTAAAATAAAACTTGCCTAAAATAATTCTTTTAATGGCATCTTAAAACTTTGAAATACCTCTGTTGCACTAAAACTATTTCAAATAATTCTTCAAAATTCCACAAAATTTTGAGAGGTCCTCTGATGCCTATTGAGCACTTTGATGCAAAAACTCACCCTGGTCTTTTGAAAATTTTGAGCCCAACTTCCAATTCTCAATTCTGTGCTACCCATAGCTTTGAACTACAATCCCATTTTTTCCTTGATCAACTATTTCTGAACTTTTTGCATCTTATAGTCCTTCCAACTAAACCCTTAAGTCCAGAAGGGCAGCCCCAATTTCATCTTGCTAGTCCACCAAATGATCCCTCCAAGTTTGGGTCTCGAACTGGATTTCTCCAAAAATTGCAATATCAAGTTTTCCTTTTTCTCAAACCAACACAACCATCATCTCTATCGTCCAAAGAGACCTCATCCTGCCAAGTTTCACTTCTAGAAGAAATTTTTAAATGGCCCTTGCGTTCTACCGAACAGCTTCAGCTCATGACAGAATTTTGCAAACTTTCTGAAGTCCATATGAAACTTGGTCCTCTGGCCAAATCATCATGTCTAGCATCCTTTTCATCTTAGCAAATGTCATCATGCCAAAGCTCAACTCCAGTGGAGCAATGTAGCTGTGACACCCTGGTTTTTGGCAACTTTTAGTTTTCGAAATCTTTTTGGCTTTATTTGAATTCAGGATGATTTTGAACCTTTTCAATTGACTTTGGACTTATTAATCTTTTTCTCAGTGACCTAAAGCCCTCACCACCTTGCCAAAACTTTGCCACACATCTCTTGGATCCAACTTCAATTTTAATCTTTTCCAATAATTTATTTTCTTCCTTTGGGAAACTATGTAATCACTATGGGTTGTGAAGCAACCTATAATTCTGATGATCAGAAGAATCTCAAGCTCGTGCCACACCTTCTTATCATCATATAATCTCATAATCTTTAAAAACATTCCATAGTCCAGTACAAAATTTTGGCCAGAATAATTATTTTCTTTCTGGTCAGAATTGGTCAATTGTGAAGCAACCTCTATTTTCCTAGCTCAGAAAACTCTCAAAAAATTCCCTGAGATATTAGGGAACCTATCTAGCCACAATATCCAAAAATATCACTTTGGCCAAAACAACTTCTTAGCAACAAGGCTCTGCCAAGTTTCTGCTCATTTTGAACCGCTGTGAAGGAAGTACCATCTAGAGATATCTTTTTGAGCTGAAATTTTTATGGCATCTTCTATACATAAAATGACTAACTCCTACCAAATTTTAGCTCCATCAGATCTACTATATGAGTGAACCAAGTTCATCCAGTTTCTGGACCAGTATGGCAGCTTACACATGAACCCTATCCAAAACTCTTCCAAACAATTTCAAACTTGGTCAGCCTGTAGTCCTTTCAACATGGATCACTCTAGACATCTCCCCTGGCTTCATCTCTAGCTCACCACTTCTCTAGATCTCTCTCTAAGTTTCTGTCAGAAACTGTTGCTGAGGCTACTCTTCGTATCAGTGAGGTGTTGGGCAAACTAGTGGCACGGGAGGGCTCAACGTGGCAGGGTCAACAGGCGAGACATGACCTGGCGAGCTGGCTCACACCGTGGGGTGCCTGCGCACGCGGTGACCGCGTGGCCAGCCTGCCAAACATGCGCTCCGGGCGCTGGCAGGCTCGGGTCTCGTCGGAGGTTGACGACCACGTCGCTGTATGATGTCCCCTTGCGCCGACGAGCTTCCCTCCATCCACCTGTCCGCCCAGAACCTTCTCCCCTCGCCGAAATCGTTCCCGGCGGCCGCCACGCATGCGGGCACTATGCCACCCATGCGGCCACAGTGGCTCTGCCCCCCGTCGTCTTCCTCCGCGTGCGGCCACGCACGCATTAACTCCTCTGCCCTCTCCCATCTCGTCGCCCGCTCCCGGCCAGCCAGCAGTGCGTCCTGGCGCCGGCGACATGTCCCGCGCCTCGCCGTTTCCAGAGAGCTCACCCGAGCTCGACTCCAGCTATAAAAGGGCACACCCAGCCCCTCTGAGCTCCTCACCCCATTTCTCCACCTCCCAATAGTCCTCCCGAGCAGCGAGCCACGGCCGAGAGGCCCTCTGACCTCGAACCTTGCTGGAGATCCGCCGCCACCCGAGCCCAGCCACCTCGCCGTTTCACTCCTCCCCGGCCTCCTCTGACTCCACCACTGAGCTCAGCTCATTCCACTGATCACGCTGGACCACTTGCCCAAGCAAATCGCCGCCGGAACCGCCGTCTTCGACGACACCCGAGCGTCGCCGCCGCAGGAGAGGAAGGGGATGACCCTGTCCGGCCATCTCTCGTGACTCTGCTGGTACGTGCATGCTTGTCTCCGTGCGCTCTATCCATCCCGGTAGTCATTGGACCTCGCCGCCGTCTGCATCGCCGGCGATGATCGCCGGAGCCCCGCCTCTCTCTATTTCCCTCCTTTCCCCTTTTAAATCTGACGAAGGGGCCCACAGGTCAGCGGCTCGCCGAAGCGGTAAGTGGAGGCGCCCCTCCACTTTACGCCTTCAACATGGCCCGCTGTTAGTTTTTCTATTTTCTATTTATTTCCAGAGTTGACCAGAAACTTTGACTGTTAATAACTTTTTATCCATAAGTCCAAATCAATTGATTCTTTTTGCATTGGGTTTGTCTTGAGCTCCTCTACTTTTTTGGTAAATTTGGTATTTTTTTGTTGTTAACAGAATTTCTGGTGCGCAAAACAGTGAAATGTGACATTTTCAATTGCTATTTTAAAATATTTTCAGAAGGGAACTTTGGTGGTATTGAAGACCAGGAGATTTTGGGCAACCCAACAGAGCAAGGCAATCCAGGACACCCATTTCATGAAGCATTTCAATAGCATTGCATATTTAAATGAATTACTTCCATTTACTTGCTATATAATAATTCATAGTAAATTAATTTAATGCCTAGTTGCTGGCATCATAACTTATTATGATAAACCACTATGCTTGCTAAATGAAACTTAGTCGGTTGATCTAGAGTCACCTGTCTGGGCTTATCCGTGCAACCAGATTTGCCGGTATGGGATGGTCTTGACTTGGTCTGGTTTCGTGCTCTTTCACCGATACCTCCAGACAGGGAGGGTTATGCGTGCGTGCTGCCCTGATCAGGTAGACGGCGATAACCCTGTGAGCCGAGTTGAGTATTGTGTCAGCGTCCCCATTTGGGACAGTTTAGTTTGGCCACGACGGTGGCAGGTGTCATGAGGTGACTCCGGTGGAGGATGAATGCCGGTGGTACGATGGGAGAGTCACGGGTCAGGCGGGTTTCGTTGGAGCAACGCTGGTCCACCCGAATGGGATCACGAGGTCAGGTGCTCCATGGTGTGGGTAAAGTGTGCAACCTCTGCAGAGTGTAAAATCTATTCGAATATCCATGTCCACGGTATTGGACAGTGTCACACCCTGATTTTTGGCCCTTTCTTTTTCTTTTGATTTTTTGTGGATTTTGCTTGGATTTCTTTTTCTGTGGCTCTGTGGTCTTAAAACTCGGGAAGATCATCTCTTCTCAAGTCTCACAAGTGGCTTGTCATCCCCAAATCTATCCCAAAACCATGTCATTCCCCATCTTGGACCAATCCCAATATTCTTTTTATTGGGAATATTTCTTTTTCTATTAAAGTAATAACCCTACCTATATTTCTGTCACTCTGAAAATTCCCAAATAATTCTCATAAATTATTTGGACCATATATGCCCCAAATATGTCCAAACTTTCCTTTCCTAGCCCAAAAATAATTCATCAATATTCATTCTTCAATTCTGTCCACTGTGGCTTGTTGTGAAGGAAGTGCCACCTATCTTTTTATGATTGCTCCCAAACTTTTTGGGCATCATATCTCATCCAAATAATTGCCTCATGCCAAAATTCAGCTCCATTTGCCTAGCTAATCTTCCTCAGCAATTTTCCAAAGTTTTTGTCAGATGGAAGCCTTGTTGAAGGAAGTACCATCTAGGTGTACCCAAATGAGCTGAAATTCTGCAAGATCCTTCATGTGCTCATATCATGACTCTCCACAAATTTTCAGCTCTATCTAATGATCTATGTGAGCACACTATCAAATCTTTGCTTCTGGTCATATTTTTAGTTAGTGAATCAAGTATATTTTATATTGCTTCATTACTGCTGAAAATTTACCAGGAACTTCTCCTATCCATATGACTCATCTCTACCAAATTTGGGCACATTTCATTTAGCCATTTTCCCTCAGGAATTTTTTATAAGATTATGTCCAGAAGGATGCTTTGTGAAGCAAGTACTATTTTGGTGTAGCCAAATGGTATGAAACTTTTACAGAGTCTTCATATGACAAAATAACTCATCTACACCAAATTTCAGATTAATCCAATCATTTATGTGAGTGCTACTTCATCATTTCCAAATCTGACCAATGGGGCACTTTCTACAGCAAGTGTCATTTTTATTCATCCTAATGAGCTAAAAATTTGCAGAGGTGATCATCTTAGTGTGTGATCAAACCATGCCAAAGCCCTGAGTCTATCCCCTCTTGTATCTTCCTCACCACAGCACAAACACTTTACTGTTTCTCTGCTAATCTGCTAGCTGTGGTCATCACAAGCTCTACTATGCCCGTTGCTTTCCTCTTGGGCTTTCTCCTTCGTATTTAATATCTACTAGACATGGTCGGCTGGCCAGGGTGCAACCGCGTGCACCAGTTCACGCGGTGACCACCGCTCTGACACGCCATGGACGCGAGCTGCGTGTTGTTTGCTTCGGGTCCCTCCTCTGCTCATCGTTCTCGCGAAACAAGCCATGTCCAACAGCTCCCCCGTGCTGCCTCCGTCTCCCTGGACCTCTCCTCCCCTCTGTAGCTCACTCGTCGGAGCTCGTTGCCGCACGCCCACGGGCAAACTGTGGCCGGCAGCCTCTGTTCGCGCCTCGGCCCCTTCCTCCTCATGCCTCTTGGCTTGCTATACCTCGTGAGCATTCCTTGTTCCCCTCTCGTCGCCTAACACCCAGCTCGCTCATCCGCCCACCCGTCTGCGGCGGCAGCTAGCATGGCACCGCATCGCCCCTGCTATATAAGCCCGTCCCGAGCACCCTCGACCTCACCAAGCTTCTCCTCACACTCTCAGCTCCCTCCCCAACCACTCCATTGAGCCGGAGAAGACCTCCTCGCCCTCCATTGCCGCCATGGCCGCCGTCTATGACCGGCTAAATTCACGACCACCGGAGCCCCATTCTCCCTCCTAGCATCACCACCAGCTCCTCTGATCTCCGGCGGCCCTCCCCATCCTCTCAGCACTCGCCGGAGTGCCTATTGCCGTGCCCCAAGAGCAACCGCCGCCGCCGCGGAGCTCTCTGCCTCCGTGTCCGTCGCGGCTGGGGATCTCCCCGGCGCCCATTTCCCCTCTGGATGGACGCGACGTCCCTTCCTGAGCCCGCCGACGTCTTTGCCCCAGCCGGAGGTGGCCGGAGCCGGCCGGCCCGTCGTGGGCAACGCGCCCGGCCTCGCCTCCTCTGTGCCCGCGTCGGGAGGAAGAAGAGAAGGAGCGAAGGGGGGAGAGAGCTGGCGCGGGGCCCGCCTATAAGCCTCTCAGCGTTGACCTAAGCCTGGGCCCGCGGTGGATTAAGTGGAAGCGCATTTTGGTAAGTTACGTTTTCGTGTACTGAAAGCGTACTTCGATATGTCTTCTGTCAGTAATGCGCTTTCACTATAGCGGAAACGTATTTATGAAAATACGCCTTCTATTTTTCAGCCGCCGGCCAAATCTGTTATATTATGAACGTTCATCAGTTAACCGCATAAATGAATACTTTTTATTTGTTTTCTGCGTAACGAACGAACGGCCGTATCTTTTCAACAACAACTCCGAACGAGGTGATTCCAAGTCTCACGGTTTCGTCTCGTCGAGCCTGTTATGTTGGTACCATTTTCACAATGTTTTCACATAGTGAAAATGACCATTTTTCCCTTGCTCGTAAACAGCCCCCTCCGAGAGAGAACTGTTTACGGCGAAATTTTCCGCGATCCTTCTGCACTTCTTCCCAGTGACCTCTTCATTCCCAGGCAAGCCACGATAGCCACTTGCATGATGGATTTGTAGTAGCCATGGTTTTCAACTTGAATATTTAAATATTGTGTGCCGGTTAATATTTTGTGAATGCTTTATATATGCTTGTGAATCCATGCTTATCTTTATGCTTTTTGCATCTGTTAGTTAAATGATTACCTGCTGATGTTATTATCATGTTTTATTATGCTATTATTTCCTATTGCTAGTGGTCATGCTATGTTGATATGTAGTGTTGTCATTATAATGGTGTTATTCATGATCATCGCTATGCCATACTCTCTTGCACGTAGTAGGAAGAATGGTTTATTGTTGTTGATATGGTTAATGTCTATGCTTCACATCCATGCTCATGTTGATATCATGCTCTTATGCATTGTTATTTCATCATGTTATTATGACTCAGCATCATTTGCATTCAAGTTAAACCGTACTTTAATACAACTTGAACATCTGTTGGCTGAGTCATAGTGCCATCGAAATCGAACTGACCAGTGCAGCCACATTTGCCTTTATGGGATGGCCCTAATGCGGTCTATTGTCGCACCTCTCACCGGTGCCTCCAACTAGGGAAGGTTATGGGCGCACGCTACCCTGATCAGGTAGGCAGACATAAGCCTTGTGTGCCCGTAGTTGTTTTGGTACCATGTCCCCGTTTGGGATGATTGTTTTGCCATGACGGTGGCTGTTGGATGTCCGAAGTGGCATCAGGGCCACCCATGACTTAGCCCAAAGGGGAGCTGGTCAGAGTGGCCGGGAGAGTGTCATGGCGATAGATCGGTTTTGTCGAAACGCGGTTGGTCCACCCGAATGGGAGCACGAGGCCTTGGGTTCCATGGTGTGGGTATAGTGTGCTAACCTCTGCAGAGTGTGTATAATCTATCGATAGCCGTGCCCGTGGATATGGGCCCAGTTCGTAGTAGGTCACACTATGAGTCAATAGTAATAATAACCTGACTAATAAACAACCCCGGTTTGATGAGGAAAGAAGTTGGTCGATCTTTATGTGGTCACGGGAGGATCATGATGGTATTCTTGATATTGATTAGGTGATCTTGTGAGGATCACGATGGTATTCTTGATATTGATAAGGTGATCTTGTGAAGATCCTGATGGTATTCTTGATAATGATTGAAGTGATCCCGTGACCACGAAGGTAAGTATGAGTGGCATATATTTGGTGGTTACGAAGCAACCCCGAACAGAGTAAGTGATATCTGTTAGCATGTTGAATCATCATTGTTCATGTCTCGAGTAACATGTTCATGCCATGCTGATAATGTTCTAGCGGTAACAAGTTCATCTTGTACATGCCATGTTGTTCTAGTTGTATCATGCTCATGCTTGTTTAACCTGTAAACGCCATGTTATTGCTTGTCTTGATTGCTTTGGTTGTTGTGAGCTTGCAAGTACATTCAATGTACTGACCTAGCGTGTCATGCCAGTTTGCAGGTCATGCTTTGTCTGCTTACTTGTTTGTCGTGGATCCCTTGTTGGCTAGCTAGGATAAGCGTTCCAGCCAGAGTCCCTGCAGAGTGGAGTCCATCACTATCGTCGTTATTCCGCTGCTATGAGTTGTTCTGCTGCTAGCATAGAGCAACCTTGGCAGGCATAGTGTCACCGTGCCGATGTAATTCCTGGTTATATCAGAATCATTGTATCCCCGAGTATTTGTAATAAAGAGCTAATTTGTTCTATGCCAAGCAGTGCCATATTCCAGAAGACTTGATCTCTGGGCTAGAATACGGGGTGTTCCGGTCTCTCTGAGCCGGGGTGCCACAAGCGTTGGTATCAGAGCAGGTCTGGCTGTAGGACGCCCTAGTCCGCGCGAGCATTAGAATGCGGTAGTATAGAGTATAGTCAGTTTGTTGCATTTGGTTGTTGCATTTATTTGCTGCATAGCATGCATATAAACTTATTATCTTGTCGCTAACGATTGTTTCTGTGAGTGTAGGTGGCATCGATCTCGATCCACAACCTGCACCCTTATTCTTTGCATACCTACTTTTCGGTGTTCGGCGTCATCTCTGTCCCAGCGGAGTGATGCCGAGGTACCAAGTGTTCCAGACACCATTTGCGGGTATAGTATCGACATCTTTCCGCCAGCCACCCCTATCGTTTCGGTGATAGACATGTTTCTATCCCGGATCGTGCCCCTCCCACTTGCCAAGTTGGTGACCCTTACTGATCTTTGTTAATCAGAAAAGGGCAATGCCAGCAAGCCCCGTTTTTCATTACTATCCTACTCTACCACCCATTCTTTGGACGAGTACGGTTCCTGTAACACCCTGGATTTTGCCCATTTTCTTTTTCTTTTGATTTTGGTCCGGATTCACTTTTCTGTGGCTTAGTAGTTTTGCAACCTAGAGAGATCACCCTTGATTCCTCTTCCTGAGTGGCTTGCCAACCTTAAAACCATTCCAAGACCTTGTCATTTCCATCTTGGACCAACCCCCAATATTCTTTTTCTTGGGAATATTCCTTTTTCTATTAAAGGAATAACCCTGTCTGCCCTGAGTTGTGAAGCAACCCACCTTTCCATCATTCCCAAAATTCCCAAATAATTATCATAAATTGTTTGGGTCAGACATTCAACAAATATGTCAAACCCTTCCTTGACATGTTCAAAAATATTTGCCAAATATACCTTTTCTGATTCTGCCCTAGCTGCCAAGTTGAGAAGCAAGTACCATTTATATTTGCTTGCTTGCTCTAAACTTTTTTGTGCACTCTTTACTATCCATATCATTGCCACATGCCAAGATTCAACTTTATTTGGATATTAAATCTCCCTTGGCTAATTTCCAAAGTTTCTGGGCAACTGGAATCTTTGTGAAGCAAGTGCTAGCTAGGAGTGTCCAAATGAGTTGAAATTTTGCAAGCATCTTCATATACTCAAACCATGACTCTCCACCAAGTTTCAACCCTATCCAATCATCTATATGAGCACAACCTCAAATCTTGGTTTCTGGTCAGATTTTCACATTGGGAAGTAACTATATTTTATATTGCTCCATAGTTGCTGAAAATTTACCAGGACATTCTCCTACCCATATAACACCTCTCCACAAAATTTTGGCTCATTTCATCTTGCCAATAATTCCCTAGAATTTTCCTAAGATTCTGGTCAGAGAGGTTCCTTGTGAAGGAAGTACCATTTTGGCTTGTCCAAATGGCATGAAATTTTTATGGAACTCTCATATGACCAAATCATCATGTTCTACCAAATTTCATCCCAATTGGCTACTCCATGTGAGTGGCACATCAAGATTGAGTTTCTGGACCAGATTGGTTAGTTTCAAAGAAACCATATCAAATCTTGGTCCATTCCCTCCAAATTTCACAGGATTTTAGTCCTTCCTACCCTAGACCTCCCAGACATCTCATGTTAACCTTATCACTTTCCTGTTCATCGCAGTGGCGTGGTCAAGTTTGCTGCAGCAAACTTGCAATGACCACTCCCATCCAGACACAGCTCCTATCGTCGATCCAACACCTCATTTGCAATGTAGCTTGGAGGGACTACCCACTGGACATCATTTGGCGTCGAGTAGGGCGTGGCAACGCCATGGCCACATGGTGATCACGCGGCTGGCAAGCCAGCCAGCGCGCTCCAGTGATGAGACCCTCGGCCTCGTCGCATTCCTCCTCTTCCTTGCCACCTAACCATGTCCAGCAGCCTCCCCTCATCGTCGCCTTTGCTCTGGAACCCTCTCCCCCTCTGGATTCTTCTCCCTTGAACCACGGCGATCACCGCCGCAGCACTGCTCACCCGTGACCACCGTATCCGTCCAAGCTCGAGCCCTCTCGAACGAGCCAGAGTAGCCCCACCCTGTTCGTCGTCAGGTCGGCACCACTAGATGTGTGCCACCTCGCTGGAGCGCCAGCGCGAGGCTAAGACCGCCACGGCGGCCATCCTCACCCACTCTCCATGAGTGGCTATAAAAGCCGAGCTCCGAGCCCTCTCCGAGCATCCCCGAGCCCCCCAATCTCCTCCTCTCACTCCACTAGTCCTCCCCGACCTCTCTGTCCCTCGCCAGAGCCTCTCCTTGCCGCTCATTGTCGCCATGGCCGCCGCGGCCCTCCTCCTAAATTAGCTCGAGCCTGAGCCCCTCCCTTCCTCCTTTCTCCTCCAGAGAACCACCCAGTCCCCGGCGAGCCTCCCCTGCCCTTCGGCCCTGCCTCCGGTGGCCTCTGGCCGCGACTCCTTCGCCGACCTGAGCTACTATCCGCCGTGGCCGATGCCCCGCCCGTCTCGGTGTTCTCCGGTGTCCGCGCTGTGACTAGACGGATGCGGCCCTCTCTCCCGATTCCAACGGTGGTCCAAGCGCCGCGTTTGGTGGCCTGCAGAGCCGGCCAGCCTCGCCGGAGCTCGCTCCTCCCCTCGGCCGAGCGCGGGCGCGAGCGAGAAGATGACGGCGATGAATTTTCTCCCATTGCCAGGCGGGCCCCACCCCAGCGTGGTCCCACCTGTCAACCACCCGCCATTGACCACCTCTTTGCCACGCTGGATAAGTGAAGACACATTCCAGGCAATGCGCTTTCATCTACCAAAAGCGTATTCTTCTGCTGTGTCAGGCAGAAATACATTTCTCTAATCTGAAAGTGTATTTTCTGATAGTGCGTTTTCAGTTTAACCACTCAGGGGCCTGTTTGTGGATATATTTTTGCAGATTGGTCCCTAGACTTCAAACAGTTATAACTTTTCGACCGTAACTCCGATCGAGGTGAATCCAAAGCCCACTTCTTCATCTCGTCGAGCCCGTTCTATTGATATCATTTTCACTATGTGGTCCCGTAGTGAAAATGACCATTTTGTCCTTGCCCATAAACAGCCCCCTCCGGGAGAGAACTGTTTCCGGCAGTCAACTCGGCAGACTCTCCGCACTTCTTCCCGATGGTCCCTTCATCCCCAGGCAAGCCACAACTCTCATCTGCATAATTGCATTGCAATATCATAGTTTAATTATTTACTTAAACAACAAGTATGAGTTATTTGTGAAATAAACTGGATTATACCATGCTTGAGTTAATTCCTGGATAGGTGACTACCATGTTGAGTACTGGATTATTAATGACTAGTAGTTCACCCACTCGTTGATGGTATGATGTTGAGATCACTATCTATGATTATTTTGGATTTCATCCGGCAGTCGTGGAGATGAGTAATAGCAGTGGCTTAAGTATACTGATATCGGAGTGTCAGCCATGACAGAGACTATTCGGAGATTAGATACTTCATGGTTGATCTTGAGTCACCTGTCCGGACTTATCCGTGCAACCACATTTGTCGGTATGGGACGGCCTTGACTTGGTCTGATCACGTGCTCTTTCACCAGTACCGCCCGACAGGGAAGGTTATGCGTGCGCGCTACCCTGTCCCGGTAGGCGGCGATAACCTTGTGAGCCCAGTTGAGTTATATGGTACCAGGTCCCCGTTTGGGACTGTTTGTTAGCCACGACGATGGCAGGTGTCAGGCAGTGACACAAGGGCCACCCAGGGCAGGACTCCGGGGGAGGATGATTGCCGGTGGTACGATGGGAGGGTCACGGGTCAGGCGGGTTTCGTTGGAGCAACGCTGGTCCACCCGAATGGGATCACGAGGTCAGGTGCTCCATGGTGTGGGTAAAGTGCGCAACCTCTGCAGAGTGTAAAATCTATTCGAATAGCCGTGTCCATGGTATTGGACAGTCCGTCCAGACCTCTTTAGGTGGTTAACCATAGTAGTGGTAATGATGGAAGAACTCGTCGTAAGATCAGAAGTACTCGGTGGATCGTGAGTATTCTGAGGGTTGTGAGGCAACCCAGAAGAGAGTAAGTTTGTCAGACTCGTCGTGCAGATGGAATCAGGTATATGATATGTATGCCATGGGATGGCTATGAGATGTTGGAATTGGACTTGGTGCAGGTTCAGATTGGATCCTAAGAAAATTCAAAGTATGGATTAAATATGCTTTACCTTACTGCATCTACTTTGCTATGATGTTGTCTTGCCTAAATGTTGATGTTTGCTGTAAGCTTGCGTGTACATTCAAAGTACTCACCTAGCGTGTCATGCCAGTTTGCTTGTCGAGGATCCTGAGTTTGCGACCTAGGATACGCGTTCTAGCCAGAGTCCCTGCGCAGTGGAGTCCATCACCGCCGTCGCTGTTCCGCTGCCGAGAGAGTTACTCCACTGTTAGCATAGAGCTACCCCGGGCAGGCGTAGTGTCGCCGTGCCGATGAAATCCTTTTACCCTTTGTAACCATATCCATTGTAATAAAGAGCTGATTTGTTCTATGCCAATAGTGCCGTATTCCTGAGGACTTGTCCCTGGGCTGGAATACGGGGCGTTCCGGTTTTCTCTGAGCCGGGGTGCCACAGGAGTTGGTATCAGAGCAGGTCTAGCTATAGGACGCGCGGTCTAGGTGTGAGCGTTAGTAACCGGTAGTATAGGATCCAGTTGGTTTCCTGCACTTGTTTGTTGCATTTTTTTGTGCATAGAATGCATATAGACTAGATATCTTATCACTAACGATGGATCTGGTGAGTGTAGGTGGCATCGGTTTCGATTCACTACCTGTGCTCTCCAGTTTGCATATTTGTTCCTTGGTGTGGTATTATCTTCGTCCCAGCGGAGTGATGCCATGGTGCTTGGTGGTGTCGATCCCTTGTCGGATTGATGCACCGGTACCACACCAACTTATTCTCTTCAGCCACCCCTATCATTTCGGTGATAGACAAGTTCTATCCCGGATTGTGCCATTCCTCTAGCCGCTTCGGCAACCCTTACTGATCCTTGTTAGCAGAAAAGGACAATGCATGTAAGCCTTTCTCTCCACCACTATCTCATTCCGCCACCTATTCTTTGGACGTGTGTGGTTTTCTTCCGTATGCTTGATGATGATGTGGTCGTAACTTCTGTGTTCCGACCCCCGATCACTGAGTTCGTCCTCGCCACCGTATCTATCCAGCTGCAACCGGTGTTAAGCTCGTATTTGGTGTAGCTTTCTTTACACCAATTTTCTTCCACACATTGGTTCACTTTCGTGCACATCGCCACAGCATGTTAGACCGTAGTACCGGAGTTCTTGCGAGATTTGTGTGCTTAAGTAGGAATGCATATTATTGCTGTGAATACCTGTAGGATGTGATATTGCTTGTGTGTGTGATTTTGCTGGTTTGTGTGCTTTTGTTGTAGTCGTTTCTTTTGTTTTTTTGGGCCCTTGGTGTTACCTTATTTCCCCCTTATGGAAGTTGCTCACCGACCCTGAACCCAAAGAATCAGTGAAGAGACAGTCATTTGGAAGCTCAGCTCAGCAATATGGAATTTTCAGCAGACTGTGTTATCTGGAATATCGGGCCTGAATACAAATGATATCCTGGCTGGATTGGTTATCAGTATCAAGAATACATCAGTGCAACTTTCATAGCAGTAATGATCGCATCAGCAAGAAGGCAAAGATGTGTGCATGATCAACATTACATTTCGAGTCAAAGGTATGATTCATATACAAGGTCTGAGTCTACTATGAGTACAATTTGAACCCTGCTATGTCTTGGAAGCAAGCCAGCATGTGCTATGAACTTAGTGTTCAGCAAGAAGGATAGCCGAATACCCTGTATGCATAATAGTGAGCTGTTTGGGACGCGGATGAACCCTTGCCCGTCTTTCTTTGGTGACGGCACCACGCCTGTGTTCTGAGCTGTTTCCGGCCGTCCGGGGTGGATGCCGACTTTTATTTCTCTTGTCAACAACTGGCCCGTGTTCTGAGCTGCTTTTCAGCCATCTTGGGCAGCTGTTGAATTTCTCTCCGTAGCAGCGACCCTATGCTCTGAGCTGTTTTTTGGCCATCTTAGGTAACTGCTACTTTCTTTTTATCGACACCGTCTCATGCTCTGAGCTGCTTTTTAGCCATCTTGAGTTGGGGTTGAGTTATTCCAGTAATGTCCCAGATCTGAGTTGTAAAGACCGTTCTGGTGGCTACTGGTTTATTTGCCGGTTTTATCCAAGGGTTTAGACGATCGTTACCATACAGCTACAACTTGTAAAGTAATATGCCTGCCGGAATATTGCACCTGACAACACCTATGGTCACACGGAGAATCAAGAACACATAAGGCCAAGTTCGTCAGCAAAGGATCCAGGCAAGGAGAACTATAATAAAAGAGCAAGGTTGTCCAAACAGGTAAGGTATGGTAATGGTACAAATACTCCGGACAGTCTGGTTCGATACCGACCACCATGGGTACACACCCATGGGGTCTATCCCATTTGCAAGGACCCCATATCGAGACAACCCGCCCAGCCAACCAGATATGCTCAGAATTGTCAGAAGAGGGCAACCAAGCTGGTCAGGTCAGTCGAAAGATTAACTCAGCAGTTCAAATTCAACAACCATGTTAAAGCATTACACGGCCTACCATCCATATAGAGGTACCGACAGACTGAGTAATCAGAAGGATGAGCAACAGTCTCAAAGTATGTGTCCTCACAAATGGGAATCAGTTAAAGACTAACTTGCCGTGAACAAGATTCTGCTGTCAGGACCACTGTCAGTCAAGTCTATGGATAATATCACAATAAGACCATACACCTTTATGCTGGTCACGACAGGTGACAGTCAAATATTTGGTAGGAGCCTTATACCCAAGACAGTGAAGATACCCAAGATGACCCAGCAATCCGTTCGAGAAGTCAGATTCTGCCAGGAGAACGGTACGATTCACAGTACTGTTTTGAGCCTGGAGGACACACAGCCATTTGAAGTTACCCAATGCAATGAGTAAAATATTTCGTGTCCACCAAGAGAATCTGTTCACAACTCAGTAAACAGTCATTTGTATTGGACCTCATCACGACACGTCCATGAGGAACCACCCTCGGACTTACGAGCAGGGCACATAGTTTGGTCAGGATAACTTATTGCCCCAGACAAGATAGCAGACATAAAAGGATTGGAGTCAGAGTAGCATATGAGGTAAGATTTGCCAGGAAAAGGGTCCAGTAAAGCAAACCACCCCGAAGCAAGGCAGTCAGTCATATGAAACTCAGTGGGAACATTATACAAAGGTAAAAAGGAAACCCGAGGTGGAAATGGTTTCCTCAAGTGGAAATATTCATGTTTGATCCCTGAGCAACCAAATCTCAAGGACGAGATTTCTTTAAGGGGGGTAGGTTTCTAACACCCTGGATTTTGCCCATTTTCTTTTTCTTTTTCTTTTGGTCCGGATTCACTTTTCTGTGGCTTAGTAGTTTTGCAACCTAGAGAGATCACCCTTGATTCCTCTTCCAGAGTGGCTTGCCAACCTTAAAACCATTCCAAGACCTTGTCATTTCCATCTTGGACCAACCCCCAATATTTTTTTTCTTGGGAATATTCTTTTTTCTATTAAAGGAATAACCCTGTCTGCCCTGAGTTGTGAAGCAACCCACCTTTCCATCATTCCCAAAATTCCCAAATAATTCTCATAAATCGTTTGGGTCAGATATTCCACAAATATGTCAAACCCTCCCTTGACATGTTCAAAAATATTTGCCAAATATTCCTTTTCTGATTCTGCCATAGCTGCCAAGTTGAGAAGCAAGTACCATTTATATTTGCTTGCTTGCTCTAAAACTTTTTGTGCACTCTTTCCTATCCATATCATTGCCACATGCCAAGATTCAACTTTATTTGGATATTAAATCTCCCTTGGCTAATTTCCAAAGTTTCTGGGCAACTGGAATCTTTGTGAAGCAAGTGCTAGCTAGGAGTATCCAAATGAGTTGAAATTTTGCAAGCATCTTCATATACTCAAATCATGACTCTCCACCAAGTTTCAACCCTATCCAATCATCTATATGAGCACAGCCTCAAATCTTGGTTTCTGGTCAGATTTTCCCATTGTGAAGCAACTATATTTTATATTGCTCCATAATTGCTGAAAATTTACCAGGACATTCTTCTACCCATATAACACCTCTCCACAAAATTTGGGCTCATTTCATCTTCCCAATAATTCCCTAGAATGTTCCTAAGAATCTGGTCAAAGAGGTTCCTTGTGAAGGAAGTACCATTTTGGCTTGTCCAAATGGCATGAAATTTTTACGGCACTCTCATATGACCAAATCATCATGTTCTACCAAATTTCATCCCAATTGGCTACTCCATGTGAGTGGCACATCAAGATTGAGTTTCTGGACCACATTGGTTAGTTATAAAGCAACCATATCAAATCTTGGTCCATTTCCCTCCAAATTTCACAGGATTTTAGTCCTTCCTACCCTAGACCTCCCAGACATCTCATGTTGACCTTATCACTTTCCTATTCATCACAGTGGCGTGGTCAAGTTTGCTGCAGCAAACTTGCAGTGACCACTCCCATCTAGACACAGCTCCTATCGTCGATCCATCACCTCATTTGCAATGTAGCTTGGAGGGACTACCCACCGGACATCATTTGGCGTCGAGTAGGGCGTGGCAACGCCATGGCCACATGGTGATCACGCAGCTGGCATGCCAGCCAGCGCGCTCCAGTGATGAGACCCTCGGCCTCGTCGTGTTCCTCCTCTTCCTCGCCACCTAACAATGTACAGCAGCCTCCCCTCGTCGTCGCCTTCGCTCTGGAACCCTCTCCTCCTCCGGATTCTTCCCCCTTGCGCCACGGTGATCGCCGCTGCGGCATTGCTCACCCATGACCGCCGTATCCATCCAAGCTCGAGCCCTCTCGAACGAGCCAGCGTAGCCCCCACCCTGTTCATCGTCAGGTCGGCACCACTAGATGTGTGCCACCTCTCCGGAGCGCCAGCGCGAGGCTAAGACAGCCACGACGGCCATCCTCACCCACTCACCACGGGTGGCTATAAAAGCCGAGCTCCGAGCATCCCCAAGCCCCCCAATCTCCTCCTCTCACTCCACTGGTCCTCCCCGACCTCTCTGTCCCTCGCCAGAGCCTCTCCTCGCTGCTCATTGCCACCATGGCCGCCGCGGCCCTCCTCCTAAATTAGCTCGAGCCTGAGCCCCTCCCCTCCTCCTTTCTCCTCCAGAGCACCACCCAGTCCCCGGCGAGCCTCCCCTGCCCTTCGGCCCTGCCTTCGGTGGCCTCTGGCCGCGACTCCTTCGCCGACCCAAGCTGCTATCCGCCGTGGCCGATGCCCCGCCCATCTAGGTGTTCTCCGGCGTCCGCGCTGTGACTAGACAGATGTGGCCCTCTCTCCTGATTCCAACGGTGGTCCAGGCGCCGCGTTTGGTGGCCTGCAGAGCCGGCCAGCCTCGCCGGAGCTCGCTCCTCCCCTCGGCCGAGCGCGGGCATGAGCGAGAAGACGACGGCGATGACTTTTCTCCCATTGCCAGGCGGGCCCCACCCCAGCGTGGTGCCACCTGTCAACCACCAGCCGTTGACCCCCTCTTTGCCACGCTGGATAAGTGAAGACGCATTCCAGGCAATGCGCTTTCATCTACCAAAAGCGTATTCATCTACTGTGTCGGGCAGAAATACGTTTCTCTAGTCTGAAAGCGTATTTTCTGATAGTGCGTTTTCAGTTTAACCACTTAGGGGCCTGTTTGTGGATATATTTTTGCAGATTGGTCCCTGGACTTCAAACAGTTATAACTTTTCGACCGTAACTCCGATCGAGGTGAATCCAAAGCCCACTTCTTCGTCTTGTCGAGCCCATTCTGTTGATATCATTTTCACTATGTGGTCCCATAGTGAAAATAACCATTTTGTCCTTGCTCATAAACAGCCCCCTCCGGGAGAGAACTGTTTCCGGCAGTCAACTCCGCAGACTCTCCGCACTTCTTCCCGATGATCCCTTCATCCCCAGGCAAGCCACAACTCTCATATGCATAATTGCATTGCAATATCATAGTTTAATTATTTACTTCAACAACAAGTATGAGTTATTTGTGAAATAAATTGGATTATACCATGCTTGAGTTAATTCCTGGATAGGTGACTACCATGTTGAGTACTGGATTATTAATGACTAGTAGTTCACCCACTCGTTGATGCGATGATGTTGAGATCACTGTCTATGATTATTTTGGATTTCATTCGGCAGTCGTGGAGATGAGTAATAGTAGTGGCTTAAGTATACTGATATCAGAGTGTCAGCCATGACAGAGACTACTCGAAGATTAGATACTTCATGGTTGATCTTGAGTCACCTGTCCGGACTTATCCGTGCAACCACATTTGCCGGTATGGGACGGCCTTGACTTGGTCTGATCGCGTGCTCTTTCACCGGTACCGCCTGACAGGGAAGGTTATGCGTGCGCGCTACCGTGGCCCGGTAGGCGGCGATAACCTTGTGAGCCCAGTTGAGTTATATGGTACCAGGTCCCCGTTTGGGATAGTTTGTTAGCCACGACGGTGGCAGGTGTCATGCAGTGACATAGGGGCCACCCAGGGCAGTACTCCAGGGGAGGATGATTGCCGGTGGTACGATGGGAGGGTCACGGGTCAGGCGGGTTTCCTTGGAGCAACGCTGGTCCACCCGAATGGGATCACGAGGTCAGGTGCTCCATGGTGTGGGTAAAGTGCGCAACTTCTGCAGAGTGTAAAATCTATTCGAATAGCCGTGTCCATGGTATTGGAAAGCCCGTCCAGACCTCTTTAGGTGGTCAACCATAGTAGTGGTAATTATGTAAGAACTCGTTGTAAGATCAGAAGTACTCAGTGGATCGTGAGTATTCCGAGGGTTGTGAGGCAACCCGGAAGAGAGTAAGTTTGTCAGACTCATCATGCAGATGGAATCAGGTATATGATATGTATGCCATGGGATGGCTATGAGATGTTGGAATTGGACTTGGTGCAGGTTCGGATTGGATCCTAAGAATATTCGGAGTATGGATTAAATATGCTTTACCTTACTGCATCTACTTTGCTATGATGTTGTCTTGCCTAAATGCTGATGTTTGCTGTGAGCTTGCGAGTACATTCAAAGTACTCACCTGGCGTGTCATGCCAGTTTGCAGGTCATGCCATGATTGCTTGCTTGTCGAGGATCCTGAGTTTGCGACCTAGGATACGCGTTCTAGCCAGAGTCCCTGTGGAGTGTAGTCCATCACCGCCGTCGCTGTTCCGCTGCCGAGAGAGTTACTCCGCTGTTAGCAAAGAGCTACCCCGGGCAGGCGTAGTGTCGCCATGCCGATGAAATCCTTGTACCCTTTGTAACCATATCCATTGTAATAAAGAGCTGATTTGTTCTATGCCAACAGTTCCATATTCCAGACGACTTGTCCCTGGTCTGGAATACGGGGCGTTCCGGTTTTCTCTGAGCCGGGGTGCCACAGTTCCCGTCCGTCCGCTTGATGATGATGTGGTCGTGACATCCGTGTCTTGCTACATGATCACCAAGTTCGTCCTCGTCCCTAAACCTGCCCGTATGTAACCGGTGTTAAGCCAGCATTTGGTGTAGCTTTGTTTACACCAACATTTTTCCACACGTGGATTCACTTTCGTGCACACCGCCATAGCATAATAGATCGCAGTACCGGAGTTTCCGCGCGATTTGTGTGCTTAAGTATGCATGCATATTATTATTGTGAGTAGCAGTAATATGTGATGTTGTTTGAATATAATATTATTTGTATGCTTTGTGTGTTTTGTTTTAGTCGTTTCTTTTTCTTCTTTCTTTGGGCACTCGGTGTTACATTATTTTCCCCTTATTAAAGTTGCTCATCAACCGACACCAGACCCGAAAAATCAGAAAGGAGTTCAAGTATTTGGAAGCTCAGCTGAATATTATGGAATTCTCAGCTGACTGCATTGTATGGGAAATATCTGGTCTAAATGCAAATGAGATTCTGACTTGATTATCAGCATCAAGTATACACCACTGTGCACTCTTCACAGCATTAGTAATCAAATCAACCGAAAAACAAATTGGGTGCATGAACAACCGTACATTTCGAGTCAAAAGGAATATTAAAGGGTATATACATGGCATTGGGTCAACATATCCCCGAAAGAAGCTCCTGGTGCAAGCAACCCAGTTTTCCACCGCAAGCTACCAGAGAAACTTATGCTGCAAGACTCCTCAATCTTCTTGAGCAAGACATGTGGATGACTTCCTGGATAAGATACTATGTCTTCTTCAGTAAGCCACCGCAACAGCTTCCGGCATAAGGAACCGAATCATCCCCAGCAAGTCTTTAAGGGGGGAAGCTTCTGAAGAACGGTGCCCAATCTTCTTCAGCAAGCTGCATGACAAAAGATTCAAACACCAACTATTCAGTCTTCCTCAGTACACCAGCTATACAGTGAGCTGGCAGCACATGGCGGTGCATCCCAAGGGTCAGATCCACAACAGTTTTGTAAGAAGCAAGGATCAGTCAGAACACAAGTTTGCCTTGGGAATCAAATGCTTTTACATATTGTAACCATGCTACCAAGTTCATACAAGTCACTCGTACGATGAAGAAGTCAAGGTAAGAATCTGACAACCGCACCCATTATGCAAAAGAAAGAAAGCCAGTTATACACCTCAGTGGGTGATGCAAAGACTGACAAGTGTTGAAGAAAGACAACATGGGGCAACAATTTTGGCAGTGGTTATCAAGGCCAGCTTCCTCACACCCGACAAAGTGACATCATTAACCTTTGTCATTGTATTGTATGAGTGACAACAAAAATGAGCTCCGTACAAGCACAAGCAGACCTGGCATATATCCTATGACACGAGACTTGAACAAGGATACAACACGAATGCCAGAATATTGCACCTGGCAGTACCTATGGTCACACAAAGAATATATATGTGGCCAAGTTCCTTCAGCAAAGGATCCAGACAAAGAAAACAATAATGAAGGAGCCAGACCGGCAATACAGGTATGATAGATTGTTGCATAAAGAACATGGTACAGATACCCCGGACAGTCTGAGTCAGTATCAATCACTATGAATATACGCCCAAGGGGTCTATTCCGTTGTGGTAAGGACCTCATATCAAGGCAACCCGCTCGGCCGACTGTTATGCTCAGAATTGTCAGTATCGACTATCCAACACTGGTACAGCGAGGTCCTATACAAACGGTTTTTAACCCCTTTCCGCGACGACATTTGGAACCGTCGCCAAGTGAGTGTGGGTAATAGGGGGGTCCTTCCCACACGACCCAGAAACCATCGGGGATATGCCCTCCTGGCACACACGCTCGGCAAAATGAGGTCGTGTGCGACCGGCGAGCGATCAAATATGGTTATACGTACAGTAGTGCTAAAAAAATACAATTATACAGGCGAAATCATTTCCGGTCATAAGTACATCCCACACAGTCAGTCCCCGCTAAACGTTTCCGTTCGTATATACATCCCACACAGTCGCTCCAAGGAAAACGTTTTCGTTCGCAGGTACATCACACACGATATTAACAATTTTATCGTTTGCGTTATTGAATGCATCACACACGGTGCGTAGAAGAAACTGTGTGGCAAAGGCTGTCCATCACACACAGTTTTTATGTGGTAAACATTTGCGCAAGGTGGCCTAACGCGAAGAGTTTTCAAGAGAAGGTCGTGTGTGATTGTTAATTGATCCAACACGGTTTATTCCTAGAAACTGTGTGTGTTGCCTGAGGTCATCGCCCATGGTATTTTCTCAATAACCGTTTGCAATAGCAAAACCCAATTAGCAGGCTAATTCGCCATTAGCAGGCTAATTGCCCTATTATTAATAATCCATTTATTAATCTAATTGACATTCATATTAAGCACATAATATATTTCATTTCCATATTAAGGAAGCAGGATTTCATAATTGAAATACATCAGAGTACGACATGATATAGCTTCAGTACTCAGCTACCCCATTACACAACTGCACCAGCACCAAGTTTCACATGCAACATGTAGAACCTTTCGAAATTAGCATCATAGATGGTACATAGACAGATGCATCTCATCTAGAAAACTGCTGAAGCGGAAGGCGAATATTGAGCCTTCATTCATGTTGAAGGTCTTTGCAACTTTAGGCCAGTGCCTGTGGATGATTGACCGTCCGTCCTTCATCCTCTTCAGGAACACTTCAATATTGAACCGTGGGTATTGTATGAAAACTTTCCTCGCCTCCTGACCATAGAGGTGGTTTGAGAGGTAATCATCAGTGAACTGCTTTGGAAAGGCCTGAAAACAAGGATGTGCATAAATATCTTCTCTATATTGGAAATGGGGCAAAGGAATAAAAAAAGGCAAGGTATAATAGTTAGTACCATCTTGTAGTGAACTGATGTCTTCTTCATTGTGCAGACAAAGATCTTGTTGTTTTTTGTCGCTAATTTCTTTATCCTAACAATCATTTTGAGTTTCTTGACTTGATTGATATTCATGGACAACTCATTTCCCCATATGCAAAAAGGGTCGAACAGTGGGTCAAAACCTCTGACAGCAGGACCTACATGTGCAAGACCAAATTGTTAAAAACCTAAATATTAGAATGGTTCCTGCAATTGCACAATAATGTGCTATTAGACAACGGGCCATGCATGTGCTAACCTCGATTGTAAACCTCAGTGCTTCCCATTGTTTCCCTACAACACATATAAGGTAGTTAGTCATCAGGTTAAGTAAGGGTTCGCATGCTATCAGTAAAATATGTTGATGAAAAATAAGCACATGGCAGATTCATCAGATTAATTCAAGCCACATGGAAAACCCATTTATCCAAACCAAGCATGATTAAGAACTAGGAACTATAGCACTTGTATATGTTTCTCATGTATTAAGTGCAGCCAAATTTGATTTATTCCTCACATGCACAACAATACAAAATTCTACCCACGACAATTGGACATCGCATTGTAGAATTGAACCAAGTAGTTAACTAAAGACCACAACAAATGAACCAAACATTAACTGAGCACCACATTGCACAATATAACATACTCCTAATAGAAGATCAGACAGTTAACCAAACCAAGCATGCTTAACAACTTGGAAATATAGCAATTGTATTTGTTTGTCATGTATTTACTACAGCCAAATTCAATTTATTCCTCACATGGTATACAATAACAGAATGCACCCACAACAATTGAACATTGCATTGCAGAATTGAACCAAACAGTTAACTAAACACCACAACAAATGAACCAAACGTTAACTGAGCACCACATTGCACAATATAACATACTCCTAATAGAAGATCAGACAGTTAACCAAACCAAGCATGCATAACAACTTGGAAATATAGCAATTGTATTTGTTTCTCATGTATTTAGTACAGCCAAATTCAATTTACTTCTCACATGGTATACAATAACAGAATGCACCCACAACTATTGAACATCGCATTGCAGAATTGAACCAAACAGTTAACTAAACACCACAACACAAATGAACCAAACATTAACTAAGCACCACATTGCATAATGTATAACCAAACCAAGCATGCTTGACAACTTGGAAATATAGCAATTGTATTCGTTTCTCATGTATTTTGTAAAGATAAATTCAATTTATTTATCACATGGAAGACAATACAAAATTGCAGCCTGAAGAATTGAACATCACATTTGCAGAATTGAACCAAACAGTTAACTGAAGATGACAACTAATTAACCAAACAGTTAATAAGTGAGCACCACACTGCACGACATATAGAACATATACACTAGAGCAACAGATTGCATGGTAAAATTAGATAGCACAATTCACTAGAATTTGTTAAGGGAAGGCAGGAGCAGCACACGCAATGGGTAAACCAAGCATGCTTAACCGGTGTAGCTAGCAAATGGCAAGGTGCTGCTCCAAGATCTGGGGGTCGGCACGAATGGCAGCCATCGCGACCTCATCCGCGCGTGCGGCCGCGATTTGCTTCTCCGCTGCCAAATGCTCCTTGAGCTCCTGGCTATACTGCGTGCACCATGGCTTAGGGCAGCGCTTATTTGGTGGATGTGGCACCCTGGCTCAGAGAACTGGTTTACCAGTGTTTCCAACCCAGAGATCATGTCTTCTGGAAACACACAACAACTTGGGACAGAACATAGCTGAACTTTTATTGATGATAGTCGAGTACAAGCTCATATATTACATAATCATCGAGGCCAAAGGCACATCTAGTGCTATGATAGTATCTACATTATTTATCTAACATATCAGGGCCTCGGTACTACAGCGGAATACTACAGTGGAAGGCTACTGCGTAGCGGGAGATGATAGTAACTCCATCCACAGGGACACTACTGAGGACACATCCTAGGCTTCGCAACACGGACATCGAGACCTTCGTCTCAGTCTTCTCCTACATCTGGCATGATACGCCAGGTGAGTACTTTGAATGTACTCGCAAGCACATGACAACCAAATATGCAGCAAATAATAGCATGGCAATGAACAGGTTAAACTCTAAGTGATTCACTTACTGTCACCAACTTACTCAAAGCCGGGTTGTCTCACAACCCTCAGAATACTCGACCTCGATGAGTATTTCTGCTTATAAGACAAGTTCTTCCATCATTACTATGGTTATTATGGTTGATCACCTAGAGAGGTCTGGACGGGCTGTCCAATTCCGTGGACGTGCCTATTCGAATAGATTTTACACTCTGCAGAGGTTGCGCACTTTACCCACACTATGGAGCACTGATCTCGTGATCCCATTCGGGTGGACCAGCATTGCTCCAACGAAACTTGCCTGACCCGTGACTCTTCCATCATACCACCGGCAATCACACTCCACCGGAGTCAAGCCTTGGGTGGCCCCGTGTCACCTCGTGACACCTTCCACCGTCGTGGCCTAACTAAACTGTCCCAAACGGGGACGCCGGCAAACAACTCAACTGGGCTCATAGGGTTATCGCCGTCTACCTGATCAGGGCAGCACGCACGCATAACCCTCCCTCTTTGGAGGTACCGGTGAAAGAGCACCGAGCCAGACCAAGTCAAGGTCGTCCCATACCGGCAAATGTGGCTGCACGGGTAAGCCCGAACAGGTGACTCTTGATCAACCAAGTTTCACTTAGCAAGCAAGGTTAATCATCATATCGATTTGAGTTATCATCATAAGGCATTTGAATAATTTACTTTGAATTATCAATGATAATTTAAATGAAAGAAATGAATATGAATTATGCAATGCTATGAAATGCTTAATAATATGGATGTCCAAGCTTGCCTTGATCAGTTGGGTTGTTCAGAAACTCCTTGTCTTCAAATCCACAAGTATCTCCTTCTGAAAATATTTTTAAATGGCAAAAGAAAATGTCACATAAAGCCTTTTTATTCACCAACAATTCTGTGAGTATTGGAAAAATACCAAACTTGGTGGAAAAATAAAGGGCTTCATTATGAACACAATGCAAAAAGAATCAGGTCAAATGGACCTTCCTGTAAAAAGTTATAAGCAGTCAAACCTACTGGTCAACTCTGTTAAACAAATCAAAAATGGAAAAAACCAGAACGGGCCACGTCGAAGGCGTATTTGCCCCAGGCGCCTCCACTTAACGCTTCGTCCAGTCACTGGCAAGTGGGGCCCTGCCCATTTAAAACAGAGAGAGGGAGAGAGCAAAGAAGAGGGGCGGCTCACCGGCGATGATTGCCGGCGATAGCGACGGCGGTGAGGCTCGTGGATGGTGGGGATGGATCGGGCGTTCGACGGCGGTTCACCCTGTACCCGTAGCTCCTCTGGAGATGGCTGAACGGCATCGCGCCCTTCTTCTCCAGCGGAAGGGTGCTACGGTGATCACCGGCGATGGGGATTCCGGTGGCGGTTTGATTGGGGGAGGGGTCTGGAAGCACCAGTGGAACACCACGAACTCAGCGGTGGGCTCGGGCGGAGTTGGGATGGCTTGGAGAGGGCTGGTGATGGAGCTCAGCTGGCAGCGGAGCTCCGGCGAAGCTCGAGGCCAGAGGGCCTCTCGGCCTTGGCTCTTGCTTTGTGGGGGCGATTGAGGAGGAGGGAGAGGGGTGAGGAACTCAACGAGGCTGGACGGGGCTATTTATAGCCGAGAAGAGGTGCTCGGCGAGCTCTCTGGATGCGGCGAGATGCGGGCCATGGCGCCGGCGAGACGTACACCGCGCTGGCTGGATGTTTGCGGTGAAGGACTTGAGAGGGCAGCAGCATTCAATGCGGGAGGCGACGGCTCAAGAGGAAACGACGAGCAGCGCCGCAACTATGACCGCACGGGTCTCACAGTGCGGCGATGGCGTGGCGGCCGGCGAGGCATCTCCGGCGAGGGCGAGGGTTCTGGAGGAGCTGCGTGTCGACCAGAGGCGATGTCGGCATGCCCAGACAAGCTGCTGCGGCGCCGTGGTCTCGCTCGGATGAGACCCGAGCCTGGCGCAGTACAAAGCACGGCGATAGGCATGCCAGCACCGTGCTCACCACAGTGCTCGGCACCAGGAGGCCATGCAAGCCTGGCAAAACATGTCCAGCATGTCGACCTATGATCCCTCAGGTCACCTACAGCCTTGGTTTGGCTTGATTCACGCAGAGATGAGAGGTAAGATCATCAACAGTCTCTGTGCAAACTTGGGGAGATTCCAGAGAAGAAATGAGGTGGAGATTGAGCCAAAGATGGTGTCTGGAGTGATCCTCGTTGGAAAGACTCCAAACTGGCCAAGTTTGAGGTGGTTTGGATAAGTTTTGAGGGTAGTTCATGTGTAACCTGCAAAACTGGTCCAGAATCAAAATGTTGAAGTACTGCTCACTTGGAAGATCTTCAGATGCTGAAACTTGGTGTAGGGAAGTCATTTGTAGGTGTCCTCATGCCACAAAAATTTGAGAGCATTTGGATAAACCTAGCATGTACTTCCTTCACAAAGGTCTAGTCTGACCAGAAGCAAGACTGGATTATTTTGCAAAGTAATTGAACTAGGTCATGGAATATTTTTGGATATTGGGGCAAGATATGATCCAAAGTATTTTTGGGAATTATTTGGGAATTTTATGAGCATCATAGCTATAGTTTGCTTCACAACCCATAGTAATGCCCTAAATTCTCAAATAAAAGAAAAGAGTTATTGAAAATGATTTAAATTGGGATTTGGGTTCTTGAAGTACTTGGCAGGGTTTTGGCAAGGTAATGAGGATTTGGATTACTTGGAAAGGGTTCAGAAATGTCCAAGATCAATGAATAGGTTCAAAAACCATTCAAATTTCAAATAAAACCAGGAAAAGTTTGAAAAGAAAAAGTTGCGAAAATCAGGGGGTCACAGTGGAGGGGTTGGTGATTTGGGTGGAAAGTGTCGCGCCGGCGGTCGGGGCATGTGGGATGTGGAAGGAGGGGGAGGATGGGGGTCGGGTGTGGATTACCTGCCTGGATAGACGAGGCCGAGCAGCGTGAAGGAGGGTCGCCGGCGAGGAGGCGGCGCTGCAAGCAAGGAGTGAAGGTTTCAACTTGGAAAGGAAGGTGGAAACAAGGGAAATGTGGCTTTTGGTAAGGGGGAGGGGCGGGGAGGTAGATATTTCCGCGGAAGCCAAATTTTTTGAATCGGTTCAGTGAAAAAACTGGCGCACAAAGTGTCATCAGACACGGTCCCTTATTCAGAACTGTGTATGATATGTGAACATCACAAACGATTCAGATAGCTTAACCCGTGTGTGATGAGTTTCAACGTCAAAAATTTTGGTTCCAATTTCCCTGGTTATAGTGGTCATCCACGTCATTGCATAATTTGGGTACACAGCACACCCACACTTCTTAATCGAGCGAGTTCAGCAATTAAACAGAGCTAGTTGGCCTAAACATTACTCTAACAGATTAAAGACCGGCGCTCTTAATTAAACAAAACAAAGAGTACTACTACGGCTGGTGCTCGTCGATCTCCGCCGCCTCCTCCATGCCAGCTCGCGCCTGACGGTCTCCTGGGGAAGGGGCTCCATGGCATCCATCGTACCATACTCGGCAAGCATCTCGCCATTCGCGTCCGCCATCTCTTTGGAAAAGGCCGCCACAAGCTGGGCGTGGGCGGCCGCGATCTGGGCTTGGACGGGCTCCGTCGTCGCAAGGTATGCGGTGGAGGAACGGACGGCTGCTCGAACGCTCTCGACGATTGCCAACTCTTCGGCCGTGGGTTGCCGACCGTTGTCGGAGAATCTTCGTTCGATTTGTGCGGTGACCACCACGAGCTGGGCGTGGGCGGCCTCGACATGGTCGTGGGCGGCCTCCATCAGGGCTAAGGCCGCCGCTGTGGAATGGACAGCTGCTGTGCCGCTCTCGCCAGTTGCTATCCCCGAGGCAGATGTTGCTGCCGCCACCTGAGAAGCAACAGCGGCCGTTTGGGCTACCTTGGCCGCCAGGTCGCAGATTGCGGCCGCGCTCATGCACCTTGTTAGCACGTGCATGGCGGCTGCGGCCGCGCTCTCGCCGGAGTGGGCCGCCGAAGTTGCCCTCACGACATGGGTCCACGTCCCCATCTTTCACCGGCGACGATTGAATAGTGAAAATGATATTTGGGGAGCGAGCTAGTGTGCTTGACACGCCGGCTGTGGACTATAGCCGATGCACCTTCTCGCGTAAGCCATAGGCGTACTATACACCGACGGTGCTCCAGGATATTTTGTACTGCATCTCACACGGTTGGTGATAATAAACTGTGTGGGATCTACTTGATTTGAATTACATAATGGGGTCACAGCGGCAATGGACAGTGTTTGAATTGCTAGACCTTTTATCTGCAGTGAACATGCAACTATATGTGTGTCGTAAAAAAATTGGAATTATTCAGGGTTCGTTTGGAAATTTTAGACATTAAATTGGTTTTCTAGCCATTTCAGGTGCACAATTCAAAATTAAAGCACATGCACATGCTCCGGTGCACCAACATGGTTTGTAAAATCATATATGTGTCCATGGGTTTATGCTTATGTCCCATGCAAGAAATGGGGATGAATTTCGAACACCACGGCACCGTGGCTCTCCGGCAAATTTTGAGGTACATGCTTTTGGAATTCTAGTAAATCCAAAACCCGTCTGAAATTCATGAACCTTCGCATGCTATCATGGAATGGCATCAACATGCTGGGGTAAAAAATATTGTCCCATTTGGGGCAGGTTGTGGTATAAGCTTCTCACAAACCAGAGCTTCTCACAAGAAGCCTCTGTGACACCCTGATTTTTACAACTTTTTCTTTTCAAACTTTTCCTAGTTTTATTTGAAATTTGAATGGTTTTTGAACCTATTCATTGATCTTGGACATTTCTGAACCCTTTCCAAGTGATCCAAAGCCTCATTACCTTGCCAAAACCCTGCCAAGTACTTCAAGAACCCAAATCCCAATTTAAATCATTTTCAATAACTCTTTTCTTTTATTTGAGAATTTAGGGCATTACTATGGGTTGTGAAGCAACCTATAGCTATGATGCTCAAAAAATTCCCAAATAATTCCCTAAAATACTTTGGATCATATCTTGCCCCAATATCCAAAAATATTCCATGACCTAGTTCAATTACCTTGCAAAATAATTTAGTCTTGCTTCTAGTCAGACTGGACCTTTGTGAAGGAAGTACATGCTAGGTTTATCCAAATGCTCTCAAATTTTTGTGGCATGAGGACACTAGTCGAGGGTATGCACTAGTCGAGGGTATGCATCCGAGCTTACAAGAAGAGTTTGTCAAGCTCAATATGGTGCTATGCGGCCCAATGACCCCGGACACGTTGGAAATTACCCCAACCCTCATGGAGGAAATCAAGGAAGCACAGAAGTCAGATGAAGAAATTTGGAAGATCAAGGAGTTAATTCAGCAAGGGAAGGCCAAGTCCTTCCGTGTAGATGAACAAGGTACCGCGTGGTTCGAGAAACGAATTTGTGTGCCGAATCAGAACAACTTGAGGCAACAAATACTCAAGGAAGCACATGAGTCCGCATATTCGATCCACCCGGGAGGTACCAAGATGTATCAGGACCTGAGAGAAACCTTTTGGTGGTCAGGAATGCGGAAAGATATAGCATACTATGTCGCCTGCTGTGACATTTGTAACAAGGTCAAAGCTGAGCATCAGAAATGCGCTGGGCTACTGCAACCTTTACCAGTGCCCCAGTGGAAGTGGGACGACATATGTATGGATTTTATTGTGGGACTGCCCAAGTCCACGAGAGGCAATGACGCTATTTGGGTCATTGTAGACATACTCATGAAGGTGGCTCATTTTATCCCAGTAAAGACCACTTTCAACGCATATCAGTTGGCACAACTCTACATGTCCCGAATAGTCAGTCTACACGGAGTACCCAAGTCTATCACTTCAGATAGGGGTTCCCTATTTACCTCAGCATTCTGGCTATGACTACAACAAGCTTTGGGAACCATGCTAAAACACAGCACAGCATACCATCCGCAGACGGACAGACAGACCGAGCGAGTGAACCAAATATTAGAGGATATGCTTTGGTCATGTGCTCTCTCCCATGGACCCAAATGGGAGGATAGTTTGCTGTACGCGGAATTATCGTACAACAACAGCTATCAGGCAAGTCTTAAAATGTCGCCTTTTGAGGCATTGTACGGACGGAAGTGCCGCACACCGTTGAACTGGTCCCAAACAGGAGATAGTCGCATCTTTGGTACGGACTTGATGCTCGAGGTCGAAAGGCAAGTCAAAGATATTCAAGAGCGTCTGCAAGCAGCCAAGTCCTGACAGAAGAGCTATTATGACCCAAAGCACCGGGAAGTAACTTTCGAGCCCGGAGACTATGCTTATCTACGGGTAACTCCTATGAAGGGAGTAAAGAGGTTTGGCACCCGAGGAAAACTAGCCCCAAGATACATCGGTCCCTTTCTAGTGATTGCCAGGAAGGGCAGAGTCGCATATCAGTTGGAATTACCACCAGCACTGTCTGATGTTCATGATGTCTTTCACATCTCACAATTAAGGAAATGCATTGCACCCCCACCCAAGCAAGCGGATATGAGTGAATTAGAATTGGCTAAGGACCTAACCTACGAAGAAAAACCTGTCAGGATCCTGGATGAAATGGAAAGAATCACAAGGAGTAAGGTGATAAGATTTTACAAGGTGCTGTGGGAGCACCACACCGAGGAAGAGGCCACTTGGGAAAGAGAAGACTTTCTGAGATCCGCTTACCCATATTTGTTCCCTGAGCAACCGAATCTCGAGGACGAGATTCATCCTAAGGGGGGTAGGTTTGTGACACCTTGATTTTTGCAACTTTTTCTTTTCAAACTTTTCCTGGTTTTATTTGAAATTTGAATGGTTTTTGAACCTATTCAATGATCTTGGACATTTCTGAACCCTTTCCAAGTGATCCAAAGCCTCATTACCTTGCCAAAACCCTACCAAGTACTTCAAGAACCCAAATCCCAATTTAAATCATTTTCAATAACTCTTTTCTTTTATTTGAGAATTTAGGGCATTACTATGGGTTGTGAAGCAACCTATAGCTATGATGCATAGAAAATTCCCAAATAATTCCCTAAAATACTTTGGATCATATCTTGCCCCAATATACAAAAATATTCCATGACCTAGTTCAATTACCTTGCAAAATAATTCAATCTTGCTTCTGGTCAGACTGGACCTTTGTGAAGGAAGTAAATGCTAGGTTTATCCAAATGCTCTCAAATTTTTGTGGCATGAGGACACCTACAAATGACTTCCCTACACCAAGTTTAAGCATCTGAAGATCTTCCAAGTGAGCAGTACTTCAACATTTTGATTCTAGACCAGTTTTGCAGGTTACACATGAACTACCCTCAAAACTTATCCAAACCACTTCAAACTTGGCCAGTTTGGAGTCCTTCCAACGAAGATCACTCCAGACACCATCTTTGGCTCAATCTCCACCTCATTTCTTCTCTGGAATCTCCCCAAGTTTGCTGTCAGAGACTGTTGATGATCTTACCTCTCATCTCTGCGTGAACCAAGCCAAACCAAGGCTGTAGGTGATCTGTGGGATCGAAGGTCGACATGCTGGACATGTTTTGCCAGGCTTGTGTGGCCTCTTGGTGCCAAGCACCGTGGTGAGCACGGCGCTGGCATGCTTGTTGCCGCGCTCTGTGCTGCGCCAGGCTCAGGTCTCATCCGAGCGAGACCACGGCGCCGCAGCAGCTTGTCTGGGCATGCCGAAATCGCCCCTAGTCGACACGCAGCCCTTCCAGAACCCTCGCCCTCGCCGGAGATGCCCTCGCCGGCCGCCACTCCATCGCCGCACTGTGAGACCCGTGCGGTCATAGTTGCGGCGCTGCTCGTCGTTTCCTCTCGAGCCGTCGCCTCCCGCATTGAATGCTGCTACACTCTCAAGTCCCTTCGCAGCAAACCTCCAGCCAGCGCGGCGTACGTCTCGCCGGCGCCATGGCCCGCATCTCACCGCATCCAGAGAGCTCACCGAACGCCTCTTCTCGGCTATAAATAGCCCCGTCCAGCCTCGCTGAGCTCCTCACCCCTCTCCCTCCTCCTCAATCGCCCCCACAGAGCAAGAGCCAAGGCCAAGAGGCCCTCTGGCCTCGAGCTTCACCGGAGCTCCGGCGCCAGCTGAGCTCCACCACTAGCCCTCTCGACCCCATCCCAGCTCCGCCCGAGGCCACTGCTGAGTTCGTGGTGTTCCACTGGTGCTTCCAGACCCCTCCCCGAATCAAACCGCCGCCGGAATCCCCATCATCGACGATCACCGTAGCACCCGTCCGCTGGAGAAGAAGGGCGCGACATCGTCCGGCCATCTCCGGAGGAGCTACAGGTACAGGGTGAACCGCCGTCGAACGCCCGATCCATCCCCACCATCCACGAGCCTCACCGCCGTCGCTATCGCCGGCAATCATCGCCGGTGAGCCGCCCCTCTTCTCTGCTCTCTCCCTCTCTCTGTTTTAAACGGGCGGGGCCCCACTTGCCAGTGACTGGATGAAGTGGTAAGTGGAGGCGCCCGGGGCAAATACGCCTTCGACGTGGCCCGTTCTGGTTTTTTTCCATTTTTGATTTATTTAACAGAGTTGACCAGTAGGTTTGACTGCTTATAACTTTTACAGGAAGGTCCATTTGACCTGATTTTTTTTGCATTGTGTTCAAAATGAAGCCCTTTATTTTTCCACCAAGTTTGGTATTTTTCCAATACACACAGAATTGTTGGTGAATAAAAAGGCTTTATGTGGCATTTTCTTTTGCCATTTAAAAATATTTTCAGAAGGAGATACTTGTGGATTTGAAGACCAGGAGTTTCTGAACAACCCAACTGATCAAGGCAAGCCAGGAGATCCATATTATGAAGCATTTCATAGCATTGCATAATTCATATTCATTTCTTGCATTTAAATTATCATTGATAATTCAAAGTAAATTATTCAAATGCCTTATGATGATAACTCAAATTGATATGATGATTAACCTTGCTTGCTAAGTGAAACTTAGTTGGTTGATCAAGAGTCACCTGTCCGGGCTTACCCGTGCAGCCACATTTGCCTGTATGGGACGGCCTTGACTTGGTCTGGCTCGGTGCTCTTTCATCGGTACCTCCAAAGAGGGAGGGTTATGCGTGCGTGCTGCCCTGATCAGGTAGACGGCGATAACCCTGTGAGCCTAGTTGAGTTGTTTGCCGGCGTCCCCGTTTGGGACAGTTTAGTTAGGCCACGACGGTGGCAGGTGTCACGAGGTGACACGGGGCCACCCAAGGCTTGACTCCGGGGGAGTGTGATTGTCGGTGGTACGATGGAAGAGTCACAGGTCACGCAGATTTCATTGGAGCAGTGCTAGTCCACCCGAATGGGATCACGAGGTCAGTGCTCCATAGTGTGGGTAATGTGCGCAACCTCTGCAGAGTGTAAAATCTATTCGAATAGCCGCGTCCACAGAATTGGGCAGCCCATCCAGACCTCTCTAGGTGATCAACCATAATAACCATAGTAATGATGGAAGAACTTGTCTTATAAGCAGAAATACTCGTCGAGGTCGAGTATTCTGAGGGTTGTGAGACAACCCGGATATGAGTAAGTTGGTGACAGTAAGTGAATCACTTAGAGTTTAACCTGTTCATTGCCATGCTATTATTTGCTGCATATTTGGTTGTCATGTGCTTGCGAGTACATTCAAAGTACTCACCTAGCGTATCATGCCAGATGCAGGAGAAGACTAAGACGGAGGTCTCGATGTCCGTATTGTGACGCCTGGGATGTGTCCTCAGCAGTGTCCCTGTGGATGGAGTTACTTTCATGTTCCGCTATGTAGTAGTCTTCCGCTGTAGTACCGAGGCCCTGATATGTTAGATAAATAATGTAGATACTGTCATAGCACTAGATGTGCCTTTGGCCTCGAAGATTATGTAATATATGAGCTTGTACTCGACTATCATCAATAAAAGTTCAGTTATGTTCTGTTCCAAGTGGTTGTGTGTTTCCAGAAGACATGATCTCTGGGTTGGAAACACTGGTAAACCGGTTCTCTGAGCCGGGGTGCCATAGCCTCATGGTTCCATTAGGGAAATGTGTCACCTTTGTGGACAAAACGATATTCGTCGCCTCTTCTTCCTTACAATTTTTTTCCTGGTGTCAACATAGAACAACAGGAGTGTCGTGTTAAATTTTGGATTTTTTCGGGAATCGTTTGGACATTTTTATACATTAATTGAGTTTTCTAGGCATTTATGTGCATAATTCAAAATTGAAGTACATGCACATGCTCCAGCTCATAAAAATGGGTTGCAAAATCAAATGTTTGTCCTTGGTTGCAAGATTAGGTCACATGCAAGAAATGAGAACGAATGTCAAACACCTTGACACTGTCGTTCGGTCGCTAACATTGAGATACATGGTTTTTAAATTCTAGTAAATCGACAACTCATCTGAAATTCATGAAACTTGACATGATATCATGGAACGGCAGCGACATGCCACGGTAAAAATATTGTCCCATTTGGGGCAGGTGTGGGTATAAGCTTCTCGCAAACCAGAGCTTCTCTCACAACAAGCCTGATGGTTTCGGTAGGGTACGTGCCACCTTGGGGGACGAAACGATATCTGTTGCCTCTTCTTACTTTCAAAATGTTTCTCGTGTCAACATAGAACAACACAAGTGTTGTGTCAATTTTTGGGATTTTTCGGGGTTCGCTTGGACATTTTTATACATTAACAGAGTTTTCTATGCATTCATGTGCATAATTCAAATTTCAACTACAGGCACATGCTCTAATGCATATAAATTGGTTGAAAATTCAAATATGTGTCCTTGGTTGCATGCTTAGGTCCCATGCAAGAAATGGGAATGAATGTCAAACACCCTGCCACCGTCACTCGGCCGCAAACATTGAGATACCTGGTTTTTAAAATCTAGTAAATCCAAAGCTCGTCTGAAATTCATGAAACTTGGCATGCTATCATGGAGCGGCATCAACATGTCGTGGTAATTTTTTTTGTCCCATTTGGGGCAGGTTTGGGGATATGCTTCTCACAAACTAGAGCTTCTCACAACAAGCCTGATGGTTTCGGTAGGGAATGTCCCACCTTTGGGGACGAAACGATATTCATTGCCTCTTATTGCTTAAAAAAAATTCTCGTGTCAACATAGAACAACAGGAGTGTTGTGTCAATTTTTGGGATTTTTCGGGGTTCGTTTGGACATTTTTATGCATTAATTGAGTTTTCAATGCATTTATGTGCATAATTCAAATTTGAACTACATGCACATGCTCTAATGCATATAAATTGGTTGAAAATTCAAATCTGTGTCCTTGGTTGCATGCTTAGGTCCCATGCAAGTAATGGGAATGAATGTCAAACACCCTTCCATCGTCACTCGGCCGCAAACATTGAGATACCTGGTTTTTAAATTCTAGTAAATCCAAAACTCGTCTGAAATTCATGAAACTTGGCATGCTATCATGGAGCGGCATCAACATGCCATGGTAAAAAATTTGTCCCATTTCGGGCAGGCTTGGGTATATGCTTCTCACAAACCAGAGCTTCTCACAACAAGCATGATGGTTTCGGTATGGAACGTCCCACCTTTGGGGACGAAACGATATCCATTGCCTCTTATTGCTTTCAAAAAATTTCTTGTGTTAACATAGAACAACATGAGTGTTGTGTCAATTTTTGGGATTTTTCGGGGTTCGTTTGGACATTTTTATGCATTAATTGAGTTTTCATTGCATTTATGTGCATAATTCAAATTTGAACTACATGCACATGCTCTAATGCATATAAATTGGTTGAAAATTCAAATATGTGTCCTTGGTTGCATGCTTAGGTCCCATGCAAGAAATGGGAATGAATGTCAAACACCCTGCCACCGTCACTCGGCCGCAAACATTGAGATACCTGGTTTTTAAATTCTATTAAATCCAAAACTCGTCTGAAATTCATGAAACTTGGTATGCTATCATGAAGCGGCATCAACATGCCGTGGTAAATTTTTTGCCCCATTTGGGGCAGGTTTGGGTATAAGTTTCTCACAAACCAGAGCTTCTCACAACAAGCGTGACGGTTTCGGTAGGGAACGTGCCACCTTTGGGGACGAAACGATATCCGCTGCCTCTTATTGCTTTCAAAAAAATTCTAGTGTCAACATAGAACAACAGGAGTGTTGTGTTAAATTTTGGAATTTTTTGGGGTTCGTTTGGACATTTTTATACATTAACTGGGTTTTCTAGGCATTTTATGTGCATAATTCAAATTTGAACTACATGCACATGCTCCAGTGCATATAAATTGGTTGAAAAATCAAATCTTTGTCCTTGGGTGCATGCTTAGGTCCCATGCAAGAAATGGGAATGAATTTTAAACACCAGGGCACCGTTGATTGCCGGCAAAATGTTGAGATACTTTGTTTTTAAATTCTAGCAAATCCAAAACTCGTCGGAAATTCATGAAACTTGGCATGCTATCATGGAATGGCACCTGACATGCTGTGGTATTTTTCGTGTCCATTTTGAGAGAAGGCGCACTCGAATAACTGCCAACAAAGGCATTTTGAAACAAATAGCTGCCACTCTAACATCGCAAACATTTGTATAATTCAAGTCATGTGCGTTATGTTAACCATTCACGTGACGCCATGTGTCTTCGTTTTAATGGCTATAGGAGGTGCCGTGCAGACAGCTGCTTGACTGAACGGGAGGTGTGCGAGCGCAGTCCGGTGCGCAGGCTGGCCGAGAGGCGTGCAAGCTATCCTCTAATCCGCAGGCTCATCGGGAAGCGTGCGAGCTGTACGCTGCGCAGGCTCACTGGGTTTTTTTCTTGGGTTTAATACTGTATCTCGATCATATGAATATAAATTCGCAGTATGACTGAATGAAAGATATGGTTTGAGCGAACTTGCGTTTTTCTCTCTTAATGTACAGACTTATCAAACGATTTTATTTTGAAAAAAACGTCAATGGTTTTTAAATATAAAACACTCATCGCAAACGTTTTAGTTAGAACACCCGTATGCAAACCGACAGCTTCCCCAGGAAGCCAAGGGAAAATGTGCCGAGCAGGATTTGTGCAGCTCTTGATCGCAAACATTTTAGATAGAACACCCGTATGCAAAGTGAGAGCAAGATTTGTGCATCTCTTCAACGCAAACGGTTCTTTTGGATCACCCGTGTGCAACCACTTACAAACAATTTGGTAAGATTTGCATCTTTCATATTGGGTATGTTGCCATTTGTCAAACTGGAAAGATTGAAATTTGTTGATCTAGTAACATTGCCATTTGTCAACCTTGTAACACTGCGATTTGTCAAAATATGAAGCTAAAAATCACTAGCAGTATCTAATTTTTGCAACTAAAATTCAGTAATTAAGCATAGATTTCATTCATAGATTAAGCAGTCGTTCTTTATACAAACAGTTCAACTCGACAGCTGAACCGACCAAACTTTTCACCAATTGTTGCCAACCACATACTAAAATAGATAGTTCTACTTTATATACTAGCTCATTTTAAGTACATTGTACAGTTCCACCACATCTATAGTCAGATGAACTGAACAAAATAGCCCCTAAATACTACTACTACTACGAAGGGGCTTTGTACTACTTCCAGCAGCCTCTCCTCTGCCGAGCATGCTCAGTAAGAGGTAGAGGAGGAGGAGCCTACCGATGAGCTGGACAACTGCAATACGGTGCATGCCACTGCTGCACCTTTAGCGACGCTCACCTCGAACGCCCTCTGCCGCTCCAGACGACCCGTCTCAAAGCGGTGGTTCTCCTCGTAGATCTCCTGATTCCTCGCCTCTGAGGTGGCGTGTGCCGCAGCCACGGCGGCGGTAAGGCTCTTTGCATGCTCGACGAGGCGCTCCTCCTCCTCCCGCAGGAACTCGGTGTAGCGCGCAAGGTCGCTGACGCACGTGCGGGCATCCACCTCCGCCTCCCACCTTCGGGCGGCAGTGGCGGAGCGGGTGATGACCCCGGCGGTCGACGGTGGGCTGGTGGCCACGGCGGCCGACGATGGGGTGGCGGCCACGACCACCACCTCCTGCCTTCGGGCCGCGGTGGCGGAGCGGGTGATGGCCATGGTGGCCGGCAGTGGGGTGGCGGCCACAACGGCCACCTCCCGCCTTCGGGCCATGGCGGCGGAGCGGGCGATGGCCCTGGCTTTCGACGGTGGTGTGGCGGCAACGGTGGCCGGCAACAGCTGCCGACGGGCAGCGGCGGCGGAGCGTGTGGTGGGTGTTCCGCGCACACCCAGCAGGGACGCCACGCGCACTACACTACGCCAGGGACTGCGCCACCGCCGTGGTGTAGCCTCCCAGCTGGAGCTGTCCTCTGATGATGGTGGAGTCGCTGAGCGACAACGACAGACCGGTGCCATTGGCGATTGTGGGAGAAGCAGACGAGATAAGCTACAGGGAGGGAGGGGAAAATGCGACGCAGGACTCGCCGGCCGTGAGGGTTTATATAGCAGGCCGGTAAGCATTGGGATTTTGGGGGATTTCACCGAGTCCGGCGGGAAGCTTGCGCGGGAACCTGCGAGGTTGCGCAGGAACAGGCTCACCGACGATTCATTGGCGCCACCGTTTGGCCAAAAGAACGCCCCCGCGCGCTGCGCAAGCTTGCGCTGCAAGCCGTCTGCGGCAGCGGGGTGACAAGACGTGCGAGAGGAGGATGAAAGGCCACGTACAGATACAGTTAATAAAAAAAACATTTGCGATTTAATTACCTACTATACTCCCGTCCTGGTTTATAAGTAGGATTTAACTAATAAAATATGAATGCATGTCGCCAAAGATTATATAGTTGGATTCGTTGACATGAGGGAGTGTCTTCTTCCTGCCCCAGACAAGGGATCGAGCCACAGAGCAGTGGCGGGAGCATCACAAGAAGTAGATGACTAGACGATCGTTTCTCCTAGTTTAGAATGCATACAATTGTTTATTGAGGTGTGTGTGAATTATCTGTATAGTCACTTATGTAATTGTTCTGTAGACAGAGCAAATCACACGGCTTATTAGCAGCAATCGTCTGTGTTATTATTTGTCTTCGCACACATTTCTTATTACGGACCTGTCTGTCGCATATCACACACATCTTGTTCAGTTGTACCATTTCTATTGTGTTGCCTAATCACACACAGTTCATCCTAGTGAATTGTATGCCGTATATCGCACACGCCCTCATCTGGCTGCCCGTTTCTGTTGTTCTGCATCATCGCAAACAGTTCTTCTGAATTAATTGTTTGCCACTCATCGCACACGTAACTCCAATATGAACCGTGTTTGATGTCACTGCCATCGCAAACATTTTGCATCTTTTTTGACGATTTTATTACATCACATTTGTGATTGATGCATCTCACACAGTTTCATCGAAGGGTCTGTGATTCGACTGTCGCGTTTGGACCATCCTGCAGTAGTGCAAGTCTGCCATGTCCGACCAAAGGCCAGCTCGACAGATTGACTCTAGCGACCGTGTTATGGCATCCCACGACCCACTATCCACATGGATATATCGACAGAATGGATAATCAAAAAAATTGAATAACGGTCTCAAAGCATGCGCCCTCACATACGGGAATCAGTTAAAGAATAGCCTGTTGTGGACAAGATTCTTTTGCCAAAACCACTACCAGTCACGTTCGTGGATACTACCATTACAAGGCCATACACTCTTATGTCAGTCACGGCATGCAAACCTTTGGTACAGACTTGATACTCAAGACAGTGGGGCTATCCAAGATAATTCAGGAATATCTGCAAGAAGCCAGATTTTGCCAGGAGAACGGTTATAATTCACAACCCTGTTTTGAACTCGGAGGACATGCATCTATTCGAGCAACCCTATGCAAGGAGCAAAAAGATTTGTTGTCCATTGAGAAAATTGGGTCACAACTCCAGGGAATGTTGTCAGTACTGGATATAAGGATGACCTCTCCATTGAAAACAACTCTCGGACTTGTGAGACGGGCATATATTGCAGTCATAATAATCTACCGCACCCCGTTAAGCCGGCAGATATAAAAGAAATGGGAGTCAAAGTAACATATGAGGAAAGGCCTGTCAGCATATGGATACAGTGAAGCAAAGCACCCCAGAGCAAGACAGTCAGTCATATGAAATTCAGTGGGAACATCATATAAAGGGAGAGGATACCCGAGTTGGAAACGGCTTCCTTAAGTCTGAATATTCATACTTGTTCCCTGAGCAACCGAATCTCGCGAACGAGATTTCTTTAAGGGTGGAAGGTTTGTCACACCCTGATTTTTGGCCCTTTCTTTTTCTTTTGATTTTCTGTGGATTTTGCTGGATTACTTTTTTTGTGGCTCTGTGGTTTTGAAACTCAGGAAGATCATCTCTTCTCAAGTCTCACAAGTGGCTTGCCATCCCCAAATCTATCCCACAACCATGTCATTCCCCATCTTGGACCAATCCCAATATTCTTTTTATTGGGAATATTCCTTTTTCTATTAAAGGAATAACCCTATTTGCCCTAGGTTGTGAAGCAACCTATATTTCTGTCACTCTCAAAATTCCCAAATAATTCTCATAAATTTTTTGGACCATATATGCCCCAAATATGTCCAAACTTTCCTTTCCTAGCCCAAAAATAATTCATCAATATTCATTCTTCAATTCTGTCCAATGTGGCTTGTTGTGAAGGGAGTGCCACCTATCTTTTCTTGATTGCTCCCAAACTTTTTGGGCATCATATCTCATCCAAATAATTGCCTCATGCCAAAATTCATCTCTATTTGCCTAGCCAATCTTCCTCAGCAATTTTCCAAAGTTTCTACCAGATGGAAGCCTTGTTTAAGGAAGTACCAGCTAGGTGTACCCAAATGAGCTAAAATTCTGCAAGATAATTCATGTGATCATATCATGACTCTCCACAAATTTTCAGCTCTATCTAATGATCTATGTGAACACAATATCAAATCTTTGCTTCTGGTCATATTTTTAGTTAGTGAATCAAGTATATTTTATATTGCTTCATTACTGCTGAAAATTTACCAGGACCTTCTCCTATCTATATGACTCATCTCTACCAAATTTGGGCACATTTCATTTAGCCATTTTCCCTCAGGAATTTTTTCTATGATTCTCTCCAAAAGGATGCTTTGTGAAGCAAGTACTATTTTGGTGTAGCCAAATGGTATGAAACTTTTACAGAGTCTTCATATGACAAAATAACTCATCTACACCAAATTTCAGCTTAATCCAATCATTTCTGTGAGTGCTACTTCATCATTTCCAAATCTGACCAGTGGGGCACTTTCTACAGCAAGTGTCATTTGCATAGGTGATCATCTTAGTGTGTGATCACACCATGCCAAAGGCCCGAGTCTATCCCCTCTTGTATCTTCCTCACCACAGCAAAACACTTTACCGTTTCTCTGATAATCTGCTAGCTGTGGTCATCACAAGCTCTACTATGCCTGTTGCTTTCCTCTTTGGCTTTCTCCTTGGTATTTAATATCTACAGGACATGGTCGGCTGGCCAGGGTGCAACCGCGTGCACCAGTTCATGCGGTGACCACCGCTCTGGCACGCCATGGACGCGAACTGCGTGTCATTTGCTTCAGGCCCCTCCTCTGCTCGTCGTTCTCGCGAAACCAGCCATGTCCAACAGCTCCCCCGTGCCGCCTCCGTCTCCCTGGACCTCTCCTCCCCTCCTATAGCTCGCTCGTCAGAGCTCGTCCCCGCGCGCCCACGGGCAAACTGTGGCCGGCAGCCTCTGTTCGCGCCTCGGCCCCTTCCTCCCCGTGACTCTTGGCTTGCTATGCCTCATGAGCATTCCCTGTTCCCCTCTCATCGCCTAACGCCCAGCTCGCTCATCCGCCCATGCGTCCGCGGCTCCGGCCACATGTCCGCGGCGGCAGCTAGCACGGCACCGCTTCGCCCCGGCTATATAAGCCCTTCCCGAGCACCCTCGACCTCACCAAGCTTCTCCTCACACTCTCAGCTCCATCCCCAACCACTCCATCGAGCCGGAGAAGCCCTCCTCGCCCTCCATTGCCACCATGGCCGCCATTTGTGACCGGCTAAATTTGCGACCACCGGAGCCCCATCCTCTCAGCACTCGCCGGAGTGCCCTGTGGCCGCGCCCCAAGAGCAACCGCCGCCGCCGCGGAGCTCTCTGCCTCCGTGTCCGTCGCGGCTAGGGATCTCCCAAGCGCCCGTTTCCCCTCTGGATGGATGCGGCGTCCCTCCCTGAGCCCGCCGACATCTTCTCCCCGGTCGGCCCGTCGCTGGCAACGCGCCCGGCCTCGCCTCCTTTGTGTCCGCGTCAGGACGAAGAAGAGAAGGAGAGAAGGAGAGAGAGAGCTGGCGCGGGGCCCGCCTCTAAGCCTCTCAGCGTTGACCTAAGCCTGGGCCCGCGGTGGATTAAGTGGAAGCGCATTTTGGTAAGTTATGTTTTCGTGTACTGAAAGCGTACTTCGATATGTCTTCTGTCAGTAATGCGCTTTCACTACAGCGGAAACGTATTTACGAAAATACGCCTTCTGTTTTTCAGCCGCCGGCCGAATCTGTTATATTATGAACGTTCGTCAGTTAGCCGCAGAAATGAATACTTTTTATTTGTTTTCGGCCTAACGAACGAACGGCCGTATCTTTTCAACCAGAACTCCGAACGAGGTGATTCCAAGTCTCACGGTTTTGTCTCATCAAGCCCGTTATGTTGGTACCATTTTCACAATGTTTTCACATAGTGAAAATGACCATTTTGCCCTTGCCTGTAAAAAGCCCCCTCCGGGAGAGAACTGTTTCCGGCGAATCTTTCGGCGATCCTTCCGCACTTCTTCCCGGTGACCTCTTCATTCCCAGGCAAGCCACGATAGCCACTTGCATGATGGATTTGCAGTAGCCATGGTTTTCAACTTGAATATTTAAATATTGTGTGCCGATTAATATTTTGTGAATTCTTTATATATGCTTGTGAATCCATGCTTATCTTTATGCTTTTTGCATCTGTTAGTTAAATGATTAGCTGCTGATGTTATTATCATGTTTTATTATGCTATTATTTCCTGTTGCTAGTGGCCATGCTATGTTGGTATGTAGTGTTTTCATTATAATGGTGTTATTCATGATCATCGCTATGCCATACTCTCTTGCATGTAGTAGGAAGAATGGTTTATTGTTGTTGATATGGTTAATATCTATGCTTCACATTCATGCTCATGTTGATATCATGCTCTTATGCATTGTTATTTCATCATGTTATTATGACTCAGCATCATTTGCATTCAAGTTAAACTAGACATTAATACAACTTGAATATCTGTTGGCTGAGTCATAGTGCCATCGAAATCGAACTGACCAGTGCAGCCACATTTGCCTTTATGGGAGAGCCCTAATGTGGTCTATTGTCGTGCCTCTCACCAGTGCCTCCAACTAGGGAAGGTTATGGGCGCGTGCTACCCTGATCAGGTAGGCGGACATAAGCCTTGTGTGCCCGTAATTGTTTTGGTACCATGTCCCCGTTTGGGATAATTGTTTTGCCACGACGATTGCCGTTGGATGTCTGGAGTGGCATCGGGGCCACCCATGACTTAGCCCAAAGGGGAGTTGGTCGGAGTGGCCGGGAGAGTGTCATGGCGATAGATCGGTTTTGTCGGAATGCCGTTGGTCCACCCGAATGGGAGCACGAGGCCTTGGGTTCCGTGCTGTGGGTACAGTGTGCTAACCTCTACAGAGTGTGTATAATCTATCGATACCCGCGCCCACGGATATGGGCCCAGTTCATAGTAGGTCACACTATGAGTCAATAGTAATAATAACCTGACTAATAAACAACCCCGGTTTGATGAGGAAAGAAGTTGGTTGATCTTTATGTGATCACGGGAGGATCACGATGGTATTCTTGATATTGATGAGGTGATCTTGTGAGGATCACAATGGTATTCTTGATATTGATAAGGTGATCTTGTGAAGATCCCGATGGTATTCTTGATAATGATTGAAGTGATCCCGTGACCACGATGGTAAGTAAGAGTGGCATATATTTGGTGGTTACGAAGCAACCCCGAACAGAGTAAGTGATATCTGTTAGCATGTTGTATCATCATTGTTCATGTCTCGAGTAACATGTTCATGCCATGCTGATAATGTTCTAGCGGTATCATGTTCATCTTGTACATGCCATGTTGTTCTAGTTGTATCATGCTCATGCTTGTTTAACCTGTAAACGCCGTGTTATTGCTTGTCTTGATTGCTTTGGTTGTTGTGAGCTTGCAAGTACATTCAATGTACTGACCTGGCGTGTCATGCCAGTTTGCAGGTCATGCTTTGTCTGCTTACTTGTTTGTCATGGATCCCTTGTTGGCGAGCTAGGATAAGCGTTCTAGCCAGAGTCCCTGCAGAGTGGAGTCCATCACTATCGTCATTATTCCGTTGCTAGAAGTTATTCCGCTGCTATGAGTTGTTCTGCTGCTAGCATAGAGCAACCTTGGCAGGCATAGTGTCGCCGTGCCGATGTAATTCCCGGTTATATCGGAATCATTGTATCCCCGAGTATTTGTAATAAAGAGCTGATTTGTTCTATGCCAAGCAGTGTCGTATTCCAGAAGGCTTGATCTCTGGGCTGGAATACGGTGTGTTCCGGTCTCTCTGAGCCGGGGTGCCACAAGCGTTGGTATCAGAGCAGGTCTGGCTGTAGGACGCCCTAGTCCACGCGAGCGTTAGAATGCGGTAGTATAGAGTCTAGTCAGTTTGTTGCATTTGGTTGTTGCATTTGTTTGCTGCATAGCATGCATATAAACTTATTATCTTGTCGCTAACGATTGATTCTGTGAGTGTAGGTGGCATCCATCTCGATCCACTACCTGCACCCTTATTCTTTGCATACCTACTTTTCGGTGTTCGGCGTCATCTCTGTCCCAGCGGAGTGATGCCGAGGTACCAAGTGTTCCAGACACCATTTGTGGGTATAGTATCGACATCTTTCCGCCAGCCACCCCTATCGTTTTGGTGATAGACATGTTTCTATCCCGGATCGTGCCCCTCCCACTTGCCAAGTTGGTGACCCTTACTGATCTTTGTTAATCAGAAAAGGGCAATGCCAGCAAGCCCCGTTTTTCATTGCTATCCTACTCTACCACCCATTCTTTGGACGAGTACGGTTCCCGTCCGTCCGCTTGATGATGATGTGGTCGTGACATCCGTGTCTTGCTACATGATCACCAAGTTCGTCCTCGTCCCTAAACCCGCCCGTATGTAACCGGTGTTAAGCCAGCATTTGGTGTAGCTTTGTTTACACCAACCTTTTTCCACACGTGGATTCAATTTCGTGCACACCGCCACAGCATAATAGATCGCAGTACCAGAGTTTCCGCGAGATTTGTGTGCTTAAGTATGCATGCATATTATTGTTGTGAGTAGCAGTAATATATGATGTTGTTTGAATATAATATTATTTGTATGCTTTGTGTGCTTTTGTTTTACTCATTTCTTTTTCTTCTTTCTTTGGGCCCTTGGTGTTACATTATTTTCCCCTTATTAAAGTTGCTCATCAACCGACACCGGACCTGAAAAATCAGAAAGGAGTTCAAGTATTTGGAAGCTCAACTGAATATTATGGAATTCTCAGCCGACTACATTGTATGGGAAATATCTGGTCTAAATGCAAATGAGATTCTGACTTGATTATCAGCATCAAGTATACACCAGTGTGCACTCTTCACAGCATTAGTGATCAAATCAACCGAAAGACAAATTGGGTGCATGAACAACCGTACATCTCGAGTCAAAAGGAATATTAAAGGGTATATACATGGCATTGGGTCAACATATCCCCGAAAGAAGCTCCTGGTGCAAGCAACCCAGTATTCCACCGCAAGCTACTGGAGAAACTTATGCTGCAAGACTCCTCAATCTTCTTGAGCAAGACATGTGGATGACTTCTTGGATAAGATACTATGTCTTCTTCAGTAAGCCACCGCAACAGCTTCCGGCATAAGGAACCGAATCTTCCCCAGCAAGTCTTTAAGGGGGGAAGCTTCTGAAGAATGGTGCCCAATCTTGTTCAGCAAGCTGCATGACAAAAGATTCAAACACCAGCTATTCAGTCTTCCTCAGTACGGCACCAGTGCAAGATATTATACAGTGAGCTGGCAGCACATGGCGGTGCATCCCAAGGGTCAGATCCACAACAGTTTTGTCAGAAGCAAGGATCAGTCAGAACACAAGTTTGCCTTGGGAATCAAATGCTTTTACATATTGTAACCATGCTACCAAGTTCATACAAGTCACTCGTACGATGATGAAGTCAAGGTAAGAATCTGACAACCGCACCCGTTATGCAAAAGAAACAAAGCCAGTTATACACCTCAGTGGGTGATGCAAAGACCGACAAGTGTTGAAGAAAGACAACATGGGGCAACAATTTTGGCAGTGGTTATCAAGGCCAGCTTCCTCACACCCGACAAAGTGACATCATTAACCTTTGTCGTTGTATTGTATGAGTGACGACAAAAATGAGCTCCGTACAAGCACAAGCGGACCTGGCATATATCCTATGACACGAAACTTGAACAAGGATACAACACGAATGCTGGAATATTGCACCTGGCAGTACCTATGGTCACACAAAGAATATATATGTGGCCAAGTTCCTTCAGCAAAGGATCCAGACAAAGAAAACAATAATGAAGGAGCCAGACTGGCAATACAGGTATGATAAATTGTTGCATAAAGAACATGGTACAGATACCCCGGAAAGTCTGAGTCAATATCAATCACTATGAATATACGCCCAATGGGTCTATTCCGTTGTGGTAAGGACCTCATATCAAGGCAACCCGCTCAGCCAACTGTAATGCTCAGAATTGTCAGTATCGACTATCCAAGTCTGCCATGTCCGACCAAAGGCCAGCTCGACAGATTAACTCTAGCGACCGTGTTATGGCATCCCACAACCCACTATTCACATGGATATATCGACATAATGGATAATCAAAAAAATTGAATAACGGTCTCAAAGCATGCGCCCTCACATACGGGAATCAGTTAAAGAATAGCCTGCTGTGGACAAGATTCTTTTGCCAAAACCACTACCAGTCACGTCCATGGATACTACCATTACAAGGCCGTACACTCTTATGTCAGTCACGGCATGCAAACCTTTGGTACAGACTTGATACTCAAGACAGTGGGGCTATCCAAGATAATTCAGGAATACCTGCAAGAAGCCAGATTCTGCCAGGAGAACGGTTATAATTCACAACCCTGTTTTGAACTCGGAGGACATGCATCTATTCGAGCAACCCTATGCAAGGAGCAAAAAGATTTGGTGTCCATTGAGAAAATTGGGTCATAACTCCAGGGAATGTTGTCATTACTGGATATAAGGATGACCCCTCCATTGAAAACAACTCTCGGACTTGTGAGACGGGCATATATTGCAGTCATAATAATCTACTGCACCCCGTTAAGCCGGCAGATATAAAAGAAATGGGAGTCAAAGTAACATATGAGGTAAGGCGTGTCAGCATATGGATATAGTGAAGCAAAGCACCCCAGAGCAAGACAGTCAGTCATATGAAATTCAGTGGGAACATCATATAAAGGGAAAGGATACACAAGTTGGAAACGGCTTCCTTAAGTCTGAATATTCATACTTGTTCCCTGAGCAACCAAATCTCGAGGACGAGATTTTTTTAAGGGGGGAAGGTTTGTCACACCCTGATTTTTGGCCCTTTCTTTTTCTTTTGATTTTCTGTTGATTTTGCTTGGATTTCTTTTTCTGTGGCTCTGTGGTCTTGAAACTCGGGAAGATCATCTCTTCTCAAGTCTCAAAAGTGGCTTGCCATCCCCAAATCTATCCCAAAACCATGTCATTCCCCATCTTGGACCAATCCCAATATTCTTTTTATTGGGAATATTCCTTTTTCTATTAAAGGAATAACCCTATTTGCCCTAGGTTGTGAAGCAACCTATATTTCTGTCACTCTCAAAATTCCCAAATAATTCTCATAAATTGTTTGGACCATATATGCCCCAAATATGTCCAAACTTTCCTTTCCTAGCCCAAAAATAATTCATCAATATTCGTTCTTCAATTCTGTCCAGTGTGGCTTGTTGTGAAGGAAGTGCCACCTATCTTCTCTTGATTGCTCCCAAACTTTTTGGGAATCATAATTCATTCAAATAATTACCTCATGCCAAAATTCAGCTCCATTTTCCTAGCCAATCTTCCTCGGCAATTTTCCAAAGTTTATGTCAGATGGAAGCCTTGTTGAAGGAAGTACCATCTAGGTGTACCCAAATGAGCTGAAATTCTGCAAGATCCTTCATGTGCAAGTATCATGACTCTCGACAAATTTTCAGCTCTATCTAATGATCTATGTGAGCACACTATTAAATCTTTGCTTCTGGTCATATTTTTAGTTAGTGAATCAAGTATATTTTATATTGCTTCATTACTGCTGAAAATTTACCAAGACCTTCTCCTATCCATAGGACTCATCTCTACCAAATTTGGGCACATTTCATTTAGCCATTTTCCCTCGGGAATTTTTTCTAAGATTCTATCCAGAAGGATGCTTTGTGAAGCAAGTACTATTTTGGTGTAGCCAAATGGTATGAAACTTTTACAGAGTCTTCATATGACAAAATAAATCATCTACACCAAATTTCAGCTTAATCCAACCATTTATGTGAGTGCTACTTCATCATTTCCAAATCTGACCAGTGGGGCACTTTCTACAGCAAGTGTCATTTTTATTCATCCTAATGAGCTAAAAATTTGCAGAGGTGATCATCTTAGAGTGTGATCACACCATGCCAAAGCCCTGAGTCTATCCCCTCTTGTATCTTCCTCACCACAGCACAAACACTTTACTGTTTCTCTGCTAATCTGCTAGCTATGGTCATCACAAGCTCTACTATGCCCGTTGCTTTCCTCTTTGGCTTTCTCCTTGGTATTTAATATCTACTGGACATGGTCGGCTGGCCAGGGTGCAACCGCATGCGCCAGTTCACGCGGTGACCACCGCTCTGGCACGCCATGGACGCAAGCTGCGTGTCGTTCGCTTCGGGCCCCTCCTCTGCTCGTCGTTCTCGTGAAACCAGCCATGTCCAATAGCTCCCCCGTGCCGCCTCCATCTCCCTGGACCACTCCTCCCCTCCTGTAGGTTGCTCGTCGGAGCTCGTCGCCGCACGCCCACGGGCAAACTGTGGCCGGCAACCTCTGTTTGTGCCACGGCCCCTTCCTCCCCGTGCCTCTTGGCTTGCTATGCCTCGTGAGCATTCCCTGTTCCCATCTCGTCGCCTAACGCTTAGCTCGCTCGTCCGGCCTGAAAGTGCGTTATATCGACTAGAGGGGGGGTGAATAGGCGATTTTTACAAATTCATCACTGAGGAATTTCAAGGTGAGGAAATTCCTAAGCGACGAACTACTTAGCAGTGGAATAAGTACTCAGATGCAAGCATAACAGAGCAGTAGCACAGTCATCATGATGAAATGAAAACAAGCACAGAGTACGAGTAGCGTAAACACAGGATAAGCAGGCTGAAGACAAACTGACTGAAGAAATTGAACTGAGGAAATTGAGAAAGTCTTCAGTCAAAGTCTTCAAACAGTAATGATCAAATACATAGCAAGAATGCGAGGAAATGAAAGGGTTGAGGAAATAGAACCAGTAGCTCGGTGAAGACAATGATTTGGTAGACCAGTTCCAACTGCTGTGACAGTTGTACGCCTGGTTAGAGCGGCTAGGTATTTAAACCTGAGGACACACAGTCCCGGACACACAATCCTCACCGTATTCTCCTTGAGCTAAGGTCACACAGACCTCACCCAATCACTCGTGGTAAGTCTTCAGGTGACTTCCAAACCTTCACATACTCGGTCACTCGGCAATCCACAATTTCCTCTTGGATGCTCTAGACCTTGACGCCTAACCGTCTGGAGGATGCACAGTCCTCAAAGGTAACAAGCGTCGGTTCCACACAGGAACAATCTCTTCAGTGATGCTCAATCACTTTGGGTTTGTAGGTGTTTGGGTTTTTGGGTTTTTCCTCACTTGATGATTTTCGCTCAAAGTCCTCGGAGGATGGGATGCTCTAAATGACAAGTGTCAATCTATCTCTCGGAGCAGCCAACCAGCTAGTGGTTGTAGGGGGCGGCTATTTATAGCCTAGGGAGCAACCCGACATGATAAGACATAAATGCCCTTCAATGATATGACCGTTAGGTGGGTAGGATATTTGGTCAGCTGGCGCGTAGCACAGCAACGGTCGGAAATTTGAGTATCAAATTCCTCAGGGCTATCATGTTCCTCACTTGTAGGCAATTCGCACTGGTGAATTCCTAACTCCTCAGTCAGAACAAATTCCTCAGAGAACAGAAGAACTTCTTCTCTGTTACTGAAGAACTTGACTAAACTGTATGAGATTTCCAATGGCTTCACTCGAAAGGATTGGGTAGGTGTAGGATTTTGAGTTGAGCATCACTTGGAAACTTTTCCTTAGTTTTACCTCGACCCCCTTTAACAGTACAGTGTTTCCTATGACTCAAGAAGAAGAAAATGAAACTACAAAAACAAAAGTCTTCACGCTTCACAATCCACGCATGAATATCAAGTCTTCAGGGTCACACCAATTTCTTCACTTTCAAAGTCTTCAAGAAAACCAAAGTCTTCAGTTGAAGACATTCATTTTTAGGGGTCGACTTTCATCATAAATATCAAACTCCTCATAGACTTATAGACCTGTGTACACTCACAAACTCATTAGTCCCTTAACCTATAAGTCTTCAATACACCAAAATCACTAAGGGGCACTAGATGCACTTACACGGCCACACGTCCGCGGCTCCGGCCACGTGTCCGCGGTGGCAGCTAGCACGGCACCACGTCGCCCCGGCTATATAAGCCCTTCCCGAGCACCCTCAACCTCACCAAGCTTCTCCTCACACTCTGAGCTCCCTCCCCAACCACTCCATCGACCCAGAGAAGCCCTCCTCGCCCTCCATTGCCGCCATGGCTGCCTTCTGTGACCGGCTAAATTCATGACCATCGGAGCCCCATTCTCCCTCCTAGCATCACCACCAGCTCCTCTGATCTCCGGCGGCCCTCCCCGTCCTCTCAGCACTCGCTGGAGTGCCTTGTGGCCGCGCCCCAAGAGCAACCGCCGTCGCTGCGGAGCTCTCTGCCTCCGTGTCCGTCGTGGCTGGGGATCTCAGCGGCGCCCGTTTCCCCTCTAGATGGACGCGACGTCCCTCCCTGAGCCTGCCGACGTCTTCACCCCGGCCGGAGGTGGCCGAAGCCGGCCGGAGGTGGCCGAAGCCGGCCGGCCCGTCGCCGACAACGCGCCTGGCCTCGCCTCCTCTGTGCCCGCGTCAGGAGGAAGAAGAGAAGGAGTGAAGGAGAGAGAGAGCTGGCGCGGGGCCCGCCTGTAAGCCTCTCAGCGTTGACCTAAGCCTGGGCCCGCGGTGGATTAAGTGGAAGCGCATTTTGGTAAGTTACGTTTTCGTGTACTGAAAGCGTACTTCGATATGTCTTCTGTCAGTAATGCGCTTTCACTATAGCGGAAAAGTATTTATGAAAATACGCCTTCTGTTTTTCAGCCACCGGCCGAATCTGTTATATTATGAACGTTCGTCAGTTAGCCGCAGAAATGAATACTTTTTATTTGTTTTCGGCCTAACGAACAAACGGCCGTATCTTTTCAACCACAACTCCGAACGAGGTGATTCCAAGTCTCACGGTTTCGTCTCGTCGAGCCCATTATGTTGGTACCATTTTCACAATGTTTTCACATAGTGAAAATGACCATTTTGCCCTTGCCCATAAACAGCCCCCTCCGGGAAAGAACTATTTCCGGCGAATCTTTCCATGATCCTTCTGCACTTCTTCCCGTGACCTCTTCATTCCCAAGCAAGCCACGATAGCCACTTGCATGATGGATTTGCAGTAGCCATGGTTTTCAACTTGAATATTTAAATATTGTGTGCCGGTTAATATTTTGTGAATGCTTTATATATGCTTGTGAATCCATGCTTATCTTTATGCCTTTTGCATCTGTTAGTTAAATGATTACCTGCTGATGTTATTATCATGTTTTATTATGCTATTATTTCCTGTTGCTAGTGGTCATGCTATGTTGATATGTAGTGTTGTCATTATAATGGTGTTATTCATGATCATCGCTATGCCATACTATCTTGCATGTAGTAGGAAGAATGGTTTATTGTTGTTGATATGGTTAATGTCTATGCTTCACATCCATGCTCATGTTGATATCATGCTCTTATGCATTGTTATTTCATCATGTTATTATGACTCAGCATCATTTGCATTCAAGTTAAACCAGACTTTAATACAACTTGAACATCTGTTGGCTGAGTCATAGTGCCATCGAAATCGAACTGACCAGTGCAGCCACATTTGCCTTTATAGGAGGGCCCTAATGAGGTCTATTGTCGTGCCTCTCACCGGTGCCTCCAACTAGGGAAGGTTATGGGCGCGCGCTACCCTGATCAGGTAGGCGGACATAAGCCTTGTGTGCCCATAGTTGTTTTGGTACCATGTCCCCGTTTGGGACGATTGTTTTGCCACGATGGTGGTCGTTGGATGTCCGGAGTGGCATCGGGGCCACCCATGACTTAGCCCAAAGGGGAGTTGGTCGGAGTGGCCGGAAGAGTGTCATGGCGATAGATTGGTTTTGTCGGAACGCCGTTGGTCCACCCGAATGGGAGCATGAGGCCTTGGGTTCCGTGGTGTGGGTACAGTGTGCTAACCTCTGCAGAGTGTGTATAATCTATCGATAGCCGCGCCCGCGGATATGGGCCCAGTTCGTAGTAGGTCACACTATGAGTCAACAGTAATAATAACCTGACTAATAAACAACCCCGGTTTGATGAGGAAACAAGTTGGTTGATCTTTATGTGGTCACAGGAGGATCACGATGGTATTCTTGATATTGATGAGGTGATCTTGTGAGGATCACGATGGTATTCTTGATATTGATAAGGTGATCTTGTGAAGATCCCGATGGTATTCTTGATAATGATTGAAGTGATCCCGTGACCACGATGGTAAGTAAGAGTGGCATATATTTGGTGGTTACGAAGTAACCCCGAACAGAGTAAGTGATATCTGTTAGCATGTTGTATCATCATTGTTCATGTCTCAAGTAACATGTTCATGCCATGCTGATAATGTTCTAGCGGCATCATGTTCATCTTGTACATTCCATGTTGTTCTAGTTGTATCATGCTCATGCTTGTTTAACCTGTAAACGCTGTGTTATTGCTTGTCTTGATTGCTTTGGTTGTTGTTGCTTGCAAGTACATTCAATGTACTAACCTGGCGTGTCATGCCAGTTTGCAGGTCATGCTTTGTATGCTTACTTGTTTGTCATGGATCCGTTGTTGGCGAGCTAGGATAAGCGTTCTAGCCAGAGTCCCTGCGGAGTGGAGTCCATCACTATCGTCGTTATTCCGCTGCTAGAAGTTATTCCGCTGCTATGAGTTGTTCTGCTGCTAGCATAGAGCAACCTTGGCAGGCATAGTGTCACCGTGCCGATGTAATTCCCGGTTATATCAGAATCATTGTATCCCCGAGTATTTGTAATAAAGAGCTGATTTGTTCTATGCCAAGCAGTGCCGTATTCCAGAAGAATTGATCTCTGGGCTGGAATACGTGGTGTTCCGGTCTCTCTGAGCCGGGGTGCCACAGACAGTTCGTCCAGGCCTCACTAGGTGGTCAACCATAACAGTGATAATGATTATGGAAGGACTCGTCGTATGATCGGAGGTACTCGAGGAGTTATGAGTATTCCGAGGGTTGTGGGATAACCCGGAAGAGAGTAAGTTGGTAACCGGTGGCAGAAGTGAATCACTTAAGAATTTAACGTGTTGATTGACATGCTATTGTTTGCTGCATTACTTGGTTGTCATGAGCTTGCGAGTACATTCAAAGTACTCACCTGGCGTATCATGCCAGATGCAGGAGAAGCCTAGGATGGAGGTCCCGATGGTTCGTGCTACGCTAACTAGGCTATGTCCCAGCAGTGTCCCTATGGATGGAGTTTCCGCTATGTTCCGCTACGCCGTAGAGTTTCCCTAGTAGCTTCGAGGCCGCTATGTTTCATAAATAATGTAGATATTTTCATAGCACCTGGTGTGCCTTTGGCCTCACTATCGATGTAAAATATGAGCTTGTACTCAAAATTTATCAATAAAGATCAGTTCAGTTCTGTTCCAAGTTGTTGTGTATTTCCAGAAGACATGATCTCTGGGTTGGAAACACAGGTAATCCGGTTCTCTGAGCTGGGGTGCCACAATGCTTGGTATCAGAGCTGTGCTGACTGTAGGACACCCTAGTTAACCCGCGCTAGAACCAAGATTAGTGTAGGCTCTGAGTGTGCATCCTGTTTGCTGCATTTGATTGTTGCATGGCATGCATCATGATTCATTGTTTTACTAACCGTTGGCATTGTGAGTGTAGATGGCACCAGTTCCATACTACTATCAGCATGAGCCAGCACCGTTCACTTTTCCAGTACTGCTCCGTAACATCTGGCTTCGGCTGTACCCCAATGGCGAAGATCCAATGTACCAGGTGTTTCTGGAGCAGCTTGCCGAGTCAGTGTACGAGTACCACGCGGAGGCCTTTCTGACCGCGAGCTCGGATATTGGTAGCTACTCTCGCTCCTCCAAGGGCGGGACGGCTTCTACTCCGGAGCTGGTGATCCAGTTTGCTGCGATGGAGGCTTTCACTGACTTGCGCTTCCACGAGGTCGAGATGCAGACTCATCCAGGTTTCTTTCACTATCCCACCCTGTCGCCTACGACAGGGCGAGTCATTTTCGTGCCAGTTGACCCGGCGAGTGATCGTGCGACTGGTGTTTTATCTAGTTATCTGAACGCCAGTTATCGTCTGGTCATTTCCTTGGCTGAGGAGTTGTCTCGTGTCCAGGAGGCACTTGCAGCCGCGACCTCAGCACCGTCTCCACCTCATCTTACATTTCCACCTATGTATCCACCGCCAGCTCCACCTCCACGTAGGCTTGATACTCCTTCTAGTTCCACTACACCACCAGGCTTTTCGTCTGGAAGCCGACGTGAGACCCCGGTAGAGTGGGCCTCACTCCTAGCCACTCCAGCTGCTCCGATGCTGAGGCGTCATGCTCCTTCTTCCTCGGAAGGAGAACCATCTCAGCAGCGTCGCCGTGTTTCCTTTGATCCGGAGGATGTGATCCACATCATCAGTTCCGATTTCGACTCAGGATCAGATGATGAGGAGTCTTCAGTCTGGCAGTGTTCATGCCACCCGCGCCACTAGAGTGGAGGCTCGAGTTGTAGTGCATGCATCTCTGCATATGTCAACTGCCGTATGAGCAGTCTAGCCATGACATTTCCCTACTAGCTTGCCATGTATGATGTTGGGTTATCTTGTATAATTATGTTGTTCTCTTTATTTGCCCTTTTTCATGAATTTTCTTTTGGTGTCATATTACTGTGTTTTCTTTATGGACGTTGCTCATCAATTCGGTGTTTTGCAATGGAAACAAATTTAGGATGAAGAGAGGTAGTAGCCAAGGTGGTGATGGAACCCCGTTCGTCGATCCGCTAGACAGGCAGGACAGCCACCAGAAGACTTACCACCTCCACCACCTCAGGCACCGACCACCGATCAAATCATGAGCATGTTTGAAGAAAAAAGAAATCAGGATCTCATGGAATTCCTGAAAAGCATGCAAACTATGGTGGGCCAGAACAACAACAATGGGACACACTCTAAGTTGTCTGACTTTCAGCGCACCAAGCCACCCAGTTTTGGTCAAGCTGTGGACACTATGGAAGCTGATGATTGGCTGAGAACCATGGAGAAGAAGCTAGAAATAGCTCGCTGTGAGGAGTCAGATAAGGTTCCTTTTGTCACTCACTACCTAGAAGGCCAGCAGCTATATGGTGGGACAATACAAAGATAATGTGGCCTTCCGGAGAAGATATTTCCTGGGAGAAGTTCAATGAGTTATTCCGCAAGTATCATATTCCTACTGGCATAATGAAGGTGAAGCAAAGGGAATTTCTTGCTCTTACGCAAGGAAATATGTCCGTGGGGGAGTATCTAAACAAGTTTAACAATCTGGCATGGTACTCTACCCATGACGTATCCACCGAGCATAAGTCCGGGTATGATGACCGCAAGCGGAAGTTCGATCCCAAGAAGGATAACCGTGAGCAGTTTGTGCAGAAACCACGCATTTGGCAGTCAGGTCCATCTGAATACAAGCCCACATGGAACAATGGCAATAACAACAATAAGACGGTCAGCCAGAACAAGACCTTCGGCAAACAGCCAGTGATAGAGGACTGTCGCCGCAATAACACTTGCTTTACCTGTGGCCAAAGCGGACACTACTCCAAACAGTGCCCTGCCAACAACGGGAAGCCATCATCAGATTTCAAGCCACAAGTCAACACTATTGGACGCCGCCCCAACCATAACTTCAGCCACGGACGCGTCCATCATATCTCTGCTGAGGAAGCCTGCGAAGTACCAGATGTGGTCCTTGGTATGTTTTCTGTTAACGACATACCTGCAATAATTTTTTATTATTTTGGGGCTTCTCATTCCTTTATTTTGCAGAGTTTTGCCACCTTGCAAAAATTCTCCTCTTCGCTTTTGGATAAAATCATGGTGGTACAATCCCCTGGCTCCCTGCTCAGAACAAATCTGATATATAAAGGTCTGGAAATCTCGATACATGGAGTTAAATTTCCAGCTACGCTTGTTGCCATTGAATCCCCTGGATTGGATATAATACTGGGGATGGACTGGTTGACACCACACCAAGTGTGCATCAACTGCGCCACCAGAACAGTGACACTGGTTAACCCGGCAGGACAAACAGTTCAATTCCTTGCCAGCAAAATGATGTCAAGAAAGGGAATGGCATACCAAACTTCCGGTACGGATATGAACTTGATTCCGGTAGCCTGCGAATTCCAAGATGTATTTCCCGAGGAACTACCGAGGATGCCACCCGACCGGGAATTAGAATTTGCAATCGAGGTGATTCCCGGAACTGCCCCGATTTACAAGAAATATTATCGTATGCCGAGTCCAGAGCTGGTGGAATTAAAGAAGCAGTTGGATGAATTATTATAGAAGGGGTACATTCATCCAAGCATCTCGCCATGGGGATCACCCGTACTATTTGTCAAAAAGAAGAATGGAAGTCTATGAATGTGCGTAGACTATCGCCAGTTGAATGAGGTCACCATAAAAAATAAGTAGCCGCTCCCTCGTATTGATGATCTGTTTGACCAACTGAACGGAGCACGGGTATTCTCCAAGATTGACCTCTGAACAGGATATCATCAGCTAAAAATCATAAAAGAGGATATCCCCAAGACAGCTTTCACCACCCGATATGGTCTGTATGAATCTACAGTCATGTCGTTCGGATTAACGAACGCTCCAGCTTATTTCATGAGCATGATGAACAAGGTCTTCATGGATTTCCTGGACAAATTCATGGTGGTGTTCATCGATGACATCCTGATATACTCCAAGGATGAAGAAGAGCACAAGCAGCACCTCCGTGCTGTCCTAGAAAGATTAAGGACCCATCGCCTATATGCCAAGTTCAGTAAGTGTGAATTTTGGCTAAAAGAGGTGGGATTTCTGGGACACATTTTGTCAGAGCAAGGAGTAGCTGTCGACCCCAGCAAAGTAACTGCAGTTTTGAACTGGAAGACACCAGACTCAATGACCGAAGTCTGTAGCTTTCTGGGATTGCCAGGCTATTACCGTCATTTTATAGAAGGCTTCTCTAAGATAGCCAACCAACTGACAGAGTTGTTGAAGAAAAATCAAAGGTTTGTCTGAACGGCAGAATGCGACAGCAGCTTTATAGAGCTAAACACAAGGCTAACTATGGCCCCTGTCTTAGTTCTTCCAGACATCCACAAGAGCTTTGATATATATTGCGATGCTTCCAGACGAGGAATCGGCCGCGTGTTGATGCAAGAAGGGAAGGTTGTAGCATATGCATCCAGACAGCTACGACCTCATGAGGAGAACTACCCCACGCATGATTTGGAATTAGCAGCCGTGGTTCATGCCTTAAAGATTTGGAGGCATTACCTTGTTGGGCCACGATGTGAAATATACACAGACCGTAAGAGTCTCAAATATATTTTCACTCAGCCTGACCTGAATCTCAGACAGCGAAGATGGCTTGAACTGGTCAAGGATTATGACATTGGAATAAATTATCATCCGGGAAAAGCTAATGTGGTTGCTGATGCTCTTAGCAAAAAACAAGGCACCGTGAATACACTAACCACAAGTATCCAGCCACGGTTACAAGAAGAGTTTGCCAAACTCAATATGGTGCTATGCAGTCCACTTAACCCAGATATCTTGGAAATTACTCCAACACTTATGGAAGAAATTAAAAAGGCTCAAGAACCAGATGAAGGAATACAAGAGATCAAGGAACTGATTCAGCAGGGGAAGGCCAAGTCTTTCCGTGTGGATGCTCAAGGCACCTTATGGTTTGAGAAACCGATATGCGTGCCCGATCAGAATAATCTGAGGCAGCAAATACTCAGAGAAGCTCATGAGTCCGCATACTCTATTCACCCGGGAGGCACCAAGATGTACCAGGATCTGAGAGAAACCTTTTGGTGGCCAGGAATGCGAAGGGACATAGCATACTATGTCGCCTGCTGTGACATCTGCAACAAAGTCAAGGCTGAGCACCAGAAACCCGCTGGGCTATTGCAACCATTACCGATTCCCTAGTGGAAGTGGGACAACATATGCATGGACTTCATTGTTGGACTACCCAAGTCAACAAGAGGCCATGATGCTATCTGGGTCATTGTGGATATACTCACAAAAGTGGCTCACTTTATTCCGGTAAAGATCACTTTTAACACAAATCAGCTTGCACAACTCTACATGTCCCGGATAGTCAACCTTCATGGAGTACCCAAGTCTATTACCTCGGATAGAGGCTCTTTATTCACCTCAACATTCTGGCTACGATTGCACCAAGCCTTGGGAACCATGCTAAAGCATAGCACGGCGTACCATCCGCAGACAGATGGACAGACCGAACGAGTGAACCAGATACTAGAGGATATGCTTCGGTCCTGTGCTCTCACTATGGACCCAAATGGGAGGATAGCTTACCCTATGCGGAATTTTCCTATAACAACAGTTATCAGTCAAGTCTTAAAATGTCACCATTTGAAGCACTGTATGGACGGAAGTGCCGCTCCCCATTAAATTGGTCCCAGACAGGAGATAGTCGTATCTTTGGCACGGACTTGATGCTCGAGGCTGAGAGAGAAGTCAAGGATATTCAGGAGCGTCTTCGGGCAGCCAAGTCCCGTCAAAAGAGTTATTACGACCCAAAGCACCGAGAAGTGACTTTTGAGCCCGGAGAATATGCTTACCTTCGAGTAACCCCCATGAAGGGAGTGAAAAGGTTTCATACCCGAGGAAAGCTTGCACCAAGATACATCGGTCCCTTTCGAGTGATTGCTAGGAGAGGCAGGGTAGCATATCAGTTGGAACTACCACCGGAGTTGTCTGACATTCACGATGTTTTCCACATATCACAGTTAAGAAAGTGCATTGCACCACCGATCAAGCAAGCAGATATGGGTGAGCTAGAACTAGATAAAGATCTGACCTACAAAGAGAAACCTGTCAGAATCCTGGATGAGATGCAAAGAACTACCAGGAGTAAGGTGATCAGGTTTTACAAGGTAGTGTGGGATCACCACACTAAGGAAGAGGCTACCTGGGAAAGAGAGGATTTTCTAAGATCCGCATACCCGTACTTGTTCCCTGAGCAACTGTATCTCGAGGACGAGATTCATCCTAAGGGGGTAGGTTTGTGACACCCTGGTTTTGGGCAACTTTTTGTTTTCTAAATCTTTTTGGCTTTATTTGAATTCTGGATTGTTTTGAACCTTTTCAATTGACTTTGGACTTATTAATCTTTTTCTCAGTGACCTAAAGCCCTCACCACCTTGCCAAAACTTTGCCACACATCTCTTGGATCCAACTTCAATTTTAATCTTTTCCAATAATTTATTTCCTTCCTTTGGGAAATTATGTCACCACTATGGGTTGTGAAGCAACCTATAATTCTGATGATCAGAAGAATCCTAAGCTCATGCCACACCTTCTTATCATCATATAGTCTCATAATCTTCAAAAACATTCCATAGCCCAGTACAAAATTTTGGCCAGAATAATTATTTTCTTTCTGGTCAGAATTGGTCAATTGTGAAGCAACCTCTATTTTCCTAGCTCAGAAAACTCTCAGAAAATTCCCTGAGATAATAGGGAACCTATCTAGCCACAATATCCAAAAATATCACTTTGGCCAAAACTACTTTTTAGCAACAAGGCTCTGCCAAGTTTCTACACATTTTGAACCTCTGCGAAGGAAGTACCATCTAGAGATATCTTTTTGAGTTGAAATTTTTATGGCATCTTCTACACATCAAATGACTTCCTCCTACCAAATTTCAGCTCCATCAGATCTACTATATGAGTGAACCAAGTTCATCCAGTTTCTGGACCAGTATGGCAGCTTACACATGAACCCTATCCAAAACTCTTCCAAACAATTTCAAACTTGGTCAGCCTGTAGTCCTTCCAACATGGATCACTCCAGACATCTCCCCTGGCTTCATCTCTAGCTCACCTCTTCTCTAGATCTATCTCTATGTTTCTGTCAGAAACTGTTGCTGAGGCTACTCTTCGTATCAGTGAGGTGTTGGGCAAACTAGTGGCACGGGAGGGCTCAACGTGGCAGGGTCGACAGGCCAGACATGACCTGGCGAGCTAGTTCACGCCGCGGGTGCCTGTGCACGCGGTGACCGCGTGGCCAGCCTGCCAAACACGCACTCTGGGCGCCGGCAGGCTCGGGTCTCGTCGGAGGTTGACGACCACGTCGCTGTACGCTGTCCCCTTGCACCGACGAGCTTCCCTCCGTCCACCTGTCTGCCCAGAACCTTCTCCCCTCGCCGAAATCGTCCCCGGCGGCCGCCACGCACGCGGGCACTATTCCGCCCGTGCGGCCACAGTGGCTCTGCCCCCCGTCGTTTTCCTCCGCGTGCGGCCACCCACGCATTAACTCCTCTGCCCTCTCCCGTCTCGTCGCCCGCTCCCGACCAGCCAGCAGTGCGTCCTAGCGCCGGCGATGTGTCCCACGCCTCGCCGTTTCCAAAGAGCTCGCCTGAGCTCAACTCCGGCTATAAAAGGGCACACCCAGCCCCTCCGAGCTCCTCACCCCACATCTCCACCTCCCAATCGTCCTCCCGAGCAGCGAGCCAAGGGTGAGAGGCCCTCTGGCCTCGAACCTCGCCGGAGATCCGCCGCCACCCGAGCCCAGCCACCTCACCGTTCCACTCCTCCCCGGCCTCCTCTGACTCCACCACTGAACTCAGCTCATTCCACTGATCACGCCCGACTGCTTACCCGAGCAAATCGCCGCCGGAACAGCCGTCTCCGACGGCACCTAAGCACCGCCGCCGCCGGAGAGGAAGGGGACGACGCCGTCCGACCATCTCTCGCAACTCTGCTAGTACGTGCGTGCTCGTCTCCGTGCGCTCTATCCATCCCCGTAGTCATTGGACCTCGCCACCGTCCGCATCGCCAGCGACGATCGCCGGAGCCCCGCCTCTCTCTGTTTCCCTCCTTTCCCCTTTTAAATCTGACGAAGGGGCCCACTGGTCAGCGGCTCGCCGAAGCGGTAAGTGGAGGCGCCCCTCCACTTTACGCCTTCGACGTGGCCTGCTATCAGTTTTTCAATTTTCTGTTTATTTCCAGAGTTGACTAGAAACTTTGACTGTTAATAACTTTTTATCCATAAGTCCAAATCAATTGATTCTTTTTGCATTGGGTTTGTCTTGAGCTCCTCTACTTTTCTGGTAAATTTGGTATTTTTTTTGTTGTTCACAGAATTTCTGGTGCACAAAACAGTGAAATGTGACATTTTCAATTGCTATTTTAAAATATTTTCAGAAGGGAACTTTGGTGGTATTGAAGACCAGGAGTTTTTGGGCAACCCAACAGAGCAAGGCAAGCTAGGACACTCATTTCATGAAGCATTTCAATAGCATTGCATATTTAAATGAATTACTTCCATTTACTTGCTATATAATAATTCATAGTAAATTAATTTAATGCCTAGTTGCTGTCATCATAAGTTATTATGATAAACCACTATGCTTGCTAAATGAAACTTAGTCGGTTGATCTAGAGTCACCTGTCCGGGCTTATCCGTGCAACCACATTTGCCGATATGGGATGGCCTTGACTTGGTCTGGCTCCGTGCTCTTTCACCGGTACCTCCAGACAGGGAGGGTTATGCATGCGTGCTACCCTGATCAGGTAGACGGTGATAACCCTGTGAGCCCAGTTGAGTATTGTCCCGGCGTCCCCGTTTGGGACAGTTTAGTTTGGCCACAATGGTGGCAGGTGTTATGAGGTGACACAGGGGCCACCCAGGGCAGGACTCCGGGGGAGGATGAATGCCGGTGGTACGATGGGAGAGTCACGGGTCAGGCGGGTTTCGTTAGAGCAACGCTGGTCCACCCGAATGGGATCACGAGGTCAGGTGCTCCATGGTGTGGGTAAAGTGCGCAACCTCTACAGAGTGTAAAATCTATTCGAATAGCCGTGTCCACGGTATTGGACAGTCCGTCCAGACCTCACTAGGTGGTCAACCATAACAGTGATAACGATGATGTAAGGACTCGTTGTATGATCGAAGGTACTCGAGGAGTTATGAGTATTCCGAGGGTTGTGGGATAACCCGGAAGAGAGTAAGTTGGTAACCGGTGGCAGAAGTGAATCACTTAAGAATTTAACGTGTTGATTGCCATGATATTGTTTGCTGCATTACTTGGTTGTCATGAGCTTGCGAGTACATTCAAAGTACTCACCTAGCATATCATGCCAGATGCAGGAGAAGCCGAGGACGAAGGTCCCGATGGTTCGTGCTGCGCTAACTAGGTTATGTTCCAGCAGTGTCCCTGTGGATGGAGTTTCCGCTATGTTCCGCTACGCCGTAGAGTTTCTCTAGTAGCTTCGAGGCCGATGTTTCATAAATAATGTAGATATTGTCATAGCGCCTGGTGTGCCTTTGGCCTCGCTATCGATGTAAAATATGAACTTGTACCCGAAGTTTATCAATAAAGATCAGTTCAGTTCTGTTCCAAGTTGTTGTGTATTTCCAGAAGACATGATCTCTGGGTTGGAAACACAGGTATCCGGTTCTCTGAGCCGGGGTGCCACAGTAGCCAACCCTGACATTTTGTCGAATGCTCAGCGTGCATGTCCAGAGCACGACCAGAGTGCCTGTACTGCAGCCAGTGGCATCAAGCTACTGTTGTGCCTTTGTTCCTTCCCTCGCTCGCCCTAGCTCTCCTCTGGATAGACCCGACCACCTAGAAGTTCGCCGACATCTTCCCTTGGCCCCTAGCACTGTCCACCACCACCCACGCCAGCCACGACCGACCACTATGGCAAACACGCCACCGCCCAAGCCATCTGAGCCATCCAGCTCGCCCTCGCCTCAATCCTCTCCTACCTGAGCATCTGCACGGCTCGACGAACACCTCAACGCCCCCAACGACCTCGCCACCATCTTCCTTCTCCATGAATGGCCGCCGCCCACGCCATGGTGGCTGGTGGATAACTTTGGCCGCCCCCCTACGCATTCACTCCTCTGCACCACCCAGCGTACCTCCCCTGCAACGTGTCACCTCCCCGCAACACCAGGCCACCGTCCAAACCGCCCCGAGGCCCTGCTGTCAGTCACCGAAGCCGCACGCCGTGCGCCATGACTGCGCACGAGCTCTACTATGGGGAGGAGTGGATAGAGCCAATTCGGCTGCGCTGGCGCATCGAGGAGCTTCCTCCGGCCTCACTGACGCTCACCGACCACCCCTGCCAACCCCAACCACCTCCACCAGCCATCATCACTTCACCGTAATGCGAACCACTTCGGCCATTGTTCCTCACCTATATAAAGCCCTCCCCGAGCTCTGACAAGCATCCTAACCATTCCCCCACCCCCTATAACCCCCTCGAGGCAACCAAACCACCGGAGGATCCTGTGCTCCTCGACTCCGGCAACTACTGCCGCCAGCACCTCCATGCATATTCCCACACACTCAGTGCCTCTCTCTCGCTAATCTATTCACCACTAGAGTCCATGAGCCACCACCAACCCACCCCTATCCTCAATTCAGCTCAAGGACAACCATGGGCGAAGTCCCTCTTCTGCCCGACACCGCCGTCCGCCAGAAACCCCGTCCACCTCCCCGACCAAGGCTACCACCGGGCGGACCGCCTTGACCCCCTGAGCACACCCATCTGATCAGCACTCCGAGGGACGCCACCATTCGCCGACGAGGAGTGCCGGCGACCTCGCTCTGTCTTTGCTGGAGAGAATGGTGCGGCGAGGACAAGTCAAACCTGACAGGTGGGCCGGGCGGGCCCACTGTCAGCGACCCAGCGTTGTGCCAGCTCGTCCTAAGTGGAAGCGTAATTCCAAGAGTATGCCTTCTCTGCTATAAAGTGCAATCAGACGGAAGCGTAAACACTAAAGTACGTTTTCATTTCTGAGAAGCGTATTTCCAGCTGAAACGTTTTCTTTTTAAGTTTTATTTAAAAACAGAATTTGACCACAACTTTGACTACCTCTAGTTTTTAAACCATACCTCCAAACCAATTGATTCTTTTTCTGTTATCTCTCAAATTTCATCTAGTTTGTTTTACTATTTATTTCAAAATTTTCCAAACAACTTTTTTGTACTATTTTGAAATTATGTGGTGATTGCAATACTTTGGAAAATAGGGAAAATGGAGGGAAGAGGATTTTCAAAACTTTTGGAGTGCACTCAACCCTTCTACATGCTCAAGGCAAGCATCTTGGACACTTGATATGATGAATGTTTGGTTGTTTTCTTGCTAGAATATTTGAATCATGATTATGATAATTTCAAATGAAGATTTGCATATTGCTATTTATACATGCATGGTTCATTGATAATATTTTACCCTAACTTAAACATGAAGTATGAGTGGGTGTGGTTATTTTCACTTGTCACCTGTGTCCATGTTGGTCCGATCTAATCTGCAGGAAAGAGTCAGTCATGAGAAAAAGTGACTGTGAGACTTAAATCTCGTTGTGTCGAGAATGATCAGTGAGGGCATGTTGGGACATGCTAGGTGGTGACCCTGTTGGGTACTACCAAGGAAAGAAATTGTGCTAATCATTGCAGGAAAATATAAGCCGCTTGACTCGACCGTAGATTGATTCTTGTTCTGGTAACCCCCATACTTGATTCGTGCTACCACATGTCCCTGCCACAGGTAGGGTATGGTTCAGTAAGTTGTTAACCCGTTTCCCGCACACACCATACAGAGGGCCACGATGAGGGTTTCCCTGTTCAAGGAATAATGCCAGTCATCGGGACAGGGGGCATGGGTGTTTCCGGCTGAGGCCGAGAGGGGGGCACCCCTTAGTTAGCGCGCGGTATAAATGGTGATCCCATGCAAGGTTGTGACCTCTCCATCTTAGAGTTTTTCTTGAGCAATGCTTTGGGTGATTCCTGGCATCAGGAAAGATAAGCCGGTGTGTGCTGGTTAGGTGTGTTTTCAACCCAAAGGTCGTAATCAGAATTAGTCAACATCTCGGGGTTGACTAAGGAAATCCTTTACTTGTGGGTAAAGACTACACCCTCTGCAGAGTATAAAAACCTATTCGAATAGTCATGTCCGTGGTTAAGGACTATAGTCTGGGTTGGTCAAGTGTCGGTCTTCGGAGGAAATAATTAAATTGAGCATGATTCATTTTTGCAAGATAATTATTGGCACCACTAATGCTATCATGGATATCTTTGTTATCATGAATATTATTGCTATAAATATTATGGTTATTTTGGACTAACCATTTATCTTATTTGAATTTACCGAGTGTCACTTGAGATGGCCAGACTACCCGTGAACTCAGTTTTTCTTTTCTTTTCTCAGTATCACTTGGGATGGCTAGACTACCTGGATACTCAGTTTTATTTTCAAGACCTCTTGAGGCGTCGCTTTCAGACACCCGTTTGGCATTTTCCTTGGAATCCCTCAGGCGGTCCAATGCCCGATGTTCCATTTTACTTCTTGGGTTATTACTAATATAAATTATTTATTCATCCGCATCGTATTAATAATTACAATGCCATGCTTTAGTTTCAGTCAGCATATGCATATAACTATAATCCACCATGAACATATGCATTTGGTATATCTTTTTTTCATGATGTTTGCGAGTACATTCAAACGTACTCACAGGCTTGTCCCTGGCTATTGTCTTGGCCAGATCACAACTTGGACAGGAGCACCACAAAGATCCCACAACCTAGGAATGGGAGATAGCAGCCACGTGAGATAGAGTTAGCCAGGTTAGCTATTCCTGTGGGAATGGACCCCATAGACGTTGGAGATCCACGAGCCGCTTCCGTCATCCACCACTAGAGATCCGTGTTATTCTTAATGGACCTTTATGGTCTTATACTCAAATTCAAGTAACTGCTTGGAATTCTGTATCAAGGAAGTGTCCACCAGCAATAGTAATCCTGGGGCAGGTGATGACACAAGGGTCATTTGCTGGGAATTTATGTCCCGAAAAACCAGCCCTGACACCAATCTAGTGCCGAGGGGCCAAAGTACTAGCACACCATCAAGGCACGCGAGGCAGGGAAACGATCCCGAGCCTCCTCTCCATCCAAGGAGCCTCCCTTCATTCGACGCACATAGGGATATGCCCCCCATAGCACACCCACCCCGGTGGCATGCTACGTGCCTCGCTGACACAACTTTGTGTTCAAAATACAACTGGCAGATGTGGGGCTTAAACACCAAGAGTTCAGTTCAACCGCACCATGGACTAACGCGTCTTCGGACGATGAACAGGTACCATCTAGGACCTATCCAGCATCAAGCCCGAATAACACGGCGACCTCTCGAAGCCCCCTATCAAGGGTCCATCACCGAATAATCGTCCTCTTCATGGAGTCCTTCCGCCAAACAGAAGGAAAGGCGCAGACGTGTAGTAGGGCATAGTGAGGGTTTCAACTCATATGTCGAAGCCCTGCGTAAACCTTTCATCTGTAAGTTTTTCCTTTTTTCGAAGCATTCATGTCAGATGTCTTTTTTGACAGTTCAAAATGTACGCCTAGACATCATGAGCTTATTGGAAATAAAGCAAACCGTTCACAGTCTTCCTACAGTTATCTATACTGCACTTTCCTTTTTTCCTGCTCTTCGACCCTGTCTTAATCAAGCATGGTACATATTTGATTTCATATACAAACCGGCTAATCGACAGGGGGCTTGACATTAACGCTCGCCCTATAAATCAAGTCTGGCACCCTTTTTTTCCGGTGTTCGGCGTCTCGGATGTTGCATTATATGCATCGGTTCCAAATTGTGTCTTAGGTCAATAGTTGGGTTGCCCCACTCCTGTGCTTGCCTTCTTACGTTCTGCATGTTTGGCTAAGAAGGTAAAGGGAGAACCACTGCGATTGTGCCTCCGGCTAGTCCAGACAAGTACCTCAGTGGAGAAAGCCGAAAACTGACTGTCATAATACGTGAGAACTGGTCGGTGATCCGATGACAAGTCCTTAAACTAAAAATCATTAGCGATTGCTCCGTGCAATACAAAGGATTTGTTTTCAAACAAATTAGGTGATAGATGCAAGGCCCGTGGGTTCGCCGCACATCTCACCACACCGGGGGCTAGTTACCAGCCCCCACAGTCAAGCTCCTATGGCTAAGTGAAAGTAATAAAACCGCATAGTCTGATAGCTTTGTTTCCCTCCTACACTACCGCCCCTAGGCACCGAGAAGTCGGCTAAGGGTTACAGTGAGGAGGACAAAACACCCCTCGTACCATCTACGTGGGGGCTGAAGCCGATGACTGGTAGCTTTCAGAATGAAACGGCTGCATAGGAGTCAAAATTAACATAAACACACACAAGTATGATAACCCATACAAAATACCACTGCATCATAAAGCATAAGATTTCACCACAAATTCATACATAATGGCTCAACTACTCAAGGATTACATCCTTCGAACACTGCGCCTCTAGCGCCCGAGCCCCATCCATCACGGCGGAGAAGTACTGCTCTGGGCGCCGATGCTCCTTTCCAGCTAGAGGAGGTCCGATAGCCATCTCAACTGGTTTGATCTTCGGCCAATGCACCATTGTCTTCAAGAATGCCATCCGAGCCCCCTCAATGCACACCGAGTGCTTAACGGTCTCAATCTGGGCAGAAGCGTCACACAGCTTCACCACTAGACCAAAGTAGCTGCTCGGTATGGGCTCGGAGGGCCATAGCCGGACACAGAGGTCCTTCATGGCCGGTTCTGCCATCTGGTGCAGCTCCATCAAATGCTTCATTTGATTCATGAGGAGGAGAGGGTGCTCAAGCGCCTGGAATTGCGCCCAGATCAGCCTCAGCTCGGCGTCTCCCTCCCGGGCCGCATAGTGCCTTGTTGCGTCAGCCACACTCTTCGGGAGATCCGCAAACGCGCCTGCGGAACGCCAGACCCGGGTGAGCAACATGAATCTGTGGCCACCAAAGACACTCTGCAGTAAGTACTGCTTTCTATTTGCAATTTGCTTCACTTGTCGGAGCTCCTCCCGGGCGCACTGTGTCTCCGATCGCGCCTCTTGGATCTCCGTCTTTATATTCGCCAGCTCGGCGGCGTGATCCTTATTTTTCTGCTCAAGGTCCACACATTTAGTGATGGCATCCTTGAGCTCTTGTTGCACTTCGGCCACTCTGGCCTCATGCTTCTCGCGCTCGGTTTTTACCAGCGCGAGTTCGGCGGCTGCCTATTCGGTCATCGCCTTCTGTTCGGCTGCTTCCTTCTTGGCCTTCAGTAGCTCATCCCTGAGGCCATCGACCACTCCAGCGGCAGCTGCAAAATCACCTCTTGCTTAGCGATAGTCCCGAATACTCTGCTAGATAAAGGAAAACATGGAATCACGTCTCAAACAGACTAACCTTGCACCTTGTCAAACCGCTTGTTAACGAGGTCGAGCTCCCCATCGGAGCTCTTGAACTTCCGATTCATTTCAGCCAGTTCGGCGGCGTTGGCTGCTGCCGCCAACACTGAGGCCTGGAATCATATAGCAAGCATCTTAGTTAGCCTATGGTTCTAACGGTCTTGATCCTCAGCCAGGATTTTTCAAAGCCTGCCAGAGTCTCGGGGGCTGCCATGTATATAAGGACCGCCAACATATTGCACTTTTAGAAAGAAAAAGCATTACATTGCTTACGTCAAAGCCCATCAGGAGGCCATCAAAAGCTTATTTTAGTCCGTTGTTAACGGACCGAACGCTTTCTACGATTACGGAGGAGTTGTTCACAGCCTCCGCCATCATGTCCGGCCACTCAGCCATGACCCGGTCCCTAGTGTTCGGCACTGGCGGCGGGACCCTGGCTCCCCCTTCGGTGGGGGGTGGCTGTGATGCTTCGGAAGGCCGTGATTGCCTCGAAACCGTCTTCTGAGAGGACTCGGCTTGTCCGAGCTCCTTCTCCTAGTCTTCGGCGGCCGGAGTGTTAGCCTCGGCCATGTCGATGTCACCACCACCACCCGTGTTCGGCGCGGGAGGGGTCCTTTGGGACAGCACCTCCCCGGTCTCCCCGATGATCAGAGGAGGTGCGGAGTGCGATGCACCTCCACTTTCTGCCAAATTGGTCGGCGGAAAAGTGCCCTCCGACATCTGGTCCATGGGGAGGTCACATGGCAGGCTGTAACATGGGAATACGCACGATGTCAGTAACAAATTAGCGGAACCGACGCCCGAATAGTCTTCGGATTTTTACCTTTCGGCGCGTGGCTTGACCCTAGGAACCTTCTCCGGGACCTTCTCAGAGGCTACAGATTCCTCATCGGAATCCGAGCTGTCGTAGGGCAAGACTAACTTGCCCTTGCTTCTTTTCGAAGCCTGGGGAGGCTACTCCTCCTCGGCGTCGGCCGACGCCGCCCTCTTCCTGGTGTGGGAGGACTCGCTCTCCTCCTCGTCCTGCTCTTCATCCTGCTCCCCCTCGAGTGTAGAGGGGGCATGGGTGTCCCCAGACTTGGTGTCCGCAGGGACTCATGGGTGGAGGCCCTCCCGGGCCTCCCTCGTGGGGTTCTTCTTCTTCTCCTTTTTCTCTGGTGCCTTGTACGACGCCACGGTCAATAGCTCCTCCAGTTGAGCTGATCTGGGGTCTTCGGGCAGAGGGGCCGAGCTAGAGATAAGCACGGCCTTCTTGAGCCAGTTCTGCATAAAGGAGAAGGAGAAGGTAAGGACATTAACCGTATTACAAATCCGAACACAAAACGGATGATTTATCATTACCTCCTTAGCGGGGTGCCCGGCGTCAAGGCCGATGTCCTCCTCTTTGGCCAGCCATGTCTTTTGCAGCTTGAATAGCACCTTCCACAGCTTTTCGTGGGTGGTGCTGAAGAAGCACAGCACGGTGCGGGGGTCTTCGTGCTTCCTGGTCCACATTGGGGTGGCCCGGAGTTGGCAAGGAAGGAGGCGGCGGTGGAGCATGACCTGGACCACATTGGCCAGCTTGGCTCCCGCCTTCATCATATTGGAGACGCACTTCTGCATCGCCTCCACCTCTGCAGTGGACCCCCACTGAAGACCCTTCTTTGTCCATGAGGTTAGCCTCACTGGGGGTCCAGATCTGAATGCCGAAGCGGCCGCCCAGGCCTCTTCACGAGGCTCTGTGACGTAGAACCACTCTTTCTGCTAGTTTTTTATAGTGTCGATAAACGAGCCCTCCGGCCACCCGATTCGGGTGAGCCTGCTCACCATTGCCCCCCCCCCCCCCCCGTAGCCTGCCTGCTAGCCATCGACGATCTTCGGCTTGACGTTGAACACTTTCAGCCATAGGCCGAAGTGCGGTTGGATCCGGAGAAAAGCCTCGCAGATGGTGATGTAGGCCGAGATGTGCATAAAAGGATTTGGAGCCAGGTCATGGAAGTCCAGCCCGTAGAAGAACATTAGTCCCCATACAAAGGGGTGAAGCGGGAAGCCCAGCCCCGGATAAAGTGGGGAATGAACACCACCCGCTCACCGGCATGGGGCGTCGGTATGACCTGGCCCTCCTCGGGGTCCCGATGAACAACATTAGCCGAGAGATAACCCACGCGCTTCAGGTCCTCGATGTCATCATTGGTGACGCTCGAGGCCTCCCATTTTCCCTTCGCTCCAGATCCGGCCATGGCCGAGTACGGGGGAGAGGAGTCTCTGAGGAAGGTTGGATCGGGGCACTTGAGCTCTATGGATTGGGAGGAGTTGTGGAAAGAAGAGGAAGAAGGCGTAAGGGGATAGCTGCGGCTGGTCTCTTTTTATAAGCATTCGTGATACCAGGAGTCCTTTAAATGCGCCGCTGGCCTCGCCACTTCCCGATATACTCGAAGCGTCATGCGTGGGTGGATATGGGGTATGATTGATCAAATCCCTTAAAGAACGGGACATGATCTTCACTTTGATGGGACGTGCCAATGAAGGGGTTGCCTCAAGCCGCGCATCGGGTCCTCATAATGGTTCGATGTTTTCGGGGCCGTGACCCTTCACCGAAAATTGTCAGTTGGCGGTATTATTCACATTTGAGCGATTGGCCTTCAAGGCTAAAGTAAGGCCGATAGTTCGGAATCCGGATACAGCGTGGCTTGACACGTGTCCGAATTGGGCCGAGTACCGCCTAATGACTTAACTGGAGGAGATTATTTCGAATACTCAAAAGGAAGGGAACTCGCCTGCAAGCCAGATTGTGGATACGGGAGTTGCGAGACGACGGCGTTGAAGGCTAGTACGAGGGCTACTGAGGGAGTCCTGGACTAAGGGGTCCTCGGGCTGCCGGCCTATCTCTCGTGGGCCGAACAATTGGGCCGCGCTATATCCGGACCGAAGACCTTTTGTGTCTTGGTGTGTACCCCAAGTCAAGATGGAAGATTAGGCATTCCTGTTCCTTTGATGTAACCGACTACATGTAAAACCTAGTATCCCTGGTGTCTATATAAACCAGAGGGTTTAGTCCATAGATCCCAAGAGAACATCTACCATCCTATTAGCCCAAGGTTTAGTTCATCTGATCTCGTGGTAGATCGACTCTGTAATCCTCGTATACACAAGCAATATAATCAAGCAGGACATAGGGTTTTACCTCTTAGGGAGGGCCCGAACCTGGGTAAATATTGTGTCCCGCGTCCCTTGTTCCCCATCGATCCAAGGTCCACAGTTCGGGGGGCCCTACCCGAGATCCGCCGGTTTTGACACCGACAGCATCGGAATAGGAACTATCGGAATACAATAGTAGCACAATCTAATGCAAGAATAAGACAGAAGGAATGGGCGATATCTGGATGATCAAGGGGGGTTTGCTTGCCTGGAAGCTCTACCAAGAAGGACGGTTCATCATCGACGTAGTCGATCACAAGGACATCTGCAGCGGTCTCGGGGTCTACCGGAGAAGGAGGGGGAAGAAACAATAAATAACAGGCATACAAATGCAACACAATGCATGACATGTCAATATGTGGTGTTGATGTGACCTAATGCAATACTAGGCATTTTAAAAGAAGAGGGAAAATATCTGGTAATATTTTCCCAGCTCTAGGTGTTTTTCGGTATATTGATCCAGGGGCAAAATGTTGATGTTCACTATGTTAGAGGGGTGTGTCAGGTATGTGGATGACATAATCGAATTCTTCATATTTTTCTAATCATTTTTCATATATAAATTATTTTTATTTGATTTACGGTTTATTTTCTATGATTTTTCAAAGTTTAAATGATTTTCTGAAATTTCTAGATTTATTATTAATTAAAATTTAGTTTAATATTAAATTGCTACATGCACACAGAGAAGTGTACACAGCAGATGGCTGTCTGGCTGATAGAAGGGCCCGGGTCAACAGCCTAGTCAGCAGTTGACTGGACCGTTGACTGGTCAACTGGTTCAGGCGGGACTCAGCTGTAAGTGTTACAGTTATTTAACAGCGGGTTAATCTTTATCTTTACCTACTAATAAACATGCAGTACTTCTATCGTTCACCGTCACGGCATTTTTTTTAAAAGTCCATGTAGTTTTCAATAATTGAACCCGCAGTCCCTTTTTAAGTGGATGCGAGAAAACATTCTGTTTTTACAAAATAACCCTTGTATTTGTGAGAATTCCGCACTCTTCCATCCCTCGACCCCGGCTGCGTCTAGCGACGCCGCCACCCCGCCGCCGGCCCGCGCTCTCCCACGCTGACAACATCTCTCCCCTACCGCCGCCGGCCTCCGCTCTTTCCGCACCGGCGACCTCCCCTCTCCTCCTCTCCCTTTCCTTCTCTTCCTTCCAGATTGAGAAGGGAGGCCATGGCGCTCCCACCGCAGCTGGATCCAGGCCAAGCCCGTGGGGTTCCAGCTTGACCTCCTCGTAGCGACCACGGCGACGGGATCTATGGATCCACGGCCACGGTGGTGCGAGTGCCCAGACGCAGGTGTGAGAAGAGAGGAGGCAGGGCCATGGCGTTCCTGCCGCAGCCGGATCACTGGCTCCACCACTAGCTCCTCGCACTTGCCAGTGACGACGGCGGCTCCGAACCCTAGCGGACGCTCCTGCTCATCTTCCTCCACACCTTCGCTCGTGCCCGCCTTCCTCGATGCCATATTCATCGCCTACAAGGACGCAGCTTCCTCTCTGGGGACAGGGATGGTAACTCCTTGTCAGTGTCCCAAGTACAGAGTCGCTCCTCGACAGACAGAATGTTGCCAAATCGGACAAGGGGGACAGCGTGGCAGCAGAGGCTCGTCCTTCAACCAATCAGGGGCAGGGGTGCGCCATCGTCAAGCCACCTCGGATCAAGCATCCGAACCGCAGGTTCGTGGGCCCAGAGTGGGTGAACTCTACATAAGGGAGCCAGCGCGGCTGGTTCGTCATCCGGGCTTGGATCACGGCAAACGGCACGGCTGGCATCGTCTGTACTTTCTTTCTTCCTTTCCAAGTAGAACTCCATCAGAGAAAGTGTATTGTGCGAGAGTGGTTGTAATTCCTCGAACTAGAGAGTGAAATAGATCGAGCTCCTAACATCATGGTATTAGCTAGCCACCCACCACCCCTCCGCCATTGCCGACGCCACCATTCCACCGCACTAGAAACTCGCCGCCAGAAGCAAGCGCGCGATACCCTCATTGCCACCATGGATCTGGCGCTGAAGGAGTACCTGAATGGATCGAGAAGAGGTGTCTAGAGGGGGGGTGATTAGACCCTCAACAAATAAAGGAGGCAATTTTTAAGTTCTTCAAGTTAAGGTGGAGTTTTAGCACAAGTTTAAACATTCACAATACATATCAAGCAAGCATGGCAAGAGTATATGAGCAGCGGAAAGTAAAGCATGCAATTTGCGAGAATGTAAAGGGATGGGATTGGAGTGTGCAAACGCAATTGGAGACACGAAGATTTTTGGTGTGGTTTCGATAGGTGGTGCTATCGTACATCCACGTTGATGGAGACTTCAACCCACGAAGGGTAACGGTTACGCGAGTCCACGGAGGGCTCCACCCACGAAGGGTCCACGAAGCAGCAACCTTGTCTATCCCACCATGGCCATCGCCCACGAAGGACTTGCCTCACTCGGGTAGATCTTCACGAAGTAGGCGATCTCCTTGCCCGTAAAAACTCCTTGGTTCAACTCCACAATCTTGACGGAGGCTCCCAAGTGACACCTAACCAATCTAGGAGACACCACTCTCCAAAAGGTAATAGATGGTGTGTTGATGATGAAGTCCTTGCTCTTGTGCTTCAAATGATAGTATCCCCAACACTCAACTCTCTCTCACGGATTTGGATTTGGTGGAAAGATGATTTGAGTGGAAAGCAGCTTGGGGAAGGCTAGAGATCAAGATTCATATGGTTGGAATGGAATATCTTGGTCTCAACACATGAGTAGGTGGTTCTCTCTCAGAAAATGTATACTGGAAGTGTAGGCACGTTCTGATGGCTTTCTCCATGAATGAAGAGAGGGTGGAGGGGTATATATAGCCTCCACACAAAATCTAACCGTTACACATAATTTACCAAACTCGGTGGGACCGAATCATAAAACTCGCTCAGACCGATTTAGTTCAAAATGTGAACGTTAGGATTTTCGATGGGACCGATATGATCAACTCAGTGGCACCAATGTGCTAGGGTTAGGGTAAAACCTCATCTCGGTTTGACCGATTACACAAACTCGGTGGGACCAATTTTGGTAATAAGCTAACCAGAGAGTTGGTCAAGCAAACTCGGTGGGACCGAAATGAGTGCAATAGGAAACAGAGAGTTTGCAAGCCCATCTCGGTGAGACCGGGATCCCATCGGTGAGACCGAACTGATTAGGGTTTCTGGCAGTGGCTATGTCAAAAGAACTCGGTGGCGCCGGATAGATCAAATCAGTGGGGCCGAGTTTGACTTTTGGTTTGGGACATATGTGGATATGAGAAAGTGGTTGAGGGCTTTGGAGCATATCACTAAGCACTTTGAGCAAGCAAGCCATTAAGCAACACCTCATCACCTTTTAATAGTATTGGCTTTTCCTATGGACTCAATGTGATCTTGGATCACTAAAATTAAAATGTAGAGTCTTGAGCTTTAGAGCTTGAGCCAATCCTTTGTCCTTAGCATCTTGAAGGGGTTCCACATCCTCTTGTCCACGCCACTTCACTGTTGAACTCATCTGAAATATACTAGATAAAAGTATTAGTCCAACAAGAGATATGTTGACATTAATTACCAAAACCACCCAGGGAGCACTTGTGCTTTCAATCTCCCCCTTTTTGATAATTGATGACAACATACATCAAAGCTTTAGATAAAGATATAGAGAATAGCAAGTAAAGCTTTGGAAAGACATGTAACATGCATAGGCTCCCCCTACATGTATGCAATCATGTAAATATGGAATGTAAGAGCATGTGAATGCATGAGCATGATAGAGCAAGCAACAAGTTACATGTATCTTGGCTATATGCATCAGAGCAAAGGATGTAAATATAGGAATTTGTACCTTCATGTTCATGAGTCCTTCTTGCAAACAATATGTACATTAGCAAGATATCTTCATGGACATGAGTGTGATGCATATACTTACCTTGTGGTCTTGAGCTGGCTTAGGAAGAGATGAACCTGAGTAAACAAGGTTAGATAACACAGGAATATCTACTGAACAGAGCAAACTGCAAACCACAAGAGTACCAAGATTGGGATGACATGTAGAGAGTGAGTACCAAGTACTCTATTTGATATAGACATGTCCCCAAAGGTAAAAGATATGCAATGAATTCGAAGATTTCCTTCCCTTAGATGTCTTTCTCCCCCTGAATCTTATGTTGGATAATGGGAGAATATAGGGAAAACAAAATCAGAGCACAGAAATCATAACACAGACTAACATGTCTTTCCCCTCTTAAAGACATGTGACTTCTCTCCTCTTGAATACCAAGCATCTAGGGTCTTTGATGTGATTATCTCTCTCCCCTTTTTGATGTGATTAAGCTTTGATGTGAGCTCTCTCTCCCCCTTTGAAATCAATTTCCAAGAAGGGATCTTCTGGAGTGTGAGTCAAAATAGGTTTGGTCCCTGAGTCACATAGCAAAGCAGCATGTAGAATGTGATGCAGGTAGAGGACAAGAATCATCGAGTGGAGCTGGAACAAATATGCAGGATGCAAATGGCAACTTGTCTTCTCAGCATTGAAATCGGTAACACTGAGTTGATTTCTTTGGTTGCACCGAAATGGTTCGGTTTGACCGAAAGAGACAAAACCGGTGTGAACGAGTTAAACACAGAGAGAGAACTATAGTCATCTCAGATCACTAGGAAAATAAGATCTCACAAGGATTTGCAAGGAATTAACTGAAGGATTTGCAATGAATTAAATGCAGAGAATGCAGAACAAAACCAAGAATAGAAAAGAAGTCTAGATGAAGTTTTTTTTTTGAAAAAGAAGGGGAACAAATATGCAAGGAACAAATGCAAGAACACAGAAACACATTAGAGAACTTCATCTAGAATTGGGCGGTGACAAAGTCACCTATGTTAGAGTATATTGACTAAGGAGTCAAGTGAGAACACTTGATCATAAGTCATACTCATCGTTAATGCTCAAAATGGGGTTACCATTTTTCGTTTAAGCATCTTGGTGTATTCGCATCTTGTTGAGCTGCTTTGACCCATGAATTTGGATAAAGCTTCTCTAAGATGGAATGTCATACCTTGGGTGGTGGTGTTGATCTTGATCATGTAGTTGAACTTGTGTGGGATGCTCAAGGTTGATGTAGCTCATCAATGGTTTGGGGCACCGCTAGTAGTTTGAGTTCATCTACCTACATGGGTTAGTCTTGCAAGGAAGAGCACTTGTGTATCTAAAATGACAATCATGAAACTTGATACCAAATGAAATTTGATATGTAAAATTTGTCAAAGGATATGTTGAAGGGTTTCATGCTTCCTTGACTTCAACCACCATATTGTAGAGACTTGGTGATGTAGAGATTGCTCATGATGTGAGTGATTTGCAATCTCATTGATTTAGATTCATCCAAGTACCTACAAGGGTTAGATAGCATGCAAGGGTGCAAATGTATCCAAGACATATGAATATCATCATAAGAGAAATATCAAGGATTAGTCATAGGCTCATGCCTTGCATGTATCCAAATAGAGTATCTACTCCAAGTTTGAAGCATCAATGATGTTCAATTCACCTCTCAAACGACAAAATACTTTCTCATCAAGCGGTTTGGTGAATATATCCACCAATTGCTTATCGGTACGAACATGCTTGAGATCAATGTCTCCTTTAGCAACATGATCTTGAATGAAGTGATGACGGACTTCAATATGCTTAGTTTGAGAATGTTGTACAGGATTATGAGCAATCTTAATAGCACTTTCATTGTCACAAAGCAAAGGAACATGTTTCACATTGATCCCATAATCCTTAAGAGTTTGGGTCATCCAAAGTAATTGAGCACAACATGAACCGGCGGTAATGTATTCCGCTTCGGCGGTAGATAAGGATACCGAGTTTTGTTTCTTGGAGGACCAAGACACAAGAGATCTACCAAGAAATTGACAAGTACTCGAAGTGGACTTTCTATCAACCTTGTCACCGGCATAGTCCGAATCGGAGTAGCCAACAAGATCAAAAGAAGACCTCTTAGGATACCAAATGCCAAAATTTGGTGTGTGAATTAAGTATCTCACTATCCTTTTCACAGCCTTAAGATGACATTCTTTGGGGGCCGCTTGATATCGTGCACACATGCACACACTTAGCATAATATCGGGACGAGAGGCACATAGATATAACAATGAACCAATCATAGAACGGTAAACCTTTTGGTCAACCGATTTGCCATCCTTGGTCAAGTCAAGATGTCCACTAGTAGGCATGTGTGTTTTCATACCTTTGCTTTCTTGCATGTTGAACTTCTTGAATAAGTCCTTGGTGTACTTTGTTTGAGAGACAAAGGTACCCTCCTTAGTTTACTTGATTTGCAAACCAAGAAAGAACTTAAGTTCCTCATCATAGACATCTCAAACTTCTCCGACATTAGCCTTCCAAACTTTTCACTAAAATGAGGGTTAGTTGAACCAAATATGATATCATCCACATAAATTTGGCACACAAATAATTCACCATTAACCCTTTTAGTAAAAAGAGTAGAATTAATTTTTCCAATTTCAAAGCCTTTTTCAATAAGGAACTTGGTCAAGCATTTATACCACGCTCTAGGAGCTTGTTTAAGACCATAAAGAGCTTTGTGAAGTTTGTAAACATGGTCGGGTTTCTTAGGATTGACAAAGCCAGGAGGTTGTTTAACATAAACTTCCTCCTCAATTTCACCATTTAGAAAAGCACTTTTAATGTCCATTTGGTACAAAGTAATATCATGGTGATTAGCATAGGCAAGTAAGATGCGGATGGACTCAAGTATAGCAACGGGGGCATATGTCTCACCATAGTCCATACCTTCGACTTGTGTGTAGCCTTGGGCGACGAGATGTGCTTTGTTGCGAACGACTTGTCCATCTTTGTCTTGCTTGTTGCGAAACACCCATTTGGTACCGATGATGTTGTGGTTGTTGTCGGGCTTCTCGACCAATGTCCACACTTGGTTTCTCTCAAAGTTGTGTAGCTCTTCATGCATGGCATTTATCCAATCCGGATCTTCCAAAGCTTCTTCAACCTTCATAGGTTCAATGCTAGAGATGAATGAATAATGTTCACAAAAATTAGCCAAACGAGTTTTTGAGCGAGTGATTCTCCCGGTTTGTATATCATTGTAGATTTGTTCGACGGGATGGTCTCTTGCGACTCTTCCTCGAACTCGTGAGAGCTTTTGCTTGGTTCGGGGTGGAACATCTTCTTCTTCATCTTGTTCTTCCTCTTGGCCTTCTTCATTGTTCACGTTGTTGTTCTCTTGTCGAGGTGGAGAAGGAGGTTGATGAGGTTCATCTTGGTGTACTTCCTCGTTTTCTTCATCTTGGTGTGTCCCACTTGTGGATGCTTCCGTGTCAACTCTTGGTTCACCTTGTCGTGAGGTAGAGGCTTCCACTTGGATGGACGAGGTACTCTCCTTCACCTCCGTTGGACGAATCTTGCCAGTAGACAAGTCTTGAATTGCTTCCAAAGGGTCTTTGTCTCCTACATCAATTGGCAATTGCTCTACTTGCGAGCCATTAGATTCATCAAACTTCACATCTACCGTCTCTTCAACCTTTCGGGTGAAACTGTTGTAGACACGGTAAGTGTGAGAGTTTGAACCATAACCAAGTAGGAAACCTTCATGAGATTTAGGAGCAAATTTAGAACGACGATGCTTATCAAGAATGTAACACTTTGATCAGAATACTCAAAAGTATCCAACTTGGGGTTTGTTAGCGGTGAGAAGCTCGTATGCCGTCTTGCCGAGTAGCTTGTGGAGATACAAGCGATTTGTCGCATGACAAGCCGTCTCAACCGCTTCCGCCCAAAAGTGTTTTGGCGTTTTGTACTCATCAAGCATCGTTCTTGCCATCTCAATAAGAGTCCGGTTCTTCCTCTCAACAACTCCATTTTGTTGAGGTGTGTACGTAGCCGAGAACTCGTGTGAAATCCCTTCTTCGTCAAGAAAGGTATCCACATTTGCGTTCTTGAACTCCGTTCCATTGTCGCTGCGAACCTTCTTGATCTTCACTTCAAATTGATTTTGGGCCTTCCTAGCGAAGTTCTTGAAGATCTTTTGGACCTGCGTTTTATCATCAAGAAAGAACACCCACATAAATCTTGAAAAATCATCAACAATGACTAAACCGAACGAGTTACCAACGAGACTTTTGTAGGCATTGGGACCAAAGAGATCCATATGAAGTAGCTCGAGCGGTCTTCTCGTGGTCATGATGTTCTTCACGGGGTGACTCCCTCCAACTTGTTTTCCTGCTTGACAAGCACTGCACAATCTATCCTTGTCAAATATAACATCTTTCACTCCAAGGATATGATCACCTTTAATAAGCTTATCAAGATTTCGCATGCCCACATGACCTAACCTTCTATGCCACAACCAACCTTTAGAGGATTTAGCAATAAAGCAAGTTCTAGGTTGAGCCTTTTTAGTGAAATCAACAATGTATAGATCACCTCTACGTATACCGGTAAAGACCATATTGTGATTATCTCTACGAAACACTTGGCAATCTACTTCAGTAAATAGGACATTGAATCCAAAGTCAGCAAGTCTAGATACGGAAAGTAGATTATAGCCAAGAGATTCAACGAGCATAACATTTTGTATGGAGCTATCATGTGAGATGGCCACCTTACCAAGGCAAACCACCTTACCCTTTGAGTTATCACCAAAAGTGACATACTTTCGAGGGCCATCATTTTCAGCTAGCTCACAAAACATATCCTTGTCTTCGGTCATGTGATCGGTACATCCACTATCAAGAACCCATTCCTTTCCTCCAGCCATGTAGCCGCGAAGATTTGCCATAAGACCAAAGTGTCTCATAGACTGGTCGAGATCGAAGTCACTATCATCATCCTCATCATAGTATCCGAGTTCAACATCGTCTTGTGATGGATCAATTCCTAAAGAGAGTGATTCATTAGATAAATGATCATCACAATGTTCATCTTTATGAATTCTAATGACTTCGGAAATGATATTGCTAATGATTCCAACATCTCCTTTGGCACGCATAAGGTCACGAAGCTCAAATAAACAATCACCAAACTTAGGGTCTTTAGGATTCATCTTATTTAAAGCAATGGACTTTTGAAGAATCACATCTAGATTTTGCAAGGAATAGTTTGGAAATCGTTCCTCAAGAAATCTCCGTATGGTATAGGCACAATCAAGAGCAGGCAAGCAAACAATCAAATTTCTTGGCAGTCCTCTAATGATAAAATTGATAGTTCTAAGATTGCGGATCAAGTCAATAGACTCATCAAGGGTAGGATGCAAAGGATCAACAATGGGTGCATAAGGGCTAGTAATGTACTTGCTCAAATGATATTCATTGAAAATCACAAGCATCTCATTTTTCCACTCATGAAAGTATTCTCCATCAAGTATAGGCACTCTATGTCTAAGACTCCCCAACGTAGACTCATCCATCTTCCTCCAATGGTGATTAAACCAAAGCAATGGAAACCAAAGCTCTGATACCAATTGAAAGGATCGAGAAGAGGTGTCTAGAGGGGGGGTGATTAGACCCTCAACAAATAAAGGTGGCAATTTTTAAGTTCTTCAAGTTAAGGTGGAGTTTTAGCACAAGTTTAAACATTCACAATACATATCAAGCAAGCATGGCAAGAGTATATGAGCAGCAGAAAGTAAAGCATGCAATTTGCGAGAATGTAAAGGGATGAGATTGGAGTGTGCAAACGCAATTGGAGACACGAAGATTTTTGGCGTGGTTCCGATAGGTGGTGCTATCGTACATCCACGTTGATGGAGACTTCAACCCACAAAGGGTAACAGTTGCGCGAGTCCATGGAGGGCTCCACCCACGAAGGGTCCACGAAGAAGCAACCTTGTCTATCCCACCATGGCCATCGCCCACGAAGGACTTGCCTCACTCGGGTAGATCTTCACGAAGTAGGCGATCTCCTTGCCCGTACAAACTCCTTGGTTCAACTCCACAATCTTGAAGGAGGCTCCCAAGTGACACCTAACCAATCTAGGAGACACCACTCTCTAAAAGGTAATAGATGGTGTGTTGATGATGAACTCCTTGCTCTTGTGCTTCAAATGATAGTCTCCCCAACACTCAACTCTCTCTCACAGATTTGGATTTGGTGGAAAGATGATTTGAGTGGAAAGCAGCTTGGGGAAGGCTAGAGATCAAGATTCATATGGTTGGAATGGAATATCTTGGTCTCAACACATGAGTAGGTGGTTCTCTCTCAGAAAATGTATACTGGAAGTGTAGGCACGTTCTGATGGCTTTCTCCACGAATGAAGAGAGGGTGGAGGGGTATATATAGCCTCCACACAAAATCTAACCGTTACACACAATTTACCAAACTCGGTGGGACCGAATCATAAAACTCGGTCAGACCGATTTAGTTCAAAATGTGAACGTTAGGATTTTTGGTGGGACCAATGTGCTAGGGTTAGGGTAAAACCTCATCTCGGTTTGACCAATTACACAAACTCAGTGGGACCGATTTTGGTAATAAGCTAACTAGAGAGTTGGTCAAGCAAACTCGGTGGGACCGATTGCATATTTCGGTGGGACCGAAATGAGTGCAATAGGAAACAGAGAGTTTGCAAGCCCATCTCGGTGAGACCGGGATCCCTTCGGTGAGACCGAACTGATTAGGGTTTCTGGCAGTGGCTATATCAAAAGAACTCGGTGGTGCCGGATAGATCAAATCGGTGGGGCCGAGTTTGACTTTTGGTTTGGGACATATGTGGATATGAGAAAGTGGTTGAGGGCTTTGGAGCATATCACTAAGCACTTTGAGCAAGCAAGCCATTAAGCAACACCTCATCCCCTTTTAATAGTATTGGCTTTTCCTATGGACTCAATGTGATCTTGGATCACTAAAATTAAAATGTAGAGTCTTGAGCTTTAGAGCTTGAGCCAATCCTTTGTCCTTAGCATCTTGAAGGGGTTCCACATCCTCTTGTCCAAGCCACTTCACTGTTGAACTCATCTGAAATATACTAGATAAAAGTATTAGTCCAACAAGAGATATGTTGACATTAATTACCAAAACCACCCAGGGAGCACTTGTGCTTTTAGTACCTCGACAAGATGAACGACGAAGCCATCGCCCGCGCCAACAAACAGGACGACAACAACAAGGCCATCCTCAAGGCCCTGGCGACGCAGACCGCCCGCATCGACGCCCTCGTCTGTTGGAGGCTGGAGTTGGAGGCGCGATTCGCGCAACTGGAGTCCTCCGTTGCAGCACTCCAAGCCGCGTCCGCCCCGACTGCACCATCCAGTGGATCGCCGCCGCCGGCGACCCCTCCCATGGTCGCGTGCGAGATCCAAGGGCAACCAAGCCACGGCGTGTCACCGCATCCCGGGGGACCTCCGACGGTGACTCTCCAGTCATCGGCGGCTTCCCCGGTCACGGGTATGGCCATGATCCCGTCCTCAAATTCTTCCCCGTTATCTGCACAAGTGCTGGCGGCGATGGGGCAAGCTCCACTGCCGATCTTGTTTCCCAGCTTCGCTGGCGAAAATCCTCAGCTCTGGAAAAAGCTTGCAGAACAGTACTTTCAGATGTTCGCGGTCCAGGAGTCGTACTATGTGGCCATGGCGATTCTGAACTTCTCTGGTGCGGCTGCCATTTGGCTGCAATCGGTGCAACGAAAGATCGCTGGTCTTGCATGGTAGTTATTCACGGCCCTGTTCTGCACTCGATTCAGGCGTGATAAGCACCAATTGCTCACCCGTCAATTTTATGCTATAAGGCAGACAGATTCTGTTGCAGATTTCATTTAACGTTTTGAAACTCTGATGAACCACATGATATCTTATTCTGAACTGACGCACCCGTATTTCTTCCTTACACGATTCATCGAGGGTCTATGGGCGGTGGTGCTCATCCAGCGACCGTCCAATCTCGACACGGCGTGTTCACTGGCACTGCTTCAAGAAGAAGTTGCAGACGGCGAGATTGCCAGGCACATGGCACCCAATCGCTTCCCAGCACCACGTTTCCTGATGACAAGTGCTCCAAGCCTTCCTGCAAGCACGGCGCGGCCATCAGCGCCTATAGCTAGTGCGGAAGATCGCCGTGGAACAGAGGCAGCAAGAGCAGGGGCCGATAACAGCAGGATGGCAGCGCTGCGTACCTTCAGAAGAGCTAGAGGTCTCTGTTTTAAATGTGGCAAATGATGGGGCAAAGATCACACATGCCCCTCGACAGTGCAGATGCATGTGGTGGAAGAACTCATAGAGCTGTTTGCAACAAAGGAAGTGTTGGGTGAGAGCAGTCAAGAGCACACAAAACTGGAAGAAGACAATTTATGCACCATTTCCAAGCAGGATGTCGATGGGTCAGCTGGGCTGGGTGTGATGCAGCTACACGCATGGATACAAGGTAAAGAGATGTCGTTGCTGGTAGATTCGGGCAGTTCATCATCTTTCGTTGACCATCATATGGCTACTAAGTTATCTGGAGTGTGTAAACTGCCCAAGGCATGCAGAGTTAAGGTTGCGGATGGTGCAGTGTTACATTGCGATAGTTTCATACCTCAGTGCCCGTGGACATCTCATGGACATGAATTTGTCACAGATTTCAAGCTAATTTCACTTGGGGCTTATGATGCCATCCTAGGGATGGATTGGCTCAAGAAACACAGTCCTATGCATATTGATTGGGAGGCACAGCATATGACAGTGACCACTGACCAAGGGGCTGTAGATTTGCAGGCAGTGACAAACCATCAGCATCAGTGCTCTGTGGTTTCTTCTCAAGAGTTCTTGGTTGCTTGCAAACAGGGCTCGGTTGCGTACGTGGTCCATCTCAATGCTGTAAACGAAGCAGGAGTACGAGAGGAAGCCATACCAGTAGAAATCCTCAGAGTGTTGGAGCAGTACACAGATGTCTTTGAAGAACCAAAAGGTCTTCCACCGAGGCGTGCTTGCGATCACCGAATACCGCTCATGGAAGGAGCGCAACCTGTTAATCAGCGCCCCTACCGGCACAAACCAGAGCTCAAAAATGAAATTGAGCGTCAGGTTAAGGAACTACTAGATACAGGAATCATCAGGGAGAGCACGAGCCCATTTTCTTCTCCAGCATTGCTTGTGAAAAATAAAGACGGGACCTGGAGACTGTGTGTGGATTACAGATGCTTGAACGCAATGACAATTGTCAGCAGGTACCCAGTCCTGATCATTGATGAGTTATTGGACGAATTGGTGGGCGCTCGCTGGTTCTCAAAGTTGGACCTACGTGCAGGGTACCACCAGATCAGGTTAGCAGAAGGAGAGGAGTATAAGACAGCTTTTACAACTCATTCAGGCCACTGGGAGTACTTGGTCATGTCGTTCGGGCTCGCTGTTGCACCCCCAACTTTCATCGGCGCTGTGACCTGCACTCTGCGACCACTGTTACGAGTTTGTGTCATATTATTCTTCGATGACATCCTGGTTTTCAGTAAAACTTTGGAACAGCATGTAGATCACCTGCGTCAGGTGCTGCAATTACTCCGCAGAGATCACTGGCAAGTCAAGCAATCCAAGTGTGCTTTCGGACAGCGACAGATTGCTTATCTCGACCATGTTATCAATGAGCAAGGGGTTTAACAGACCCAGAGAAGATTGAGACTATCAGGAAGTGGCCCATCCCTCGAAACAACAAAGAGGTGCGCAGCTTCCTCGGCCTGGCTGGCTACTATAGAAAGTTTGTCAAGCATTTCGACATTATAGCAAGAACTCTTTTCAATCTATTAAAGAAGAATCATCCATTTGTTTGGACTGCTGAAACTACCAAAGCATTTGAGCTGCTGCAACAAAGTCTGATTTCTGCACACCGGTTCTGCACTTGCCAGACTTCACAAAACAGTTCGTCATTGACACCGATGCGTGTGATTATGGAGTAGGAGCAGTGTTACAACAGTGAGGGCATCCGATCGCTTACATGAGCAAACTTTTGGCTCCCAAACACAGAGGGATGTCCACCTATGAGAAGGAGTGTTTAGCTATATATACTCATGGTGTTGAGTATATTGATTAGACTGGAAACATAGGATAGTCTAGGAAATATTCTGGCTTGCCTGGTACTCCAAGATGACCATGTACTCCTATATATATGCCCATGAGGCTCAAGCAATACAACAATCAGATTCCACCAAATTCATCTATCCCTTCTAACATAGTATCAGCCTTCCCTCGATCCTAAACCCTAGCCGCTGCCGCTTCCGCACCCGCGTGCCGCCCCCGGGGCGGTCAGCCTCCATGACCGCCGCCGGGGGCCGCGCCGCCCATACCTAGGGTTCGTCCGCCGGTCGCATTGACCGGCTGCCCTAGAGAGTCTTTTTCCCGAGCCGTTACTCCGGGTTTTCTCTCTCTCGCCGGTGCTTTGATCGGCATTTTCTTTTTGATTTTTCGATCTACGATCGATTTGCGTCGCCCGCCGCCGCCGTCGACCCTCACGCGCCATCTACTTCGACCTCAGCGATTACACCGGCTACTGGTATGACTGCGGCATCGTGTGGCTAGCTGCACTGTAGGGAACGCCCGCGCACCCATCCGATCTGCACGATCTATGCCGGCCGGCCGTCATTGCCCCTGATCTGATCGGGACACGTCCGCTCCACCACCACCAGAATCGGCTACATGCTGACACAGGCTTCACGCGCGTGGCAGCGCATCATGTGTTCATGTGCGTCGGTCGCTTGGGCAAGTCCTATGCTGGTTTGCACCCGCGCAGAAGGACAGGCCATATGGAGATCGGACCTCTCTCCACCCAAGAAGCTTCATCACATGACAACATCTACAAGTTTTGACACACAGTACGCGTACGTGTGCAAAGCAATCAACAGAAGCTCGCTTTCCATCTTCGATCCGGCCCAATGTTGCGCCAAGTGGTCTTCGTCTTGCTGCACTACCTCCGGTCAGGCTACGCCGCTACATCGACCTCACGAGTAATCGGATTGATCACCCGTCTACTTGCGATCCGCTCCACCCGTGCAGCGTGACTGGCCTGGCCAGTCACTTGCGTGCGCCTCCACGGGTCCCGTGAAGATCGTCCCCGAGTTCAGCGCGCCCCTTCGGGCCGCAGCGCCGCTGCCCCATGGTTCTTCTTCCGGCTGCACCGACCTGCGTCACCGCTGCGTCGCCCCTTCGGGCCATAGTGCCACAGCCCGCAGTCCATCGCCGCCCCGAGGCTGTCCGCTCCAGGCCATCCCCGTGGCTGCACCGACCTTCGCGCCGCCGCTGCGTTGCCCCGTTGGGCCATAGCGAGCGTGGCACGTGGTCCACGCCACCGCCCCGAGGCCATCCCCGTGGTTGCACCGACCCGCACTCCACCACTGCACCGCCCCTTCGGCTGTAGCGCCGCGGCCCGCGGTCTCCGTCGCCGCACCGAGGTCTTCCCGCCGTCGCCCCGACCTGCCCGCCACTGCTGTGTAGCCCCTTCGGGCCGTAGCGCCGCGGCCCACGGTCCACTCTGCCGTCACCGCGCATCGACCTCCCGTGGTATGCGCCGCACCATCTCCCTCGGTGCGGGAACACCATCATCCGCGCCGGTCTTTGTCACGCTGTCGGCTTCCTCGCCTACTTCGAGCATCGCCGCCGCAGTCCTAACCTAGCCGCGCCGCCGCCGTCAGGCCGCCGCCGCTGTTCTTCTTCGACCGTCGCCGCCGCTACCCTCATAGCCGCCGCCGCTGCCGCCCATCCACCTCCTTCATCTTCGTCCAGCACCAGCCCGTCGCCAGCGTCGCCGTCATCTACCCCGACCACTTCGTCTACTCCGACAACCGTGGGCAACATCGGCCCCGCGCCGATTGGCGCCGCAACCGTCGTCGAGTCCTTCTCTACTGGCCTCTCCGACTTCTCCAACATGGCGTACAGCTCGTGCAGGTCCCAGTCTATGCATGCCCGGTGCTGGCAACACCGATGCGTGCCTTCTTCCACAACATGTCCCCGGGCCTGGCAAGCCTGGTGCGGTGTTTCATCAACTTCGTCTTCGTCCGTCTATGCATGCCCGGTGCTGGCAACACCGACGTGTGCCTTCGTCTACGAAGTGTCCCCGGGTTTGGCCAACCCGGCGCGACGCTTCGTCAACACCGTCTTCTTCCCGGCGCACCACTACTTCGACACCACTGCGCCTATGACTAACACGGCGCCTCCTTGCGCCCGCGGCTCCACGGCGACTTCCTCGACCCCGGCCAACCCGACTCGACATTGACTACGGCATTCTTTGCACGGCTACCTCGACCACGGCTCCACCACACACGCTCTCGGCTACCTCGACAAACGGCACAAAGGGCTACCGCCTTGCTTGAGCAACCTCGTCGGTTTCCACTCCAGCCACGACTTCCGCGATGCATCGATCGTTACGACTGTGGGGGGGTGTCCGTCGCCTTGCCTTCGGATTCTTCTCCAGTCTCACCGCATGCGTCGCTACCGTTGTGACTGCGGGGGGATGTTGAGTATATTGGTTAGATTGGAAACATAGGATAGTCTAGGAAATATTCTGGCTTGCCTGGTACTCCAGAATGACCATGTACTCCTATATATATGCCCACGAGGCTCAAGCAATACAACAATCAGATTCCACCAAATCCATCTATCCCTTCTAACACATGGCAGTGGAGCAATGGTGTCCCTACCTACATCATGATGAATTCCTGATACGTACAGATCAGCGCAGTTTGGTGCATTTGGATGATCAGCGGTTGTCAACAGTGTGGCAACAGAAAGCGTTTACCAAACTCTTGGGTTTGCGTTACAAAATTTGTTACAGGCAGGGAACCACCAATAGTGCGGCAGACGCATTGTCTCGCCATCGCCATGAGCACAATCAGATCATGGCAATTTCAGTCTGCCAACCAACTTGGATTGACAATATCAGGGCCAGCTACAAGCACAACCCACATGCTCACAAGTTGATCAAGTAGTTCTCGCAATAGCCAGACCCGAAAGGGCGCTTCTCTGTCTCAGATGGCCTACTGTATTTCCGTCAACGGCTGTGGCTGGGGGGTCATTCAGGTTCCAGTGACATATAGGCGCCTCCGCAAACTGTTCGTGTGGCCAAAAATGAAACAGCAAGTTTGATAGTATGTACAGGGATGTGTGGTCTGTCAGCAAGCTAAGCCGGAGCGGGTTAAATATCCAGGCTTACTCAAACCAATTCCATTACCGAAAGGGGCCTGGCAAGTGGTGACGATGGATTTCATTGATGGTCTCCCGCAGTCAGGCAAGGTAAACTGCATTTTGGTGGTAGTGGATAAATTTACACGCTACGCCCATTTTCTGCCCCTTCAGCATCCATTCACTGCAGCCAAGGTAGCTAGAGCATACTTGGACAATGTTTACACACTTCATGGACTACCCAAAAGGCATCATATCGGACAGAGACCTGGTATTCATGAGCAAATTTTGGCGCGAGTTGTCCACCATCATCGGGACTGAACTCAAGATGAGCACTCCTTACCACCCGCAAACGGATGGGCAGTCGGAACGAGTCAACCAATGTCTAGAGATCTATCTGAGGTGTTTCATACATGCGTGTCCCAATCACTGGAGTCAATTTCTCTCCCTTGCTGAATTTTGGTACAATTCCAGCTACCACTCGGCCCTGGACATGTCACCTTTCCAAGCACTATACAGGCATGAACCGCGGCACTGGAATTGAGGCAGCATCTGTGTGCAAGATACCAACACTAAAAGATTGGCTGGAGGAGAGAAAGATAATGCAACAAGTCCTCAAGCAGCATTTGCACCGTGCACGTCACATTATGAAAGTCCAGGCAGACAAAAAACAATCTGAACGGGAGTTTACAGTGGGGGACGCAGTTTTTGTCAAGTTGCAGCCGTATGTGCAATCTTCAGTACATCACCGAGCCAACCACAATCTCGCCTTCAGGTACTTTGGTCCGTTCAAGGTGTTACGTCGGATCAATCCTGTGGCATATGAACTGGAGCTGCCTCCGGAATCGAGAATACACCCCGTATTCCACGTCTCCCAATTGCGGCAGGCGCTCTCACCAGGTACTCCTACATCAACTGTTCTTCCGGTCCCTCGTTCTTCTAAACTGCTACCTGTAGAGCTCCTGGACAAGCGTTGGCGACAAACTCCCTCTGGTCATGGCGAGCAATACTTGGTGCGCTGGTCAGATTCCGAGCTGCTGGACGCATCATGGGAGGATGCTTTTGTGCTCAAAGGCCGCTACCCGTCTGTGGCAGCTTGGGGACAAGCATGCTCTCAAGGAGCAGGGGATGTCAGCGTCCCAAGTACAGAGTCGCTCATCGACAGACAGAATGCTACCAGATCGGACAAGGGGGACAGTGTGGCAGCAGAGGCTCATCCTTCAACCAATCAGGGGCAGGGGCGCATCATCGTCAAGCCACCTCGGATCAAGCATCCGAACCACAGGTTCATGGGCCCAGAGTGGGTGAACTCTACATAAGGCAGGCATCGCGGCTGGTTCGTCATCCGGGCTTGGATCACGGCAAACGACACGGCTGGCATCGGCTGTACTTTCTTTCTTCCTTTCCAAGTAGAACTCCATCAGAGAAAGTGTATTGTGCGAGAATGGTTGTAATTCCTCGAACCAGAGAGTGAAATAGATTGAGCTCCTAACACTCCTCAAACCCCCCATCCCTCCTTCCCTTCCACTCTGTTCCGGTGATGCATTTTCTTTTCTTTTCATGATTCACCACTCGCAAAGGAGTTGGAAGCAGGAGGGACGCGAGTCAGGCATCTTTATGTGCTGCTGAATTCGATTGATGGTTCTTGATTGTTGAGTAATTCCTGTTAGTTGTTATATGTGCTGCTGAACTCGCCATTAGGGACTGGATTCATGTTGGCTGCTGAATTGATTTATGTCCTATGTATACTTGATTCCGTAGATTAATATCTCTTTTGGTTGGCAAGAATGGATCAGACGTATTTTTGTTTGAAGTTAAGATTTTTCTTCGCGGGCTAGTGAAAATCTTCTGCCGGACTACCTCCCCTTTGCAAACCAATTGATATCAAATAGTGGGATTCAATTACTGTAAATATTTAGAACTCTAGAATGGATATTTGTACATAGTATCGTCTTCAGTAATACATACTAATATTTGTTGTTGCCACCAACCCCAACTGTATTGTGATAATGATATTGAATTGTTTTAATTTCGTTGTGTACTCAAATCTGAAAGCATTCTACTTTATTTATGTCCTGTATAGATGTACCTGCAGCATAGCTATTTGAGATATGTCACTACAGTATTATCAGTCCTTTCATGTCTCGAAAATGGGGCTTTACATTCTGTGTGTTCTTATTGTACATCAACAACAAGAGCAGGAAGGCAACTGATGCATCTGAGTTCTCTTCTTATTTCAAAGAAAGGCATCAAGTTGATGCATCTGAGTTCTTGGATCTAAAGCATAATACAATGAAAGGTAACAGTACGATACAGTCGATGCTTGCCTGACCCATGCAAAGCTGAAAGTGTTCTCTTACATCCCATGTTTGTTGATCTAATTCTATTCACAGGCAATTTCTTTATGAACAGGAAGATTGACTAGGGGAGGATTTTGTATTGAGGTAGGGAAAGTTGTGGTCGTGCGGCCATACAGGTACACCGTAGGATGCCAAACTTATTGATGTAATTTTTGTGCTAATTTTTTTGCATCAATGGTTGGTTTTTCTACCAATTGTAGAGAAATCCACACCTTGAAGAATGAAACAAATGGTGATCAAAGATGTTCTTTCTACCAAAGAATCGGGCCATGCCGAGGTAGTGGTGTGGTTCCGATGATGGTGGCGAGGCTAAAATAAGGGAGATGACTTGGAGTTATTTTAAGCATGAGTTGTGTACTGGTGTGATTCCTTAACTCACACCTTTCAGATCTTACCCCTATGTTATCAATCACCTCTTTCATTTTGTGTTTACTGATACATAATTTAGTACACTATTTTTTGCCACTAATGACCAATCTACAAAATAAAGCAAACTACAGTGTCAGCTACAAGGTACTATATGCAGTCTGATTTATCGATCATTCGACTGCTTCACAAGGGAAAAGTGCTAACTGCCAACTGACAAGATCAATAGTAGATTAAAGGGATGGAAGGAAAAATAAGTGTCTCTAGTTTCCTTGGTGGTGTGTGCAAACTGTGAAGGCTCTGTTGTGATGAATAATGGAGCGTGGGCAGTGAGCTGACCGAGTTTGTAACTGAACCATGCATCATGGCACAATTTATTTTACTCTCTAATCATCTCATTTTCTAACTGAACCTGAATGCAAACTGAACATAAGCCATAATAGTGGATCCAGCAGGCCTCATCAACTCGGACGTCTGGCCGTTGCCCATGATCTCGCGTGCTCATGGCAGCGCCGCTTGACGTCGCGGACATACTCATGTGGACGACCCATTTGACCCGTCTTCTTTGGACTACATATAAGCTGTATAGAGGTGTTATTTTGGTGTTTTTTAGGGTCTTTAAATTTATCATGTCAACGGTCAAATTGTTCTTCCCCGCATAAAAAAAAGAGGTCAAATTGTTCAAATGTGGCAGCAAGTTCTGGGTAGCTAGCGAACACTTCTCAGTTTTTGTGTCTGATATTCATATAGGTGCCAAGTTGTCTGACGGTCAATGAATTACCTCTTGTGTTTCCTGGGTTTAAGATCTAGAAATGGATGGCAAGTTATTTTTTATGACATTTACTTGCCAATAAATCATGTGTCTTTATACTTTTTTTTGCCTTGTTACTAAAAAGGTCTAACTGATGTGTATAAGGATCATAAGACATAATTGTATATTCACCAAGATCATAATTTTATATTTTGTCCACCAAAATCTTAATTTTATATTTTCTTTTCATAAAACCATCAGATGATTGTCCATGATTTATATTAACATACCGGCTAGCAGCTAGGTAATCTGTTCAAGCTGAGATTAGCTTAGCTAGCTGTAGCCATCGAGTTATTAGGGCTTCTGATGTAATTGATGGTGTAATGGGGTCATTGTTTTACGCTTTTTGGACCTTGCCAACCTGCAACCTGAGGTGAGAAAATTATTCCCAGTTCAATGTGCCAGAAAATGTACAGTGCCCCCTAGAGTAATTGTCTGGTTGAGCTAATGTGTAACATGTAATATGTACATGATCATTTAATTTCAATCTACTATGAAATTGTTGCAATAGATCGTGTTTGATCACTTTTAAGAAGCATCTAAATTGTATTTTTCATTACTTACATTTCAGTAAACCCATTGTTTGTTTGTGTTGTATATGCCTGCTGATTTGAGTGCTCGAGAGTCTAGACTTCAGAGTAATAGGGTGCTGAAACCTACCAGTTAATAGTGTTTTTCTTATTTTCTACTAAAACTTGAGATATTATCACAATTGCCTTGCCTAAGAGGGCCAAGATAGGTATTTCCACTAATTGTTCATATTTGGATCCTAGGTTAGGCAACTCTGAACAAATTACTCTGAACGCAAAATAAATCTGCAACATTATACATCAAAAGGTACAGTAAGTTCCCACTATTTGTGCAGCAATTATGTGATATTTTTTCAGTTTATCTTTGATACAATTCTGTGTACAATCTCTGGATTTGTTGCCTTATAAGAGACTGAATTCTGCATCGATTTCTTGATCTGCTTTCAACTATGGCAGTTGGTAGCAACATCTAGCAGCGACAACCAATTAATAATCACAAGCTAATGTATTGATGGGGAACTGCAACGAGGGAGCAGGTAATTGGCCCTGTTTGTTTCAGCTTTGGGAGCAGTTTTTGGACTGGAAAAAGCTGAAACTGAAACAAACAGCTATTTTAGAACAGTTGTGGAACCACAACCCAAAACTGTTTCGGGCTATTTTCAGTGTAACAGCCCAAAGCACGTCTCGGGGTACTTCACAGCCAAAGCTGTTTCCCTAGCCCCTCTGCTTTTGGCATTTGGTCGTAATTATGTCATAAATGTCGCCGCAGGCATGACCTATCTCTCCCTTCGCCCCTCCTCCTGAAACATAGCGTTTTCACCAGCCCACAGTCATTTCCACAGCTACGTTGCCAAACAGCTAACATTCACTGCAGCTGTTTTCTTAGCACATCAGTTTTGCCAGCACAACAAGTTCACAGCTGAATTTGTCGAAACTGAAGCCCAAACAAACACAACCAATGTACTCGTTGGGAATGGAAGCTGCGCCTGCACGCACACTTGCTTTCTTGCCCATTTACTGCTATCTGCTGCTCAAGAGGATGACAATATTCACACCAAATTTGTTCGAAGAAATGACCCAGTGGGTGGGAGTGGCTTAAATAGTTGTTGTGGCTTGGTAATTTACTTTCTGTTTTCTCCTCTTTTGCCTGTGATGACATTGTACTAGAGCATCACCGAAAGGCTTGCTGACCTGGTGGAAGAAACATATGTGTGCTCTCGCCTTATTTATTTTGCCACTGTACAATTCATGGTTGAACATAAGATTGTCCCCTATTTGGTTCATATTTCAGTAGTTAGATATATTTGAGCAGGAAATGCACGTTCCTGCTACTGTACTATGCTTGAACACACAAGAAAATCTGTCCCTCATGCATCACACGCGTACGAAATGGGTCGAAAAATCAAAATATGTATTACGTAGAGGGGAGGTGGCGTCCGATAAATTGAGCATTGTATCGCGTGCTGGCGGTGATGCTAAATTGATCTTATGACTATTGTTATCTACGCAACTTTATGTTGTTAAGAGAAAACTGATTTCCAATAGTGAAATTCTAGAAATCAACCCGTACCAACACACGGGCATATTTGCTAGAGTTACATTATTTCTGACATTTGTCAAAATTGTATATAAGAAATGTTGCGGAATGCCACACAGAGCAGGTTCTATTAATTTTATCGCCCGTTGCAACGCACGGTCATTTGTACTAGTTTAATCTAAAGTGTGATTAATTAGAGGGGGTGGGCCCCATATGTCAGTGTAACATCTTATAATAGAAAAAGGTTTATTTAGCTACAGGGCCCACACATCGGTGAGGTTAGCGGGGTAATCTATTATATAATTAAAACAAGAGGCAAACAAGGTTTTACGTTTGTCCACATATGTTAAAAATATTTGATCCATTGATTTAAAATATAATGGTTGAGATTAACAGATCTAAAAAGTTACGTAGAATAATATTAGGTGCAATTTTTAGCCTCCTGGCACGTAAAAATATGCCCAGCAAAAAAGGCACGTACAAACAACATTTCTAGATCTAGAAAAAGAAACCGATCGGCAAACAATTGGAAGTCACGAAAAAAGGGAGACTAACGAAAGATTTTTTTGAGAAACACCTGTAATTTTATTCATACTCATAACAATTACAGGTATACTGATTCGGATCTAAAATCCAAGAAAATACAAATTAACTCCTATGACTAAGAATTACAATGAAATCTCTTGAAAACACCTTCTTCGCTGCATCAATCTCTATTAGAAGGAATACTCCAAAGACTTCGATAAAAAGGCTGCAATTGAACTGGAGCAACGATGTTGTCACTCTTTCACCAGCACGAATATTATCAATAATGGTTTTTAAAAGCACCTTCAGTCGCCCATCCAAAAAGTTGAGAAGCCTTGATCGGTGAACGTACTTGGGCCGGGGATGATCCCCTAGAAGTGCAGGACGTCGGATCACAAAATCTTCACCATGATGTCGATGAAACACTTCAACTTCACAAAGAATCAAACCAACAGAAAAAATTTGACAGACCAACCTAAACTCATCAGATCCGAATAATCGGATCTGCGAGGAGAGAAAACGCTCTAACCTCATGGCATCACCAAAAGAACGAGAGTACATTTATTCTCACAAAATACGATGATCACTAGACGATGACGAAGACCGTAGTACTCTGAAGATGCGAGGTCCCCCTACCTATGGGCGCCAAGATGGCAACCGGAGGCGAGGGGACCAAAAAATTCCTAGCGGTGGCGGCGCCAAACCCTCGCTCAATCTAGTTGGCCAAACCAAATCAATAGATCAGAGAGAAATACAAAGCTATATAAATCATGCATAAAAGAGTTCAGAGAAGACTCAAATAATATTCATAGATAATCTGATCATAGACCCACAATTCATCGGATCTCAACAAACACACTGCAAAAGAAGATTACATCGAATAGATCTCCAAGAACATCGAGGAGAACATTGTATTGAAGATCAAAGAGAGAGAAGAAGCCATCTAGCTACTAGCTATGGACTCGCAGGTTAGTGGTAAACTACTCACACATCATCCGAAGGGCAGCAAGGTTGATGTAGAAGCCCTCCGTGATCGAATCCCTCTCCGGCTGAGTACCGGAAAAGGTCCCAAAATGGGATCTCACGAAGACGGAAACTTGCGGCGGCGGAAAAGTTTTTTTGTTGTGCCCTCTGGCCTACGAGGAATATTTGGGTACTTATAGAAGAAGAATTAGGGTTAGAGGAGCCACAGGGGGCCCACAAGCTTGGAGGGCGCCCCCCCTAGGGCGCGCCTGATGGCTCGTGTCCGTGTCAGTATTTTCCCCAAAGAGGAAGGGATGATGCAGCACAGCTACGGTAGGTATTTCCCTCAGTGATGAGACCAAGGTTATCGAACCAGTAAGAGAACCATGCAACACTATGTAAACGGTACCTGCACACAAAGAATAAATACTTGCAACACGACGCGTAAGAGGGGTTGTCAATCCCTCCCGGGTAAAAGATAGATAAATTTGTAGTAGATTGGATAAATAGATCTCGTGGAAACGAGAAATGAAATAAATAACAAAAAATTGCAGCAAGGTATTTTTGGGTTTTTAGAAAAATAGATCTGAAAATAAAATAGGCAAATAATAGATCGGAAAGCAGATATGATAAAGAATAGACCTGGGGGCCGTAGATTTCACTAGTGGCTTCTCTCGAGAAAAATAGCATACGGCGGGTAAACAAATTACTCTTGGGCAATTGATAGAACTTCAAATAATTATGACGATATCCAGGCAATGATCATTATATAGGCATCACGTCCAACATTAGTAGACCGACTCTTGCCTGCATCTACTACTATTACTCCACACATCGACCGCTATCCAGCATGCATCTAGTGTATTAAGTTCATGGAAAAATGGAGTAATGCAATAAGAACGATGACATGATGTAGACAAGATCTATTCATGTAGGAATAGACCCCATCTTGTTATCCTTAATAGCAACGATACATACGTGTCATGTCCCCTTCTGTCACTAGCATTGAGCACCGTAAGATCGAACCCATCACCAAGTACCTCTTCCCATGGCAAGAAAAATCGATCTAGTTGGCCTAACTAAACCAAAGATTCGAAGAAGAAATATGAGGCTATAAGCAATCATGCATATAAGAGATCAAAACTCAAATAACTTTCGCGGATAAAATAGATCTGATCATAAACTCAAAGTTCATCGGATCCCAACAAACACACCGCAAAAAGAGTTACATCAAATAGATCTCCAAGAGACCATTGTATTGAGAATCAAAAGAGAGAGAGGAAGCCATCTAGCTACTACCTACGGACCCGTAGGTCTACAATGAACTACTCACGCATCATCGGAGAGGCACCAATGAGGATGATGAACCCCTCCGTGATGGTGTCTAGATTGGATCTGGTGGTTCTGGAACTTGCGGCGGCTGGAATTGTGTTTCGTCGACTCCTCTAGGGTTTTTGGATTTTCGGGGTATTTATAGAGCAAAGAGGTGGTGCGGGAGGCCACCGAGGTGGGCACAACCCACCAGGGCGCGCCTGGGCCCACAGGCACACCCAGGTGGGTTGTGCCCCCCTCGGGGCACCCCTCTGGTACTTCTTCGGCCCAAGTTATTCCTTCTGGTCCAGAAAAATTCTCCAAAAAGTTTCGCTGCGTTTGGACTCCATTTGGTATTGATTTTCTGTGAAGTAAAAAACAAGCAAAAAACAGCAGCTGGCAATGGGCACTATGTCAATAGGTTAGTCCCAAAAAATGATATAAAGTTGCTATAAAATGATTGTAAAACATCCAAGAATGATAATATAACAGCATGGAACAAGCAAAAATTATAGATACGTTGGAGACGTATCAGCATCCCCAAGCTTAATTCCTACTCGTCCTCGAGTAGGTAAATGATAAAAACAGAATTTTTGATGTGGAATGTTGCCTAACATGTTCATCACATATTCTTTTCTTTTGTAACATGGACATTTGGACTTTTGTATGTATCAAAGCAATAGTCTAGTTTTGACATGAAGATTTCAATACTCAACCATATTAACAAGCAACCATGTCTTTCAAAATATCAACACTAAAGCAAGTTATCCCTAGCCCATTATGCTCAATCATTGATCCATTCATGAAACACGCTCGCATATTAGCTACACACAATGCTCAAGTACGATCATAGTGCCCCTTAGTTGGTGCTTTATAAGAGAAGATGGAGACTCAAATAAAAATAAAAATTGCATAATGTAAATAGAAAGGCCCTTCGCAGAGGGAAGTAGGGATTTGTAGAGGTGCCAGATTTCAAAGCGAAAAAGATAGAGATAAAACATTTTGGGTGGCAAGCTTTTCCTGTCAGCGAAAATGATCGAGTAGTTCCCAATACTTTCCATGCTAGATATATCATAGGCGGTTCCCAAACAGAAAATAAAGTTTATTCCTGTTTCCACCATACTTTCACATTCCACGGCTAACCGTATCCACAGGTGCCGTCCATACCAACACTTTCCAAGGAATTTCTTATTTGACAACATAAAGTAAATTCATTTTTCATTTCGGGACTGGGCATCCCTAATACCTTTGCCGTACTCTCGTGCAATGACAAGTGAATAAACACTCATCTTGAGAATAACACATCTAGCATGGAAAAATATCAGCCACCCCCTACCGTTTCATGAGCGGTACAAGCACACAAAAAGGAAATTTATTTTGAAAATTAGAGATGGCACATACAAATTTGCTTAGAACGGCAAGAGAATACCGCATATAGGTAGGTATGGTGGACTCATATGGCAAAACTGGGTTTAAGGATTTTGGATGCACAAGTAGTAATCCCACTTAATGCAAGGGAAGGCTAGCAAAAAGATTGAGAAGCATCCAACCAAGAAACAAAAAAACACATAAGCGAGCATTAAGCATAACTAACACTGAATAATGCACCACAAGTAGGACGTAATTTCATTGCATAACTATTGACTTTCGTGCTTGCATAGGGAATCACAAACCTTAACACCAATATTCTTACTAAAGCATAATTACTCACCAACATGACTCACATATTATATCATCATATCGCAAAACTATTACAAAGAATCAAGTTTATTTTGTCCAATGATCTTCATGAAAGCTTTTATTATATCCCTCTTGAATATCTATCACTTTGGGACTAGTTTCATATGTTGCTTTTGATAGCTCAAACAAATTTAAGTGAAGAACATGAGCATAAAAATTTTCTTCTCTCAAAATAATATAAGTGAAGCATGAGAGAATTTCTTCAAAAATCTAATAACTCTCAAATAAATCTAAGTGAAGCATGTGAGCATTTCTTCAAAAATACTACAGCACACCATGCTCAAAAAGATATAAGTGAAGCACTAGAGCAATTCCATAGCTCAAAAAAAATTTAAGTGAAGCACATAGAGCAATTCTAACAAATCATAGTCTAATTTTGGCTCTCTCAAAAAAGGTGTGTCCAGCAAGGATAGATGACACAAACTAAAAAGCAAAACAACCAAAGACTCATATAACACAAGACGCTCCAAGCAAAACTCATGATATGTGACGAATAAAAATATAGCTCCAAGTAAAATACCGATGCTCGTTAGAAGAAAGAGGGGATGCCACTCGGGGGCATCCCCAAGCTTAGTTGCTTGTTTCTCTTTAGATAATAACTTGGGGTGCCATGGGGAATCCCCAAGATTAGGCTCTTCTTACTCTTTATTCCTTCATCCATTGTGATCTCACCCAAAACTTGAGAACTTCAATCACACAAAACTCAACAAAACCTTTGTGAGATCCGTTAGTATAAGAAAACCAATCTTTACTTTAAGTACTGCAGAAAACCCATTCAAATTTTGTTATTGCATTATATCTACTGTATTCTAACTTTGCCATGGCTTATACCCCCCGATACAAACCATAGAATCATCAAAATAAGCACACAATGCAAAGAAAACAGAATCTGTCAAAAACAGAACAGTCTGTAAAGATACGAATTGTTCTCATACTTCTGTAACTCCAAAACTTTGGAAACATTAGGACAACAGAGGCAATTTGTATATAAATCTTGTGTAAAACATTCAGAATTTTTCGTCTCTTATGCGAATCTAGACAATTATTTTACTGGACGCAAAAGTTTCTATTTCTCAACAAGATCAAATCAACTATCTCCAAAGCTATCCCAAAGGCTTTACTTAGCCCAAACACTAATTAAAACACAAAAAACTCAATCATAATAGAGGCATAATTGTGCAAACACTCAAGAACAGAAAGAAAAAGGCAAAAACTAATTTTTATTCATTGGGTTGCCTCCCAACAAGCGCTATCGTTTTACGCCCCTAGCTAGGCATAAGATTTCAATGATGCTCACATAAAAGACAATAATTGAAGCACAAAGAGACCATCATAATACATGTGACAAACACATTTAAGTCTAACATACTTCCTATCCATAGGAATTTTATAAGCAAACAAATTATCAAGACAAGAAATATCTAGCATATGCAAAGGAAAGGAGTAAAACATTGACAATCTCAACATAACGAGAGGAAATTTAGTAACATGAAAATTTCTACAACCATATTTTCCTCTCTTATAATAATTACATGTAGGATCATAATCAAATTCAACAATATAACTATCACATAAAAAATTCTCTTCATGATCCACATGCATGCAAAGTTGACACTCTTCCAAAATAGTGGGATTATCATTAAATAAAGTCATGACCTCTCCAAGCCCACTTTTATCAAAAATGTTATAAGATTGAACACTCTCCAAATATGTGGGATTATTATTACCTAAAGTTAACACTCTTCCAAACCCACTTTCAATATTATTATTGGAAAATTTATTATCAATGTCATATTCATCATGAGGCTTAAATAAATTTTCAAGATCATAAGAAGAATCACCCCAATCATGATCATTGAAATAACTAGTGGACATAACAAAATCAGCATCCCCAAGCTTGGGGTTTTGCATATTATTAGCACAATTGACATTGATAGAATTTATAGTAAAATCATTGCAATCATGCTTTTCATTCAAGGAGCTATCATGAATCACTTCATAAATTTCTTCATCACAATTTTCATATTCACGAATCTCAAGCAAAAATTCATAAAGATAATCTAGTGCACTCAACTCACTAGCATTTGGTTCATCAAGATTGGATCTTTTAAAAAGATTAGCAAGTGGACGGGGATCCATATCAATAGATTTTTAGCAAGCGAAGATGCAAGCATATAGAAGGCACATGGCACACAAGCAAACAAAGATCAAACAAGAAAAAGGCAAACGAAAAGAAGGCGAATAAAACAACAACTTTTTGTGAAGTGGGGGAGATGAAAACGAGATGCAAATGGCAAATAATGTAAATTGCAAGGAGATGAGATTTGTGATTAGGAACCTGATAGATGTTGATGATGTCTCCCCGGCAACGGTGCCAGAAATCCTTTCTTGATGGCTCGTGTCCGCGTCAGTATTTTCCCCGAAGAGGAAGGGATGATGCAGCACAGCTACGGTAGGTATTTGCCACAGTGATGAGACCAAGGTTATCGAACCAGTAGGAGAACCACGCAACACTATGTAAATGGTACCTGCACGCAAAGAACAAATACTTGCAACCCGACGCGTAAGAGGGGTTGTCAATCCCTCCGGGTAAAAGATAGATAAATTTGTAGTAGATTGGATAAATAGATCTTGCGGAAACGCGAAATAAAATAAATAACAAAAAATTGCAGCAAGGTATTTTTGGGTCGTAGATCTAGTGGCTTCTCTCGAGAAAAATAGCATACGGCGGGTAAACAAATTACTGTTGGGCAATTGATAGAACTTCAAATAATTATGACGATATCCAGGCAATGATCATTATATAGGCATCACATCCAAGATTAGTAGACCGACTCCTGCATGCATCTACTACTATTACTCCACACATCGACCGCTATCCAGCATGCATCTACTGTATTAAGTTCATGGAAAAACAGAGTAATGCAATAAGAACGATGACATGATGTAGACAAGATCTATTCCTGTAGGAATAGACCCCATCTTGTTATCCTTAATAGCAATGATACATACGTGTCATGTCCCCTTCTGTCACTAGGATTGAGCACCGTAAGATCGAACCCATCACAAAGCACCTCTTCCCATGGCAAGAAAAATCGATCTAGTTGGCCTAACTAAACCAAAGATTCAAAAAATAAATACGAGGCTATAAGCAATCATGCATATAAGAGATCAAAACTAAAATAACTTTCATGGATAAAATAGATCTGATCATTATCTCAAAGTTCATCGAATCCCAACAAACACACCGCAAAAAAGAGTTACATCAAATAGATCTCCAAGAGACCATTGTATTGAGAATCAAAAGATAGAGAGGAAGCCATCTAGCTATTACCTACGGACCCGTAGGTCTACAATGAACTACTCACGCATCATCGGAGAGGCACCAATGAGGATGATGAACCCCTCCGTGATGGTGTCTAGATTGGATCTGGTGGTTCTGGAACTTGCGGCGGCTGGAATTGTGTTTCGTCGACTCCCTTAGGGTTTTTGGATTTTCGGGGTATTTATAGAGCAAAGAGGCGGTGCGGGAGGCCACCGTTGTGCCCCCCTCGGGGCACCCCTCTGGTACTTCTTTGGCCCATGTTCCTTCTGGTCCAGAAAAAATCTCCAAAAAGTTTCGCTATGTTTGGACTCCGTTTGGTATTGATTTTCTGAGAAGTAAAAAACAAGCAAAAAACAGCAACTAGCACTAGGCACTATGTCAATAGGTTAGTCCCAAAAAATGATATGAAGTTGCTATAAAATGATTGTAAAACATCCAAGAATGATAATATAACAGCATGGAACAAGTAAAAATTATAGATACGTTGGAGACGTATCAGCGCCCCCTGAGCTTGTCGCCGCTTCGTGGCCCTTCTGGCCTCCTCCCGAAGCTTCCAGGGTGTCTTGTGGTCCAAGAAAAATCATCAAAAAGTTTCGTTCCATTTGGACTCCATCTGGTATGATTTTCTGTAAAGAGAAAAACAAGAAAAAAAACAGCAACTGGCATTGGGCACTAGGTTAATAGGTTAGTCCCAAAAAAATGATTGATAATATAAAACATCCAAGATTGATAATATAATAGCATGGAACAATAAAAAATTATAGATACGTTGGAGACGTATCACCCAGGAGCCCCAAGAGCCTCCCAGCGCCAGCAGCTCCGTAGGCAGAGACGGGTACCGTGGCCGCGGGTCGGGACACTCGGAATGAACGGCCGCAAGGGTGCTATGCTGATCATGGAGTCAGAGAAGACCGTCGTCGGGAGACCGCCAGCTCAGCCTTTAAGCCTATATTTTATTATAATTGTATGCAAATGTCGCATATCGACATTTTAAGTCACTAAGCATATGTAGGTCATGTGTGTTTAGGGCGTTGTCACATGTGGCATTTTAAATTATCCTGAATATGTAAGACAATTATTAACCGTTGCCATTGTAAATTTGCCTCAACGGCGAGCAGAGCACGCGCAGGAACGCCAGAATGGAGCGCACCGCGGCCGCCTCAATGGCGAGCAAAACGTGCGGACGGACGCGAGCAGAGCGCGCCGTGGCCGCCTCAACAACGAGCAGAGTGCGCCGCGGCCGCCTCAATGGCGAGCAACTACACCTGCATATTGCACTTCTAGTCAACCTTTTGGCACCCCGTGGGAGGCGCGACACCCCATCCATCAGACACAATGGTGATATCTGGACCGTGTGTGATAGTGGGCACACACGTACACATCCGAGAACGTAGGCCCACGTACGTCATCCAAGAACCATTTCGGGCTTTGGATGCATGGGCGTTGCGTGGCATACGGTTAATCCGTAAGAACTGTTTGCGATGAGCTAGAACAATAGAAATGGGCAACCATATGAAGGTGTGTTTCGGGTTTCGAGCCCAGAATCATCAGTAAATTTTGAGCTTGTTTCTCGTCACATTCCAGATTACCACGGAATAAGCAATTGCAAATCCGTTCACACCGATCAAACCTAAACGTGTTCACACTTAGCACTGGGCTATAAAAACTACCCACTCAAAAATTACTTCACAGTTCCTCTCCTCATCACCCAAAAAACAGGTCTTTCCTGTCAAGTCGTTCCGCCATGACCAGTAGGAGGCGTTTCGGGTCGACATATAACCAGGGAGCAAAGACCAAAGCCGCGGAAGCACTAGAGAGGTCCCGCCGCTATGTGGCAGCTGCTGCAGAGATGTCCTGGCACGCCACAGATCCCTCAAACGACCTCTCACCGGCAGGCGAGGGATCTCGCAAGCGCACTCACCATGTCGGAGAACGCAAAGAGCTGGTGGTGCGGAAGTCCTTGCCCATCGATGACAACAGTCTCGATGGCCTAATTAAGCAGCAGGAGCTGGTCGACGGCTTGGTGAAACTGCTCGAGATTAGTGATGCCTCGATTGAGTAGGCGACCGGCCTCGTTGTGCGACTCATGGGTGACAATGCAAAGCTCCTCAAGGAGATCGCCAAGAAGGAGGAGGAGGTCGCCGGCTGGAAGAAGCTGCATGAGCAGAGCAGTGCCTGGGGATGACGCTGAAAGCGGTCGTCGAGGAACTTATGGGTGACTTGAGGAAGCTTCGCATCGAGCGCGAGCTGGAGGTGGAGGAATTCATAACTAATGTCAAGCAAAGTCGTGAGGATTTGAAGAAGGAGCTGGAGGAACTCGTCGCCCGGGGATCCATCGAGAAATAGAGACAGTAGCGACCCAGATCATTGTCTGTGATTTCCTTGTTCTCTTGCCCCTGTGTCTTTTGGGCGTTGCCGCATGTGGCATTTTAAATTATCCGAAATATGTAAGACAATTATTATGCGCTCCATTGTAAATTTGTCGCCGTATTATTGATACGTCTCCAACGTATCTATAATTTTTGCTTGTTCCATGCTGTTATAATATCATTCTTGGATGTTTTACAATCATTTTATAGCAACTTTATATCATTTTTTGGGACTAACCTATTGACATAGTGCCCAGTGTCAGTTGCTATTTTTTGCTTGTTTTTTACTTCGCAGAAAATCAATACCAAACGGAGTCCAAACACAGCGAAACATTTTGGAGATTTTTTCTGGACCAGAAGACACCTGTTGGGCCAAAGAAGTACCAGAGGGGGGCTCTGAGGGGAGCACAACCCACCTGTGCGCGCTTGGGGGCCCAGGCGCTCCCTGGTGGGTTGTGCCCACCTCGGCCGCCTCCCGCACTGCCTCTCTACTCTATAAATACACCGAAAATCCAAAAACCCTAGGGGAGTCGATGAAACACAATTCCAGCCATCGCAAGTTCCAGAACCACCAGATCCAATCTAGACACCATCACGGAGGGGTTCATCATCCTCATTGGTGCCTCTCCGATGATGCGTGAGTAGTTCATTGTAGACCTACGGGTTCGTAGTTAGTAGCTAGATGGCTTCCTCTCTCTCTTTTGATTCTCAATACAATGGTCTCTTGGAGATCTATTTGATGTAACTCTTTTTTTGCGGTGTGTTTGTTGGGATCCGATGAACTTTGAGTTTATGATCAGATCTATTTATCCATGAAAGTTATTTGAGTGTCTTTGATCTCTTATATGCATGATTACTTATAGCCTCGTATTTCTTCTTTGAATCTTTGGTTTAGTTAGGCCAACTAGATCGATTTTTCTTGCCATGGGAAGAGGTGCTTTGCGATGGGTTCGGTCGTGCGGTGTTCTTTCCCAGTGATAGAAGGGGCAGCAAGACACGTATTGATCGTTGCTATTAAGGATAACAAGATGGGGTCTATTCCTATATGAATAGATCTTGTCTACATCATGTCATTGTTCTTATTGCATTACTCCGTTTTTCCATGAACTTAATACACTAGATGCATGCTGGATAGCCGTTGATGCGTGGAGTAATCGTAGTAGATGATGGCAGGAGTCGGTATACTAATCTTGGACGTGATGCCTATATAATGATCATTGCCTGGATATCGTCATAATTATTTGAAGTTCTATCAATTGCCCAACAGTAATTTGTTCACCCGCCGTATGCTATTTGTCTCGAGAGAAGCTACTAGTGAAATCTACGGCCCCCAGGTCTATTCTTTATCATATTTGCTTTGAGATCTATTTTTTATTCGCTTTTGTTTTCAGATCTATTATTCTAAAAACCCAAAAATACCTTGCTGCACTTTTTCTTTCTTTATTTTATTTTGTTTTATTGTGAGATCTATTTATCCAAAATTATACAAACCAATCTATCTTTTACCCGAGAGGGATTGACAACCCCTGTTACTTGTCGGGTTGCAAGTATTTGTTCTTTGTGTGCAGGTACCGTTTACATAGTGTTGATTGGTTCTCCTACTAGTTCGATAACCTTGGTTTCATAACTAGGAGAAATACCTACCGAAGCTGTACTGCATCATCCCTTCCTCTTCGGGGAAATACTGACGCGGATACGAGCCATCAAGAAAGGATTTCTGGCGCCATTGTCAGAGAGACATCATCAACATCTATCAGGTTCCTAATCACAAATCTCATCTCCTTGCAATTTACATTATTTGCCATTTGCCTCTCATTTTCATCTTCCCCTGATACGTCTCCAACGTATCTATATTTTATGAAGTATTCATGGCATGTTTACAACAATTTTATATGGTTTTGGTATGATTTGCATGGAACTAACCCGGACTGATGCTGTTTTCAGCAGAACTACCGTGGTGTTGTTTTTTGTGCAGAAATGAAAGTTCTCCAAATGAGCTGAAACTTTTTGACGATTTTTTTAGAACAAAAGAGACCCCCGAAGCTTCGTGGAAGGACCAGAAGGTGAAGGAGTAGGGCACAAGACACCGGGGCGCGCCAGGCGGCCCAGGCGCGCCCCAGTGGGTTGTGCTCACCTCGAGGCCCATCTTAGCGTGAAACCAACGCCAAAAATTCCTATAAATAGAGAAACCATCAGAGATAACCCTAGATCAGAAGTTCCGCCGCCGCAAGCCTCTGTAGCCACGAAAAACCAATCTAAACCCCGTTCCGGCACCCTGCCGGAGGGGGAAATCATCACCGGTGGCCATCTTCATCATCCCGGCGGCCACCATGATGAGGAGGGAGTAGTCCACCCTCGGGGCTGAGGGTTTGTACCAGTAGCTATGTGTTTAATCTCTCTCTCTTGTGTTCTTGGGATGGCACGATCTTGATGTATCGCGGGCTTTGTTAATATAGTTGGATCATATGGTGTTTTCCCCTCTCTATCTTGTGATGAATTGAGTTTTCCCTTTGAGATTTCGTTTTATCGGATTGAATACTGTTATGGATTTGAGAGCACTTGATATATGTCTTGCATATGAATACTCATGCTGACAATGGGGTATTATATTGATTCACTTGAGATATGTTTTGGCACTCAACTCGTGGATTCCCGAGGTGACATTGGGGTAATCTATGCATAGGGGTTGATGCACGTTCTCGTCTTTTGTTTCTCTGGTAGAAATCTTGGGGCACTCTTTGGGGTTCTTTGTGTTGGATTGAGTATTATGAATCTGAATTTGCTTTGGTGTTATTTTAGTATGAACTCTTGATAGATCGATCGAAAAGAATAACTTAGGGTTATTTTAGTATGAACTCTTGATAGATCGATCGGAAAGAATAACTTGGTGTTATTTTAGTACGAACTCTTGGATTAGCTACAAACAATTTCTTCTTATGTTCTCCACTAGATAGGAACTTTGGAGTGATTCTTCATCGCACTTTGAGGGATGGTTATATGATCCATTAGATTAGCATTGTTGAGAGATTGCACTAGCGAAAGTACGGACCCTAGGCCTCATTTTCAAGCATTGCAATACCGTTTGTGCTCCATTTTATCAATTGATACCTTGCTGTTTTTTATTTTTCCTATTACAAAAATCAATATCTACTATCATTACTACACTTGTATCACCATCTCTTTGCCGAACTAGTGCACCTATACAATTTACCATTGTATTTGGTGTGTTGGGGACACAAGAGACTTTTTATTATTTGGTTGCAGGGTTGTTCTAGAGAGACCATCTTCATCCTACACCTCCCACGGATTGATAAACCTTAGGTCATTCACTTGAGGGAAATTTGCTACTGTCCTACAAAACTCTGCGCTTGGAGCCCCAACACGAGTCTACAAGAACAAGTTGTGTAGTAGACATCAAGCTCTTTTCTGGCGCCATTGCCGGGGAGGTGAGTGATTGAAGGAATATCTTTAGATCTTGCAATCGAATCTTTTAGTTTCTTGTTTTATCACTAGTTTGGTTTATAATAGAAAACTACAAAAAAAATGGAATTGAGGTTGCATCATATTGTTCATCGTTATAATGTCTTTCGTGAAAATGATGGAAAAGAAAATTGTGCTCAATTGATAGAAGAAGAATTCAATAAAATGTTTGGCATAAATGATGAGCATGATTGCAATGTTGTTAGTATGAATTCTTTGAATATCCAAAATGCTAATGATGATTGCACAAGTCATGACAAAAATGTTTCTTATAAGCATGTCATTTTTTGTGGAGTGGAATGACTTTGTGAAGACGTGCCTTATAGGGAAGATAGATTTTGTAAGAAGCATAAACATGATAGAACCAATTTTTTGCTCAAAGTGATAGATGAATTTTCTACAAAATTATGTTCTCTTTGTCCTATTACTTGTGAACTTTGCAATAAGGATGGTCATCTTAATTTCCAGTGCAAACTTTTTCATGATCGAATCATGGCCAAATATTGTAATGACTTGATCACCCTTGAACTTTATAGTGAGCTTTGTCTATTTTTGGGGAGTGAAGAATTGACACATAAAAATTGTTGGTTTGAAGTATTCATTTCATGGAAGACATTGAAACTAATCTAAAAAATATCTATATGTTTTGCATTATAAATTGCAATGAGAATGCTTATATTGCCAACTTTAGAAAGATGGGAAAACCAATAGAATATAAATGGAATACTAATGAAAGGGTAAAGATTTCTACTTTCCCTCCTATTGTCTCTCATGATGAAATAGGTGACGAGGAGGAGCTCCCTATTCAACCAATCTCATCAATAAGAAGCTTGAAAAAATTAATTAAACCCACACATGATGTGGTGAAGAAGAAGAAAAGAAGAAAGAATAGAGGTAAAAAGGTATCTCTCCCAAATAATGTTGCTCCTATTATTGTTGTGCCTCATGAAAACGAATCAAAAATAATTGTGGAAGATGATGCACTTGATGATGATTTTGTTATGCCTATTGCTTGTTGTGATGACTATGATTAGGAAGATAATGATACTTCTTATAATCTTGGAAATCTTTTTGACACCAACTTGGGAAATTATGATGATAGCAATTGTTATACCGTTGGTGCTATTCATACTATTAATGATGAGAATAATTGTGGTTATGATATGCCAAGCCACAAGCTTGGGGATGCTATGTTCGATGAGAATGACATGTTTGAGAATTTATTTGCTGCAATTAATGTTTGTCCCAAGCTTGGGGGTGATATGCTTAATGAAGATGATCTTTTTAGTCCCCCTACTTTGAATGATCAAATTTGCTATGATGATTGCATGCCTCCTATCTATGATGAGAACAAAGTTGCTACTTATGATGATTATTGTGATGATACTTATGTTATAAAAAGTGGTAATGATTATATTTATAAAACCTGCCATAGTTATGATTACCCTTTTTCTTAACATTACTCTTTTAATGTGAAAAAAATTTATAGTATTCGAGTTTCATATGATACTCCCACCATTGTGAATGAGAAGAAATTTTCTTATGTGGAGAGTAATAAAATTTCTATGCTTGTGGATCATGAAAAGAATGCTTTATGTGATGGTTATATTGATGGATCTATTCATGATGCTACTGAAAATTATTATGAGAGAGGAACTTATGATTCATGATGCTCTCTTTATGTTTCAATCCTTATCTTTTATGCGAGCATCATTGAACTCATCAAGCCTAGCTAAAAGGCATTGAAGAAAAGCGCTTGTTGGGAGACAACCCAACACTTTTACCTACTGTTTTTGTGTGTTCACATGGTTAGGATACTGTAGTGATATTGTTTTATAGCTTTTGCTTCAATAAAGTGACAAGTAAAGCCTTTGGGATAGTGTGGATGATAGTTGACTTGATTCTGTGCAAAAACAGAAACTTTTGCGTCAAGTGCAGAAATTCCTGCCTTTACTGGAACGTGGAAAAATTCTAAATTTTTTACAGTTGATATGTAAACAAATTTTCTATGTTTTCCTAATTTTTCAGAATTTTTGTACATACATAAGTATGACCTTAATTCAGATATTTACGTACTGTTCTGTTTTTGACAGATTCTGTTTGCAATGCATAGTTTGCTTGTTTTATGGTTTATATGGCTTATATTGCTTAATATAAATTGTCAAAATTGTATAGTACAGTAATAATTGTGTGAGAACAATTATGAATCTTGTCTTGACAGTACCAAAGTGAATGATTTGTCTTTATCATACTAACCCATCTCACGAAGTTCTGTTAAGTTTTGTGTGATTGAAGTTTTCAAGTTTTGGGTGAGATATCGATATGAGGAGAATAAGGAGTGACAAGAACCTAAGCTTGGGGATGCCCAAGGCACCCCCAAGGTAATATTCAAGGAAGATCCAAGCAACTAAGCTTGGAGATGTCCCGGAAGGCATCCCCTCTTTCGTCTCCGACATTATCGGTAACCTCACTTGGAGCTATAATTTTATTCATCACATGTATGTGTTTTGCTTGGAGCATCAATTTATTTTATTTTAATTTTATTTCTGCTATTTATAATAATGTTTTTCATCTTTCATTTCAATAAAAATGTCAAGGATAGTCTTTACCATGCTTATTTTGCAAGTCTATGAGTTGCTGTTTCAAAACAGAAAGTTTATCGCTGTTGAAAAAATTATCTAGAAAAGTAAGAATGTGATAAAAGGTTGAATTTTTTTTCATAGTAAGCTATAATAAATTTTCTACAGTGTGGTAATTTTTCAGAATTTTTGGAATTAGGGAAGTATGAGGAATATTGCACTCTTTACAGACTGTTCTGTTTAGACAGATTGCTGTTATGTTTGCTTTGTTTGCATATGTTTGCTTGTTTAATGATTCTATTTGAGGATAGGAGTATTAAATATGCAGAGGCATTTAGTATGCAAAGTTAAATTATAATTTTAGTGATTTGCTACAGTAGATAATGATAAGGTGTTGCATTGATTTATACTAACGTATCTCACGAGTTCTTGTTGAGTTTTGTGTGGATGAAGTTTTTAAGAATTAGGGAAACCGTGTTATGAGAAGAATGAAGAAGACAATGAAGAAGACACAAGAGCTCAAGCTTGGGGATGCCCAAGGCATCTCAAGTTAATATTCCAAGAAGTCTCAAGCATCTAAGCTTGGGGATGCCCCGGTAGGCATCCCACCTTTCTTCATTAACAATTATTGGTTAGCCTCGGTTGAGCCTAAGTTTTTGCTTCTTCACATTAGTTGTGCCTTTCTTAGAATGTCATTTTATTTTGTTTTTCTTGCTGTTTTAATAAAATACTTAGATCTGAAAGTTTTAAATAAGAGAGAGTCCTCAAATAGCTACCCATTTACTTAACTACTCGCATGATCTTCACTTATATCTTTTTGGACTAGTTTGTCATTTACTCTCGTGCTTCACTTATATCCTATGAGTAAATTGTTGAATAAATTGAATGAAGTTGAAATTATATGCTCATATCATGCCTAGTGGTAGCTTCACATTGGGTTTAGAAAGTGAAATCTTTTGAAGCTTGACAATCACAATATTGGTCATACAAGCAATTCATGAATGATTAGTAGAAGGAAGAGAACTTTCACATGCAAATATATTATCTTGGACATATTCTATGATTGTGAATACCCATTAATTATTTTCAAGCTTGAGCAAATTAGTTGAAGTTGGACAAGGAAGACAGTGTAATGAGTTATGGTTGTGTATATTTGCATAGAAGTTATATTGTCATGGATCCTCCAACATGTGGTGTTTGCCTAGGATCTTTTGCTAGCCAAAAATTCGTACTAAGTAGAGATACTACTTGTGCATCCAAAAACCCTTAAACCCAGTTTCTTGCCATGAGTTTCCACCATACCTACCTATGGATTGAATAAGATCCTTCAAGTAAGTTGTCATCGGTGCATAAAGCAATAAAAATTGCTCCTAAATATGTTTGATATTTTATTGTAAGGGAAAATTGAGCGTTGTACGAACTTGTGATGGCAAAGTAATAAAAGCGACGGACTGCATAATAAAGGTTTCTATCATAAGGGGCAATATAACGTGACGTTCCTTTGCATTAAGAGCTTGGGCATCCAAATAAAAAGCGCATGACAACCTCTGCTTCCCTCTGCGAAGGGCATATCTTTTACTTTTCAGTATTTACTTTTATGCAAAGAGTCAATAGTATGAATTCTCATTTCAACCTCAATTATTCTCTAGTTGGCAAGAATCATGTGGTGGGGAAAGATCTAGGCACATATGACCAGTCAAATATATTTGATCATGATTTATTATTGTTGACAATTATCTCTATGATAAATAAGTTGGGAGGCGAAACATTAAGCCCCTATCTTTCTCTGTGTTTGATGGATGCCATTTTTTCTAAGAATATGCTTTGAGTAGTAGCAATCATGGAAGACTATATGATGATTGATTATGTGGAGCTCTTACTTAGACTATGTTGAATAAGTTGAATTGCAATTGTTTGGTGGCTAAGAATATAGGTTGTTGAGTTTCAAGAGAATTCATTGTTTGAACCTTAACATGTGAATTGATTGCTACTTTGTCATGATGAGTTTTATGAGAAAGAGTTGTTGTTATGATGCTAGGGAAAGTGATTGAAATTATCATTGATCAAACTTATGCACTATGTTAACATTCACACTTCATAAATTATTTCTTTTATCATTTACCTACTCGAGGACGAGTAGGAATTAAGCTTGGGGATGCTGATACGTCTCCAACGTATCTATAATTTATGAAGTATTCATGCCATGTTTACAACAATTTTATATGGTTTTGGTATGATTTGCATGGAACTAACCCGGACTGACGTTGTTTTCAGCAGAACTACTGTGGTGTTGTTTTTTGTGCAGAAATGAAAGTTCTCCAAATGAGCTGAAACTTTTTGACGATTTTTTTTGGAACAAAAAAGACCCCCGAAGCATTGTGGAAGGACAAGAAGGTGAAGGAGTAGGGCACAAGACACCAGGGCGCGCCAGGGGTCCCAGGCGCGCCCCGGTGGGTTGTGCTCACCTCGAGGCCCATCTTAGCGTGAAACCAACGCCAAAAATTCCTATAAATAGAGAAACCATCAGAGATAACCCTAGACCAGAAGTTTCGCCACCGCAAGCCTCTGTAGCCACGAAAAACCAATCTAGACCCCGTTCCGGCACCCTGTCGGAGGGGGAAATCATCACCGGTGGCCATCTTCATCATCCCAGCGGCCACCATGATGAGGAGGGAGTAGTCCACCCTCGGGGCTGAGGGTTTGTACCAGTAGCTATATATTTAATCTCTCTCTCTCTCTCATGTTCTTGAGATGGCACGATCTTGATGTATCGCGGGCTTTGTTAATATAGTTGGATCATATGGTGTTTTCCCCTCTCTATCTTGTGATGAATTAAGTTTTCCGTTTGAGATTTCGTTTTATCGGATTGAATACTTTTATGGATTTGAGAGCACTTGATATATGTCTTGCATATGAATACCCGTGGTGACAATGGGGTATTATATTGATTCACTTGAGATATGTTTTGGCACTCAACTCGTGGATTCCCGAGGTGACATTGGGGTAATCTATGCATAGGGGTTGATGCACGTTCTTGTCTTTTGTTTCTCCGGTAGAAATCTTGGGGCACTCTTTTGGGGTTCTTTGTGTTGGATTGAGTATTATGAATCTGAATTTGCTTTGGTGTTATTTTAGTACGAACTCTTGATAGATCGATCGGAAAGAATAATTTAGGGTTATTTTAGTACGAACTCTTGATAGATCGATCGGAAAGAATAACTTTGTGTTATTTTAGTACGAACTCCTGGATAGATCGATCGGAAAGAATAGCTACAAACAATTTCTTCTTATGTTCTCCGCTAGATAGGAACTTTGGAGTGATTCTTCATCGCACTTTGAGGGATGGTTATATGATCCAATTAGATTAGCATTGTTGAGAGATTGCACTAGCGAAAGTACGGACTCTAGGCCTCATTTTCAAGCATTGCAATACCGTTTGTGCTCCGTTTTATCAATTGATACCTTGCTGTTTTTTATTGTTCCTATTACAAAAATCAATATCTACTATCATTACTACACTTGTATCACCATCTCTTCGCCGAACTAGTGTACCTATACAATTTACCATTGTATTTGGTGTGTTGGGGACACAAGAGACTTTTTATTATTTGGTTGCAGGGTTGTTTAAGAGAGACCATTTCATCCTACACCTCCCACAGATTGATAAACAATAGGTCATCCACTTGAGGGAAATTTGCTACTGTCCTACAAAACTCTGTGCTTGGAGGCCCAACACGAGTCTACAAGAACAAGTTGCGTAGTAGACATCACCCCCACCCCACAAAAATTTGCCGTTTTATTCGCCCTCTTTTCCGTTCGCCGTTTTCTCCTTAGATCTGTTTTTGTGTGCAATCTTGTTTGCGTAGTCACGATGACTCAAGAGAACACCAAGTTGTGTGATTTTTTCAATACCAACAACAATGATTTTATTAGCACTCTGATTGCTCCTCCCGCCACTAGTGCGGAATCTTGTGATATTAATGCCGCTTTGTTGAATCTTGTTATGAAAGATCAGTTTTTCGGTACTCCTAATGAGGATGCCGCGTCCCATCTTAACACATTCATAGATTTATGTGATATGCAAAAGAAAAAAGATGTGGACAATGATATTGTGAAGTTGAAATTATTTCCGTTTTCTTTGCGAGATCGTGCAAAAATCTGGTTTTCTTCTTTGCCTCGCAATAGTATCGATTCTTGGGATAAGTGCAAAGATGCTTTCATTACTAAGTATTTTCTGCCCACGAAAATTATTTCCCTTAGAACTCAGATCATGAATTTTAAGCAACTTGAGCATGAACATGTTGCACAATCTTGGGAAAGAATGAAATTGATGCTAAGAAATTGTCCTACTCATGGGTTAAATATTTGGATGATCATACAAAAAATTTATGCGGGATTTAATTTTGTCTCTAGAAATCTTTTAGATTCCGCCACGGATGGTACTTTTATGGAAATTACTTTGGGTGAAGCTACTAAATTGCTTGATAATATTATGGCAAATTATTCACAATGGCATACCGAAAGAGCGCCTACTAGTAAAAAAGTTAATTCGGTTGAAGACATTAGTACTTTGAGTGAAAAAGTTGATGCTCTTATGAAATTGGTTGCTAATAAAAATGTTCCTATTGATCTTAATGATGTGCCTTTGTCTACTTTGATTAAGCAAAATAGTGATTCCGTAGATGTGAATTCTGTCTCGCGAAACAATTTTAATAACAATGCTTATAGAGGTAATTTTAATCCTAGGCCTTTCCTTGGAAATTACTCTAATAATTATAGTGGTTCCTATGGTAATCCTTCTTATAATAATAATAGGAACACCTCTGATCTTGAGAATAATATTAAAGAATTTATCAATGCTCAAAAGGTTTTCAATAATACGATAGAAGAAAAGTTGAATAAGATTGATGATATGTCTAGAAGCATTGATAGAATTTCTCATGATGTAGAAAATCTCAAGTTGAAATTTTTTGTGCCTAAGGTTGAGGAATCAATTAAAGCTTTATATGTTTCTATGGATGAAAGTAAGAAAAGAACCGCTATGCTTAGAGCTAAAAGAGAATTTTTAGAAAAGCGTTTTCTAGTGAGAGAGTGGCGTTTTGGCACATGGGAGCGCGCGCTCCTGATTTTTAAAATGTGTTTTAAACATATTTTGAAATGTCAAAAAATTCCAAAAAAACTTGGCGCGTACATCTCGATATTTTACATGCTCACAAAGTCGTTTCTCGAATAATCGACAACTTATGTGTCGCGTGTGAAAAAGACAAAATCCAATATTAAAAAATGCTTTTCACAAGACATCCTTTTGTCTTTTTTACGCAAGCCACAAAAAATGTAAGTTTTCTGCGAAACTTGACGTGCACACATATAATGTCGAGATGTATGCGCTAATTTTTTTTTTGAAATTTTTCACACTTTGAAATATTTTTTTCGCACGCAGGAGCGCGTGCTCCAGGGAGCACCAACGGATTTCCGTTTCTAGTGATTGCTTTCATAAAAATGATTAAGATCTTAAAGTGATTGGTGTTTCTTCTATTGTTTCCTTGTTTAGTAAAATTAAAATTGATGATAAAGGGACTGAAGAAGAGTCAAGTTTAGTTAGAAGGCATCCCAATAATTCGGAGGGTGAAAATCTTGATGAAAAATTTGATAAAAGTGGGTTTGGAGAGGTCAAAACTTTAACTAGTGATGTGCCCACTCTTTTGGATTACAAAGACTTTAATTATGATAATTGATCTTTGATTGATTGTATTTCTTTGTTCCAATCCATGATTAATTCACCCCATGCGTATGAACAAAATAAAGCTTTTACTAAACATATTGTTGACGCTATGATGAAAGCTTTGGAAGAAAAGTTGGAATTAGAGATCTCAATTCCTAGAAAATTACATGATGAATGGGAACCCACCATCAAAGTCAAGATAAAAAATTATGAGTGTTTTGCTTTATGTGATTTGGGTGCTAGTGTTTCCACAATTCCGAAATCTTTATGTGATGTGCTTGGTCTTACCAATATTGAAGAGTGTTCTTTAAATTTGCACTTGGCAGATTCTACTATTAAAAATCCTATGGGAAGAATTAAAGATGTTCTTATTCTTGCAAATAGGAATTATGTACCGATAGATTTTATTGTTCTTGATATTGATTGCAATCCGTCTTGTCGAATTATACTTGGTAGACCGTTTTTATGTACTATTGGTGCCATGATTGATATGGAAGAAGGCAATATTAAATTTTAGTTTCCACTAAGAAAGGGTATGGAACACTTTCCAAGAACAAGAATTAAGCCACCATATGAATCAATCATGAGCGCATCTTATGGATCTAGAACTAAAGATGACAATACTTGAATCTATGCTTTATGCCTAGCTAGGGGCGTAAAACGATAGCGCTTGTTGGGAGGCAACCCAATGAATAAAATTTATTTTTACCTTTTTCTTTCTGTTCTTGAGTGTTTGCACAATTATGCCTCTGTTATGATTGTGTTTTTATGTTTTAATTAGTCTTTGGGCCAAGCAAAGCCTTTGGGATCATGTTGGGTAATAGTTGATTTGACCTTGTTGAAAAATAGAAACTTTCGCGTCCAGTAAAACAATTTTGAAAAATAACAGAAGTGACAAAAATTCTGAATTTTTTACACAAGATTGATATACAAATTTCCTACGCTGTCCTAATTTCTCAGAATTTTTGGAGTTACAGAAGTATACAAATTTTTCATATTTCTACAGATTGTTCTGTTTTTGACAGATTCTGTTTTTGTTGCATTGTCTGCTTATTTTGATGAATCTATGGGTTGTATCGGGGGGTATGAGCCATAGAAAAGTTGGAATACAGTAGATATAATGCAATAATAAAATATGAATGGGTTTGCAACAGTACTTAGAGTGGTGATTTGCTTTGTTATACTAACGAATCTCACGAAGGTTTTTGTTAAGTTTGTGTGATTGAAGTTTTCAAGTTTTGGGTGAGATCACAATGGATGAAGGAATAAGGAGTAATAAGAGCCTAAGCTTGGGGATGCCCACGGAACCACAAGGTAATATTCAAGGAGAAACAAGCAACTAAGCTTGGGGATGCCCCGAGTGGCATCCCCTCTTTCTTCTAACGACCATCGGTATTTTACTTGGAACTATATTTTTATTCGTCACATATCATGAGTTTTGCCTGGAGCGTCTTGTATTATATGAGTATTTGCTTGTTTAGATTTTTTGTTTTGTGTCAAGTATCCTTACTGAACACACCTATTTGAGAGAGCCAAAATTATGCTATGATTTGTTAGAATTGCTCTATGTGCTTCACTTAAATTCTTTGAGCTATGAAATTGCTCTAGTGCTTCACTTATATCTTTTTTAGCACGGTGTGCTTTAATATTTTTGAAGAAATGCTCTCATGCTTCACATAGATTTGTTTGAGAGTTAGTAATTTTTTGAAGAATTTCTCTCATGCTTCACTTATATTATTTTGAGAGACGAAAATTTTTATGCTCATGTTCTTCACTTAGATTTATTTGAGCTATCGAAAGCAACATATGAAACTAGTCCCAAAGTGATAGATATTCAAGAAGGATATAATAAAAACTTTCATGAAGATCATTGGACAAAATAAATTTGATTCTTTGTAATAGTTTTGCGATATGATGATAGTGATATGTGTGTCATGTTGATGAGTAATTGTGCTTTAGTAAGAATATTGATGTTAAGGTTTGTGATTCCCTATGCAATCACGAAAGTCAATTGTTATGCAATGAAATTACATCCTACTTGTGGTGCATTATTCGGTGTTAGTTATGCTTAATGCTCGCTTATGTGATTTTTCGTTTCTTGGTTGGATGCTTCTCAATCTTTTTGCTAGCCTTCACTTGTACTAAGTAGGAATACTACTCGTGCATCCAAAATCCTTATACCCAGTTTTGCCACATGACTCCACTATACCTACCTATATGCAGTATTTACGTGCTGTTCTAAGCAAATTTGTATGTGCCATCTCTAATTTTCAAAACAAATTTCCTTTTTGTGTGCTCGTACCGCTCATGAAATGGTAGGGGTGGCTGATATTTTCCATGCTAGATGTGTTATTCTCAAGATGAGTGTTTATTCACTTGTCATTGCACGAGAGTACAGCAAAGGTATTAGAGATGCCCAGTCCCGAAATGAAAAATGAATTTACTTATGTTGTCAAATAATAAATTCCTTGGAAAGTGTTGGTATGGACGGCACCCGTGGATACGGCTAGCCGTGGAATGTGAAAGTATGGTGAAAAAAGGAATAAACTTTATTTTCTATTTGAGAACCGCCTATGATATATCTAGCATGGAAAGTATTGGGAACTACTCAATCATTTTTGTTGACAGGAAAAGCATGCCACCTATCGTGGATTTAACACGGCAGATGCCCTTGTGAAAGGACTTAGGTGTGGAGCCATCGCAACGTAGGTTAGCTCGAAGGGGTTGAGCGGGACAAAGGACACAAGGATTTACCCAGGTTCGGCCCCTCACAATGAGGTAAAAGCCTACGTCCTGCTTCTAGTTGTATTGCTTGAGTTTCGATTACAAGGGAGCGATTACGCTTGACCTAGCTATCGATCAGTTGTTTCTTGAGTTAACCCGCCGCCGGGTCTCACCTTTATATACACAGGTCGAATCCCCGGGGCTTACAAGAGTCCGGGCCGGATCACACATCGTGACCAACTCGGTTTATAAATTGCCTTGCCTTACCAGGCAAGTCATCATCGGGCGGTTCACACTTCTGGGTCTTGGGCCGTCGCCAGGCCCGCCTCTTAAGCCGCCGTCTTCTTGGGTCTTCTTCATATTAAGTCACCAACGGTGTAACCCGGCCTCTCCTGGGCGGGTCATACCTCGGGTTATATCCCCAACATTAGGCCCCAGATTGATTTGAACTTGTTCATGTCAATCTCCACTGCTTCAGTTGATGAGTTGTCTCCCAAAGCATGACCTTGAATAAACCACTGTAACCCGCCATGACATCATGCAAGCTAAATCATTGTAACCCACCATGACATCATGTGTATTAAATATACTAAAAAAACACGTGACATCATAACAGATCTCTCATATTAATTGGTCGTCCGAAAATTGAGGCGCCTGGACCGTTGAGATAATCATGTTGCCCCCTCGATTTCCGCGCATGCCATTTTACCGTTTCCTTATAAATAGGGATGGGGTACTCTCCTTTCACTTTTACCCCGCCTCTCTCTCTTCTTCTTCTTCCTCACGTCAACCACCACTGCCGGAGCTCTGCCGCCCCAGTCGACCGTCGCGAACAACTCCATCCAGGCCGCTGCATCAACCTGATTGGACCAGAGTACGGCGGCGCACTCCCGCTCTTCACCAACACTTCCAGGTACTCTTTCTCCCCTTTCTTAGATCCACATTAGATCAATCTTGATCATAGGGTTCGTCGGAGTTCTTCAGAGCTTGTCCCAATCCAACCATCTACTGCTTGCGAACGTATACTTTGCCCCAAAAACCAAAACAGAGGTAGTACGGCGGTAGCTTTTATCCCTTCCTTCATATCCTGTATAGATCCCATCTCCTTAACCAATCAAACGATTAGGTCTCTAGTTCTTCCACTGCCATGCTTTAGGTTTAGCCATTTTTTTTTTATTTTTCAGAGCTGCAGTAGATCCAAAATTATGGGAAAAATTGTGAAACTTGTTTTTTCATACTTAGCAGAATTTCGTCAATCTCAGATTCGTATAGGACCGCCCTGCCAATGCAATTCAGGCACCTTAAATAATAATCTCATAACCCGCCAGTCTTTTAACCGGCTTATCCGTGACATGTAATCCGCCTGGAGCTCCGAACATGTTTCTGCAATTTGACTCATCAACATGCTGCTCATAACTTGATAATCACACCTTATAATTAAGGTATCTCTTAGTTGTAGCTGACCCGCCCTTCAACGCATAAACAGCTTGTGATGTACTTATAACCCTGACCCGTCATGTATCCATAGTTAATTTGTAGTCATTTAAGCTGTCATCTTCACCATTAATCAATAGCATAACATCAACTATCCACTTTATACTTCCAGGCCTTAATTTTTCAACTGCCAAAAAATGACTATCGTCAACTGGGAACGGTCCTTGGTTACCAAGCAGATCCTTGATGATTTCATAGGCCAAGGCCTATTGGCGAGCCAACAAGAGGTTGGATGGCGGGTTAGTAATGGAGAAGCAATTCCTACCCCTGCTGAAGAGGAGATTGTAGTCTTTACTGATCACATACTCAGAGGGTTTACTCCACCCGGGTCTAGGTTCTTCTGAGACCTCCTTCATTACTTCAATCTGCACCCTCAAGATATAGGGCCAAACTCGGTGTCCAATATTTGCCACTTTCAAATCTTCTGTGAGGTTTATCTTCAGAAAGCACCCACTGTCCCCCTCTTCAAAGAGTTCTTCTATACAAACCGCCAGACTGAATGCAAAAACGGCCCGAGTCAAGAATTAGGTGGAATTTCAATTCAGAGACGGAGGGATAACAGCTTTCCCTCTACTATCTTACCCAGTCACCCCAAGGGATGGGTAACCACCTGGTTTTACTGCAAAAACACAGCACCAGCCACAGAAAACCCCCTGCCCGGGTGTGACGCCCCCGGCCCGATCGTGCACTAATCATACACGCAAATGCACACGATCAAGCCTAAGGACTCACGGGAAGATATCACAACACAACTCTAAAACATAAATAAAGTCATACAAGCTTTATATTACAAGCCAGGGGCCTCGAGGGCTCGAATACATAAGCTTGCGAACAAGCGTCAGCGGAAGCATCAGATATCTGAGTACAGATATGAAAGAAAGTACAGAAAGGCCTTTAGAAAGGCGGGGCAAAAGAAAACACTACGATCGAAAGGCACAAGGCCTCCTGCCTGGGACCCTCCGATCCTACTCCTGGTCGTCAGTCATCTCGTAGTAGTATCCATCCTCTGGGTAGTAGTAGTAACGATCGTCGGGGCATCTGTCTCAGGGGGCTCCGTCCTCTGGTCACGTCAAACTGGTATGGGGAGAAAAAGGAAAACAAAGCAACCGTGAGTACTCAGAAGTACTCAGCAAGCAAGGATCTACACTACATATGCAACATTTTCAAGGGGAGGCTGTATATGTGGACTGGGCTGCAGAAATGCCAGAATAGAGAGAAGGCCTAGTCCTATCGAAGACTAGCATCTTCAGCGGTCTTGCAGCAGTAGAAGAGAGTAGAACAATGCCATATAATGTAGCAGTAATAATATCAACCTCACCTAGAGATCCTTTCTCGACTCCCTGCGAGAAAGCAATCCCAGAGCCATACATACAGGTCTCATCACAGGTATCCAGTTCTAAATTGTATCAATCAGGATACAACTCCGAGTGTCCTTTACCGTAGGACCGGCTATCGATAGAAGTGTTCTTCCCTGCAGGGGTGCACCAACTTACCCAACACGCTCGATTAACTTCGGCCGGACACACTTTCCTGGGTCATGCCCGGCCTCGGCCAAACGACACATCGCAACCCTACCTACAGCTCAGCAGAGAGGTCCCCGCCGGTCTACATCCTAAGCGCAAGGGGGTCTTGGCCATCGCCCCTCGCCCTCCGGGTCGTTGCGTACATGGCCCAGATCCAAGCACCACCGAAATGGCGCCAATCACTCCATGCCGCACTGCTGAACTGGACGTCTGACAGAGCTTTCGGCTGATGCATACGATGCAGAACGCCCATACTATGCCCACGTGATGGTTAGTGCTATCAGACAAGAGGTCTGCTCGGATCAAATATCCAAATCGTTAGGACTAGGGCTTGCGGTAACGAGCAGAGACTCACGAAAGATGTGACCCCGTCGCCCCGTCTCGAGGACTTGCGGCAAGGGCCAAGAATGCCCGGCCGCGCCTCGTATTCACCACTCGGGCACCACACTGGCAACCCGCCTTCACATCACACGCGGGTACCCCTCAGGGTCGACCCGCCTTTCCAAGTAACATTGTAAAGTCCAAGTATCCGTGTGTCCATAACATCAGGGAATCCGAGGTATCACCCTCATTGAATTCCCACTCGATGTATCCGTCAAGGTGAACTAGGAGGAATCACCCTCACTGGGTCCACACTTGAGGTGTTGTACGACAGCGTCGTTATCGGAAGCGGTGAAGGAGGAATCACCCTCGATGACCATGACCGAATAACTACTCTACAGAGTTAACATCAGAAGTGCTACAAGAGGTTTCACCCTCGGCACTCGATAGTAACGCTGCAGTGTCGTTATAACTAAGGGGGGTGATGTGCGGTGTCGGGTCCTGGTCTTCAATCCCGTTGATCGGGTCTTCTGACGATCCAGCGCGGCAGTCGGGATAAGTGGGGTCACTGATAGGTCTCTACCCAGCCTAGACTAAACAGTTTAGGATATGTAGGTAATTATCAACAGTAGGTTACAATGAACAGGCTATGCATCAGAATAGGTAAAGCAGCAGCAGCAGCAGTAATTCTAATGCAAGCATGAGAAATTTAGAATGGGCGATATCGGTATGCTCAAGGGAGGGGCTTGCCTGGTTGCTCGGCGGCAAGGGCAAGGTCGTCTATGGTGTCTTCGGGATCCGGAGCTGCGTCGGTCTCGGGGACGACGTCAGGGTCGGGGGCTATCGAGAGAGAAGAGGGGGAGGAAACAGTATAAATATATAGCAAACATGAGCATGACAAATACGATACACGGTGCTAGGGGTAGTCTAACGCAGCATCACACGTAACAGACGGAGCGGGAGAATATCTGACGATATTTCCCGGGTCTTTGGAATTATCGGACAGAGGATAAGAGGGGAACGGTTGCAAGTTCGGATAGTTAGAGACGCGTGACGGACGAACGGACCGCGTATTCAGATTCGTCTCGTCGTTCTGAGCAACTTTCATGTACAAAGTTTTTCGATCTGAGTTACGGATTATTTAATATGATTTTCTAAAGTTTTTATTAATTTCTGGAATTTAATTAATTATTTAAATTAACATTATCCGAAACAGTAGTTGATGACGTCAGCATGACATCATGCTGACGTCAGCACAATCTGACAGGTGGGGCCCGCTGTCATTGACTATTAGCCTAATTAACAGATTAATTAGCTTAATTAGATAATTAGGTTAATTAAGTTTAATTAGTTTAATTAAACATGATTAGTTAAGTTAATTAATTCACTAATTAACTAATTAATTATTACTATATTTTCTTTTTCTTCTTTTTCTTCTTCTTTTTTTTTTTAAACATTCTGGGGGGCCCACTGGACAGTGGCACAGCCGGACACGTCCGCGCTGTGCCCGTCCAGAGCCGGACACATCCGCGCGGCTGGGGTCAACGCGCGCGCGCGCACGGACGAGCGGGCAGACGACGGCGAGCGACGCGCGGGCGCACGTGCGGGGCAGCTGCGGCGAGCGGCAGCAGCAGCAGCAGGCGGAGCAGCAGCTCCGCGGCGGGGGCGGGCGAGCGCGGCACGGGAGCGGTGACCGCGGCGGCAGGGAGAGCGCACGGGGAGCGGACGCGGTCCTCACCGGCGATGTAGATGAACAGGGCCGGCGAGGCTCGGTGGAGCCGACGGGGAGGAGGACGGGGAGGTGTTCGGCGACGGCGGTGGCTGGGTCTGGCGACGGCAGCGGGCGGCGGCGTCGGTGCCCCGTTGGGGAAGAGGTCGAGGACGGGGAGGCGGGCGCCGGCGACGGCGGTGCAGCACCGGGCGGCGTCGGAGAGGTGGCGGCGGGGTCAGCGTGGCGTCGACGCTGCCGGGGCAGAGACGGGGGCGTCGGGCGGAGGCGAGGGGGACCTCCCGATCCAGACCGAGAGAGCGAGAGGGAGAGGTGGATCGAGGGGAGTGGGGTGTAGCGGGCTAGGGTTTGGGGGGGATAAGGGGAGAGCGGGAGTGGGCCGGCCTGGCGGCCTGGACGGCCTGCTGGGCCGAGGCCCAGGGGGGTTTCCCTTTATTTTTCTGTTTTCTTCTGTCTTTTTCTTTTTTTTTTCTTTACTCCTATTCTCTGTTTTGTAAATTGTGAGGCCTCAAAATGACTTTTGTAAAATATGAGACCTAGCCCATTAATACCAGCGCTTTATACCCTAACACCAAAAACTAGTTTGGACAAAACAACATTTCATACTTAAATTAGATTTAATAAATGGTTATTAAATATTGCTTTTAGTCGCTGTTTGAAGATGTTTGAGTCACTTACCCAACTCCAATGATGTTGGTTTTAATTTTGGAATTGTCTCTGATTTATTTGCTATGTAATGAACAATTTAGTTTCTGATTTGAGCAACTTTTATTTTTCACTTTAATTTAATTTGAATTTGAGTTAGAAGTTGAAATGCATTATGGTGCAAATGATGATCATGCACTGTTAATCATGCTGACTTGGTATTGTCAAAAGGGTGATTACTGTAGTTAACCACTGGGGGTGTTACACCCAGCTTCAGCACCACCACCTCCACCTCCACCGCCGCCACAACCTCCTCCAATGTGCTAAAAAAAGCTCCAAAAAAATGCTCACCACGACCACCACGAGCTACCCCATCAGTAGATCGAGGTGTCCCTTGGCTCCCCTAACTACGTAGAACACATTCACGGTGCTCAATCCGCAAAAAAACGCCTCATTTTGGTGTATAAATTTGAGGCATTTCTTGCAAGAAAGAGGAGAAAGAAAGGAGCTGTAGCTAGCCGTGAGGAATGGGAGAAATGAAGGAGAAAGTGATGAGGACATGACTACCTTGGATACGACCAAAAATATTGCATACATGTATATTTGTGAGGTGATTTCTAATGCAAACTATGCAATAATTTATTTATGTCATCCAGGACAAAAATACTTCACAAACTTTTGTGTCATGTCTAAATGCAGGTGTATGGGACATTTGTACAATCCACATATGAAGATAAGGGGAAAAGAGATGTTTCGGTGCTGTTCAAAAAGTCCTCTCACGTCACTTTTGGGCCAAGAGAAGATAGAGTCCAAGTCTCTCACGTTCCTGATTCAGATTCGGACTGCACAGACATACCTGACTCAAAACGCCAAGAACTATTTCATACGGACTCCGAATTGGGTGATTCTTTTTTTGTTGGAAAGTAGATTTCGTGCTCTTTCCAACCCAGTTGGATTCACCTTCAAATTCGCCCGGAGCGTTGAGTTCTCGATGAAACAATCTGACGCTGCAACAGAATCCGAGTCAAACTACAAGTCCAAAGGTGTTGCATCACCTCCACTTGGGCCCATGAGCCTTGTACGACCTAGGGTTAGTTTTAGGCTGCCTTGGGACGTCCTGCCACCTCCTTGGCCACCACCCCTTGCTCCTATATAAGTAGATCCATCTAGTAGCTTTTTCCTTGGGATTTGTTTAGTTAAAAGTTAGCCATTGCAACTTCGTGTACTTCGTTTGTGTCCAACGACCAGACCAAGACCGCTTTCGGATCCCCACCATTATCAATACTTCATCTATATTCGCAATATTCAGATTGCATTATCATATTCTTGCTTGTTCTTCGATTGCGTGCAGGAATAGACCTTCGTGGTCAGGTTGATCGTGCTTCCAGCATCGTCAGTAACCTCAGGAGATTGGTTTAGCGATTGCTAAGGCGCAACGTCGTGCACGTTTGTAGTCGGATCGTCAAAGTCGGCTCCACCAAATCGATAGTTACCATCTCATCGAAAGATCGGGACACCCCCGCCTCTATCAAGTGGTATCATGGCAGGTTCCGGAGTTGTTAGTTCTTGGGCTTCATCGATCGTGGGAGATTTGCCATCACCTAAGAAAATACAACAACCGCCACAAGAGGAGCAATTACATCAGAATGCACATAATCAGGTTAATGTTTCCATGCCACCATTTACTGGTCGTTTTAGGCCTGATTTATATATTGAATGGGAGTACAAAATAAATGCTATATTTGCTTCCCATAATTTTGATGAGCGTGGAAAATTTCAAGCTGCGGTTAGTACTTTTAGTAGCTTTGCTTTAGTTTGGTGGAGTGAATATTGTCGGTTAAACCCTGATCTTATACCTACTACTTGGGATGATTTAAAACTTGTCATGAGAGATAGATTCGTTGATGTTTATTATACTCGTGGCATGATTAAAAAATTACAACATTTAAAACAAGGCACTGACACGGTAACAAAATATTATGATGATTTACAAACTACATTGTTGCACTCATTTTTAGAAGAAAGTGAAGAAGAATTTATGGATAGATTTTGGGGAGGATTAAACCGTGATATTCAAGAGATACTAATTCATGAAGAGTGTTATCCTATGGACCATTTGTTTCGTCTTGCTTGCAAAGCTGAACAGGAAATAAAACGACGTGTTGCCCACAAGGAGAACAAGCGCACGGTGCACATTCCAAGTGTTGATATAGATGTTTCTTCAACTACTAGGCGTACTATGACAACCACATCCATTGTTGCGATGACTACATCATCTCCACCATGTGACACATCACCACCGAGAGTGCCTACATCATCTGAGTTGATCATAAGAGGTAATTACAAAGGTACATATTTTCCACTTTCACATGAGAATGATACATGCCTAGTTAACTTGAATACATCATGTGTTGAGTTACCTATTGATTTGGGCACGTCACCTATTTTAGAGAATTGTGTTACTGTCATGAATGCGTCATGTGATCAAACAACTGAAATACCAACAATTTTGAGTGCACCCATTGAATTAACTGTTGATGCAAAAGAACCAATGTTTAATCATTTTGATATGACCTCTAATCTTGGTGATGATTCTGTGACCAATGACTTATTGCATGTTTGCTTATTTAAGCATGTTGTAGCATGTAAATTTGATGCAACTAAGGTTTATTCACCAATGTTACGATGGTTTAATGATGAACATTGTCAACCTTTTGAAATAAATAAGTGCTTCATTTATATGTGCAAACTGAGTTGCAATATTTCCATGCCTTCTACTTCTTGTGATAATATTTTGGCTTTAGATTTTATGAACTATGAAGGTTACTCATGTATACATGTGTCATATATGCAAAAACTAAGGGAAGTAAAACTGGATGACATATACATATACAACATGTACACCTTGTCTCTTTTGTTAGCCACAGTTCAGCATAAGCAACGCCGAGGACGGCTTTGTTTTCAAGAAGGGGAGGATGATGAGGACATGACTACCTTGGATACGACCAAAAATATTGCATACATGTATATTTGTGAGGTGATTTCTAATGCAAACTATGCAATAATTTATTTATGTCATCCAGGACAAAAATACTTCACAAACTTTTGTGTCATGTCTAAATGCAGGTGTATGGGACATTTGTACAATCCACATATGAAGATAAGGGGAAAAGAGATGTTTCGGTGCTGTTCAAAAAGTCCTCTCACGTCACTTTTGGGCCAAGAGAAGATAGAGTCCAAGTCTCTCACGTTCCTGATTCAGATTCGGACTGCACAGACATACCTGACTCAAAACGCCAAGAACTATTTCATACGGACTCCGAATTGGGTGATTCTTTTTTTGTTGGAAAGTAGATTTCGTGCTCTTTCCAACCCAGTTGGATTCACCTTCAAATTCGCCCGGAGCGTTGAGTTCTCGATGAAACAATCTGACTCTGCAACAGAATCCGAGTCAAACTACAAGTCCAAAGGTGTTGCATCACCTCCACTTGGGCCCATGAGCCTTGTACGACCTAGGGTTAGTTTTAGGCTGCCTTGGGACGTCCTGCCACCTCCTTGGCCACCACCCCTTGCTCCTATATAAGTAGATCCATCTAGTAGCTTTTTCCTTGGGATTTGTTTAGTTAAAAGTTAGCCATTGCAACTTCGTGTACTTCGTTTGTGTCCAACGACCAGACCAAGACCGCTTTCGGATCCCCACCATTATCAATACTTCATCTATATTCGCAATATTCAGATTGCATTATCATATTCTTGCTTGTTCTTCGATTGCGTGCAGGAATAGACCTTCGTGGTCAGGTTGATCGTGCTTCCAGCATCGTCAGTAACCTCAGGAGATTGGTTTAGCGATTGCTAAGGCGCAACGTCGTGCACGTTTGTAGTCGGATCGTCAAAGTTGGCTCCACCAAATCGATAGTTACCATCTCATCGAAAGATCGGGACACCCTCGCCTCTATCAAGTGGTATCAGTTTTCAGGTTGCTCGGTGAGAATTTCCAGTTTTCCCTAGATTAGATTTATTTTCTTACGTATTGTCCAAAAAAAAAGCCACAAAAAAAAATTAGGGTTAGTTCATCATATCCGAACCAATCTGAGCCTTTGCATAATCTTTTTAGGGTTTTTGCTTTGTTGAATTTGCGGTTGCATCGTCGTGTCAAGTTGCTGGTCTTAGCGTCTAGTTCTTTAGAGTTTCGAGTTCTGTTCACAAGTTGTCACGCCGCCGCCGCACCATCATCATCGCCCCTACCATATACCACCACCGATCCGAGTCCAGATACCACCACCGATCCGAGTCCATATACCGCCACCAATCCGAGCCCACATATACTACCGTCATATACCATCACCAGTCCGAGTTCCACCAGATTCATCTCTGCCACCAGTCCTAGTCCGAGTCCAGTATTTATTCCTTTATTTTAGAGTTCCAGATCACGCGATACTACGAGTCGTGAACAAGTCGGATTCGCCAATTTTCGTGCTACCCGCAGAAGAAAAATAGTTCTAGTTTCAAAAAAAAAAAAGAGGAAAAAAAAAGAAAAAAAATTCAGAGTGTGCTCCTCCCTTGTTTACGTGCAGCGCCGTGATTTTTGTTAGTGTTCTAGGCTCGCGTCTCTAGCACGGTCTAGCCTAGGACTAGCACAGTACCGTCGTTGAGAGTTTATTCAACATTGCATCTCTGAATTGATTATTGCTGAACCTTTTTGCTACCATATCATAAGCCTTCCCAGCTCCACATACATCTACATCGTGTGTTTGACACCACCTGGCAATCGCTCTGTCCAAGCTCTGAGAGTTTTGACTACAAAGGTTGCCGATCACCACCTGCTGCTGGGTAAGAACTGGTAAGAATTTGAGATTTGCTTGACGGATTTGTGACACCACACCACACCACCACCACTTTCTAGTAGTCTGTAGGATCATATTCTTGTGTGTTTCTATTGCTGCTAACCATGGCAGGATCACAAGCCGACGAGATTGACTGGGAGAACATGACGAACAAGGAGTTGCATGATAAATTTCAGCAAATGATGAGTGGCCAGGTGGGAGATGTGCTAAAAAGATTTGAAGAGGCCATGGAGAAGATAGATGGCATGGAGAAGTCGTTCGAGACCAAGCTGGATAACAAGTTTAATGAATTGCTCACGCGTCTTCCCCAACCACCACCGGCTGCACCTGTCGCACCTCTGCAACGACAACAACAACGCCCCCTTCCAAGTCAGTTCGGACGAGCGAAGCGTGTTCCTCTTGAGGATGGACAACTTCTGGTGCTGCTGTACCTACTGTTGATGCTTCTTTGGCTCCTGCTCCTGCTGCTGCTGGTGCCGAGGAGGAGGATGATTACGCGGGCGATTATGAGGATGAGGTTGATCAAAATCATAACTACGTGCAACCACCAGCACCAGGTCGTCCACATGTGATGAGGACATCAATACCATTGTTACACCCACAGCCCCTGCTTCTATACATACTGGACCAATTACTAGAGCTCGCGCACGCCAATTAAATTATCAGGTACTTTCGTTTCTTGGTAATGATTCTAAAGTTCATGAGAATATGATGGTGCCTAAATTGGATACATTTGTTTTGCTTACAAATGAAGGGCCTAGCTTGGACAAGAAAGAGGAACCTTGGAGCAAGTTCAAGCATGGAGATGATGGCATGCGCAAGGGGAACAAGAACGGAGTTACAAGTGATGATTTCAGGACTTTGAAGCCACCATAAGGAGTGCAGGAAGCCTTGGACGAAATATACAAGATGCCACTTCATAAATTTCGTCCAGAGGCTATTATAGGTGCTGCGTCACCTTATTATTGGGCCAGGCCCATGTAATTTCGAAATACTTGAGTATAGGCTATTTTTAGAGTCCGTATGTGTGGGGAAACAAGAGATAGGGTTGGTTTCGGACCCCTCCTTCAAGGGCCACGAAATCCCCCCCTCTTCCTCCATATATACAGCCCTTAGGGCACCGTTTAGACTTTGGGTTTTGTTTAGATTAAAAGTTCGCCATAGCTACAACTTCGCGTACTTCGTTTGTGTTCAACAACCAGACCAAGACATCACAGAACCCCACCTCGATCAATAAAGCTTTCATCTTATATTCGCAATATCCAGATTGCAAATCTTAGTTTCTTGCTTGTTCTTCGTTTGCTTGCAGGAGATAGACCCTCGGAGTCAGGTTGATTGTGCTCCGGCGTGGTCAATAACCTCTCGGAGTTGGTTTAGCGATTGCTAAGGCACGACGTCCTCGCATGTTCGTAGTCGGATCGTCAAAGTCTACTCCACCAAAAACGATAGATATCATCTCATCGAAAGATCGGGAAACCCTCGCCTCTATCAGTGTAACAATGGTATTGATGTCCTCATCACATAGAAGCATCAACAGTAGGTGTAGCGGCACCAGAAGTTTGACCAGGCTCAAGGGGAACGCGCTGTGCTTGTCCCACTTGATTTGGAAGGCGACGTTGTTGTTGTTGTAGAGGTGCGATAGGTGCAGCCGGCGGTGGTTGTGGAAGACGCGCGAGCAATTCATTAAACTTGTTATTGAGCTTTGTTTCGAACATCTTCTCAATTCCATCTATCTTCTCCATGGCCTCTTCAAATCTGTTTAGCACATCTTGCACCTGTCCACTCATCATTTGCTGAAATTTATCATGTAGCTGTTTGTTCGTCATGTTCTCCCAATCAGTCTCATCGGCTTGTGATCCTGCCATGGTTAGCAGCAATAGAAACACACAAGAATATGATCCTACAGACTACTGGGAAGTGGTGGTGGTGGTGTATCACAAAACCGTCAAGCGAATCTCAAATGCTTACCAGTTCTTACCCAGCAGCAGGTGGTGATCGGCAACCGTTGTAGCCAAAACTCTTAAAGATTGGACAGAGCGATTGCCAGTTGGTGTCAAACGCACGACGTAGATGTATGTGGTGCTGGGAAGGCTTATGATATGGTAGCAAAAATGTCGGCAATAATCAATTCAGAGATGCAAAGTTGAATAAACGCTCAACGACGGTACTGTGCTGGTCCTAGGCTAGACCGTACTAGAGACGCGAGCCTAGAACACTAACAAAATCACGGCGCGGCACGTAAACAAGGGAAGAGCACACTCTAAAAAAAATTCATTTTTTTGCGCTGTTTTTTTTTAGCTCCTTTTTTTTGCAAAAAATCACTATAATGGCGAGTGTCTCAAAACTCTTCCCAAGTCAAACTAACAGGATTGGCACAAAAAAAAATTTTGACAATTTTTTTTTCAGAAATCAGGGCAGCGACGACGAAAAAGTGCGACAAAAAATCACTATGATGGCAAGTGTCTCAAAACGCTCCCTGGGACCTAAAAATAGGATAGGGAAAAAATATTTTTGACTGCCAAAATTTTGGCCTAAAAACTGCCCGGGGGTCTCCAGACTTTTTTTTTTCGAAACCTACTCCGGCAAGGAAACACGAATCGGAAACTAGATGGATCTCGAAAACAAACCTAATATGAAAAGAATTCGGATTGGTGGTGGATATATGGTGGTGGTATATGGTAGCGGTGGTGGTATATGGATACGGATCGGTGGTGGTATATGGATACAGATCGGTGATGCTATATGGATTCAGAGCGGTGGCGGATAAGCGGTGGTGGTAGATGGCAGGGGCGATGATGATGGTGCGGCGGCGGCGTGACAACTTATGACCAGAACTCGAAACTCTAAAGGACTAGACGCTAAGACCAGCAACTAGACACGACGATGCAACCGCAAATTCAACAAAGCAAAAACCCTAAAAAGATTATGCAAAGGCTCAGATTGTGATAGGGGCGAGGGTGTCCCGATCTTTCGATGAGATGATAGCTATCGTTTTTGGTGGAGTAGACTTTGACGATCCGACTACGAATGTGCGAGGACGTCACGCCTAAGCAATCGCTAAACCAACTCCGAGAGGTTATTAACCACGCCGGAGCATAATCAACCTGACCACGAGGGTCTATCTCTTGCAAGCAAACGAAGAACAAGCAAGAAACTAAGATTTGCAATCTGGATATTGCGAATATAAGATGAAAGCTTTATTGATCAAGGTGGGGTTCTGTGACGTCTTGGTCTGGTCGTTGAACACAAACGAAGTACGCGAAGTTGCAGCTATGGCGAACTTTTAATCTAAACAAAACCCAAAGTCTAAACGGTGCCCTAAGGGCTGTATATATGGAGGAAGAGGAGGGGATTTCGTGGCCCTAGAAGGAGGGGTCCGAAACCAACCCTATCTCTTGTTTCCCCACACATACGGACTCTAAAAACAGCCTATACTCAAGTATTTCGAAATTACATGGGCCTGGCCCAATAATAAGGTGACGCAGCACCTATAATAGCCTCTGGACGAAATTTATGCAGTGACATCTTGTATATTTCGTCCAAGGCTTCCTGCACTCATTATGGTGGCTTCAAAGTCCTGAAATCATCACTTGTAACTCTGTTCTTGTTCCCCTTGTGCATGCCATCATCTCCATGCTTGAACTTGCTCCAAGGTTCCTCTTTCTTGTCCAAGCTAGGCCCTTCATTTGTAAGCAAAACAAATGTATCCAATTTAGGCAGCATCATATTCTCATGAACTTTAGAATCATTACCAAGAAACGAAAGTACCTGATATTTTAATTGGCGTGCGCGAGCTCTAGTAATTGGTCCAGTATGTATAGAAGCAGGGGCTGTGGGTGTAACAATGGTATTGATGTCCTCATCAAATTGGTTCGGATATGATGAACTAACCCTAATTTTTTTTTTTGGCTTTATCGTGGACTGTAGGTATGAAGAACAGACTCGATCTAAACTACGAAAAACTGTAAAATCTCACCGAGCAACCTGAAAATCTGATACCACTTGATAGAGGCGAGGGTGTCCCGATCTTTCGATGAGATGATAGCTATCGTTTTTGGTGGAGTAGACTTTGACGATCCGACTACGAACATGCGAGGACGTCGCGCCTTAGCAATCGCTAAACCAACTCCGAGAGGTTATTGACCACGCCGGAGCACAATCAACCTGACCACGAGGGTCTATCTCCTGCAAGCAAACGAAGAACAAGCAAGAAACTAAGATTTGCAATCTGGATATTGCGAATATAAGATGAAAGCTTTATTGATCAAGGTGGGGTTCTGTGACGTCTTGGTCTGGTCGTTGAACACAAACGAAGTACGCGAAGTTGCAGCTATGGCAAACTTTTAATCTAAACAAAACCCCCAAGGTCGAAACGGTGCCCTAAGGATTGTATATATGGAGAAAGAGGGGGGGAATTTCGTGGCCCTTGAAGGAGGGGTCCGAAACCAACCCTATCTCTTGTTTCCCCACACATACGGACTCTAAAAACAGCCTATACTCAAGTATTTCAAAATTACATGGGCCTGGCCCAAAAATAAGGTGGCATAGCACCTAAAATAAGCTATGGACGAAATTTATGACGGGGCATCTTGTATATTTCATCCATGTGCTTGTAGGTCATCACGGAGGCTTCAAAGTGCTTAAATATGCACTAGAAACGCCATTCTGGATCCCTTCACGCACGCCTTCATCTCCATGCTTGATCCTGCTCCAGTGTTCATCCCTCTTGTCCATGCTAGGCCCTTCATTAGTAATCAATACAAATGTATCCAATTTAGGAAGCATCATATTCTCATGAACATTAGAATCATTACCAAGAAACGAAAGTACCTGATAATTTAATTGGCGTGCGCGAGCTCTAGTAATTGGTCCAGTATATGTAGCAGTAGGAGCTGCGGGTGTAACAACGGTATTGATGTCCTCATCATTTGGGGAGGGCGAGGCGACGGAGAGGCGAGCGGCTCCAGCGAGAGGCGGCTCCGGCGTGGCGGCAGGGTGAGGAGGCGACGGCGAGGTCGATCCGGCGCAGGGCGGCGGCGGTGGGGCAGCGCCGGCGAGGCGGCTGCAACGGCGCGGCGACGGGGTCAGGGTCGTCGCCCCGATCCAGATCCAGGGGGAACAAGAGGAGGGGGGAACGTGTGGGGGGGTAGCGGTTTAGGGTTCGACCGGGGTGGGGGTTAGTAAGGGGCGCCGGCTGGGCCGGCCTGGTGGCCTGCTGGGCCGAGGCCTAGTCGGGGGGGCTTTTCTTTTTCTTTTTTTATTTTTGTTTTGTTTTCTTTTGTCTTTTTCTTTTTATTTATTCATATCTCCTGTTTAGTAAATTGTTAGTCCTCAAAACGATTTTTGTAGAACATGGTGATGAGGACATCAATACCATTGTTACACCCACAGCCCCTGCTGCTATACATACTGGACCAATTACTAGAGCTCGCGCACGCCAATTAAATTATCAGGTACTTTCGTTTCTTGGTAATGATTCTAATGTTCATGAGAATATGATGCTGCCTAAATTGGATACATTTGTTTTGCTTACAAATGAAGGGCCTAGCTTGGACAAGAAAGAGGAACCTTGGAGCAAGTTCAAGCATGGAGATGATGGCATGCGCAAGGGGAACAAGAACGGAGTTACAAGTGATGATTTCAGGACTTTGAAGCCACCATAATGAGTGCAGGAAGCCTTGGACGAAATATACAAGATGCCACTTCATAAATTTGGTCCAGAGGCTATTATAGGTGCTGCGTCACCTTATTATTGGGCCAGGCCCATGTAATTTCGAAATACTTGAGTTTAGGCTGTTTTTAGAGTCCGTATGTGTGGGGAAACAAGAGATAGGGTTGGTTTCGGACCCCTCCTTCAAGGGCCACGAAATCCCCCCCTCTTCCTCCATATATACAGCCCTTAGGGCACCGTTTAGACTTTGGGTTTTGTTTAGATTAAAAGTTCGCCATAGCTGCAACTTCGCGTACTTCGTTTGTGTTCAACGACCAGACCAAGACGTCACAGAACCCCACCTTCATTAATAAAGCTTTGGTCTAGTCGTTAAACACAAACGAAGTACGAGAAGTTGCAGCTATGGCGAACTTTTAATCTAAACAAAACCCAAAGTCTAAACGATGCCCTAAGGGCTGTATATATGGAGGAAGAGGGGGGAATTTCGTGGCCCTTGGAGGAGGGGTCCGAAACCAACCCTAACTCTTGTTCCCCACACATACGGACTCTAAAAATAGCCTATACTCAAGTATTTCGAAATTACATGGGCCTGGCCCAATAATAAGGTGACGCAGCACCTAGAATGGCCTCTGCACAGAATTTATGAAGTGGCTTCTTGTATATTTCGTCCAAGGCTTCCTGCACTCATTATGGTGGCTTCAAAGTCCTGAAATAATCACTTGTAACTCCGTTCTTGTTCCCCTTGCGCATGCCATCATCTCCATGCTTGATCTTGCTCCAATGTTCATCCTTCTTGCCCAAGCTAGGCCCTTCATTTGTAAGCAAGACAAATGTATCCAATTTAGGCAGCATCATATTCTCATGAACATTAGAATCATTACCAAGAAATGAAAGTACCTGGTAATTTAATTGGCGTGCGCGAGCTCGAGTAATTGATCCAGTATGTATAGCAGCAGGGGTTGTGGGTGTAACAATGGTATTGATGTCCTCATCACCCTCGGACGCAGTCATTTTTCTTCGGACATACACCGAACCAACTGCTTCACTTTAGCAATTTTTAGGGGTCACTCTTGTTTAACATCATCTTCGGTGATAACCTTCGCTACAACGCAGGGAGATTATCTTTGTCGTTTGCATCAAACTTCTCTATATTTCAGGGACCTGTTACTCTGTGTGCACTAGCAGACAGATAAGTTCCATTTTGTTTATGTCAACAAACTCCAAATCATAAGGGGCCTATCATTGCACCAACAATCTCACCCTTTTTGGATGGTTGTTGACAAAACAGATAATCATATAAGTGAAGATAGATAAGGGAAATGTAAATCAGACAAAAGTGAATTTGCATTACTTAGCTCGATGATGAAATATACTCCCCCTAGATGTATGCAGGGTCAGAAATAAGATATGAAATTTTTCTGCAATTCATTGAAGTATGTGGAGGATTTTTCAAACATTCGAGGTAATGATTCGCACTGATGATATATAATCCATCGAGAATGTAGTGCAATCATTCATAGCTTCTGATAATAACTCCACTTGCAAAACAAATGCTTTGAGAGAAATAGTGCAGCAGGCGGGGTTATTAATATAGATCATAGAAGTTTTACATCAGAGCAAAGATACTCTTTAAGGCATAGAGCTCAAAAGTCTCATAAAACCAGACCAAATAAACACAGAGCATATCTATCGAAACTCGATGTAATTCTCCCCCTTTTTGTCAACTAGTGTCAAAAAGGTGACGAAGAACATGAGTGCAAAAGAGGTGAACTTGATTCACTCTGAGGCATCTCCAGAGGAACTGGCCGAAGAGGTTTCTGATTCGGAAGTAGCTGGAATATCTTCATCGTCAGCAGCAGCAGATGTTCCTTCGAGACTAGCTTGAGGCTGAGAGGATGAGTGCACATTGGGATCAGCTTGTTGATTCTTGCGAGACAGCACATTTCCTTCAGCTGGTTTCTTAGTTGGTGAGGTAGGTTCTGATTCGTCGCGCAACTTGCGCAGCTGAAACCGAAGTAAATCAGTTGTTGGCTCACGAGCTGCAGAGGTGGAGTGATACAATCTTGAAAGTCTTCGGCAGAGAAACCTTGATCAATGTACTCATAGAGTTCTTTAAGATCTGAGTTGCTAAGTTGTTTCTTGGAGAAGAACTTTCGAAGCAATTTCCATAGGCGCTTCTTATTTTCAGCCGTGATCATGTGCACAACTTTCGTTCAGTTATTGATGGCATTCAGTTCGGCAGCCAGATGTTCTTTTTCTCGGTGATCCTCAGCCATATGCTGCAACAGCAGCTGTTGAGTATGCAAACTCACTTCAAGGTGTGAAGGAGGTTGGGTAGTAGGTTGTTGATCACGCTGAGGCAGTCGTGGCCCATCGAATGAATTGTGATAATCTGGAGGGCTTGACACTGGTGCTTTTCCCGAAGAAAAATCTTCCATGACTCGCAACGTATCACGTAGAGGAGGAATGAAGCTGTTGTGACTGACTTTTGCCAAATATGGTGTGCATTGCATAATCAACCACTTTCTGAATCCAAGGCGCAAAGACTTTGATGGTTTTCGGATGTTGAGCAGAGTCCATCAGTATGCGCAGAAAAATGTCTTCGACATCAAAGATATATCCTTGGGAGATGGCATGAATGGTGTTTCGAAAAACATCAGATATAGCATTGTTAGTGTTCATCCCGGCCAGAGGACAGGTGGTATAGGTAAGCATGTGGTATAGAGTCTGATTGTCAAAAGTCAAATGCTCGGGCAGGGGAGGACCATTGTAGTCACTAATTTTCTCTTGGTCCATGGTGCAACGGAAATCTTCATCGGAGATGGCATCAATATTGTGAACTCGAATTTCAGTCTTGCCATGCTCGAACCGTGGGAAATGAAAGTCAGAGACAAAGTCTATTGCAAAGCATTTTATACGTTTCCCTTCGGTCATCCATTCCATGATCCATTTGGTACTATCAGATTCATCACCAGAGATGTACAGTGTGGCATAGAATTGAAGTATTATTTCTCTGTTCCATGGATGTTGAAATGCAAAGACATGAGTGAGGCCAAAATCTTCGATATCTTGCAGCACTTGGTTAAAGCAGCCAATGTTCTTCATAGCCGCGATGTCCGGGAACTCATGAGGAAATATCTTTCGGCTCTCATATAGAATCCGAAAATAATATATAGCCTGTTCTTGAATCCAGAACCGAGGAGATTAAGAGGTGCGAGGCTTGCTGTACGGATTCTCTTGAAATAAAAGAGGATGAGTGTTCTGATTGAAAAGTGGCCCTTTGACGCCAACGCATATAGAGAATAAAGGTAGTTGCTCGTGAGGATGTGGATATTTGAGCTCATCTTCAATGGAAATCACTTCATTGCCATAAATTACAGAGTTTGAATGATGCGCAGAAACTGATTTTACAGTAGACGGATCAACATGTGAAGTTATTTTCATAGTGTTGAGTGAAATACGCAGTGGAGAGGGAGCAGACATGTTATCAGGCACTGAGTGATGAGGACATCAATACCATTGTTACACCCACAGCCCCTGCTTCTATACATACTGGACCAATTACTAGAGCTCGCGCACGCCAATTAAATTATCAGGTACTTTCGTTTCTTGGTAATGATTCTAAAGTTCATGAGAATATGATGCTGCCTAAATTGGATACATTTGTTTTGCTTACAAATGAAGGCCCTAGCTTGGACAAGAAAGAGGAACCTTGGAGCAAGTTCAAGCATGGAGATGATGGCATGCACAAGGGGAACAAGAACGGAGTTACAAGTGATGATTTCAGGACTTTGAAGCCACCATAATGTGTGCAGGAAGCCTTGGACGAAATATACAAGATGTCACTTCATAAATTTCGTCCAGAGGCTATTATAGGTGCTGCGTCACCTTATTATTGGGCCAGGCCCATGTAATTTCGAAATACTTGAGTATAGGCTGTTTTTAGAGTCCGTATGTGTAGGGAAACAAGAGATAGGGTTGGTTTCGGACACCTCCTTCAAGGGCCACGAAATCCCCTCCTCTTCCTCCATATATACAGCCCTTAGGGCACCGTTTAGACTTTGGGTTTTGTTTAGATTAAAAGTTCGCCATAGCTGCAACTTCGCGTACTTCGTTTGTGTTCAACGACCAGACCAAGACGTCACAGAACCCCACCTCGATCAATAAAGCTTTCATCTTATATTCGCAATATCCAGATTGCAAATCTTAGTTTCTTGCTTGTTCTTCGTTTGCTTGCAGGAGCTAGACCCTCGGGGTCAGGTTGATTGTGCTCCGGCGTGGTCAATAACCTCTCGGAGTTGGTTTAGCGATTGCTAAGGCGCGACGTCCTCGCACGTTCGTAGTCGGATCGTCAAAGTCTACTCCACCAAAAACGATAGATATCATCTCATCGAAAGATCGGGACACCCTCGCCTCTATCAAGTGGTATCAGATTCCCAGGTTGCTCGGTGAGATTTACAGTTTTTCGTAGTTTAGATCGAGTCTGTTCTTCATACCTACAGTCCAGGAAAAAGCCAAAAAAAAAATTAGGGTTAGTTCATCATATCCGAACCAATCTGAGCCTTTGCATAATCTTTTTAGGGTTTTTGCTTTGTTGAATTTGCGGTTGCATCATCGTGTCAAGTTGCTGGTCTTAGCGTCTAGTTCTTTAGAGTTTCGAGTTCTGTTCACAAGTTGTCACGCCGCCGCCGCACCATCATCATCGCCCCTACCATATACCACCACAGCTTATCTGCTATTTCTCTGAGTCCATATACCACCACCGATCCGAGTCCATATACCACCACCAATCCGAGTCCACATATACTACCGTCATATACCATCACCAGTCCGAGTTCCACCATATTCATCTCTGCCACCAGTCCTAGTCCGAGTCCAGTATTTATTCCTTTATTTTAGAGTTCCAGATCACGCGATACTGCGAGTCGTGAACAAGTCGGATTCCCCAATTTTCGTGCTACCCGTAGAAGAAAAATAGTTCCAGTTTCAAAAAAAAAAACTAAGTCTGGAAAATTCTGGCTAGGCAGTTTTTAGACCATTTGTAGACTTTTTCGAAAAAAAATTGTTGCGGAGCAAAAAAAAAAGTGCAAAAAAGAAAAGAAAAAAAGATGATGAGGACATCAATACCATTGTTACACCCACAGCCCTTGCTTCTATACATACTGGACCAATTACTAGAGCTCGCGCACGCCAATTAAAATATCAGGTACTTTCGTTTCTTGGTAATGATTCTAAAGTTCATGAGAATATGATGCTGCCTAAATTGGATACATTTGTTTTGCTTACAAATGAAGGGCCTAGCTTGGACAAGAAAGAGGAACCTTGGAGCAAGTTCAAGCATGGAGATGATGGCATGCACAAGGGGAACAAGAACGGAGTTACAAGTGATGATTTCAGGACTTTGAAGCCACCATAATGAGTGCAGGAAGCCTTGGACGAAATATACAAGATGTCACTTCATAAATTTCGTCCAGAGGCTATTATAGGTGCTGCGTCACCTTATTATTGGGCCAGGCCCATGTAATTTCGAAATACTTGAGTATAGGCTGTTTTTAGAGTCCGTATGTGTGGGGAAACAAGAGATAGGGTTGGTTTCGGACCCCTCTTTCAAGGGCCACGAAATCCCACCCTCCTCCTCCATATATACAGCCCTTAGGGCACCGTTTAGACTTTGGGTTTTGTTTAGATTAAAAGTTCGCCATAGCTGCAACTTCGCGTACTTCGTTTGTGTTCAACGACCAGACCAAGACGTCACAGAACCCCACCTCGATCAATAAAGCTTTCATCTTATATTCGCAATATCCAGATTGCAAATCTTAGTTTCTTGCTTGTTCTTCGTTTGCTTGCAGGAGATAGACCCTCGGGGTCAGGTTGATTGTGCTCCGGCGTGGTCAATAACCTCTCGGAGTTGGTTTAGCGATTGCTAAGGCGCGACGTCCTCGCACGCTCGTAGTCGGATCGTCAAAGTCGACTCCACCAAATCGATAGCTATCATCTCATCGAAAGATCGGGACACCCCCGCCTCTATCACATGGGTGGATTAAATAGAGAGATTCAGACCATTCTAGAGTATAAGGAGTATAATAATATCACTCGTTTATTCCATCTTGCTTGTAAAGCTGAACGTGAAGTGCAGGATCGACAGGCATTGGCGCGAACTAATTTTTCTGCAGGTCGATCTTCATCATGGACACCGCGTGCCTCCTCTACTCCCACACGTCCTACTGCGGCACCACTGACTTCAGCCGCCAATTCCAATCGAGATACAAGAAAACAGGCACCACCACCACCATCTGCCAAGAGTACACCTTCTGGGCCTACCCAGAGCTCTTCTTCATCTATGGCATCAACAGGGCACACACATGATATTATTTGTCGTCGTTGTAAGGGAAGAGGTCATTATGCGAGAGAATGCCAATCTCCGCGTGTTATGATTGCTACTGAGGATGGTCGGTATGAGTCCGCTAGTGATTATGATGAGGAGACTTTGGCTCTTATTACAAGTGAAGAACACGGTGGAGATGATTCTGATCATGAGACGCAATACATGGCTCCTGAAGACGCTGACATGTATCAATGTTTAGTTGCTCAACGTGTTTTGAGTGTGCAGGTCACACAAGCTGAGCAAAATCAGAGGCATAATTTGTTCCATACAAAGGGAGTTGTGAAGGAACGTTCTGTTCGCGTCATCATAGATGGAGGGAGCTGCAACAACTTGGCTAGCATGGAGATGGTGGAGAAGCTATCTCTCACCACAAGACCACATCCACATCCTTACTATATCCAATGGTTCAACAACAGCGGCAAGGTTAAGGTAACACGTACTGTTCGTGTGCATTTTAGTATCTCTACATATGCTGATTATGTTGATTGTGATGTGGTACCCATGCAAGCATGTTCATTATTACTTGGTAGACCATGGCAATTTGATAAAAATTCTGTACACCATGGTAGAAACAATCAGTATACTCTTGTTCATAAGGATAAACATATTACTTTGCTTCCTATGACTCCTGATTCTATTTTGAAGATGATATTAATAGAGCTAGTAAAGCAAAACAGGAGAAAAATAAGAGTGAAAATCAGATTGTGGCAAAAGAATTTGAGCAACAAATGAAGCCTAATAATAAACCATCTAGTGTTGCTTCTGAAATTAAATTGAAAAGTGCATGCTTACTTGCCACCAAATCTGATATTGATGATCTAGATTTCAGCAATTCTGTTTGCTATGCTTTTGTGTGCAAAGAGGCGTTATTTTCATTCGAGGACGTGCCTTCCTCTTTGCCTCCTGCGGTCACTAACATTTTGCAGGAGTTCGCTGACGTCTTTCCACAAGACGTGCCACCGGGATTACCACCTATTCGCGGGATTGAGCATCAGATTGACTTAATTCCCGGTGCTTCGTTGCCAAACCGTGCGCCATACCGTACCAATCCAGAGGAGACGAAGGAGATTATGCGTCAAGTACAGGAGTTGCTCGACAAAGGTTATATACGCGAATCCCTTAGTCCTTGTGCTGTTCCGATTATTCTAGTGCCGAAAAGGATGGTACATCGCGTATGTGTGTTGATTGTAGAGGCATTAATAATATTACTATTCGTTATCGTCATCCTATTCCTAGACTAGATGATATGCTTGATGAATTGAGTGGCTCTACAATATTCTCCAAAGTTGATTTGCGTAGTGGATACCATCAAATTCGTATGAAATTGGGGGATGAATGGAAAACAGCATTTAAAACAAAGTTTGGATTATATGAGTGGTTAGTCATGCCTTTTGGGTTAACTAATGCACCTAGTACTTTCATGAGATTAATGAACGAAGTTTTACGTGCTTTCATTGGACGATTTGTGGTAGTCTATTTTGATGATATACTGATTTATAGCAGATCTTTGGAGGAACATTTGGAACATTTACGTGCTGTTTTTATTGCTTTACGTGATGCACGTTTGTTTGGTAACCTTGGGAAGTGCACCTTTTGCACCGACCGAGTATCTTTTCTTGCCTATGTTGTTACTCCACAGGGAATTGAAGTTGATAAAGCCAAGATTGAAGCTATTGAGAGTTGGCCACAGCCCAAAACGGTCACTCAAGTGAGGAGTTTTCTTGGACTTGCTGGTTTCTATAGGCGTTTTGTGAGAGATTTCAGCACCATTGCTGCACCTCTCAATGAGCTTACAAAGAAGGATGTGCCTTTTGTTTGGGGTACCTCACAGGAAGAAGCCTTCACGGTATTGAAAGATAAGTTGACACATGCTCCTTTACTCCAACTTCCTGATTTTAATAAGACTTTTGAGCTTGAATGTGATGCTAGTGGAATTGGATTAGGAGGTGTTTTATTACAAGATGGCAAACCTGTTGCATACTTTTCTGAAAAATTGAGTGGGCCTAGTCTGAACTATTCTACTTATGATAAAGAATTATATGCTCTTGTTCGGACCTTAGAAACATGGCAACATTATTTATGGCCCAAAGAATTTGTTATACATTCTGATCATGAATCTTTGAAACACATTAAAAGTCAAGCAAAACTGAACCGTAGACATGCTAAATGGGTTGAATTTATTGAGACTTTCCCTTATGTCATTAAACACAAGAAGGGTAATGATAGAGGCGAGGGTGTCCCGATCTTTCGATGAGATGATAGCTATCGTTTTTGGTGGAGTAGACTTTGACGATCCGACTACGAACGTGCGAGGACGTCGCGCCTTAGCAATCGCTAAACCAACTCCGAGAGGTTATTGACCACGCCGGAGCACAATCAACCTGACCACGAGGGTCTATCTCCTGCAAGCAAACGAAGAACAAGCAAGAAACTAAGATTTGCAATCTGGATATTGCGAATATAAGATGAAAGCTTTATTGATCAAGGTGGGGTTCTGTGACGTCTTGGTCTGGTCGTTGAACACAAACGAAGTACGCGAAGTTGCAGCTATGGCGAACTTTTAATCTAAACAAAACCCAAAGTCTAAACGGTGCCCTAAGGGCTGTATATATGGAGGAAGAGGGGGGGATTTCGTGGCCCTTGAAGGAGGGGTCCGAAACCAACCCTATCTCTTGTTTCCCCACACATACGGACTCTAAAAATAGCCTATACTCAAGTATTTCGAAATTACATGGGCCTGGCCGAATAATAAGGTGACGCAGCACCTATAATAGCCTCTGGACGAAATTTATGAAGTGGCATCTTGTATATTTCGTCCAAGGCTTCCTGCACTCCTTATGGTGGCTTCAAAGTCCTGAAATCATCACTTGTAACTCCGTTCTTGTTCCCCTTGCGCATGCCATCATCTCCATGCTTGAACTTGCTCCAAGGTTCCTCTTTCTTGTCCAAGCTAGGCCCTTCGTTTGTAAGCAAAACAAATGTATCCAATTTAGGCAGCATCATATTCTCATGAACTTTAGAATCATTACCAAGAAACGAAAGTACCTGATAATTTAATTGGCGTGCGCGAGCTCTAGTAATTGGTCCAGTATGTATAGAAGCAGGGGCTGTGGGTGTAACAATGGTATTGATGTCCTCATCATCCTCCCCTTCTTGAAATGAAGTCGTCCTCGACGGAAGCTCATCTTCCTCACCCAAATAAGGCTTCAGATCTGCAATGTTAAAAGTGGGGCTAACCCCAAAATCTGCAGGCAGCTCAAGTTTATATGCGTTATCATTTATTTTCTCTAACACCTTAAAAGGACCATCAGCACGTGGCATTAGCTTTGATTTGCGCAAATCAGGAAATCTATCTTTACGCAAATGTAACCAAACAAGATCTCCAGGTGCAAACACAACATGTTTTCTACCCTTATCTCCAGCAAGTTTATATTTAGCATTCATACGCTCAATGTTCTCCTTAGTTAACTCATGCATTTTTAAGATCAATTCAGCACGTTGTTTAGCATCAAAATTAACCTTCTCCGAAGATGGAAGAGGCAACAAATCAATTGGTGCACGAGGAAGGAAACCATACACAATTTCAAAAGGACACATCTTAGTAGTTGTGACGCCCCCGGCCCGATCGTGCACTAATCATACACGCAAATGCACACGATCAAGCCTAAGGACTCACGGGAAGATATCACAACACAACTCTAAAACATAAATAAAGTCATACAAGCTTTATATTACAAGCCAGGGGCCTCGAGGGCTCGAATACATAAGCTTGCGAACAAGCGTCAGCGGAAGCATCAGATATCTGAGTACAGATATGAAAGAAAGTACAGAAAGGCCTTTAGAAAGGCGGGGCAAAAGAAAACACTACGATCGAAAGGCACAAGGCCTCCTGCCTGGGACCCTCCGATCCTACTCCTGGTCGTCAGTCAACTCGTAGTAGTATCCATCCTCTGGGTAGTAGTAGTAACGATCGTCGGGGCATCTGTCTCAGGGGGCTCCGTCCTCTGGTCACGTCAAACTGATATGGGGAGAAAAAGGAAAACAAAGCAACCGTGAGTACTCAGAAGTACTCAGCAAGCAAGGATCTACACTACATATGCAACATTTTCAAAGGGAGGCTGTATATGTGGACTGGGCTGCAGAAATGCCAGAATAGAGAGAAGGCCTAGTCCTATCGAAGACTAGCATCTTCAGCGGTCTTGCAGCAGTAGAAGAGAGTAGAACAATGCCATATAATGTAGCAGTAATAATATCAACCTCACCCAGAGATCCTTTCTCGACTCCCTGCGAGAAAGCAATCCCAGAGCCATACATTCATCAACCTCGTCCTGAGATCCCTTCTCGACTCCCTGCGAGAAGCAATCCCAGAGCCATATATACAGGTCTCATCACAGGTATCCAGTTCTAAATTGTATCAATCAGGATACAACTCCGAGTGTCCTTTACCGTAGGACCGGCTATCGATAGAAGTGTTCTTCCCTGCAGGGGTGCACCAACTTACCCAACACGCTCGATTAACTTCGGCCGGACACACTTTCCTGGGTCATGCCCGGCCTCGGCCAAACGACACATCGCAACCCTACCTACAGCTCAGCAGAGAGGTCCCCGCCGGTCTACGTCCTAAGCGCAAGGGGGTCTTGGCCATCGCCCCTCGCCCTCCGGGTCGTTGCGCACAGGGTGGATACCAGCATCGCCTCGGGTGGCCGACACGATCCGACCGTGCCGCAGTGCTGAACTGGACATCTGACAGAGCTTTCGGCTGATGCATACGATGTAGAACGCCCATACTATGCCCACGTGATGGTTAGTGCTATCAGGCCAGAGGCCTGCTCGGATCAAATATCCAAATCGTTAGGACTAGGGCTTGCGGTAACGAGCAGAGACTCACGAAAGATGTGACCCCGTCGCCCCGTCTCGAGGACTTGCGGCAAGGGTTAAGAATGCCCGGCCGTGCCTCGTATTCACCACTCGGGCACCACACTGGCAACCCGCCTTCACATCACACGCGGGTACCCCTCAGGGTCGACCCGCCTTTCCAAGTAACATTGTAAAGTCCAAGTATCCGTGTGTCCATAACATCAGGGAATCCGAGGTATCACCCTCATTGAATTCCCACTCGATGTATCCGTCAAGGTGAACTAGGAGGAATCACCCTCACTGGGTCCACACTTGAGGTGTTGTACGACAGCGTCGTTATCGGAAGCGGTGAAGGAGGAATCACCCTCGATGACCATGACCGAATAGCTACTCTACAGAGTTAACATCAGAAGTGCTACAAGAGGTTTCACCCTCGGCACTCGATAGTAACGCTGCAGTGTCGTTACAACTAAGGGGGGTGATGTGCGGTGTCGGGTCCTGGTCTTCAATCCCATTGATCGGGTCTTCTGACGATCCAGCGCGGCAGTCGGGATAAGTGGGGTCTCTGATAGGTCTCTACCCAGCCTAGACTAAACAGTTTAGGATATGTAGGTAATTATCAACAGTAGGTTACAATGAACAGGCTATGCATCAGAATAGGTAAAGCAGCAGCAGCAGCAGCAATTCTAATGCAAGCATGGGAATATAGAATGGGCGATATCGGTATGCTCAAGGAAGGGGCTTGCCTGGTTACTCGGCGACAAGGGCAAGGTCGTCTATGGTGTCTTCGGGATCCGGAGCTGCGTCGGTCTCGGGGACGACGTCAGGGTCGGGGGCTATCGAGAGAGAAGAGGGGGAGGAAACAGTATAAATATATAGCAAACATGAGCATGACAAATACGATACACGGTGCTAGGGGTAGTCTAACGCAGCATCACACGTAACAGACGGAGCGGGAGAATATCTGACGATATATCCCGGGTCTTTGGAATTATCGGACAAAGGATAAGAGGGGAACGGTTGCAAGTTCGGATAGTTAGGGACGCGTGACGGGCGAACGGACCGCGTATTCAGATTCGTCTCGTCGTTCTGAGCAACTTTCATGTACAAAGTATTTTCATCTGAGCTACGGATTATTTTATATGATTTTCTAAAGTTTTTATTAATTTCTAGAATTTAATTAATTATTTAAATTAACATTATCCGAAACAGTGTCTTGCTGACGTCAGCATGACGTCAGCATGACGTCAGGACCAGTGGGTCCCACCTGTCATACTCACATTAGGCTAATTAGTGATTAACTAATTAATTAACATTTAATTAAACTAATTAATTAAATTAGACTAATCTAAACAGGGTTAATTAAATTCCTTGAAATCCAAAAGAGTGGGTTCATTGCTACTTAAAGTTTTGACCTCTCCAATCCGACTTTTATCAATTTTTGCATCAAGATCTAAAAACTCCGAATCATCGGGACACCTTTTAACTCAAGTTGACTCATCTCTAGTCCCATCTTTATCAAGATTTATATTGGAAAACAAAGATTCAATAGGAGTCAAATCAATCACTTTAAGATCTTCATCACTATTTTCACGGAAAATAGAAGAACACGTTTTTATAAACCAATCTCGTTTAGCACGCATCTTAGCGGTTCATTCTTGTGACGCCCCCGGCCCGATCGTGCACTAATCATACACGCAAATGCACACGATCAAGCCTAAGGACTCACGGGAAGATATCACAACACAACTCTAAAACATAAATAAAGTCATACAAGCTTTATATTACAAGCCAGGGGCTCGAGGGCTCGAATACATAAGCTTGCGAACAAGCGTCAGCGGAAGCATCAGATATCTGAGTACAGATATGAAAGAAAGTACAGAAAGGCCTTTAGAAAGGCGGGGCAAAAGAAAACACTACGATCGAAAGGCACAAGGCCTCCTGCCTGGGACCCTCCGATCCTACTCCTGGTCGTCAGTCAACTCGTAGTAGTATCCATCCTCTGGGTAGTAGTAGTAACGATCGTCGGGGCATCTGTCTCAGGGGGCTCCGTCCTCTGGTCACGTCAAACTGGTATGGGGAGAAAAAGGAAAACAAAGCAACCGTGAGTACTCAGAAGTACTCAGCAAGCAAGGATCTACACTACATATGCAACATTTTCAAGGGGAGGCTGTATATGTGGACTGGGCTGCAGAAATGCCAGAATAGAGAGAAGGCCTAGTCCTATCGAAGACTAGCATCTTCAGCGGTCTTGCAGCAGTAGAAGAGAGTAGAACAATGCCATATAATGTAGCAGTAATAATATCAACCTCACCTAGAGATCCTTTCTCGACTCCCTGCGAGAAAGCAATCCCAGAGCCATACATACAGGTCTCATCACAGGTATCCAGTTCTAAATTGTATCAATCAGGATACAACTCCGAGTGTCCTTTACCGTAGGACCGGCTATCGATAGAAGTGTTCTTCCCTGCAGGGGTGCACCAACTTACCCAACACGCTCGATTAACTTCAGCCGGACACACTTTCCTGGGTCATGCCCGGCCTCGGCCAAACGACACATCGCAACCCTACCTACAGCTCAGCAGAGAGGTCCCCGCCGGTCTACATCCTAAGCGCAAGGGGGTCTTGGCCATCGCCCCTCGCCCTCCGGGTCGTTGCGTACATGGCCCAGATCCAAGCACCACCGAAATGGCGCCAATCACTCCATGCCGCACTGCTGAACTGGACGTCTGACAGAGCTTTCGGCTGATGCATACGATGCAGAACGCCCATACTATGCCCACGTGATGGTTAGTGCTATCAGACCAGAGGTCTGCTCGGATCAAATATCCAAATCGTTAGGACTAGGGCTTGCGGTAACGAGCAGAGACTCACGAAAGATGTGACCCCGTCGCCCCGTCTCGAGGACTTGCGGCAAGGGCCAAGAATGCCCGGCCGCGCCTCGTATTCACCACTCGGGCACCACACTGGCAACCCGCCTTCACATCACACGCGGGTACCCCTCAGGGTCGACCCGCCTTTCCAAGTAACATTGTAAAGTCCAAGTATCCGTGTGTCCATAACATCAGGGAATCCGAGGTATTACCCTCATTGAATTCCCACTCGATGTATCCGTCAAGGTGAACTAGGAGGAATCACCCTCACTGGGTCCACACTTGAGGTGTTGTACGACAGTGTCGTTATCGGAAGCGGTGAAGGAGGAATCACCCTCGATGACCACGACCGAATAGCTACTCTACAGAGTTAACATCAGAAGTGCTACAAGAGGTTTCACCCTCGGCACTCGATAGTAACGCTGCAGTGTCGTTACAACTAAGGGGGGGTGATGTGCGGTGTCGGGTCCTGGTCTTCAATCCCGTTGATCGGGTCTTCTGACGATCCAGCGCGGCAGTCGGGATAAGTGGGGTCACTGATAGGTCTCTACCCAGCCTAGACTAAACAGTTTAGGATATGTAGGTAATTATCAACAGCAGGTTACAATGAACAGGCTATGCATCAGAATAGGTAAAGCAGCAGCAGCAGTAATTCTAATGCAAGCATGGGAAATTAGAATGGGCGATATCGGGATGATCAAAGGAGGGGCTTGCCTGGTTGCTCGGCGGCAAGGGCAAGGTCGTCTATGGTGTCTTCGGGCTCCGGAGCTGCGTCGGGCTCGGGGACGACGTCGGGGTCGGGGGCTATCGAGAGAGAAGAGGGGGAGGAAACAGTATAAATATATAGCAAACATGAGCATGACAAATACGATACACGGTGCTAGGGGTAGTCTAACGCAGCATCACACGTAACAGACGGAGCGGGAGAATATCTGACGATATTTCCCGGGTCTTTGGAATTATCGGACAGAGGATAAGAGGGGAACGGTTGCAAGTTCGGATAGTTAGGGACGCGTGACGGACGAACGGACCGCGTATTCAGATTCGTCTCGTCGTTCTGAGCAACTTTCATGTACAAAGTTTTTCGATCTGAGTTACGGATTATTTAATATGATTTTCTAAAGTTTTTATTAATTTCTGGAATTTAATTAATTATTTAAATTAACATTATCCGAAACAGTGTCTTGCTGACGTCAGCATGACGTCAGCATGACATCAGCATGACATCAGCAGTCTGTTAAGATTAATTAGGGTTTAATTAAGTTAATCACAGATTAATTAGTTAGTTTAATTAAACAGAGTTAATTAGGTTAATTATATAATTAATTATCTATTTCTTTTAATTCTTTTTTTTTATTCCAGGGCAGGCCCCACATGGCAGTGGCCCGGGGCGGACACGTCCGCGGCCAGGCCCATTCGGGGCCGGACAGGTCCGGCCAATGGAGCGGGTCAACACGCACCCGCGCGGCGACGCGGCTACGGGCGCGCGCCGGCGCGGGGAGTGGCGAGGCGACGCCGAGTGGCGCGCGGGCGCAGGCGGCAAGCTGGGCTCGGCGGCAGCTGGCGAGCAGCGGCGTGCGCGGGCGGCGAGCAGCTCGCGGAGCAGCAGTAGCAGCGCGGGCGGCGGCGCAAGACAGCGGCAGCAGCGAGGCTGCGCGGGCGAGGCGTGCGGCGAGCGAGGCGAGCACAGAGGGACGCGGGGGGGCACGAAGTGGCGCAGCGAGCGCGGCCATCGGCGTGGGCGGGCGAGCCAGGGCGCGGCCGGAGTGCGGCGACCGGGACGGGCGACGGGGACGGGGAGAGAGAGGGAGGCGGCGGCGGGGCTCACATTCGTTGCCGGGGTTCGGGGGCCGGCGAGGCTCGGGGTAGCCGTTGAGGGGGAGGACGAGGAGGCGGCGGGGGTTCGGCGGTCCAGCGAGGGAGGGCAGCGACGGCGACGAGGGAGGCGGCGAGCGCAGGCTCCGGGGAGGAGGCGAGGCGTCGGCGGCTGGCGGTCCGACGAGGTGGCGAAGGGGCGCCGGCTTGGTGGCGTCGAACGGCGACGGGGAGCGGGGCGGCGCGGTCGCCGGGGTCGCCGCCCCTCGATCTGGATCGGGTCGGGGGAAGCAGAGGAGCGAGGGAAGAGTGCGGGGTGGGCTAGGGTTTGCTGGCCTCCAGGGGGAGGCCATATAGGGAGGGAGTGGGCCGGCCGGCTGGGCCTTGGCCCAGTTGGGCCGGGGGGGGGGGGCTTTTCCTTTTTCTTTTCTTTTCTCTTTTTATTTATCCATACCCCTGTTTTGTAAATAGTTAGGGCTCAAATTGAATTTTGTAAAACATGTGACCTGGTCCATAAATACCAGTGCTTTATTTCCTAACACCTAAAATTAGTTTGGGCAAAACATCATTTCATACTTAAATTAGATTTAATAAATGGTTATTAAATATTGTTTTTAGTCGCTGTTTGAAGATGTTTGAGTCACTTACCCAACTCCAATGATGTTGGTTTTAATTTTAGAATTGTCTCTGATCTATTTGCTATTTAATGAACAATTTAGTTTCTATGTTGGACAACTTTTATTTTCCACTTTCATTTAATTTTGAATTTGAGGTTAGGAGTTGAAATGCAATATGATGTTAATGATGATCATGCACTGATAATCATGCTGACTTGGCATTATCAAAATGGGATCACTGTGGCTAACCACCGGGGGTGTTACAAATCTCCTCTACTAACAAGAATTCTCGTCCCGAGAATTAAGAAGTAGAAGGAAAAAGTTCGGGGTATTCCGCACGAAGATTATCCTCGCGTTCCCAAGTGGCTTCATTTTCAGTATGATTTGACCACTGCACTTTGAGGAACTTGGTAACCTTCTGACGGGTTCGACGTTCCGCTTCATCGAGAATGCGGATCGGATGTTCCTTATATGAAAGATCATCATGCAATTCGAGCATCTCGTGATCCACAGCTCGGTGCGGAGATTCCTTGAAGCATTTACGAAGTTGCGACACATGGAAGACGTCGTGGATATGAGAGAATTGCGGAGGCAATTCCAATTTATACGCCACCTGTCCACGCCTAGCAACAATGCGGAAAGGACCAATGTAGCGCGGAGCTAACTTGCCCTTGATTCCAAAACGGTGAGTGCCCTTCATAGGAGTGACACGAAGATAAGCTTGATCACCAGGTTGATAAGTCAAACCCCATCGTTTGCGATCATAGTTGCTCTTCTGGCGGTCCTGAGCCGCCTTGAGATTTTCCCGGACAATACGAACTTGTTCTTCGGCTTGTTGAATAATATCTGGACCCACGAGCGGTCGTTCCCCAGTTTCTGACCAATTCAGAGGGGTTCGACACTTACGTCCATAGAGAACTTCAAAGGGGGCCATTTTCAGACTGGCTTGATAGCTGTTGTTATAAGAGAACTCGGCATATGGAAGAGATTCTTCCCACTTCTTGCCGAAAGAAACAACACAAGCTCGTAGCATGTCTTCAAGCACTTGATTGACTCGTTCAACTTGGCCTTGGGATTGAGGATGATAAGCTGAACTCCAGGTAATATGAGTTCCCATAGCCTTTTGAAAACTTTCCCAGAAATGACCAGTGAATATGCTGCCACGGTCTGAACTGATCTCTTTCGGAATACCGTGGAGTGAAACAATTCTGGAGATATATAACTCTGCTAACTGACTAGCAGTGATCGTCTCCTTGACAGGCAGAAAGTGTGCAACTTTGGAGAGTTGGTCGACGACGACAAGAATAGCATCGTGACCCTTCTGTGACCTGGGAAGTCCTGTAACGAAATCCATCTGAACCTTATCCCATTTCCATAAAGGAATAGGAAGTGGTTGCAGAATTCCAGCAGGCTTCTGATGTTCTGCTTTAACGCGATGACACACATCACATTCAGCAACATAACGAGCAATGTCCTGCTTCATTTTAGACCACCAGTACCTTTGACGGAGATCACGATACATCTTGGTGCTACCCGGATGAATAGACAGCGGGGTATCATGTGCCTCCTTCATGACTTTGTCAGTCATAAGCTCGAAGCGAGGTACGACAATGCGGTCTCTGAAATACAAGGTTCCATCTTCAGACAGCGAGAAATCCCTGTACTTTACAAGGTGAAGGTCTTTCTTCATCAGATCAATTTCAGCATCTTTAGCTTGCGCATTCTTAACAGCTTTCTCAAGGTCTGGTTCAACAACCAAGGTTTTTTAAGTATCCTTGGGGAACTATCTCGAGATTTAGCTTTCGAAGCTCTTCATACAGAAGGGGTCGCTGTAGCTGAACCTCAAGTTCGCAGCAATAGGATTTGCGGCTCAACGCATCAGCCATCACATTAGCCTTGCCAGGGGTATAAGAAATACCCAAATCATAGTCCGCAATGGTCTCCATCCATCTTTGCTGACGGAGGTTTAGAGAAGGTTGAGTGAACAAGTACTTCAGACTTTTATGATCCGTGTATATCTCGCAACGATTACCGAGAAGGTAATGTCGCCATAACTGCAATGCATAGATGACAGCAGCTAGTTCTAGATCATGTACTGGATAATTCTCTTCATGTGGGCGCAACTGACGAGAGCCATAAGCAATCACTTTACGCTCTTGCATTAGGACACAGCCTAATCCTTCACGGGATGCATCACAATAAATCACAAAGTCTTTACGGGAATCTGGAGGAGCAAGTACTGGGGTATTGTACCGGATTGACATCTGCCCCAGTGGATAAAGAATGTACTCTGGATGTATCGCTGCTCGAACAGCTGGTAGCTGCGTCGCAGGGTGTGGTGGAAACAAACGATCCATCTGAAACAGAGGAAACTCATGATTGTCAAAAGACAAGGAGAAGTATAACCGATCTCGGAGAGAAAGGTTAAACAAAACAATGGAAAGGAAAATGATTATCAGACTAATCAGATCAATGTCAGGGAAATCGCACAGATATCCAGCTCTCCGGGTGGATGAGAATTACGAGATCCTAAGTGTCGGCGTTAGTAAACTTTAGTTAACCCGAAAGGAAGAGAGGTCAGAGTCCCAGAGTAAAGATGAGGAATAAAAGATACTAATACCACCCAATTGGCGACGTGGGCCCGTAAGCCACACAGCCAGGTTAGTAAAACAATTTTCTGGTTTCTAGACTCAACTTCGGCCAAGGAGTTGGAAAGGGGGTTCCTACAGGCAGTCGGCTCTGATACCAACTTGTGACGCCCCCGGCCCGATCGTGCACTAATCATACACGCAAATGCACACGATCAAGCCTAAGGACTCACGGGAAGATGTCACAACACAACTCTAAAACATAAATAAAGTCATACAAGCTTTATATTACAAGCCAGGGGCCTCGAGGGCTCGAATACATAAGCTTGCGAACAAGCGTCAGCGGAAGCATCAGATATCTGAGTACAGATATGAAAGAAAGTACAGAAAGGCCTTTAGAAAGGCGGGGCAAAAGAAAACACTACGATCGAAAGGCACAAGGCCTCCTGCCTGGGACCCTCCGATCCTACTCCTGGTCGTCAGTCATCTCGTAGTAGTATCCATCCTCTGGGTAGTAGTAGTAACGATCGTCGGGGCATCTGTCTCAGGGGGCTCCGTCCTCTGGTCACGTCAAACTGGTATGGGGAGAAAAAGGAAAACAAAGCAACCGTGAGTACTCAGAAGTACTCAGCAAGCAAGGATCTACACTACATATGCAACATTTTCAAGGGGAGGCTGTATATGTGGACTGGGCTGCAGAAATGCCAGAATAGAGAGAAGGCCTAGTCCTATCGAAGACTAGCATCTTCAGCGGTCTTGCAGCAGTAGAAGAGAGTAGAACAATGCCATATAATGTAGCAGTAATAATATCAACCTCACCTAGAGATCCTTTCTCGACTCCCTGCGAGAAAGCAATCCCAGAGCCATACATACAGGTCTCATCACAGGTATCCAGTTCTAAATTGTATCAATCAGGATACAACTCCGAGTGTCCTTTACCGTAGGACCGGCTATCGATAGAAGTATTCTTCCCTGCAGGGGTGCACCAACTTACCCAACACGCTCGATTAACTTCGGCCGGACACACTTTCCTGGGTCATGCCCGGCCTCGGCCAAACGACACATCGCAACCCTACCTACAGCTCAGCAGAGAGGTCCCCGCCGGTCTACATCCTAAGCGCAAGGGGGTCTTGGCCATCGCCCCTCGCCCTCCGGGTCGTTGCATACATGGCCCAGATCCAAGCACCACCGAAATGGCGCCAATCACTCCATGCCGCACTGCTGAACTGGACGTCTGACAGAGCTTTCGGCTGATGCATACGATGCAGAACGCCCATACTATGCCCACGTGATGGTTAGTGCTATCAGACCAGAGGTCTGCTCGGATCAAATATCCAAATCGTTAGGACTAGGGCTTGCGGTAACGAGCAGAGACTCACGAAAGATGTGACCCCGTCGCCCCGTCTCGAGGACTTGCGGCAAGGGCCAAGAATGCCCGGCCGCGCCTCGTATTCACCACTCGGGCACCACACTGGCAACCCGCCTTCACATCACACGCGGGTACCCCTCAGGGTCGACCCGCCTTTCCAAGTAACATTGTAAAGTCCAAGTATCCGTGTGTCCATAACATCAGGGAATCCGAGGTATCACCCTCATTGAATTCCCACTCGATGTATCCGTCAAGGTGAACTAGGAGGAATCACCCTCACTGGGTCCACACTTGAGGTGTTGTACGACAGCGTCGTTATCGGAAGCGGTGAAGGAGGAATCACCCTCGATGACCATGACCGAATAACTACTCTACAGAGTTAACATCAGAAGTGCTACAAGAGGTTTCACCCTCGGCACTCGATAGTAACGCTGCAGTGTCGTTATAACTAAGGGGGGTGATGTGCGGTGTCGGGTCCTGGTCTTCAATCCCGTTGATCGGGTCTTCTGACGATCCAGCGCGGCAGTCGGGATAAGTGGGGTCACTGATAGGTCTCTACCCAGCCTAGACTAAACAGTTTAGGATATGTAGGTAATTATCAACAGTAGGTTACAATGAACAGGCTATGCATCAGAATAGGTAAAGCAGCAGCAGCAGTAATTCTAATGCAAGCATGAGAAATTTAGAATGGCGATATCGGTATGCTCAAGGGAGGGGCTTGCCTGGTTGCTCGGCGGCAAGGGCAAGGTCATCTATGGTGTCTTCGGGATCCGGAGCTGCGTCGGTCTCGGGGACGACGTCAGGGTCGGGGGCTATCGAGAGAGAAGAGGGGGAGGAAACAGTATAAATATATAGCAAACATGAGCATGACAAATACGATACACGGTGCTAGGGGTAGTCTAACGCAGCATCACACGTAACAGACGGAGCGGGAGAATATCTGACGATATTTCCCGGGTCTTTGGAATTATCGGACAGAGGATAAGAGGGGAACGGTTGCAAGTTCGGATAGTTAGAGACGCGTGACGGACGAACGGACCGCGTATTCAGATTCGTCTCGTCGTTCTGAGCAACTTTCATGTACAAAGTTTTTCGATCTGAGTTACGGATTATTTAATATGATTTTCTAAAGTTTTTATTAATTTCTGGAATTTAATTAATTATTTAAATTAACATTATCCGAAACAGTGTCTTGCTGACGTCAGCATGACGTCAGCATGACGTCAGGACCAGTGGGTCCCACCTGTCATAGGCTGTTAGGTTAATTAGTGATTAACTAATCAAATTACTGTTTAATTAACATTAACTACTTAATTAGATTAACCTAATCAGGATTAATTAACTTAATTAATTAACTAATTAATTAATTATTTTTATTATTTTTATTTTTATTATTATTATATTTTTTTTAATTCGTTCTTAGGGGCTCGGCCCCATCTGTCATTGGCACGGCCGGACATGTCCGGGTTGTGCCCGTTTGGGCACCGGACATGTCCGGTGCGCATACGGGCGCACGGGTGCGGCCAGCGGGTGAGGCGGAGACGGGCGCCGGCGTGAGCGGGGCCGCGCGCGGGCGGGAGGCGAGCGCGGGCGGGGCAGGGGCGGCCGGGCGCGGTGGCCCGTCGGACGGCGAGCGGCGGCGCGGTGGAGCCGGGGCAGCGCAGGCGCCTGTGCATGCGCGAGCAAGCGCGGGCGAGCGCGCACGCGCGGTGAGGCAGGGACGCGGGCGGAGCGTGACGAGGGCGATGCGGGCGCGGCGTCAGGGAGGGAGGAGAGGTGAGGGGCGCGGCTCACAGGGGGCCGGACGGGGATGATGGCGAGGCGAGGAAGCGACGGCGACGATGCGGCCGAGTCGGCGACGGCGTCGGGCAGCGGCGACGGGGCGGGGTGAGAGCGCTCGCGAGGCGATTCGGGGAGGAGACGGGAGGCGAGGTCCGGCGACGGCGTCGAGCGCGGCGGCGAGGCGGGAAGCGAGCGCGAGCAGCGGGGGAGCGCGGCGACGGGCGACGGGATCGGGGGCCTCTGCCCCGGTCCGATCCAGGGGAGTGGGTCGAGTGGAGGAGGCGGTAGGAGAGGCGACAGGCGAGGCAGATCGGGCGGGGAGGGGTCGGGGACGGCCGGCGCGAGTGGAGGGGCGACGTCGGGGACGGCTTCGGGCGAGGTGAGGTGGCGCCGGGCGCCGAGGGCGCGGTGAGGCGCGGGGCTGCGAGCGAGGCAAGGAGGAGGAGGCGGTCGGCGGCGGGGCAGGCAGGCCGGCGATGGCGGGAGAAGGCCGGCCGCGGACGGGCGCCGAGGCTGCGCGGGGAGGGGTTCGATCCCGATCCAGAATTTCTGGATCGGGGATCGGGGGGGGAGAGGAGCGAGGGGGGATTAGGGTTTCGGTGGGGAGGGGGTTAAGGGAGAGTGGGGGTGGGCCGGCCAGGGGGATGGGCGGCCTGGGTGGGGGCCTGGTGGCCAGCTGGGCCAAGGCCCAGTTGGTCCGAGGGGGGGGGGGATTTTCCCCTTTTTTTTTTAATTTATTTTCCTTTTCTGTTTTCTCTTTTATTTTTATTCCAAAGGACTTTTGTAAAATACGAGACTTGCTCCATTATTTACAGTGCATTATCTGTCACTGCTAGAAATTGGTTTGGGGTCCATATCTTTTTGTTTGGATTTTATTTAAATTGAAAAAGGATTGAATAGTGCTATGTTGCTGCTGTTCCTTGTTGTTCGAGTCCTTTTACAATTCCAACAAATGTTGCAATCATTTTTATAAATGCTATGGGAATATTTGCAACATGAGGCACATTTTAGTTTTCCAGTTTGAACAACTTTTATTTTCCACTTTCATTTAAATTTTGAATTTGAGGTTAGGAGTTGAAATGCAATATGATGTTAATGATGATCATGCACTGATAATCATGCTGACTTGGCATTATCAAAATGGGATCACTGTGGCTAACCACCGGGGGTGTTACACCGGGTTTAGAGCTGAGCGTCTTCCACTGAACTTTGACCCGCCCAGCAAGATTATTCCAGAAGAGGATGCCATGGCTCTCCCATTCCTTTCCAAGGCTAAAGCCTTATTGGCTCATGGGTTACTTGGGGTTGATTTAACCCGGTGCTGGGTCTCTTGGAAAATACTCCCCTTAAGCCGACGCCCCGGCTTAATGTGTGAATATTCTGGCGAACCTAGTGACCCTCAGCGGTTCACAACAGACAATTTCACCGCCGAAGAGGTCTTTAAGACCATGAGGACCCTACTTGACGAGTCTCAAGAGAACTATAACAAAGTGGGCCTGCCACCATTCTTTAAACAGAACCCAGCTCCACCTGTAAGTGTTTACCTTTATCTATTTCAATATAAGTTAACTTCAACGTTATACCTTGTTTTAATCTGTTTTTGCACTTATGCAAGCTGACTCCGCCTTCTGGACCAAGAAACCACAAGATAAGCTGGCCCTCAAAAAGGCCAGAGGAAAGTCTCAGGCTAAAAAGACCAAGGGAAAGAAATAGGATATCGCAGACTTATTTGCGCTAGAAGATGAGTCGGAGGTAGAACTTGATTCTCTTGGCTTCTTTTTCATGCAACTTATTGACACTGACTCTTCTCAGGATGACGCGGAGACTAGCCATGCAGATGCGCCAGAGGTAACCATAATCTCCTACGACTCAGAACCTTTGTCAAGACAAAAAACTCGGCGGGTCTCCCGAAAAGTAAGGTTTTCTCATCCTCTTGCTCATCTGGACCTCTATTTTCCTGTGAAAAAACAGCAACACGAGGCGAAGCATGCAACCCGAAGCAGTGGTGATGGTGACCTTGCGACCGGCTTACTCAACACGCCTGCCCCTCGCAAGCGCCGAAATGAGGTGCCATATAATCCATCCCTCTCCTTTCCAAATGCGGGTCTCATTCGCCAATTGCTTAACTCTTCTGATTCAAACTACCAGGGAACATCTCATTCATCATCTGGCGAGTCTACTGGGACCCAGATGCCTGTCTTCAAAGTTGCCCCTGGGTAAGTATTTGTACTTGTTTCATGCATAACTTGTAATAACATATTTACGAATTCTTGTTCTCTTGTTGCAGCGGTGTGGCAAAGGCAGGCAAGAAACAGAAAGTGGGCGGTTCTTCCAACGATCCCCAAACTGTTGAGCCGGAGAAACAAATGCCAGTGGCAACTGAGGCGTCAGAAAATCCTGATAGTCTTATCAATGACCCGCCACCGCAAGTTGATGTCATAGTCTTAGAACCACTGCATACTGAAATCAATCCGACTGCTCATCAAGACCTGCCAAGTTTCAGGTCACCATCTCCTCCAAAGCCGGCTGACGAAATTCCCCTCGAGAAGAATACCGAAGATGTCATCATCACTGGCACTGGCTATACAGAGCCGGGAAATCCTACAGTGTTGGCTAAGCATAGTGCCAAAGAAGAGCCGCCAGCCGCTAACAAGGGCAAGCTTATCAAGGACCTTCAAGATTATGCACAATTTAACCCCGGCGAGTTGCATGCGGGTTACCTAAGCTGCCTGCACACAAGTCGTGACATGGAGGCTGGCCTGGTCAATCTGATGAGGCAGAAATATGAGGTACAAACTAGACCCATTTCCTCCTTTTTATATGCATATACTCATGTAGCCCCCAAGGGCTAGTTTATCCTAACAAGGATGAACCGGGTCTTTAATAATTTTTAGCTAAATCAAACATGTAGCCCCCAAGGGCCGGCTTAATCTCATAAGATAAGCCGGGTCTTCAATGACCTCTGAAATAGAATCAAACATATAGCCCCCAAGGGTCGGCTTAATCTCATAAGATAAGCCGGGTCTTCAATGACCTCTGAAATAGAATCAAACATGTAGCCCCCAAGGGCCGCTTAATCTCATAAGATAAGCCGGGTCTTCATAAGAATTGAAAATGACCGACATTAGCCCCCCAAGTGCCGAGTATATTGCTTGCAATGTGCTCTGGGACTTAACTATCTGTGTAACATTGATGTTGCTTATTGTGTAATAACCATTGTTTTAACACAACATTTCAGGAAGAGATGACCATGAAAGAGTCACAGCTAAGTGACTTGAAGAAAAACATTGAACTTCAACAGGCTGAAACTGCCAAAGCCGAGTCACGGCTAAAGACTTCATTAGAAGAATTTGAGAAGGCCAAGGTGAGTTTTGACACCGAAAGAACCACCTGGGAGGCTGATAAGGCTGCCCTGCAGCAGAGAACGGAAGATGCTGAAGCTGCACTTAAGCCGGTGACAGAAGAGCTAGCCGGCTTAAAGCAACACATTATCCAAATGACAGCTGCCATCTTTGGTAAGATTTATATCCAACTTCTTATTATCTTCTGTATTTACTTGACTCGTCTGGCGACTTATAACATGTAATGTTTTTAACCCGCCTGGTAACTCTTATGCCTCAATTGAACAGGCTCCAGAAGCGCTGGTCTTGGTGAAAGTATGCTACTAAAGTTAAAGGCAGTGTACTCATTGACCGAGCAGCTGTACACTAGGACTCTGCACAGTCTTGTTGCCCTGTCAGGTGGAAGAAAACCTCCAACACTTCTCAAGACTGTGCTAGAGCAGTTCTCAACAGCGCCGGCTCAAATTGAAGAGTGCCGATTGTCCGCCGCCCGAGCCGGAGCTATCGTCGCTCTAGGTCGAGCCAAAGCATGGGCAACAGAACTTGACCTGGAGGAAATAGCCACCAGATGCCCCGAGTTTAAAGATGACGGGTCAGCCTTTGAAGAACAAGACTTTAACAAGTGCGTGAGTGAGATGCGGCCCGTGGCATGCAAGCTTATTAAAGAGCTGAATCTTAAGCACTACACGCCGGCTTATGATGATCAGAACAACAAAATTAAGCCCCCCACCCATGAAGTGATGAATCTTGTTCCCGCCAGGCGTAAGCACCTCTTTGCCCCTGACCTTGATTCTGCTCCCATTATAAATGACGAAGCCATATTCGAGGCCTTAACTGGCATCAACTGGACGTCGCCTAACCTCTAGATGGCCGAAGAAGAAGAGCCGGCGCGGGATGACCCGGAGTCGTCAACTCGCCATGAAGGAAACCAATGATGAACCAGGCGGCTTTCAAGCTAGTGTATAAGAGTGCTCTTTCAGAAAACACTTTGCTTCAAACTTGTGGGCTCATGATGGCCTTGTAATAAGCTAGGTTGAAACAATGATCCGCCATGTCATGCCTTCGTGCATGTTGATCTTTAACTTTTGAAACACCAGTTTTAATCTTTTATGATGGGCTTGAACTTCATCATTCATACGAGCCATAGCAGTACTCTTATTTATGTGTAAAGCTCTGCATGTCCTGCCAAAAAAGGTTAAACCTATACCCTGGCGACTTAATGTCAAAAACCAGGTCGGGTGAAAACCCAAACATATACATAGCCTAAATGATTATTGACATTATAATCAAGCTCAAGTCAAAATATATTGACGACTGGGTCAAAAAATTAGGGCGGGTTACCAAACCACGAATTGTCATATAACAATTGAAAAACATACCTGTCAATTTGGATCATATTGATGGCTTAAACATCAATATCCAGCGTGGGTGACAACCCAAAGATTTGTAATCGTATAATCTCAATTGCTCAAACCAAAGCATACTGGCAACTTAAAGTCCATAGCCAGGGCGGGTTACCAAACCCGAAATACTCAAACATGAGTCATATAACCAGAGCTTTATAACCCGGATTGTCAAAATTCACTTAACAGAAAAATCTTTAAGAGAAACAAATTCAAACAATTCAAAAGAGAAAATTCAAAAAATCTCAAATGATTGTCTGGCCGGCTTACCAAAGCACGACCAAACAAATTGGCTCGCAGGGCCATGTGCTTTCAAAGCCTGCATAGCCGTTGAGTTAATCCTAGCTCACTGTAAGCCGACCCTCACGTGACACAAGCTGCCGTTTTAACCTTAACAAGTTCAGGGTCTTGAAAAAGATTGACTGTTAAGAGTTCGGCGGGTCACCTGGTGGAGTAGCAAGTTGCAAACAGGCAGGATAACTCATAATTTGGCGTCCACGCCTGGTCAAGAGGGTATGAAAGCTAAACCCGGTGGGTTGGAAGCCCCCAAGTGACCTTATGACCAAATAATAAAGACTCAGATACACAGAAATGAAATGACAGAGGCCCTGAATTATCAGGGATGCCGGCTTTATTATATTGACCATAAAATATATATACACTAACAAATGTATGTACAAAGATGAGAGCCGGTGGCTCAGGTGTAGTAAGGCCGAAGATGAGCAATATTCCAGGGCCGGCGGGTCTCCTCCTCCGACTTGCGTGAATCTTTGTGTTCTCGTATATCAATGAGATAATAAGACCCATTATTTAGGTCTTTGCTGACCACAAAGGGTCCTTCCCAAGGTGGGGATAACTTATGCATATCTGTTTGATCTTGGATCAGCCGGAGTACCAAGTCGCCTTCTTGAAACGCCCGGGTCTTGACTCTGCGGCTATGATAGCGACGCAGGCCTTGCTGATATATCGCCGAACGAGCCGTCGCAAGGTCACGCTCCTCATCCAAAGCATCTAGTGCGTTCTGACGTGCTATTTCATTATCAGCTTCAACATAAGCCGCCACCCGGGGTGAGTCATGACGGATATCGCTTGGAAGAACTGCCTCTGCACCATAGACCATGAAGAAAGGTGTATAGCCTGTTGACCTGTTGGGGATGGTATTGATACTCCAGAGCACTGAAGGTAACTCGTCAACCCAACAACTCGGCGTTCGCTTCAAAGGAACCATAAGCCGGGGTTTTATGCCTCTCAAAATTTCCTGGTTAGCCCTCTCAGCTTGACCATTATACTGTGGATAAGCCATAGAAGAAACATCAAGATGAATATGCTCTCATTGACAGAACTCCTTCATAGCACCTTTAGACAAATTAGTGCCATTATCAGTGATGATACTATGAGGGTAACCAAAATGAAAGATCAGTTTTTTAACAAACTGGACTGCAGTCGCTGCATCACACTTGCTGACCGGCTCTGCTTCAACCCACTTGGTAAATTTATCAACCGCCACCAAGAGGTGGGTTTTCTTGTCTTTAGACCTCTTGAAAGGTCCAACCATATCAAGCCCCCAGACTGCAAACGACCAAGTAATTGGAATCATCCTCAACTCTTGAGCCGGCACATGAGCCCGTCGAGAAAGTTTCTGACATCCATCACACTTACTAATGATATCCTCTGCATCAGCGTGAGCCGTTAACCAATAAAACCCATGACGAAAAGCTTTAGCCACTAAGGACTTAGAGCCGGCATGATGACCACAATCACCTTCATGGATTTCTCTTAAAATCTCATGGCCCTCCTCAGGAGAAACACAACGTTGAAACACGCCTGTCACACTGCATCGGTGTAACTCGCCATTAACAATAGTCATGGACTTGGATCTCCTGATGATTTGCCTTGCCAAAGTTTCATCCTCAGGTAACTCGCCCCGGGTCATATAAGCCAAGTAGGGAAGTGTCCAATCAGGAATAGCATGGAGAGCTGCCACCAACTATGTCTCCGGGTCAGGAATAGCAAGGTCCTCTTCTGATGGTAACTTGACTAAAGGATTATGCAATACATCAAGAAATACATTAGGAGGTACCGGCTTACGTTGAGACCCAAGCCGGCTTAAGGCATCAGCCGCCTCATTTTTCCGTCGATCAAGATGTTCCACTTGATAACCCTTGAAGTGACCATCAATGTTATCAACTGCTCGACAATAAGCCACCATGAGCGGGTCTTTGGAATCCCATGTACCTAAAACTTGCTGAGCCACAAGGTCTGAGTCGCCAAAACACCTGACCTGGCTCAAATTCATCTCTTTGGCCATTCGAAGGCCGTGGAGTAAGGCCTCATATTCAGCTGCATTGTTAGTGCAAGGAAACATTAGCCTCAAAACATAGCAAAACTTGTCACCTAGTGGGGAGGTCAATATAACCCCAGCCCTCGAGCCTTCTAGCTGCTTGGACCCATCAAAGTGAATTGTCCAATATGTGTTATCAGGCTTCTCCTCAGGCGTCTGCAACTCTGTCCAGTCATTGATGAAATCCACCAGAGCTTGAGATTTGATAGCTGTCCTTGGCACATACTTCAGACCATGAGGCCCGAGCTCTATTACCCACTTAGCAACCCGGCATGTGGCCTCTCTATTTTGAATAATGTCTCCTAAGGGAGCAGAGCTGACCACAGTGATAGGATGACCAAGAAAATAATGCTTCAGCTTGCGACTGGCCATAAACACTCCATATACCAATTTCTGCCAATGTGGATATTGTTGCTTGGACTCAATCAACACCTCACTGACATAATAAGCCGGCCACTGGACTGGGTACTCCTTACCCGTTTCTTTGCGCTCCACCACAATCGCCACACTGACAGCCTTACTATTAGCAGCCACATACAAGAGCAAGGGCTCTTTCTCAATGGGAGCCGCAAGGACGGGCGGCTCAGCCAACTGCTTCTTGAGCGCCTCAAACGCCTTATCAGCAGCGTCACTCCAGATAAAATGATCTATTTTCTTCATCATCTGGTATAAGGGAATGGCCTTCTCTCCCAGGTGGCTTATGAACCGGCTTAGAGCCACGATACGACCCGCCAGGTGCTGGACGTCATTGACACACGCCAGCTTAGCCAATGAAGTAATGGCCTTAATCTTCTCTGGGTTAGCTTCAATACCTCTCTCTGAGACCAGAAAACCCAAGAGCTTGCCTGCAGGCACACCAAAAACACACTTGACCGGGTTAAGCATCATCTTATAGACCCGGAGATTGTCAAAAGTCTCCCTTAGATCATCCAAGAGTGTCTCCTTTTTCCTAGATTTAACCACAATATCATCCACATAAGCATGCACATTACGCCCAATTTGACTGTGAAGGCAATTCTGAACACAGCGTTGATAAGTCGCCTGGGCGCTCTTAAGCCCAAAAGGCATAGAGACATAGCAGAAGGCTCCAAAAGGGGTGATAAAAGACATCTTCTCTTGGTCTTTAACTGCCATCTTGATCTGATGATCACCAGAATAAGCATCCAGGAAACATAAACTCTCACAACCCGCCGTGGCATCAATAATCTGGTCAATACAGGGGAGAGCAAATGGATCCGCTGGACAAGCCTTGTTAAGATCTGTGTAGTCAACACACATATGCCAAGTGCCATTCTTCTTAAGCACCAGCACCGGGTTAGCCAACCACTCAGGGTGAAAGACTTCAATGATGAACCCAGCTGCCAAGAGCCGGGCCACCTCTTCTCCAATAGCCTTACGCCGCTCCTCATTGAAACGATGAAGGAACTGTTTGACCGGCTTAAATTTAGGATCAACATTAAGAGTGTGCTCAGCGAATTCTCTCGGTACACCCGGCATGTCAGAAGGTTTCCATGCAAAGATGTCCCGATTCTCACGGATGAACTCGATGAGCGCGCTTTCCTATTTAGGATCCATGTTAGCCCTTATTGTGAACTGCAGAGATGAGTCACCAAGGACAAATTCAAACTGCTTAGTATCATCAGCCGACTTAAACTTCAACAAAGGGTCTTGCTCTGTGGTGGGCTTCTTCAAAGGGGTCATGTCAGCTGGGTCAACATTATCCGTATAAAATTTAAGCTCCTCAGTAGCATAGGCTGATTCATCATAGGCAGCATCTCCTTCTTCACATTCCAAAGCAATCTTTCGATTACCATGGACTATAATAGTTCCCTTATGTCCTGGCATTTTAAGCTGCAAATAAACATAACAAGGTTGTGCCATAAATTTGGCGTAAGCCGTCCGTCCGAACAAGGCATGATAAGGACTCTTGATCTTAACCACTTCAAACCATAATGTCTCTGCTCTGTAGTCATAGTCATCGCCAAAAGCCACTTCCAAGGCAATCTTACCAACTGGATACGCTAACTTACCAGGTACTACACCATGAAAAACTGTAGAAGATGGCTTAAGCTCCTTATTAGTTAAATTCATCCGATGAAAGGTATCATAATAAAGGATATTGATGCTGCTGCCACCATCCATGAGCACTTTAGTGAATTTATAACCCCCAACCTGAGGGGCTACCACCAATGCTAGTTGACCCGGATTGTCAACCCGGGGCGGGTGATCCTCTCGAATCCATGTGATTAGTTGCTCTAACCATCGTAAGTATTGAGGCACCGCTGGCTCAATCGCACTGACTGCGCTTTTATGAACCTTCTGATCTCGTTTACAGAGACTTGTGGTAAAAATATGGTAATAGCCACTGTTAAGCTGCTTTGGATTACTCTGGTACCCTGACTGCTGCTGCTGGTTACCCTGACCAGACTGTTGGTTATAACCACCCTGGTTGCCCTGTCCTTGATACCCAGAACTTGAGCTGCCACCGCCAAAGCCGGGCCCGTGTGAGCCAGATCCTGACCCGCCAGGCGGGCCATTATTGTTACCATGATTATGATGGAAGTTGGAATTCTTGTATTCTCGCATGATGAAACAATCCTTCCAAGCATGAGCCGCCGGCTTATTAGGCAGACTGTGTTTCGGGCAAGGTTCGTTCATCATCGCCTCAAGATTAAATTTTGGCCCTCCAAAGGCCTGCTTACCATTGCCATTACGATGCTGGTTTTTATATCCAGTGTTGGTGTTAGCTACAAGATTTGACCCGCCATCGGGGTGTCTGCGCTGACCACCGTTACCCTGGTTGTGACCATTATGCCCTGTCATGTTCTCCTGCTGACCCTTACCATTACCACTCTTCTTTCCCTTGTTGGACTTTTCATCATCAGATCCAGGATCTTTGGTAGTATCAGAGTCGGCATACTTAATGAGAACCGCCATGAGCTCCCGCATGTCACTACAGTGATGCTTAAGCCACCCAAGCTTCTGCTTGAGGGGGGTAAAGTGACAATTCTTCTCCAGAATCAGAACAGCAGAGCCTGCCGTAATGCTATCCGATGAGTGGATAATAGCTGAGACCCGGCGAACCCAATGGTGGGCCGACTCATCCTCCCAATGTACGCAGTTGTCCAGGTCAATAATTGACAGAGGTTGCTTACATGTTCCCTTAAAGTTTTGAATGAAGCGCGCCTTCAACTCAGCCCATGAATTGATGGAATTGGCGAGTAATCCTTTCAACCAGGTACGAGCCGGTCCATCCAACATCATTGTGAAGTACTTGGCACATACAACATCATTAACATCCAGCATCTCCATAGCTTGTTCATAGCTTTCAATCCAAGCCTCAGGTGGAAGATCAGCTATGTAGTTAGGCACCTTACGAGGACCTTTAAAATCCTTGGGCAAACATTCATTGTGTAGAGCCGGCGCTAGACACGGCACGCCAACTGTCCTGGAAGTCATCCCAGCTGCAACGGTTGCCGAAGGGTGTACTGGAGACCACTGATGAGCCCTCAATTGAGCCGCCAATTCCGCCTCACGACGGGCTCTATCCTGATCCAAAAGGGCCTGAGCATTGTTCAGCATCTTGTCATCTCGGGGCGGGTTATGCCCATGAGGCGGGTCATCATTACGAGGCGGGTTACGACGCCGCTCGCTGCTGGAAACCGCCGGCGACTCAATGCACCGGCTGTAGCTTTGGCTTGGGTGGGGAGTTGAATGGACATGCTCACAACTGTATGAATAAGCCGCCTGCTGTGCTACAGCCGTCTGAAGAAGCTCCATCGCGTTTCGGGTCTCTACCGCCATTGGAGACTCACCTTCGATCGGGATAGCCGCCAGCCATGTAGCCGCAGCTATCATGTTATCCACTGGGTTAGAATAATGGACAGAGGGTGTTGGAACCCGTTGAGGCGGGGTTAGATCCCTACGAGGCGGGTCTGGGACACGAGGCTGGGCCGCCGCTCCAGTCCCTGGCGCCTCAGCAGCCCGGGTTACGACGGGCGGGTTACTCGTTCCTGCCCCGGGTGTATTAAAAAGATTCCGTCCCTTGAATTGTAAAGGTAGGCGGCTCTGGTGTCTCCTTCGAAGGACAACATTGGACGCGTTCTGATCCAGACTCAGACGAAAAGCTTTTGCTCTTATCCGCTGTGACTCGGCATCCATCGCAGCTCGCTCCGTTGCCATCCTGGCATTCTCCGCATTCAGATCCTCCTGGGCCTTAGCCACCTCATCTTGCACCTTTGCAACTTCCGCATTATGTTGTGCTTGATTCGCCGGAGTCACCTCCGTAGCCAACAGAGTCATCAAAGTGCCCAAGAGCTCAGACAAGACTTGAGTCGGCGGCCGAGCTGAACCGCTCGCTCCAGCCATCACAGCAACAGTTGAACCGGATGTCATAGCAGCAGCTGTTGATGAGTTCAGAACCGGCTGCGTACCTGCCATAAAGATAGCAGCCCTACTTGGTGGCTCATAAGGGTCCAGAATACTGTCACCATCGAAATAGCCCCCAAGCCCGCCATCCTGAAGCTGATAGATTGACTCGGTTTCTCCGGTTGAGGACTCATCACTTGAATAGATGGTCGTCTCACCAGCCGATGCAGAACCTTCCTCAAGATCCACCCCATGAACAAAGCCAACAAAGACGTGCTTCCGGCCGGGTTGAACCCTGGCGGGTTGCGCGCGCTGAGCCATCTCGATGATGTCGGTGCAGGTGTCCGGCTAAGGCTCTGACTCGCCGATCTTGCCGATGAAGACGTGAATTCCGCCAAAGGGGACTCGGTACCCGTACTCAATTGAGCCGGCCTCGGGGCCCCATCCAACGTCGTCGATGTAGATCTTGCCGCAGCGACTCTTAGTCATCCGACCCACGGCGTATCCTTCGATCCCTGAGAAGTCGCCCTTCAAGAACTCAAAACCACCATGCTCTGGCCCCGCGGTGGGCGCCAACTGTCGTGGATTTAACACGGCAGATGCCCTTGTGAAAGGACTTAGGTGTGGAACCATCGCAACATAGGTTAGCTCGAAGGGGTTGAGCGGGACAAAGGACACAAGTATTTACCCAGGTTCGGCCCCTCACAACGAGGTAAAAGCCTACGTCCTACTTCTAGTTGTATTTCTTGAGTTTCGATTACAAGGGAGCAATTACGCTTGACCTAGCTACCGATCAGTTGTTTCTTGAGTTAACCCGCCGCTGGGTCTCACCTTTATATACACAGGTCGAGGCCCCGGGGCTTACAAGAGTACGGGCCGGAACACACATCGTGACCAACTCGGTTTATAAATCGCCTTGCCTTACCAGGCAAGTCATCATCGAGCGGTTCACACTTTCGGGTCTTGGGCCGTCGCCAGGCCCGCCTCTTAAGCCGTCTTCTTCTTGAGCCTTCTCGGGCCTTCTTCATATTAAGTCACCAACGGTATAACCCGGCCTCTCCTAAGCAGGTCATACCTCGGGGTTATATCCCCAACACCACCCAAAATGTGTTATCTCTATCTTTTTTCACTTCGAGCTCTGGCACCTCTACAAATCCCTACTTCCCTCTACGAAGGGCCTTTCTATTTACTTGATGCAATTTTTATTTTTTTGAGTCTCCATCTTCTCTTATAAAGCACCAACTAAGGGGCACTATGATCGTACTTGAGCATTGGGTGTAGCTAATATGCGAGTGTGTTTCATGAATGGATCAATGATTGATCATAATGGGCTAGGGATAACTTGCTTTAGTGTTGATATTTTGAAAGACATGGTTGCTTGTTGATATGCTTGAGTATTGAAATCTTCATGTCAAAACTAGAATATTGCTTTGAACCATATAAAAGTCCAAATGTCCATGCTACAAAAGAAAAGAATATGTGATGAACATGTTAGGCAGCATTCCACATCAAAAATTCTATTTTTATCATTTACCTACTCGAGGACGAGTAGGAATTAAGCTTGGGGATGCTGATACGTCTCCAACGTATCTATAATTTTAGCTTGTTCCATGCTGTTATATTATCATTCTTGGATGTTTTACAATCATTTTATGGCAACTTTATAGCATTTTTTGGGACTAACCTATTCACATAGTGCCCAGTGCCAGTTGTTGTTTTTTGCTTGTTTTTTACTTCGTAGAAAATCAATACCAAATGGAGTCCAAACGCAGCGAAACTTTTTGGAGATTTTTTCTGGACCAGAAGACACTTGTTGGGCCAAAGAAGTACCGGAGGGGGGCTCCGAGGGGAGCGCAACCCACCTGGGCGTGCCTGGGGGCCCAGGCGCGCCCTGGTGGGTTGTGCCCACCTCGGCCGCCACCCGCACCGCCTATTTGCTCTATAAATACCCCAAAAATCCAAAAACCCTAGGGGAGTCGACAAAACACAATTCCAGCTGCCGCAAGTTCCAGAACCACCAGATCCAATCTAGACACCATCACGAAGGGGTTCATCATCCTCATTAGTGCCTCTCCGATGATGCGTGAGTAGTTCATTGTAGGCCTACGGGTCCGTAGTTAGTAGTTACATGGCTTCCTCTCTCTCTCTTTTGATCCTCGATACAATGGTCTCTTGGAGATCTATTTGATGAAACTCTTTTTTGCGGTGTGTTTGTTGGGATCTGATGAACTTTGAGTTTATGATCAGATCTATTTATCCATGAAAGTTATTTGAGTTTCTTTGATCTCTTATATGCATGATTACTTATAGCCTTGTATTTCTTCTTCGAATCTTAGGTTTAGTTAGGCCAACTAGATCGATTTTTCTTGCCATGGGAAGAGGTGCTTTGCGATGGGTTCGGTCGTGTGGTGTTCTTTCCCAGTGACAGAAGGGGCAGCAAGACACGTATTGATCGTTGCTATTAAGGATAACAAGATGGGGTCTATTCCTATATGAATAGATCTTGTCTACATCATGTCATCGTTCTTATTGCATTACTCCATTTTTCCATGAACTTAATACACTAGATGCATGCTGGATAGCGGTCGATGTGTGGAGTAATAGTAGTAGATGCAGGCAGGAGTCGGTCTACTAATCTTGGACGTGATGCCTATATAATAATCATTGCCTGAATATCGTCATAATTATTTGAAGTTCTATCAATTGCCCAACAGTAATTTGTTTACCCGCCGTATGCTATTTTTCTAGAGAGAAGCCACTAGTGAAATCTACGGCCCCCGGGTCTATTCTTTATCATATTTGCTTTGAGATCTATTTTTATTCGCTTTTGTTTTCAGATCTATTATTCTAAAAACTCAAAAATACCTTGCTGCACTTTTTCTTTATTTATTTTATTTTGTTTTATTGTGAGATTTATTTATCCAAAATTATACAAACCAATCTATATTTTACCCGAGAGGGATTGACAACCCCTCTTACGTGTCGGGTTGCAAGTATTTGTTCTTTGTGTGCAGGTACCGTTTACATAGTGTTGCTTGGTTCTCCTACTGGATTGATAACCTTGGTTTCATAACTAAGGGAAATACCTACCAAAGCTGTACTGCATCATCCCTTCCTCTTTGGGGAAATACTGACGCGGATACGAGCCATAAATTATCCGTTGCCAATTTATTTTGTCGTCATATTATTCGTTCAGCATATGGCATTTTAAATTATCCGGAATACGAGTTGGAAACAAGCTAAAATCATGTTCTTAGTGAGGCACGAACAAAGCAAATGCTTAACGTTGAGCGGGGCCATGGGATCACAAGCAAACACCCTCCATCCTGGTGCTTTAATTAACCGCATGTTAAACAGCGGCTCGGCCGCCATTAATGGAGAAGTTGTGAGCAAGGTGGGCGGCTGGTGGATGGAGGTCAAAGAGCTCGCTTCCCGGTGAGCATGCGTGGTGGACTGCTTGCACGCGTCCCGTAGAGCCTGATCGGTGGACAGGTCGCACGTGTCCCATCGAGCCTGCACGGCGGACTGCTCGCGCTCGTCCCTCTAATCAAACAGCTGCACGCACGCCACCGACTATGGTTAAATTTTGGCACAAAATACAAAGAGGACCAATGAACCAGGACCGAGGTAGTACTCTCCAATAAAAATAGGGACGCGTGACCGCACTTAAATGTTTACAGGAACACACACGGTTCACATAATACATCTGTTTGCAATAGTAACGTGTCAGCTATTTGTTCCGAAAGGACTACGTTGGCTATTAATGTGTGTGCCTTGTCTCAAATTGGACGATTTTTTTACCATGGCATATATGTGCCATGTCATGAAACCATGCCAAGTTTCATGATTTTTGGGTGAGTTTTCGATTTACTGGGATTTAAAAACCAAGATTCTCAATGTTTCAGGATGACAAGACGTTTGTAATTCATTCCCATTCCTTCAATGAGATCTAAACATGCACCCAAGGACACATGTATGATTTTTAATCCATTTTGGTGCACTGGAACATGTGCTTGTAGTTCACATTCGAATTATGGACATTAAATGCCTAGAAAACTCAATTAATATATAAAATGGCCAAATGAACCCTAAATAATTTCAAATTTCAGCACGAATCTCCTATTATTCTATGATGCATGTAGAAAAAAATACAAGGCGAGAAGAGGCAGCGATTATCATTTCGCCCACAAGGGGAGCACGTTCCCTACCGGAACCACGAGACTTCTTGCGAGAAGCTCCGGTTTGTAAGAGGCTTGTAATAAAGCTTGCCCCAAATTGGACAATTTTTTTACCAGGACATATATGTGCCATGTCGTGACACCATGCCAAGTTTCATGATTTTCTGGTGAGTTTTGGATTTACGGGGATTTAAAAATCGAGATTCCCAATGTTTGAGGTCGAGCCAGGACACCGAGACGGTTGTAATTCATTCCCATCATTTGCATGGGACCTAAACATGCACCTAAGGACACATGTACTATTTTTCTAGCTATTTTTGTGGACTAGAGCTGTATTTGTAGTTTAGATTTGAATTATGGACATTAAATGCCTAGAAAACTAAATTAATGTATAAAAAAGGCCAAACGAACCCTGAATAATTTCGAATTCCAGCATGAATCTCCCGTTGTTCGATGTTGCCTGTAGAAAAAAATACAAGGCGAGAAGAGGCAGCAATTATCATTTCGCCCACAAGGGGGGCACGTTTCCCAATCGGAACCACGAGGGTTCTTGTGAGAAGCTCCGGTTTGTAAGAGGTTTGTAATAAAGCTTGTCCCAAATTGGACAATTTTTTACCACAACATATATGTGCCATGTTGTGGCACCATACAGTTTCATGATTTTCTGGTGAGTTTTGGATTTACGGGGATTTAAAAACTGAGATTCCCAATGTTTGAGGCCGAGCCAGGACGCTGAGACGGTTGTATTTCATTCCTATCGTTTGCATGGGACCTAAACATGCACCCAAGGACACATGTATGATTTTTCTAGACATTTTGGTGCACTGGAGCATGTATTTGTAGTTCAGATTTGAATTATGGACATTAAATGCCTGGAAAACTCAATTAATGTATAAAAAAAGGCCAAACGAACCCTGAATAATTTTAAATTTCAGCACGAAATCTCCTGTTGCTCCATGTTGTCTGTAGAAAAAAATACAAGGCGAGAAGAGGCAGCGATTATCGTTTCGCCCACAAGGTGGACACATTTCCCTATCGGAACCACGCGGGTTCTTGCGACAAGCTCTGATTTGTAAGAGGTTTGTAATAAATCTTGGCCCAAATTGGACAATTTTTTACCATGACATATATGTGCCATGTCGTGACACCATACCAACTTTCATGATTTTCTGGTGAGTTTTGGATTTACGGGGACTTAAAAACCAAGATTCCCAATGTTTGAGGCCGAGCCGGGATGCCGATACGGTTCTAATTCATTCCCATTCCTTGCATGGGACCTAAACATGCACCCAAGCACACATGTATGATTTTTCTAGCTATTTTGGTGCACTGGGGCATGCATTTGTAGTTCAGATTTGAATTATGGACATTAAATCCCTAGAAAACTCAATTAATGTATAAAAAAAGGCCAAACAAACCCTGAATAATTTCAAATTTCAGCACGAATATCCTGTTTTTCCATGTTGCATGTAGAAAAAAATACAATGCGAGGAGAGGCAGCGATTATCATTTCACCGACAAGGGGGACACGTTTCCCTATCGAAACCACGAGGCTTCTTGAGAGAAGCTCCGGTTTGTAAGACGCTTGTAATAAAGCTTGCCCCAAAATGGACAATTTTTTTCCACGGCAGATATGTGCCCTGTCGTGACACCATGCCAAATTTCACGATTTTTGGGTGAGTTTTGGATTTACGGGGATTTAAAAACCAAGATTCTCAATGTTCGAGGCCGATCCAGACGCCGAGACGGTTGTATTTCATTCCCATTCTTTGGATGGGACCTAAACATGCATCGAAGGACACGTGTATGATTTTTGTAGCCATTTTGGTTCACTGGAGCATGTATTTGTAGTTCAAATTTGAATTATGCACATTAAATTAATGCTTAGAAAACTTAATTATAATGTATAAAAAATGCCAAACGAACCCCGAATATTTACAACGGTTCTGGTCAACCGTCTGGCACCCGTGGGTAAGCACTGTGCGCACGTGTCATGCTAGCTCGCGCTTCCTTCTTTACTAAGTTTTCCATATTAATGGTGTTATATATCCAAACACGCTACTGTTTCCCGCCACTCCTCCCATCGGTTTCCCGCCTCTTCTCCCATCGGTTTCCCGCTGCCAGTGTCAATGCTCATAGAAGGCTAGGCGGCGACACACCGGCCATGTAAAGGTTGCACACAGTTTCTAAAAGCACAAACGTGTGTGATAGTAGGGAGTAGGTCCCACACGGTGACTATCGGCGTTCTAGGATCGGGGGTACCCAGACCTGCCTGCCTGCGGCCCATAGCGTGGCTCCAATGACGGCCCGGTATGGCCCAGTGGCAAGGCCACCAAGACAAGACCCTCGCAAGGGCCCCCTGGCCTCGCGAGGCAGATAACACCAAGACCTCCAGAGGAGCGGCCTCCCCAGGCTGCCTCCCGAGGAGCGGAGATTTCTATGCAGGTACCCAGCCTCCCGAGGCTGCGATGACGTGAGCCATGACGACCAAGGCCAGGCGGGCACCAGCGGGCGCAGAAGAGGCAGTTTCCCTTTCGGTGCTAAGGGAGCAAGGACATGCGTGGGTTCCCGAGGAGCCCTCCAAAGGTTTCCATTCCGGTGCAACAAGACCAAGACCACGAGCTCGGCAGGATGGATGTCATCGCCGAGCCCACCACTGCGTCACGACCTGAAGCTTTGCAGGCGAAGACCACCTTTCGTCAGGATAAGATGTACTACTTGTCCCCTTTCGAATTGGCTACTGTGGGATCCCTTCCCGCCTAAGTTTTGAGGGAAGAGGACCAAGGCCACTATAAATATTGGTTAGCCACCACCATAGCGGGGGGTCAAGAAATTCCACCCTCACCTCTCGAGCCCTCGCGAGGTCGCTCAAACCACTGTACTAGTTCATCCTCAACCTCCTCATCAGGCCAATCCACCACAAAAGCAGGAGTAGGGTTTTACACTGCAAGGTGGCCCGAAGCTGGGTAAACTGCCGTGTTCATCTTCTTCCCCTCTCATGCGAATCAGACGAGGCTAGGCTGTAGGGTGGCGAGCTAGAGGCTTGAGGGGTTGATACCTCACACACGCCCCAGAGTTCGAACCTTCTTGGGTCTGCAGAGCCCTGAATCCAACATTTGGCGCGCTAGGTAGGGGCGTGTAGGAGATTCGCTTCTTCCCCGATCGTGCTTTGCCCTCGCCTCATGGTTTCCATGGCGGGCGCTGCGTCGCCGGTCTGGCCGCTCGTGGCCCGTGGAGATGCCGTGGGCTGCCTGGCTTTCACCCCCAGCCTGCATCGGGTGCTGTGGCCGGCGAAGTTTTGGCTGGTGCTTCCCCCGCGGTACGACGGCGTGGCCGACCCCTGAGAGTTCCTCCGGTCGTACGCACAGGCTATCGAGATGGCGGGCGGCGATGACAAGGCCATGGCAAACTGGCTCCCCCTGGCCCTCATGGAGGCCCCTCGATCCTGGCTCCGCGACCTCCCGCATTCTTCGATCTCCTCTTGGGAGGAGCTCAGCGACCAATTCGTCACACGCTTTGCGGCTCCGGCGCCCCACACGGTCACATGCATCATTGGCGGGTCGCAGGCACCCGCTTCCAGCCGCCACATCAAGCAGTTTCTCCATCGGGCAAGCGTCACTCGACCACGGCGTGAGGCCGAGCGGGGCCGCACCGGGCCTGAAGCTGACATCACCTTCGATTCCAGGGATCACCCCAAGACCACAGTGGCTGCGGGGGCTCTCCCCATGCTATGCACGCCCACCATCAGCAACATCGCGGTAACCAAGACCCTCATTGACGGTGGCGCTGGCCTAAACGTCCTCTCCGTGGAAACCTTCGACTTGCTCCAGGTGCCGTACGACCAGCTCACCCCCACCAAGCCTTTCTCGGAGGTGGTCAAGGGCTCGGCCACCCCCTGGGACAGATACGCCTCCCCGTCACCTTCGGCACGTGCGACAACTACCGCACCGAGCTCGTCGACTTTTACGTCGCCCATATTGGACTCCCATACAACGCCATCCTGGGGTATCCAGCCCTCGCCGAGTTCATGGCGGCGACCCATCCCGGCTACAACATCATCAAGATGCCAGCCAGCGGCGGCATTATCACGGTGGTCGGGGATACGAAAGACGCGGTCCGGGCCCTCAAGCTTGCTTACAGGGCCGCGGCAGCTTCGTGCCCTAACGGCGGGGGCTCCGCGGAGGCTCAGGAGGCTGCGCCCGCGAAGAAGAGGCAATTGTTCTCTCAAGATCAGGCCGAGACGAAGCAGGTGCCCGTCGACATAGGGGGCTCGGGCCCCACCTTCACCATTGGCACCGGCCTTCCCCCGGAGCAGGAGGAAGCATTGGTTGGCTTCCAGAGGGCCAACAAGGACGTCTTCGTGTGGGAGGCATTTGACCTGGTTGGTGTCTCGAGGGAGGTGATCGAGCACCACCTGATGGTGTTCCCCGGAGCGCGCCCAGTAAAGCAGAAGACGCAGCATCAGGCGCAGGAGAAGCAGGCGTTCATCGTCCAAGAGGTCGGTAAGCTGCAGGAAGCCGGTGTCATTCGGGAAGTGCGGTACCCGGATTGGTTGGCCAACCCAGTGATCGTCCCCAAGAAAGAAGGGAAGGAGCGCATGTGCGTCGACTTCATGAGCCTCAACAAAGCTTGCCCTCAGGACACCTTCCCACTCCCACGCATCGACAAGATCGTGGACTCCACTGCCGAGTGCGATTTGCTGTGCTTTTTGGATGCCTTCTCAGGCTATCATGAAATCAAGATGGCAGTTCAGGACATCAAGAAGACGGCCTTCCTCTTCCCATGCGGCATGTATTACTACACCCGCATGCCCTTCGGGCTGCGGAACGCTGGCGCAACCTTCCAGCGATTGATGCACATCGCTCTCGGGCAGTAGCTCGAGAGAAATGCAGAAGCATACGTCGACGACATCGTGGTCAAGTCGTGAGAGGCGACGACCCTGATCGAGGACCTGGAGGAGACGTTTGCTAGCCTGCAACGGGTGAACCTGAGGCTTAACCCGGAGAAATGCGTGTTCGGGGTTCCGTCCGGCAAGCTGCTCGGCTTCCTCGTATCGCATCGCTTGATTGAGGCTAACCCGGAGAAGATCAAGGCGATAGACAGGATGACCCCGCCTCAGACCCTCAAGGAGATGCAAAATCTTGCGGGGTGTGTGACCTCCTTGGGGCGCTTCATCTCCAAGCTTGGCGAGCGCGCCCTCCCTTTCTTCAAGCTGATGAAGAAGAAGAGCCCGTTCGAGTGGACCCCGGAAGCCGATGCGGCCTTCGAAGACCTCAAGCGATACCTCACGATCCCACCTGTCATGGTGGCACCTCGCCCGCGCATGCCCCTGCTGCTTTACTTGGCGGCCACTCCCCACTCGGCCAGTGCGGCACTCGTGGTGGTCCGGGAAGAGCATGCCGGCGCAAGCGCGAAGAAAGGTGGTCTACGAGAAGTCGTGCAACCTTCGCTACCCCGAGATGGTGCTCCTGAGGATCCCATCGCTTCATCAACTTGTGGGCCTCCCAAGTCCCTCATGGCCCCCGCAGAGCAGCGCGTCGTTGACACCTCGCCCCTCGTCGAGCACCCGGTGTACTTTGTCAGCACGGTGTTGCATGATGCATGCGCACGCTACCCCATGCCACAGAAGCTCCTACTCGCACTCCTCGTCGCCTCCAAGAAGCTGCGTCATTATTTACAAGGCCACCCCATCAAGGTTGTCTCTGCATGCCCCCTAGAGAAGGTGCTCCGTAGCCACAACACTGCAGGGAGGGTTGCAGAGTGGAACATCGAGCTGCAGGCCTTCCAGCTAGAATTCAGCACCACCAGGGTCATCAAGGGCGCGGTCCTCGCTGACTTCATGGCGGAATGGACGGATGCTCCCGATCGGGGGATGGATGAAGGCCAATCCCTCGCACCCAGCGACGAGGCACCCGACGGGTGGGTCATGTACTTTGACTGTGCTTTCGCGCAGCGGGGCGCGGGGGCTGGAGCCGTACTCATCTCACCAACCAAGGACAAGTTGTACTACGCTGTGCAGCTCTTCTTCCAGCATGGCGAGAAGGTCTCCAACAACATCGTGGAATACGAGGGCCTAATCACCGGCCTCAAGGACGTGGCCGCCCTGGGGGTCAAGCGTCTCACCATCAAGGGCGACTCCCAACTTCTCGTCAACTTCTCCAACAAGGAATACAAGCCTAAAGATGAGCACATGGAGGCATATCTAGAAGAGGTACGCAAAATTGAAAAGCGCTTCTTGGGCTTGGAATTGCAGCACGTCTAGCACGACACGAACAAGGAGGCAAATGACATCGCCAAGAGGTCATCCCGCCGTGAGCCCCAGAAGCCTGGCATCTTCAAGGAAAGGCTCTTCAAGCCATCAGCGGCTCCCCCCGTCGCGGGCCTAGCGCTACTCCGGGAGGAACCGCATCCGGCCCCATCTTCGGGCGCCCCGACCTGTGGTCCGACCTCAGGAGCCTGCCTGCTCCTGGCGCTGGAGCCTCAGGAGGGCTGCTGGACCGAGGAGTTCAAGGCATACATACTCTGCGGCACCCTGCCGGAGAAGGAGGAAGATGAGGAACGCGTGGTTCGTCAGGCCACCGCTTATTGCTTGCAGGACGGCGAGCTGTACCGAAAGCGCCCCAATGATGTCTCGCTGCGATGCGTATCTAGGGAGCAAGGGCGCAAGCTATTAGCCAACATCCATGGTGGAGATTGCGGACATCACTCTTCATCGCGCACCCTCGTCGGCAAGGTGTTCCGCAGCGGGTTATACTGGCCCACAGCGCTCAACGACACCACCGAGCTGGTGCAATCCTGCGAGGCCTGTCGGTTCCACGCCAAGAAAATTCACCAGCCCATGCAAGGCCTCCAGACCATCCCACTCTCATGGCCCTTCGCGGTCTGGGGGCTGGATATCTTGGGCCCGTTCCCTTGGGCAGCCGGTGGATATCGCTACCTCTACGTCGCCATCAACAAGTTCACCAAGTGGGCGGAGGTGGAGCCTGTATGCACCATCCCTGCTGGCTCCGCTGTCAAGTTCATCAAGGGCCTCGTGAGCCGTTTCGGGGCCCCCAACCATATCATTACTGACAATGGCTCCCAATTCACAAGCAACCTCTTCATGACATATTGTGCTAACCTTGGAACGTAGATATGTTATGCTTTGGTGGCACACCCACGGATCAACGGCAGGCTGAGTGCGCCAACACGGAGGTCTCGAGGGGCCTCAAGGCGAGGAGCTTCAAGAAGAAGCTTGAGGCCTATGGCAGGGGTTGGCTCGGCGAGCTTCAGTCCGTGTTGTGGTCCATCTGCACCACCGCAACTAAGCCCACCGGCGAGACCCCGTTCTTCCTTGTCTACGTGGCTGAGGCGGTCCTCCCACATGAGGTCAAGCATCGCTCCCCGCGGGTCCTGGCATTCGACGAAGCACGTCAGGATGCCTCGTGGGGAACGGATCTCGTGCTAGGGGAGGAAGCCCGTCGGCAAGCCTCACTCCGCGCAGCGAGGTACCAGCAGGCGTTGCGGCGCTACCACTACAGCAACGTCCACTCCCGGACCCTCGAGGTGGGAGACCTCGTCCTGAGGCGGGTCCTCTCCAGGGAGGGCCTTCACAAGCTCTCGCCCATGTGGGAGGGCACGTTCAGGATCGCCCGCGTCTCCAGGCCTGGCGTCGTACGCCTGGAGACGCAGGACGGGGTCCCCATCCAGAATGCTTGGAACATCCAGCATCTCCAGAAGTTCTACCCGTGATACTCTCACGTAATAATGAGTGGGGATGTACATGCCCCGGAGTCTCCTGAGTGCCGCCCCTGGGCCTCACGGGGGCTCCCACCCACACCCAAGTGGAAGCCCCATGCTCCGCGCTGGTGGACGACACGGTCTTTCAGCGACTATGCCCACGCCTAGTGGAAGCCCCATGCTCCGCGCTGGCGGGAAGACTAGAAGACTAGTGTAGGCGCCAGACGCGGCTATTCCTTTGCTTGCTTTTGTAACCAAATTTGCCACTTCTTGGAATGAAATTTGAAGTTTTCGCGTCTTTTTTCGAAAAAGGGAGGGAATTCTTCTTTCTTCTTTTCTTTGCTCCCTGCAGTCTTTCCTCTCTTGAATTTCGTTCTTAAGCGGTGTAGCCGCTGCCCGTAGCTCCCTCCATCGCGCCTCGCGAGCGGGGGCTAGGCATGGTATGCCTGAGCCGGCTCAGGTTGCGCCAGCAGCAGGCCGCTCACGCGCACACCTCGCCAAGGCCTTGGCGCCCGAATCCTCGCGCGACGCTCTCGAGCGAGCTGGCGGGCACGTACCGATTTCGGTCCCTGGCCTCAGGGGCGCTTATCCTACCGCTCGTCTCCTGGCCTTGTTGGGCATCGTGACCCGGCATACTAGTGATGATCGCCCCTGCTCGGGGGCTCCGGGCGCGAGGCCCCTCCAGGGACCTTCCGGGCCGCGAGCCCCTCGAGTACCCGGAGCCACCTGGTCCTAGGAGGAACACGGATCGCGACGCAGCAGCAAATCACCAGGGGTCACGAGCGCGCCAAGCTAAGTAATTCTAATCACGCCAAGCAGCGACTTCCAATTGATAGCAATATGAGTATTGGAACGCGAACGGGAAAAACTGACATAAAGGCGCAAGCGCCACGGTTCATTACACGCCCCCAGGGGGCTTTTTCATAGTTCGTGATGCAGGAAGCAAAAGAAGGAAAAAAACGAAGAGGTGGTCACCCGAGGACCACTGCTCCTGAGGCCTGACTCCGCCGCCTTCCGCGCCTAGTCGGAGGCCTCCTCCTGCTTGACGGGGGCGTGACGGCGAGGTGGCTCGATGTCCTCCTGAGCGGCGGCGTGGCGGCGCGCCTTCCTCCTTGGTCTGTGCACGGTGACGGGGCGGCTCGTCGTAGTCATCGCCGCTTGAGCCTTCCTCGGAGTAAGCGCCGCTGCTGGAGGAGTAGCAGCCATCGCCAAGGGCAAGTTCACCGCGGAGGACGCCACCGCCGCGCTGACCGTCGCCGTCGGAGGGGTGGTCGCTGTCATCACCATCGCCCTCTAGGCAACACCCCAGGCGACCGCCATCCTCCCCGAAGACCCTGACAAAGAGTGTTGCCACCCTATTGTACCTCAAGTGGAAGGTGCGCCTCCCCTTCAGGCCGCGGGCACGGGCAAACGATTTCCATCCGTGGGTCAGGAACACGTAGTTGGTGGAGGTGACCTCGAATTCTACCCACGAGGACCTGTTGCAGAAGCTGTTAGGCTGCAGCCATAGCCCAACGGGTCCCGCTGCCGGCAGCTCCTCCACGAAGGAGCATGGAAGCAGAAGCCAGGTGTTGGGTGGACCCTCCACCCGAACAACGAACTCGCGTGCCGTATCGCTTGAGCGGGCGCGCGGGCATGGTGGCCAGGCAGCCATGACATGCCTTCCCCCTTCGCCGCGGCTGCTGGGGCCCCTGCAGTCACCCCCACAGGAGAGGCCCCTCCCCCAGTTGATAGCACTGACGCGGGCCATCAGCGGTGGATGCCCGCGCCCCCACGACAGCATCGTCGGTGGGGCCGTGGACTTGCGGGGACGGCCACGCCCCCTTTTTGGGCTGCGACGAGTCCAGCCCCTCCTTTGGGGCCTTGCCTTTCTCTTCGGCCAAGAACCTCCTCACTGGCGCCATGGTCACTTCGGCAAGGTGGCAGCATGGCAGAGATAGGAGAAGAAGGGACGAGCGAGAAGATGAAGATGGGCTGGGGGCTTCGCCTCCCTCACCCTCTTATAGGTGGACAAAGGCCAACCGGTGCCCCTCCATGTTCTGAGCGATGATGGCCTTGCTGCATGCACCAGGCAGTTGTCAAGTCGGGGCAGTTGCCGAGGCGGCATGGGGAAGTGGAGGCGTCCGCATCCTGTCAGGCGCCACACGTCAAGCCTAGCCCGCAGGCGATTGGGGCCCGCGGCGCTTCGCCCTTGCCCCTTGGCTTCGCCTCGAAGCCAGCCCTAGCGCGCCTTGGGCCCGGGGGCAACTGTCGGCGTTCTGGGATCGGGGGTACCCAGACCTGCCTGCCTGCGGCCCATAGTGTGGCTCCATCGACGGCCCGGTACGGCCCAGCAGCAAGGCCACCAAGACAAGAACCTCGCGAGGGCCCCCTAGCCTCGCGAGACGGATAACACCAAGACCTCCAGAGGAGCGGAGATTTCTATGAAGCTACCCAGCCTCCCGAGGCTACGATGACGTGAGCCATGACGACCAAGGCTAGGCGGGCGCCAACGGGTGCAGACGAGGCAGTTTCCCTTTCGGTGCTAAGAGAGCAAGGACAGGCATGGGTTCCCGAGGTGCCCTCCAAAGGTTTCCATTCCGGTGCAATGAGACCAAGACCATGAGCTCGGCAGGACGGATGTCATCGCCGAGCCCACCACTGCGTCACGACCAGAAGCTTTGCAAGCGAAGACCACCTTTCATCATTATAAGATGTACTACTTGTCCCCTTTCGAATTAGCCACTATGGGATCCCTTCCCGCCTAAGTTTTGAGGGAAGAGGACCGAGGCCACTATAAATATTGGTTAGCCACCACCATAGGAGGGGGTCAAGAAATTCCACCCTTACCTCTTGAGCCCTCGTGAGGTCGCTCAAACCATTGTACTAGTTCATCCTCAACCTCCTCGTGAGGCCAATCCACCACAAAGCAGGAGTAGGGTTTTACACCACAAGGTGGCCCGAACCTGGGTAAACTGCCGTGTTCATCTTCTTCCCCGCTCACATGAATCTAATGAGGCTAGGCTGTAGGGTGACGAGCTAGAGGCTTGAGGGGTTGATACCTTCGCACACGCCCCAGAGTTCGAACCTTCTTGGGTCTGCGGAGCCCTGAATCCGACAGTGACCAACGTGAAATACCTTAAAGGCAAGGAGGCAACTCTTATCTACAAGGTGCAGCTTCCCATCCACTAGCGTAGTCGAATAGAATGCAGAAGTTAAGCATGCTAAGGCTGGAGGAGTCTAAGGATGGGTGACCTGGTGGGAAGTTGCATATCTCAAGCTTCATTTAAGCGCCATGATACGGTCATTACAGACGTTTAGCATCTAGATGTGTCTGTAGTGACCTATCATGTTGATTGTATAACCTTGGGATCCTTGTTTTGGTAATTTGTAGAATGATGTTTTTTCGTTATTTCTAAATGTGTCTCTAGTGACATGTCATGTCGATTATATAAACCTTGGGATCCTTGTTTTGGTAATTTGTAGAATGATGTTTTATTTCGTTATTTCTTGTTCTAAAAAATTAAAGAATAATCAAGATCTGTGGGCCCACACAATCTATCCCTTTGACCCAACATACGAGAATGGTTTGACCATGACGGGTTCCTCATCTAACCATTTGACCCAACATACGAGAAGGGCTTGACCATGATGGTTTCCTCTTGCTCTGTGTTCCATGTTTGACCAAATCAAGTTTGAGCACATGCGTTGGATGATACCCCCCCCCTCCCGCCTCGAAGTTGGGGAACTAGCATCGTAGGTCTTGAACCTAGCTTGGGAGTACGGTGTTCGGTTTGTAATGTAGTTGGTGCCCCATCAAAGTTGTGCATTGGGGATTTGAACACATCACACACCACCCATACATATTTTCGGGCCGCATGCAGGGGATAGGGGGTCTTTTGATCGACCACGTCTCCCTTGTACGGTTTTAGATGACACACATATCTGTGGCCTCCTCGGGGTCTATATATATCATCCCTTTGACCGATAACGAGGGGCTTTGGCCATGAATGGATTCCTCCTAGTTCGTGTTAGGGCGGGTCACGGTGACATGTTCGAGCAAAGTTTGAGCTCATGCGTTCTAAGGATTCCCTCCCACATGCTCGAATTGGTGAGTTGGACCGACACCGTACCCTACGTATGTCGTCCTTAATTACCTAGCTTTCATGGGGGTTGTTTGTATCGAGAGGCAGGTGCCACATCTAAATTGTACATTATTTGATATTTAAAACACATCACCCCTTCCAACGTACATCATTTTGGGCCGCATGCAGGCGGTGCTGGTTTTGTGGCCCCTCTCATGCGATTTTTGATGATGGTCCAATCTATTGGCCCAAGCGGTGTATTCTATCCATCTTTTATCGACAACAACATTGGTCGTTTGAACAAGCACTAGATTCACTGATCCGTCTTATGGTAGGTCATGGTGACATGCATGTATGACCAAAGTATGAGTATGTGCATGCGTCCCGCTGACATGAAGTGGGGGGGTGTGTGGGGCAAGCACCTTAGCTAGCTATGACCTTAGACTGTTATTATAGATATATCCAAGGGGGGCTTTCCAGTTTGTGAGGCAGGTGTCACCAAAGTTGTGCATTGTGTATTTAAACATCACACCCTATATTCCTACATATATTTGGCCACTTCTAGGTGGTTGTTGACTTCTGACCCCTCTCACCGATCTTCGACGAAGCTCCCACCTATGGGCCCGCGCGGTCAAAGTTGTGCATTGGGAATTTAAACATCACACACTACCCTTTTCATTAATATATATTTGGGCCACATGCTGGTGTGGTTGTCTTCTGACCCTCTCTCATGTTTTTTTTTGCTGCCAAATGGTGCTATATATAAAGACTCGGATGATGCGCAACGGACACGGGTGCACTGGCTTAATCGTGTGCGATGCGAGTGCGCTGTAAAATCATCACCTGCGCAAGCGCGAGCAAGGGTGGAGGTACTGGCTTAACCGTGTGCAATGCTGGTGCGCAAGCTCAAGCCGGGTAGTTTATTTAGGATGAATTCCACATCTGCATCTAAAAATTAGGACGAACCATGTGCGATAGACCAGCTAGCTAGAAATCGAAAAACAAACTACCCGCCTTGAGCGATGCAAAAATCGGCGGTTCCGCCGCTTTTCCTTATTATCATACACGCATATTGTTTTTGGACCGTGTGCGATCTTGGTTGCTCCCGCCCCGCTTCAATTCCTTTACCCAAATTTTAGTAGCCGCGGTATTTCAATCGTTGCCCCCACTCCTCCATTGCCGACCTTATAGTAAAATTCCAGTAGCCGAGGCATTTGAACCGTCGCCCTCCCTCATTCACCACCATATACACCCACCATTACTAAAATTTTCAGTAGCCGCAGCGTATCCTCAAACACCACCCCCCCCTCCACCACAGTCCACCCGACCCCCCCCCCCCCCCGCTCGAACCACCCCCACCCGACCCCCCCCCACTCGAACCCTAGCTCACCACCGCCTCCAACCCCTACTGGTCTGCCCGTGCCTCCTAGCTTAGATAATGAAGTTCAGGTTACCCAGCGATTCCCATACCATTGCCCCCCTGAGTTTTTAGATGAGGCATGCAGTGTCCCTCCCCGCCAGATCCACATCCCCTAGTCTAGAGAGTCGCAGCCTAAGCCCGACCTCATATCCCGGGGAGCCCGATGAGCGTACAGCCAAAAAGAGGTTTATCATGGCCTCTCCAGCAAGCGTTGGCGAGTTGGCCGCCGTTCGTCCCGACCTGTCGATTGATGGCTCGTGTCCGCGTCAGTTTATCCCCGAAGAGGAAGGGATGATGCAGCACAACTACGGTATGTATATACCTCAGTTATGAAACCAAGGTTATCGAACCAGAAGGAGAACCAAGAAACACTATGTAAATGGTACCTGCACACAAAGAACAAATACTTGCAACCCGACGCGTAAGAGGGGTTGTCAATCCCTCTCGGGTAAAAGATAGTTTGATTTCTATGATTTTGGATAAATAGATCTCGCGATAAAACAAAATAAAATAAAGAAAGAAAAAGTGCAGCAAGGTATTTTTGGGTTTTTAGAATAATAGATCTGAAAACAAAAGCAAAAAAAATAGATCTCAAAGCAAATATGATAAAGAATAGACCCGGGGGCCGTAGATTTCACTAGTGGCTTCTCTCGAGAAAAATAGCATACGGCGGGTAAACAAATTATTGTTGGGAAATTGATAGAACTTCAAATAATTATGATGGTATCTAGGCAATGATCATTATATAGGCATCACGTCCAAGATTAGTAGACCGACTCCTGCCTGCATCTACTACTATTACTCCACACATCGACCGCTATCCAGCATGCATCTAGTGTATTAAGTTCAAGGAGAAATGGAGTAATGCAATAAGAATGATGACATGATGTAGACAAGATCTATTCATGTAGGAATAGACCCCATCTTATTATCCTTAATAGCAACGATCAATACGTGTCTTGCTGCCCCTTCTGTCACTGGGAAAGAACACCGCACGACCGAACCCATCATAAAGCACCTCTTCCCATGGCAAGAAAAATCGATCTAGTTGGCCTAACTAAACCAAAGTTTCGAAGAAGAAATACGAGACTATAAGTAATCATGCATATAGGAGATCAAAGAAACTCAAATAACTTTCATGGATAAATAGATCTGATCATAAACTCAAAGTTCATTGGATCCCAACAAACACACCGCAAAAAGAGTTACATCAAATAGATCTCCAAGAGACCATTGTATTGAGAATCAAAAGAGAGAGAGGAATCCATGTAGCTACTAACTACGAACCCGTAGGTCTACAATGAACTACTCATGCATCATCGGAGAGGCACCAATGAGGATGATGAACCCCTCCGTGATGGTGTCTAGATTGGATCTGGTGGTTCTGGAACTTGTAGCGGCTGGAATTGTGTTTCGTCGACTCCCCTAGGGTTTTTGGATTTTTGGGGTATTTATAGAGCAAAGAGGTGGTGCGGGAGGCGGCCGAGGTGGGCACAACCCACCAGGGCGCGCCTGGGCCCCCAGGCGCGCCCAGGTGGGTTGTGCTCCCCTCGGAGCCCCCCTCTGGTACTTCTTTGGCCCAACAGGTGTCTTCTGGTCCAGAAAAATTCTCCAAAAAGTTTCGCTGCATTTGGACTCCGTTTGGTACTGATATTCTGCGAAGTAAAAAACAAGCAAAAAAACAGCAACTGGCACTGGGCACTATGTCAATAGGTTAGTCCCAAAAAATGATATAAAGTTGCTATAAAATGATTGTAAAACATCCAAGAATGATAATATAACAGCATGGAACAAGCAAAAATTATAGATACGTTGGAGACGTATTAGCATCCCCAAGCTTAATTCCTACTCGTCCTCGAGTAGGAAAAATGATAAAAACAGAATTTTTGATGTGGAATGCTGCCTAACATGTTCATCACATATTCTTTTCTTTTGTAGCATGGACATATGGACTTTTATATGGTTCAAAGCAATAGTCTAGTTTTGACATGAAGATTTCAATACTCAAGCATATCAACAAGCAACCATGTCTTTCAAAATATCAACACTAAAGAAAGTTATCCCTAGCCCATCATGTTCAATCATTGATCCATTCATGAAACACACTCGCATATTAGCTACACCCAATGCTCAAGTACGATCATAGTGCCCCCTAGTTGGTGCTTTATAAGAGAAGATGGAGACTCAAATAAAAAATAAAAATTGCATAAAGTAAATAGAAAGGCCCTTCGCAGAGGGAAGTAGGGATTTGTAGAGGTGCCAGAGCTCAAAGCGAAAAAATAGAGATAAAACATTTTGGGTGGCATGCTTTTCCTGTCAACGAAAACGATTGAGTAGTTCCCAATACTTTCCATGCTAGATATATCATAGGCGGTTCCCAAACAGAAAATAAAGTTTATTCCTTTTTCCACCATACTTTCACATTCCACGGCTAGCCGTATCCACGGGTGCCGTCCATACCAACACTTCCCAAGGAATTTATTATTTGACAACATAAAGTAAATTCATTTTTCATTTTGGGACTGGGCATCCCTAATACCTTTGCCGTACTCTCATGTAATAAAAAGTGAATAAACACTCATCCTGAGAATAACACATCTAGCATGGAAAAATATCAGCCACCCCCTACCGTTTCATGAGCGGTACGAGCACACAAAAAGGAAATTATTTTGAAAATTAGAGATGGCACATACAAATTTACTTAGAACGCCACGGGAATACCGCATATATGTAGGTATGGTGGACTCATATGGCAAAACTGGGTTTAAGGATTTTGGATGCACAAGTAGTATTCCTACTTAGTACAAGTGAAGGCTAGCAAAAAGATTGAGAAGCATCCAACCAAGAAACGAAACATTACATAAGCGAGCATTAAGCATAACTAACACCGAATAATGCACCACAAGTAGGATGTAATTTCATTGCATAACTATTGACTTTTGTGCTTGCATAGGGAATCACAAACCTTAACACCGATATTCTTACTAAAGCATAATTACTCATCCACATGACTCACATATCACTATCATCATATCTCAAAACTATTACAAAGAATCAAGTTTATTTTGTCCAATGATCTTCATGAAAGTTTTTATTATATCCCTCTTGAATATCTATCACTTTGGGACCAGTTTCATATGTTGCTTTTGATAGCTCAAACAAATCTAAGTGAAGAACATGAGCATAAAATTTTTCGTCTCTCAAAATAATATAAGTGAAGCATGAGAGAATTTCTTGAAAATTTTACTAACTCTCAAACAAATCTAAGTGAAGCATGAGATCATTTCTTCAAAATTAAAGCACATCATGCTAAAAAATATATAATTGAAGCACTAGAGCAATTCCATAGCTCAAAAATCTAAGTGAAGCACATAGAGCAATTATATTAAATCATACCATAATTTTGGCTCTCTCAAATAGGTGTGTTCAGCAAGGATACTTGACACAAAACAAAAAGAAAACAAGCAAAGACTCATATAATACAAGATGCTCCAAGCAAAACTGATGATATGTGACGAATAAAAATATAGCTCCAAGTAAAATACAGATGGTCGTTAGAAGAAAGAGGGGATGCCACTCAGGGCATCCCCAAGCTTAGTTGCTTGTTTCTCCTTGAATATTGCCTTGGGGTGCCATGGGGCATCCCCAAGCTTAGGCTCTTCTTATTCCCTATTCCTTCATATATCATGATCTCACCCAAAACTTGAAAACTTCAATCACACAAAACTTTACAAAACCTTCGTGAGATCCGTTAGTATAACAAAGCAAATCACCACTCTAAGTACTGTTGCAAACCCATTCATATTTTATTTTTGCATTATATCTACTGTATTCCAAATTTACTATGGCTTATTGTAGGATCGAAAGTATGTCTAGAGGGGGGTGATTAGACTACTTAACCAAATAAAAATCTAGCCTTTTCCCAATTTTATGTCTTGGCAGATTTTAGCAACTTAACACAAGTCAAGCAATCAACCTACACATGCAACTCTAAGAGTATAGCAGCGGAATGTAAATCATTGCATATGAAGGTAAAGGGGAGGAGTTTGGAGAGAGCAAACGTAATGTAGACACGGAGATTTTTGGTGTGGTTCCGATAGGTGGTGCTATCGTACGTCCACGTTGATGGAGACTTCAACCCATGAAGGGTAACGGTTGCGCGAGTCCACGGAGGGCTCCACCCATGAAGGGTCCACGAAGAAGCAACCTTGTCTATCCCACCATGGCCATCGCCCACGAAGGACTTGCCTCACTCAGGTAGATCTTCACGAAGTAGGCGATCTCCTTGCCCTTACAAACTCCTTGGTTCAACTCCACAATCTTGACGGAGGCTCTCAAGTGACACCTAACCAATCTAGGAGACACCACTCTCCAAAAGGTAATAAATGGTGTGTTGATGATGAACTCCTTGCTCTTGTGCTTCAAATGATAGTCTCCCCAACACTCAACTCTCTCTCACAGATTTGGATATGGTGGAAAGATGATTTGAGTGGAAAGCAACTTGGGGAAGGCTAGAGATCAAGATTCTTGTGGTTGGATTGGAATGTCTTGGTCTCAACACATGAGTAGGTGGTTCTCTCTTAGAAAATGAGTAGTGGAAGTGTAGGCATGTTCTGATGGCTCTCTCACTAATGGAGAAGGGGGTGGAGGGGTATTTATAGCCTCCACACAAAATCTAACCATTACACACAAGATGATGTCCATGACAGCATTAGGTTACCTTGTCCCATGACTTACCAACAAGAGGATTTGTGACTCCTTGAACTAGTGCAAGATGTGGAAATTGATTGCACTTGTCCTTGCCAATATGAATATGAGTGAAGTATGTTGGCGGAGTCACCCTCATGAGCTCTCTAGTTCTTCTTCTTCGGGACCCACATCATCTTGATGGGAATCCTTGGGGTTGTAGATGTACTTGATGAAGTAGAACTTGACGTAGTCTTGGGAACCCACTTGACCAAGGCCTTTGGAGCTTCTTCAAATGCATCAATTTCCTCTTGAAGCTTGTCCTTGCCTTTTAGCTTGTGGTCTTGTGGTGGAAGATCATCTTAAGCTTGTGTCCCCTTGAAGGAAGTAGGATCATACTTCTCTTATTGAGGAACAAACTTCGTCTTGGGGTATTGATCTTCTTCCCACTCAACTCCATTGGCATTGAACTTCCGTTCAAAACCAACACCTTGATTCTTCCGGTGCCTCCCTTGCTTGCGTACAATTTCCTCAAATTGCTTACTTCCGGCAAGGCTCTTGTAAACACCTTTCTCTATAATTCCCTTCAATAAGCTATTTTCTTGCTCAAGTGTAACTTGGCTAAGAGAATCATTAGTGGAATCAAGAGAACTACTAGAAGCAACAATATTGGATTTAGCATGATTATTGTTACTACTAGAAGAAGAATCTTTCTTACTCTTGCTGCTAGATTTTACTTGTGGCATGTAAGTAGACACGAGTAAACGCTTGGCAATGTAAGAAGAACTTTTCTTCCGAAGATCATCATTGATAGCTTTTAAGAACCCATGTTCTTGCTCTAGGTTGAGCTTCTCGAAGCGTAGCTTCTCATGAGTTTTTAAAAGTTCTCGATGATCTTCTAAAGTAGTTTCATGAGCTAACTTAAGAGTGTTTAGTTCTTTAGTTAGACGCTCAATCTCCTTCTTATCATTTTCATTCATTTCATCTTGATTAGCATGATTAATAGTAGTTTCATCATAGTTTTCATCACTAGCATTGTCAACAAGTAACTCATCATCACCTAGCAAATCATCTTCATCACTATTGAAATCAATATACTTGGGGTGTGATACCTTGGGGCCTTTAGCCATGAAGCATCTTCCAATTCCTTCATTTGGTGAGTCAAATATGTCATAGGAGTTGGTTGACACAAGTGCAAGACCGGCAACACCTTCATCTTGAGTATATTCGGAGTCGGAGTGATAACTTCTCTCGGAGTGATGGTCGGAGTCAGAACCAGATACCCATTCACCAACATGAGCTTGATGTCTTCGTTTTGTATAGCTCCTTGATGACTTGTCCTTCCTTTCCGAATCCTTGCTTCTACGAGAGGTTCTTCGTTCATAACGGTCATCTCTACTCCTTCTCTCTCTTGAAGGTGATTCTTCTATTCTACTTCTTCTTTTAGGTGAGTCTTCTTTTCTTTTGTATGGGGCCGTACACTCATTGGAGTAGTGTCCCGGTCTTCCACAATTGTAGCAATTACGTTCACGACTAGAAGATCTTTTGTCATGGTAGGATCTTGATTTGGAACTTCTCTCTTTGCTTCTACTCTTGTAGAATTTGTTGAAGTTCTTCACCATTAAGCTCAATTCCTCATTGAAGACTTGTTTTTCACTTGATGTGGCAGGAGCATCACATGAGGCTTTATAAGCACCACTAGACTTGTTGTGAAGCTCTTCTTTGTCCTTGAGTGACATCTCATGAGCAACAATTCTTCCAATGACTTCCGTTGGCTTGAGATCTTTGTAATTGGGCATCATTTGGTTCAATGTGCACACGGTATCATATTTTCCATCCAAGGCTCTTAGGATCTTTTTGATGATGAATCTGTCAGTCATCTCTTCACTTCCTAAGCCGGCAATCTCATTTGTGATGAGAGCAAGCCTAGAGTACATTTCAGTGACACCTTCACCATCCTTCATTTTGAACTTGTCAAGTTGACTTTGAAGCACATCCAACTTGGATTCCTTGACGGACTCGGTACCTTCGTGCATATCAATCAAAGTATCCCAAATTTCCTTTGCATTCTCAAGACGGCTGATTTTGTTGAATTCTTCGGGGCACAATCCATTGAAGAGGATATCGCAAGCTTGAGTGTTGTATTGCAGCATTTTCAACTCTTCCACAGTTGCTTCGCGATTTGGTTCTCTCCCATTGAAGAATTCACCTTGCAAACCAATACACACAATAGCCCAAACGGTGGGGTTATGTCCAAGAATATGCATTTTTCATCTTATGCTTCCAACTAGCAAAATTAGTACCATCAAAGTAAGGACCTCTACGGTGGTAATTTCCCTCGCTAGACACCATACTCTCCTAGGTTGTGAAACCAAGGCTATGATCACCAAAGCTATGGAAATCAAGGCAAATGGAAACCAAAGCTCTGATACCACTTGTAGGATCGAAAGTATGTCTGGAGGGGGGGGTGATTAGACTACTTGACCAAATAAAAATCTAGCCTTTTCCAAATTTTATATCTTGGCAGATTTTAGCAACTTAACACAAGTCAAGCAATAAACCTACACATGCAATTCTAAGAGTATAGCAGCGGAATGTAAATCATTGCATATGAAGGTAAAGGGGAGGAGTTTGGAGAGAGCAAACGCAATGTAGACACGGAGATTTTTGGCGTGGTTCCGATAGATGGTGCTATCGTACGTCCACGTTGATAGAGACTTCAACCCACGAAGGGTAACGGTTGTGCGAGTCCACGGAGGGCTCCACCCACGAAGGGTCCACGAAGAAGCAACCTTGTCTATCCCACCATGGCCATCGCCCACGAAGGACTTGCCTCACTCGGGTAGATCTTCACGAAGTAGGCGATCTCCTTGCCCTTACAAACTCCTTGGTTTAACTCCACAATCTTGACGGAGGCTCCCAAGTGACACCTAACCAATCTAGGAGACACCACTCTCCAAAAGGTAATAAATGGTGTGTTGATGATGAACTCCTTGCTCTTGTGCTTCAAATGATAGTCTCCCCAACACTCAACTCTCTCTCACAGATTTGGATATGGTGGAAAGATGATTTGAGTGGAAAGCAACTTGGGGAAGGCTAGAGATCAAGATTCTTGTGGTTGGATTGGAATGTCTTGGTCTCAACACATGAGTAGGTGGTTCTCTCTCAGAAAATGAGTAGTGGAAGTGTAGGCACGTTCTGATGGCTCTCTCACTAATGGAGAAGGGGGTGGAGGGGTATTTATAGCCTCCACACAAAATCTAACCGTTACACACAATTTACCAAACTCGGTGGGATCGAATAGTGAAACTCGGTGAGACCGACCTGGTTCAAAATGTGAACGTTAGGCTTTTCGGTGGGACCGACAATACCAACTCGGTGAGACCGATGCGCTAGGGTTAGGGCGAAACCTCATCTCGGTGAGACCGATCACATGAACTCGGTGAGACAGATTTTAGTAATAAGCAAACAGAGACTTGGTCAGGCAAACTCGGTGGGACCGATCGCTCATTTCGGTGAGACCGAAATGTTATGAAAAGGAAACAGAGAGTTTGCATTGCCAACTCGGTGGGACCGATCGCTCATCTCGGTTAGACCGAAACATTACGAAGGGAAACATAGAGTTTGCAATCCCATCTCGGTGAGACCGAGATCCCTATCGGTGAGACCGAACTGATTAGGGTTTCCCTTCTGGCAATGGCTATGTCAAGTAAACTCAGTGGCTCCGGATAGATCAAATCGGTGGGGCCGAGTTTGACTTTAGGATTAGGACATATGTGGAAATGAGAAAGTGGTTGAGGGCTTTTGGAGCATATCACTAAGCATTTTGAGCAAGCAAGCCATTAAGCAACACCTCATCCCCTTTTAATAGTATTGGCTTTTCCTATGGACTCAATGTGATCTTGGATCACTAAAATGAAAATGTAGAGTCTTGAGCTTTTGCCAATATGTGTCCTTAGCATTTTGAGGGGTCCACATCTCTAGTCCATGCCATACCAATCATTGAACTTTCTAAAACATTAATCTTGAATGGATATTAGTTCAATGAGCTATATGTTGTTATGAATTACCAAAACCACCCGGGGATTAGTTGCACTTTCACTTATACCCCCGATACAACCCATAGATTGATCAAAATAAGCACACAATGCAACAAAAACTGAACAGTCTGTAGCAATCTGAAAACTTTGTATACTTCTGTAACTCCAAAAATTCTGAAAAATTAGGACAACGTAGGCAATTTGTATATCAATCTTTTGTAACAAATTCAGAATTTTTCCTCGCTTCTGTGATTTTTCAAAATTATTTTACTGGATGCAAAAGTTTATGTTTTTCAACAAGATCAAATCAACTATCACCCAACATGATCCCAAAGGCTTTGCTTGGCCAAAACACTAATTAAAACATAAAAACACAATCATAACAAAGGCATAATTGTGCAAACACTCCAGAACAGAAATAAAAAGCAAAAAATAAATTTTATTCATTGGGTTGCCTCCCAACAAGCGCTATCATTTTACGCCCCTAGCTAGGCATAATGCATAGATTCAAGTGTTGTCATCTTTAGTTCTAGATCCATAGGATGCCCTCATGATTGATTCATATGGTGGCTTAATTCTTGTTCTAGGGAAGTGTTCCATTCCCTTTCTTAGTGGAAATTGAAATTTAATATTGCCTTCTTTCATATCAATCACAGCACCTATAGTGCGTAAAAACGGTCTACCAAGTAAAATTGGACAAGATGGATTGCAATCAATATCAAGAACAATAAAATCTATGGGAACATAATTCCTATTTTCAAGAATAAGAACATCATTAATTCTTCCCATAGGCTTTTTAATAGTAGAATCCGCCAAGTGCAAATTAAGAGAACATTCTTCAATATCGGTAAGACCAAGCACATCACATAAAGATTTCGGAATTGTGGAAACACTAGCACCCAAGTCACATAAAGAAAAACATTCATAATTTTTAATCTTGACTTTAATGGTGGCTTCCCATTCATCACGTAATTTCCAAGGAATTGAGATCTCTAATTCCAGTTTTTCTTCCAAAGCTTTCATCATGGCATCTACGATATGTTTAGTAAAAGCGTTATTTTGTTCATAAGCATGGGGTGAATTAATCATGGATTGCAACAAAGAAATATAATCAATCAAAGAGCAATTATCATAATTAAAGTCTTTGTAATCCAAAAGTGTGGGCACATCACTAGTTAAAGTTTTGACCTCTCCAAACCCACTTTTATCAATTTTTCATCAAGATTTTCACCCTTCGAATTATCGGGATGCCTTCTAATTAAAGTCAACTCTTCTTCAGTCCCTTTATCATCAATTTTAATCTTACTAAACAAGGAATCAATAGAAGAAACACCAATCACTTAAAGATCTTCATCATTTTTATGAAGGCAATCACTAGAAAACGCTCTTTCTAAAAATTCTCTTTTAGCTCTAAGCATAGCGATTCTTTTCTTACTTTCATCCATAGAAACAAATAAAGCTTTAATTGATTCCTCAACCTTGGGTACAAAAATTTTCAACTTGAGATTTTCTACATCATGAGAAATCATATCAATGCTTCTAGACATATCATCAATCTTATTCAACTTTTCTTCTATCGTATTATTGAAAACTTTTTGAGCATTGATAAATTATTTCATATTATTCTCAAGATCAGAGGTGTTCCTATTATTATTATAAGAAGGATTACCATAGGAACCACCATAATTATTAGAGGAATTTCCAGGAAAAGTCCTATGATTAAAATTACTTCTATAAGCATTGTTATTAAAATTGTTTCGCGAGACAAAATTCACATCTACGGAATCACTATTTTGCTCAATCAAAGTAGACAAAGGCACATCATTAAGATCAATAGGAGCATTTTTATTAGCAACCAATTTCATAAGAGCATCAACTTTTTCACTCAAAGTACCAATTTCTTCAACCGAATTAACTTTTTTACTAGTAGGAGCTCTTTCGGTATGCCATTGTGAATAATTTGCTACAATATTATCAAGCAATTTAGTAGCTTCACCCAAAGTAATTTCCATAAAAGTACCACCCGCGGCGAAATCTAAAAGATTTGGAAAAAATTCAATCCCGCATAAAAATTTTGTATGATCATCCAAAGATTTAAACCATGAGTAGGACAGTTTCTTAGCTTCAATTTCATTCTTTCCCAAGATTGTGCAACATGTTCATGCTCAAGTTGCTTAAAATTCATGATTTGAGTTCTAAGGGAAATAATTTTTGTGGGCAGAAAATACTTAGTAATGAAAGCATCTTAGCACTTATCCCAAGAATCGATACTATTGCGAGGCAAAGAAGAAAACCAAATTTTTGCACGATCTCGCAAAGAAAACGGAAATAATTTCAACTTCACAATATCATTGTCCACATCTTTTTTATTTTGCATATCGCATAATTCTATGAATGTGTTAAGATGGGACGCAGCATCCTCATTAGGAGTACCGGAAAACTGATCTTTCATAACAAGATTCAACAAAGCGGCATTAATATCACAAGATTACGCACTAGTGGCGGGAGGAGCAATTGGAGTGCTAATAAAATCATTATTGTTGGTATTGGAAAAATCACACAACTTGGTGTTCTCTTGAGTCATCGTGACTATGCAAACAAGATTGCACACAAAAACAGATCTGACGAGAAAAACGGCAAACGAAAAAGAGGGCGAATAAAACGGTAAATTTTTGTGAAGTGGGGAAGATGAAAATGAGAGGAAAATGGAAAATAATGTAGATTGCAAGGAGATGATATTTGTGATTAGGAACCTGATAGATGTTGATGATGTCTCCCCGGCAACGGCGCCAGAAATCCTTTCTTGATGGCTCGTGTCCACGTCAGTTTTTCCCCGAAGAGGAAGGGATGATGCAGCACAGCTACGGTAGGTATTTCCCTCAGTTATTAAACCAAGGTTATCAAACCAGTAGGAGAACCAAGAAACACTATGTAAACGGTACCTGCACACAAAGAACAAATACTTGCAACCTGACGCGTAAGAGGGGTTGTCAATCCCTCTCGGGTAAAAGATAGATTGATTTGTATGATTTTGAATAAATAGATCTCGTGATAAAACAAAATAAAATAAATAAAGAAAAAGTGTAGAAATGTTTTTTTGGGTTTTTAGAATAATAGATCTAAAAACAAAAGCAAAAAAATAATAGATCTCAAAGCAAATATGATAAAGAATAGACCCGGGGGCCGTAGATTTCACTAGTGGCTTCTCTCGAGAAAAATAGCATACGGCGGGTAAACAAATTACTGTTGGGCAATTGATAGAACTTCAAATATTTACGATGATATCCAGGCAATGATCATTATATAGGCATCACGTCCAAGATTAGTAGACCGACTCCTGCCTGCATCTACTACTATTACTCCACACATCGACCGCTATCCAGCATGCATCTAGTGTATTAAGCTCATGGAGAAACGGAGTAATGCAATAAGAACGATGACATGATGTAGACAAGATATATTCATGTAGGAATAGTCCCCATCTTATTATCCTTAATAGCAACGATCAATACGTGTCTTGCTGCCCCTTCTGTCATCGGGAAAGAACACCGCACGACCGACCCCATCACAAAGCACCTCTTCCCATGGCAAGAAAAATCGATCTAGTTGGCCTAACTAAACCAAAGTTTCGAAGAAGAAATACGAGGCTATAAGTAATCATGCATATAAGAGATCAAAGAAACGCAAATAACTTTCATGGATAAATAAATCTGATAATAAACTAAAAGTTCATCGAATCCCAACAAACACAACACAAAAAGAGTTACATCAAATAGATCTCCAAGAGACCATTGTATTGAGAATCAAAAGAGAGAGAGGAAGCCATGTAGCTACTAACTACGGACCCGTAGGACTACAATGAACTACTCACGCATCATCGAAGAGGCACCAATGAGGATGATGGACCCCTCCGTGATGGTGTCTAGATTGGATATGGTGGTTTTGGAACTTGCGGTGGCTGGGATTGTGTTTCGTCAACTCCCCTAGGGTTTTTGGATTTTCGGGGTATTTATAGAGCAAAGAGGCAGTGCGGGAGGCGGCCGAGGTGGGCACAACCCACCAGGGCGCGCCTGGGCCCCCAGGCGCGCCCAGGTGGGTTGTGCTCCCCTCGGAGCCCCCCTCTGGTACTTCTTTGGCCCGACAGGTGTCTTCTGGTCCAGAAAAATTCTCCAAAAAGTTTCACTGCGTTTGGACTCCGTTTGGTACTGATATTCTGTGAAGTAAAAAACAAGCAAAAAAACAGCAACTGGCACTGGGCACTATGTCAATAGGTTAGTCCCAAAAAATGATATAAAGTTGCTATAAAATGATTGTAAAACATCCAAGAATGATAATATAACAGCATAGAACAAGCAAAAATTATAGATATGTTGGAGACGTATCATCGATCCCGAAGCAACACCTCGACGCGGAAGCCAGCGAGGACGTTGACTACATTGCCATGTCGAAGGCTTCACATCAGCAGGCTCCTGTATTACTGTATCTCGGGAAAGCTGGCTACGACATCAAGCTCGTCGACAGCGACGGCTTCAGGCGGGCCATGCCACAGGTTAAGTGGTCCATCCCCAACCCCTCCGATTCAACCGCTGTCGATCTCTTCCAAGGCCCTTCCGCTGATCTCCTCTGCCACGCGGTCAAGGATTTATGATCCTTGTACACCATCGAGCCCATTTTGTCATTTCTGAAGGACACGTTCTACAGCGGTGGCTTGGGATCCTCAATTTCCAAGTCAGATCTCATCGACCACGACCACGAGGAGGCACCCACAAAGGGTCTTCCAAGGTGAAACAACCCATCTGCGACATCAGAGAGGGCACCATGGGTCTGTGTTCTTCCAACTAGAAGGATCCCGTCCATGAGAAGTGAGGCAATATCCTATCAACAAATCTTACATTTTCTAGCTAACCAACCCATACCCTTTGTTGTAGTAGCTTTCGCCATGTGGTGTTTTAACTGCGCCGTGTTTAAGTATTTCATTTATGCAAAAATGTAATATGTTCAATAGGGCTATGTCATGTTTAAGTATGAATTGTCCACTTCAGTTTCATGAATGGCTACATTTGGTTGTTTATAGTGAGTAGATGCCTTGTTTATCTGTATTTGGTTGTTAGGTTGGTTGCAGTGAGCATTTGTCCAGTTATCAAGCAGATGCCTTGTTTATCTGTATTTGGTTATTAGGTTGGTTGCAGTGAGAATTTGTTCGGTTTTCAAGCAGATGCCTTGTTTATCAGTATTTTCTTGTTAGGTGATACGTCTCCGTCGTATCTACTTTTCCTAACGTTTTTGCTCTTGTTTTGGAATCTAATTTGCATGATTTGAATGAAACTAACCCGGACTGACGCTGTTTTCAGCACAACTACCTTGGTGTTGTTTCTATGCAAAAATAAAAGTTCTCGGAATGGAACAAAACTTTTTGGAGAATTGTTTCACAATAAAAGAAAAACACTGGAGCCAAGAACCACCGGAGGGGGCCCCTGGCTGGGCACAAGACACCAGGGCGTGCCCCCCCTCTAGCGCGCCCTGGTGGGTTGTGCCCACCTCGTGGCCCCGCGGACCCTAATTCCGATGCTATAAAATCCTATTTTTGAAAAAAAATAAGGGAGGAAGTTTCATCGTGTTTCATGATACGGAGCCGCGGCCACCTCCTGTTCTTCATCGGGAGGCCGGATCTGGAGCCAGCTCGGGGCTCCGGAGAGGGGAATCTTCGGTCTTCGTCATCACCAACCCTCCTTCATCACCAATTCCATGATGCTCCCCACCTGGAGTGAGTAATTCCTTTGTAGGCTTGCTGGTCGGTGAGGAGTTGGATGAGATTCATCATGTAATCGAGTTAGTTTTGTTAGGGCTTGATCCCTAGTATCCACTATGTTCTGAGATTGATGTTGTTATGACTTTGCCATGCTTAATGCTTGTCACTTAGGGCCTGGGTGCCATGATTTCAAATCTGAATAGTTTATGTTTTCACCATTATATCTATGTTCTAGATCCGGTCTTGCAAGTCATATTCACCTATTACATGTTATGATCCGTAAACCCTAGTGTGATAGTAATTGGGATACTTTTTGGTGATGACCGTAGTTTGAGGAGTTCATGTATTCACTGTGTGTTAATGCTTTGTTCCGGTTCTCTATTAAAAGGAGACCTTAATATCCCTTACTTTCCGCATGGACCCCGCTGCCACGGGAGGGTAGGACAAAAGATGTCATGCAAGTTCTTTTCCATAAGCACGTATGACTATTTACGGAATACATGCCTACATTATATTTATGCACTGGAGCTAGTTTTGTATCACCCTAGGTTATGACTGTTATATGATGAATATCATCCAACGAATTCACCGATCCAATGCCTACGAATTTTCCTTATATTGTTCTTGCTAAGTTACTACTGCTGCTGTTACTAGGGCTGGGCGTTCGGTTTATATGGTTAATACGGTTCGGTTTATTCAGTTTTTTTAAATTTCGGTTTTACAAAAATGGCCACCAAAATAACCACACAAAATTTAAACACCGAACCATATTAACCGAAATATATCGGTTCGGTTTGTTCGGTTAACCGAAAAACCAAACTACATGCACCCATCAATCTATGTGTCATGACTCTTCAGTGAGGTAAACACTGTACAGAGTGCACAAAATATCTAGTTTCATGAGGCACACATAGATATACTAGAAGATCCATGATCGAAATACTATAGCTACTTGCTGGAAGGATTCACTAGCCCTTGACTATTGTTGCATGCAAAAATAATAGTAAAATATTCCAAACAGATTAAAGTAATCACTAGCATGAATGGTGTTACGTACTACTTATATTGAGTTACTAGATTTTTTTAGCATGTACTTAGAGATTGGAATTTACGAGAAGCCAACGATGTACGTGTGACTGTGTGTGGCCGGCCGGGTGTCCACCACAACCATATATTTAATTAAATATAAAAATACTACAAGCATGGACCAGCAATTGGATTAGGCCAATCAGCCTACTGAGCTATTAACTGTTGCGCTTCACTTCGGTTTTTTTGGTGAATATGGTTTTCTAGTGATGGAAACCGAATGCAACCCCAAACACCGAATAGCAACCAAGTGTGACACCGAACCGTAAAACCGAACTACAAATAAACCGTCAAATCGGTTAATACGGTTCGGTTCGGTTTGGTTTTTCGGTTTTCGGTGTCAAAGTGCCCACCCCTAGCTGTTACTGTTGCACTTGCTACAAAATCATTGCTATCACTGTTACCGTTACTGCTACTGTTACCACTACTATCAAAACTATCATATTACTGTGCTACTGATCACCTTGCTACAGATATTTAATCTCCAGGTGTGGTTGAATTGACAACTCAACTGCTAATACTTACAAATATTCTTTGGCTCCCCTTGTGTCGAATCTATAAATTTGAGTTGAATACTCTACCCTCGAAAACTGTTGTGATCCCCTATACTTGTGGGTTATCAAGACTTTTTTCTGGCGCCGTTGCCAGGAAGCACAGCTATATTTGTTAAGTCACTTGGGATTATTATCTATTTATCACTATGAAGAATCTAAAGGATACAAAAACCAAGATCGTTCCCTCTAGGACGAGGGGAGGTAAGGAATTGCCATCACACTCTGCGCTTGATTCACCTTCTATTTTGAGTAGACTTGCAACACCACCACATGCTATTAATCCTGATATGTCACAAGTTATTAATGATGCTACTTCTGCTATGAATGATACTCATGATGATGCTAGTACCTTGCTTGATGATAATGTGCCACTAGGTGAATTTCTTGATGAACAAATTGCTAGAGCTAAAGATATTGAGAATGCTGAAACTAATGAAATTATTGAAACTGATGAAGTACTTGAAACTGAAAATCTTGAAACACCTATTAGACCTAGTTCTCCTAGATATGAAATGCCTAAGATACCTGAAAGTTATGTTATGGATGAGGAGATAGCTAGAGACTTTCTTGCTTGCAATGATAGGGATGATCTTAAGAAATTACTATGCAAACTGAAAGAAAAATCTTTGAATGCAAGAATGAAATGTGATCCTAAGTTTGCTACTTCACCTATCTTTGTTACCGATAAGGATTATGATTTCTCTGTCAAACCAGAGCTAACTACTTTGGTTGAATCTGATCCTTTCCATGGCTATGAAACTGAAACTATAGTGGCACATCTTACTAAATTAAATGATATAGCCACCCTATTTGCTCATGATGAGAAGATTCGCTACTATTATATTCTCAAATTATTTCCGTTCTCATTAAAGGGTGATGCTAAGATATGGTACAATACCCTTGCTCCTGGTTGTCTGCGTAGTCCCCAGGATATGATTTACTACTTCTCTGAAAAATATTTTCCTGCTCATAAGAAACAAGCTGCTTTACAGGAAATATTTAACTTTGTGCAAATTGAAGAAGAGAGTCCCCCACAAGCTTGGGGGAGGCTTCTCCAATTGCTTAATGCTTTGCCTGATCATCCTCTTAAGAAAAATGAAATACTTGATATCTTCTATAATGGACTAGCCGATGCTTCTAGGGACTTCCTAGATAGTTGTGTTGGTTGTGTTTTCAGGGAACGAACTGTTGAACAAGCTGAGGAATTATTGAATAACATATTGAAAAATTATGATGATTGGACTCTTCCTGAACCACCGCCTAAACCCACTCCAAAGAAGAGGGAAGAGGGGTATCTTATTTCTCAGTCCTGAAGATATGCAAGAGGCAAAGAAATGTATGAAGAAAAAAAGGTATTAAAGCTGAGGATGTTAAAAATTTACCTCCTATTGAAGAAATACATGGACTTGACACACTACCACCACCACCACCACAGGTGGTAGAGGTAAACTCTCTAATGAAATTTGATGAAAGTGACATACCTTGCAATAAACATCCTAGTCAATGTCTTTATGAATTTGACATTTACATTAGAAAACAAGATCACTTCAATGCAAATGTTATGAAACAATTGAAATACAACTCTGATATGATTGCTCGCTTGAGTGACTTGTTATTTAGAATCACTAATGATGTTAGAGGTGTCGGAAAACATGCCTCTATGGTTCAAAACCAGCTAGAACAAGTTGCTAAATCTTAAAGAGAATTGCTTAGTGAAATGAATAATAATATAAATGATTTTGCTGTTAGAGTAGCAACTAGAGGAGGCAAAATGACTCAGGAACCACTTTATCCTGAGGGACACCCTAAAAGAATCTAACAAGACTCTCAAAGAATTAACACTGATGCACCTAGTCCTTCTAAAAGGAAGAAGAAAAAGGAAAATGATAGGACTTTGCATACCTCTAGTGAACCTGAAATAGAAAAACCTCCTGAAGATAATAATAATGTTTCTATTTCTGATGCTGAAACTCAATCTGGTAATGAACATTCATCTAGTGATAATGAAAATGATAATGATGATGTTCATGAAGACACTCAACCGAACAATGATAAAGAACCAGATAATGATGTTGAGATAGAACCTGCTGTTGATCTTGATAACCCACAACTTAAAAATAAACGATATGATAAAAGAGACTTTGTTGCTAGAAAACATGGAAGAGAAAGAGAACCATAGGTTCAAAAACCCATGCCCTTTCCACCTAAACCAACTAAGAAAAAAGATGATGAAGAATTTGAACGCTTTGCTGAAATGCTTAGACCAGTCTTATTGCGCACTCGCTTGACTAATATTTTAAAGATGGCCCCTTATGCAAAATATATGAAAGACATCATCACTAATAAAAGAAAGATACCAGAATCTGAAATCCCCACCATGCTTGCTAATTACTCTTTTAAGGATGGAGTACCTAAAAAACTTGGAGATTCAGGAATACCAACTATACCTTGCTCCATCAAAAGAAATTATGTTAAAACTACTTTGTGTGATTTAGGAGCTGGTGTTAGTGTTATGCCTTTCTCCTTATATAAAAGACTTGATTTTAATAAACTCACACCTATTGAAATATCTCTGTAAATGGCTGATAAATCAACTGCCATACCTATCGGTATTTGTGAGGATGTGCCCGTTGTTGATGCAAATGTTACTATCTTAACAGACTTTGTTATACTTGAGATGCCTGAGGATGACAACATGTCAATTATCCTTGGTAGACCCTTTTTGAACACTACAGGGGCTGTTATTGATTGCAATAAAAGCAAGGTCACTTTTCATATCAGTGGTAATGAGCATACGGTGCACTTTTCGAAGAAACAATTCCAAGTGAATGGTATTAATGTTATTGAAAAATCTCCGACACTCACTATTGGAAGTTTTCAACTACCTTTACCTACTGCCAAAAAGAAATATGACATACTTATTGTTGGGGATATTCACATCCCCGTTGAGGTAACTTAGTGTTTTACAAAAGTTCTTCGGTTTCATGCTAATCGAAGGTGGTTGTTAATAAGACTTGATCAACCTTATTAATGGATCATTTTTTAGAGGTATGAAGTTGATGAATTTAGTAAGCACAACCTTCTGCTCCCAACTTTTGTTTTCTATTTTTCTTAGTTAAATAAAATAAAATGCCATGTTTTGTCTATTTTCTGAATTTCCCGTGCAATAAAAAAATGACCCAAAAATAAAAGTTCTCAGAATGCCCAGAAAATTTAATACGATTTTTTCTGAATATTTCTGAATTTCTGGTGCAAATAACATCAGAGGGGGTGCACCTGGTGACCACAAGACACCAAGGCGCGCCAGTAGCCCCAGGCGCACCCTGGTGGGTTGTGGTCCCCACGTGGGTCCCCTCACTTACTTCTTTAGCCCATGTCATCTCCTACCTCCAGAAAAAAAATCACCATAACTCTCTCTCTCTCGTGTTCTTGCTCTCAAACCCACGGACTTCGATCTCTTTGCTCGAAGCTCCGTTTCTGAAACTGTTTTGGGGGATTGCTACTTGGTATGTGACTCCTCCATTGCTCCAATTAGTTTTTGCTTTAGTGGTTTATATTTTGAATAATTAGCTACTCTTGGTGCTGCTGTAGATGAGCTTGCATGTTGAATTCTTAGAATTCTAAGTAGTTTGAATGCTTAATATAGCCTCTATGCATCCTTATGAGTAGTTGCTATCAATCTTGTGAAGTTTGGTTGACAAAAATTTTGTGGATAAAATTTTCAGAATTTTATCTATAGGAATAAGATGAGTTTCTTTAGGAAGTTTGCCTCCAAGAAAAATGCTAAAGGAGTCATTGGGGAATCATCGGACAATGACCTCAACACTCCAAGAAGGGCGGAGGTGCGGCCGTGCGAATAGCCACATAATGCCTTCATGGAGGGGGCCAGGATTCATCAAGAGTTCGCCCAATTCATTGCTAATGTTGGGCTGACGGACTTCATCGCAGCTAAGTGTGATCAATACCACCTCCTTACAAATTCCTTTGTGTAAAATTTCCATTTTCTGAGTAGGAATAATCCTCCTGAGGTGCAGTTTAATTTATACTCTGAAACCCGTCAGATACCACTCACTGACTTTTGTGATATATGCTTGATCCCTTATGACGGGGAAATAAGAGAGCCTAGACCTGCAGAGTTTGAGGACTTTTATTGTACTCTGTTAGTGGGAGAGATGAGAGAGGCGTATCGAGTGTCACCGCCACTAGTTTGCAGTTTCCTTCTATGCATTACTTTGCTCTATTCATCGCTAAGTGTTTAACTGCTAGAAAAGGTTGGTGCACTTAGTGCCCCTGACTTCGCCATTTTGCACCATGCACTACACAATGATCACACCTTTAGCCTAGGGGCTATTATTGCACGTCGTCTGCACCTTAACAGAACTAAGGGCAAAATTCATGGCAGTATTTATGCTACTCGCTTAGAGAGTCATTTTAACGTTCAGATACGCCAACATGATTATCCTTTGATTCGAGTTTATCTAGATCACCAGGCGATGGTGGCTCACTAGTTTACTGATGATGCTGACTCTCTTCATAATATTCGTTACAACCTAATTTTCAGTGTGAATTCCCGTGATGTTATTCCGTTGCCTGCACCTGCTTTGTTTGATTTTATTGCCAAGGGTGGATCCAGGGTCATGCCAGTGGACATTATTGCCTACCGAAACGCCCAGGCAGCAGCAGAGCAGGAGCCCCAGGAGTGGGACGCTCAGGTGCCGCTGCCACAGCACTTCGACATGGGACCGGATGGCTACTACGAATGGTGATTATCAAGCTAGGCAAAAGCCTAAGCTTGGGGGAGTACGTATTTCCACCGACATTACATTTATGTTCACACATTTCATTCCAGTTGTCGGTGTCCACACTTTTTCATTGTATTATCCATGCAAGATTTATTTTCTCGCTTTCTTCTTATGTGTTTGAAAAACTTTGAGAAAAAACCCAAAAATATTTCTCGCTTCTTTTCGGTTTTTCTTTCTAGCTTAAATTAGTTGTAGTGTTAAAAGAAAACCCAAAAAGATTTCCATATTCTTCTTTTGCTTGTTGGGAGCTTTCCCGTGTAAATAGTTTTTCTCATTTTTGTTTTTCCTTCTTTAATTTGCTTTCTTCAAGAAAAACAAAAAACTCCAAAAAATATTTCAGTGTGTTTCTCTGAAATTCTTTTCTTTTTATTGAGTCATACTAAGGAGAAGACCACGATGAAAATGTGTAGTGGCTCTCATATGCATTACTGTTGATCTAACAAAGAATCCAAATTACCTTGTCTTCTCCTTTTGAATAAACTGTTTGCAGATTCCAGCTTAGTCCACGGCACTCTTACACTATTATTATTTTCATATCATTCGGTCGTGCAAGTGAAAGGCAATAATGACGATATTTGGTGAACTGGCTGTGGTAGAGAGAAACGGGTGTGAACTCAACTTGTTCTATTTTTGTAAATATGTTTAACCTAGTATCTATGATTCAGCATATTATGATCAAACATGTTTGCAATGACAATTAGAGATTATAGTTTCTCATGCCATGCTTAAGTAGCTAAGAGTGGATAATGATTTATCTTGGATGTCAACATGCATTAAAATGATTGTGATGTAGTATGATGATATGGTATCCTCCTCTGAATGTTTCAAGTGGCTTGACTTGGCACATGTTCATGCATGTAGTTGAATCAAAACCAACATAGCCTCTACGATATTTATGTTCATGGTGTTCATATCCTACTCATGCTATAGTATTCAATGTTAATTATGCATAACGCATGTTCATGACCGTTTTTGCTCTCTAGTTGGCCGCTTCTAAACCTATTTGCTAGCCTTCGCCTGTACTAAGCGGGAATACTGCTTGTGCATCAAAATCCTAAAACCCAAGTTATTCCAGATGAGTCCACCATATCTACCTATATGCGGTATTACCCTACCATTCCAAGTAAATTTGCATGTGCCACCTCTAAAATTTCAAATGAACATCTGTTTTGTGTGCCTGGACCGCTCATGGAGTGACAGGGGGCGGTCAGTATCTTCCATGCTCAGCGGGTTATTCTCATGATGAGTGTTTATTCACTCGTCCTTGCACAAGAGGGGCAGTAATAGGGATGCCCAGTCCCGAAATCAAAACATGCAAATAATTAAACAAAACTCCCCCAGGACTGATGTTGGTATGGACGGTACCCGTGGATTCGGCTAGCCGTGGAGTGTGTTTGTTGGTGGAGGGGGAGTAAACCTTTACTTTTATCGCTTAGGAACCGCCACTAATGTGTTTAGCATGGAAGATATTGATAACTCTTGGCCGTAACGTTGACAGGAAGGGTGTACCTCCCAAAATTATATTTATCTCTGTTTTTAAAAACTTTGAGCTCTGGCACCTCTACAAATCCCTGCTTCGCTCTGCGAAGGGACTATCTATTTAATTTTATGTTGAGTCATCACCTTCTCAAATAAGCGTCAGATCTGAGAGCACTATTGTCATCCTCATGCATTATGTATAGTTAATGTTGGATGCATCATGACTGGATCTTTTCTACCATGAATTACAATGTTTAGTCACTGCTTGAACTTTGGAGGTGCTCTGCATTTATATTTTGCGGTCCTAGAAAGGGCTAGCGAGATACCATTATTGTCATATTATATCATGGTTGTTTTGACAAAGTGTTATCATTTGAGATATCTTATTATTGCTCGCTAGTTGCTTATGCTATTGATATGAGTTAATATAATTTTTAAGAGTTATTGTTGACATGGTTAGTCATAATCTTTGCTGAAAACATGGGTTCTACTTAAGCTTATTTATGTAAACAAGAACAAAAGAGTTTGTAAAAGTTTTTCTTTTTCACTTTTAGTTTGTCAACTGAATTGCTTGAGGACAAGCAAAGGTTTAAGCTTGGGGGAGTTGATACGTCTCCGTCGTATCTACTTTTCCTAACGCTTTTGCTCTTGTTTTGGACTCTAATTTGCATGATTTGAATGAAACTAACCCAGACTGACGCTGTTTTCAGCAGAACTACCTTGGTGTTGTTTTTGTGCAGAAATAAAAGTTCTCGGAATGGAACGAAACTTTTTGGAGAATTGTTTCACAATAAAAGAAAAATACTGGAGCAAAGAACCACCGGAGGGGGGCCCCTGGCTGGGCACAAGACACAAGGGCGCCCCCCCCCCCTCTGGTGCGGCCTAGTGTGTTGTGCCCACCTCATGGCCCCGCAGACCCTAATTCCGACGATATAAAATCCTATTTTCAGAGAAAAAGATAAGGGAGGAAGTTTCATCGCGTTTCACGATACAGAGCTGCCGTCACCTCCTGTTCTTCATCGAGAGGCCAGATCTGGAGCCTGTTCGGGGCTCCGGAGAGGGGAATCTTTGGTCTTCGTCATCACCAACCCTCCTTCATCACCAATTCCATGATGCTCCCCATCGGGAGTGAGTAATTCCTTCGTAGGCTCGCTGGTCGGTGAGGAGTTGGATGAGATTCATCATGTAATCGAGTTAGTTTTGTTAGGGCTTGATCCCTAGTATCCACTATGTTCTGAGATTGATGTTGTTATGACTTTGTCATGCTTAATGCTTGTCACTTAGGGCCCGGGTGCCATGATTTCAGATCTGAATAGTTTTTGTTTTCACCATTATATCTATGTTCTAGATCCGATCTTGCAAGTCATATTCACCTCTTACGTGTTATGATCCGTAAACCCCAGTGTGACAGTAATTGGGATACTTTCCGGTGATGACCATAGTTTGAGGAGTTCATGTATTCACTATGTCTTAATGCTTTGTTTCGGTTCTCTATTAAAAGGAGACCTTAATATCCCTTAGTTTCCTTATGGACCCCGCTGCCACGGGAGGGTAGGACAAAAGATGTCATGCAAGTTTTTTTCCATAAGCATGTATGACTATTTACAGAATACATGCCTACATTATATTTATGAACTGGAGCTAGTTTTGTATCTCCCTAGGTTATGACTATTATATGATGAATATTATCCAATGAATTCACCGATCCAATGCCTACGAATTTTCCTCATATTGTTCTTGCCAAGTTACTACTGCTGTTGTTACTATTACACTTGCTACAAAATCATTGCTACCACTGTTACCGTTACTGCTACTGTTACCACTACTATCATATTGCTGTGCTACTGATCACCTTGCTACAGATATTTAATCTCTAGTTGTGGTTGAATTGACAACTCAACTACTAATACTTACACATATTCTTTGGCTCCCCTTGTGTCGAATCTATAAATTTGGGTTGAATACTCTACCCTCGAAAACTGTTGCGATCCCCTATACTTGTGGGTTATCATTAGGTTGGTTGAAGTGAGCATTTGTCCAGTTTTCAAGCAGATGCCTTGTTTATCTGTATTTGCTTGTTAGGTTGGTTGCAGTGAGCATTTATCCAGTTTTCAAGCATATGCCATGTTTATCTGTATTTGCTTGTTAGGTTTGTTGCAATGAGCCTCTGTCCAATTTTCAATGGCTATATTTGGTTGTTATATTGATCATATATGCCTTGTTTATTTCAGTTATTCATAATGTGATGTTCATTATGTCCAAGTCAGAACTATGCAGTTTGATTTCATCAATACCAGTTTGAACGGCTATATTTGGTTCCTGTTATGCCTGGTGAAGTTAACACATGTTGTTTATTTCAGTTTTACACTTTTATCCAGTGTGATGTTTAAGCATGAGCGACGTTCTATTCATTTTCAACAATACTAGTTTGAATTACAATATTTGGTGGTTGTTAAGCCTATTGTAGTTAACATTCCCTTCCATTTTATATCCGCTTTAACAACATGCTGAAACCAACACATTCAAGCTATCATTTGGAGATGATGTTCTTTACCTTGGCTATATTTGTTTGATGTTAAGGTTGTTCTACTTATCATGCCTTTCCACTACTTATGCAGGACAACAACGGGAGTGGCTAGCATTTTTCGCCGAGGTTAGTCTCATCCCTCGGCTTGTACTCCCCCCGTCGTTCCATAATGTAGTGCATATAGATCCAAGCCTGGACACTTTTTAGCTTCTAATATTGACTTGTTGTTTGTAGGTACATATGTCCTTGGCAAAGATCCACGCATCGACCCTTTTTGCGTATGGGGCAATGAGATATTCATGAACCAGCATCAAGTGAGGAAACTGATAAGGATTATTAGTAAAAAGATACGAACGGTGGCAATCAAATTATTTGTTTACGCTCTATCCAACACAACAGTGAGTTGTAGGATGGCAACTACGAACTCTGAAGCCTTCTCTTTTTACTGCCCATAATGAGTTGTTACACAACAATGTCTGAATCTTTCTCATTTGAAGTGGTTCCCAAGGCAGTTTACTCAAGATTACCTTGCAAAGTACATGATTGGTGGACATGCAATGAAGGTTAAAGTATTTCATCGAGACTACAATGAGCATCGAGAAGTCCTAATGAAGACAATGAAGGATGGGCGGGCAGCCATCACAAGGGGTTGGCCTAGAGCCGTGCGCGCATTACGCATGGAGGAGGGCACAATATGGGCATTCTGCTTCACCTTCTCCGGCAACCAGAATGTCTTTCACCTCTCTCTTTACAGTCTTTAGTACAACTGTGGTTCATCATTCTTTAGTTGGTGCTTCTGTAGTTCTTCAGTATATGTACCTGTGCATCGAATTATGCATTCGTGCTTGAACCTATATTTGTAATAAACATGGTTCGATATGAAATAAGTGATTGCCTACTTTCAAATTCCAAATATGTGATTTTTAAATGCAGGGATTAAATTAGGGATAAATTATGTTCTGCAGGCCAGTGCACTGCACACGGTTTGCGAAAGCAAAATGTCTGCGATAAATGTCAAGATCAGACACGTTTCTCAGATCCACTACGTGTGCGATGAATCTCTACTGCACACACGATCAACCAAGAAAAAATGTGTGAGGTTAACAACAACAGCGCACACAGTTCCTTCTTATTAAATGTTTGCGGAAGTCACCTTATCACACATGCTTGGCAATTATGGACTGTTTATGATGCCGTGTGCACAGTAAATGTTTGCTCATAGAAGAACGCGTGTGATAGGCCTTCATCCGACGCGGGTACGATGAATCAATCATGTGGGATATATTCAAGCTTCACATATAGTTTTGTAGGGACAACTGTATGCACTCTTATATCGAATCGCATACAGTCGAGGAAAAGTAAATGTGTGTGATTGTCTGCTTATCGTACACGTTCTACAATCATGAACTATTTGTGATGGGCCGCGCATTGTAAACGTAGCACAACAGAATACCGACTGCAATGGTAATGCGATCACAAACGAGTAGCAAGGATGGAGCATTTGGGATATTGGAGATATCAGAAACAGTTGTCTGAAGATTCGCATTTGGGATAGATGCCGGCATCGCATACGCTTAGTTATGCAAAACGTATGCATTCCTACTCCCTATCCCCGATGGTTTCTGGGTCATGTGGGAAGGACCCCCCTATCGCACACACTCAGCTGGCGGCGGTTTAAAATGCCGTCGCAGAAAGGGGTTAAAAACTGCTTGTATAGCAGCCCATTCTACCAGTGAGAACTCCAAGAACATCGAGGAGAACATTGTATTGAAGATCAAAAAGAGAGATGAAGCCATCTAGCTACTAACTATGGACCCGTAGGTCTATGGTAAACTACTCACACATCATCAAAAGGGCAGCAAGGTTGATGTAGAGCCCCTCCGTGATTGATTTCCCCTCCGGCAGAGTGCCGGAAAAGGCCTCCAGATGGGATCTCACGAGAACAGAGACTTGCGGCGGCGGAAAAAGTATTTCGTGGACTCCTCTGTTGGTTTACCTATTTTAGAGAATTTATAGAGGCAGAGTTAGGTCAAACAGAGCTACGTGGGCCCCACGAGCCACCAGGGTGCGCGGCCACTGCTCCATCTTATGGTCCTCTCCCGAAGCTTCCAGGGTCTAGTATGTCCAGAAAAAAATCTCCAAAAAGTTTCGTGGCATTTGGACTTCGTTTGGTACTGATATTCTGGAAAACCAAAAACAAGCAAAAAAACAGGAACTGACACTCGGCACTAAGTTAATAGGTTAGTCCCAAAAAATGATATATAATTGCTTGTAAATGTGTATAAAACATCCAAGATTGATACTATAATAGCATGGAACAATAAAAAATTATAGATACGTTGGAGACGCATCAGTTCCCTTTGCTTCATGATACTTCACAAAACCCGGGATGCATCGATATCCTCCCGAGTCATCACTATGCTCTCTATACCGAAATCCTCGTTATCGGTTTTGTTCTTCTTTCTCGTTATTGTGTTCCGGCATCCCCGTGACGAAGTCACGTGTGTCTGGCCAGACGATGATTGACATCGTCACACCGAGAGGGCCCTAAGAATACCTCTCCATCATTGGAGGAGCAAATCCCACTCTCGAGCTATCCGGTCACTTGTCAAACTTTCTGATGAATCTGTAAGTTGTCGTTATGATCACCGTGTTACAGGTGACGTTTGAGCAACCCCAAAGCCCATCGTACGGTAAGAAGTGACCAAGATACTCTCATGGTCTAAGGAGCAATATCACACGTTAACACTCTGTGTTATTACAATTGAATGCAGACGATATTAACTCAATTCATAACAAACAAGATTGGGTCGATTCAATATGATCGTTCTTCCAATGTCATAATATCAATGTTGTTTTAGGATTATCGTTACACTTAATGATATCCTAAAATGCGGAAAACGTGATGACCAACAACACTTGAGCTAGTCTTTGAGGCATGTTGGGGATATAACCTCGTGATATAACCCGCCATATTGGGCCGAGTCACCCCGGTGGCGGCTTAGGAGCATGACTCAACGCGGGACATGGCGCCCAGGTGTAGGACCAGCAGGGCAGATCACCGAGTGGGCCGACTCAAGGCCCAGTGTCCGAAGATGGTGGGTTGTGGCCCGGAAGGCAAGTCGCCTGGAGTTTCCTTGTTCAAAGAACAAGACAAGCTAGAAACAGACTAAGTCACGGACAATAATACGACCTGGACTCTTGTAAGCCCAGGGCCTCGACCTATAGATAAAGGCGAGTCCCTGAGGCAGATAGAGGAAGGGACAATCGATCAATAGCTAGGTCAAGCGAATCCACTCACTTGTAATTGATCTTCCAGTAATAAACAATAAGCAGGACGTAGGCTATTACCTCGATTGTGAGGGGCCGAACCTGGGTAAATCTGTGTCTCTCGATTCCGATCAACCCCGACAAGCTAACCGCCTGGTTGCGATGGCCTCACGACTAAGTCCTCACACTAGGACATCTGCCGTGACAAAACCACGACAGTTGGCGCCCACCGTGGGGCCAGCGCACGGTGGTTTCGAGTTCTTGGAGGGCTCTTTCCCAGGGACCAAGGGATACACCGTCGGCAGGATGACGAAGAGTCGCCGCGGCAAACTCTACATCGAGACGCCGGCTGGGGCCCCGAGGCCGACTCAATCGAGTATGGGTATCGAGTCCCCTTCGGCAAAATCCACGTCTTCATCGGCAAGATCGGTGGATCTGAGCCTGAGCCGGACCTTTGCACCGACCTCGTCGAGCCGGCTCGGCACGCGCAACCCGCCGAGATTCAAGCCGGCCGCAAACATGTTTTCGTTGGTTTCACACAAAGTGTGGAACTTGCGGAAAATTCTGCGTCTGGAGGAGAGACTCGTCTACTCAGATAATGAGTCCTCGATCGGAGACACGGAGTCAATCTACCAGCTTCCGGACGGCGGGCTTGGGGGCTATGCCGAAGGCAACATTATTCCGGACCCCTACTAGCCGTCATGCCAAGCCGCCATCTTCATGGCGGGGATGGCACCGGCTCTCAATTCCACGGCTGCTGGAGTGGCGGCAACGACTGACCCTTCGGTGTCCGGCTCAGCTAGGCCCCCGGCTTAAGTTCTATATGAGCTGATGACCACCTTGATGACCTTGCTAGCAACCGAGGTCACTACGGAAAACCAGGTAGAACACAATGCGGAGATTGCAAAGCTTCAGGAACAGATGACCAAGGCCCAGGAGGATATCAATGCTGAAAACACCCGGACAGCCATGTTGCAAGCTCAAATTAACGCAGAGGCGGCCTGAAGACGGAGGCTTGGCGCCTAAACCTGGATCAAAACGCCTCCAATGCGGTTCATCGGAGGAGGCACCAGAGTTGTTTACCTCTGGGTTATGAGCCCACATGTTTGTTCAACATGTCGGGAGCAGTCCCGAGTACGCCAGGAGCACCGGTTATACCCCAGTTAACCTCCGATGTACCTGGGATCAGGGTGGTAGCTCAGCCTCATCGGCCGGAGCCAGTTCAGAGGGATGAGCTGGCCCCAGACCCTTGTCTTTTCCAGACACTACCGCAGCATTTTTTGACACCATCTGGGCACTTCTCCAACCCGGTGGATAACATGGTAGCAGCGGCAACCCGGCTTACTACACTTCCTATCACCGGTGAGTCGCAGGTCGTGGTTGAAACCCTGAACACATTTTGCAGACGGCGATTGCTCAGCAAGAAAATTAATCTTATAGTCGGCATCGTGTACATTCCACCCCGCTATTGAGCCGCAGCTACAGCAGGCATGCTGAGTCGCCGGTAGTTTCCAGTAGTGAGCGACGTCGTAACTCGCCCCAGGATAACCCGCCCCGCAATACGCGATCTGATTCTCAAGCAATTGTGGACGAGGCAAGGGCCCGTTGTGAGGCGGAGGCAACCAACTAGGGGCTTATCAGCTGCCCCCGATTATTCCTTCAACTTTGGTGGGGGCCGGGTCAAGCACCAGAACCATCGGAGTGACGTGCCTAGTGCCAGTTTTACGTAACGAGCGCATGCCTAAGGATTTTAAGGGTCCTCGCAAGGTACCCAACTACACGGCGGATCTTGAGCCTGCAGCTTGGATCGAGAGCTATGAGCTGGCCATGGATATGTTGGATGTCAGCGATGCAATATGTGCCAAGTATTTCACCATGATGTTGGAGGGGCCGGCTCGTACATGGTTGAAGAACCTGCCCCCCAATTCTATCAACACCTGGGTGGAGTTGAAGGAGCACTTCATCAAGAATTTTCAAGGAACTTGCAAGCAGCCAATGACAATTGTTGATTTGGAACACTGCATGCAGCGCGAAGATGAGTCGGCCCATCATTGGGCTCGCCGGGTCGCCACCATTATCCACTCTTCAGATAATATCGGGGCGGCTCAAGCTGTTCCGATCCTGGAGAAGAACTGTCACTTTCAGCCTCTTAAGCAGAAGCTAGGGCGGCTTAAGCGCAAGTGCCAGGACATGGGCAATCTCATGGATGCACTCACCGGATATGCGAACTCTGATGGTACGAAGGATCCTAGTTCTAATGATGACAAATCTGGCAAAGGCAAGAAAATGGTGGTGGTAAGGGTCAGCAACAGAATGCCTCGGTGCATAATGGTAATAACCATGGTAATGGTGGAAAACGCAAATACCCCGATGGCGGGTCCGATTTTGTGGCCAACACCAACACAGGGTACAAGAATCAACATCGCAGTGGCAAGCAATCGTATGCCGGGGGAAAACCCAAGAACTATGAGGAAACTCTTAATGCGTCGTGTCCAAAGCACAGTTATCCTAACAAGACATCTTCTCATGCTTGGAAGGATTGTTATATTATGCAGGAATACTGGAATCAGGCATTTCAATGGCATCATGGCAACGGTAATGGGCCGCCAGGCGGGTCAGGCTCGGGAGGTTTCCAGGGAGCCAGCTTTGGCGGTGGCGGCTCAAATTCTGGCTATCAGGGTCAAGGGAACCATGGTGGTCATAATCAGCAATCTGGTCAAGGTAATCAGCAGCAGAATAACCAATCGGGATATCAGAGTAATCCTAAGCAGCTCAACAGTGGCCAGTATCATGTCTTCACTACGAGTACCTGCAAGCATGACCAAAAGGTCCATAAGCAGGCAATCAATATGGTTGAGCCGGCGGTTCCGCAATATTTGAATTGGTCTGAGCACACGATCACTTGGAGTCGGGCGGATCACCCGCCCCGTGTTGATAATCCGGGTCATATGGCACTGGTAGTGGCCCCTCAAGTGGGCGGTTACAAGTTCACTAAGGTACTTATGGATGGTGGAAGCAGCATCAACATATTGTACTATGACACTCTTCGACAAATGAGTCTGATAGAGAAGGATCTCAAGCCGTCTTCTACTGTATTCCACGGAGTTGTTCCTGGCAAGTCGGCTTATCCTGTAGGGAAGATTGCTCTGGAGGTGGCTTTTGGTGATGAGTATAACTATAGAGTAGAGACACTGTGGTTTTAGGTGACCAAGATCAAGAGTCTATATCACGCACTGTTTGGACTCAACCTGGCAGTCGGGTCGGGTTTGGCCGGGTTGACCTCAACCAAACCCATGCCCGATTATACTATCGGGTCAACCACAAACCCACGACCCTACCCATGGGTCTTAAGATGGACCCATGCCCGAACACGCTGGGTAACCCGACCCGGTCGGGCACCCATCGGGTAGGTGACAAACATCCTTCTTTTTTGTTCGAGTGATACCATGGGGAAAAGAATTCGTTGTCTTCAGCTAAAAAAAAGAATTCATTGTCTTCCCTGCGAGAGCAGAGCGACCAGAGAGTAGTGAGCATCACTGCGTTGTGGTTCCCTTTTATAGGCACCCATCCCTTCTACTCCTCCTTCCCCAGCCGAGGTGGTACTAAACTACTCGTGCCACAGCATCGTTGCAGAACTGCAGGATCCAGCCAGAGGCATCAAAGACGGGCCGAGTGCTTCTATTTGCACGTGCATGTGGCCCATATATGGCTGTAACATTGGGCTGCCAATTCTCTTCACTCTTCTCGTTTTTGTGCTATGGGTCGAGTGCTTCTCTTTTGCACACGCATGTGGCCGGTGTATCATTTGGCTGGCAAAAACTTTTTTGCTCATTCCTTTACTATGTGGCTTGTACGTATATGCATATTGATTAAACATGTACGTATAAACAAGACCACCTTATGTATGTGACCCACATTTCATACTAATTGGGTAGCCCATCGGGTAACCCATGGGTGTAGACCTATGCCCATACCCTACCCATGGGCATACATGAAGACCCATACCCTACCCATTCGGGTCGGGTGCCCATGGGCGTGCGTACCCATGGGTCGAATTGCCGGGTTGAGTTTGGACTGCCGGCTTATGCTAAATTCATGGCTCGCCCTTGTTACATATATTTACAGCTTAAGATGCCAGGGCTGAAAGGAACAATTACGGTTCATGGGGATCATAAGATAGCCTTGGAGTGTGAAGAAGGAGATGTTGCTTATGCAGAGATGGCTTGTGCTGCCGAGGAGCTCAAGTTTTACAAGGACAATGTTGACCCGGCTGACATGACCCCTCTCAAGAATCCCACCACTAAGAAGGACCCTCCGCTCAAGTTTAAGTCATTAAAAGACACGAAGCAAGTTGATTTTTGTTCCCGTGATTCTACTCAGCAGTTCATCGTTGGGACTGAGATGGATCCCAAATAGGAAAGCGCGCTCATCGAGTTCATCTGTGAGAATCGGGACATCTTTGCATGGAAACCTTGTGACATGCCGGGTGTACCAAGAGAATTCGCTGAGCACCACCTAAATGTGGATCCTAAGATGAAACATGTCAGACTATTCCTTCGTCGTTTTAACGAAGAGAGGCGTAAGGCTATTGGAGAAGAAGTAGCCCGACTTTTAGCTGCCGGGTTCATCATTGAAGTTTTTCACCCTCAGTGGTTGGCTAATCCTGTGCTTGTGCTCAAGAAAAATGGCACGTGGCGTATGTATGTTGATTACACAGATCCCAACAAGGTGTGTCTGGCTGATGCATTTGCCCTACCCCATATCGACCAGATCATTGATGTAACAACGGGTTGTGAGAGTCTATGTTTCCTTGATGCTTATTCTGGTTATCATCAGATCAAGATGGCGGTTGAGGATCAGGAGAAAACAGCTTTTATCACACCCTTTGGAGCTTTCTGTTATGTTTCTATGCCCTTTGGGCTCAAGAGTGCCCAGGCAATTTATCAACGCTGTGTTCAGAATTGCTTTCATGGACAGATTGGACGCAATGTTCATGCTTATGTGGACGACATGTGGTTAAGTCAAGGAAGAAAGAAACCTTGCTTGATGATTTGAAGGAAACCTTTGACAATCTTCGGGTGTACAAGATAATGCTTAACCCGGCCAAATGTGTTTTTGGTGTGCCTGCAGGAAAATTGCTAGGTTTTTTGGTTTCAGAGCGGGGCATTGAAGCTAACCCGGAGAAGATCGAGGCTATCACCTCTCTGTCTAAGCCGACCTGTATTAATGACGTTCAGTGCCTGGCGGGTCATATTGCAGCTTTGAGCTGGTTCATAAGCCGCCTGGGTGAGAAGGCTATTCCTCTGTACCAGATGATGAAAAAGACTAATCACTTTTTCTGGAGTGATGCTACTAATGAGGCTTTCGAGGCACTTAAAAAGCAGTTGGCCGAGCCGCCTATCTTGGCTACTCCGATTGACAAAGAGCATATGTTCCTATATGTGGCGGCTAATAATAAAGCCGTAAGCATGGCAATTATCGTAGAGCGCAAGGAGGCAGGGAAAGAGTATCCAGTCCAGCGGCTGGTTTATTATGTCAGTGAGGTCTTGATGGAGTCCAAGCAAAGATATCCACATTGGCAGAAACTGGTGTTTGGGGTGTTCATGGCTAGTCGCAAGTTGAAGCATTATTTCCTTGGGCATCCAATCGCTATGGTCAGTTTAGCTCCTCTAGGGGATATCATCCAGAACAGAGAGGCTACAGGCCGGGTTGCTAAGTGGGCAATTGAGCTTGGGCCACATCATCTGAAATATGTGCCCAGGACTGCCATCAAATCTCAAGCTTTGGTGGATTTTATTAATGACTGGATAGAGTTGCAAACACCTGAGGAAAGGCCAGACCTTACATACTGGACGATACATTTTGATGGGTCCGGGCAATTGGAAGGCTCGGGGCTGGAGTTATCTTATCTTCCCCACGAGGTGACAAATTTTGTTATGTCTTGAGGCTTATGTTTCCTTGTACTAACAATGCAGCTAAGTATGAAGCTTTGCTACATGGGCTCCGTATGGTCAAGGAAATGGACTTGAGCCGGGTTAGATGCATGGGCAACTCAGATCTTGTTGCACAGCAAGTTTTAGGAACTTGGGATTCTAAAGACCCGCTCATATGGTGGCTTATCGTCAAGCAGTGACTAATATTGCTGGTCACTTTAAAGGTTATCAAGTGGACCATATCGACCGACGGCTTAATGAGGCGGCTGATGCTTTGTCTCGGCTAGGTTCTTAGCGTAAGCCAGTTCCCCCCAATGTGTTCCTTGATGTGCTGCATAATCCTTCTGTCAAATTACCTTCGGAGGAAGATCTAGCTATCCCTGACCTAGAAGGATAGTTGGTGGCGGCTCTACAAGCTATTCCAGATTGGACAGTGTTGGGGATATTCCCCACGACCAAGACCTGGCTCATAAGGATAAACCGCCCTGAGGCTTAAGTCATTTTTGGGCTTAACTTGCCTTGACATTAAGTCATTTCTGGGCTTAAGTTGCCCTGATGTTAAGTCATCTCTGGGCTTAAGTTGCCCTGATGTTAAGTCATTTCTGGGCTTAAGTCGTCCTGATGTTAAGTCATCTCTGGGCTTAAGTCGCCCTGACATTAAGTCATCTCTGGGCTTAAGTTGCCCTGATGTTAATCCTCTCTGGACTTAAGCAGTCATCTTAACCAGCCAACTTAACCCGCCATGATGAGTCCCGGAGATGAGTCTTGGAGATGACTCCTGAAGATAAGCCGCCTGGCAGATTGTAACCCGGCAGACAATTGTAACCCGGCAGATAGATCCTAACCCGGCCAATACTTAGCCATGAAAATGTGCCGTCTGGAGATAAGAAGCCCAGGCGTTAAGAATCCCACGAAGAGAAGCCCAGGGTTAAGGAGCCCACGAGAAGAAGCCAGAAATAGGCCAAGTCCTAATCCTACTAGGACTCTACATGTAACCCGCCCCTTCAACTTATATAAGGAGGGGCAGGGCACCCCAAGAGGGGCATGGTTTTTACAGGTTAAGATAGTCAAGGCTTAGACAGACGATCAAGTCTTAGACAAGATCAAAGTAGATGCTCTCGAGATAGAGGTAGCGAAACACCGCCCTTGTAAACGAGATCATCATCATCATCAATATGAATCAAGAAGGATGTAGGCTTTTACCTCCATCATGAGGGGCAGAACCTGGGTAAAATCTCGCATCTCTCATCCCGCTCAACGCCGTTCAAGCTACCACTTAGATGCGTTGGCCTCATGACTAAGTCCTCACACTAGGACATCTTCCGTGACAAAACCTCGACAGTTGGCGCCCACCCTGGGGCCTCGCACGGTGGTGTTGAGTTCTTGAGGGATCTTTCTCAGGGTTTCGAGAAGTTCGCAAATTTTTGGGATCATCAGAGAAGATTCCAAAGGTTTAGCATGGTGGGAGTCTCCATTTTATTCAACATAGATTCATCGGGTCAGATGGATGCAAGTCGCCAACAGGCACAGGGCCAAGTCCTAGTCGAGCTATCAAATAAAAAATATTACTACATGGGTCTGGCCCATGGTTATCAAAGGAAAAAGATCAAACGCAGATGAAGATACGACCCAAAATCGGATCCGGCTGCAGCCCGGACTCCTCTGGCGCATCGCGCCACCTCAGTCTTGAGCCGCCGCCGAGGCCCGCCATCGCCTCCGCGGCCGCGGCCTGCCGCAGTCGCTGTTGTTTGAGCTGCGGCCCTCGCGTGAGCCGCCGATCACCTTCCCAGCGCATCTACCTTTGTTGTGTCAAGCCGCCACCACCGCGGCCTCGAGAGGCCCAGCTGCTTCTACTGCCGCACTCCGAGCCGGTCACAGCTGCCTTGCTTCAAGCCGCCATCGCGGTCCCCACCTCGCCGACTCGCCACCGAGCCGGCCCGTTCCGAGTCGCCCTCGACTCCGTGGCCTCACTCAGAGCCGCCCTCGACTCAAAACCTTCCTCGGCCGCTGCTGCGCCTCTAGTTGCCAAGTTGCCTGCTGCTGCCTCTCATCAGCCTTGCGCCAGACCGCCCGCTACTCTGAGTCGCCCTTCTGTTCCGAGCCGCCGCATCTGCCGTGGCCAAGTGGCCGACGAGTCTCTGCCAAAGCCGCCCTGAAAAATATTGCATGACCCGACTACTCCCGTGGTTTGCCTATGCCGTCCTGGCTTGCCTCGCCTCAACTACTCTGCCGGGCTGCTTGCCGCAGCCGCCGTCATCCGAGCAGTGGCCGATCGCCCCTGAGACGCCATCTCCGTCGCACGACAAGTCGCCCCAGTCTCCGTTGCCTTAGTCTCACGCCCTCACGCTGAGTCGCCAGGCCGCCTTTGTGTTGCCACGCTCCAGTGGCCTCAAGCCACTCACCTCCGCCATCGCGCCTTCGTCTCAAGACAGTCGCGACCTTGAGCTAAGACGCCCGTCTCCACTGCATTTCGCTTCAAGCTGTTGGCCCTGCAGCTACGACCGTGGCCTTGTTTCCTTTCAAACTGGCTTCCAACCTACCTCTGACAGACTCGATTCTGCCTCCGCTTCGCGCCTCCGTCTCAAGACGCCATGGCCCGCGCCTCTAAGCCGCCGCCGCGTTGAGCCGGCCCTACCGCGACTTACTTGTTCTACCTCCTATTGCCGCAGCCGTGCCCGAGCCGCGGCCATCGCGACCCGCCAACGTCATCGTAGCTTTAGTTCAAGCCGCCGCCGACGCCGCTCTGCCCCGTCCTGCTTTTGAGCCGCCACTACCGAACCGTCTTCGAGCCGGCCATGCACCCTCGCTGTGGCCTCGCCTCTGCGCCAAGTCGCCACCTCCGCCGTCCTTCCCGCGGTCTTCGCCGAGCAGCCGGCCGTCTCCAACCCGCAATGCCTCAAGCCGCCGTGCATGGCCATCGCTGCTGGTCGCCGCTTCCTCGAGTTGCCTCACTGAGTGGCCCCGCCTCATCGCTCGCCTCCGTATTTGCCGCTCGCACGCCTAGACCGGGTCGCAGCTCCGGTCACCTCTGTCGCGCCCCGCTGGTTTGCCGCTAGCCTCCGCCCAACTCCACGGCCGAGCCGCCACCACCCTGCATCTGAGCCGCCTCGCGCTCGTCCAGCCACGGCCACGCCCGCGCGTGCTCAGGCCACCGCAAGCGTAGCCTCCTGCTTGGCCATCGTGGCCTCGTCTCCGAGCCGGCCCCGTTTCGGTTGCGACTTGGCCTCTCTGGGTCGACCTCGCTTCGCTTTGGATCACCGCACCCCGTTTCACTTGCTCGGCTCCGCAGCCGCAAGCATGGCTTCGAGCTGGCCCTTGCTGCCGCCTCCACCGGCGCCTACCCGCGCGTCTACGTGGCCCCGCGCCTGCCTCACCTCAAGTCGCCTCCATGCGTCTGAGCCACCCCGGCTTCCGTGCTCCTCACCTCTTTCGCCATCGCCTCGCCAGCTCCACCACCACCCCCCCAGCGAGCCGGCCCTGCTGCGCTACTACGCCCCCTGCATCGCACTTCTCGGTCGCGCTCCCACCTCCTCAGTTTGCTCCGCCCACCGGCTCCATCCCGTCCGGCCATCCAGCTCCCTACTCCGCCTCCGGCAACCGTGTGCCTCGCCTCTTCTCCTGCCACCATGGCCAGCGCCTTGCTACCGCTGCTGCTTCATCTGGCTCCCGCTACTGTGCCAGTCGGCTCCTGCTGCTGTCCACTGTAGGTCGGTTGGCTCCCGTCAGAACAAGAAAAATATGAGATGGGGTCCGGCTGGAGGAAATAAAGAGAGTGGGGGCCAAGAAACCAAAAAAAAGTTTTTATGGCTGGTTTGGGAGGGCCTCTTGTCAAATTACAATGATCAAATTCTCAGGAGTTATAATGGATGACTGCTACAAAATGCCCAGTGGGAGGACAGGCACAATTGAGGTCTGGAGCAGTTACAGGAACAGAGGTGGATCAAGTTATCCGTTCAGCCACCTTGCTGTCACGGTCGGCTTACGACAGTAGTTGACCCACTGTTGTTGCCGTTTGATTGTACCTGCCAATTCATCTTTATAGTCGTCTCATCATGACGACTAGCTCGCATCCGACAAAGCATATCCAGTGAAATCCATCAAGTTAATTTTTATTGGTACATTTCTATTCTTTCGAGAACAATTACTCTCGCTTGTGATATCTTTTATGCAGAATAGTTCTTCACTGCAAAAGTGGCTTATACCGCGGGTCCGAAGCGCGTGCTAGCAACATTCTGCACCGGCATTCGTCCGTGCCATGACACTCGATGGACATCCGCGCGAGCCGTCACCCCCGCGGCCCAGTCTACATCAACACGACGCGGCTGACTAGCCTGTCCACACGGCTTACGATGCCATAGCTGACTCGCCCATCCGCGCAGCCTCCAACACCATGGCTGTCTCAACCATCTGCCCCCGTGGTCTGGTCTACATCAACACAGCGGAGTCACACCCGTCTACACGAGCTGCTTATTGAGCGCACGCAAGTCGCCACTCCTGTGGCCCGGTCTATTCCAACAATTCTGGAGCAAATCATAATATATTATCAGCCTCCACCGGATGGCCCGATGGACAGGCGCACAAGTCGCCGCCACTGCGGTTTTGTTAACTTCAACAACCAGCCAGGGATGAACCATTGGTCGGGTTACTGACACAGCTCATACGGGATCATTTATAACCCACCACGGTCGACCTCAACCTTTTGCGGATTCACATCGTGTTATCAAGGCCAAGGATATACTATGAGTGTTGTGAAGATCATCAACTCACCACCTTGCTTCCAGCTTCAAACACATTCCAGCATTCCACTGTTCAACTCTATGCCGGTTTATATCACGGTCAAGTATGGAGAATCTCAAGCCAACTCCTTCAGTCGTCTTAAGGCTCGGGGGCTACACTGACATGACTCCGCAGATTTGGCCGTTACCACATATTCAAGAAACCCGGTCATTAAAGGGAAGAATACCCAATCCGAGAGACTGCTGCCACATTGGTGAAAAGTTAAAGGTTGCCAAAGAGGACTAGCTGCCAAGATGCGCGGATTAAACATAGGTATCCTGCCTTATTGGCTTATCATATTATGATCAAAATAATAAAGTTGGCATCCCCAAATCGGGGCCTCTGTCGTTTCATCTCATATTTTCTGAGCATGAGTCTTGATTAATTGATCATAAGGGCACTAGGGGGCTTCCAACTGAATGAGTTTAGCTTACAAAACCCTTTTGACCCGGTGAACTGCCACATTATTGGTTATACCTGCCTGTATGCTTGATGCTACTCCGAACAAGATGACCCGCCATACTCTTGACAGTCAATCTTTTATGACCCTGGACTAGTCAAGGTTAAAACAGCGGTTTAAAGTCATGTGAGGGCCAGCTTACTGATAACGAGGATAAACCAAGGCTATTAAGCCAGCTTCATTGAAACTTGGTTAAACCTGCCTGTTTGCAAGATGCTACTCCGACCCCATGTATTCTCGATAAGTCAATCCATATGGACCCTGAACTTATCCAGGTTAAGACACCGATTGGGTCATGTGAGAGCCGGCTTACAGAAACCGAGGATAAACCAGTGGCTATCATGCTAGTTTCATTGAAGTAAGACTCGAGCCTCAAAAGCCAGCATTTTTATACTCTGTTATCATACACATATATCATCATATATTGCATCATACATTGCATCATCATAGCATGCATCATATATGCATGGATATACTGGTTTATATTGCAGGAACCGGTTTTCAAACCGGGTTACATTATTCAAATCTTTAATAGCCAACATGGCTGGATTTTCATTATGGTTATCATAACTAGTATTGGATGATTGAGGTTTTCAAAGCCCCTTCAGAATAATGGCTATTATTCCCTCGTCCAAAAATACCAGCTCACAGCAGGGAGCATGGTTCAACATTGATATGCAAAGCATTCAGCAATATCGTCCAGACAGTGTATAATATTTATTCTACAATGGAAGGAATAGTCCCGAGTCGCTGCAGGCACATGACCCGGCACTTGGGGGTTACATTATTCAAATCATGATTATATCAAGTATGCAAGTCCCATGTCACTGCAAGCATGCACCATGACACTTGGGGGCTAATGCGAGATCATTTTTAACTCGCCTCATTAAAGACCCGACCCATCACATAGTGATGAGCCGGCCCTTGGGGGCTACCAATTGCTCCTATCAAAAGTTCAAAGTACACAAGCCTTTATCCACTATATCTAAGGTGACCCGAAGCCTGGGGGCTACATCATATGATGTTATTTTCAAAGAAGTACATGTAAGTCCCAGCCCAGTATTATCTTACTGAGCCAGCCCTTGGGGACTACAGCATTCAGTTCTTTACCAAAGTCATAAGGTCTAAATCGGAAGATCCGGCCCATCACATACTGATGACCCGGCCCTTGGGGGCTACACTGGCTGAAATTTTATGAGTATAAGACAGTTACAAGTCCCAGGTTGCTACAGGCAAGACAACCTGGCACTTGGGGGCTACACATGTGAAGTACAAAATGTTCAGTTTATGACTGGTGACTTAGATGAACAACCCGGATTTCTCCAAGGTTGCAGCATTTATATTGAAGCAAGTCTTAAGCTATCACTTTGTTCTACTCAAGACTTGGGGGCTACAGATGAGGGAGAACACCTTCAAAATTTTCAGTGTTGAGCAAACCAGGTCTCATATTTTTTGAGGAAAAAAATTGCAAAGATTATCTCCTCCAAACTATTCGGATAAGTCAGCACAACATCATTTGGATTTATTCTTTATCAAAGTCTGAAGCATGAAAGTTGGTTGAACATCAGACAAATTTCTTCATTTATCAAGCCAAGGCGTTTTTAAGACAGCTCAAAAATATCATAAGGGTTATTTTTTCTGCAAGGAGCCAGCGTCAGTTTATTGATATGACAGAGATTCAGATTTTTAGGGAGCTGGTCAACTGGTCTTTTTGAGTGAGCCGGTCCCTTTATGGATTCTTATTTCAGTAGTTTAGCATGAATAAATTCAAAGCTAACCTAGGGGCTAATGTTGGGGATATTCCCCACGACCAAGACCCGGCTCATAAGGATAAGCCGCCCTGAGGCTTAAGTCATTTCTGGGCTTAAGTCGCCCTGACATTAAGTCATTTCTGGGCTTAAGTCGCCCTAATGTTAAGTCATCTCTGGGCTTAAGTTGCTCTGATGTTAAGTCATTTCTGGGCTTAAGTCGCCCTGACGTTAAGTCATCTCTGGGCTTAAGTCGCCCTGACGTTAAGTCATCTCTGGGCTTAAGTTGCCCTGATGTTAAGTCCTCTATGGACTTAAGCAGCCATCTTAACCAGCCAACTTAACCCGCCATGATGAGTCCCGAAGATGAGTCCTAAAGATAAGCCGCCCGGCAGATTGTAACCCGACAGACAGTTGTAACCCGGCAGACAGTTATAACCCGACAGACAGATCCTAACCCCCAATACTTAGCCATGAAAATGAGCCTCCTGGAGATAAGAAGCCCAGGCGTTAAGAAGCCCACGAAGAGAAGCCCAGGGTTAAGGAGCCCGCGAGAAGAAGCTAGAAATAGACTAAGTCCTAATCCTACTAGGACTCTACATGTAACCCACCCCCTTCAACTTATATAAGGAGGGGCAGGGTTTTTACAGGTTAAGATAGTCAGGGCTTAGATAGACGATCAAGTCTTTGACAAGATCAAAGTAGATGCTCTCGAGATAGAGGTAGCGAAACACCGCCCTTGTAACCAAGATCATCATCATCAATATGAATCAAGCAGGATGTAGGCTTTTACCCCCACCGTGAGGGGCCGAACCTGGGTAAAATCTCGCGTCTCTCGTCCCGTTCAATCCCGTTCAAGCTACCACTTAGATGCGTTGGCCTCACGATTAAGTCCTCACACTAGGACATCTGCCGTGACAAAACCACGACATGGAGTGCCTTATTTGGCTTATTTAACTCTGGGTGAGCTTCAGAGGAGGAACTCTTAGCTCGGCAGATCATCCGGCGGTCTAAGTCCATCACAATTGTCAATGGCGAGTTACATAGATGCAGTGTGATTGGCGTGTTTCAACATTGTGTTTCTCCTGAAGAAGGCCGGGAGATTTTGCAAGAAATTCATGCAGGAGACTGTGGTCATCATGTCGGGTCAAGATCTTTAGTGGCCAAGGCTTTCAGACATGGTTTCTACTGGTTAACCGCTCATGCTGATGCAGAGGACATTGTTCGTAAGTGTGATGGTTGCCAGAAATTTGCATGCCCAGCTCATGTGTCGGCTCAAGAATTTGCGGATGATCCCAATAACTTGGTCGTTTGCAATCTGGGGGCTTGATATGGTCGGGTCGTTTAAAAGGTCTAAGGACAAAAGGACTCACCTTTTGGTTGCAGTTGATAAATTCACCAAGTGGGTTGAAGCAGAGCCAGTCAGCAATTGTGATGCAGCGACTGTAGTACAGTTAGTGAAAAAGCTGATCTTCTGCTTTGGTTATCCTCATAGTATCATCACTGATAATGGGACAAATCTGTCTAAAGGAGCTATGAAAGAGTTTTGTCAGAGGGAACTGTTGGGGAATGTTGCATGGGAAACAAAAAATTTCCTACGCTCACCAAGATCCAATCTAGGAGATGACCATCTACGAGAGGAGAGATTGGATCTACATACCCTTGTAGATTGTTCAGCGAAAGCGTTAAGAAATGTGGTTGATGTAGTCGAACGTCTTCGCGATCCAATCACGATCCGTCCCGCGAACTCCCGATCCAAGTGCCGAACGGACGGCACCTCCGCGTTCAACACACGTACGGCTTGATGACGCCTTCACCTCCTCGATCCAGCGAGCGATGGTGAAGTAGTAGCTCGAGTCCTCCGGCAGCATGACAGCGTGGTGGCGGTGGTGGTGGTGGAATCTCAACAGAGCTTCGCTAAGCACTACGGAGAAGAAGATGGCTATGAGGGAGAGGAGGAGCAGCACCGTGGCACTAATAGATCTGTATGGGTGCGGCTGCCCTCTCTCTACCTCTCTATATATAGGAGAAGGAAGGAGGGGGTGGTGCCCCTAGGGTTTCCCCTAGATGGGCGGCGGCCAGGGCAGATGGGATCTCCCCTAGGGAAACCCTAGGGTGACTTGCCTCCCAAGCCAGGTGGCGCCCCCACCTCCCCTGGTCACGTGGGAAAGGGTAACAGGGGTGCACAGCCCCTTAGAGGGCTGGTTTGCCCCCTCCCCTTGGCCCATGGGGCCCCCCAACACTTGTCGGGACCCCCCGAAACCCCTTTCGGTCATGCTGGTCATCACCCGGTACCCCCGAAACACTTCCGGACTCCAATACCCTTCGTCCAATATATCAATCTTCACCTCCGGACCCTTCCGGAGTTCCTCGTCATGTCCGGGATCTCATCCGGGACTCTGAACAACCTTCGGTAACCACCATAACAACTCAACTATGCTTATATCGTCACCAAACGTTAAGTGTGTAGACCCTGCGGGTTCGAGAACTATGCAGACATGACCGAGACACCTCTACGGTCAATAACCAATAGTGGGACCTGGATGCCCATATTGGTTCCTACATGTTCTACAAAGATCTTATCGGTCGAACCTCGATGTCAAGGATTCAGCTAATCCCGTATGCAGTTCCCTTTGTCTATCGGTATGTTACTTGCCCGAGATTCGATCGTCGGTATCTCCATACCTAGTTCAATCTCGTTACCGGCAAGTCTCTTTACTCGTTCTGTAATACAAGATCCCGTGACTAACTCATTGGTCACATTGCTTGCAAGCTTATTGTGATGTTGTATTATCGAGTGGGCCCTGAGATACCTCTCCGTCATACGGAGTGACAAATCCCAGTCTTGATCCATGCCAACTCAACAGACACCCTCGGAGATACCTGTAGAGCACCTTTATAGTCACCCAGTTATGTTGCGATGTTTGGTACACACAAGGCACTCCTCCGGTGTCAGTGAGTTGCATGATCTCATGGTCATAGGAACATATACTTGACATGCAGAAAACGATAGGAATAAACTTAACACGATCATATGCTACATTCATAGTTTGGGTCTTGTCCATCACATCATTCTCCTAATGATGTGATCCCGTTATCAAATGACAACTCATGTCCATGGCTAGGAAACCATAGCCATCTTTGATCAACGAGCTAGTCCGGTAGAGGCTTACTAGGGACATGTTGTTGTCTATGTATCCACACATGTATTTGAGTTTCCGGTCAATACAATTATAGCATGGATAATAAATGATTATCATGAACAAGGAAATATAATAATAGCCACTTTATTATTGCCTCTAGGGCATATTTCCAACAGTCTCCCACTTGCACTAGGGTCAATAATCTAGCATTACATGGTAATGAATCTAACACCCATAGAGTTCTGGTGTTGATCGTGCTTTGCCGTCGAAGAGGTTTAGTCAATGGATCTGTAACATTCAGGTCCGTATGCACTTTGCAAATGTTTATGTCTTCCTCCTTGATGTAATCGCGGATGGAATTAAAGCGTCGCTTTATGTGTCTGGTCCTCTTGTGAAACCTTGGTTCCTTGGCTAGAGCAATGGCACCAGTGTTGTCACAGAACAGAGTCATCGGGTCCAGTGCACTGGGCACAACTCCAAGATCTGTCATGAACTGCTTCATCCAGACACCTTCCTTTGCTGCCTCCGAGGCAGCTATGTACTCCGCTTCGCATGTAGAATCAGCTACCACGCTTTGCTTGGAACTGCACCACCTTACCGCTCCCCCATTTAGAATATATACGTATCTGGTTTGAGACTTAGAGTCATCCGGATCAGTGTCAAAGCTTGCATCGACGTAACCCTTTACGATGAGCTCTTGATCACCTCCATAAACGAGAAACATTTCCTTAGTCCTTTTCAGGTACGTAAGGATATTCTTCACCGCTGTCCAGTGATCCACTCCTGGATTACTTTGAAACCTTTTGGCCATACTTATGGCAAGGCTGACATCCGGTCTTGTGCACAGCATCACATACATGATAGAGCCTATGGCAGAGGCATAGGGGATGACACTCATCTTTTCTCTATCCTCTGTAGTCGCTGGGCATTGAGTCTGACTCAACTTCACACCTTGCAAAACAGGCAAGAACCCCTTCTTGGACTGATCCATTTTGAACTTCTTCAAAATCTTATCAAGGTATGTGCTTTGTGAAAGTCATATCAAGCGTCTTGATCTATCTCTATAGATCTTGATGCCTAATATGAAAGCAGCTTCTCCTAGGTCCTTCATTGAAAAACTCTTGTTCAAATATTCCTTCACGTTTTCCAAAAGTTCTATATTGTTTCCAATCAGCAATATGTCATCCACATATAATATTAGAAACGCTATAGAGCTCCCACTCACTTTCTTGTAAATACAAGCTTCTCCGTAAACTTGTATAAACCCAAATGCTTTGATCACCTCATCAAAGCAAAGATTCCAACTCCGAGATGCTTGCACCAGTCCATAAATGGATCGCTGGAGTTTGCACACTTTGTCAGCATTCTCTGGATCGAAAAAACCTTCTGGTTGCATCATATACAACTCTTCCTTAAGGAAACCATTAAGGAACGTTGTTTTGACATCCATCTGCCATATTTCATAATCGAAAAATGCAGCTATTGCCAACATGATTCTGACGGACTTAAGCATCGCTACGGGTGAGAAAGTCTCATCATAGTCAACTCCTTGAACTTGTGAAAACCCCTTTGCCACAAGTCGAGCTTTATAGACGGTGACATTACCGTCCGCGTCCGTCTTCTTCTTGAAGATCCATTTATTCTGAATGGCCTTTCGCCCTTCAGGTAATACTTCCAAAGTCCATACTTTGTTTTCATACATGGATCCCATCTCAAATTTCATGGCCTCTAACCATTTGTCGGAATCCGGGCCCACCATCGCTTCTCCATAGCTCGTAGGTTCATCGTTGTCCAACAACATGACCTCTAAGACAGGGCTGCCATACCACTCAGGAGCTGTACGTACCCTTGTCGACCTACGAGGTTCGATAGTAACTTGATCCAAAACTTCATGATCACTATCATTAGTTTCCTCTTCAACTGACGTAGGTGTCATAGAAACATCTTTCTGCACTGCACTACTCACTGGTTGAAGTAGAGGTTCAACAACCTCATCAAGTTCTATCTTCCTCCCACTCAATTCTTTCGAGAGAAACTCTTTCTCGAGAAAGGACCCATTCTTAGCGGCAAACACTTTGCCTTCGGATCTGAGATAGAAGGTATACCCAACCGTCTCTTTTGGGTACCCTATGAAGACGCATTTGTCCGCTTTGGGTTCGAGCTTTTCCGGCTGAAGCCTTTTGACATAAGCATCGCAGCCCCAAACTTTAAGAAACGACAACTTAGGTTTCTTACCAAACCATAGTTCATACGGTGTCATCTCCACGGACTTAGATGGTGCCCTATTTAAAGCGAATGTAGCTATCTCTAACGCATAACCCCAAAATGATAGTGGCAGATCGGCAAGAGACATCATAGAACGCACCATATCCAATAAGGTTCAATTACGACGTTCAGACACACCATTATGCTGTGGTGTTCCAGGTGGCGTTAACTGTGAAACAATTCCACATTGTCTTAAGTGATTGCCAAACTCATAACCCAGATATTCTCCCCCTCGATCGGATCGTAGGAATTTAATCTTCTTGTTACGATGATTCTCAACTTCACTCTGAAATTGCTTGAACTTTTGAAATGTTTCAGACTTATGCTTCATCAAGTAAATATACCCGTATCTACTCAAGTCATTGGTGAAGGTGAGAAAATAATGATATCCACCGCGTGCATCAACGCTCATCGGACCGCACACATTAGTATGTATGATTTCCAACAAGTCACTTGCCCGTTCCATTGTTCCGGAAAACGGGGTCTTAGTCATCTTGCCCCTGAGGCATGGTTCGCATGTGTCAAGTGATTCAAAATCAAGTGACTCCAAAAGTCCATCAGCATGGAGTTTCTTCATGCGCTTTACACCAATATGACCTAAGCAGTAGTGCCACAAGAAAGTGGTACTACCATTATCAACTCTACATCTTTTGGCATCAATGTTATGAACATGTGTATCATCACTATCGAGATTCAATAAGTATAAACCCCTCACAATGGGTGCATGACCATAAAAGATATTACCCATATAAATAGAACAACCATTATTCTTTGATTTAAATGAGTAACCATCTCGCATTAAACAAGATCCAGATATAATGTTCATGCTCAACGCAGGCACTAAATAACAATTATTTAGGTTCATCACTAATCCCGATGGTAATCGAAGAGCGAGCGTGCCGACGGTGATCACATCAACCTTGGAACCATTTCCCACGCGCATCGTCACTTTGTCCTTCGCCAGCCTCCATCTATTCCGTAGTTCCTGCTTTGAGTTGCAAATGTGAGCAACCGAACCGGTATCAAATACCTAGGCACTACAATGAGAGTTGGTAAGGTACACATCAATAACATGTATATCATATATACCTTTGTTGACGTTGGCCCCTTCTTGTCGGCCAGATACTTGGGGCAGTTCCGCTTCCAGTGGCCAGTTCCCTTGCAATAGAAGCACTCAGTTTCCGGCTTGGGTCCAGCCTTGGGTTTCTTCACGGGAGGAGCAACTGTTTTGCCACCTTTCTTGAAGTTTCCCTTCTTTCCCTTGCCTTTCTTGAAACTAGTGGTTTTATTCACCATCAACACTTGATGCTCCTTCTGGATGTCTGACTCAGCGACTTTTAGCATCGCAAACAGCTCGGAGGCTAACTTATTCATCCCTTGCATGTTATAGTTCAACACAAAGCTCTTGTAGCTAGGTGGTAGCGATTGAAGAACTCTGTCAGTGACAGCCTCTGGCGGGAGCTCAACTCCCAACTCAGCCAGATGGTTGTAGTACCCAGACATTCTGAGTATGTGCTCACTGACAGACCCGTTCTCCTCCATCTTGCAGGCATAGAACTTATCGGAGGTCTCATACCTCTCGATCCAGGCATTCTTCTCAAAGATAAACTTCAACTCCTGGAACATCTCATATGCTCTATGACGTTCAAAACACCTTTGAAGTCCCGGCTCTAAGCCATACAGCATGGAACACTGAACTATTGAGTAGTCATCAACACGCGACTGCCAGGCATTCACAACGTCCACAGTCGCTGGAGGGGGTGTGGCACCAAGCGGTGCATCAAGGACATAAGCCTTTTGGGCAGCCGTGAGGATAATCCTCAGATTACGGGCCCAGTCCACAAAGTTACTTCCATCATCTTTCAGCTTAGCTTTCTCTAGGAACACATTAAGATTCAGGGGAGCTACTGCGCGAGCCATTGATCTACAACATAAATTTGCAAAGGCAACTTTAGACTATTGTTCATGATAATGAGTTCAATTAATCATATTACCTAAGAACTCCCACTCAAATCAACATCCCTCCGGTTGTCCGAGTGTAACACGATCCAAATTCACCAACCCAAGTCCGATCATCATGTGAGATGAGGTGGTTTCAATGGTGAACATCTCCATGTTGATCATATCAACTATATGACTCGTGTTCGACCTTTCAGTCTCTTGTGTTCCGAGGCCATGTCTGTACATGCTAGGCTCGTCAAGTTTAACCCAAGTGTTCCGCATGTGCAAAACTGGCTTGCACCCGTTGTATGTGAACGTAGAGTCTATCACACCCGATCATCACGTGGTGCTTCGAAACGACGAACTTTCGCAACGGTGCACACTTGGGGAGAACACAATTTTATCTTGAAATTTTAGTGAGGGATCACCTTATAATGCTACCGTCGTCCTAAGCAAAAATAAGATGCATAAATGGATTAACATCACATGCAAATCATAAGTGACATGATATGGCCATCAACTCGTGCTTTTGATCTCCATCTCCAAAGCACCGGCATGATTTCCATCGTCACCAGCATGACACCAAGATCTCCATCATCGTGTCACCATCGGGGTTGTCACGCCAACCATGCTTCTACTACTATTGCTACCGCTTCGTGATAAAATAAAGCATTACATAGCGCTTAATGATCGACACGCAGGTCATACAATAATTAAAGACAACCCTATGGCTCCTACCGGTTGCCGTATGCATCGACATGCAAGTCGATATAAACTATTACAAACATGATCATCTCATACATCAAATATATTTCATCATGTCTTTGGCCATATCATATCACAACATACCCTGCAAAAACAAGTTAGATGTCCTCTAATTGTTGTTGCATGTTTTACGTGGCTGCTATGGGTATCTAGCAAGACGATTCTTACCTACGCAAAGCCACAACGGTGATATGCAAGTTGCTATTTAACCTTCTACAAGGACCGCCTTTGTCGAATCCGATTCAACTAAGGTGGGAGAGACAGTCACCCGCTAGCCATCTTTATGCAACAAAGTCACATGTCTGTCGATGGGACCGGTCTCATGTACGTGGACATGTAAAGTTGGTCCGGGCCGCTTCATCCCACAATACCACCGAATCAAGAAAAGACCAAGAAAGGAAGCAATCTGAATATCAACGCCCACAAACCCCTTTGTGTTCTACTCGTGATGTCATCTACGCATAGACCTAGCTCTGATACCACTGTTGGGGAACGTTGCATGGGAAACAAAAAATTTCCTACGCTCACCAAGATCCAATCTAGGAGATGACCATCTACGAGAGGAGAGATTGGATCTACATACCCTTGTAGATCGCTAAGCAAAAGCGTTAAGAAACGCGGTTGATGTAGTCGAACGTCTTCGCGATCCAATCACGATCCGTCCCGCGAACTCCCGATCCAAGTGCCGAACGGACGGCACCTCCGCGTTTAACACATGTACGGCTTGATGACGCCTTCACCTCCTCGATCCAATGAGCGATGGTGAAGTAGTAGCTCGAGTCCTCCGGCAGCACGATGGCATGGTGGCGGTGGTTGTGGTGGAATCTCAGCAGAGCTTCGCTAAGCACTACGGAGAAGAAGATGGCTATGAGGGAGAGGAGGAGCAGCGTCGTGGCACGAATAGATCTGTATGGGTGCGGCTACCCTCTCTCTACCTCTCTATATATAGGAGAAGGGAGGAGGGGGTGGCGCCCCTAGGGTTTCCCCTAGATGGGCGGCGGCCAGGGCAGATGGGATCTCCCCTAGGGAAACCCTAGGGTGACTTGCCTCCCAAGCCAGGTGGAGGCTTGCCTCCCAAGCCAGGAGGAGCCCCCACCTCCCCTGGTCACGTGGGAAAGGGTAAGGGGGCGCACAGCCCCTTAGTGGGCTGGTTTGCCCCCTCCCCTTGGCCCATGGGCCCCCCCCCCCAACACTTGCCGGGACCCCCCGAAACCCCTTTCGGTCATGCTGGTCATCACCCGGTACCCCCGGAACACTTCCAGACTCCAATACCCTTCGTCCAATACATCAATCTTCACCTCCGGGCCCTTTCGGAGTTCCTCGTCATGTCCGGGATCTCATCCGGGACTCCGAACAACCTTCGGTAACCACCATAACAACTCAACTATACTTATATCGTCACCAAACGTTAAGTGTGTAGACCCTGCGGGTTCGAGAACTATGCAGACATGATCGAGACACCTCTACGGTCAATAACCAATAGCGGGACCTGGATGCCCATATTGGTTCCTACATGTTCTACGAAGATCTTATCGGTCGAACCTCGATGTCAAGGATTCAGCTAATCCCGTATGCAATTCCCTTTGTCTATCGGTATGTTACTTGCCCGAGATTCGATTGTCGGTATCTCCATACCTAGTTCAATCTCGTTACCGGCAAGTCTTATTACTTGTTTCGTAATACAAGATCCTGTGACTAACTCATTGGTCACATTGCTTGCAAGCTTATTGTGATGTTGTATTACCGAGTGGGCCCTAAGATACCTCTCCGTCATACGGAGTGACAAATCCCAGTCTTGATCCATGCCAACTCAACAGACACCCTCGGAGATACCTGTAGAGCACCTTTATAGTCACCCAGTTACGTTGCGACGTTTGGTACACACAAGGCACTCCTCCGGTGTCAGTGAGTTGCATGATCTCATGGTCATAGGAACATATACTTGACATGCAGAAAACGATAGCAATAAACTTAACATGATCATATGCTACGTTCATAGTTTGGGTCTTGTCCATCACATCATTCTCCTAATGATGTGATCCCGTTATCAAATGACAACTCATGTCCATGGCTAGGAAACCATAGCCATCTTTGATCAACGAGCTAGTCCGGTAGAGGCTTACTAGGGACATGTTGTTGTCTATGTATCCACACATGTATTTGAGTTTCCGGTCAATACAATTATAGCATGGATAATAAACGATTATCATGAACAAGGAAATATAATAATAACCACTTTATTATTGCCTCTAGGGCATATTTCCAACAGGAACACATCCGGCTTGATGTTTCATCTATGGCTCATCCACAGTCTAATGGCCAGGCCGAGCGTGCTAACCAGGAGATATTACGAGGGATCAAGCCTTGACTCATGGTTCCCTTGGAGCATACTCCGGGTTGTTGGGTTGAAGAGCTTCCTGCCGTTCTTTGGAGTATAAGGACTACCCCCAACAGATCAACAAGCTACACGCCGTTCTTCATGGTTTATGGCGCGGAAGCGGTTCTTCCAAGTGACATCCGTCATGACTCGCCTCGAGTGGCAGCTTACGTTGAGGCAGACGATGAGACGGCTCGACAAAATGCTTTGGACGCTTTGGAGGAAGAACGTGATCTCGCGGCGGCTCGATCAGCAATTTATCAGCAAGACCTACGTCGCTATCCCAGCCGTAGAATTTGGAGCCGCACTTTCCAGGAGGGTGACTTAGTGCTCCGTTTGATTCAAGATCAGACAGACATGCATAAGCTTTCACCTCCTTGGGAAGGACCCTTTGTGGTTAGCAAAAACCTCAACAACGGGTCATATTATCTCATCGACATACGTGAACACAATAAGTCACGCACCTCTGAAGACGAGACCAACATGCCCTGGAACATTGCTCATCTTCGGCCTTACTACACTTGAGCCACTGGCTCCAGTCATTGTACATACCTATACCATGTATATATCTTTTTTATGATCAAATATAATAAAGCTGGCATCCCCGAAACTCGGGGCCTCTGTTGTTTCGTCTATTATATTGGGCATGAGTCTTTTATTTGTTGATCGTAGGTCACTTGGGGGCTTCCAACTCACTGAGTTTAGCTTTCAAACCCTCTTGACCCTGCAAAAATGCCACAATACATTGGTTAAACCTGCCTATCTGCTTGATGCTACTCCGCAAAGGTGACCCGCCGTACTCTTGACAGTCAATCTTTATGACCCTGAACTTGTCAAGGTTAAAACGGCGGCTTAAGTCACGTGAGAGCCGGCTTACAGAAAGCGAGGATAAACCAAGGCTATCATGCCAGCTTCACTGAAGCAAGACTTGAGCCTCGAAAGCCAGTCTTTTTGTCGAGCCTCGAAAGCCGACTTATAATTCATTCAATATATATACAGGTATTGTTTATTTCTGTTTTTTCAGGAATTTTTTGGCTATCGATCACATTATTACAATGACTATAAGTCTCCGGGTCAAAAGAATTCCGGGTTACTTGTAATCAGCATTTATCGACCATGAGTCACCGGATTATAACTCCGTAATTGCGTTTCAATGACTATAAGTCGCCGGTGGACAAATCGTCGGGTTATTTCACACCAATTATAACTTGGTGGATTTTTTGCAAGCATAAGAAGTTTCTGCATTTACAAGTTGTTACAGGCAACTTATCAGACATAAGTACAAGCAATAGTTGTACGATATTAAAAACAAGACATCCAAGGCAGGTTATCCGAACGCGTTGGTCTACATTCATCATCAGACTGGTGTTTGATCAAAAGTTAACGTGCATGAAGGCAAATGGTTCTCATTAGCAGGAGCTCTGTTCTTACAGTAGAACCAAGTCTTGACCCATCCTTTAGGGTGACTCGGTAGAGTAACTGGAGGGAAGGGAACATCTCTCCGCCTTTGAATTGAGACCCCGCCAAGTTCTAGGCTGGGGCCATCAGCACACTCAGTTTGATGTAGAAAAATTCTCGGAAGATAGGAACGGTGGGCTCGATTTGCAGATACACTTCACAGAGGACTTGAAATTGGCACAGGTTGGACACAGAATTTGGGGCAAGATCTTGAGGATGAAGATTGAAGAAATTTAAGACGTCCCGGAAGAATTTTGACCCGGGTGGAGAGAAGCCTCTAAGGAGATGGTCTGTGAATACCACAACTTCCCCTTCGCCGGGTTGAGGAACATTTTCCCCTTGAGGAGGAGCTCGCCAGCCGATCACCTCTTGAGCCGGTAGAAAACCCTGCTCTCGGTAATCATTGAGCATGAGTTGGGAAACATGGGAAGCTACCCAATTGCAATTTGTGGTTTTCGCCATGATGAGCCGCCTAAGTAAGGTTAAGAACTGCAGAAGTATGAATGGCGGGTTATTTATGAAACGACAAACTCGCCTGGTGAATTATGTGATAAAAGGCAGTACACGGACAACTATTGTTAAAGATAAGTCAACATTATTGATTATAATGGGTGAGTCGCCTAATAGGTAAGCCGGTTTAACCACAACAATTTCTAAGCATGGCAGGTTACAAGTATAAAGATGAGTCGGCGGACATAAAGGACGCCTTATTTCCAAATGGGGATCTATAGTTTTCTGCTAAGTGTTGATAAACAAGTTTCTATTGGGAGTGCCTACAATTATGGATCTACAGATAGTTCAAAAAATAAAAGTAATTGTTAAACCTAAGATGAAGCCCTGTAGCAGTGGTTGTTTAACCTACGAATTCTTGAGGGGATCTAAGTTTTCTAGATACAAAAATGGTGCTATCGCTAGCTCCGCTATATTTCTATGAGGAAGTTCATCAAAAACTAGATCTGGACTGGCAATGGTGATGAAGGGATGATGAGCTCCGACGAACTACAATGGAACTAATGCGTATCTGAAGAGAGAGAGAGAGAGAGAGAGAGAGAGAGATAGTGTACCTGACTGCTGCAGAGGGCGGCAGAGGTGTTCAACCGAACTCCGACGGAGATTGGGAGGCGCCGCGGTCCTGGACGGGTCGGCCGGCGGCGGACAGATTGAAGCGGCGCGGCGGCGCAACGGAGAGCTCGGGACTGAGGAAGAAGAAGCGACGGGGGCGAGGTAAAAGTGAAAAGCAGGGCCCCCCGCGTGTATATATAAGGCGAAGAGATAAGAGTAAATGACAGGTGCGGAGACCAAGGAGGCATCGTAACTTTCGGAGCAAAGGACCCCTCGATTTTCGGGCAAATGGATTGGAATAAAGATTCGCGATGATGTCATCATGGGTTCCCAGGATTTTTGGAGGATGATGTCATCAATTAGAAGATATGAATAATAACAAGTTGGGAAGTATCATAAGGCGGCATTTCATGATCCGGGAAAGATGCATGTTTGACCAGAAGACAAGCCGCCAGATTATAAGGTCGGAGATTGACATGAACGAATTCAAATCAATCTGGGGGCTAATGTTGGGGATATAACCCCATGATATAACTGCCATATTGGGTCAGGTCATCCCGGTGGCGGCTTAGGAGCATGACTCAAGGCGGGCCATGGCGCCCAGGTGCAGGACCAGCAGGGCGGACCACCGAGTGGGCCGACTCAAGGCCCAGTGTCCGAAGATGGCGTCTCGTGGCCTGGAAGGCAAGTCGCCCGGAGTTTCCTTGTTCAGAGAACAAGATAAGCTAGAAACAGACTAAGTCACGGATCATAAATACGACTTGGACTCTTGTAAGCCCAGGGCCTCGACCTGTATATAAAGGCGAGTCCCTGAGGCAGATAGAGGAAGGGACAATCGATCAATAACTAGGTCAAGTGAATCCGCTCCCTTATAATTGATCTTCCAGTAATAAACCATAAGCAGGATGTAGGCTATTACCTCGATCGTGAGGGGTCGAACCTGGGTAAATCCGTGTCTCTCAATTCCGATCAACCCCGACAAGCTAACCGCCCGGTTGCGATGGCCTCACGACTAAGTCCCCACACTAGGACATCTGCCGTGACAAAACCACGACAAGGCGCGACTAGGAACCTTTTATTTACCGTTTACCATTCCACACATGCATATGAGTTTGCCACTGAATCGCATATTCCAGGATTATAGCAGTTATAGCATAGAATATAAACTCTTAACTATGAATATGAAAATATAATAATACAAATATTATTGCCTCTAGGGCATATTTCCAACCGCCTAGACATGCGTGTGAGTACCCCCCCCCCCCCCCAAAGCCGCACAGACACATGTGCCTGGCATCAACCGAAAAATTCCGTTTGTCGCTCCGTGCAACACTTTGATGGGCAAACACATACAAATGAGCGCACTAAGGTTAGCCCACATTGGCGATTGTTGTATCGTCAGTTTTTCCTTCTCCGTTGTGTCCTAAGTGTTTTAAGGTGGGTTTCTTCGTAATTTTTTTGTTTTTTCCTTTTTTTTCTCATTTTTCTTTTTCTATTTTTTTCTATTTTAAAGTTAATTTTTATGAACACACGAACAATTTTAAATACATGACCATTTTTGAATGCATGATCAATTTTTAAAACTACATGAACATCTTTTATACTATAGAACTCTTTTTCAAATACTTGTTCAATATTTTTCAAATACTTGTTCAGCATGTTTGAAATACTTGTTCAACATTTTTCCAATGTTTTTTGTAATATATGTATTTAGAATATTTTAAAGTATGAAGAAAAGTACAAAAAAATGTAAAAAAGAAAACATACAAAAAAGGAAAAGGAGGTTGTGGCCTCCCGCACTCGTGGGCCAGCCCAGCTCGCTCGCCCCTTCAGCGTGTGCGAAGCTAGACTTGCTGAAGGCGAGATATAGAGTATGTTTGGGACTGCTCCGCTTCATCCAAATCAGTTTCACTCCACCAAATTCACTTTGGAGCAGTTTCATATAGAAGTTGTAGCACTATCAAAGAGAATGTTTGGCTTTCATCTAACTCCAGCTTCAAGCATGGGAAATTAGGTGAAAATGATCTATTTGATTGGCTGACTAGGGAGAAACGAATGGGTATCCACTTACTGGTGGCAGTGGTGGGTAATTTCCCTCCAACTCCAGCTTCCAGAGTTTTTTGGAGCACCCCCGAAGAGCTTCATAGAGAACTAAGAGTTGTACCCCAGATTCTAGTTTTTTTTCGAAACGACATATCGTGAAGCTATCCCATTTGGCTTGTGGCTTTTAAATCGGAGCTGAATTTTAAGCAGCAGAGCAGTGCCAAACAGACTCATAGGTGTGCCCTGGTGACCTATGCACCAAATAAGGGATCACCGGCTGCAGCCCTGAACGAAACCCTCATGTCTCGTAAAAACTGGTGGAGGAAGTAACGCAAGCAGCCCACGCCAAACTGGGCTGGCCCATGAGGCGTACCCACGCGTTTTGCCGTGAACTGGACGCGGTGAGCGTCCAATAGAAGGATCTCTCACCTCAAGTCATACTCGTTTATCCAAAATCACTAATGGAGAAGTACTCCTTTCAAAGATCACTCCCCCCTCTCCAGTTTACGACAAGTGGCCACTTGTCGCAATCTGGGACACTTGTCGCAACTCGGGAGTTTTTCCTTTTTTTCGTAGATCCGTTTATTCAAACGTTTTATCTTTTAAACCGTGCGTCCAAATCTCGAATCGTTTTCACCGTTGGATTCCTTGCGTCGAGATTTTAAAAACTAGATCCCATATTGATAGGTTTTGATGAATTTTTTTTTTACGAAAAAACCAGACGAAAAACCAAACCTGGAGCACTTTTTTTCCTTTTCGGAAGCCGTTTCCGACAGGCACGACCATGGCTCTCGGGAAAGCAAATCCGTGCCTCTCATGGAAGAAAAAAAAACGTGTTTTTTTCGTTTTCGAGAGGCACGACCGTGGATCTCGCGGAAGCAAAACCGTGCCTCTTACGGAAGAAAAAAAAAGAGAAAATGCGTTTTTTCTTCCGTCCGTGCCACTCGCGGAAGTAAAATCGTGCCTCTCGTGGAAGAAAAAAAAGAAAGGGTGTTTTTTTCCGTTTTCGAGAGGCACGCTCTCGTGGAAGTAAAACCATGCCTCTCGCGGAAGCAAAAACCGTGCATCTCACGGAAGAAAAAAAAAGAAAACATATTTTTTCCTTTCCGATAGGCACGTGCCTGTCGTGGAAGAAAAACCATGCCTCTCATAGAAAAGAAACATGATTTTCTGCGCAAATTTGTTTTTTGAATTTTTTAATAAAAAATCTAAGAAAGACATGTGAAAAACCGAAAAATCGAAAAAAACCGTCTAGAAATCCGAAAACGCGTGCGGAAAAATAAAAATAAAAACAAAATCCGGAGGGAGCCCTAAGAGCGCGACACGTGGCGGTGGCTGAGAGTGCTCCTCAACTAGTTGCTCTCATTATTCCTGGATTTATTTCAGGATTTCCCGCGATGCGCTTTCAGCGGGGGGAGACGCTCTCCGTCGACGACGAGGCGCCTACGGTGACTTCGTAAATTTCAAGATGACATGCCAGCTCAATCTCTCGGAGGAGCTCATAGGGATAGGGTGTGCGTGTGTGCGTTCAGGGGATAAGTGTATGCGCGTATGTATGAGCGCTTGCGTCTGTGCTGATGTAAAAAAAAAATAGATGCTCTCTCGTTTATCTAAAAAAAACTCAAGTCATACTCGCCCTAAAAAGAAGAGCCATACTCACCGACCAGAGATCGCCGGTCATCTCCCCACTTCGCCGGCCACCAGCCCCGCTCGACCCCTTCCCAACCAACGCATCCACTGCTCCTCCAGCCGGGCAGAGCGGAGGCGGCCGCTCGCGCGCGACGGCGGATGCCGGCCACCTCCCCAGTCCCCACTTCGCCGGCCACCGCCCCCGCACGAGGTCGACGGTGCACGCCCGCCTCCTCTTCACTTCTCTGCGGACGTCGCTCACCGTCTCTGTTGCCTGCCGATCTCACTTCACCATCGACAACAGGCCCGCGGTTAGTGCGCTCTGTTTATACATTTTCTGCTAGATTTAATCCATCTACCTGCTTCGTTCTCTGTCTTGTGATGTGCGATGCCGTTTCTGTTAATTGAGTTCAAATTCCATGTTTTTTCTGTCTCATTCTCTGTACCGCTAATGCCTATTCAAGTCAGCAACGCATGTAGAAGCACACATCAACCACAATTTAATGAGTTCATAAGTAGATGCATATTGCCAGGAATACCTTGAGGAACAGGTATGATAAAAAGAAAGCAAAAAATATCCTTACCTTGAGTCCATGTTCTCCATCCCATAGATTGAACCTGTGTCTATACTGAACTTGTTTGCCATTGATTGAACTTGTGTGCATTTGCATACTAAGTTCCATATCAAAGATTCCGCAAGATCTCACTCACAAATCACTGCTGAGGGATCATCCTTGTTTATCCAAGGCTAGAGTTGACACCCATATTGACGTGACCAACTTGCTGAACATGTTCCTTATTTATACGAGCAATGAGGGTTTTGTCGATGAGCTTGCTTAGTACTGCCTCCGTAACTACATATAAGACGTTTTTGCAGTTCAAATGGATGACATGGGCAATAGTAATTAGTGAAACTGTATTGCTGCAGTGGTTCTATCGGGCATTGGACATGGCCTCATGGATAATAAGATGTTATTACTGTTCTTTTTAATATTATTTCCTGTTTTCTGAGTCTTGCAATCAGAGTCGGGCTTATACAGCAGAAAAATCTTGAACTTAAGTCGTTGAATGGTCTTTGTGAACACAGATCGATATATGCTGTAGGATAGATGACACAGTTTTTTTTAACCTGAGATGCATGCCTAAGGTTATTGCAAGTGGTAGCTACTGTGAGAATACTGCTATTTCCTGACAAGAGTTAAATTTGTGCATCGCTGTGATACGCTTGGTAGGAAGAATTGATATCTAATATGTTGTGCTAGGTTTTTATTTGTATCCCAGCATATAAGGTTTGCATGTAGATATGATGTTAATTTCTCTCCTTTCATCCCCTTATGCCATTCGCCTTTCATCCCTTTCCTGAACATTTATGCATCATCGCCTAAGCAAACAGTCATCTTTCCAACACACTTAACTAAGAACACATGCAGTTATATCTTTCATCTTTCGAGAGCACTTGACAATGGTTCATATAGCATTGTCTTTACCAAATCCACGGTTTCCTGAACATGAGAACTTTCTTAAACACCATGTCTATCAAAGTATTCCAATCTAAAAGGTCCACACAAAATTTTATGGAACTGGAGGTCGAACTCAACATATAAATGCAAATTATAATCATGTTTTTTTTACCATTCGCATCGATATACTGATGCATTATATGATGTCTAATGCTTTCATACAACAATATATTGTTTAAGTGGAAACCATGATACTTCGTCCACTCATTAAAGAACTCTATCCAGCTTTTGACCAAAGATACCATCACGAGTTTTTGGATTACATGTATGAAAAGGAAATGACATCCGTATATTTGAGATATAAATACTTCAAATCGTACCTTCATTTTTTTTCCTACTAATGGTAGAAGTATTGCAGAAAATTTAGTGATTGAAGCTGCATATTCTTGACTTTGAAATGTAATAAGCACTATTATTTTATTTTCTACCGATTGTGTACCAGAGATTTGGGACTAAAATCATAAGCAAAAGGACTGAATTGAATGTTGAAAGTTGTTACGAGAATCCCAAATCTCCACTCTGCTAAATCTGCAAATCCGTGATCCGCTGGGGTTTCCAGGTCGAGTGAAAAGCGTTCGGCAGCCAAACCCTCGCTCCGATCAGTAGGCTGGGCTGACAAGTGACAACCCATTTAGCACTGATGCCAGCCCGTTCGCGTGGAGAAGCTGGCCAAGGTCAGCGTACTCGATTCGGGATGAGCTTGGGAACAGAGGAGAGGCCGGCCGGCACCGATGGTGAGGACCACCCCGTCATTGTGATGCTCGGCTGGGGAAACGGAGGTGTCTGGGAGGTTTAAGGCGAAGCGGTGGATCGATTTTGTGGGTTTACAAGAAGGCACACGTGGTAGGAGGGGGTTGGTGACAACAGGTGGATCCGAGGGTCACCTGCCGGAGCGGGAGGACGGTAGTGATGCTGGGCTGTGCTGGCATGAGTGTCGCTCTTCCTTGCACGCGTTAGCGAGCTAGGGGCGGTTCAGCCGTGGGTGAGAACTTGGCTCGGGGCACGTCAGGAGCAGGATGGCTGGAGGTCCGAAGAGAAGCTCGTGGCGGCAAGCTTGGAGCTTAGGCGGCGGCCTCGATCATCCGTCCATCCTCTCACGCCGGCGGCTGTTCCTCTTCGTTTCCCAGAAGACGAAGGGCACCGGCAAGCAAACCGACAAGAGTTGTACGGGCATTTTTTGTGCCGCTTTGAGAAAGAAAGGAGAAAACAGGCGCCGAACCGGTACGCTGTTACTTGGCGGTGGCAGCACTTCGTAATCTTTTCAACTCCACTGAAAACGATTCCCTGGATCCAGGAAAATGTCACTCCACATTTTTACTCTGTGGCACTGTTGAAACGATTCCCTGGATCCAGGAAAACGTTTGGTCGGGCTCCACCGAGTAGGCTGAGCACGGAGCTGGAGAGCTTCCGAACAGGCCCTTATGGTTTATAATACAAGTATTATGCCATTGTTTCTATTTGTTCTGCTTCTACATGTTCATTCAGTTGGTTCTTACATGCAGAAAGGAACTGATGAGCTTCACTGAAAAATCTTTATAAATCCTTTCTTGGTCATATAATGAAGAAAAATCTTTATAATTTTTTTCTTGATCATATATTGAAGAAAAATCTTGATAAACGGTTTCTTGGTCATTTAATGAAATTTGAGTTCTTACCTGAGGGTGATTGCACATGAAATGCCTAGTGTCCATTATCAAGCATTACCATAGCATATTTTAGATAGCCTCCTATCTGGATGACTTCAATTTTGTGAACCATGTCATTATCTGGAAAGCCTTACACGACCAATACAAACTGTAGCTCCACCAGATCCAAATGCTCCTCTTTGGAACATGCTCGAGAATATTGCATTAACACCTGAAGATGCACCTTTGCAAGCCAGAGTTTCAAGTTCATTGTAGCTTCCTTATAAGCATGGGTGAGGATTACATCTCACGTTGGGTGTTGAATCATTTATCCAGTGATGATCCTGCTGATGGACGTACTGATGATCTTATTGATGGTCATACTGATGATCCTATTCATGGTCATACTGATGATCCTGCTAATCTTTAAGTGATTGTTGATTGCAAAAGATACGTACATGGTTGACAGAGTTTCCTTTTGGTGGACTTCTGGTTATGTGATTGATGCACTATTGTGTTCAAACAATCTAAAGTACTGATCTGGCAGGAAATGTGACTTTTGGACATGTTAGCGGTAAACAATCTAAGTACTGATCTGTTCAATATCTTCAAGGTATGATGTAAACTGAGACCTGAAATGTAATGATAATTGGATCTGGTTATGTATGGTCTCATCTGATTATTAATTCACTCCTGTGATACGTGACCAACAAGTGGTGAGTGTAACCCAGGGAAAAAATGAGCCAAACACTGCATGGAGCTTCTATCCACAGGGGCATATCTTCAGGACATCAACCAAACACGGCCTAGGATTATTTGTGTGCCTTCCTGGCCAATTTGTTACGCATGCTCAGGTTACTCTCAGGCAGGGAATATTCTCAGGCACGTTGCTCAGGGTAGTAATCAAACAGCCCCTGAGTGATTCATGCAGCCTATATTGGCAAAAATAGCTACTTCTCAGTTTCTTTCCGAGAATGGCATTTCTCTGTTTTCTTCATCCTTTGGTGATGATTTCATATTTCGTGGTTTCATATTAGTCATTTCTCAGCTGTTCTGTCTTATCTTGTATTACTTTGGTCATTTTTTTGTACTTGTACTCACAGTATGTGTTTCCAATGCTGATACTGCAGTATGGCGGCCAGACGCAACATTTCTTATTCTGTTCTTCCTACGGAGGACAGGGATGAGGACAATATTGACCGTCGGTTCACATACACCCCAAAATCCTTGAGGAGGATCCCATGGAAGTCGATTGCTCTAGCATTATTCCTCCTCCTCCTGGGAAGCTCTCTTCTGTTCCTTTCGTATTTTATATTCACAGGTCACATGGAGGGTGATAGCTCTCAGGTGTATGGTCTATTGTTCTTGGGTATCCTTGCCTTTCTTCCTGGTATGTCAATTATATCGCTTCAGTTTCCGTATTGAGATTGACATGCCACTGTTTCATCTTCCAGAGTGAATAGTCTTATTCAAATTATTCGATGAATATTCCTATAAAAACAATGGCCACTTTCATACGCTTCCTGTAAAAACTTCTTATGTAAACAATGGCCACTTGCACCACTGGAGTAATTAAGCATGGTGCAGTTTTTTCAGTTCTCATTACATATGTATATACTTCCTATAAAAATAGGACCCCTCTAGCTGGCGACCATTCGCCAGCTAGGGGTGGCATTTCAGTTTTAGTGTTTCTGGGCATGGCATTTTTGCAAATAGCATGGCATTTGTTTAATTTTAGTGCTGTTTCATCCAAAAACTGCCACCGTCAGATCTTGATCGTGTGGCGTGTGGGGCGTTCCTGGTGACCATTCGCCAGGTAACATTAGCACAAAAATAATGTGTCCACTTGTATTGCTGGAGTATGTGTGAGACAAGGCTTACTGTTGATATATAACTGTAACTGGTCCACTTGTATCTATAGGCTCTTCCATTTTAGACGAAACAGGCCTGTTTTCGCATCTCAATTATTATGCTGAAAACAGAACTTTTCCCATTCTTCTGCATCTCTACTGTTACGCTGGAAACAAATTATCTACTCCCTCCGTTCCTAAATATAAGTCTTTCTAGAGATTTCAAATGGACTACCACATACGGATGTATATGGACATATTTTAGAATGTAGATTCACGCATTTTGCTCCGTATGTAGTCACTTGTTGAAATATCTAGAAAGACAAATATTTAGGAACGGAGGGAGTAGCTCTTAAGCATCTCATCTATAGAACTGTTCCACTATCCAAACGAGTATATAATTCGTACATGTACATATTTACATTGCTTATGCAGGATTTTATGAGACCCGAGTTGCATACTATTCATGGAGAGGAGCACCAGGGTACACCTTTGCGTCCATTCCAGATTATTAGCCTTCTATTTTAACTCATCTACTGGCCAGTAAAGATATTGAACAGCAAGAACAAAAATATGAAACTTCGTCACGAATGGGATGAGCACGTGTTGTTATGTTAGTACTACAAATAGTTAACATGTAGGCGAAGCCACCTTCTGCTGACTATTGTCACATAACGATGTTGTTTCGTCAGGCAGGCAAGACATGTGCTGCAGAGCTAAAGCTGCTCTCTTGTGCTTTGCTTTGCTTGTTCATAGCTATGTAGATTGGTGTTTTGGAGTTACTTTAAGATATTTGTAATATGGTTTTAGTATGTTAATCTATAAATATATTCTTGGGGCTTTGTTCTGTTTTGCTTGCTGAAGAGACTATATATTACCCCTTATCTTATTGTGGTTTCTGTGAATTGCATTATCGTGTTTGTACTTTGTTTGGACGCTGACACTTGAACTGGTATGTAAGTGTGCCAATCCTAAGCAACATTGTTATGCATTTTTAGTGTAGGACAAAGATTGTATTGCATTATTTGGTTTCAGATGACCTGCTGCACTTGTATTCCTATACAACAGAATTCGCTGGTAAGATCGACACGCATCTGTATGTTGTACAGTAAAAAGGTAAAAGATTGCTTGTTTTCTTTCTTATCCTGAAAATGCAACACACAGTTTATCTACTGTGCTGAGCATGCTAGGTTTGCCATTCTTCTGAACCCTATAATGCTAGAGCGATTATGTGGCGCATCGGCTTGGAGGGTTTGTCTGGAGTCCATAAAAACGTACTCCCTCCGTAAACTAATATAAGAGCGTTTAGAATACTAAAATAGTGATCCAAACACTCTTATATTAGTTTACAGAGGGAGTACCCTTGAAAAAGTACGAGTTTCATCTCATGGGTTAATTACCTGCATTTGTACAGCAAGTTTCATCCGTAGTTGACGCTTTAGTGGCTGGCGATGGTTTAACTGTCGTTGTCATGATTTAACCTTCGGACAATCTAACGTGTGCTACGAGTCTTGTCATGGAAAATTTCCCTGCAGAGAGACGACGGGACCATCAAGTTCAACAGCTCATTTTGACACAGACACGCACACATGGGTTAGACCAAGTTATCAGTACTGATGCGATCACTTTCTACTTTCTACTAGTACCAAATATAGTCCTGCAAACAAACAAAAAAGAAATCTATTCTAAAGGTTTCTTTCTAAAGCTGCATTGACGATTGGCCACATGGGAGACTGGGAATCAAACCAAGCAATTGACGATCAATCGGTTGCTGTTGATCTTCATAGCTGTCGCAGCACGCACACCCTCTCTGATGTGGTCGTCTCCGATGGCTCAGCATGGCGAGATTGGTCGAGAGGGTGATGGACTTGTCCAGGAAAAAACGGGATGCAGGCTGCAACCGTGTCAACGCCCCTTTGGAATGGAAAAGAAAAAAAGCCATGGCATCGAAGAAAATGATGCCTTCAAGACAAGTGCCGAACCAGCTCCGTCCACGGCCCACCGGCTACTGTTCAGCGTGGAGTGTCTCTATACCACATGGGTGAATACAATATGAAGCTCACAATTCTGTGCCACATGGATCGTCCAATATCGCTATCATCAAATTTTTAGAGGAGTCCCGGATCTGCTCTTCCTGTAATAAGTGCGCCAAGCAATGCTGTCCTTGATCGACAGATCAATGCATGGTTCAGTTTTTTAAAATTCAAGGCGCCGGCGGTGTAGCCGCCACCACCCACCCACCAAAGTCTGGCAATCGCATTCAGCCATTGACCCCGCTGGGCAGAGCAAGCGAGCTTCCTCCTCCCCACGCGGCCACGCCCCCCTACTAGTGGTAGTGGTAAAGGACACCGTGCGTGGTACGTCGTCGCAGGCAGAATCCATCACGCAGAAAAACAAATGCTACACGAGGGAGGGCCCGAGAAGCCACCCTGCAGCGTTAACTACTCGCCCGGCACGGCACCACTCGTCGGCAGGCAGCCCCTCGCTCCTCTCACACCCCGCGTCGTTGACTACTACTCACTGAGCAGAGTAGCTTTTGGGGCGCGATCCAGGAAGCCAGGAACCGCAAGCAGGCGCCGCGGCGGCGGCTCGATCGTGAAGACAAGAAATGGCCACCGCCCTCCGCCCTCACCGGCTCCCAGGTGCGCGCCCGTGGAACCCTCCTCATCCTGCTCCTTTCTTCTCCCCGCTCAAAACCATTTCGACCCGTATGTTTGATTCGGTTTATGCGGACTTGGATTTCATCCCAGGATTTTTTTCTCACGATGTGATTTGGTTCTGGTTGTGCTGTTATTCAGTTATTATTCTTGTCCAGTCCCAACTCCCAAACCAATCCAACAGCTCCTGAATCCTCAGAGTTTTCTTTCTTCTTTGGAGATGTAGTACATGCCTAGCTTGTTAGTGGATGCAGTTTCAGATAATAGATGAACAGAGAGACCATAGGTGATGACAGTAAAAAGAACGTGAGATCATTCCCAAACGGATCGATAACAATGAGGGGCTATCTTTATCTATCCGTGGAGCTGGATATAGACCGCAAAATCAATTTTGGTTAGGCGTCAAGTCAACATCGCCTATTCGCGTTGGGCCGTCGGTCCAGGGTGGATAAATGCAGGGCAGAACAGTGTAGGTGGGCATGCTTGTGTTGGTGGTACCTACTTGCAAATAATCATTTTATTTCCATGCAACGTTGTCAATAATTTTTGCACCAACGATATTATTAATAAGCAATCTAATCTGAGGTGCTGACAAATTTGCAATTTAGACTCGTTAGTATTTCAGTTAAAATTTTCATCATTCTGATTTCTGAATTGTGGCGCTGCAAACATTAAATTGTCAAGCTGACAGTACCTACATTGCATTGCAGCAGTCCCGGAGCAAGCTTCTTCATTTCATCGCTTACCAAAGAACAGAGTCGCTGTCACTGGGCGTAGGAGCTTCGCCGCCAGGGCCGGCTCGTATCCGGGCAACGTGGGCGTTCCGAAGCAATGGTACAACCTCATCGCCGACCTGCCGGTGAAGCCGCCGCCGATGCTGCACCCGGGGACGCACCAGCCGCTGAACCCCGGCGACCTGGCCCCTCTGTTCCCCGACGAGCTCATCAGGCAGGAGCTCACGGAGGAGCGCTTCATCGACATACCCGACGAGGTCCGGGATGTCTACGAGCTCTGGCGCCCGACGCCGCTGACCAGGTAAAGAAAAGAGCCTGTGCTTTTCGTTTCTGGATGCTGTTGCTGTCGCGATTCAGGGGAGCGTGGAGTGAGGTGTTTGCGGTGGTGGCATGGCAGGGCCAAGAGGCTGGAGAAGCTGCTCGGCACGCCGGCGAAGATCTACTACAAGTATGAGGGCACGAGTCCGGCGGGGTCGCACAAGGGCAACACCGCCGTGCCGCAGGCGTGGTACAACGCCGCGGCGGGGGTCAAGAACGTGGTCACCGAGACCGGCGCCGGCCAGTGGGGCAGCGCGCTCTCCTTCGCCAGCACCCTCTTCGGCCTCAACTGCGAGGTGTGGCAGGTGCGCGCGTCCTACGACCAGAAGCCGTACCGGAGGCTGATGATGGAGACGTGGGGCGCCAAGGTGCACCCGTCGCCGTCCGACGTGACGGAGGCCGGCAGGAAGCTCCTGGCGGCGGACCCGAGCAGCCCGGGGAGCCTCGGGATGGCCATCTCCGAGGCGGTGGAGGTCGCGGCCACCAACGCCGACACCAAGTACTGCCTCGGCAGCGTGCTCAACCACGTCCTGCTGCACCAGACCGTCATCGGCGAGGAGTGCCTGGAGCAGCTGGCGGCCATCGGCGACACCCCGGACGTCGTCATCGGCTGCACCGGCGGCGGCTCCAACTTCGGCGGGCTCGCCTTCCCCTTCATGCGCGAGAAGCTGGCCGGCAGGATGAGCCCGCAGTTCAAGGCCGTGGAGCCCGCGGCGTGCCCCACGCTCACCAAGGGCGTCTACGCCTACGACTACGGCGACACGGCCGGGCTGACGCCGCTGATGAAGATGCACACCCTCGGCCACGACTTCGTCCCCGATCCCATCCATGCAGGTGTTGATCACTGCAACTCCGGAGCACTCTTATCTGTCTCTATTAACTGGCTTCCTGCTCTGTTTACTGATGCAAGCCATTTTCTGCAGGTGGGCTTCGCTACCATGGAATGGCGCCTCTGATCTCCCATGTGTACGAGCTCGGGTTCATGGAGGCCATGTCCATACAGCAAACTGAGTGCTTCGAAGGTACTGCTAATGAACTCAATCTGTTGTTCTGACCAGTGATCAGCTTTTCTTAAACGATATAAGATGAAACTGCATCTCTGAATTTTGCTGTTGAATTCTCGTCTCTTGACCATGTATCTGAACTCACTCAGACATTCCTTGTCTTCGTTGATGAATTATCTGCAGCTGCATTACAATTTGCACGGACTGAGGGCATCATCCCGGCGCCGGAGCCGACGCACGCCATCGCGGCGGCGATCAGGGAAGCGCTGGAGTGCAAGAGGACCGGGGAGGAGAAGGTCATCCTCATTGCCATGTGCGGCCACGGCCACTTCGACCTCGCCGCCTACGACCGGTACCTGAGAGGCGACATGATTGATCTCTCACACTCCTCTGAGAAGCTCAAGGAGTCTCTGGGTGCCATTCCCAAAGTTTGATGTTAGAGGTTCGGAGATTGACAGAAGAACGGTGTGGGAAGTGGGACTACAATAAGATGAACAATGTGGCGCTTTCTTGGTGCATGGCACACATAAGTTTGATCAATAAAAGATGTTACCTTTTGGCTACTGCTCCCTCAATTCTTGATACATTCCATCCTAGTTTTTTAAATTTTGTTTGAAAAATATATTTTTTTCTAACTTTGCACCATTGCCCCCACAATATAAGTCCCCATTTGGCTATTACACTGTCATTTCTTAGGGCTCATTTGGTAAAAAAAAATCTTAAAGAAAATTATAGGATGGGAATACTACAACCATTTTTTCTTCTTCAAGAAATTAACCTGTAAATTCCGGTAGGAAACATCCATTTGCTCTCCATTTTTGTAGGAGTCGAAATGTGGGATAAAACCACATATATATTAAATTAAATTTGAGATGTCCGAGGCAAGCTATTCCTCTAAATTTCTTAGAACAACCAGATGGCAACTTTGTAAAATCCTTGTGTTTCTTTAGAAACACAGTGCAACACAGACGATCACAAACACGTATATACACTTGCCACTATGAATGCATGCATGCACATTCTACCACAATGAGCAGATCCCAAAGACTGAGCTGACGAATATTGAGATTGACGAAGTTACTACAAGCGTCTTGCTATCGACGGAAACGTCGCCTACCATTCGAAAAATATTTCGCCTTTACGAGACACCAAAGCATCTAACCTGAGGTTGATCCCTGGTGGACTGGGGTTCGGCTCCTCTGCACTTGAACTATCACTGTACGGGTACTGTAGCTTTAATATCTATCATCCATTATAATCTGATGGTTCTCCTTCCTCCTCCTTAATCCTGTTAATCAATGGAAAGAAAAACCATTTTAGCCGTCATGCGGCCAGTAGTTCTTGGGGCACCAGCCGTGGAGGGCATGGCAGTGGTTGGTTGAGTCGTTCAAGGAGTGTGGTGGCCCAGGCGCGTGCTTGTTCCCTCGTCCGGCTGATACCTTCCTCCATGTCCAGGTCGCTCGTGCTGCTCCGGAACATCGCCGTCGTCGTCGCGTTCCTCGTAGCGATCGGTGGGAGGAGCCTCCAGGTCGCCCTGCTGCTCGTGGCGCTGGCTGTCGCGGACTCCTTCTCCCCTGCTCTAAGATCAACAGGTGCACAAAAATTTCGCGCCCTAAAATAATTTAGCGCTACACTGTAGCATTTTTAGTGCGCCGGACCCAACATTGCTTTAGCAGATACCCAAAAACGCGCGTCCAAAAGAACACGCAGTGTAAATTGTGAAGCGCGCGCAATCCGGCGCCTCAAATTTGCAGCTTTTGATAGCGTTTTTGCACGCGCACTGTTTTACAGCTTCTGCTGGAGCTGTCCGGCGCCCAAAAAACTCGGATTTTAGCGCGCGGCCCAGTTTTTGGACGCCTGTTGGAGATGCTCTAAAAAGCAAGCCTCCCTCCTCAACCAGCAGAATGGCGACAGGAACAGATGGAAAGAAATGAGAGCCTTCCGATTAGATTAAAGGGCAGATTATGCAAGTAACTGTACCGGTGCAGTAATAACATGGCTGCAGAGGAGCCGAACTCGGTGAACTGAGGGTACCACTGCCATCCTAGTTATTGAACTACAAGTTGCTTATCTATGTTTTCTGTTCCTATAGCTATCAATAAGCTGGTCAATTCCTCTAGTTTTCCTATTCCTTCCTAACATTATGGGTGTTTTTTTTTTCAAAAATGATGGGTGGGGTTGGCATGGGGACTAGTGCACCCGAGTTAAATTATCCTATTTATAGATGTTGAAAATTATTAAAAAGATCATGTATTAGTTGTAATAAGAATTCATCAAAATGAAAATATCGAAATTCAAATTTGAAACAAGTATGAGAAACAAGAATTTTCATTTATGATAAAGAAAATGGCTCGATTCCAAGACCCAATTTGTAACACTTCCTCCGATATATATTAATTGTCGCTGATTTGTACTAAATGAACAACAATTAATATAGATCGGAGGGAGTGTCTATAATTCACATCATGATTTTTCTTTTTTACGATATGTATTTTAAAAATTCAAATAAATTTTGACCTAAAATTTTATACCAGCGGTTTTTGAAAATTGGGTCATTTTGAAGATTTTTTTTAAAAAGAAAAAACCCATTAACAGTCTTTTTTTTAGAATCGACAGCCATTTTGTGGGTCGGTACCTAGGCGGCAAAATTTCGTGTTTTGACCCTTTTTGCTAACAAATTCAGGATCTGACCCCTGTTTGAAAATATTTCGGGATCTGAACCTTTTCCTACCGCCAAACCCCTTGGCGGTAGGCAGGAACCCTACCGCCAAGCCCCTTGGCGGTAGGCTGTTATACCCTACCGCCAAAGGGGTCTGGCGGTAGGCCCTGGGCACGCTCTGTGTTGGAAACTTAGAACTTTTTGGCGGTAGGGTGTCCAACCCTACCGTCAAGGGGCATGGCGGTAGGCTATTATACCCTACCGCCAAGGTGCCTGGCGGTAAGAAAAAGGTCAGATCCCGATTTTTTTTCCAATAAAGATCAGATCCCGAAATAATATACGAAAAGGGTCAAAACACGAAGTTTAGCCACCTAGGCCGGCCCAGAAAGAGAATCTTTCTGACACTAACCTCTCGTCCAAGCCCTACAAGCCCAGGGACATATTAAAAAAGAGGACAGGCCTCTTCTTAGAAAAAAAAACAAAAAACAAAAGAGGACAGGCCTAGCGGAGAATCGAGGGTTTCGGCTTCCTTGTCATCTCGCCGTCTCCGACGCCGGCGACCCGGGAGCGAGACCTCCAACCTCCGTCCTGTAGCCGGCGGCGTATTTCCCCTTTCCGTCTACCAGGTGAGGGCACAAAACTTTGCTCTTTTACGGTCTTGTTCCGAACGGAGTGACGCTGACGTCGTTGTGGGCCGGTGCGTAGGTATGAAGAGGGCCGCGCCGTCGGAGGAGCCGGTGGAGCTCTCTTCCGGCGACGACCTGTGCTCGGATTCCGACGATGAGGCCGGGAACGGGAAAGGCGAGAACTCCTTCCGGCTGCCCATGTCCTCCAAATCTGCAGCTCCAGCAAAAGGTGAGAGCTATTTCGGTCGTTTTTTGTTGTCAAAAGAATCGATTTGCGCGCTCATTAGAGTTGATATAACGTCTCCGACTCCTTGTTATGCTAAATTGATGTGATTTTAGCTTGTATTTGTCCAATGGCTCTAAGATGAATTAAACAATTATAAAATTTATAGCTTTTATTTGCTTATATTGGTGCGCACAAGGCACAATTTAGTCTATGCACAGCGTTTGTTCTTAGGGGTTCGCTATTTTGCCTTCTTGGAGAAGCAACAATGTTGGGGGTAATAATTCACCAAAAGTCCAAGAGAATTGATTTCCTGCCTAGGATTAGATATTGGGGGTAATAATTCTGCACGCACCTAACAAACTGGCTTAGATGTTAAATTGTTATGACTATCTTTCTTAAGTAGTTGTGTATTGAACCCCCACTTTAGCAACATATTGTATAGGTCCATTTTTTTTTTTGCGAGAAGTATAGGTCCATATTTGAACATGTTATATTGATTTCATGTGATCGAGTGAATTTTTAATACTGTGCCATATATAAATGTTTTTTGCTGTCATGTAATCATGAGCTATTGCAAGTGTTGTGGAGTTATTGCCTGTTTATCATGTATATTTATCTTTTTAGTATTTTGTATACTTGAGATTTGGTATCCAGATGCCGCTTATCTTGTTTGTTACCATTACTAACAGAGGAATAGCTTAGGTTGTGTCGGAAATAATAGTTTTTGTTACACACTAGGACATACGCTAACTGATTCTGATCAGCCTGGACTGGTAACCACTGTAGCATGTTTTACTGGGCGAGGCCAATGTCTGATTTTTGTTTATTCTTATGTGAGGAGAGTGATATCTAATTAACATGCTATTTTTCACAATGTGTTTTGGGTTCATTCAGTGATAAATTTGTGCAAATGGAAACATGCTTATAATAATTATGCATACAAGATTCTTAATTTCGTAATGTTCACCCGGGCAAGAAATCTCAGTGTTTCTTAAACCTGTTTGCTTCAAGTTGTATACTGAGTTGGGGCCTAGCCTTGACCTTCAGTGCTGCACCTTCCTATATACCAATGGAATAAACCAGAAACTAGTGTCAGCAAAAAGGTTTCAAGTCATGTTTCTGTCCTCAAACATTGCTTGAGATCCTGAGCTAGAGTTTGCACTCACCAGCCATGGACAGTAGAGATCTGCATTGGATTAGCTCCTGTGGTTTTACGATTATATGTTTTCTGCATAGAGTTGCATATTTGTACTCTTACTATTATGGGATAATACTGCAGGTGCATTGATCAGGAGGGCTGAAATGTATCAAGAGTACATGAAGCACATCCCAATTCCTGATCACTGCAGCTCCTTGATCCCATCCACATCATGGCTGGGACTCGGAAGATCGGTGAAGCAGTTGTATGAGCAGCCCTTGCATTACCTCACCAACATCCTCTTGAGACAGTGGGATCAACAGAGGGTTGGGAGCGATAATGAGCATCAGCCTCTGGATGCTATCATTCACCCTATGAAAGCTCAAGCCCTCATTTGGGCCACTGAAGAAGTCCATAGGCTGACCACCTCTAGCGACCACTTAGAGAAGCTCTGGGCCAAAGACCCCATGTACCATGCTTACATAGATCCAGTGTTCCCTTCCCTAAAGTTGCATTAGCAAACATCGCAAGTTGGACCGTCTTATCCTGTCTATTTTGTTTCTGACTGCTGTAATCTGGCACATTTTGGTTGTTAGCGAAGTAATATGAACCATATATCACTTGATGTTAAAAGTACGATATGTGATGGTCAGGGTCTCTTTTAACGCTGCTTTTAGCTCTCTGAACAGCATCTATGTTGAAGAAGAAGAAACCTGGTGGTGTGGATTTCAGTGCTTTGAGCCGGCATGGGTATCGTGGCGGACCATCTATACTGACAGTTGCTCCTCCAAAGGTTGAACCTAACTGGACTTGGTCCACTGGGAAAGATCGCAACGAGAAGGAAGTTCTAACCGAGTCTTTTGAAGAGCGGGAACACACAAGGGCTGCGGTAACCGAAGGAGAGAAGCTTATCGGTGTGATGAACCCCCAACCAAGGCAGACCGAGAAAGAGAAGGATGCTTCATTCTCACAGAAGGAGAAGCGGAAGAGAGACCGCGGGCAGGCCAGCAGGGGTAAGAACTACGTCGAGGAGGAGAAGCGGCTCCTGAGGGGGAGTGGCGTCTACTCTGGCTTTGATACTTGACAGCGTTCAGAACAAATGTTATCTTTCCGTGTTAGCTTCCATCGTCACTGTTAGTGTGTCTGCTACTGTAATTTTGATGCGAAGGTGACTGGGCGGTCAGTGGCGGCAATGCTTATTCATCTATTACCTATCTGGCTTTGTGCCGGTTTAAACTTTTGACATGCCTACTATTTTGCCAGAGCAGTGCGCCCTTTTCTGTGTAGTCCTGTGTCCATCTTAGGCTATGATAGATCCTGCGAACCAGCTTTGCGGCAATGTATCATAGCCATTCTTACAGGTGAGATCTGTGTGTTATGGTGAAGTGTTTTTTTCTCTTTCTCTTTTCTGTCTCGGAAGGCTGAAGTGGGTAAACCACAAAAGCTGGTCAACTCAATGAACTCGTCGATAAAAAGGTGTATATATCCACAAAAGGCACGGTGTTCTTGTGTTCTTGCTAATGAAATTACAGGCAGAGACATCAAATGGTATTGGATCATAATCAGGCGTTTTCGATTTTCGTAGAGACTGGCATCAAATGGTATTGGATCAAAATGAGGGAGGCGATTTGTAGCACGCAGGTGGGGGGGGGGGGGGGGGGGGGGGGGGGGGGGGGGGGGGGGGGGGGGGGGGGGGGGGGGGGCATTGACCCCATCTCTCATGCCTTTTCTTTTTCTTTTGGACTTTCAAATTTAAATCTATCATATCTTTTGAACCAAAAGTGTAATTTATGTTTAGTTTGCATATCGAGGTCTTTGAAATAAGACCACTTCCAAATATTTTTAATACTTCACAAAGTTTCGCCCGCTAAAACTAAAACTAAAATTGCGCAGGGAATTGCAAGGAATCAAATGAGTTTGCGGATCGCGGGGCAATTCTCCAAATACCCGCACCTGCGAGCCCTTGGGAATTTCTCCAAACGCTTCATGAGGTGTCGTTGTGCCGCACATGAGAACAATCTGCGGAATCTAAATGGAGCTTTGGTCCATCAATCTCTTCTACCTTCGCAAGATCCATCTCTTCTCCCGCTGCTATTTTCTAGGACTCAATTCTATTTGCTTGGTTTGCTCGAATATCTCATGAAGCGTTTCACTACGACAACAAAAGATAAAGAAACATTATTTGCAGGCATATATAAGTGTCATCCTGAGCTCTCACTTGAGAATGAAAAAAAAAAATGCTCTTGTGGTTCCTAGCCACACACTATTTGCAGGCATATATAAGTGGAGGGTGCATCCCAACATAAGTCAGTCTATACACTTTTTGCCCAGTGGTCATGCATAGATTGCATATCTTGGGGGAAAAGAAAAAATCTCCGCATAAGAAAAAATCTCAGCTAGTGTTTCTGCTTGCGGTCCACTTCATTCGGTTCGTCTGTGTCTCCCTTTTGCTATGGCAATGCCAATTCCATGCGGATTTATGAGCTGATCACGGACAATCTGTGAGATATCGTTCGTGTATCCATATTATCAACTAAAAACTTCAAGGTAAAAACACTAGCTGTAATGGTCCAGCTACCGAGCAGGATTTGGGTAGAATAATTTTACCAAATTTCACTCTACACATAAGATGTATAGGCTTCGACAAAGCTCCAGCGTGGATACATAACAGCCTGTGTACGTAGAGTGTATAACTAGGACATAGCTAAGGCGTTCGATTCTGTGTCCTGGGAATATTTACTGGAGCTCATGCAGAAGATGGGATTCTCAACGAGATGGAGGGACTGAATTTCACTGCTTCTTTCCTCGGCCTCCTCCTCCTGCATGCTAAATGGGACACTGGGGCCATCCTTCCTCCATGGCCGTGGTTTCAGGCAGGGTGATCCCCTCTCGCCTCTGCTATTCATCATGGCAATAGACCCACTGTACCGTCTGCTCGAGGCTGCCACAACTGAAGAAATGATCGTTGTACTGCCGGGCCGCGGCATCAGCATGAGGATCAGCTTATACGCCGATGATGCAGTCATTTTTGCAAACCCAGAGAAGGATGAAGTGGACACGCTGTTATTTCTGCTGAACTGCTTCGGGGAGGCCACAGGGCTAAAGCTCAACCAGGAAAAATCCTCTGTCATCCCAATAAACTGCGCTAGGCTACCGTTGTCGGAGGTGCTGCAAAATTTCGACGGCAAGTGTCAGATTTCCCGACAACTTATCTCGGGCTGCCGGTCTCTCCAAGAAAGCTGCGCCTGGTGCACCTTCAGTTCATCATCGATCGGGTGCGCTCGCGACTGGCGGGATGGAAAGGCAAGCTTATGAGCATGGCCGGCAGGCGGGTGCTCGTGCGCGCAGTCCTCACTACCCTGCCCATCTTCGCTCTGTCGGTCCTCAAGGTGCCAAAGAAGATCCTCAAGGAGGTGGACAAAACACGCCGGCAATTCCTTTGGGCCCAGGACGAGAACATAACTGGCGCCAAATGTAAAATGGCCTGGGATAAGGTCTGCTTACCTGTTGCCAAGGGGGGGCTCGGCATACTGGATCTTCCTCGTTTCAGTACGGCACTGCGGTTGAGATGGCTTTGGCTCGCATGGCAGCAACCGCGGCGGCCGTGGATGAACTTCCCGGCTCCATGCGACCAGGGGGATCGGGAGCTGTTTGCAAGTGCAACTTCGGTGCAGGTCGGCAACGGGAAAACAGCAAGTTTCTGGACAAGCACTTGGCTTGGGTCCGCGACGCTGTGCCGAGAATTTCCGAATCTGTTCAAACATACAAGAAGAAAGAACAGGACAGTGGAAGCTGCGTAGACAAATGATCAATGGATATGGGACCTGCGGCATGGAAACACGGCCAACATTGTCAATGAATTTTTGCAGATGTGGCGGAAGATTCAGAGGGCAGGCATAGTCCTTTCCCTTGAAGAGGACAAGATCAGCTGGGTGGCAGGAGGAGGAAGCTCGTATTCAGCTAGCGCTGCCTACAATCTTCAAACTCAGGGGGCTCCATCATCGGGAATCAAAACTGCAGTCTGGAAGGCCTGGGCTCCAGGCACCGTGAAAATGTTCGCTTGGCTGCTGCATCATGACAGACTGTGGTGCAATGACAGGCTGCAGCGGCGCGGATGGCCAAATGGATACTTCTGCGCCCTCTGCGTCAGAAACCTGGAGAGCTCAACGCACCTCTTTTGGGATTGCCCCTTCTCCTCCTTGATCTGGCAGACGGCGTCCACCAGGGTTGGCTGCGCAGCTTTGAAGGAGAAGCGGGAGATGCACCACGGCTCCCTCAGGCATTGCTAGAGGCTGACCGCTCTCACACCGGCGGGATTTAAGAAGGGCCTCAAGTCGATGTTGTTGATGATTACCTGGGAAATCTGGAAGGAGAGAAATGCTTGCATTTTCAGAAACAAGCTGCCGCAAACTGAAGATGTCCTGCGTGCCATCAGGGGAACCTTGGAACTGTAGCGACTAGCGGGTGCACGCTGTCTAGAGCCCCCATTTGGGGAAGATGTAGTGTCGCTGACGCGCTTTATTTCGGGTTTTTTCTTTTAGTTTTTGTCTCATCTCTTGTAACCATGATCACTTGATCACCACTGTTTCCCGCTTGCTTTCTCCTAAATCAATGAAGCCGGTAACCCCGGATCTTAAAAAAAAAAAACTGTGAATTTGCACTTGTCTGTAAAGGAATAAAATAAGTAATCAAAATATGATGCATAAAACTTAAGTGAATGATGTCTTGCAAGTGCACATGGCTCGATGTAGCTGTTTTCGAGGTAAGAGTACTGATCCCACGAAGAGCTGAGAAAATGGTCATTTGCCTCCATAGAGATTGATCACAAAGTGCCTGCAAGTTATCTTAGGGAAACTCCAACGCGCCGACGCATTTTATTCCCGCGCGTTCGTTTGGGTCGAAAGGGACAGTAAATGCGGCCCAACGCGCAGGCACAAGCAGACGGCCGTCCGTTTTTCCTCCGCCCGGGACGCATTTCCAGCCCAAATTTGGACGGGTTTGCGTCGTCGCGGACACAACACGGACGCGCGCGACGCCCGCCCTTTTCCTCCCCCTGGCCCACTCGTCAGTGGCACACCGGCCATTCTCCCCCTCCCTCATGCACACCCGACACTTCCGGCCACGCCGCTCTCGCCGCCGCCCACTTCCACCGGTTGGACGCTGCCCAGGCCGCCGCCTGCATCCACACACTTCTCCCATCTCCATGCCGCATCCAATGCCCGCTCTTGCCGGCGTTGTTGGCCTCTTTTCACCGCTGTCGTAGCACCTCCACGGCCATGCAACCCCCTCGCTTCCATGACCGCCTCCATTTCGAGAGGCATGCTGCCTGCACGGGGGATAGGCCCGCGGCTCTTCACCGGCCGCTACTCCACCACGCCCGCAAGGTGTTCAGTGTTTTGCCCGCAAGGTACCATGGATAGTGGGGATGAGTTCTTTTCGACGACTTCATGTGTTCATCGAACGATTCATCGTTGGATGATGAGGATTTTGTGGTTGCGACTATGGTCGCCATTGACCACATTACTAGGCAGCAGCCGAGGATTAGGGGATCGATCCCGGGCCATGCTCCGGCCTTGAATCACAACAGAGAGAGCGACCATTGCCTACTCTTCGCTGATTACTTTCAGTGCATGTCCTCACTCTTCAATCCCAAGCATTTCTTTCGCCGTTTCCGGATGGCGAGACATGTGTTCAACCATATTCGGGAGGGAGTGATTTCGTATGCAAGTAGGATTCCCTTGGAAAGATTGTCTTCTCCTCTTATAAAAAATGCACTTCAGCTATTTCGATGCATACATACATAATTTCCGGTGATCTTGTTGACGAGTATGTCCACATGAGTGAGTTGACATTCCTTGCGTCATTGTACAAGTTCTGTAAGGCTGTGGTAGCAGTGTTTGGCCAGGAGTACTTAAGAGAGCCAAATGCCACTGATACAACCCGATTGTTGGCGATCAATGAAGAGAGGCTTCCCGGGAATGCTTGGTAGTATAGATAGTATGCACTGGAATTGAAAGAATTGTCCATCTGCTTAGTAGGGGCAATATAAGGAGCATGTTAAAAGTTGCACTGTCATACTTGAAGCCGTGGCTTCACAAGATCTCTGAATTTGGCACTCTTTTTTTGGCATAGCTGGTTCTCACAATGACATTAACGCGCTTCAACGTTCTCCGGTGTTCGGAAGACTTGCTGAAGGCAACTTTCCAGAGGTCAACTTGGAGATCAATGGCGACCACTACAACAAGGGATACTACCTACCTGATGGTATTTATTCTCAGTGGTCAACTCTTGTGAAGACAATCTCCAATCCAGTAGGCGAGAAGAGGGTTAGGTTTGCCCAAGCATTACCTCGACCACAGTAGCAGCAACATGTTCTCACGCAGCACCTCAACGACGGCTGAGAGGGCGGCATGGGAGTCGGAGCAATAGGAGTTGCGCAACACGCATAGTTGACCTGTGTTAGTGACGTCCGACGTCGTGCCGGACTAAGTCCTCGCGGACCCCTACCTTGTGCTGGCCTGGTCCGAGGACCAGTCTAGGACCAGCGCGGTGATGTCCACGCGGCGTCGACATCGCCTCAACAACCAACTCATCAAGATTGGTGTGGCTGAGTCGCAGCGCGCCACCGCCCTCATTGCCAGCAAGGGAAGGCGGGAGGCAGGCCCCTACGCTCCCTTCCGCCACTGGAAGGACCACAACGACGATGACGATGGTGATGGAGCGGACAACAACGAAGGTCATGCGACGAGGTTAGGGTCCCATACCCGTCGTAGTATATTTAGTTAAACTTGTCAACTATCATCCGGTTTTAATGTAATATGTTGAACTTTGCGTGAACTAGGTTTGGTTTGCATGAAATTTGTCCTGTTGGTTCTACTCTCGTATGAAATGTGGGTGGACGTTCTGGCATGGAGTTGGGTGCCTGGATGCGTCCATGGAAGGATAGTCTATCCAATTTGCGGGATGCCATAGGAGATGCCCTTAACGGCTTAAATATAGCAAAAGGGCCTTGGAAATTTTCAAATTTTGGCATGGAACATGTGATGGTGTATGTTGAGCGTAGAAATTTTTTCACGGTCAAACAACGAAGGAATCGACACTGTGAATTTAAAACCGGCACATTTCACTTGAAACCACGATTCTTCGTCGGAGATGATCCTGTTTTCAAACAGTGTATGCCACATTTTTTGCGAAACCTTCTTGATTTTTTTTCCCATGGCATCTCGAGATCATATAATGACACCACACTAAGTTTCATGTCTTCAAACTTTGTTTGCATTTTTTGGAATTGGAAAAAAATACTATCCTCCATGTTTGGGGTCGAGACTTGGCACCCTAATGTTTGGAATTCTTTAACTTTTATTCGATAAGCCTCAAACATGGACTCAAGAACATAAATAGGATTTTATCCCAATTTTGCAAAAATAATTTTGCACTCTCAATTCAAATATAAATTAGCAATCCTTAAATTCCTAACAATGCACTTAATGTCATAAATATAGCGAACGAACCCCAATTTATTTCTAAAAGTGGACATCGAAAATGTGATGGTGTATGTTGAGTGTAAAAAACATCAACGTCAAACGATGAAGAAACCAACAATTTTCCTATAAATCCGACTCATTTCCTCTCGAACCCATGATTCTTCGTCGGAGATGGTCCGATTTGTAAACTGCATACGTCAAAACATTTACGAAACCTTCTAAACAAGTTTCCACGACATCTAAGGATCATATAGTGGTGCCACACGAAGTTTCAATTATTTTAGATTTGTTTGCATTTTTTTGAATTAGAAAACTACTAACCTCATGTTTGGGTCGAGTGTTGATACCCTAGTGTTTGGAATTCTTTTACTTTTCTTGGATAAGGCCTAAACATAGACTCAAGAATACATATAGGATTTTTAAACCCAATTTTGTCAACTTTTTAATGCATTATCAGTTCAAATTTCAATCAGTAATCCTTAAATTCCTAGAAATGTACTTAATGGCTTAATATAGCAAAATGACCTTGAAAAAAAATTCAAATTTTAACATGGAACATGCGATGGTGTATGTTGAGTGTAGAAAAAAAAATTCAAGGTAAAACCATGAAGCAACCGACACTTCACATTCAAAACCGACGCATCTCCTCTCGAAACCATGATTCTTCGTCGCAGATGGTCCGATTGCTAAACAATGTATGTCACAAATTTGCGAGGCCTTCTAAAATAATTCATGGCATTCAGAGATTATATAATGACATCATGCCAAGTTTCATGTATTCAGACTTCATTTACATTCTTTGGAATTAAAAAACTATTAACCTCCATGTGTGGGGTTGAGTTTTGGAACCCTAATGTTTTGAATTCCTTTATTTTTCGTGCATAAGCCTAAAAATATACTCTACAACATAAATATGATTTCCAATCCAATTTTGCCAACTTTTCCATACACACTCATTTCAAATTTGAATTAGTAATCCTTAAATTCCTAATAATGCACCTAATGGCTTAAATATAGCAAATGAACTAAAAAACCAAAATTTCGCATGGAATGTGTGTTATTGCATGTTGAGTGTAGAAAAGAAGTGAAGGTCAAATGACGAATGTACCAACACAATCTACTTATTTTCCTACACCATTAGATTTATTTTCACATTTGTTTACCAAGTCTTGCCATGTCCCATGAAACTGTTGCATCAAGATTTACTCTGTACGCTGCCAAATAATTGTGATTATCAGGAATGTCTTTAATATTATTCCCTTGTAATCGTTTAATACATTGAACCGCAAAGCTCCTTAGTACTTGAAGGATAGAAACATAGTCTCCCAGAAAAGTGACATGTATCTGTATCTTTTTTTTACTTTATACCAATATCTCTTAAAAATATTTGGCTATCATGATCTGAAGTTTTAAAATTATTATTTTTTGAAACTTGAAGTTTTGAAATTCTGAAGACATTCAAAACCGACAACAGGTGGCAACAGCAGTACTTATTCAATTATCGGATGGACCTAGATTCCCGATAACCTTTTATTTATGAAGATCCAACGACTCCAGTTGAGTGACATCAGCAAATGTTTCCCGCCATTGCTTTTGCTTCTTTTTAGCTAGCTCTATTACTTTTTATCATTTCCGTTTGCTTTCCATGAGCCTGAGCTGAGTTATAAAGCCAACAAGGATGTATGGAGAGCATATCTACCCATTGCTATTGCTAAAACAAATCCTAGCCACCGCTAGGATTAAAGGAGTTCTTCCCTCTCATCCCATTTCTCTGTTTTCTCACCCTTATGCTCTAAATCTCATCCCTTTATTCTTAAATTACTTGAAGATTTCTAGTTCGAAGAGAGAAGTGAGTCATAGGGTGTGACGTTGGTTTACATTTAAGCCTTGTAATTTTATGTTCTTTGAAGTCAATAATCCAACCTAATGCCAAGATATTGTTCTCTAGCTTCACCCTCATGGTTTCACTAATGTGTCCCTGGGAAAAAAGTGGTGACTTCGTGGTAACTAGCAAGCAGTGACACTGCATGTGGGGAAAGTTTTGCATCTAGCGGCACTGGCACCCAAGAAGTTGAGGCATCCATACTCAACTTATTATGGGGTTTGTTCTCCCTTAAGGTATGGTATGTGCTAGTTGGGTTGCAATCTCCACTATTTTGAGTCACAATATGTAGAGATAAAATTATTTGTATGACAACCCTGGGATAATTTTTTCTCTCCTTCTGCACCAAGTAAGCCTCACATGCTTAACAGATGTGAACCGCTTCCCATTAGGTGAGACACAATACTTTCTATCGTCTACAAAGATCCACACTAAGGATTTAATATGGTACTTTGCATACTCTTGTTTAGCACGATTACCTATACTGTCATTATCGTGATAGCATGGGCTGATTTTGACATGGTCCAGGAGATAGCGGCTGACGTGGATTCTATAGATTATCCCGTTTTTATTTTCAAAGGCTGCAGATGTTGAAGTTTCTGCTAATCTACAAGAGTTTGGTATTTGAGTTCCATCTTGGGGAGGTCTGTCACACGCAGACCATAATTGAAAAATAAGGGTTGCAAGTGATCTCTCCCAAAAAGATTATGTTCCACACATCCACATATTGACTTTTTTCATCAAGGAAGGATTTTATCTCAAGTTATACCATATCTGCCTGACTGATACACGTAAACCATGTTTCTCTTCATGTGACAAAAGCATCTAGAGAAACAACCAGATTCCGGGAGGTTTTCATTTTCTAGTAAGTCCATCCTAGTTCTTAGTACGCGTACCTGATTGACTGCATAATGCGTTCACGACCTTCATCAGGAAAAAAATAACCTTCCTCTCCATGGAGCCTTCAACATGCATCAACAATAACACCTTCCTAGTACATCTTCCCATGAGTGCATCAACACAGAGTCCATTGCTTGCATTAAATAATTGTATCAGTTGATGTGGATACACCGTTCTTACTTTTCCACAAGTGGATCCCCAAGGGGCACTTGACTTTCCATCGATAGCATCTGATACCTCAACTTTCTCAATAAGAGGTGACCTGCTACCATTGTATCCACATAACCCTGGATCCAAACTAAATACCTCGACTTGCGAGGGATAGTGTTGGATTTGGGAGATGTATAGTGTAGACGACAACGATAGTGGTTGGAAAGGAGGAGGAGGCAAAGGTGGAATCGTGGAATGGGGAGGTGATTGCCTATTGGTTTGGTTTACTCAAATATCTCATGAAATGTTGTGCGTACAACAAAACACTTTCATTCATCCTGAGCTATCTTTCGACAAGGAAAAATATGCTCTCACGACTCCTAGCCACACACTATTTATAGACATATAGGAGTATAATTGAAGGTGTATCTCAACACAAAATCGTCTCATACAGTTCTTGCCTAGTTCTCATGTTTACATTGCCATTCTTGAGAAAAGAACATACTATTCACAAATGAGAAATATAATTTGTTTCTGTTTGTGGTTCGCTTCATTCAATTCATGTGGGTCTCCCTCATGGGAACACCGATTTCGAGTAGATTTCCTAGGTGAGATGAGTGGACCACGGACAACCCATGAGGCATGGTCACAAAGGCCAGTGTGTTCATAGCGACTAAAAACTTGAAAGATCAGAACACTTGTAGTTTGAGCTTCCTAGAAGGATTTTCATCTTTAATGTAGGTGTAAACTGAATAAAATCCACCAGAATTGCGGTTAGGGTTTAAAATAATCACAGGGTCGTTACATTTTTCCCAAAAGGGAAAAAAAAATCTGGCCTCTACATTGTTTGATGCACACAGCTATCTAGTACTGCATAGTTTCGTCATCCAAACATGTCATACAATAGTGCAAAGGGTAGCACAACAAAATGGTAATTAGATTGGACAACACCCTTATGCTTCACTAATCATATTATGGACCCATATCCATATCAGTTGAACATAGTCCGCACCACCATCTCCAATTGGCTGCACTGAAGGCCCTAGACTCTCACGGCTCTCCACACGTTGTAGATAAATACCATGTAAGGATCCAGATGGGTAGCCTTGAAGATAAACGATAAATATTTTGAAACTTTCGTTATGTTAAAAACACAACCATTCTGGCTATTCTAGATAGCTCAAACTCATACCCCCCCCCCCCCCCCCACACCCCCATACAGATTTGAGCTGTTAGCCTAAGTGAATTCCCACCAACCAGTTCCGAACATAGTCATTGTACCCATAGGTCGGGCAAAATATATAGTACACGGCAATGCGCTAGAGGCGGGTGGCAAGTAGACAACACGGAAATAAGTGATGTATTATTTCATCGTTGACACCAAAAGAAAAGCTTTTACACTCTTCCCATCCACGTTTGCCAAGTTGTCTTCCATTAAGGCGACACCTCTGTCCAAGTTCCACATACAATTTTTGAACTTTAACGCAAATAATTAATATCTGATTATTATTTATTCTTCTGTGAGGAGAGCAATATTTGATTAACATGCTATTTTCACAATATTTCCTGGGTTTATTTATTGATAAAGTTTTGGGAATGACAACACACTTATAATAACTATGTATACAAGGTTCAATTCATTTCTCGCACATAATTATCTATTTCAAAATGTTCACTAGGGCAAGAAACCTCAACATTTCTTCAATCTATTCACTTCAAGTCATGGACTGAGTTGAGGCTAGCCTTGAACATCTTCTCTATATAAACCAGGAACTACTGTCAGCAAAAGGAGTTCAAGTCCGGTTTCAATTCTCAAGCATTGCTTGAAATCCTTATTAGCTAGAGTTTTCACTCGCCATCAATGCATGGACAGTAGAGGTCTGCATTGGATTAGCTACTGTAGTTTTAAGATGCTGTATATAGTTGCATATGCGTGTTTCCCCTTTGTGTGCTATATTGAAGTCTATTCCTTGAGCTCTCACCAAAAAAATCTGAAATTTTGCGACAACTAAAGCTAACAAATGTTTGAGGTTCTTGCAAAATTTCATCCAAAAATAACATCCCTTGAGCTCTCACGAAAAAAAAATCGCTGCTCAAAGTTTTGTGCACTGTTTGAGCAGTGATTTTTTTTGTGGGAGCTCCTCGGGTATTATTTTCAGATTAAAATTTGCAATAAGCTCAAACATTTTATGGAGTTTGATGTCGCAAAAATTCAGATTTTCTTGGAAGTTGTTTGATAACGTTTTTTCAATTTTTGGACAACCCGGGTGTAGTACACCCGAGAGTAGAAAATCCACTCTCGGAAAGTAGTGGCTACTCTCGGGTGTACTACACCTTGAGTTTGTCCAAAAAACTGAAAAAAATATTATCTGACAACATCCAAAAAATCTGAAATTTTGCGACAACAAAAGCTAACAAATATTTGAGGTTCTTGCAAATTTTCATCCAAAAATAGCATCCCCTCAGCTCTCACATAAAACAATCGCTGCTCAAAGTTTTGTGCATTGTTTGAACAGCAATTTTATTTTTTCTTGGTGGGAGCTCCTTGGATGTTATTTTCCGATGAATTTTACAATAACCTCAAACATTTTATAGAGTTTGATGTCGCAAAATTCCAGATTTTTTGGATGTTGTTTGATAAAGTTTTTCAAATTTTGGAGAACTCGGGTGTAGTGAGTAGAAAATCCACTCTCTTTCTCTTCTCTCTTACCTGTCTTGGAAGGCTGACCTAAATGAATTTACAAAAAAGAACAAATTACTACAGGTACTAGCCCAACTAGTCAACCGAACGAACTTGTAGACAAAAGGTGTATATAATCGAAATAAATTACGAGTCTCGCTTCAGCACAACCCCCTCACAAAATATATAAAGGGTAATATGGACCTTTGACAGACTGTATTCATTTTTTATGTATGATGGGTGACCCGCCTGAACGTATACGCGGTACGGAGACCTCTTGTACGAGGCAAAGCACCTGGGCCGGCCCATTAAGTAACGTCCATCAGTTTTCTATGTAGGGAAATAACGCAAAAAGGAAAACCAACCAGGAGTCGAACACGCAACCTTGCACTCTTGGGACGCGCTGCCTACCACACGTCATAGCGGCTGCTTTTGATTTTCTACAGCACGTAGGCTATAAGAACAAATAACACGTTTATATATAAAAACATTTCTGATAAAAAACGAAACTTTTCTTAAAAAAATGTGAACAACTTGGAAATGTCGTATATTTCTTGGAAAGCAAATAATTTATGAAACTCCAATCTTTTTTGAAAAATTGAACAATTTTTTGAAAATTTTGTAGAATTTTCGGGATTCCTTACATTTCTTAAAAAAATGTGTACTGTTTACCAAAATAAAAATAAATTTTAAAATTTTAAAAAATTATAAAAACATGAAAAGGTTTCAAAAACATGATTTTAAAATGAACACAAACATTTTTTAAAACTTCGACCAAAATTTGCAAAAAGGAAACATTTTCTGGATGTGTGAATTTTTTTGGATGCGGGAACATTTTTTCAAATACAGATTTTTTTAATTTGTGAAAAAAATTGACAATAGGACTATTTTTTTAACTTCTGATCTTTTTTAAGCACGGCCATTTTTTATATTCCTGAACATTTTTTGAAACAAACAGAATATGAAAATACGAGCATTTTTTGAAATTGGACAGAATTGTAATAACATGGACATTTTTTGAAAACGTGAACTATTTTGTAAAATTGCAAACTGATTTAGAAATTCCCAACAGGCGCCTGACGGGAGCGATACCGTCACCTAGTTGGTCCGAGGCCTAAACGTTTTTTTCCTTATATTTATTTATTCTTCTCTTTTTCCGTTAATTCATTTGTCTCCCTTTTGAACTTTATAATTCTTTTTGAAATCTAGTCAAAAAATTGAAATATTGTTTGGAATACCAAAATAACAGTTTTAAGCAAATGTTTTAAGTTATGATTCTAAATTCTTTTTTCATAAATAAAATTTTCAATGAGCTTATATAACCAATTCAAGGCACCATGCCAAGTTGTTTGAGTTTTCGACAATTTCTACATTTTCTAGAGTTTTCTTGGCGAAATGGCCGATAAATGGCTGGACATGACGCAACTTGCATATTGTGTCGGAAATTATTCAAACCTGGCACGGATGCCTATCATGGGCATGCCCGCCTGCTAGCAAAAGTTGAGATCATTTCATGCATGTACAAAAATAGATCATGTTCAACGAAGGTGTTTGGGTATGCTAGAAGAGTTCATTTGAGAGCGGTTTTTTTCTGGCGTCCATCAATTGATCCCATGCCTTGAGCTTATATGACCAATTCAAGATACCATGCCAAGTTGTTTGAGTTTTTGATAATTCTTGCATTTTCTGGAGTTTTCTAGGTGAAAATGGGAGATAATTGGCCGAACATGACGCAACTTGCATACGGTGTCGAAAATAGTTCAAATCTGGCATGAATATCTATCATAGGCATGCCCACCTACTGGTAAAACTTGGGGTCATTTTAAGAATGTCCAAGACTAGACCATGTTCAGCGGAGGGTGTACGGGAAGCCAGACTGCTTTGTCTGAGTGCACGTTATTTCTCGACATCATTAAAATGGCTCCAATTTTTTTTCATGTCCTTGTATGACCAATTTGAGGCACCATGCGAAGTTGTTTTGGTTTTCGACAAATTTTTTATTTTCTGGTGTTTTCTCGGTGAAAAATGGCCGATAAATGGCCGGACTTGACGCATCTTGCATACTGTGTCAGAAATCCTTCAAAGCTGGCAGGGATGCATACCATGGGCATGCCCATATTTTGGAAAAAATGGGGTCATTTCATGTGACACCCCGAGACCGATGCTCCAGTTGCTTTCCATTTATTTTAGTTGTTGACGTGTGTTTATTGTGTTTGTTGCATTATCATAATTGTTTTGCATATTTCATTCCTATATGCTTATGCCATGATCATGTTGAGTGCCTTTTCATATCCTTGGTTCTTGCACCATGCTCATTTCACTTGTTACGCCATGTGTTTGCATTGTGCCTCTTGCCATTATATTGCATTGTGCCATCCTATGTTGTTGCCAAAATCATCTCATATGCATTGTGGTATTCATCTTGTTGTACACTGCACTATGTTTATCAATGTTGCTTGCCCTATGCATATGCCCATGCATCATCATCTCTCCCTTCCTTCTTCTTTCATGGTTTTGCAAGTGACATTATTCCCTTCTCCATAAATGTCCAATATTTTCTTATATGTATTAGACTATGCCTTATACCTCTCTGCCAAGATACATCCCATTTGGAGTTGTTTTGGTTAGGTTCAAAAATGCATCAAGTTTGAAGTAAATTCAAACTTGATTTATTTTTCTATGTTTAAAAATGCCCAGATCAATTTATTCAAATACTTCATAAATCTAGGGTCATGGGGATATTCTTATATCTCTCATACCCCCCTCTTTTATCCCTGTGCTTTTCTGTTTATTTTCTGTCTGAGGAAAATGAAAAAGAAAAGAGACAGCAACAGCAGCAGCCTACCTCGGCCTCCTCCTACCAGGCCGGTCCAGCAGTAGTCCCAGCAGCAGCCTCAGCGTAGCCCCCTCGCTCTCTCCTGTGGTGAATCCACGCTGGACACCCATCCGGACCCACCTGGCAGCCTCTCTACTCCTACTTTTCTTCCTCCTCCTGATCACCTCTCCTCTCACAGTAATATCTAGGGGCACATGGCCACCGTGGCTACCACGGTGCCCACGCCCCTCCTATTTAACCAGGGCGCCCCCCCTAGGGTTTCCTCCTCCTTCCTCCTTCCCTCCTCGCGCCGCCATCTCTCTTCCTCCCCTCTGTTTTCCCTTCTTCTTCAAGAACAGAGAACATAGAGCACCACCGAGAGCTTCGTCGTTGTTTGCGTGGTTGGAGGCCACCACGGTCTGTTCCGTCATGTCCATCTTCTTCCCCGACGTCGCCTTCGTCGACTTCGACCCCTACGGCGCCGCGGAACGTCAAGACGGCGCGCCAGTATCCTGTGCTTCCCCTGCGACATGGACACCAAGCCAGAGGCCGTTCTCTGCTCGCCGTCGTCTCCGTCTTCTTCCTCGGGTGAATTTGTCGCCGGCCGAATTCGTCGCCCCTTGCGTCCCTGAGCTAGAACGACTCCGTCAAGCCCTTAATGTGAGCAGACGCACCTCCCCACCAGTTCTTCTCCTCCGATTGTGCCCATATGCGTCCATCTCTGTCGAGCCCGAGCGCTCCTCCGTCGGACCTCGTCTCCGGCGAGTGTTCCGACCTCTCCTCGTTGCCCGTGTGCATCCAATAGGGACGAATCGTTCTGTAGAACCGATTCCCTCTTTCAGCTTGCTGTTTTGATCCTTGGTTCGTCGGGTCCGACCTCCTCTGCTGGTCTCTGTGCACAGCGCCGCCGCCTCCCCTATTTTGCTCTGCTTCGCCCGCAGCCTGCGCTAGTCCTGCAGCTCGCCCGTCGCCTTGCCTCGCTGTGCTTTGCCGCATGGCAGCAGGCTTCTGCCCGCGCACACCCACACATGCACGTGTATGCCCCGCCGTTGCTCAGTGGCTTGCGTAGCAGCACCCTCCACCAGATCCGCACACCCGCTACGCCGTGCCCCTGCAGCTCTGCGCCGCCGTGCCTTGCCGGCCCCGTCACCGCCGTCGTCTCCTCTGTTTCTGCAGAGGAGCTCGATCCGCCTTGGCTAGCTCAATAAGGGCGAAGCCCCTTTGGGTTCAGTAGTTCCGCCTAGCCCGACTGGTCAGAACCCCACCTTGCTATAACACATAGTTTTTTGGGCGTGGATTTACGAGTGTCACTGACTGTTTGGCCCCACCTGTCATACACACAGCCCCTCCCTTCCTTATTTTTTAAAAAATACCCCAGCGTTTTTCCAAATCTGGAGAGGGCCCAGTTCCATTTCGGGCAAGTCCAATTCTGGACATTCCATTTTAGGCAGATTCCTTTTCTGACTCTTTTCATATTAGGCAGTATTTGATTTTGCATATTTGTGGATATTTTTCTACCGCAACCTATACATATTATATATGTTTTTTGGGTAGAAAAATCCCACCAATCCATCTATGGCATCCATTTCATCTTTTGAGCAAGTTTGTAAACATGTCATATATGCAACATATGCCATTTTTGTCATTTTTGTGTATTTAAATTTAAATATGCCATGTGGTAGTTTTGCACATGTTAGGTTCAACACCATGTCTACTTGCTGCTAATTTTTATTCCATGCCATGATATGTTTTGTAGTGAGTGAAATAAGCTTGCAAACATATCTACCCAACTCTGTTTTGCCATGCTAGTATTTTTGCCGTCTGAATCAGTTTATATCATGTGCCCCTTTTGCATTGAAGCTATCATCAATTCCATAAGTTTCTGGACAAAGTTCAGTGAGGGAGTTTTGTTTAGTGCATATAGTACTAGCATGCCATGCTCTTGTTTGCCTTAATATGTTCCTGTAGCATATAGTTTGCTAGCCCTAAACATTGCTATCTGAATCTGTTTTGCATGTTCAGTAATTTTCACCTAGTCTGAAAACTGTTATCATTTGCATTTTTGCCATGCTGTTTTAATCATGTTCTAGTGAGTTTTAGCAGTAGCTCAGTAATCATGTTTTGTAGGGGTTGATATGTAGTTCAATGCCATTCCATTTGTTTTCATGTTAGAGTGATGTAGCATATTCAAACTTTGCATCAAAGTTGTCATGTTGCTGTATTCAACAGTTTGCATTGCATTTTGTTTTGCTTGTCATTTACAAACCGTGCATCCGTTTCCGGTGAACTTCATATCGTTTTCAACCGTAATCTTCCATTCTATCCAGTGGCATTCTTGGTTTGCCAAGAGGTTGCCCAAATCCTTCATGCCACCACCGTTGTCCTTCCCGGCATCCTATCCCTCGTACCGGTAGGCTCTTAGCTCCGTCTGTTGCATTCTTCATATGCATTCATGTTACTCGTGCTTGTAGCATGTGTTCTTTTCCATGTCATGTTCATGTGTTGTGTGTTTACCATATTGTTTGCTTCTTTCCGGTTGTGCTTCTTCTCGATAGTTCATGTTTCGTTGCATCGTGAGGATTCGTTCGACTACGCTTGGTTCGTCTACGCCCGTTCGTCTTCTTCATGGACTCGGTCTTCTTCCTAGCGGGATTTCAGGCAAGATGACCATAACCTTGGATCTCACTACTATCTTTGCTATGCTAGTTGTCTTGATGCTATCGCTATGTCGCGCTACCCACCACTTGTTTATTAAGCCTCCCAATATGCCATGAAACAACCTCTAACCTTTTCCACCATCCCAGCAAACCGTTGTTTGGCTATGTTACCGCTTTGCTCAGCCCCTCTTATAGCATTGCTAGTTGCAGGTTATTTCATGTGGGGACATGGATTTCATGGGATATCACAATATCTCTTATTTAATTAATGCACATATATACTTGGTAATGGGTGGAAGGCTCGGCCTTTTGCCTGGTGTTTTGTTCCACTCATGCCGCCCTAGTTTCCGGGATACCGGTGTTATGTTTCTTGATTTTGCGTTCCTAACACGGTCGGGGTTTATGGGCCCCCTTGACAGTTTGCTTTGAATAAAACTCCTACAGCAAGGCCCAACATTGGTTTTACCATTTGCCCAACATAATAATAAACATGATAATAAATTTGACGCATAGGGAGTTAGTGCTACCCGAGGTTCATTATTCAACATAATACAGGGGGGCCAGTGCTGCTGGTGCTGGTCCAAACTAGAGCAGCTTGCGGCGCCGCCCGGGGCAACTCGTGGATTTGGTCGCTGTAACCATAGCTCATCCGTCGTGGCGTAAGACGAGATACGCGCGGCTACTATCAGGGTGTCGTGATGTCTACTACGCAACCTTCTTCTTGTAGATGTTGTTGGGCCTCCAAGTGCAGAGGTTTGTAGGACAGTAGCAAATTTCCCTCAAGTGGATGACCTAAGGTTTATCAATCCATGGGAGGCGTAGGATGAAGATGGTCTCTCTCAAACAACCCTGCAACCAAATAACAAAGAGTCTCTTGTGTCCCCAACACACTCAATACAATGGTAAATTGTATAGGTGCACTAGTTTAGCGAAGAGATGGTGATACAAGTGCAATATGGATAGTAGATATAGGTTTTTGTAATCTGAAAATATAAAAACAGCAAGGTAACTAGTAACAAAAGTGAGCGAAAACTGTATTGCAATGCTTGAAAACAAGGCCTAGGGTTCATACTTTCACTAGTGCAAGTTCTCTCAACAATGATAACATAATTGGATCATATACAATCCCTCAACGTGCAACAAAGAGTCACTCCAAAGTCACTAATAGCGGAGAACAAACGAAGATATTATTGTAGGGTACGAAACCACCTCAAAGTTATTCTTTCTGATCGATCTATTGGGCTATTCCTATAAGTGTCACAAACAACCCTAGAGTTCGCACTAAAATAACACCTTAAGACACACATCAACCAAAACCCTAATGTCACCTAGATACTCCAATGTCACCACAAGTATCCGCGGGTTTGATTATACGATATGCATCACACAATCTCAGATTCATCTATTCAAACCAACACAAAGAACTTCAAAGAGTGCCCCAAAGTTTCTACCAGAGAGTCAAGACGAAAATGTGTGCCAACCCCTATGCATAAGTTCACAAGGTCACAGAACCCGCAAGTTGATCTCCAAAACATACATCAAGTGGATCACGTGAATATCCCATTGTCACCACAGATAAGCACATGCAAGACATACATCAAGTGTTTCAAATCCTTAAAGACTCAATCCGATAAGATAACTTCAAAGGGAAAACTCAATCCCTTACAAGAAGGTAGAGGGGGAGAAACATCATAAGATTCAACTATAATAGCAAAGCTCGCGGTACATCAAGATCGTGCCAAATCAAGAACACGAGAGAGAGAGAGAGATCAAACACATAGCTACTGGTACATACCCTCAACCCCGAGGGTGAACTACTCCCTCCTCGTCATGGAGAGCGCCGGGATGATGAAGATGGCCACTGGTGATGATTTCCCCCTTCGGCAGGGTGCCGGAACAGGGTCCCGATTGGTTTTTGGTGGGCACAGAGGCTTGCGGCGGCGGAACTCCCGATCTAGGTTTTGTTCTGGAGGTTTGGGGATATATAAGAGGTGTTGGCGTCGGGAACAAGTCAAGGGGACCCACAAGGCAGCCACAAGGTAGGGGGGCGCGCCCTCCACCCTTGTGGTGGCCTCGGGACTCCTCTCCGATAACTTTTTGTTCCAGTATTTTTTATATTTTCCAAAAATATTCTCAGTGGATTTTTAGGTCAATTGGACTCCGTTTGATATTCCTTTTCTGCGAAGCTCAAAAACAAGGAAAAAACAGAAACTGGCACCAGGCTCTAGGTTAATAGGTTAGTCCCAAAAATCATATAAAATAGCATATAAATGCATATAAAACATCCAAGATGGATAATATAATAGCATGGAACAATCAAAAATTATAGATACGTTGGAGACGTTGGAGACGTATCAAGAATCCCCAAGCTTAATTCCTGCTCGTCCTCGAGTAGGTAAATGATAAAAACAGAATTTTTGATGTGGAATGCTACCTAACATATTCATCCATGTAATTTTCTCTATTGTGGCAAGAATATTCAGATCCATAAGATTCAAAACAAAAGTTTAATATTGACATAAAAACAATAATACTTCAAGCATACTAACAAGGCAATTATGTTTTCTCAAAATAACATGGCCAAAGAAAGCTATCCCTACAAAATCATATAGTCTGGCTATGTGTAACACCCCATGTCATTAGCCACAGTAATCACTTTTGATATTGACAAGTCAGCAAATTTAACAGTGCATGATCATCATTAGCATCATATTGCATTTCAACTCCTAAGTCAGAATCCAAATTAAAATGAAAGTGGAAAATAAAAGTTGTTCAATATAGAAACTAAAATGTTCAATAAATAACAAATATTACAGAGACAATTCTAAAATTGTAACCAACAATTATTACATTAATTAAGTAACCCAAACCTCCTCTAACAGTGGCTGAAAATAATGTTTAATAACCTTTTAATTAATCTAAATCAAATATGAAATGATGTTTTGCCCAAACTAGTTTTTGGTGTTAGGGTATAGTGCACTGCTAATTATGGACTAGGTCACACTTTTTACAAAATGCATATAGTGCCCAAACAATTAGCTAACAGGCAAGAAAAGAAAACAGAAAAAGGAAAATAGAAAAAGGCCTAAATGCGCTACTGTGCACTTAGGCCTACTGCTACAGCGCCGGCCCAGCCCACCCCGCGCCTCCTCCCACCTCTCACTGCTCACCGCCGCCCCGCAGTCGAACACCGCGCGCGCGCACCCCAGGCCCCCCTCGCTCGCCGCTCGACAGCGCGCCCGCGCGCGCGCGTTGGGTATAAGAGCAACTCCCTCGACCTCGCGGACGAACCCTAGCCACTCCGCTCGTCCTCTCCCTCGTTCCCCCCGTCGCAGCTGAGCGCCACCGCCGCCATGGCTCCGGCGTAGCCACGGCCACCGTGCCCCGTTCGCCTCCCCGACGTGTCCACGAGCTCCGCCGCGACGAGCCCGTCCTCCTCGATCACGAGCCCGAGCCCCGGGAGCCCAGCATCGACCCCGCGCCATCTTCTTCCTCCTCGGATCCCCGCCGCCGTTCGCCGACGATTCCGGCTGCACCACGCCTTCCCCGCGCCCGCTCTGAACGGCTACGCCCCACTGTAAGCCACTGCTCCTCCCCCCCCTTGCTAGCCGTCGTTTGCTGCCCCTAGCGGCCGTTCCGCTCGTGCCCGAACGCGCCTCCGCGTGGCTCGTCGCCGGTGCTATTCCGGCGACCAAATGGCCTCGCCACCAAGTCCGCTGAGTTCGCCGCGTCGCATAGACCCCGCCTAGCTCCTCACAACGCTCGAACGCGCGCCATTTTGTCGATCCCGTAGCTCGCCCGAGAACCTCGCCGCCGACGAGCTCCTGGCGCTCAGCTCCGGCCTCCCCAGCACCCCGCACCGCCACCGTTCGACGCGTGACACCGAGCCGCGTCGAATGCAAGCAACCGCAGCCCCTGGGACCCCCTGTGTGCGAAACCCGAGCCAAGCCCGACGCGCGCGGTCGCGTTTTGGCTCGCCGGAGCTACTCCGGCGCGTCGCCGGCCACTGCTGACCTGGCCTGGGTGGGCCCCGCCCAGTGCCACTGCCCCTAGGCCCCAGTTGACCCGAGTCAACTGTGCCGCCCCCTGTCTCGCTGACATGCGGGCCCCACTCGGTTGACTAATTTAATTAAATAGATAATTAGATAATTAGCTAATTAGTTAGTTAAAAACCCTAAACAGTCACTGACTGCTGGGCCCCACCTGTTAATTAACCCGATTAGTTAATTTAACCTCTCTGTTAAAGCCACAGTGTATGACATGTGGGCCCCACTTGTCAGGTTTGACTCTGGTCAGCCAGAGTTGACCTGCTGATGTCACACTGACCTCATGCTGACATCATCAATTACTGTTTCGGATAATGTTGAATTTAAATAAATAATTAAATTCCAAAAATTAATAAAAACTTTAGAAAATCATATTAAATAAACCGTAACTCCGATGAAAATAATTTATACATGAAACTTGCTCAGAATTTCGATACTAACCCGAATACGTCCTCCGTATTCTTGGCAGATTCCCCTAGCTATATGAACATTGAACTTTTAGACCGATTTCGATAAATGAATAGTGCCCAATGTTGATTAAATAAATCCGAATAAATTCCTAAATTAACTAAATCATTTAGTTGGGCAGTAGAACACCTCTGCATAGCATTTAGGCATGTCATACATATTGTATGCATTATTGCCGTGAATTTATTGTTTCTCTCCCCCTCCTTCTCTTTCGATAGACGCCGAGACCGACGACGCCGCAGCCGAGTATGACTACATTACAGACGAGCAGCCCGTTGACGACCCCTCTCTCTTGCCAGAGCAACCAGGCAAGCCCCCCCCCTTTGAGCATCCAGATATCGCCCATTTCATTTCTCCTGCTTGCATTAGATTTTGCTACTGTTAATGTATGCTCCTATTCTGATGCATAGCCTGCTTTTGTAACCTGTTCACTATTACAGGTGGGTCGACCCTGGTGGGTACCCGCTGGGGATCTGTGATGTCGAGTGTGCCGGAAGGGCACTCGAGTGTGATATTGTGGCGGAGCATCAGAGACTCTGATTGTCTCCGCGTGATACTAAATGAGCATATTGGATTTGGGTGTGTGATCTGAGTGGGTCGACGTGCCCTATACGCACTACCACCACGCGGGATAATGGTTATGGGGCCCTCTGCGATGTACGTTTCTCCCGAAAGCTCGTCAGACGTCACGATTCACCGTGCGGGCTGATTGTCGGGATTGGGCTGGATACTTCACTGACGAGTTTAGTGTCGCGCCTGCACCCCGGCCAGTCTCGCAACGCGCAGTGTGCCCAGGGCGATGGCCCAAGACCTCTGGGTGCATAGGTTAGTCCGGCGTGCTGACCTCTCTGCCGAGCCTAGGTAGGGCGCTGCTTCGTGTTGATCTTCCGAGGCCGGGCATTACCCAGCATGTGTGTCCAACCAGAGTTGATCGAGCGTGTTGGGTAACAGTAGTGCACCCCTGCAGGGATGAATGATCTATCGATAGCCGGTCCTACGGTAAAGGACGCTCAGTTTGTGTATCCCGATCTACTACTTGAACTGGATACTTGATTACTTAATTGAAGCTTCGGGATCACTTTCTCGCTTGGGAGTCGAGGAAGGATCTCTAGGCTTGCTTCAAAATGTTTGCTAAATAAAATGCTATTCTACTCTCTTCTACTGCTGCAAGATGATGGCATGTGAAGATGCTTGAAGATGCTAGTCTTCGATAGGACTAGGCCTTCTCTCTATTCTGGCATTTCTGCAGCCCAGTCCACATATACAACCTTTCTCCATTGATAATGTTGCATATGTAGTATAGATCCTTGCTTGCTGAGTACTTCGGATGAGTACTCACGGTTGCTTTACTTTCTCTTTTCCCCATACCCCACTTTGATGATACATCAGACGATGGAGTCCAGGAGCCAGATGCCACCTCAGGAGCTTACTACCAAGAGGGTCCAGACGGCACGTACTACTGGATCGAGCCAGCCGACCAGGAGTAGGATCGGAGGCTCCCAGGCAGGAGGCCAACGCCTTTCGATCTAGAGTCGTTGTTTGTGCTAGCCTTCTTAAGGCAAAACTTGTCTAACTATGTTTGTACTCAGATAATATTTGTATGACTGACTATGTATTCGGATCTTCGTGATCCCTGGTCTGTAATATTGTGGATCTCCGTTTATTTATGTTTAGAGTTGTGTTGTGATATCTTCCCGTGAGTCCCTGTGCTTGATCGTACACGTTTGCGTGTATGATTAGTGTACGATTGAGCCGGGGGCGCCACAAGTTGGTATCAGAGCCGACTGCCTGTAGGAAGCCCCCTTCCAAATTCCTTGGCCGAAGTTGAGTCTAGAAACCGAGAAACTAATTTACTAACTTGGCTGTGTGGCTTACGGGCCCATGTCGCCATTGGGTGGTATTAGGATCTTTTATTCCTCGTCTATACTCTGGGACTCTGATCTCTCTTCAATTCGGGTTAAATAAATTTTACTAACGCCGACACTTATGATCTCGTAAATTCCGTCTACCCGGAGAGCTGGATATCTGTGCGATTTCCCTGTCATTGATCTGATTAGTCTGATAATCATTTTCCTTTCCATTGTTTTGTTTAACCTTTCTCTCCGAGTTGTGTTAAACTTCTCATTGTCGTTTGACAACCCTGAATTTCCTCTGTTTCAGATGGATCGTTTGTTTCCACCACGTCCTACGACGCAGCTTGTGCTTCACACTTGGGTTCGTGATGCCCCTGGGTTTCCAGCTGTTCTGATCGCTCTCTTGACCAGACTTGGCTACCGCTGGTACCCCGAGTACATGGTCTACGAGGATTACCGCGAGTTCAACCAGGAGCAGTACCATGCTGATGTTCGTATCTATGATCAGCAAAATGACTCAGACACCAAGCTGCACCTTTTCCATGGTATCGGCGTGACGATTGAGATGGCAGTCCATGATGCCGCCTACTCTGCTGTCGCACGTCTCCGAGGACAGTTCAGTGATATCTTGGATGACTCTGAGTTCCGATACATTCCGTATGCCCCTGCTGGGGATGCTACTGGATACTACACAGCTATCTGTGCCCCGTACGAGCCTCGTCGCTACGACCCGCGCGTTCTGATTCAGTGCACTCAGGCTCTGGATCGCACTGTTCGGGCTCTTGCCGTCGAGTTGGTTGCCACTCGAGCACGTCTCTACGATGCTATGACGCAGTTGCTACCCGCTGTTCGTGCAGGGATACATCCAGAGCACATCCTTTACCCGCGCAGGACTTAGATGTATGCTGGTATTGTTTGGCCTGCTGTTGGAGGCCACACACCTACACGTGGACCTCTTCTTACAGCTCGAGAGCGGGTTCTACATCAGAGTGCACATGGAGCGCAGGATCCTGCCACGACGAACATTCGTCGTCCGCACTCGCAGTTGCCCCGTTTCAGTGGTTTTCTCCGACGTTGATGTAGCCTTTGCTATGTCTCGTTGTGTACTTCCTTACCGCGTGCCTGCGCGCCACCTAGTATGTCTAGCTTTTGAATTTGCGCCGTTATGCTGTCCGCATATACCCGACTCTGTGTATGGATCTGTATGTCTTAATCGACTACTGTTATATATCTGTTACACTACTTAATTGTTGTCGAGTTACATCATGCTTGTCACTAAACACTCGCCATTGCTTTTACTAAACTACCCCCTGTTGATACTTAGCAGGATGGTTAGACCAGGTGGTCGTGGTCATGGTACCCCTGAACGCCCACCACCGCCAGACTATATGGCAGCTATGATGCAACAGTTTGAGCTCAACCGCCAGTTCATGACTGGAATCATGGCTCAGTTCCCGCATCAGAATAACCAGAACCAGAACCCTGCCTCAATAACTTTGACAGAGTTTATGCGACTCAACCCCACTCAGTTCCGCAACTCTGACAAGCCACTGGATGCTGATGACTGGCTCCGCGACATCACTCACGAGATGGAGTCTGCTAATGTCGCCCCTGCCAACTTCGTCATCTTCGCGGCCTTTTTCCTAAAGGGTCCCGCTGCTCAATGGTGGGACACACACAAGCATACACTGCCTGTTGGAACAGTGGTTACCTGGTATGAGTTCCAAGCTGATTTCCGTGCCCGTTACATCCCTCAGGCAATTATGGAACGGATGAAGACCCAGTTCCGCAACCTCACTCAGGGCAACAAGACTGTCGAAGCTTATCAGCGGGAATTTCTTGACCTCTCCCGCTATGCTGAGGAAGACATCGCCACGGATGCCCGTAGACAAGAGAAGTTCCGTAATGGACTTCACCCAGACCTCGAGCTTGCCCTTGCTGCTCAAGACTTCAACGACTTTTCTACTCCTGTGAACAAGGCTATTTTGGTTGAGACCGCTCAGATGAAGCATAAGGACTCGCAGAAACGCTATCGTGATGCTGGCTCATCTTGGGGCTCAACACAGAAGCGTGGAGTCTGGATTCCCAACAATGTGTTCCGTCCAAATACCTCTGCGCCAAAGAACAACTATGCTGCACCACGTCTGCCTCCTCCACCACCGAGGCAGCCAAGAGCTCAAGCTATTCAAAACAATGCTCCTCTTCGTCCTGAAGATGGTCTGTGCTTTAAGTGCCACAAACCAGGTCACCAGGCTAAAGACTGCCGCCAGACCCAGAATCAGTTGGCTTTTCCTCGTACTGGCCGTGGCAATGGTCGTGGCAACAATCAGACCCGCAACTATAATACTGGGTCTGCTGCTCATGGTCGTGGACACGCTTACAACATTGATATTGTAGAAGTCCAGGATCAACCTGCTACTGTGATGGGTACCCTTCTCATTAATTTAGTACCTGCTTCTGTTTTATTTGATTCAGGAGCATCACATTCATTCATCTCTGGAAAATTTGCATTCATGCATGGCATTCGATATGAGAAGATGCATACTCCGTTAGTCATTAAAACTCCCGGAGGTCATTGTCATGCTGACGTGATAGCACCTGACGTTACCGTCGAAATTAAAGGGTTGGAATTCCTTGCCTCGCCCATCTTCTTGATGTCTTCCACTATAGACCTCATACTCGGAATGGATTGGTTGAAAGCTCACATTGCTTCGATCAATTGTGCCACTAAAGTTGTCCAACTTCTTCACCCCTCCGATGAGATAGTGAACTACACCGCCCGCATTACTCGGGATGTTGAAGCTCAGATATATGCTCTGAATGCTTTGAACGCCTCACCTCTGGAAGGAATCGAGAACATTCCTGTCGTTCGAGATTTTCCAGACGTCTTTCCAGAAGAACTTCCAGGAATACCCCCGGCTAGGGCTGTCGAGTTTGTCATTGACTTGAAGCCTGGCACTGTCCCTATTGCCAAGCGTCCTTATAAGATGCCTCCGCACCACCTTCTCGAGCTTAAGGAAGAAATCGACAAGTCACTTAAGAAAGGTTTCATCCGCCCCGGTTCCTCTGCTTGGGGAGCACCTTCGCTCTTTGTTAGGAAGAAGGATGAAACTAACCGATTGGTTCAGGATTATCGGCCCATTAACCAAGCCACAATCCAGAATAAATACCCACTGCCCCGGATCAATGATCTTTATGATCAGCTTGCTGGATCCTCTATCTTCTCGAAACTCAACTTGAGGTTGGGTTATCATCAGATCCGTGTTCGCGAAGAGGATATTCCGAAGACTGCTTTTGTTACTCGATATGGCTCATATGAGTACACCGTCATGTCATTTGGTTTAACCAATGCTCCAGCAACTTTCTCCCGGTTAATGAACTATATATTCAAGGATTACCTCGACAAATTCGTCGTAGTTTATCTGGATGATATCCTTATATATTCCAAGAATGAAGAAGAACATGCTGAACATCTTCGGCTTGTATTGGAGAAGCTACGAGAACATCAGTTGTATGCTAAATTCTCCAAGTGTGAATTCTGGTTATCTGAGGTGACCTATCTTGGTCATGTGATTTCCAAGGATGGAATTGCTGTTAACCCCGAACGAGTTCAGGCTATTCTTGATTGGACTCCCCCGAAGAATGTCAAGCAAGTCAGAAGTTTTCTCGGACTCGCTAGTTATTGCCGTCGATTCGTTGAGAATTTTTCCAAGATTGCAAAACCATTGACGAATCTGCTCCACAAAGGTGTTAAATTTGAGTGGACAGAAAAATGTCAAGAAAGCTTTCAGACACTAAAAGATAAGTTAACATCTGCCCCAGTGCTAGCACCCTCGGATTCCCAAAAGGATTTCGTGATATACTGTGATGCATCTCGTCAAGGATTAGGCTGTGTCCTAATGCAAGAGCGTAAGGTGATTGCTTATGCCTCTCGACAATTGCGTCCTCATGAAGAAAATTACCCAGTGCATGACCTTGAACTTTTTGCGGTTATTTATGCTCTGAAGCTATGGCAACAGTACCTTCTCGGTAATCGTTGCGAGATATACACGGATCATCAAAGTTTGAAGTATTTATATACTCAACCAGATCTGAACCTTCGTCAACAAAGATGGCTCGAAACAATTGCCGATTATGATATGAATATCTCATATACCCCTGGCAAGGCTAATGTAATGGCCGATGCTTTGAGTCACAAGGCTTATTGCAGCAACCTTATGGTTCAGGAAGCACAACCTGTTCTTTATGAAGAGCTTCGCAAATTGAACCTCCATATTGTTCCACAGGGTTACCTCAATACCCTGGTTGTCGAACCAGATTTAGAGCACAGCATTAAGATTATACAAAAGTATGACTCTGAAGTTGAAAGGATTAAGCGATACCTCGAAAAAGGAAAACCGTCGGAATTCCATCTTGATGATGATGGGATCCTATTCTTCCAACACCGTCTCTTCGTACCCAAGTTCAAGGATGAGAGAGAACACGTTATGAAAGAAGCTCATGACACTCCTCTGTCAATTCATCCTGGTAGCACAAAGATGTACCGTGACATTTGTCAGAGATACTGGTGGCCTAATATGAAGCGAGACATTGCTCGTTATGTTTCTGAGTGTGACATTTGCCGCCGCATTAAAGCAGAACATCAAAGGCCTGCTGGAACTCTGCAACCCCTTGCAATTCCTGAATGGAAATGGGACAAAGTCCAAATGGATTTCATTACTGGTTTTCCCAGATCTCAGAAGGGTCATGATGCTATTTTTGTCGTCATTGACCGATTCTCCAAGGTTGCTCACTTTCTGCCAGTTAAGGAGACCATCACTGCTAGTCAGTTAGCAGACTTGTATGTTTCCCACATTGTGTCACTCCACGGTGTTCCGTTGGAGATCAGTTCTGATCGTGGCAGCCTCTTCACCTCCAGATTCTGGAATAGTTTCCAAGAAGCTATGGGAACTCACCTGTCCTTCAGTACCGCTTTTCACCCTCAGTCACAGGGTCAAGTTGAACGAGTTAATCAAGTGCTCGAAGATATGCTTCGATCTTGCATCATCTCCTTCGGTAAGAAATGGTAAGAATCTCTCCCGTATGCCGAATTTTCTTACAACAATAGCTATCAAGCTAGTTTGAAGATGGCACCATTTGAAGTTCTATACGGTCGTAAGTGTCGAACCCCTCTGAATTGGTCAGAAACTGGGGAACACTCACTCGTCGGACCGGACATTATCCAACAAGCTGAAGAACAAGTCCGCATTGTCCGTGAACATCTGAAAACTGCTCAGTCTCGTCAGAAGAGCAACTATGACCGAAAGCACCAGGAAATGGTCTATCAGCCTGGCGAGCAAGCCTACCTCCGTGTCACTCCGTTGAAAGGCACTCATCGGTTCGGAATCAAAGGCAAGTTAGCTCCTCGCTACATTGGCCCGTTCCGTATTCTTGCCCGTCGAGGAGAAGTGGCATATCAGTTGCAATTGCCGCCAAATCTTTCACAGGTACATGATGTCTTTCATGTATCCCAACTCCGTCGCTGCTTCAAGGATCCTATTCGAGCTGTGGATCATGAAGTGCTTGAATTACGGGAAGATCTGTCTTATCCAGAATATCCCATCCGTATTCTTGATCAAGCTGAACGTCGGACTCGTCAGAAGGCAATCAAATTCCTCAAGGTTCAGTGGTCGAATCATTCTGAAGATGAAGCCACTTGGGAATGCGAGGATCGTCTTCGTGAAGAATACCCCGCTTTCTTTCAGTCTTCCTCTTAATTCTCGGGACGAGAATTCTTGATAGATGAGGAGAATTGTAACACCCCATGTCATTAGCCACAGTAATCACTTTTGGTAATGACAAGTCAGCAAGTTTAACAGTGCATGATCATCATTACCATCATATTGCATTTCAACTCCTAAGTCAGAATCCAAATTTAAATAAAAGTGGAAAATAAAAGTTGTTCAACATAGAAACTAAAATGTTCAATAAATAACAAATATTACAGAGACAATTCTAAAATTGTAACCAACAATTATTACATTAATTAAGTAACCCAAACCTCCTCTAACAGTGGCTGAAAATAATGTTTAATAACCTTTTAATTAATCTAAATCAAATATGAAATGATGTTTTGCCCAAACTAGTTTTTGGTGTTAGGGTATAGTGCACTGCTAATTATGGACTAGGTCACACTTTTTACAAAATGCATATAGTGCCCAAACAATTAGCTAACAGGAAAGAAAAGAAAACAGAAAAAGGAAAATAGACAAAGGCCTAAACGCGCTACTATGCACTTAGGCCTACTGCTACAACGCCGGCCCAGCCCACCCCGCGCCTCCTCCCACCTCTCACTGCTCACCGCCGCCCCGCTGTCGAACACCGCGCGCGCGCACCCCAGGCCCCCCTCGCTCACCGCTCGACAGCGCGCCCGTGCGCGCGTTGGGTATAAGAGCAACTCCCTCGACCTCGCGGACGAACCCTAGCCACTCCGCTCGTCCTCTCCCTCGCTCCCCCCGTCGCAGCCGAGCGCCATCGCCGCCATGGCTCCGGCGTAGCCACGGCCACCGTGCCCCGTTCGCCTCCCCGACGTGTTCACGAGCTCCGCCGCGACGAGCCCGTCCTCCTCGACCACAAGCCCGAGCCCCGGGAGCCTTGCATCGACCCCGCGCCATCCTCTTCCTCCTCGGATCCCCGCCGCCGTTCGCTGACGATTCCGGCTGCACCACGCCTTCCCCGTGCCCGCTCTGAACGGCTACGCCCCACTGTAAGGCACTGCTCCTTCCCCCCCCCTCCTTGCTAGCCGTCGTTTGCTGCCCCTAGCGGCCGTTCCCCTCGTGCCCGAACACGCCTCCGCGTGGCTCATCGCCGGTGCTATTCCGGCGACCAAATGGCCTCGCCACCAAGTCCGCTGAGTTCGCCGTGTTGCATAGACCCCGCCTAGCTCCTCACAACGCTCGAACGCGCGCCATTTTGTCGATCCCGTAGCTCGCCCGAGAACCTCGCCGCCGACGAGCTCCTGGCGCTCAGCTCCGGCCTCCCTAGCACCCCGCACCGCCACCATTCGACGCGCGACGCCGAGCCGTGTCGAACGCAAGCAACTGCAGCCCCTGGGACCCCCTATGTGCGAAACCCGAGCCAAGCCTGACGCGCGCCGCCGCGTTTTGGCTCACCGGAGCTACTCGGCGCGTCGCCGGCCACTGCTGACCTGGCCTGGGTGGGACCCGCCCAGTGCCACTGCCCCTGGGCCCCAGTTGACCCATTGACTCGGGTCAACTGCTGACGTGGCCGCCCCCTGTCTTGCTGACATGCGGGCCCCTCTCGGTTAACTAATTTAATTAAATAGATAATTAGATAATTAGCTAATTAGTTAGGTAAAAACCCTAAACAGTCACTGACTGCTGGGCCCCACCTGTTAATTAACCCGATTAGTTAATTTAACCTCTGTGTTAAAGCCACAGTGTATGACATGTGGGCCCCACTTGTCAGGTTTGACTCTGGTCAGCCAGAGTTGACCTGCTGACGTCACACTGACCTCATGCTGATGTCATCAATTACTGTTTCGGATAATGTTGAATTTAAATAATTAATTAAATTCCAGAAATTAATAAAAACTTTAGAAAATCATATTAAATAAACCGTAACTCCGATGAAAATAATTTATACATGAAACTTGCTCAGAATTTCAATACGAACCCGAATACGTCCTCCGTATTCTTGGCAGATGCCTCTAGCTATATGAACATTGAACTTTTAGACCGATTTCGATAAATGAATAGTGCCCAACGTTGATTAAATAAATCTGAATAAATTCCTAAATTAACTAAATCATTTAGTTAGGCAGTAGAACACCTCTGCATAGCATTTAGGCATGTCATACATATTGTTTGCATTATTGTCATGAATTTATTGTTTCTCTCCCCCTCCTTCTCTTTCGATAGACGCCGAGAGCGACGACGCCGCAGCCGACTACGACTACGCTACAGACGAGCAGCCCGTTGACGACCCCTCTCTCTTGCCAGAGCAACCAGACAAGCCCCCCCCCCTTTGAGCATCCAGATATTGCCCATTCCATTTCTCTTGCTTGCATTAGATTTTGCTACTGTTAATGTATGTTCCTATTCTGATGCATATCCTGCTTTTGTAACCTGTTCACTGTTACCTTACCTGCCTATGTTAAACTGTTTAGTATAGGTTGGTAGTGAACCATCAGTGACCCCACCACCTTACCCTTGTCGCCCCTGCTTGATCATCGACGACTCGATCTGTGTGGTCGTCGACCAGAGACCGACACATCACTTCACCCCCCTTAGTTGTATGACTCTGCATAGTAACTATCGAGTGCCGAGGGTGATACCTCGTAACGCACTCCTGATGAACACTCTGCAGTGTAGCTATTCGGTCGTGGTCATCGAGGGTGATTCCTCCTTCTCCACTTCCGATACGACTCTGTCGTGCAACCCCTCAATGTGAACCTCGAGGGTGATGCCTCATACGTTCACCCTGATGATTTCATCGAGTGGAATCCACCGAGGGTGATTCCTCGTGGTTTCCCCCTTGATGTTATGACCACACGGTTACTTGACCTTTGTTACAGGCGGGTCGACCCTGGTGGGTACCCGCTGGGGATCTGTGATGTCGAGTGTGCCGGAAGGGCACTCGAGTGTGATATTGTGGCGGAGCATCAGAGACTCTAATTGTCTCCGCGTGATACTAAATAAGCCTATTGGATTTGGGTGTGTGATCTGAGTGGGTCGACGTGCCCTATACGCACTACCACCACGCAGGATAATGGTTATGGGGCCCTCTGCGATGTACGTTTCTCCCGAAAGCTCGTCAGACATCATGATTCACCGTGCGGGCTGATTGTCGGGATTGGGCTGGATACTTCACTGACGAGTTCAGTGTCGCGCCTGCACCCCGGCCAGTCTCGCAACGCGCAGGGTGCCCAGGGCGATGGCCCAAGACCTCTGGGTGCATAGGTTAGTCCGGCGTGCTGACCTCTCTGCCGAGCCTAGGTAGGGCGCTGCTTTGTGTTGATCTTCCGAGGCCGGGCATTACCCAGCAAGTGCGTCTGACCAGAGTTGATCGAGCGTGTTGGGTAATAGTAGTGCACCCCTGCAGGGATGAATGATCTATCAATAGCCGGTCCTACGGTAAAGGACGCTAAGTTTGTGTATCCCGGTCTACTACTTGAACTGGATACTTGATTACTTAATTGAAGCTTCGGGATCGCTTTCTCGCTTGGGAGTCGAGGAAGGATCTCTAGGCTTGCTTCAACATGTTTGCTAAATAAAATGCTATTCTACTCTCTTCTACTGCTGCAAGATGATGGCATGTGAAGATGCTTGAAGATGCTAGTCTTCGATAGGACTAGGCCTTCTCTCTATTATGGCATTTCTGCAGCCCAGTCCACATATACAGCCTTTCTCCATTGATAATGTTGCATATGTAGTATAGATCCTTGCTTGCTGAGTACTTCGGATGAGTACTCACGGTTACTTTACTTTCTCTTTTCCCCATACCCCACTTTGATGATACATCAGAGAATGGAGTCCAGGAGCCAGATGCCACCTCAGGAGCTTACTACCAGGAGGGTCCAGACGGCACGTACTACTGGATTGAGCCAGCCGACCAGGAGTAGGATCGGAGGCTCCCAGGCAGGAGGCCAACGCCTTTCGATCTAGAGTCATTGTTTGTGCTAGCCTTCTTAAGGCAAAACTTGTCTAACTATGTCTGTACTCAGATAATATTTGTATGACTGACTATGTATTCGGATCTTCGTGATCCCTGGTCTGTAATATTGTGGATCTCAGTTTATTTATGTTTAGAGTTGTGTTGTGATATCTTCCCGTGAGTCCCTGTGCTTGATCGTACATGTTTGCTTGTATGATTAGTGTACGATTGAGCCGGGGGCGCCACACTATGCTCCATCTTCATCACACAAAATATTCAAATCATGCACAACCCCGATGACAAGCCAAGCAATTGTTTCATACTTTTGGTGTTCTCAAACCTTTTCAACTTTCACGCAATACATGAGCGTGAGCCATGGACATAGCACTATAGGTGGAATAGAAGGTGGTTGTGGAGAAGACAAAAAGAAGGAGATAGTCTCACATCAACTAGGTGTATCAACGGGCTATGGAGATGCCCATCAATAGATATCAATGTGAGTGAGTAGGGATTGCCATGCAACGGATGCACTAGAGCTATAAGTTTATGAAAGCTCAAAAAGAAACTAAGTGGTTGTGCATCCAACTTGCTTGCTCACGAAAACCTAGGGCAATTTGAGGAAGCCCATCGTTGGAATATACAAGCCAAGTTCTATAATGAAAAATTCCCACTAGTATATGAAAGTGACAAAATAGGAGACTCTCTATCTTGAAGATCATGGTGCTACTTTGAAGCACAAGTGTGGTAAAAGGATAGTAACATTGTCCCTTCTCTCTTTTTCTCTCATTTTTTTGTTTAGTTTTTTGTTTTTTTTGTTTGGGCCTTCTCTTTTTTTGGCCTCTTTTTATTTTATTTTATTTTTATTTTTCGTCTGGAGTCTCACCCCGACTTGTGGGGGAATCATAGTCTCCATCATCCTTTCCTCACATGGGACAATGCTCTAATAATGATGATCATCACACTTTTATTTACTTACAACTCAAGAATTACAACTCGATACTTAGAACAAAATATGACTCTATATGAATGACTCCGGTGGTGTACCGGGATGTGCAATGATCAAGAGTGACATGTATAGAAAATATGAACGGTGGCTTTGCCACAAATACGATGTCAACTACATGATCATGCAAAGCAATATGACAATGATGAAGCGTGTCATAATAAACGGAACGGTGGAAGTTGCATGGCAATATATCTTAGAATTGCTATGGAAATGCCATAATAGGTAGGTATGGTGGCTGTTTTGAGGAAGGTATATGGTGGGTGTAGTGCACCAGCGAAAGTTGCGCGGTACTAGAGATGCTAGCAATGGTGGAAGGGTGAGAGTGCGTATAATCCATGGACTCAACATTAATCATAAAGAACTCACATACTTATTGCAAAAATCTATTAGCTATCAAAACAAAGTACTACACGCATGCTCCTAGGGGGATAGATTGGTAGGAAAAGACCATCGCTCGTCCCCGACCGCCACTCATAAGGAAGACAATCAATAAATAAATCATGCTCCGACTTCATCACATAACGGTTCACCATATGTGCATGCTACGGGAATCACAAACCTTAACACAAGTATTTCTCAAATCCACAATTACTCACTAGCATGACTCTAATATCACCATCTTTATATCTCAAAACAATCATAAGGAATCAAACTTCTCATAGTATTCAATGCACTTTATATGAAAGTTTTTATTATATCCCTCTTGGATGCCCATCATATTAGGACTAAATTCATAACCTAAGCAAATTACCATGCTGTTTAGAGACTCTCAAAATAATATAAGTGAAGCATGAGAGTTCATCAATTTCTTCAAAATAAAACCACCGTCGTGCTCTAAAAAGATATAAGTGAAGCACTAGAGCAACTGACAAACTACTCCAAAAGATATAAGTGAAGATCAATGAGTAGTCGAATAATTATGTAACTATGTGAAGACTCTCTAACAATTAAGAATTTCAGATCTTAAGATACTATTCAAACAGCAAGCAAAACAAAATAAAATGACTTTCTAAAAATAGCACACATCATGTGAAGAAGTAAAAACTTAGGCTCAACCGATACTAACCGATCATTGTTGAAGAAGAAAGGTGGGATGCCAACCGGGGCATCCCCAAGCTTAGATGCTTGAGACTTCTTGAAATATTAACTAGGGATGCCTTGGGCATCCCCAAGCTTGAACTTTTGTGTCTCCTTAATTCCTTTTATATCACGGTTTCCTGTAACACCCCCAGTGGTTAACTATAGTAATCCCCCTTTTGATTATGCTATGTCATCATGTTTAACAGTGCATGATCATCGTTAACATCATATTGCATTTCAACTCCTAAGTCAAATTGAAATTTAAATGAAAGTGGAAAATAAAAGTTGTTCAAACACAGAAACTGAAATGTTCGATAAACAACAAATATTGCAGAGGCAAGACTAAAATTGTAACCAACAAATAATAAATTAATTAAGTGACTCTAACATTATTAAAACAGTAAGGATTAATGCATATTAATTATTATAAAAATTGTGGGAGCTCCTATTTTCTCCAAACCAATTTTTGGTAGTGGTAGGTATTGCCTAGTATTTGTTGGAGTAATTCCTAAGTTTTACAAAATTCATATAGAGCCCTAACTATTTGCTAAACAGGAGCTGTGGTTAAATAAAAAAAGATAAAGATAAAAGAAAAGCAAAACAGAAAAATAAAAAAAAAGGAGCAAACCCCCCCTCCCCCCCCGGCGGCCCAACTGGGCCACGGCCTCCCTGGCCGGCCCACCCCATCCCCATATTCCCCCCCCACGACCGAACCCTAACCCCCGACCGACATCACTCCCCCCCTCGTCCCACTCCTCCTCTGCTCCTCCCGATCCAGATTGGATCGGGCGCTCGACGGGGCCTCTCGCCGCGCTGGGCCGCGTCGGCCATCGACCCCGCGGCACGCTCGAACCCGCCCTCGCCGGACCGCCTCACACGCTGTCGGACGTCCTCCCCGACCCCCCCTCCGCGCGGGTCTTCACCACGCCTCGCCGCAGCCACCAGGAGCGCCTCCGCCTCGTCCCGTCGTCGACCCCACCACCGTCGCCAAACTCGTCCCCGCCGTCGCTGGAACCCGTCGCACATCAACCTCACGAGCACGCTGCTGGACCCTACTCCCCGCCGCTCGCCGCCTCGCCGCCCCACTCTTCCCCCCGTTGCCCGCTCGTCGCTCTCCCCCTGCGCCCCGCCGCGCCGCGGCGCGCCGGGCGCCTCGGCGTGCTCGGCCGACGCCCGGCCGCGGTGCCCGCTTGCCTCCTCCGGCCCGCGCACGCAGTACCGCCGGCTGCACTGCACGCGCCGTCACGCGTCCCACGCCCGAGCCGTGGCCTCCTCCCGCGCGCCCCGCCTCCCGCTGCTGCGCTGCCGCTGCTGCTGCGAACGAGTTGCCGCCGGCCAACCCACTCCGCCCCGCGCGCTCGCCGCCGTTGGCGGGCTCTCTGCCCGCGCGCTGCGCGTGCGCGTTACCCTCCGCGCGGACATGTCCGTCCCTGGACAGGCACAGCGCGGACGAGTCCGGCTGTGCCACTGTCCCGTGGGCCCCCCCAGAACGTTATAATAATAATAATAAAAAAAAAGAAATAAAAATAAAAATAAAAATAATTAAAATTAATAATTAGTAGTAGTTAATTAAGTTTAATTAACACTGATTAGGTTAATCTAATTAGTTTAATTAAATGTTAATTAATTAGTTAACCCTAATTACCAAACAGCCTATGACAGGTGGGACCCACCCTGTCAGGCGCCTGCTGATCAGCAGAGGTCATGCTGATGTCATCGGAGCACTATTCTGGATAATGTTAGGTTTATATAATAAAAATTAAATAAATTCAAAAAATTAATAAAACTTTAGAAAATCATATCTTTTAATCCGTAACTCACGACGAAAATACTTTGTACAGAAAGTTGCTCAGAACGACGAGACGAATCCAAATACGCGGTCGGTTGTTGCCAAACGTCTCTAACTATCCGAACATGCAAACGTTCCTCTCCGGTCATCTGTTGACAAATGCCCGGAACCGGGAAAACCTTCCCGGATGGATTCCTCCTTCCTAAGTGACGTGCACCCATATGTTAGGACACACCGGCACTGCGTATTATCAGTCATACTTTGTGTTGCTCATATTTGTGTGTATTTATACTGTGTTTCCCCCCTCTTTCTCTCTCGTTAGACCCCGACGCAGTTCCCGGACCGACGCAGCTCCGGAGACCGAAGACCTTGCCCTTGCCGCCGAGCAACCAGGCAAGCCCCCCCCTTTGATCATCCTGATATCGCCCATTCTATTTTCTCATGCTTGCATTAGATTTTGTACTGTTACGTTTACTCCTATTCTGATGCATAGCCTGTTTATTGTAACCTGCCATTGACACCTTACCTGCTTATCCTAAACTGCTTAGTTAGGCTGAGTAGAGACCCACTAGAGAACCCCACTTTATCCTTGTTGCCCGTGGATTATCAGAAGACCCGATCAACGGGATTGAAGACCAGACCCCGACACCGCAACATCACCCCTTTAGTTGTAACGACACTGCAGCGTTACTATCGAGTGCGAGGGTGATACCTCGTCAGCACTCCTGATGTTAACTCTGTAGAGCAGCTATTTGGTCGTGGTCATCGAGGGTGATTCCTCCTTCTCCACTTCCGATACGACCCTGTCGTACAACACATCAAGTGTGAACTCATCGAGGGTGATTCCTCCTAAGTTCGACTTGACGGTTACATCGAGTGGGCATCCGTCGAGGGTGATACCTTGGATTTCCTTGATGTTATGGACACACGGTTACTGTGACTTTACTGCTGAACCTTGATAGAGACGGGTCGGCCCCGAAGGGGGACCCGAGGAAGTTACTTTTACTACAAGACTGAAGGGACAGGCGGTACCGCCCAGTAGAGGTGGACCTGAGTTCCCGACAGTCTTTTACGAGACGGGTTGACCTGGATGGTGCCCGAGTGATGAATACGAGGCGCGGCCGGGCATTCTTAGCCCTTGCAGCAAGTCCTCGAGACGGGGTGACGGGGTCACATCGATCGTGAGTCTCTGCTCGTTTCCGCAAGGCCCTAGACCATTTACAATTTGGATATTTGATCCGAGCAGGCCTCTGGTCTGATAGCACTAACCATCACGTGGGCATAGTATGGGCGTTCTGCATCGTATGCATCAGCCGAAAGCTCTGTCAGACGTCCAGTTCAGCACTGCGGCCGGGCTGGGCCGGCACCATCCTGAGGGGTGGAGCCTGGTTCGCCCGGCACGCAACGACCCGGAGGGCGAGGGGCGATGGCCAAGACCCCCTTGCGCTTAGGATGTAGACCGACGGGGACCTCTCTGCTGAGCCGTAGGTAGGGTTGCGGTGTGTTGTTTGGCCGAGGCCGGGCATGACCCAGGAAAGTGTGTCCGGCCGGAGTTAATCGAGCGTGTTGGGTAAGTTGGTGCACCCCTGCAGGGAAGAAAACTTCTATCGATAGCCTGTCCTACGGTAAAGGACACTCGGAGTTGTATCCTGATTGATACATTTTAGAACTGGATACTTGGATACTATGGCTCTGGGATTGCTTCTCGCAGGGAGTCGAGAAGGGATCTCCGGACGAGGTTGATGACTGTATGGCTTTGGGATTGCTTTCTCGCAGGGAGTCGAGAAAGGATCTCTGGGTGAGGTTGAGACTTAATGATACTGCTACATTATATTGTACTGTTCTACTCTCTTCTACTGCTGCAAGACCGCTGAAGATGCTAGTCTTCGATAGGACTAGGCCTTCTCTCTATTCTGGCATTTCTGCAGCCCAGTCCACATATACAGCCTCCCTTTGAAAATGTTGCATATGTAGTGTAGATCCTTGCTTGCTGAGTACTTCTGAGTACTCACGGTTGCTTTGTTTTCCTTTTTCTCCCCATATCAGTTTGTCGTAACAAGATGACGGAGCCCCTGAGACAGCTGTCCTCGCCGACGATCGCTACTACTACCCAGAGGATGGATACTGCTACGAGTTGACTGTCGACCAGGAGTAGGATCGGAGGGTCCCAGGCAGGAGGCCTACGCCTTTCGATCGTAGTGTTTTATTTTGCCCCGCCTTTCTAAAGGCCTTTCTGTACTTTCTTTTATATCTGTACTCAGATATCTGATGCTTCCGCTGACGCTTGTTCGCAAGCTTATGTATTCGAGCCCTCGAGGCCCCTGGCTTGTAATATAAAGCTTGTATGACCTTATTTATGTTTTAGAGTTGTGTTGTGATATCTTCCCGTGAGTCCTTAGGCTTGATCGTGTGCATTTGCGTGTATGATTAGTGCACGATTGGGCCGGGGGCGTCACAAGTTGGTATCAGAGCCGACTGACTGTAGGAACCCCCCTTTCCAACTCCTTGGCCGAAGTTGAGTCTAGTAACCGAAAACTGTTTTATTAACTTGGCTGTGTGGCTTACGGGCCCACGTCGCCAATTGGGTGGTATTAGGATCTTTTACTCCTTGACCTTTACTCTGGGACTCTGACCTCTCTTCTATTCGGGTTAAATTTTTACTAACTCCAACATTAGGTTCTCGTGATCACATCCACCCGGAGTTCTGAAAATATCCCCCCTTGCTTCAAGATTTTGGGCCAGGTTCTGCTTACAGGATCCTTTTATCGAGGGCACCCTGTGTTGTCACTTGCAGATTCCTCGCCCCAATAGTTTTCTCTGACGTTGATGTAGCCTTTGCTATGTCTCGTTGTGTACTTCCATACCGCGTGCCTGCGCGCCGCCTAGATGTCTAGCCTTCCCCTTTCAGCTGTCGTAATGACGGATGCTAACCGAGGCTATGTGTGGATTCGAATGTCTGGTGCGAATATGATGAAGTATCTATTGCACTTCCTTCTGTTGTGCGTGTTACTTCATGAATCATTCCATACACCTGCAGTTTTCTTGCTAAACTGCCCCTGTTGATTTGGCAGGATGGCTGACGATCCTCCACCTCCACCTTATATTGCCGCAATGATGCAGCAATTTGAACTGAACCGTCAGGTTATGACCGGGATATTGGCTCAGTTCCCAAACCAGAATGCTCATCAGCAGCCTACACCAATAACACTGTCAGAATTCGTGCGCCTCAATCCATCCACTTTTCGCAGCTCGACTGATCCAATGGATGCTGACGATTGGCTCCGTGACATTGCCTTCCAGATGAAGTCAGCCAATGTTATCCCTGACAGTTACGTCACCTATGCGACGTATCACCTGAGGGGATCAGCTGCTCAATGGTGGGAAAGCCACAAGGGTATGTTGCCTGCAGAGACTGTAATCACTTGGCAGGAATTTCAGTCAGCTTTTCGTGCATGGTACATTCCTCAAGGTATGATAGATCAGAAGGAGCAGCAGTTTCGCAAACTCACACAGGGCACAATGACTGTGGATGAATACCAGAGGAAGTTTCTTGAATTGTCCCGCTATGCTGAAGATGACGTCTGCACTGACGCCCGCAAGCAGGATAAATTCCGTGAAGGACTCCGTACTGACATAAAACTCGCACTTGCAGTCCTTGATTGCACAGACTTCGCAACGCTTGTCAGCAAATCTTTCCAAATTGAAACAGCTCTGACTGAATGCCAGGAGTCGCTCAAGCGCACTCATGAAGCTGGCTCATCCTTGGGTCAGCCTGTTCAGAAACGTCGAGTCTGGATCCCACACAATGTTCATCATCAACCTGCTCCAACACCAAGGCCATCTTATGTTGCACCTCGTCTGCCTCCGCCCCCAAGCCAGCTAACGACTCAGGGTGGACAGTCCAATGTTGTGGCTCCTCTCCATAATGATGGTTTGTGCCGCAAGTGTGGACAGCCAGGGCACCGTGCTTTCAACTGTCCTCAGGGTCAGCCGCAGAGTTCATCACGTTGTTCTGTTGACCGTAAAAAGGGCCGTCGGAACCATCATAGCAGAAATCATAATGCCAGACCACCTGCTAGTCAGCTTGTTCATGTCAACCATGTTAAAACTGAAGAAGCTCGACATGACACCAACATTGTGATGGGCACCCTTCTAGTGAATTCAATCCCAGCTTCTGTACTCTTTGATTCTGGAGCGTCGCACTCCTTCATGTCCGAAAGTTTCGCACGAAGCCATGATATCCCTTTCGACAAGATGTCCACCCCATTGGTAATCCAGTCACCCGGGGCTAATTGGCAAACTACCAGGGTAAGCCATGGTAATCACATTGTGATTGGAGGATTGATGTTCCCTGTTTCTCTCATTGCTCTCAAGACCTCCAACATAGACATTATTCTGGGTATGGACTGGTTGAAGCCCAATAAAGCTTTGATTGACTGTGCCACTGAAACAGTCCGCATCACTCACCCTTCTGGCTAGAGAGTACAATACTCAGCCCGAATAGCTCAGGATGCTGAGACTCAAATATATGTTCTGAATGCATTGAATGCTTCACCTCTTGAAGGCATCGAGAACGTTCCCGTTGTTCGTGATTTTCAAGATGTCTTTCCAGAAGAACTTCCAGGAATTCCCCCTGCCAGAGCTGTTGAGTTTGTCATTGACTTGAAACCAGGCACTACTCCTATTGCGAAGCGTCCTTATAAGATGCCTCCGCACCACCTTCTTGAACTTAAGGAAGAAATCGACACGTCACTTAAGAAAGGTTTCATCCGCCCCAGTTCCTCTGCTTGGGGAGCACCTTCACTCTTCGTTAAGAAGAAGGATGGAACTAACCGATTGGTTCAGGATTATCGGCCCATTAACCAAGCTACAATCCAGAATAAATATCCGCTTCCCCGGATCAATGATTTGTATGATCAACTTGCCGGTTCCTCAGTATTCTCTAAGCTTGATTTGAGATTGGGATACCATCAGATCCGTGTTCGTGAAGAGGATATTCCGAAGACTGCATTTGTTACTCGCTATGGCTCTTATGAGTACACGGTCATGTCATTTGGCTTAACAAATGCTCCAGCCACATTCTCCCGTTTGATGAATTATATATTCATGGATTACCTCGACAAGTTCGTCGTGGTTTATCTAGATGATATTCTGGTATATTCGAAGAATAAAGAAGAACATGCTGAACACCTTCGTCTTGTACTGGAAAGGCTCCGAGAACACCAACTGTATGCCAAATACTCCAAATGTGAATTCTGGCTTTGTGAAGTAACGTACCTTGGTCATGTGATTTCCAAAGATGGAATTGCCGTTAACCCAGAACGAGTTCAGGCTATTCTTGACTGGACTCCTCCGAAGAATGTCAAGCAAGTGAGAAGTTTTCTTGGCCTAGCAAGCTATTGCCGTCGATTTGTTGAGAATTTTTCTAAGATTGCTAAGCCCCTGACTGATCTGCTTCACAAGGGCGTTAAGTTTGAATGGACAGAAAAATGTCAGCAAAGTTTTCAAGCACTCAAAGACAAGCTAACATCTACCCCAGTACTATCTCCTCCAGATACCCGCAAAGACTTTGTGATTTATTGTGATGCATCCCGTGAAGGATTAGGCTGTGTCCTAATGCAAGAGCGTAAAGTGATTGCTTATGGCTCTCGTCAGTTGCGCCCACATGAAGAGAATTATCCGGTACATGATCTAGAACTAGCTGCTGTCATCTATGCACTACAGTTATGGCGACATTACCTCCTCGGTAATCGTTGCGAGATATACACGGATCATAAAAGTCTGAAGTACTTGTTCAGTCAACCTTCTCTAAACCTCCGTCAGCAAAGATGGATGGAGGCCATTGCGGACTATGATTTGGGTATTTCCTATACCCCTGGCAAGGCTAACGTGATGGCTGATGCCTTAAGCCGCAAGTCCTATTGCGACAACCTCATGGTTAGGCGAGCTCAACCTCGTCTTTTTGAAGAACTATGCAAGCTGAATCTGCGTATTGTTCCACAGGGCTCTCTGAATAACCTTGTGATACAACCAGATCTTGAGAAAGCTGTTAAGAATGCGCAAGCTAAAGATGCTGAAATTGACCTCATGAAGAAAGACCTTCACCTTGTAAAGTACGGGGATTTCTCGCTGTCTGAAGATGGAACCTTGTATTTCAGAAACCGCATTGTGGTACCTCGCTTCGAACTCATGACTGACAAGGTCATGAAGGAGGCACATGATACCCCGCTGTCTATTCATTCGGGTAGCACCAAGATGTATCGTGATCTCCGTCAAAGGTACTGGTGGTCTAGAATGAAGCAAGACATTGCTCGATATGTTGCTGAATGTGATGTGTGTCGACGCGTTAAAGCAGAACATCAGAAGCCTGCTGGAATTCTGCAACCGTTGCCTATTCCTTTATGGAAATGGGATAAGGTTCAAATGGATTTCATTACTGGCCTTCCCAAGTCACAGAACGGTCACGATGCTATTCTTGTCGTCGTCGACCAACTCTCCAAAGTTGCACACTTTCTGCCTGCCAAGGAGACGATCACTGCTAGTCAGCTAGCAGAGTTGTATATCTCCAGAATCGTATCACTCCACGGTATTCCGAAAGAGATCAGTTCAGACCGTGGCAGCATATTCACTGGTCATTTCTGGGAAAGTTTCCAAAAGGCTATGGGAACTCATATTACTTGGAGTTCAGCTTATCACCCTCAGTCCCAAGGCCAAGTTGAACGAGTCAATCAAGTGCTTGAAGACATGCTACGAGCTTGTGTTATTTCTTTCGGCAAGAAGTGGGAAGAATCTCTCCCGTATGCCGAGTTCTCTTATAACAACAGTTATCAAGCCAGCTTGAAAATGGCCCCCTTCGAAGTACTTTATGGACGTAAGTGTTGAACCCCTCTGAATTGGTCAGAAACTGGGGAACGACCGCTCGTGGGACCGGAAATTATTCAACACGCCGAAGAACAAGTCCGTATTGTCCGAGAAAATCTCAAGACGGCTCAGGACCGCCAGAAGAGCAACTATGATCGCAAAAGGTGGGGTTTGACTTATCAACCTGGTGATCAAGCTTATCTGCGAGTCACTCCTATGAAGGGCACTCACCGTTTTGGAATCAAGGGCAAGCTAGCTCCACGCTACATTGGTCCTTTCCGCATTGTTGCAAGACATGGTCAAGTGGCATATAAATTGGAGTTGCCGCCGCAATTCTCCCATATCCACGACGTCTTCCATGTGTCGCAGCTTCGTAAATGCTTCAAGGAATCTCCGCACCGAGCAGTGGATCACGAGATGCTCGAATTGCATGATGATCTATCTTATAAGGAGCATCCGATCCGCATCCTCGACGAAGCTGAACGTCGGACCCGTCAAAAGGTTACCAAGTTCCTCAAAGTGCAGTGGTCAAATCATACTGAAGATGAAGCCACTTGGGAACGCGAGGATAATCTTCGTGCGGAATACCCCGAACTTTTTCCTTCTACTTCTTAATTCTCGGGACGAGAATTCTTGTTAGTAGAGGATATTTGTAACACCCCCAGTGGTTAACTATAGTAATCCCCCTTTTGATTATGCTATGTCATCATGTTTAACAGTGCATGATCATCGTTAACATCATATTGCATTTCAACTCCTAAGTCAAATTGAAATTTAAATGAAAGTGGAAAATAAAAGTTGTTCAAACACAGAAACTGAAATGTTCGATAAACAACAAATATTGCAGAGGCAAGTCTAAAATTGTAACCAACAAATAATAAATTAATTAAGTGACTCTAACATTATTAAAACAGTAAGGATTAATGCATATTAATTATTATAAAAATTGTGGGAGCTCCTATTTTCTCCAAACCAATTTTTTGTAGTGGTAGGTATTGCCTAGTATTTGTTGGAGTAATTCCTAAGTTTTACAAAATTCATATAGAGCCCTAACTATTTGCTAAACAGGAGCTGTGGTTAAATAAAAAAAGATAAAGATAAAAGAAAAGCAAAACAGAAAAATAAAAAAAAAGGAGCAACCCCCCCCCCTTCCCCCCCCGGCGGCCCCAACTGGCCACGGCCTCCTGGCCGGCCCACCCCATCCCCATATTCCCCCCCCCACGACCGAACCCTAACCCCCGACCGCATCACTCCCCCCCCCCCTCGTCCCACTCCCTCCCTCTGCTCCTCCCGATCCAGATTGGATCGGGCGCTCGACGGCGCCTCTCGCCGCGCTGGCCGTGTCGGCCATCGACCCCGCGGCACCGCTCGAACCCGCCCTCGCCGGACCGCCTCACCGCTGTCGGACGTCCTCCCCGACCCCCCCTCCGCGCGGGTCTTCACCACGCCTCGCCGCAGCCACCAGGAGCGCCTCCGCCTCGTCCCCGTCGTCGACCCCACCACCGTCGCCAACTCGTCCCCGCCGTCGCTGGAACCCGCCGCATCAACCTCCATCGAGCACGCTGCCTTGGACCCTACTCCCCGCCGTGAGCCGCTCGCCGCCCCACTCTTCCCCCCCGTTGCCCGCTCGTCGCTCTCCCTTGCGCCCCGCCGCGCGCGCGCGCTCGGGCGCGCCTCGGCGTGCTCTGGCCGCTGCCCGGCCGCGGTGCCCGCTTGCCTCCTCCGGCCCGCGCACGCGCTCACCGCCCGCGCTCGCCTCGCACGCGCGCTCACGCGTCCCACGCCCGCTGCCGTGGCCTCCTCCCGCGCGCCCCGCCTCCCGCTGCTGCGCTGCCGCTGCTGCTCGCGAACGAGTCGCCGCCGACCACAGCCACCTCCGCCCCGCGCGCTCGCCGCCGTTGGCGGGCTCTCTGCCCGCGCGCGCGTGCGCGTTAACCCTCCGCGCGGACATGTCCGTCCCTGGACAGGCACAGCGCGGACGAGTCCGGCTGTGCCACTGTCCAGTGGGCCCCCCAGAACGTTTTAATAATAATAAAAAAAGAAATAAAAATAAAAATAAAAATAATTAAAATTAATAATTAATTAGTTAGTTAATTAAGTTTAATTAACACTGATTAGGTTAATCTAATTAGTTTAATTAAATGTTAATTAATTAGTTAACCCTAATTAACCAAACAGCCTATGACAGGTGGGACCCACCCTGTCAGGCGCCTGCTGACATCAGCATGAGGTCATGCTGATGTCATCGGAGCACTATTCTGGATAATGTTAGGTTTATATAATAAAAATTAAATAAATTCAAAAAATTAATAAAACTTTAGAAAATCATATCTTTTAATCCGTAACTCCGACGAAAATACTTTGTACATGAAAGTTGCTCAGAACGACGAGACGAATCCAAATACGCGGTCCGTTTGTCTGCCACACGTCTCTAACTATCCGAACATGCAACCGTTCCTCTCCGGTCATCTGTCTGACAAATGCCCGGAACCGGGAAAACATTCCCGGATGGATTCCTCCTTCCTAAGTGACGTGCACCCATATGTTAGGACACACCCGGCACTGCGTATTATCATGTCATACTTTGTGTTGCTCATATTTGCTGTGTATTTATACTGTTTCCTCCCCCTCTTCTCTCTCGTTAGACCCCGACGCAGTTCTCGGACCGACGCAGCTCCGGAGACCGAAGACCTTGCCCTTGCCGCCGAGCAACCAGGCAAGCCCCCCCCCTTTGATCATCCTGATATCGCCCATTCTATTTTCTCATGCTTGCATTAGATTTTGCTACTGTTACTGTTTACTCCTATTCTGATGCATAGCCTGTTTATTGTAACCTGCCATTGACACCTTACCTGCTTATCCTAAACTGCTTAGTATAGGCTGAGTAGAGACCCACTAGAGAACCCCACTTTGATCCTTGTTGCCCCGCTGGATTATCAGAAGACCCGATCAACGGGATTGAAGACCAGACCCCGACACCGCACATCACCCCCTTTAGTTGTAACGACACTGCAGTGTTACTATCGAGTGTCGAGGGTGATACCTCGTCAGCACTCCTGATGTTAACTCTGTAGAGCAGCTATTTGGTCGTGGTCATCGAGGGGGATTCCTCCTTCTCCACTTCCGATACGACCCTGTCGTACAACACATCAAGTGTGAACTCATCGAGGGTGATTCCTCCTAAGTTCGACTTGACGGTTACATCGAGTGGGCATCCGTCGAGGGTGATACCTTGGATTTCCTTGATGTTATGGACACACGGTTACTGTGACTTTACTGCTGAACCTTGATAGAGACGGGTCGGCCCCGAAGGGGGACCCGAGGAAGTTACTTTTACTACAAGACTGAAGGGACAGGCGGTACCGCCCAGTAGAGGTGGACCTGAGTTCCCGACAGTCTTTTACGAGACGGGTTGACCTGGATGGTGCCCGAGTGATGAATACGAGGCGCGGCCGGGCATTCTTAGCCCTTGCAGCAAGTCCTCGAGACGGGGCGACGGGGTCACATCGATCGTGAGTCTCTGCTCATTTCCGCAAGGCCCTAGACCATTTACGATTTGGATATTTGATCCGAGCAGGCCTCTGGTCTGATAGCACTAACCATCACGTGGGCATAGTATGGGCGTTCTGCATCGTATGCATCAGCCGAAAGCTCTGTCAGACGTCCAGTTCAGCACTGCGACCGGGCTGGGCCGGCACCATCCTGAGGGGTGGAGCCTGGTTTGCCCGGCACGCAACGACCCGGAGGGCGAGGGGCGATGGCCAAGACCCCCTTGCGCTTAGGATGTAGACCGACGGGGACCTCTCTGCTGAGCCGTAGGTAGGGTTGCGGTGTGTTGTTTGGCCGAGGCCGGGCATGACCCAGGAAAGTGTGTCCGGCCGGAGTTAATCGAGCGTGTTGGGTAAGTTGGTGCACCCCTGCAGGGAAGAAAACTTCTATCGATAGCCTGTCCTACGGTAAAGGACACTCGGAGTTGTATCCTGATTGATACATTTTAGAACTGGATACTTGGATACTATGGCTCTGGGATTGCTTCTCGCAGGGAGTCGAGAAGGGATCTCCGGACGAGGTTGATGACTGTATGGCTCTGGGATTGCTTTCTCGCAGGGAGTCGAGAAAGGATCTCTGGGTGAGGTTGAGACTTAATGATACTGCTACATTATATTGTACTGTTCTACTCTCTTCTACTGCTGCAAGACCGCTGAAGATGCTAGTCTTCGATAGGACTAGGCCTTCTCTCTATTCTGGCATTTCTGCAGCCCAGTCCACATATACAGCCTCCCTTTGAAAATGTTGCATATGTAGTGTAGATCCTTGCTTGCTGAGTACTTCTGAGTACTCACGGTTGCTTTGTTTTCCTTTTTCTCCCCATATCAGTTTGTCGTAACAAGATGACGGAGCCCCTGAGACAGCTGTCCTCGCCGACGATCGCTACTACTACCCAGAGGATGGATACTGCTACGAGTTGACTGTCGACCAGGAGTAGGATCGGAGGGTCCCAGGCAGGAGGCCTACGCCTTTCGATCGTAGTGTTTTATTTTGCCCCGCCTTTCTAAAGGCCTTTCTGTACTTTCTTTTATATCTGTACTCAGATATCTGATGCTTCCGCTGAAGCTTGTTCGCAAGCTTATGTATTCGAGCCCTCGAGGCCCCTGGCTTGTAATATAAAGCTTGTATGACCTTATTTATGTTTTAGAGTTGTGTTGTGATATCTTCCCGTGAGTCCTTAGGCTTGATCGTGTGCATTTGCGTGTATGATTAGTGCACGATCGGGCTGGGGGCGTCACATTTCCCTAAATCTTAAAAACTTCATCCACACAAAACTCAACAAGAACTCATGAGAAAAGTTAGTATAAATCAAATGCAAAACCTTATCATTCTCTACTGTAGCAAATCACTAAAATTATTATTTAACATTGCATACTAAATGACTCTGCATATTTAATACTCCTATTCTCAAATAGAATCATTAAACAACCAAACATATGCAAACAATGCAAACATAACAGCAATCTGTCTAAACAGGACAGTCTGTAAAGAGTGCAATTTTACTCATACTTCCCTAACTCCAAAACTTCTGAAAAATTACCACACTGTAGAAAATTTATTGTTACTCATTGTAAAACTTTCTGTTTTCAAAACAGCAACATATAGACTTGCAAAATAGGCATGGTAAAGGCTAAACTTGACACTTTTATTGAAATAAAAGATGAAAAACATTAATCTAAATAACAGCAAGCAAATACTAATAAAATAAAATGACGCTCCAAGCAAAACACATATCATGTGACGAATAAAAATATAGCCCCAAGTAAGGTTACCGATAATGTTGAAGACGAAAGAGGGGATGCCTTCCGGGGCATCCCCAAGCTTAGTTGCTTGGATATTCCTTGAATATTACCTTGGGGTGCCATGGTAATCCCCAAGCTTAGGGTCTTGTCACTCCTTATTCTCCTCATATCGATATCTCACCCAAAACTTGAAAACTTCAATCACACAAAACTTAACGGAACTTCGTGAGATGGGTTAGTATGATAAAACAAATCATTCACTTTGGTACTGTCAAGACAAGATTCAATTTTTTTATCACATGATAACTACTGTACCCTATCAATTCTACAATTTATATTGAGCAATATAAGCCATAGAAACTAGGAAACAAGCAAACTATGCATCGAAAACAGAATCTGTCAAAAACAGAACAGTCTGTGAAGATCTGAATTGAGATCATACTTATATAACTCCAAATATTCTGAAACATTAGGAAAACGTAGAAAATTTGTATACCAATCAACTGTAAAAATTTCAGAAGTTTTCCACGGTCCAGTAAAATATAGGAATTTCTGCACTGGATGAAAAAGTTTCTGTTTTTGCACAGAATCAAGTCAACCATCAACCACACTATCCCAAAGGCTTTACTTGGCACTTTATTGAAATAAAAGCTATAAAACATGATTACTACAGTAGCTTAATCATGTGAACACACAAAAACAGTAGGGGTAAATATTGGGTTGTCTCCCAACAAGCGCTTTTCTTTAATGCCTTTTTAGCTAGGCATGATGATGTCAATGATGCTCACATAAAAGATAAGAATTGAAACACAAAGAGAGCATCATGAAGAATATGACTAGCACATTTAAGTCTAACCCACTTCCTATGCCTAGGGATTTTGTGAGCAAACAACTTATGGGAACAAGAATCAACTAGCATAGGAAGGTAAAACAAGCAAAACTTCAAGATTTTAAGCACACAGAGAGGAAACTTGATATTATTGCAACTCCTACAAGCATATACTCCTCCCTCATAATAATTTTCAGTAGCATCATGAATGAATTCAACAATATAACCATCACATAAAGCATTCTTGTCATGAGCCACAAGCATAGAAATTTTATTACTCTCCACATAAGCAAATTTCTTCTCATGAATAGTAGTGGGAGCATCATATGAAACTTGAATACTATAAATTGTTTCCACATTAAAAGAGTAATTTTCAGTAAAAGGATATTCAAAATTATGACAATAATTATCACTACTTTTTATAACATAAGTATCCTCACAATAATCATCATAAGTAGCAACTTTGTTCTCATCATAGTCAATTGATACCTCTTCCAAAATAGTGGAATCATTACTAAATAAAGTCATGACCTCTCCAAATCCACTTTTATCATTATAATAAGATTCAACACCCTCCAAAATAGTGGGATCACTACTTCCTAAAGTTGACACTCTTCCAAACCCACTTTCATCAATATAATCATCGTAAATAGGAGGCATGCTATCATCATGATAAATTTGCACATCAAAACTTGGGGGACTAAAAATATCATCTTCACTAAACATAGCATCCCCAAGCTTGGGACAAACATTAATTGCAGCAAATAAATTCTCAAGCCTGTCATTCTCATCAAACACAACATCCCCAAGCTTGTGCCTTTGCATATCATAAGCATAATCACTTTCATCATTAATAGTACAAATAGCACCAATAGTATAGCAATTATTATCATCACAATGAGTAATAGGCATAACAATAATGGGAGCAACATCATTTGGGAGAGATACCTTTTTACCTTTGCTTCTCCGTCCTTTGTTTTTCTTCTTCACATCAAGTGTGGGTTTAATCACCTTTTTGGAGCTCCTTATTGATGAGATTGGTTGAATAAAAAGCTCCTCCTCTTTACCTGATTCATCATAAGAAAAAATAGGAGGATATTGGGAAACCTCTTCCCCTTCATTAGTATTCTCTTCATCTTATATTTGTTTTCTTGTCTTCAAGTAATTGGCAATATAAGGATTTTCAATGCAATTCACCGCACAATACATATAAATTTCATTTAGATCAAAATCAATCATTTTCACGAGAACCCAATCAGGAACATCGTTAGTTTTATGTTTCATTTCTTCATACCCCAAAAATAGACTAAGTTCATTATGATGCTCAAGGGTAATGAGGTTATCACAATTTTTGGACACAATTTGATCATGAAATAATTCACATTGGAAATTAAAATGACCATGTTCATTGCAAAGTTCACAAGGATGGCGATAAAAATTAAGTCTTTCAGCACAAACATCTAGCCTCTTTTGCAACCATTTAGTTTCTAAATACTTATGCCTCTTGCAAAATCTATCTTCCCTTTTTGGTGTGTATTTGCAAACTCTATGCACTCCACAAAAAATGACATGCTTATAAGAGATATTTTCATCATGACTAGTGCAATCATCATTAGTACTATGGATATTCATAGAATTCATACTAACAACATTGCAATCATGCTCATCATTCAAAGATTGTATGCCAAACATTTTGTTGAATTCTTCTTCTAGCACTTGAGCACAATTTTCCTTTCCATCATTTTCACGAAAGACATTAAAAAGATGAAGCATATGAGGCAACCTCAATTCCATTTTTTTGTAGTTTTCTTTTATAGACTAAACTAGTGATAAAATAAGAAACTAAAAGATTCAATTGCAAGATCTAAAGATATACCTTCAAGCACTAACCTCCCCGGCAACGGCGCCAGAAAAGAGCTTGATGTCTACTACGCAACCTTCTTCTTGCAGACGTTGTTGGGCCTCCAAGTGCAGAGGTTTGTAGGACAGTAGCAAATTTCCCTGAAGTGGATGACCTAAGGTTTATCAATCCGTGGGAGGCATAGGATGAAGATGGTCTCTCTCAAACAACCCAGCAACCAAATAACAAAGAGTCTCTTGTGTCCCCAACACACCCAATACAATGGTAAATTGTATAGGTGCACTAGTTCAGCGAAGAGATGGTGATACAAGTGCAATATGGATAGTAGATATAGGTTTTTGTAATCTGAAAATATAAGAACAGCAAGGTAACTAGTAACAAAAGTGAGCGAAAATGGTATTGCAATGCTTGAAAACAAGGCCTAGGGTTCATACTTTCACTAGTGCAAGTTCTCTCAACAATGATAACATAATTGGATCATATACAATCCCTCAACATGCAACAAAGAGTCACTCCAAAGTCACTAATAGCGGAGAACAAACGAAGAGATTATTGTAGGGTACGAAACCACCTCAAAGATATTCTTTCTGATCGATCTATTGGGCTATTCCTATAAGTGTCACAAACAGCCCTAGAATTCGTACTAAAATAACACCTTAAGACACACATCAACCAAAACCCTAATGTCACCTAGATACTCCAATGTCACCACAAGTATCCGCGGGTTTGATTATACGATATGCATCACACAATCTCAGATTCATCTATTCAAACCAACACAAAGAACTTCAAAGAGTGCCCCAAAGTTTCTACCGGAGAGTCAAGACGAAAACGTGTGCCAACCCCTATGCATAAGTTCACAAGGTCACAGAACCCGCAAGTTGATCACCAAAACATACATCAAGTGGATCACGTGAATATCCCATTGTCACCACAGATAAGCACATGCAAGACATACATCAAGTGTTTTCAAATCCTTAAAGACTCAATCTGATAAGATAACTTCAAAGGGAAAACTCAATCCATTACAAGAAGGTAGAGGGGGAGAAACATCATAAGATCCAACTATAATAGCAAAGCTCGCGGTACATCAAGATCGTGCCAAATCAAGAACACGAGAGAGAGAGATCAAACACACAGCTACTGATACATGCCCTCAGCCTCGAGGGTGAACTACTCCCTCCTCATCATGGAGAGCGCCGGGATGATGAAGATGGCCACCGATGATGATTTCCCCCTTCGACAGTGTGCCGAAACAGGGTCCCGATTGGTTTTTGGTGGCTACAGAGGCTTGCGGCGGCGAAACTCCCGATCTAGGTTTTATTCTGGAGGTTTGGGGATATATAAGAGGTGTTGGCGTCGGGAACAAGTCAGGGGGACCCACGAGGTAGCCACAAGGTAGGGGGGCGCGCCCTAGGGGGGCGCCCTCCACCCTTGTGGTGGCCTCGGGACTCCTCTCCGATAACTTTTTGTTCCAGTATTTTTTATATTTTCCAAAAATATTCTCCGTGGATTTTCAGGTCAATTGGACTCCGTTTGATAGTCCTTTTCTGCGAAGCTCAAAAACAAGGGAAAAACAGAAACTGGCACTAGGCTCTAGGTTAAAAGGTTAGTCCCAAAAATCATGTAAAATAGCATATAAATGCATATAAAACATCCAAGATGGATAATATAATAGCATGGAACAATAAAAAATTATAGATACGTTGGAGACGTATCATGTCGGCATGTCGGGAGGTCTTGCTGGACTTGTTTTACCATTGTCGAAATGTCTTGTGAACCGGGATTCCGAGCTTGATCGGGTTGTTCCGGGAGGAGGATTTTCCTCCGTTGATCGTGAGAGTTTGTGATGGACTAAGTTGGGACACCCCTGTAGGGTTTGATCTTTCGAAAGCCGTGCCCGTGGTTATGTGGCAGATGGGAATTTTTAATATCCGGTTGTAGAGAACTTGACACCAGATCCGAAATAAAATACACCAACTGCGTGGGGTTATGTTTGAACGTAAGTAGTTCAGGATCACTTATTGACCGTTACTAGTTTGCGACCGTTTGCGTAGTTTCTCATCTTACTCTTGTACTCGTAAGTTAGCCACCATACAATGCTTAGTGCTGCTGCAACCTCACCACTTATCCATTCCATACCCATTAAGCTTTGCTAGTCTTGATACCCATGGTAGTGGGATTGCTGAGTCCTCGTGGCTCACAGATTACTACAACAACAGTTGCAGGCACAGGTAATGCGATGATCTGACGTGAGAGTGATGCTTGCTTGTTTTGGAGTTCTTCTTCTGCTTCTTCTTCTTCGATTGAGGGATAGGTTCCTGTGGTCGGCAGCCTGGGCTAGTAGGGTGGATGTCGTTCTTGTTTTTCTATTTGTTTTCATCCGTAGTCGGGTGCCGCTCTTCTGTATGATGTTTGCTATGTATCGATGTATTCATGTGGCATCTGTATGCCTTTGTATGTATCCCTAGCTATTATGTAATGGTACGATGCAATGAAATCCACCTTGCAAAGCGTCTTCAATATGCGGCTCTATCCTTGGTGGGACCTTCGAGTTCCTCTCGGATAGGATCGCATATTGGGCGTGATATTTCATTTATGTCCAAAATAGACCATATTCAACATAGGGTGTCCGAGTAGACTAGAAGGTCCGTATGAGAGCATGTCTTTTTCGGCATTGTCAAATGAACCCAATTATTTTCCATTAGCTTATATGACCAATTCAAGGGACTACGCCAAGTTGTTTATGTTTTTGACAATTCTTGAACTTTCTAGAGTTTTCTTGGTGAATAATGGCTGATAAATGGACGGACGTGACGCAACTTGCATACCGTGTCGGAAATCATTCAAACCTGGCATGGATGCTTGTCATGGGCATGCCCACTTGCTGGCAAAAGTTGGGGTCTTTTCATTTATGTCCAAAACTGGACCATGTTTCACTTTGGGTGTCCGGGTAGGCCAGAAGGGTCCGTATCCATAGTAAAAAAAATCATCATTTGAGAGGAGTGTGCCACACTAGGGCAGACTGGTGCATTCGTGAGCATGTAATTTTTCCTAATTAGAATGCTTCTGTTATTTGAAATTTTTGTCATTATTAATCAACATGAATATTTTATATGTCCTCACCATTTCTTGAAATTTGGCAACAATTTTGGATGCTTCTGTTATTTATAATTTCCGTCATTATCAATCAACATGAACTTCTTTTTGCAACCCAAACATTTCTTAAATTTGTTAAAAGTTCACGAATTTGAAAAAACAGGAAAAAATAAAGAGCGATTTTTAAGTAAAACCATTATACTCCCTCCGTCCCAAAATAAGTGACTCAAGTTTGTACTAGCTTTGTACCAAAGCTAGTACAAAGTTGAGTCACTTATTTTGGGACGGAGGGAGTATAACAAACAAAACCCAGTTTTAGAAAACGCAAACACATCTGTTTAGAAAATTCACAAACTTACATTTGCCACATAAGCCAAAAAGAAAAGTGTTCAAGTTGTATTAAAAAATTGTTCAAAATGTTAGTTCTTAAGTTTGCACGCTCCTCATATCTCTTTGAAATTGTTCAAAATGTTGTCCGTAAAATGTTCTTAACATTTTGAACTAACATATCTCTTTAAAATTTTCAAATTGTTCATGCTTTTAGGAGATGTTGTTCAAATTTTTCAAAAAAATATGCTTTTCTAGAAAAATGATATTTTCAAAATGTGTTCAAGTTGTTCACAAAATTGTTGGATTTTCAAACATTATTTGATTATTAAAATTTTATTCAGAATTTCCAACAAATGTTCAAAAAAATTGGAAATGTGTCCGGATTCTACGTTGGTGTTACCTATGTCCAGGATTTTAGGATAGAGGAAGTCCACTTTTGTAAGGCTGGTTGCTATTCCCTATGCGTGAATTAATAGGCAGTTTGTTAATCGATGAAAATTAATTTCAAGCTGTTAAGAGAAAGTTGCGCTCTGATCGGGCCATGGCCCATGCGCCATGCAGCCAATATATGTGTGTGGTGCAGCAATGCATGCGGGAGTGTTGATGGATGCGAGGAGGTTTGACAATTAATCTATGGTAGTTTTTTTTGAGGAAAGCATGAGCTTTATAACTTAACTGTGCTGGCCAACATCAGCCGCAGCGCGCACAGCTACAATGTCTGGTACATTAGACTCCCACTGTATACAGTGGTACGGATCACACAAACGCCCCATACTAGCTAGTTCATGGGCTACAGAGTTCGCCATATGACGACACACAAGGATTACATGATGAGAGAACCACATCTTCAGTTGGTACTTCGTGTCCTCAATTAGAGCTGCATAAGCCGAAGAGTCTGATTTGCCCAGATCCATAGCCTCCATGAGTAGTTGTGAGTTAGTTTCTAGGATCACTCTCACAATGCCCAGGTCGGCAGCGAAGGAAACTGCATGGGATAGGGCATACGTTTCTGCAGCAAAGGCATCATGAACATTCTCCTGTCTCCCCATCCTGGCACCCACGATGCTGCCATCCGCAGTTCTCGCAACCATGCCCCAGCCAGCAAAGTTTTCGCCAAGCACGAATGACCCATCTAGATTTATCTTGATCATGTCACCGTCCGGTGGCCTCCATCCCTCTGGCGGAATTTTCTTTCGTGGGGTCATGAAGATCTCTTGATACTCAAATACATAGCATCTTGCTTTCCGCGCCACATCTGCTGCTGCGAGGGGTAACTCGTCCTCCCTCAGCTTGTTTCTGTTGCTCCACCAAAGCCACCAGAAGGTCATCACTAGGAGCCTCTTTTCCTCATCTAGGCCCCAGAGGTAGTCAAACATTGTATGCACAGACGTAATGCCTTCCAGCTCCATTCTCTCCTTTTCTAAAGCCATCTCTCTCCAGCCTTGTTTTACAAGTTTGCATTTTATGAAAAGATGTGCACCATCCTCATCCACCCGTCCACAGAATAAGCACTTTGTGTCAGCAATGGGAATCCCTCTATGCTCGATGTTAGTCCGTAGGGCGAGTGACTCATGCTTCATTCTCCATGCAAACATCTGAATATTCTTTGGGCACGGAAATTTCCAAATTCTTTTCCGCATCATCCTTAGTGCTATCCAGATTGCCAACCGCCAATGTGCTCTGCCCCGCTCCCCCGTTTTGTTGGTGACTAGCAAGCTGCACATGAAGTTTGTAGGCATTTCTAACCGAATGCAGACCCTTTGCATCATACTGCCATGCTATGAAATCATGGACCCCTTCTCTGAGTGGAATTGCCAGTATACGTTGTGCATCATCCGCCCAAAAGGTCTCTCTGACCAACCTTTCATCCCAAGTTCCGGTCACCGGGTCTTATCAAATCACTCACTCACTCCAGGAGGTGCGCCTCTCAGTGTGATAACACGTCGAGACCAAGGTCTTGGAATCCAAGGATCAGACCATATATTAACATCCACGCCATCCCCAATTCTTCAAATATAGCCCTCCTTGAACAGCTCCCGTCCATGCAACAAGCTCCGCCAAGCATAGCAGATACCTTCTTTTGGAACTGCCTCAAGGATATGTGTGTCGGGGAAGTATTTTGCTTTCAGTAGCTTGGCACATAGCGTGTCTAGGTTCTGGACAAGTCTCCAGATTTGGCGTGAGAGCATCGCTACATTGAAGCTATACATATCCCGAAATCCAAGCCCGCCCCTCGCCTTTGATTTCGTAAGCTTTTGCCAACTAATCCAGTGCATTGTGTGCTCCTTCTCTTGCTGACTCCATGATACGTCTCCATCCTATCTACTTTTCCAAACTCTTTTGCCCTTGTTTTGGACTCTAATTTGCATGATTTGAATGGAACTAACCCGGACTGACGCTGTTTTCAGCAGAATTGCCATGGTGTTATTTTTGTGCAGAAATAAAAGTTCTCGGAATGACCTGAAACTTCACGGAGAATATTTTTGGAATAAATAAAAAATATTGGCTAAAGAATCAATCGAGGGGGACCCACCACCTGTCCACAAGGGTGGGGGCGCGCCCTACCCCCTGGGCGCGCCCCCCTGGCTTGTGGGTCCCACGAAGCTCCACTGACCTCAACTCCAACTCCATATATTCACGTTTGGGGAGAAAAAACTGGAGAGAAGGATTCATCGCGTTTTACGATACGGAGCCGCCACCACCTCCTGTTCTTCCTTGGGAGGCCAGATCTGGAGTCCGTTCGGGGCTCCGGAGAGGGGAAATCATCGCCATCGTCATCATCAACCATCCTCCATCACCAATTTCATGATGCTCACCGCCGTGCGTGAGTAATTCCATCGTAGGCTTGCTGGACGGTGATGGGTTGGATGAGATTTATCATGTAATCGAGTTAGTTTTGTTAGGGTTTGATCCCTAGTATCCACTATGTTCTAAGATTGATGTTGCTATGACTTTGCTATGCTTAATGCTTGTCACTAGGGCCCGAGTGCCATGATTTCAGATCTGAACCTATTATGTTTTCATGAATATATTTGTGTTCTTGATCCTATCTTGCAAGTTATAGTCACCTACTACGTGTTATGATCCGGCAACCCCGGAGTGACAATAGTCGGGACACTTCCCTGTGATGACCGTAGTTTGAGGATTTCATGTATTCACTAAGTGCTAATGCTTTGGTCCGGTTCTCTATTAAAAGGAGGCCTTAATATCCCTTAGTTTCCATTAGGACCCCGCTGCCATGGGAGGGTAGGACAAAAGATGTCATGCAAGTTCTTTTCCATAAGCACGTATGACTATATACGGAATACATGCCTACATTATATTGATGAATTGGAGCTAGTTCTGTGTCACCCTAGGTTATAACTGTTGCATGATGAATGCCTTCCGACATAATTATCCATCATTGATCCATTGCCTATGAGCTTTTCACATATTGATCTTTGCTACGTTACTTTGTCGTTGCCACTGTTACAATTGCTACAAAACTGCTACTGTTACTTTTTCCATTGTTACCGTTACTTCCATACTACTTTGCTACTAAATAATCTGTTGCAGATATTAAGTCTTTCAGGTGTGGTTGAATTGACAACTCAGCTGCTAATACTTGAGAATATTCTTTGGCTCCCCTTGTGTCGAATCAATAAATCTGGGTTGAATACTCTACCCTCGAAAACAGTTGCGATCCCCTATACTTGTGGGTTATCAAGACCTTTTTCTAGCGCCGTTGCCGGGGAGCATAGCTCTATTCTCTGAGTCACTTGGGATTTATATCTGTTGATCACTATGAGGAATTTGAAAGATACTAGAACCAAGATTTTTCCCTCTACTACGAGGGGAGGTAAGGAACTGCCATCTAGCTCTGCACTTGATTCACCTTCTGTTTTGAGTAAGCTTGCGACACCTACACCTGCTAGTAATTCTGATATGTCGCAAGTAATTGATGATGCCACTTCTGCTATGCATGATGCTTATGATGATACCACTGCTTTGCTTGATAATACTGTGCCACTAGGTGAATTTCTTGATGAACAACTTGCTAGGGTTAGAGAAAATGAAATTACTGAAACTGATGATATTATTGAAACTGAAGATTACGATTCTCCCCCTAGATATGAATTGCCTGTTGTACCTGAGGGTTATATTATGGAAGAAGAAACTGCTAGAGACTTTTTTGCTTGCAATGATAGAGAGGATCTTAAGAAACTGTTAGCTAAGCTAAAGGAAAAGTCTTTGAATGCTAGAATGCAATATGATCCTAAGTTTGCTACTTCACCTATCTTTGTTACTGATAAGGATTATGAATTCTCTGTCTATCCTGAGTTAATTACTTTGGTTGAATCTGATCCTTTCTATGGTTATGAATCTGAAACTGTTGTGGCACATCTTACTATATTGAATGATATAGCCACCCTATTCGCTCATGAGGAAAAAAATCTGCTATTACTATATTCTTAAATTGTTTCCTTTCTCGTTAAAGAGTGATTCTAAGTTATGGTTTAATTCTCTTGCTCCTGGTTGTGTGCGTAGTCCCCAGGATATGATATATTACTTCTCTGAAAAATATTTCACTGCTCATAAGAAACAAGCTGCTCTAAAGGAAATATTTAACTTTGTGCAAATTGAAGAAGAGAGTCTCCCACAAGCTTGGGGGAGGCTTCTCCAATTACTTAATGCTTTGCCTGATCATCCTCTCAAGAAAAATGAAATACTTGATATCTTTTATAATGGACTAACCGATGCTTCTAGGGACCACCTAGATAGTTGTGCTGGTTGTGTTTTCAGGGAACAAACTGTTGAGCAAGCTGAATTGCTATTAAATAATATATTGAGTAATGATAATGATTGGACACTTCCTGAACCAACTCCTAAGCCAACTCCAAAGAAAAGAGGTATTCTATTCCTCAGTCCTGAAGATATGCAAGAGGCAAAGAAATCTATGAAAGAAAAAGGTATTAAAGCTGAAGATGTTAAGAATCTACCACCTATTGAAGAAATACATGGTCTTGATAACCTGACACAGGTAGTAGAGGTAAATTCTCTCTATATATTTGATGAAGGCGATATTCCTCATAATAAGTCTGCTAGTCAATGCTTGGATGAGTTTGATAATTTTATTGTTAAACAAGAAAATTTCAATGCTTATGTTAGTAGACAATTGAAACGTAATGCTCACATGCTTGACCACTTGGGTGATTATATGAGTAGAACTGTTAATGATCTTAAGCTTATTAGTAAACATGCTTCCATGGTTAGAACTCAAGTAGAACAAGTACTTAAGGCACAAGATGATTTTCTTAATGAGTTGAATAGTAAGAACAATGATAATGCTGTTAGGGTTATGACTAGAGGTGGTAAAATGACCCAGGAACCTTTGTATCCTGAGGGTCATCCTAAGAGAGTTGAGCAAGACTCTCAGAGAATTAATACTGATGCATCTAGTCCTAGTAATAAAAAGAAAAAGAAAATTGATAGGACTTTGCATGTTTCTAGTGAACCTGTTATAGACACACGTGAGAATCCAAATGATATTTCTATTTCTGATGCTGAGACACAATCTGGTGATGAACATGAACCTAGTGATAATGTTAATGATGATGTTCATGTCGATGCTCAACCTAGTAATGATAATGATGTAGAGATTGAACTTGCTGTTGATCTTGATAACACCCAATCAAAGAATCAACCTTATGATAAGAGAGACTTCGTTGCTAGGAAACATGGTAAAGAAAGAGAACCATGGGTTCAAAAATCCATGCCCTTTCCTCCTAAACCATCCAAGAAAAAGGATGATGAGGATTTTGAGCGCTTTGCTGAAATGATTAGACCTATCTTTTTGCGTATGCGTTTAACTGATATGCTTAAAATGCCTCCTTATGCTAAGTATATGAAAGATATTGTTACAAATAAAAGAAAGATACTGGAGGCTGAAATTTCCACCATGCTTGCTAATTACACTTTTAAGGGTGGAATACCAAAGAAACTTGGAGATCCAGGAGTACCAACTATACCATGCTCCATTAAAGGAAACTATGTTAAAACTGCTTTATGTGATCTTGGAGCCGGTGTTAGTGTTATGCCTTTCTCTTTATATCGTAGACTTGAATTGAATAAGTAGACACCTACTGAAATCTCTTTGCAAATGGTTGATAAATCAACTGCAATACCCATCGGCATTTGTGAGGATGTGCCTGTTGTGGTTGCAAACGTTACTATCTTAACGGACTTTGTTATTCTTGATATTCCCGAGGACGACAGTATGTCGATCATCCTTGGTAGACCCTTTTTGAATACTGCATGGGCTATTATTGATTGCAACAAAGGCAATGCCACTTTTCATGTTAATGGTAATGAGCATACAGTACACTTTCCGAAGAAACAACCTTAAGTTCATAGTATCAATTCTATTGGAAAAATTTCAACTATTACTATCGGAGGTTTTGAATTTCCTCTCCCTACTATCAAAAAGAAATATGATATTCTTATTGTTGGGAATATGCATATCCCCGTTGAGGTAACTTAGTGTTATTCGAAAATTCTCCGGTTTCATGTTATTCGAAAGAAGTTTGTTAATGAGACTTGATCAACCTTGTTAACGGATTCCTTTTGATGAGCATGCGATGGATGAATTTAGAAAGCACAACTTTCTGTACTCACTTTTTACTTTCTGTTATTTAGATTAAATAAAGAAAAAAATAGTATTTTCTCTCTGTTTTTTGAATTATCCGTGCAATAAAAAAAATGTCCCGAAAATAAAAGTTCTCCAAATGCCCTGAAAATTTAGTATGATTTTTTATAGAATATTTTAGAATTTCTGGCACTGAGAATGCACCAGGGGGCTGCACCAGTGGACCACAAGGGTGGAGGGCTCGCCCTACCCCCTGGGCGCGCCCCCTGCCTTGTGGGTCCCACGTAGGCCCCCCTCACTTATCCCAGCATCCATCCACTTCGTCTTCCTCCAGAAAAAATCATCCCAATGCTCAAACCCGTGTTCTAGCTCATCTTGCTGCCATTTTCGATCTCCTTGTGTAAAGCTCCATTTGCAAAACTGTTTTGGGGGATTGTTCTTCGGTATGTGATACGTCTCCAACGTATCTACAATTTTTGATTGTTCCATGTTGTTATATTATCATTCTTGGATGTTTTACAATCATTTTATAATCATTTTATATCATTTTTTGGTACTAACCTATTGACATAGTGCCCAGTGCCAGTTGCTGTTTTCTGCATGTTTTTTACATCGCAGGAAATCAATACCAAACGGAGTCCAAACGCAGCGAAACTTTTTGTGGATTATTTTTGGACCAGAAGACATCCAGTGGGCCGGAGAAGCACCTCGGGGATGCTCCGAGGGAAGCACAACCCACCATGGCGCGGCTGGAGGCCCAGGCGCGCCCAGGTGGGTTGTGCCCACCTCGGGGGCCTCCCGCACTGCCTCTTTGGTCTATAAATACCCCAATTATCCAGAAACCCTAGGGGAGTCGACGAAAATCAATTCCAGCCGCCGCAAGTTCCAGAACCACCAGATCCAATCTAGACACCATCACGGAGGGGTTCATCATCCTCATTGGTGCCTCTCCGATGATGCATGAGTACTTCATTGTAGACCTTCGGGTCCGTAGTTAGTAGCTAGATGGCTTTCTCTCTCTCATTTGATTCTCAATACAAAGGTCTCTTGGAGATCCATATGATGTAACTCTTTTTTGCGGTGTGTTTGTTGGGATCCGATGAACTTTGAGTTTATGATCAGATCTATCTTTTTATCCATGAAAGTTATTTGAGTCTTCTTTGATCTCTTATATGCATGATTGCTTATAGCCTCGTATTTCTTCTCCGATATTTGGGTTTTGTTTGGCCAACTTGATCTATTTATCTTGCAATGGGAAGAGGTGCTTTGTGATGGGTTCGATCTTACGGTGCTTGATCCCAGTGACAGAAAGGGAAACGACACGTATGTATCGTTGCCATTAAGGATAACAAGATGGGGTCTATTTCTACATAAATAGATCTTGTCTACATCATGTCATCGTTCTTATTGCATTACTCCGTTTCTCCATGAACTTAATACACTAGATGCATGCTGGATAGCGGTCGATGTGTGGAGTAATAGTAGTAGATGCAGGTAGGAGTCGATCTACTAATCTTGGACGTGATGCCCATATAATGATCATTGCCTGGATATCGTCATGAGTATTTGAAGTTCTATCAATTGCCCAACAGTAATTTGTTTCCACCGTTTGCTATTTTTCTCGAGAGAAGCCACTAGTGAAAACTACGGCCCCCGGGTCTCTTCTTTAATATATTTGCCTTCAAGATCTATTTTGCTATTCGCTCTTTTATTTATTTGCAACTTTTATTTTTAGATCTATTAATCCAAAAACCCAAAAAATACCTCGCTGAATTTTATTTGCTTTTATTTGCATCTTTCAATCTACTACAATTTTATCTATCTCGTTACTCGAAAGGGATTGACAACCCCTTTAACACGTCGGGTTGCAAGTATTTGTTCTTTGTGTGCAGGAGCTGTTTACGTGGTGTTGCGTGGTTCTCCTACTGGTTCGATAACCTTGGTCTCATCACTGAGGGAAATACCTACCGTCGCTGTGCTGCATCATCCCTCCCTCTCTGGGGGAAAACCGACGTAGTTATAGCAGACATCAAGAGGAGTTTCTGGCGCCGTTGCCGGGGAGACATCATCAACATCAACCAGGTTCCTAATCACAAATCTCATCTCCTTGCAATTTACATTATTTACCATTTGCCTCTCGTTTTCCTCTCCCCCACTTCACAAAAATTTGCCGTTTTATTCGCCCTCTTTTTCGTTCGCCGTTTTCTCGTTAGATCTGTTTTTGAGTGCAATCTTGTTGCGAAGTCACCATGACTCAAGAGAACACCAAGTTGTGTGATTTCTCAAATACCAACAACAATGATTTTATTAGCACTCCGATTGCTCCTCCTGCCACTAGCGTGGAGACTTGTGATATTAATACTGCTTTGTTGAATCTTGTTATGAAAGATCAGTTTTCCGGTACTCCTAATGAGGATGCCGCGTCCCATCTTAACATATTCGTGGAATTATGCGATATGCAAAAGAAAAAAGATGTGGACAATGATGTTGTGAAGTTGAAATTATTCCCGTTTTCTTTGCGAGATCACGCAAAAATTTGGTTTTCCTCTTTGCCTCGCAATAGTATCGATTCTTGGAATAAGTGCAAGGATGCTTTTATTACTAAGTTTTTTCCGCCCGCAAAAATCATTTCCCTTAGAACCCAGATCATGAATTTCAAGCAACTTGAGCATGAGCATGTTACACAATCTTGGGAAAGGATGAAAATGATACTAAGGAATTGCCCAACTCATGGGTTAAATCTTTGGATGATCATACAAATTTTTTATCCGGGATTGAATTTTGTTTCTCGTAATCTTTTAGATTCTGCCGCGAGGTGTACTTTTATGGAAATTACTTTGGGTGAAGCTACTAAATTGCTAGATAACATCATGGCAAATTATTCACAATGGCATACCGAAAGGGCTCCTACTAGTAAAAAAGTTAATTCGGTAGAAGAAATAAATTCTTTGAGTGAAAAAGTTGATGCTCTTATGAATTTGGTTGCTAATAAAAATGCTCCTATTGATTTTAATGATATGCCTTTGTCTACTTTGATTGAGAAAAATAGTGATGCCATAGATGTGAACTTTATTTCCCGAAACAACTTTAATAACAATGCTTATAGAGGTAATTTTAATCCTAGGCCTTTTCCTAGTAATTCCTCTAATAATTATGGTAATTCCTATGGTAATCCTTCTTATAATAATAATAGGAACACCTCTGATCTTAAGAATAATATTATAGAATTTATCAATACTCAAAAAGTTTTCAATGCTACAATCGAAGAAAAGCTGAATAAGATTGATGATATGTCTAGAAGTATTGATAGAATTTCTCATGATGTGGAAAATCTCAAGATGAAATTTTTTGTGCCTACGGTTGAGGAATCTATTAAAGCTCTTTATGTTTCTATGGATGAAAGTAAGAAAAGAACCGCTATGCTTAGAGCTGGACGAGAATTTTTAGAAAAAGCGTTTTCTAGTGATTGCTTTCATAAAAGTGATGAAGATCTTAAAATGATTGGTGTTTCTTCTATTGACTCCTTGTTTAGTAAAATTAAGATTGATGATAAAGGGACTGGAGAAGAGTCAACTTTAGCTAGAAGGCATCCCGATAATTTGGAGGGTGAAAATCTTGTTGAAATTTTTGATAAAAGTGGGTTTGAAGAGGTCAAGACTTTAAATAGTGATGTGCCCACTATTTTGGATTACAAAGACTTTAATTATGATAGTTGCTCTTTGGTTGATTGTATTTCTTTGTTGCAATCCATGATAAATTCACCCCATGCCTATGAACAAAATAAAGCTTTTACTAAACATATTGTTGATGCTATGATGAAAGCTTTTGAAGAAAAGTTGGAATTAGAAGTTTCAATTCCTAGAAAACTACAAGATGAATGGGAACCTACTATCAAAGTCAAGATTAAAAATTATGAGTGTTTTGCTTTATGTGACTTGGGTGCTAGTGTTTCTACAATTCCTAAATCTTTGTGTGATGTGCTTGGTCTTACCGATATTGAAGAATGCTCTTTAAATTTGCACTTAGCGGATTCTACTATTAAAAAGCCTATGGGAAGAATTAATGATGTTCTTATTCTTGCAAATAGGAATTATGTGCCCATAGATTTTATTGTTCTTGATATTGATTGCAATCCGTCTTGCCCAATTATTCTTGGTAGACCGTTTTTACGTACTATTGGTGCCGTGATTGATATGAAAGAAAGCAATATTAAATTTCAATTTCCACTAAGGAAGGGTATGGAGCACTTACCTAGGACAATAATCAGGCCACCTTATGAATCAACCATGATGGCATCTTATGGATCTCGAAACAAAGTTGACAACACGTAGATCTTTTGTGTTATGCCTAGCTAGGGGCGTAAAACGATAGCGCTCGTTGGGAGGCAACCCAACTTGTATCTTTTTGCCTTTTGGTTTTCTTGCTTTTTTCAATAAAATACCCAATTATGCCTCTTATTAGATGTGTTTTTGTGGTTTAAATTAGTGTTTGTGCCAAGCAAAGCCTTTGGGTCGATTTGGGTGATAGTCGATTTGATCTTGCTGAAAAACAGAAACTTTTGCGCTCAGGAAAACAATTCTTATTTTTAACAGAAGAGTGATTTTGAGTTGATTCTTTTTTCATAAGATTAATAAACAAATTTCTTACATTTTCCTAATTTTTTAGAATTTTTGGAGTTACATAAGTATTCGAAATATCCAGATTACTACAGACTATTCTGTTTTTGACAGATTCTGTTTTCTTTGTGTTGTGTGCTTGTTTTGATGATTCTATGGTTTTCTTTGAAGAGTTTTTGCCATAGAAATTTTGGAATACAGTAGATATAATGCAAAAATAAAATATGAATGGGTTTGCAACAGTACTTAAAGTAGTGATTTGTTTTCTTATACTAACGGATCTCACGAAGGTTTTGTTGAGTTTTGTGCAATTGAAGTTTTCAAGTTTTGGGTGATATTACGATGGATGAAGGAATAAGGATTAGCAAAAGGCTAAGCTTGGGGATGCCCGAGGCACCCCAAGATAATATTCAAGAAGTATCAAGCAACTAAGCTTGGGGATGCCCCCGAGTGGCATCCCCTCTTTCTTCTAACGACCATCGGTATTTTACTTGGAACTATATTTTTATTCGTCACATATTATGAGTTTTGCTTGGAGCGTCTTGTATGATTTGAGTCTTTGCTTGTTTTGTTTTTTATTTTAAGTCTTGAATCCTTTCTGGACACACCTTTTTGAGAGAGCCAAAAACTATGCTATGCTTGCTCCTATGCTTCACTTAAATTTTTAGAGCCTTGGAATTGCTCTAGTGCTTCACTTATATCTTTTTGAGCACGGTGTGCTTTGTTATTTTTGAAGAAATGCTCTCATGCTTCACTTAGATTTATTTGGGAGTTAGTAAAATTTTGAAGAAATTCTCTCTTGTTTCACTTAGATTAATTTGAGAGAAAGAAATATTATGCTCATGTTCTTCACTTATATTTGTTTGAGCTTATTAAAAGCAACATATGAAACTAGTCCCAAAGTGATAGATATCCAAGAACGATATAACAAAAACTTTCATGAAGATCATTGGACAAAATAAACTTGGTTCTTTGTAATAGTTTTGAGATATGACGATATAATATGTGAGCCATGTTGATGAGTAATTGTGCTTTAGTAAGAATATTGCTGTTAAGGTTTGTGATTCCCTATGCAAGTACGAAAGTCAATAGTTATGCAATGAAATTATATCTTACTTATGGTGCATTATTCGGTGTTACTTATGCTTAATGCTTGCTTACGAGATTATTCGTTTCTTGGTTGGGCGCTTCTCAATCTTTTTGCTAGCCTTCATTTGCACTAAGTATGATCACTACTTGTGCATCCAAAACCCTTTAAACCAGTTTTGCCATATGAGTCCACTATACCTACCTATATGCGGTATTTCCGTGCCATTCTAAGCAAATTTGTATGTGCCATCTCTAATTTTCAAAATAAATTTCTCTTTTGTGTGCTCATACCGCTCGCGAGGCAGTGAGGGGTGGCCGATATTTTCCATTCTAGATGTGTTATTCTCACGATGAGTGTTTATCCACTTGTCATTGCACGAGAGTACGGCAAAGGTATTAGGGATGCCCAGTCTCGAAATGAAAAATGAATTTACTTTATGTTGTCAAATAATAAATTCCTTGGAAAGTGTTGGTATGGAGGGCACCCGTGGATACGGCTAGCCATGGAAATTGAAAGAAATGGTGGAAAAAGGAATAAACTTTATTTTCTGTTTGGGAACCGCCTATGATATATCTAGCATGGAAAGTGTTGGGAGTTCTAAGTCGTTTTCGTTGGTGAGAAAAGTATGCCTCTCAAAATGTTTTTATCTCTCAATTTAAGCTTTGAGCTCTGGCACCTCTACAAATCCCTACTTCCCTCCGCGAAGGGCCTTTCTTTTACTTTATGCAATTTTTATTTTAATTTGAGTCTCCATCTTCTCTTACAAAGCACCAACTAAGGGGCACTATGATCGTACTTGAGCATTGGGTGTAGCTAATATTCGAGTGTGTTTCATGAATAGATCAATGATTGAGCATGACGGGCTAGGGATAACTTGCTTTAGCGTTGATATTTTGAACGACATGGTTGCTTGTTGATATGCTTGAGTATTTAAGTTATCATGTCAAAACTAGACTATTGCTTTGAACCATATAAAAGTCCAAATGTCCATGCTATTAAGAAAAGAATATGTGATGAACATGTTAGGCAGCATTCCACATCAAAAATTCTGTTTTTATCATTTACCTACTCGAGGACGAGCAGGAATTAAGCTTGGGGATGCTGATACGTCTCCAACGTATCTACAATTTTTTATTGTTCCATGCTGTTATATTATCATTCTTGGATGTTTTACAATCATTTTATAGTCATTTTATATCATTTTTTGGTACTAACCTATTAACATAGTGCCCAGTGCCAGTTGCTGTTTTCTGCATGTTTTTTACATCGCAGGAAATCAATACCAAACGGAGTCCAAACGCAGCGAAACTTTTTGTGGATTATTTTTGGACCAGAAGACATCCAGTGGGCCGGAGAAGCACCTGGGGGGTGCTCCGAGGGGAGCGCAACCGCATCTTTGCTCTATAAATACCCCAATTATCCAGAAACCCTAGGGGAGTCGACAAAAATCAATTCCAGCCGCCGCAAGTTCCAGAACCACCAGATCCAATCTAGACACCATCACGGAGGGGTTCATCATCCTCATTGGTGCCTCTCCGATGATGCGTGAGTAGTTCATTGTAGACCTTCGGGTCCGTAGTTAGTAGCTAGATGGCTTTCTCTCTCTCGTTTGATTCTCAATACAAAGGTCTCTTGGAGATCCATATGATGTAACTCTTTTTTGCGGTGTGTTTGTTGGGATCCGATGAACTTTGAGTTTATGATCAGATCTATCTTTTTATCCATGAAAGTTATTTGAGTCTTCTTTGATCTCTTATATGCATGATTGCTTATAGCCTCGTATTTCTTCTCCGATATTTGGGTTTTGTTTGGCCAACTTGATCTATTTATCTTGCAATGGGAAAGGTGCTTTGTGATGGGTTCGATCTTACGGTGCTTGATCCCAGTGACAAAAAGGGAAACGACATGTATGTATCGTTGCCATTAAGGATAACAAGATGGGGTCTATTTCTACATAAATAGATCTTGTCTACATCATGTCATCGTTCTTATTGCATTACTGCGTTTCTCCATGAACTTAATACACTAGATGCATGCTGGATAGCGGTCGATGTGTGGAGTAATAGTAGTAGATGCAGGTAGGAGTCGGTCTACTAATCTTGGACGTGATGCCTATATAATGATCATTGCCTAGATATCTTCATGAGTATTTGAAGTTCTATCAATTGCCCAACAGTAATTTGTTTCCACCATTTGCTATTTTTCTCGAGAGAAGCCACTAGTGAAAACTATGGCACCCGGGTCTCTTCTTTAATATATTTGCCTTCAAGATCTATTTTGCTATTTGCTCTTTTATTTATTTGCAACTTTTATTTTCAGATCTATTAATCCAAAAACCCAAAAAATACCTCGCTGAATTTTATTTGCTTTTATTTGCATCTTTCAATCTACTACAATTTTATCTATCTCGTTACCCGAAATGGATTGACAACCCCTTTAACACGTCGGGTTGCAAGTATTTGTTCTTTGAGTGCAGGAGCTGTTTACGTGGTGTTGCGTGGTTCTCCTGCTGGTTCGATAACCTTGGTCTCATCACTGAGGGAAATACCTACCGTCGCTGTGCTGCATCATCCCTCCCTCTCTAGGGAAAAACCAATGTAGTTCTAGCAGACATCAGTATGTGACTCCTCCAATGGTCCAATTAGTTTTTGTTCTAGTGCTTTATTTATTGCAAATTTTTGCTGCTGTGGTGACCTTGTTCTTTAGCTTGCATGTCAAATTTATATGGTCCAAATTAGTTTTGATGCATGATGTAGCCTCTAGACACTTGTAGGAGTAGTTGCTATTAGTTTTGTTGAGTTTGGCTCACTTTTATTTTGAGTCACTAAAAGTTTCAGAAATTTTTGAGAGAAGAAAAATGTCTAGGAAAATGTACCAAGGTGGTTCTTCGAGGAAGCAAGCACCGAGGCTCGCGATACATGAGCCAGACCTTGAACCACCAAGGAAAGCTCAAGTGCGGCCTTGTGAATTGCCGTCGGATGAATTCATGGTTCATGCAGGTTTCAAGGATGAGTTTGATGGATACGTACAAAATGCCGGCCTTGAGGACTTTGTGTCAGATAGGTGCTGACAATACTACTGCCTCACCGATTCCTTTGTCTGGCGGTTTGAATTTTCATCTAAGCGCAATACCCATACTGTTTTATTTGATCTTTATGATGAATCATACACCATGGACCTTGAGGATTTTAATACTGCTTGCAAAATCCCACAATGGGGCCTTCTTAGTGAGCCTCACAAAGCTGAATACAATGATTTCCTTGCTAGCATCACTGTGGGAGAAACTAGAAATATCACACAAGCTACCATAGGGAGCATTCACTTTCCTGCCATACATTATTTTGCTCTCTTTATAGGTAGATGCATTAATGGTAAACATGATCATAGCCACCTTTGCGTTCCAGATCTTAGTGTCCTAAAGTGTGTGGTGTTAGGTGATAGGCGTTATAACTTGGGGGCTATTATTGCAAGGAGGTTACATCTTAATGCTAAAGATGGAGATTTATTTGGTGGGATTTATGCAACTCGTTTAGCTAATTATCTTGGTGTACCTATAAGAGGGAATGACATTGAGTTGCCACCTGCTTTTCTAGATTATGATGCTATGGTACGCTACCAGTTTCTTGAGAGGAACGAACAGTCCCTCCATTACCGACTAATCTTTGACAGACGGCGTACTGTCCATATTACCCTTCTTGCTCTTGCCTTCTTTAACTTTCAGGAAAATGGGAGGTATTTTATAACTAGAGAGAAGGCAAATGAGTATGAGAGAGCAGCGGAGGCCGCTCGCCTTCAAGAAGCAGCTCGCCAAGCGGTAGCTGCCGCAGCACAGTACAACCCCAACTATGATTTCGGATACAATCCGGGCCAGTCGTGGCCCTAAACCAACTTAGGCAAAAGCCTAAGTTTGGGGGAGTACGTATTTCTCACCGACATTACATTCATGTTCACACACTCATTTCAGTTGTCGGTGTTCATACTTTTTCATTGTATTATCCATGTTAGTTTACTTTCTTTTTCCCGCTTTCTTCTTGTGTGTTTGAAAAACATTGAGAAAAACAAAACAAAAAAATTAGTTATAGCTTATTTCCCTACCATGCTTAGTTGTAGTATTAAAGAAAACCCAAAAAGATTTCTCGTTCTTCTTTTGCTTGTTGGGAGCTTTCGCGTGTAGATAGTTTTTCTCGTTCCTGTTTTACTTTCTTTAGAAAAACAAAAACTCCAAAAACATTTCAGTGTGTTTCTTTGAAATTATTTTTCTTTTCTTTGGGGGACGAGAGGAGAAGACCACGATGAAAATGATGAGTGGCTCTCATATGCATTATTGTTGATCTAACAAAGAGCCCATATTACCTTGTCTTCTCCTTTGAATAAATGTTTGCAGATTCCAGCTTAGTCCAATGCACGTGCACTATTATTATTATTCACATCGTTCGGTCGTGCAAGTGAAAGGCAATAATGACGATATATGATGAAATGATTGGGATGAGGAAAAGCTGGTATGAACTCGACCTATCTTGTTTTTGTAAATATGATTAGTTCATCATTCCTGATTCAGCCTATTATGAATGAAACATGTTTGCAATGGTAATTAGAGATTATAGTTACTCATGCCATGCTTAATTAGCTAGGAGTTTATAATGGTTTACCTTGCGTGCCAACATGCTTTTGAAATGGTTGTGATGTAGTATGTTAGGATGGTATCCTCCTTTGAATGATTCGGGTGGCTTGACTTGGCACATGTTCACACATGTAGTTGAAACAAAATCAACATAGCCTCCACGATATTTATGTTCATGGTGATTTATATCCTACTCATGCTTGCACTCAATGTTGGTTACTCTCAATGCATGCTTATGACTGTTGTCGCTCTCTAGTTGGTCGCTTCCCAGTCTTTTGCTAGCCTTCACTTGTACTAAGCGGGAATACTGCTTGTGCATCCACTTTCATAAACCCAAAGTTATTCCATATGAGTCCACCATACCTTCCTATATGTGGTATTTACCTGCCGTTCCAAGTAAATTTGCATGTGCCAAACTCTAAACCTTCAAATGATAATCTGTTTTTTATGCCCGAATCGCTCATGTAGCGAGTGGGGCCTGTCAGTATCTTCCATGCTAGGTGGGTTATTCTCACGATGAGTGGACTCCGCTCATCATTCACAAGAAAATGGCTGGTAATCGGGATGCCCAGTCCCATGCTCAAATCAAATCAAAATAATTTAAAACAAAACTCCCCCAGGATTGTTGTTAGTTGGACGGTACCTGTTGTTCCGGACCAGCCGTGGAGTGTGCTTGTTGGTTGAGGGGGAGTAAAAACTTTACCATTCTGTTTGGGAACCGCCTATAATGTATGTAGCATGGAAGATACCGAGATCTCTTGGTCGTTATGTTGACAATGAAAGCATACCGCTCAAAATTATATTCATCTCTGTTTCAAAAAGCTCGAGCTCTGGCACCTCTGCAAATCCCTGCTTCCTCTGCGAAGGGCCTATCTATTTACTTTTATTGTTGAGTCATCATTCTCTTATAAAAAACACCAGTTAGAGAGCACCACTGTCATTTGTATGCGTTGTTATTAATTGATATTGAGTATGACTGGATCTATTTTACCATGAATTACAATGTCTAGCCAGTCCTTGATCTTCAGGGGTGCTCTGCATTTATGTTTTGCGGTCTCAGAAAGGGCTAGCGAGATACCATTTTATTATATCATATCATGATTGTTTTGGAAAAGTGTTGTCATCCGAGATTTATTATTATTACTCGCTAGTTGATTGTGCCATTGATATGAGTAAACGTGAGACCTAAATGTTATTGTGAATGTGGTTAGTTCATAATCTTTGCTGAAAACCTGAATGCTGGCTATACATATTTGCAACAACAAGATCAAATAGAGTTTGTAAAAGTTTTTCTTTATCACTTTCAGTTTGTCAACTGAATTGCTTGAGGACAAGCAATGGGTTAAGCTTGGGGGAGTTGATACATCTCCATCGTATCTACTTTTCCAAACTCTTTTGCCCTTGTTTTGGACTCTAATTTGCATAATTTGAATGGAACTAACCCGGACTGACACTGTTTTCAGCAGAATTGCCATGGTGTTATTTTTGTGCAGAAATAAAAGTTCTCGGAATGACCTGAAACTTCATGGAGAATATTTTTGGAATAAATAAAAAATATTGGCGAAAGAATCAACTGAGGGGGACCCACCACCTGTCCACAAGGGTGGGGGGAGCGCCCCCTGGCTTGTGGGTCCCACGAAGCTCCACCGACCTCAACTCCAACTCCATATATTCACGTTCGGGGAGAAAAAAATCAGAGAGAAGGATTCATCGCGTTTTACGATACGGAGCCGCCACCACCTCCTGTTCTTCCTCGGGAGGCCAGATCTGGAGTCTGTTCGGGGCTCCGGAGAGGGGAAATCGTCGCCATCGTCATCATCAACCATCCTCCATCACCAATTTCATGATGCTCACTGCCGTGCATGAGTAATTCCATCGTAGGCTTGCTGGACGGTGATGGGTTGGATGAGATTTATCATGTAATCAAGTTAGTTTTGTTAGGGTTCGATCCCTAGTATCCACTATGTTCTAAGATTGATGTTGCTATGACTTTGCCATGCTTAATGTTTGTCACTAGGGGCCCGAGTGCCATGATTTCAGATCTGAACATATTTATGTTTTCATGAATATATTTGTGTTCTTGATCCTATCTTGCAAGTTATAGTCACCTACTACGTGTTATGATCCGGCAACCCCGAAGTGACAATAGTCGGGACACTTCCCAGTGATGACCGTAGTTTGAGGAGTTCATGTATTCACTAAGTGCTAATGCTTTGGTCCGGTTCTCTATTAAAAGGAGGCCTTAATATCCCTTAGTTTCCATTAGGACCCCGCTGCCACGGGAGGGTAGGACAAAAGATGTCATGCAAGTTCTTTTCCATAAGCACGTATGACTATATACGGAATATATGCCTACATTATATTGATGAATTGGAGCTAGTTCTGTGTCACCCTAGGTTATAACTGTTGCATGATGAATGCCATCTAACATAATTATCCATCATTGATCCATTGCCTACGAGCTTTTCACATATTGATCTTTGCTACGTTACTTTGCCGTTGCCACTGTTACAATTGCTACAAAACTGCTACTGTTACTTTTGCCACTGTTACCGTTACTTCCATACTACTTTGCTACTAAATACTCTGTTGCAGATATTAAGTCTTTCAGGTGTGGTTGAATTGACAACTCAGCTGCTAATACTTGAGAATATTCTTTGGCTCCCCTTGTGTCGAATCAATAAATTTGGGTTGAATACTCTACCCTCGAAAACTGTTGCGATCCCCTATACTTGTGGGTTATCACTCCACCAATAAGTACCAATGAGTGAGCTGAGTTCCTTGCAAAAAGATTTTCTCAAGTGAAAACAGGACATAGCAAAGGTTGGAATCGCTTGGGCCACAGTCGTGACAAGAGTTTCTTTTCCTGACTTCGCGATCAGCTTCTCCTTCCACCCATAAACCCTTCCAGCCATGCCACTCTTTACAAAGGAGAACACCTTCTTCTTCGATCTACCCACATGTACGAGTAGACCAAGGTATTTCTCATTCCATGTTTCACTACGAATTTGCAATGCCTCTTTGACATCTTCTTTCACTGCTGTTGGAGTATTCAGGCTGAACATAATGGTTGATTTCTCGGTATTGATACACTGGCCCGAGCAGTCCTCATAGAGGTCAAGTATTTCTTTCAAGGCTGCTCCTGTTCTTGGTTTGCTTTCAACAACAACACCGAGTCATTGGCAAACAGGAGATGGGAAACCACCGAGCCTGCATTGCACACTTTTACTCCGCTGATCCTCCTGGCCCTTTCTGCATCATGGAGTAGGGCTGATAGTCCCTCCGCACAAATGACAAAAATATATGGGGACACCGGGTCACCCTGTTGGAGGCTTCGTGTAGGGCAGAATTGTTGAGTTAGCTCGCCATTGACCTTGATCTGATAGTGAACCGAGGTTATACATTTCATGATCAACTCAACCCAGACATTACTGAAACCCAACTTGGTAAGCATGGCTCGTACAAAGTTCCATTTGACACGATCATATGCCTTACTCATGTCCGCTTTCACTGCTGCCACCCCTTCCTTTCCCTTCTTTTTGTTGAGCAGATAGTGCGATACCTCATAGGCCACGAGGACGTTGTCCGTGATCAGCCTTCCAGGGACAAACGCACTTTGGTTCTCCGATATGATTGCGGGAAGGATCATATTTAGCCGGTTGGCAATAACTTTGGACACAAGCTTGTAAATAACATTGCACAAGTTGATGGGACGGAGATCCTTTATCCGGGTTGGGTTCTTGACCTTCGAGATAAGAACAACCACCGTATCATTCCACCCCTCCGGTATGTCGGCCCCATTGAGAACCGCAAGTACTTCTTTGACTACATGATCACCCATAAAATGCCAATGTCGCTTGTACACAAGAGAGGGCATCCCATCTGGTCCAGGTGCTTTAAGGTCCCCAATATGATCCAGCGCAGCCTTGATCTCCTCCCGAGTAAATTCAGCGTCTAGTATGAGCCTCATATTCTCTGTAACTCGGGGTTTGACTTTTTGAATAAGTTCATTTATCCTGGTGCCTGCTGTTGAGGTGAAGAGTTCCTGAAAAAAGGAGCAAATATAGTTAGATAGCCCATCTCCCTCCTTCACCACTGATCCATCCTCCCTCCTTAACTCCTTCACTCTATTGGCCTTCTTTTTAGCATTTGCCATCGCCATAAAGTACTTAGTGCTTCTATTTCCGTCTCGCAGCCATGAAACATGTGATCGTTGCCTCGATTTTATGTTCTTCTTCTCCTCTAATTCTTCCACAACACACCGAAGCCTAGCCTCCTCCCTTATCTTACTCTCTGACACCGGGGCACACATACACTTCTCCAGGTCTCGTTTTGCTTTCTTTAGACGACCATCTAGTTCCCCCACTACTTCCTTGTGCCATTTCTTCATTCTTCCTGCAACACACCAAAGTGCGTGAGCCACATTTGCCGTCTCTCCCAACAGTCCTTCCTCCCATGCTCCTTGTATTTCAGCGTTGCACCCCTCCTCCTTCAGCCACCACGCTTCAAACCGACACCCCCTATCCCCGCGGGCAGGCATTCTCCCCTCTCCTCGAGTGCACACAATTACCGACCGATGATCCGAGTGACGGGGCGGTCCATTGATCACAGTGTAATCTGGAAACATCTCACACCAAGCTGAGTTAGTCGTGGCCCGGTCTAGCCTTTCACATATGTAGTTGTTGATATCCTTGCTATGATTTCTCCAGGTATATTTATCCCCTGTGTAGCCAATGTCACTGAAATCACAAGCTACCAAGGCTTCCTGAAAGTTATCCATCATAATTTGTGGCCACATCACTCCTCCAACCTTTTCATCATCCGAAAGGATTTCATTAAAGTCTCCTAAGCATAACCACGGCCTTCCATCCTGGTGTTGCTGCCCCAAGATTCTTAGGGTACGCCATGTATCTCTCTTCCGCTCCGTGACTGACTCTCCATACACACCCGTCACCCTCCACATCCTTCCGTCCTCCTCCCTCACATCCACATCTATATGTCTCCTACCATACGATCTCAACGCCACGTCTACCCCCCTCCGCCAGAACAACGCCACACCCCTACTTCTTCCCTCCGGGTTCCAGGCTGTCATATGAACAAGGCCTAGCATCCACATGAATTTATCGAGCTCTTTCACCGGCATTTTTGTCTCCGCCAAGAACACTATGTCGGGCTCTTCCATCCTCCCCAAGTCGAGGAGGCTGCGAACTGTCGGGCCGTTCCCGAGCCCCCGGCAGTTCCAACCAATAAGTTTCATTGCTCCCGACGGGGCTGCTCTGGCAGCCCGACCGATATGCTAGTGTTGTTGACTGCCACCTCCGACGCTTCTACTGGGTCATCCTTATCGCCTCCAGCCATTCTACCCTTCTTATGGTCCCTCTCCTTCTCTTCGTCCAACATACTCCTCTTCTGTCCTAGCACCACTTCCCTCTCCTTCACCCTACCACTATGCTTCTCCCTCCCTTCCCTTACAAGCTTCTTGTAACGTTTGCCATCCACATTCACATTCTTCCCTCTCCCCCCGCAGAACCCTTCTTTCCAGCCTCCTCTTCCTCTCCACTCCTAGCACCTTCATGCACAGCCTTATGATCCTTCAGATCCACTAACATATCATTAGTCTGCTCCCCATTTTTGTCCCCCTGATCATCGCTAATAGCTAGCCCCATGTAACTCGCCTTGTTCTTGCCCTCACTCCCTCCTCCTTCCAACAATAGCTTTTTGGGGATGCCCGTCCTTTCACGCGAGTAACCAGCTTTGGATGGGCTGGTCACTTCTTCCCCTTCGTCCATCTTACCATCTGCACGTCCGCTTGATCGGGAATCACTCTTCCTCCAGGAAAGGCTATCACTGCCACTCCCCGATTTATGACTTGATCTGCTATAGCCGAGGGTACTGCTTTCTCCACCCCCACGCCTTGAGCTGCGCCAAAAGCCATCATCTGATCTAGTCTTCCTTTGCCCCATATCTCCTTTCAACCATCGGCCAAATTGTGGTGCTTCCCCTTTCTTTAGTTTTATCATACAATCCTTCTCCCCGTGTCCGATCAGCCCACATGTGTAACAGAAATTGGGAAGATACTCATACTCAAAACGGCACCAGCCTCCTTCCTCTTCCTCCTTCTCACTCCCGAATCCCCCCCTTCTTCCTCTCAGACCCCCTTCCCTTTTCTTCCTCCTCTTCATCCAGCGTGAACCCTCTCATGAGTGGCTTATTAATCATCATTTGGATCTTGATCCTCAGGTACTTCCCTATTGCGTTTCCATCAGCTCCCGTATCCGCTTCCACAAACTGGCCTATGATGTTCCCAATCTCCTCAGCTGAATCAGCATTCATCATACCTAATGGTAGGTTAAAGACCCGGACCCAGATCAGAATGTTGGTGAACTCATAGTCGTCCATTCTTTTGCTCGGGATGAAATCCTCAACCACAACTAACTCTTTGTCGAACATCCACGGTCCGCAGTCTATCGCCTTCCTCTTCCCAGATTCCTGGAAGAAGGTGAATAGGAACATATTCTCCCCCACCTCCTTACAATCGATCCCTTTGATTGGGCACCACACTTTACGTAAGGACAGTTTCACCACATCTGGATGTGCAAGCTTCTCCGAGATCACATTCCCCACCGCCTGCGCCTCGCCAATCTTCCCCTTCTCCTTGGCTGAGATTTTGATTATGACCCCCTTCCTCTCCTCCTCCGACAGCTTCAGGCCCTTCATCAACCCTGCAACTCCTTCCATCGCTTCTAACCTGCAATCCACCCCCGCCTCCACCTAGGGTTAGGGTGTTTTACGACCGCGCACCCCCAGGAAACACACAAAAGGTTTATGGTGGAAAGGACAGGGATGAAGAACGATCAACGGCTGAATTGAGAGACCACCAGGGCGAGGGAGGACTTCCAGATCGGAGTCCAGATTGGGATCTACGAGAGCTGGAGACGAGAACCCCCAGGCCCTGGATGCGATCGCCTCCGCAATCGCCGGACAAGGAACGCTAACCGTCACCTATTGGGATGGACCTGGACTCTTGCGAAAGCATTAATCTACGGTAGTTAAAACCATTCAATCCTACTCACTAATTGGGCAGATTCAAAACAAAAGGCCGGCAAAAAAAATCAGCCCTGATGTGCCTTGGTTTTGGCAATACTGTGGGTAGGCACAATAAATCCGGACAACGTAATTCTTAAGTTTGTACGCTCCAAATTATTCGCAAACACTAATCATCTCAACTGGTGAGCCACTCACCCTCACGTGCAAGGGGTCCACTCACCCTCACGGAGGATCGGTGGTCTTGGCGGGGACTTGCAGCGGTGTGGTGAGGCGGACTGGCGCGACGGCGTGTCTGGAGGTGGCGATGTGTTTTCCCGACCAGACTGGTGGCAGCGCTGTGATGGCTCAGCTAGGACGGAGTTCCTAGCGAGCAGAGAGCGTCGGGCCACCTCTGTCCTGTGTGGTGAGCGGCGGTGCTGGCGTGGGAGTTGTCCGTGCCTAGATGCTCGGTCGTCGCAAGGCTGTCTCTTGGAGCGGGTGATAGCCTTCGCGGGCGGTCCGGGCTCTTGCTGGAGGTGTTGGGTGGCTGCTGTCCCTCGGCCAGGTAGAAGGTGTTTGTTAGACCGCGCTTCTCTTTGCCGTGTAGTCTGTCGGTGGTCCTCGGCTTTTCAGCTACAACGGTGAGGTGTTACGGTGGTGGCGGTGCGAGGCTATTTGGACGTTGCTGCCCAATTCCTTCGAGGTGTGGAGATGTGCGATGATTGGATGAAAATCTTGCACGGCTTTTGCCGGGCCGGTGATGATGGCACCCATGGGTGTCGTTCCCCTCCTTGGAGGTGTCGCCGAGGTGTGATCGACATCTCCCTCGCTAGTGTGGAGTTGGTTGTTGTCTCCGGGCGAAAGCCTCGATTCAGTGTAGGATCGACACGATGGCGGCGTCCTCGATGTCGCTCCTCTACTGGCAGCATCGTGTTTGGAGACATGGCTTGGTTCCTTGTTGCTTTCCTCCGGTGTTCGTCGTGGTCCTAGTTTGATCCTCGGCGGCGCTATGTACGACCGTCGCCGGTATGTCCAAGACATGTCTTCCTCGAAGCGGATCAAGACCTGTCATTCACTCGCCATCTCCTCTTAGGCATTCAGGATAGATGATGCATTGACAAACGAAGTTTAGTGGGAGCTAGTGGTCTTCGGTGGTGCCCGGCGTTGGTCGAGATGCGGTGTTGTTCTCAGTTAGGGCATGCGCTTTTGCTTTGTAGTTTTGTTTCGCCATTGGTGGTTGTATTTGGTCTTACCTGAGTGTGGTGTTTGTGCTACGGTCTTTGTTCACAATAAGTGGCAATATTCTTGTACTTACCATTCTACCTTCTATAAATTTATGGTACGCCTAGGCGTACTCTCGAAAAAAAACATGAGCGATCTCTTATACAGTTGCAATTTTCCAGTACCCCTTACTATTTGTTTGGTTTGCTCGAATATCTCATGGAACCCATCACTAATAATGAAATAAAAAATAAATTAGTCATCAACAATCTCTCAAGAAAGAAAAACATGCTTGGCTCCTAGGAACACACTATTTGGAGGCGTATGTAAGTGATGGTGCATCCCAACATAAAACATCATCTCATACACCTTTTGCTCAGTTGTCATGCGTAGATTGCCTTTCTTGAAAAGTAAAAGTCTTCGCATGAGAGAAGTTGTACGTGTTTCTGTTTGCGGTTTGCTTCATCGGTTCATCTTGGGTCTCTCTCAGCTATGGTGTTGCCCATTTCAGGGGGATTTGTGAGATGAGTGGATCATGGGCAATACATGAGGCATGATGATAAAGGTGAAACGCTCGTGTGGCGACTAAAAACTTAAAGATCAGAACACTTTCTCTCCAGCTTCTGTGCAAGATTTGCATCCTCAACATAGAGTAACTGTGCTTATTTCATCTATTACCATATCTGGCTCTGTGTTAGTTAACTTAGATTCAACTTTAAGACTTCAGGAATATCTATTGTTTGCTCTGTTAGTGTTGTCATCTTTCTGGACTTGCAAGAGATCTCTGGCTCTGTTGTATCCTGAGTTACAAACTCTGTGCAATGTTAACCGTTTGCATTTACTAGTTTGATTAGTGTGAGTCTCAGTCAGATATTTATCCTCCTCTTTCTTTTAGCAAGATGAATTTGACATGTTTGCACTAGAACTGACTTGCTTTTTCCGTCTTATAGAACTAGACTAGTGACTAGATTCAGCTGGCTATATTAATATACCCGTGTTTACGCAAAATGAAAAAAATGTATATAATTGATCAGATGAGGCTATTGTGGTTGTTTCAGTCTGCTCTGCATTTTTGTGGCTACGCTGCCATGCTCTTTCTAGTTCCGCTTAGGCCGTGCCGCGCAACAGAGTCATGCTCCACTATACTTTGTTAAGAATGTTCTACAGGTTGGTTAGCTACTTAGCTTACTATGTGGGGGAGCTTTTTGCATTCAGTAAGTTAGTTTATAAAATGTGCTTTTTAAGTAATGAGAAATATGATAGGTGGGAGGTGTGGATGAGCTGGACCTCACAAACTCTTACTGTCATTTTCATATTATAGAAACAGAATGAATGATTTAGTGGTGAAAGTTTAATAATTCTAGCCACTAGGCCAAATGGTAAATGCACATATCTGGAATAGTTTATCAATATAAATTGCACATGATTATGTATATATTGTTTGCCCGTACTTCTTTGGTCAGGAGATGTGTCCGGCCGCACTTGTCAGACTCAGGTATACAAAAGGGTGCCATTTGACATCTAGACAGACTGATGATTTGCTTGATAGTCTCCGTACATCTCTCCTGATGAGATTCTCGGTGTTCACAGTGCACTCAAATACACAGCACGAAACTCAATAGATGTCGTTGCACTCGGCACAGAAATGGAAATGTGTACTTTTAGTTATCGAAAGCCACACTCAGACACACACTATAAAAAACATCTTATATTTTGGGACGGAGGGAGTAGATGTGTAAAGTTTGGTCATTTAAACAGGGTTGTTGCTTGCTCGATGGTGTTTTCCGCTGACCCGTTTCTAATCTGATTTGTTAGGTTCGCTCCAATAACTCATACAGACCAGGTGGGTGTTTCAAATGACTCCACGGTGACCGTTACACATGAAAGAAATGGGGTATCATTTGTGCTTTCATTTGTACGAGGATGCTTCTAGCCGTACCCCTGCATTATAAGTTTACAACACAAACCATCACTCATGCACTGTATACCCCGTTCTCATGCGCACACTGCCTTTCTATAAAAAAATAACTTAGCAAAAGAGAAGCGGAACGTGTGTTTCGGCTTATGGTCCGCTTCATTCGATTTGTGTGGGTCTCCCTCAGCTGTTGTAATATCATATCTGCCTAACTGGTAAACCATCTTTCTCTTCATGTGGCAAAAGCATGTGTAGAAACAACCAGATTCCGTGTGATTTCCATTTTCCAGTAACTTCATCCTAGTACAGAATACGGCGTAGCTAATTGACTCTCGTAATGCGTTCACCACCTTCATCAGCAAAAAAAAAGGCCATTCTTTTCATGGAGCCTTCAACATGATCAGCAATAACACCTTCCCAGTAGGATCTTTCCACGACTGCATCAAAACAAAATCTATAGCTTGCATCAGATTACTGCAGTGATTGATGTGGATGCACCGGTCTTACTTTTCCACGAGTGGATGCACATGCACCACACTTGACTTGCCATGGATAGCATTACCTCAACTTTCTCAATAAGAGGTGACCTGCTACCATTGTCATCCAAAATCAGTGTATCTTACGGAGTGAAAGTTGTCCAGAATACCAATGACAACAGCCTGATGCCATGATCCACATAGCCCTCGATTCAAACTAAGGACCTCGACTTGCTCGCCAGGAAGAAGCTTCTTTTCCCTTGCCGTGGCGATAGGGATGAATCGCATCTTTGCTTCATGGTCCCGTGAGGCATTAAGTGTGACATGAACATCGAGGGATATCCTAGGATTCAAGAGCTGGATAGCGGAGGCGGGGGTGGTGGTGGATGGGAAGGAGGAGGAGGCGGAGGTACATGCCTATTTGTTTGGTTTACTCAAATATCTCATGAATCATCATCAGACAACAAAACACTTTCGCTCATCCTGAGCTATCTTTCAACAAGGAAAAACATGCTCTCACAGCCTTAGCCACACATTATATATAGATATATATAAGTGAAGGTGCATCCCAATACAAAATCATTTCATACACATCTTGCCCAGTTCTCATGATACATTGTCGTTCTTTAGAAGGAATATAATCTTCACAAATGAGAAGCGCATTTTGTTTCTGCTTGCGGGCCGCTTCATTCAATTCATGAGGGTCTCCCTCAGCTACCAGAATGCTTTTCAAGCAGATTCTCAAGTGAGATGAGCGGATCATGGACAATCCATGAGGCCCATATCGACTAAAAACTCATAACAGAACACTTGTAGTTCGAGCTTCCTAGCAGTTGCATCCTTAACGCAGGAGTAAATTGAAAAGGATACTTTTTTTTCAAAAAGGAGAGAAACCCCTCGGCCTCTACATTGATTGATGCACACAACTATCTAATATTGAATTGTTTTATCGTCAAAACTATCATGCAAGAGTACAAAGGCTAGCAAAATAAAATGATGATTACATTATATGACACCCTTATGCTTCACTAATCATATCATGGACCGCCATTTATAACAATTGAACATAATCCGAGCTACCATCTCCCATTAGATGCACCTAAAGGCCTTAGACTCTCGTGCCTCTCCACATGTTGTAGATAGCAGCACATGTATGGATCCAACTAATAGCCTTGAAGATAATCATTAGAAAGTTTGAAACTTTCATTATGTTAAAACACATTTTTTTCCGCCAGTACGTGAAGCTTGTGTATCATTTCCTTGATAGAAGGAAACATAATTTAGTACAAGAGGGGCAAAACACATGGCACGAACGTAGGAATGCATGAGCATGAAACCCGGATCAGAGAGACAAAGGATGCTCAGCCCGTACAAAGGATACAACAAAGCAAAATCCACCAATCCCGGAACTAGAGGGGCATGCCGAACTAGCATGACATCCAACATATCCAAAACCAACACCGGGAACGTCGCGAGCGAGCAAGATAGCGCCTAAAAGAAGGTGAACTATGCCGTGACGCCACCGCCATCCTATCTGAAGAACCGGATATAGGGTTTCCCCTTATGCTTGAAAAGGGGCACGGATCAAGGCCATGATAGTGCCCCCAAGAAGGGAAACGACACCCGCGAGTGTCACCGTTGCCAGCAACGGCAAGCCGAGCAGGGATTTCACCCTAGCCCGAGGCTGAGCAATCCCATAGCTGCAAGAACAAGGTCCATAGATGAGGAAGTCAGGCTGTTGGTTGAGACCGCCACCTTAGAAGGGAGGAGTGGGGCTGTGCCTGCCCCTGAAGGGTGGCACTGTGTGTTGTTGAGAACGCGAGCTTTGGACCATGTGCCTGCCTCCCAAGGATGAGGAGTGGAGGTGGACGAGGTCTGGGAGACGACGGGGCAAAAGAGCCACCGTAGGGACGTGAAGGCGGTCGGCGCCGTAGGCAAGCCAGGATCCACAGGGTTACATAGATCTGAGCTGCCGGGGTCGGAGTTGCTGGGACTCTTGCGAGCCGAAGAAGCTGCTGAAAACGCAGCAACCAGACTGTCGGAGCTGAAACCACACAGACAGAGGGAGGCAGGGAGCCGACATGCCGAAGACATTAGAGGACGCATGTCTAGAGCCACCGGTACTGGACCAACATCGAGAAAGGGTTCACCGCGAGCCCTCCTGTTCCCGCCATGTGGCCAGGCTAGTGCGCCGCCAATGACAGCCATTGGTGGGGAAGTAACAGCCGTGACCTCACAAACCCACCGCGCAGAAGACTTTGCCGTAGCTCGGGTAGAGGCGCCGCAACCCACGCCGGAGCACAGGGGAGGATTGATACATCTCCAACGTATCTATAATTTTTGATTGTTCCATGCTATTATATTATCTATCCTGGATGTTTTATATGCATTTATATGCTATTTTATATCATTTTTGGGACTAACCTATTAACCTAGTGCCCAGTGTCAGTTTCTGTTTTTTTCCTTGTTTTTGACTTTTACAGAAAATCAATACCAAACGGAGTCCAAACGGAATAAAACTTTACGATGATTTTTCTTGGACGACAAGACACCCACGAGACTTGGAGAGGAGGCCAGAGGAGCCACGAGAGGGCCACAAGCCCTAGGGGCGCGCCCTGGGGGGGCGGCCAGGGGGCTTTTGGGCCCCTCGGGACTCCCCTAACCCTAATCTCAGCACTATAAATTCTCAAATATTCCCCCTATACTAGAGGGCACACCAAAAATACTTTTCCGCCGCCGCAAGCTTCTGTTCTCGTGAGATCCCATCTTGGGGCCTTTTCCGACACTCTGCCGGAGGGGGATTCGATCACGGAGAGCCTCTACACCAACCTTGTTGCCCTTCCGATGATGTGTGAGTAGTTTATCATAGACCTACGGGTCCATAGCTAGTAGCTAGATGGCTTCTTCTCTCTCTTTGATCTTCAATACAATGTTCTCCTCGATGTTCTTGGAGATCTATTCGATGTAATCTTCTTTTGCGGTGCGTTTGTTGAGATCCGATGAGTTGTGGATTTATGATCAGATTATCTATGAATATTATTTGAGTCTTCTCTGAACTCTTTTATGCATGATTAAGATAGCATTGTATTTCTCTCTGATGTATCGATTTGGTTTGGCTAACTAGATTGGTTTTTCTTGCAATAGGAGAGGTGCTTTGTGATGGGTTCCATCTTGCGGTGTCCTCACCTAGTGACAGTAGGGGTAGCGAGGCACGTATTTGTATTGTTATCATTAAGGATAAAAGGATGGGTTTTTTACCATATTGATTCGATCTATCCCTCTACATCATGTCATCTTACTTAAGGCGTTACTCCGTTCTTGTTAACTTAATTCACTAGATGCATGCTGGATAGCGGTCGATGTGTGGAGTAATAGTAGTAGATGCAGGCAGGAGTTGGTCTACTTGTCACGGACATGATGCCTATATTCATGATCATTGCCTTGAATATCTTCATAACTTTGCGCTTTTCTATCAATTGCTCAACAGTAATTTGTTTAACCACCGTATGCTTTCTTCGAGAGAGAAGCCTCTAGTGAAACCTATGGCCCCCGGGTCTATTTTCCATAATATATTTTCAGATCTATAAAACTAAAAACTTAAAAATACCTTACTGCAATTTATTTATATTTACTTTGTTTTGCCTTTAATTTGTCTTTTATATCTATCTCTATTAGATCTCACTCTTGCAAGTGACCGTGAAGGGATTGACAACCCCTTTTTCGCCTTGTGTGCACGTGTTTGTTAGTTTGTGCATGTGCGTATATTGGGGACTTGCTTGTGCCTCCTACTGGATTGATACCTTGGCTCTTATCTGAGGGAAATACTTATCTCTACTTTGCTGCATCACCCTTTCCTCTTCAAGAAAAAAAATCAACGCAAGCTCAAGAAGTAGCAAGGATGTAGTGGCCGAAGGGAACTGCCCCACCCCACACCCAAGAGCGGATCTTTGGGGAGGGGTGTGCTGCAGCCGAGATAATAATAATAATAAAACATTCAGGAAGAACCATTCCCAACTACAAAACCAACACCCTTCTAGTAGATAGCAGGTAAGCTGATCACCTTTGTTTGGCATGCAACCAACATGATATTCACATTTACACTGATCACATTACTTAACAATCTTCTCAGTGAATTGGCCGGTATCACGATCATAATCACTCAAGTCGCAAATACTGAATCTCTCGTGATTGACGATACCAGCTTCCTTTCAGAGTGGCCTCCAAGCCAACACAAACATGGCGGTAGGATGAAGGACAATTGTCACAAAGTAGTATTTCCCCATCTTCAGTGCATGTATAACATACTGAGTCATTTTCTGTATCAGAATAATTCGCCTTCAAGCGCACGATGTAGTGAATCTTTGAGCTTGTTTTCAAACATTAATTCAAATAAGCACTGTGAAAGGGACCTCCCATCCTTCAAAAACATATGAGTAGTGGTAACCGAGTACTACACCCAGCATGACCTCAAACCTGAGTGAATAGTTCATTCCATTTTATTTTATCTTTTGTAATGTCACCTTTCTTTGGCCGAGGCCCATCACTTCTTTGCTTATAAGTAAGATTAACTCTTGCTAATATAATATTTATCTCTACGAACAAAGACATAATAGTTGCTGGTATGGCATGATCCGTCCATGTTATAGGAACTGAAGATGGTTTTCTTTTCTTTGATTTTACATGACATGTTGGCTGAAACCAATAGATCATTTCATTTCTTTTATTTTTTGCAAAAACAGTAGATAATTTCTGTCACTTGTATCTCTCTCTCTCTCTCTTGTCCACTTTGTGTTATAAACATATCAGTGGTGACTCCATAGCTTGCATTATTCTCCATTTGATATCCTTGCTCCAAGTATCCTCTATATGCTACCAGCAGACATTTGTAGGACTGACACAATGCATTCATTGCCTTTATCAGGAAAAAAGACCTTCCTCTCCTTGGAGTCTTCAATATGATCATCAATAACACCTTCCCAGTAGGATCTTTCCATGGTTGCATCAGATAACTGCAACAGTTGATGTGGATGCACCTGTCGGTCTTACTTTTCCACAAGTGGATCCGCGAGGCACACTTGACTGACACCTCAACTTTCTCAATAAGAGGTGACTTGCTACCATTGTCATCAACAAAATCAATGTATTATTCAGAGCAGAAGTTGTCCAAAATACCAATGACAACAACCATGATCCACTTAGCCCTCATCCAAGCTAAAGACCTCGACTTGCTCACCTAGAAGAAGCGTTCTCTCCCCTGCCGCGGCGATAGGGATGGCTTACGCCTTCACTTTCCGGTCTCGCGCGACATTGAGCGCGATGTCGATGGTGAGGGATAGCCTAGGATTCAGGAGCTGGATTGAGGAGGCGGCGGGAGTGGTGGTTGGGAAGGAGGAGGCGGAAGCAGAATTGAGGAAAGCGGAGGTGGATGCCTATTTAATTGGTTTACTCAGATATCTCATGAAACGTCATACATACCACAAAACATTTTCATTCATCCCGAGCTATCCTTCGACAACGAAAAACACGCTCTCATGACTCCTAGCAACACACTATTTATAGACGTATATAAGTGAAGGGTCATCCCAACAAAAAAATCGTCTCATACACTTCTTGCCCAATTCTCATGGGCACATTACTATTCTTGAAAACGATAAAATCTTCACAAACGAGAAGCGCAATTTGTTTCTGCTTGTCGTTCACTTAGTTCGATTCGTGCGGGTCTCCCTCAGCTACGGGAACGCCGGTTTCAAGCAGATTTCCCAAGTGATGGGTGCATCCCAACACAAAACATCGTCTCATACACTTTTTGTAGTTGTCATGCATAGATTGCCTTTCTTGAAAAGAGAAGTCTTGGCATGAGAGAAGCGGAATGTGTTTCTGTTTAGGGCTTGCTTCATTCGATTCATCCGGGTCTCTCTCAGTTATGGTGATGCCGATTTTAGCAGGATTTCTCAAGTGAGATGAGTGGATCATAGGCAATCCATGAGCATGATGACAAACATGAAAGGCTCGTGTGGTGACTAAAAACTTAAAAGATCATAACACTATCTGTAAATCTCCAGCTTCCGTGCATGATCTGCATCCTCAACGTAGAGTAACTTTGCTTATTTCATCTATTTACCATATCTCTATGCTAGTTGAGTTGGGCTTAACTTTTCGACTACAGAAATATGGGAGCGGCTAGTCGCCAGTCCACTGAAAACAGAAAAACGGTCAATCGATTCACCTCTTCCTATGTCAACCGTTGGATCAAGATCCAACAGACCACACTTCGTCTTCAACCTCAAATCACATCTAATGTTTCTTTTCCTCCCACCCCCGCCCGATCCAGCCTAGACCGAACCACCGGCCACCACCGCCTGCGGCCGGCGGCGCTCCCGCGCTGCCTTGCCGCCCCGCCCTCCCCTCAACCTCCTCCCACCGCCGGTCTTCCGCCGCCCCCCGGCCATCCCTCTAGGCCTCCACGCCGAGTTTTTTTTTCCGGCGAAGCCCTACACCACCTCCCACCACTGCCCCCACCATAAACCCTAAGATAGATACTGGGGAGCCTGCCCAACGACCTTCCTCCCCTCCGACGAGTTTCTTCCTCCACTCTGGTTGTTTCTTCCCTTCAGCCAAAATTGATTGACCCAAAATCGAAATTCAGGCGATTGACATGTAGCTATTGTGCAGAAATATCTATTATTTGCTCTGGTAGTGCTGTCATCTTTCTGGACCTGCAAGACATCTGTGGCTCTGTTGCATCCTGAGTTACAAACTTTGTGCGATGTAACCGTTTGCATTTACTAGTTTGACTAGTGCGAGTCTCAGTCAAATATTTATCCTGGCTTTTGCTTTGTGCTGGTTCAGCGTGTGCAGGTTGTTCAGGAGGTTTATTGAACTCTGCATCAGCAAAATGTTCATCTGAAACCCACACTCCGATTAGGTCCAACTGCGGCGGGCGGCGGGCGGCGCAGTGCCCCGGGGCGTGCCGCCGGCATCTAGCATCGGGCATGATGCCTCCGGAGGACGCACCAGCGCCGGTGCTGGCCGTGCTGGGATCAGGGATCCTCAATGATGCCGCGTTACTGTGCCAAGTAGAAACCGGATTCACCAGAGCCTCTACCGGGATCGAAACGGTTTCCCACCATACCGTGTACTATATCTCCCGAGTAGTACGTTATAATCACGGCCTTAAGTACTGTTTTAAACTGCAGCTAGTAGGCTACAACATCATTTGTTTGGCGCTAAGCCAGACTGATGCTAAATTACGGGGCTTAATAGGCCTAGTGCCTACTGCCTAGGTACTAGGTAGCACTCATGGCGGCCGCCGCGTTCGGGAGAGACGGACGAATCCGCCTCCGCCTCCGCCTCCTCCTCCGTCGCACAGAAGCCTGCGTCGCGTGCTCTATCTATATATAGATACCAGCCGCTTCGCCGGAGAGCTCCAACCAGCCAGCCAAGCCAAGCGGATCTGATCGGAGGAGCAGAGGAAGAAGCAAAGCACGCGCACTGCAGGTCTGCAGCCACGATGCCGCGCCGCAAGGTCCCCATGAGGCTCATCGAGAAGGCGCGGGCGCGCGCCGTGACGCACGCCAGGAGGACCAAGGGGCTGCAGAAGAAGGCGTCGGAGCTCGCCACGCTCTGCGCGGTCCCCGTCGCGCTCGTCTGCTCCGCCGGCGCGCGGGCTCCGCCGCTCGTGTGGGAGTCGGAGGACGGAGTGCTCGAAAGGTACCGGCGCGCCGTCCCGGCGGAGACCCGCGCGCGGCACACGCACCGGAGCTACATGGAGAGGGAGCTGGGCAAGGAGAGGGCCAAGCTCGCCCGGGCGCGGCACGCCTGCCCCGGCGCGCTCGCGGACTGGGACGCCGCGCTCAACGACATGACGCTGGAGGAGACGCGGGGGCTGCTCCAGACCATCGACGCGGCGCTGCGGGCCACGGGAGACAGGATGGAGGCGCTGGGCATACCTGCCGACGGCGGCCACGGCCCGCTCGAGGGTTCTTCCGGCGACGCCCTCATGCCGCAGCAGCTCGGGCACGGTGGCGGCAACCCCGTGGACATGGACGCCGCCGGCTTCCAGCAGCTGCAGATGGTGCCGTTCCACGCTGGGAACAGCGAGGGCCTACTCGAGCAATTCTCATGGGACGATCCATTCCAGACGCAGCAAGGGCGCGGCGGCTTCCAATGCGTCGGCGGCGACGAGATGCTCGCGCCAGGCTTCGCCAATGCTGACTACAACTACTCGGCCGGCGGCGACGAGATGCTCGTGCTAGGCCTCGCCAATGCTGACTACAACTACTCGGCCGGCGGCGACGAGATGCTCGCGCCTGGCGTCGCCAATGCTGACTACAACTACTCGGGCGGCGGTGACGAGATGCTCGGGCCGGGATTCGCCAATGCTGACTACAACTACTCGGGCGGCGGCGACGAGATGCTCGGGCCGGGATTCGCCAATGCTGACTACAACTACTCGGGTAGCGGCGACGAGATGCTCGGGCCTGGCTTTGGCAATGCTGACTACGACTGGACTGATCTGACCATGTGGGCCACCGACGAGTTGTGCCATGCAGTCATGCCACTTGGCTGCTACCCTGACTTCGCCGACGGTACTCAGCCGCCCGACTACTCCGCTCAGGTCGTCACCGGCGGGGACTACGTCAACATACCACCATCTGGCGGGTACGAGTACCCCATGGCCATGGGCGTGGGCGATAACTTCACTAATCTCGACGGCGAGTACACGGCGCACTGGCAGTTCCAGCGCTTCGACACAAGCAGTCTGTTGCTAGGGGAAATGCAGTAATAATTTTGGAGCTAGAATATCTTAATTATCACGCATTTGAAGGTAGAATTTTGCAGAATTATATAAATTATCTGTATTACATCCATGATTTTGTACGGAAATTTTGAAACATTAACCATCGGTTATTATGGAATTTTCATGAAAAGAGTATGAGCTCCTCTTCACAAAATTTCCTTTTTTGGATAAAGCTTCACAGCTCACAAAGTTCACGCTCATAAACTCCACTCAAGAGTAGAAACAGTCGGTGTCAAATACGCATGTATACATCTAATTTGTCTCGCTACGACAGGCTGATTTGCTTTATTTGAACTAATATGAACAATCCATTCGTAACCCTTTTGTTATATCTTTGTCCATGAGATTCTCTTAACAAGCCTTTCATACTTTTGGATGGCATCCAGAAACAGAGCACATAGCCACATACTAGAAGGAAAACCGTGCGTTGTCGCAGCCGGGAAAAATTAACTTAAACGTGCCTGACACTCACATCAGTATACATTACTTCTCTGTTGTCAATCTGAAGATTGCATGTTCGTTATCCAGTCCGTGACAGAAGAAGTACATAGCATGCTCATTAGGAGTTGCCTAAACATTAAGGTTAGCAAAACCACTCACGACACAGAGCAATGTGTTTATTTTGTTGCCTTTTCTTCTCTTTGTAGCATACGCGGATTGATAAATGGTTCACGTGATGCATCATTTGATATGGCATACCACTAGATAGATCTAGTTTTTGCTCCAACCAAATGGTGAACTCAAAGACCGTCATAGGATTAAATACTATTCCCTCCGTCGAGAATTAACTCATTCTCGTTGAAATGTGTGTATCTAGACGCATTTTATAGATTCACTCATTTCAGCCATAATTGTAGAATCACTCATTTTAGCGACAATTAATTCTGGACGGAGGTAGTACATCTAATTGTGCACTAACCGAAAGGAGTGTTGAAACAAAAAAAAGGCTAGTTAGTAAATACCCCTGGAATCACGGGTGTATATACACCAGATATTGGAAAAAATATAGAAATTTTAAAAAAAAGTCAAAAAATCCTATAGTTTTTTTTCAATAAACTTGACCTTTTGTTGTACTCGTATAAAATGTTTCATGAAGGAAAAAAATGCCCGTCGACTTCAGGACAAAAAGTGTGAATAATAACTTGTATATAATGTTGATTTTGTACTTTTACAGTATCATGAATATTTTCCTTAGACCAAACTTTTTATACAAATACAACAGAGAGTCATGTTTAGTTAACAAAGTTTCTTTTATTTGACTTTTCTGTAATTACTTTTTTTTCATATAGGATGTATATACACCCACAAACCAAATGTGCTTGTCATGTCTTACGGACAAGCACGTTTACCTCCTCGGTGTCTAAACACCCGATATGAAAAAATAGTGATTGAAAAAAGTCAAAAAATTCCAAAAGTTTTTTATAATAAACTTGACCTTCAGTTGTATTCGTATAAAAAGTTTGTCCTAGGAAATAAATTCCACGCTATTGTTTGTGAAAAAAACAACAACACTATATACAAGTTACTATTGACACTTTCCTTGAGATTTGTTTTTTAGCCCTGAAGTCGGCGTGAAGTTTTTTCATCGTTAAATTTTTTATACGAGTACAACAGAATGTCAAGTTTATTTTAAAAGAATCTCGAGCAAGTAACATATCGCCAGACAAAGGGAATTCTATACGAGATTATTTGAATCCTTAACATCGTGGTTCAACTGATGAAATATATTCGTGGAATATGTGGGAATCATTAGGGGCATCCATGGTCGCGCTATTGGTTTTTGATCGGAGAGGAGTCTTGATCATGTCCACATATTCTCGAAACCGTATGGTCACACACTTAATGTTCAGTGTTGCTAGGGTTTGATGAGATAATAAGATGGTGTTATCGAATTTTGATTTGGCGACTCAGATGGGATCCTGGACATCATGATGAGCTTCGGAATGGTCCGGAGACAAAGAAATATATATGGAAAGTATTTTCAGGGTTACCGGAAAAGTTCGGGATTTTTTGGTATTATACCGGGATGGTTCTAGAATGTTTCGGAGTGGGTCCCACTTGCATGGAGGGACTGACATGGATGTGGGTGGTGGGCCAAGGCGCCACACCTCTGGTCGATGCGCACCAATATCCCTTCCTAAAAGGAATAGGATCAAATCCCGAAGGGATAAGATCAAGATCCCTAAAAATGAGGGATCGCGATCGGTGGGGAAGGAAGGAGGGGATTTCCTCCCCCCTTTGGTGCACAACACCTAGAGGCTTGGAGGAGGGGTCAAGCCTCCTCCCCCACATCTATAAATAGAGGAGGGAGGGGCTAGCCGCAGAACGGGACATCCCGGTTGTTGGCCGCCTCCTCTCGTTTCATACGTCCCTCATCCGAGTAGTTCTTAGCGAAGCTCTGACGGATTTCCATCATACTTCGGCCATCATTCCGTCATGCTGCCGAGAACAATATCATCCACCTCTCCCCTCGCTTGTTGGATAAAGAAGGATGGGCCGAAATCAAGCTGCACGTGTGTGCAATTCGGAGGCATCTTTGTGCGGTGCTACATCAGATTGATCCGAGAAAGTACGACTACATCACCCATGATCTTTAGATCATTAAACACGTGTGTTCTACAAGGGTATGTAGACCTTTGCCCACTCGTTGCTAGCATCTAGTAGATTGGATCTCGAGCTTATTCGTTCTCTCATAGGATTTTTTTTTGTTTTCCTTGCAACGAATACCTTCATGAGTTTCATGTTTATATGAAATCTGCCATGTTTGCATGAATCTCTTATAGTTTATATCAAAATCTGGCCGGTTTGCATGAATTTCATCGATTTAGTTCAAATTGTGGTTGAAATGTATGCGGGTAGCATTGGATGGTAGACTTTGGCATCGATGTCCGCTGATTGGTCCCCCTGTATGCGGACAGATGCTGGAGGAAATTTGCGGGTCAGCATTGAAGATGCCCTTATTGCCAGTGCCATAGGATGGATGAAGGCAAGCCCTGGGTCAGCCCTTACAAGTATAGCAGCTATAGTAGCTACACTGTAGTACTGTTTTTTTTTTTGAGAAAATTTTCAATGTATTCATCTTCAATCTTGGTAGTACAACAAACACCAGAAATAATAAAAATTACATCCAGAACCGTAGACCATCTAGCGACGACTACAAGCACTGAAGCAAGACGAAGATGCGCCACCATCATCGCTGGAGCCAGGAAAAACTTGTTGTAGTAGATAGTCAGGAAGTCGTCGTGATAAGGCCCTATAGAACTAGCGCAGCAGAACAACAACCGTCGCTAATGAAGAGTTGCGTAGATCGGAAGGATCCAACCTAAAGACACACGAACGTAGACGAACTACGACCAGATCCGAGAAAATCCACCAAGGACAGATCCGCTAGAGACACACCTCCACACGCCCACCGATGATGTTAGACACACCACCGGAACGGGGCGCTAGGCGCGGAGAACCTTGTTCCATCTTTAGGAGCCGCCGCCGTCTCATCTTCCTAAACATGACACGAACCCTAACAAAATTCGAAGGAACATCTAAAAATAGAGCCCTCCGGCCAACAAGGAACGGGATCCACCGGGTCGCCATGGCCTTAAGGCCACTAGAGACGAGGCGGAGCGACGCCGGGGTCGGCGGGAGGGAGAATCCTAAGCTTTTCTTAGGGAAGGAGGCAATGATATTGATGCTTGGACACTGTAGTACTGTTGCTACAATCAACAAATAATTTTCCAGCCACGCCCCAGGTCGCGGCCCAAGTAGCCGGGGCCTGGCTACACCCCTGCTTACTGCGATACCTATCGTATGATCGTCTGCAGCATTCGAAGAATTTTAAAAAACAGTCGTATATTTTCAAAAATGTTTGCAAATTTAAAATAAGTCCGCCAATTTGAAATAGTTCAAGAATTATTAGTGTTCATGAATCTAAAAAAGTTCATAAATTCAGAAATTGTTTGCAAATTTGGAATAGATGTCCAGGAACTTAAAAAATGTCCGCGAATTCAGTAAATGTTGGCTTGAGAGAATGTTCATAAATTTGAAAAACATCATAGAATTAAAATATATTCATGATTTTTTTTAAACATTTGCGCATAAAAATATGTTTGTGAATTAAAAAAATGTGCATGATTTTTTAAATGGCAAATATGAACAATCGTTCACAAATTTGAAAATTATCAAGAATTTTAAAATGACCGCGAGTTGAAAAGTGCTTGCGAGTTTTCAAAATATTCATGAATTTAAAAAAATATTCACAAATTAATAAAGATAACAGTAAGACAAACAAAAAAGGAAGGAAAGAAAAACATGGAAAATAAACTAGAAAAACTGGTGTAGAAAAACAGAAAGGAAAAAGGAAAAGACTTCTGAAACCTTCTCAAAACCAATGAAGATTCCAGAAGCCTCCTAAATCGTAACCATAAATTGCTGATCGAACTGTCAAAAATAATTTGGAAGATGTGGCTGAACCACAATGTGTTGAAAATAAGTCTTTGTATCATAATTTTTTTGCGAAAAGGCGTAAGGTCATACATTAAGTATCACAGGTCCGTCAAATACATCCGTATAAAAAGATAAAATTATAATCAAATCCTCGGTAGTGCCGGAGTCTTCTTCCTCCTGCACCCACCGGGCGACGCAACGTGAGCATAGCTCGACGCCACCACTGAGCCTCCGCCTCTGCAGAGCAAGCCTTTTATAGACCAGCCTTTGTGTTGCACTGTTAGTAGTATGTAATATTTGCGGGTCATAGTTGATGATGCCTCCTATCCGCGGAGGGATGCTGGAGCATATTTGCGGATCAATGTTGGAGATGCCCTAATAGACTAAATTGCACTGGGAGAGGCATCAAGAAGGTTTCAAATGTGGTATTGGATCGGAATGAGGCGCTGGCACCAAGAAACTTAGCACAATCGATGTATTCCAACCACTGATGTTTCCTAGTACTATTAGTTCGGCTTGCTCAAATATCTCATGAAATGTGTCTCTGCATACGCAACAAAAAAGAAGAGAAATGCCATTTTCGGTCATTCTGAGCTATTACTCGCGAAGGAAAACATGCTTTGATGGCTGCTAGCCACGCCCACATGCTATTTGTATAAGTGGAGGGTGCATCCCAGCATAAACCATCATCTCACACACTTTTTGCCCAGTTCTCATGCTAACATTGTCGTCCTTAGAAAAAACATTGCCGTCAGAAAAAAAACATTGCCGTCCTTGAAAAAGAAAATAAATCTTCGCAAAAGAGAAGTAGAGCGTGTTTCTGCTTGCAGCCCGCTTCATTAGATTCGTCTGGGTCTCCTTTGGCTATGGCTATGCTGATTTCATGAGGATCGCCCAACCGAGATGAGCCAATCTAAAAACTTAAAAACCAGAACACTGGTTGTAGTTCTTCAGCTGCCCACCTGGATTGGACCCTGAACGTTTTTTTTAGAGAACGTCGGCTTTATTGATCACATAACAAAGTTACACAGAGTCTCCCGGATACAACCCGGAGCAGAATGAAAAACAACTAGACTAGAAGAGTTCTTACAAGACTTAGCTAACATATGAGCCGCTATATTAAGTTGCCGACGAACATGCTTGAACACTACCGAAACAAAGCCACGAGAAGCGAGTTTGATTTCTTTAACAACTGACCCAATGACCGAGCGATCAATTCCGGAGTAGTTGATCCTATGCACCAGCGATTGGCAGTGAGAGGCAAAGATAACCTTGGAGAAACATTCATCTGTGGCCAGGTACACTGCCCTCCGTAGAGCAAGGGCCTCTGCCAATTCCGGCTCCAAGGCACCTTGAATGGGTTCGCTACAAGCCGCTATGCAGCTACCCTGATGGTCCAAAGCGACCACACCGGCACCTGACATGTTAGTCTCTGAAAAAACAGCAGCATCTGAATTGATAACAATCGAACCTGACGGCGGCGGAGTCCAAGTGGAACTTGACAAAGAGGACTCACACCTGTTGGCAGGAACAGGGCTGTAGAGGTGCTGCATAATCAATTCTGAGTATGCTATGATTTTGTTGACAGTATGACGAGGGTGTGGAGCTTCAGGATTATTCCTCGCAGAATTACGGGCCTCCCAAATATGCCAAAAGGTCACAGCTAGAATAGTAGCTTCCCTATTAGAGGAATTAGAAAGAAAATCAAGCAGCCAAAGTTTGGTGTTGTTAAACCTGGATCGATTAAGCTTGATGCCTGACCAATTCTTGATTGCATCCCACACAACCTTGGCATGTGGACAGAACAGGATCGCATGTTCCACAGTTTCAAGCCGACCATAGAAGCAGCACAGCTCCGAGTCAGGTACATGGCGCCGCTGCAATTGAGCCCTGGACGGAAGACAATCATGTGTAAAGCGCCATAACGCCACCTTCATTTTATTGGGCACCCTTATCGACCACAAAGCTTTCCAAGATTTTTCCTCCCAACTGTTAGAACACTGACCGGTGCCACACTTACTGCGAGATTCCAGAACACGAACAGAGCGTGCCATATTGTATGCCGAACGCACCGTATACTCTCCATATTTGGTGAATGGCCAGCAGGCAAGATCCTCTTCACCATTTTTGTTGATTGGTACACTAAGGATTTCAGAAGCAATATCATCTCTGAAAAAAGCCCTGATAGTTTCAGCATTCCAGGAACCTGAATCATCAATCAGACATTTCACCTTGGCATTAGCAGGGATTGGCAAGATAGGATGCAGGAGTTGTGGTGGAGTCGAGGGTATCCAGTGATCCAAAAGGATGCAAACATTTTCACCATTACCAATGCCCCAGCAAACACCCTTTTTTAGCTCTCAAATTCCTCAGGGCTATCATGTTCCTCACTTGTAGGCAATCCGCACTAGCGAATTCCTAACTCCTCAGTCAGAAAAAATTCCTCAGAGAATAGAAGAACTTTGTCTCTGTCACTGAAGAACTTGACTGAGCTGTATGAGATTTCCAATGGCTTCACTCGAAAGGATTGGTAGGTGTAGGATTTGAGTTGAGCATCACTTGGAAACTTTTCCTTAGTTTTACCTCGACCCCCTTTAACAGTACGGTGTTTCCTATGACTCAAGAAAGGAAAAACAAAACTATGAAAACAAAAGTCTTCACACTTCATAATCCTCGCATCAATATCAAGTCTTCAAGGTCACACCAATTTCCTCATTTTCAAAGTCTTCAAGAAAACCAAAGTCTTCAATTGAAGACATTCATTTTTAGGGGTCGACTTTCTTCGTAAATATCAAACTCCTCATTGACTTATAGAACCTGTGTACACTCACAAACACATTAGTCCCTTAACCTATAATTCTTCAATACACCAAAATCACTAAGGGGCACTAGATGCACGTACAATCTCCCCCTTTTTGGTGATTGATGACAAATAGGTTAAGTTTTCAACGGGGATAAAACATATGAAGTGTAAATACTGATATTGAGGAATTTGATTGCAAGATATAGAGGAACTCCCCCTGAAGATGTGCATATTGAGGATTTTGCTTTGGATTGCAAATGCACATTGTAGAGTAATATCATGGAGATCTCCCCCTATATCTTGTAATTCATACACGCATTTAACATATGATATGAAGAATTTGAAATGCATGATGAAATATGGTGTCTGGCGAAATTCAGCATGCGTGCATTAAGGTACTTGAGGAAATAAGCATGCAGAAAGCAGTTCAAAAGTATCAGACCACCATAGGACTTAAGTTTACAACTCATCAGATCAAACACCTCAGAAGAGCAAGAGTTGTAACTTAACAGAAAAAAATAGCCCATATATAAGACCCGCTTGAAGACTAACTCAAATTTCTCCCCCTTTGTCATCGAATGACCAAAAGGGACGAAAAATGAGGACTAACGCCCCTGAAGAATATCATCATGATGTTGATTGAGGAGCGCCAGCGTTGTTGGGGTCATCCGTTGAGGTAGGGCCTGCCGCAGTGTCGTTCAAATCTTCAGCTTCATCCGTCTCGCGCGATGAAGAATATGAACTGGCAACAAGCTGAGGAACTTTGACTTTCTTGAATTTCTTCGAAGGTGGCTGAGACCAGTCAAAGTCCTGTTGGAAGCCCATCTCCTTGAGATCTTCAGCACTATAAAGATTCGACAAAATAGCCCAAGTGTGGTCAAAGACTTCATGCAAGTAGTAGTGATTCTTCTTCACAGTGTTTTGAGTGACTGTCATGTTCTGAAGAATTGCACCAAACTGACGCTTGACCCACCTGTGATTTCGATCAACTTTCTGATGAAGACTGAGAAGAAGTTCACGATCAGTCATCACACACGGAGCTGTTGATTGAGGATTTTGCTTTGAAGCTTTGGCAGCATAATCTTGTGTTGCAGAGTCATCATTGGTGGAATAGGATGCAGCTTTGCGAAACTGTCCATCCAATGGACGAGTGCCTTCATCTATAATAGCAGGCTTGCCCTTCTCATCAGCTGAGGAAATAGTCCGCTTGAGGACTTCAATAGGTGGCAAATAGCTGAGATGATTCTGAAAGTCAGCCTAATAATGAATTGAAGACCTTGATATGATGAATTTCATGATCCAGGGAGCGTAAGGCTTCAACTCAAAAGGTGACAGAGCAGCATTGGCCAAAGTCCTCATGAAGAAATCATGGTAGTTAATGGGAATGCCATGTATCATGTTGAACAGCAGATTCTTCATGATGCCAACAACCTCTTCTTCATCAGAATTGTGGCCCTTGATTGGACTGAGGGTTTTGGTCAATATGCGATAAATTGTCCTTGGCACATAGAGCAATTCCTTCACAAGGAAGGTGGTCCTTGGAGCTTGGCCAGCCTTCAAAGGCTTCATCAACACTTGCATCAGATGATTTGAGAGTTCAGGTTCCTCATAGATAAGCCTAGCACCTTCAGTGGGAGGACTGACTGGGACGGCGTGAAGCAATTCAAAGGCCGGAGCTTTGTAATGTGTATTTTCGGTCATCCAGTCTAGCACCCATGAATTCACATCTTCAACATTTCCAGTGATATGCAGTGTGGCGTAGAATTGAATAATGAGTTCTTTATTCCAGTCGCAGATGTCAGTGCAGAAGTTAAGCAGCCCAGCGTCATGAAGAACACTGAGGACTGGATGGAAGCAAGGAAGCGACTCCATATCCACATGAGGAATTTGCTCGTGGTCAAATACCTTGTTCTTACCAAACAGGAGGGAAGAGTAATAGTTCATTTGACTTGGTGTCCAGAAGCGCTTGCGTCGCAGTCTTGCAGAGTCATAGGGATTGTAATCCATGAAGAAATGATGCTCAGCAAAGAAATCATCAACGTTGAATTTCTGCTTCTTGGTATGAGGATTTTGTGGCTTGGGTTGAAGATTAACAGTTGAAGTCTTCACAGCCGCTTGGCGCACAACCTCTGGAGCCACAGACTGAGGAATTTCCATAGCAATTTCATCAGCAACAGTCTTGGTCTCCATTTCTTCAGCATTAGTAGCTGGAACTTGTTCTGGAATAGAATGAAGTGAAGATTGATGTCCTTCAGAGCCCGTATGAATTTCTTCAGTATGCACAGGGGACTGAGGAATTTTTTGCAGAGGAGTGGTCAATGGAGAATTTGGATGATGTCTTTCCCAATAATCATCATTGAGAACTGGTGTAGTAGACCCAATGTCCACATCCTCATCTTCTTCATCAATTTCTTCAACGCCTGCCTCTTCAGCTGTGAACTGAGGCACGGGCGATGATACCAGTGGGGTTGAAGGTATATCATTCACTTCAATTTCTTCATCCAACTGCTCTGAAGTAGCAGCAGAAGGATTCGCTTCATCACTGTCATCTAGAATGACATATTCCTCACCAAAGGGAACAATTTCCTTTGATGGCATGCTTGAGATAGGAACAACATCAATGGGGTTGGTGTACGAGCTTTGCAAAGTCTTCACTTTCTTGGGAGCTGAAGACTCAGCAGTTTCTGATGCTTTCCTTTTCTTCACAGCTGCCTTTTCTGCAGCTTTGGTCTTCTTCGCTTCTGATGCAAAAGGAAGATGGATATCTTTCATTTGTGATGACTTTGCAGGAGGAGTAAATGAAAGTGGTGCAGTTTCTTCAGGCACAACTGATGCAGTTGCCCTGGCTTGATCAGATTCTTCAGGAACTAGAATTTCTTCAACAGCCCTGGTACTTTCAGTTTCTTCAACAGACTGATTTTCATCAGCTGTGCTAGCATTCTATTCAGTAGGCTGAGCAGATGCATCGGCATGAGGAATTTGTTGTTGCGATGGAGCTGCAACATTCGGGTTGAACCCCTTGGCCATTCTGACAAATCTGACTTTGGCACCTAGCCAATCTACACGATATGCATCAAATTCATCACTGAGAGCTTTGATCTCCTTTTGCAGATTCACAAGTTCGTCAGGAGTCATCTTCACAGCATTCTTCTTCAGAAAGCGCTCCTTCTTGTATTGAGCTTTCTTGACTTTCCTGGCCTTCTCAATTTTCCATTTTTCTTCGGCTATGAAGGCCGTCAACATGTGGCTCTGGCCAGGAGTGAGGTTCAATTCAGGCAAAGGAGTATTTGGATCCTTGTGCCATAGATCGATGAAATCAAGGATCCTTTTAGGATCCAACATGAGTGGCACAGCACTGCCTTTGGCTCTAGCGGCCTTTTTTTGCCTGTCTTTGATGATCTCAGCAAGTTCTTCATCATCAACTTCATCGTCATCAGACGGAAGTTGGAAGGCAACTTGCTTCTTGTGAGGACTTGGCCTTGGGCCTTGTCCAGCAGTGGCCTTTTTCTTCAGCAAGATTGGACCAGTTGAAGACTGTGGCGGAGCTGAGGAACTTGCAGATGCTCCTGAGCCAATAGAGATTCCAGTAGTCCGTTGGCACATGGCAAGATGCACAGGTGCTGAGGACTTTGCAGGTGAAGTTGAAGACTTTGTGGCAGCTGAGGGAATTGGATATGCCCTTGATGTGGTTGCCTGAGGAACTTGCAGTGAGGGCTTTGCAATTGGCCATGAGGGCATAGCAGTTGAGGAACTCGGCTTCACAGCAGATTTCTTTGGCAAAGCCTTCTTGGGCATGCTAGCAGAGGCCTCAGCAGCAGCAGCAGCAGCAGAGTCTTCATTGAATTTCTTCACTGCTTCCTTTGCTACTTTAGCCAATTTGGCTTGGCGCTTAGCCCATTCCTTGGGAAATTCCTCACCGTTCCTGATACTTGAGGGATCAGCTTCTTGGCCTGGAGCCAATGGAGGTCTTGGACATGGAGGGTTAACGGCGAATTTCTTCATGTACTTGGGAGTAACATAACGATATTCCCTCCATTCCTTAGCCCATCTTCTCTCAATTCTCTGTATGCGCACTTTGCGCTGAGTCTTGGTCTCTTTGCCATGAGTTGCTTCATCAGGAGTGCAGTATTCATCATATATGTCTTCAAGGATCTCAAAAGCAGTGTTTGTTTCAGGCCTCTTTCCTCCCTTCTGAGGTCTTTTACCATCAGCCATTTTCTTCACTTGAGGATTTTGAAGAATTGATGTTTCTGAGGAAGTGTGCAACTTATCTTCGAGGAACGCTGCAAATGAGTTAAGTTGATGAGAACCTAGTGATTCAGCAGCATACATTTTGTACCTGTGAACAGAGTATAGGTGCGAAGAATTTGGAGAGGTCATATGCGTTCTCAGAATTTTTTCAAAAGAAATCAAGTTTGAGGAATTTGACCAGGGGAGTCTTGAGGAATTTCACTAAGCGTTCTTGAATTAGGTTCCAGAGTTGTATAGATTAGAAAATCCACACAATTGAGGAATGTTGAAGAAAAACATAGCTTAGAGAAACAAATCAAGATACAGAAGCATTCGGGAGTTTATGGAATGGGAAGTTGAAGAATAAACACCTTTTGAAGATTTTGTGAAATCATCAGAATCAAAGTAGGGCAGTAAAATCAGATTTTATTTACCCTGGACGAAGAACACGACGAATTGGAAGTGGAAGTGGAGAAGTTCATCCGTTCAGATCTCCCACGCCCTAACTTGGCGGTGAGAGACAGCTACGGCGGCGGCGGAGTGAAGATTTCTGCGGCCGGCGCGAGTACGACAGCGACGAGGTCGAGGCGGTGAAGCTCTTCCTCACCGGCGATGATGGAGAGTAGCGGCGGCGCTAGGTCTAAGAGCTCGAGCGAGGGGAGTGTGTTCGAGCGAAGTAAATGAGGACAGAGGAAGGGAGGGGGTATTTATAGCCACAGTGAAAAACTGCCCATTCGAAATTTTTGGACGAACATGCCCCTGACCCTTACTCTTCTAACGACATGTGTCACCCACATACAGAGAGATGGAGATCGTGGTAGATCGTAGGTGAGTAGTTTAATCCTATCGCGGGATGCGGAATGGTTTGAGCGGCAAAAGCCGAAAATTCAGATATGAAAATTTTAACATTTCGTTCGCAAATTCTTCAGGTGTCAAGGGAACAGTGAAGACTTTGAACGGGTTTCAAATAGAATGCACATGAAGAATTTGTGAACAGACTTGGTTGAGTTTAGCATAGAGGGGGAACTGGTCCGATCACATTCACTTAGAAGAAAATCAACTTGAAGAATTAGCAATAAGTGAATGCTGTTGAGGACATGAAAAACTCAATTATATATATATAGTCAATGAAGAACATCAGTCAAATTTTTTTTGAAGACTTTGCAAGTTGAATAATTTGAAAATTGAAGAATTTGCAAAATGAAGAAAAACTCAATTTTGAAGATTTTCAACTTTTGTGGTGGCGTGACCCACCGTATAAGAATGATGATTTTAGACACCGCATACAATTGTCGTAGGGCTCTGAGAATCAAATTCTTCATTAATTTATTCACACTTAGAGGGTTAGTCTTCATTGATTGAAGAAAAACGTTCTTCGTGTGTTGCACATCTAAGTCATCAATTTTGCATAAGTGTTAGGATGTGTGTCCTTTTCAAAGAACATTCGAAGATTCTAAGATATTTAGCTCACACCGCAATTTGCTAAATCTCTTCTCATCCAAGGGCTTGGTGAAGATATCCGCTAGCTGTTCTTCAGTCTTCACGTGATCAATAGAGATGTCGCCCTTCAACACATGATCTCAAAGAAAATGATGATGAATCTGGATGTGCTTTGTCTTTGAGTGTTGAACTGGGTTATGAGCAATCTTGATGGCACTCTCGTTGTCACAGTAGAGTGGCACATTCTTCACATTGATGCCATAGTCCTTGAGGGTTTGCTTCATCCATAGAAATTGAGCACAACAAGAACCAGCAGCAATGTACTCAGCTTCAGCAGTTGAGAGTGATACACAGTTCTGCTTCTTCGAGGACCAACATACTAAAGATCATCCAAGGAAATGGCATGTGCCTGATGTTGACTTGCGATCCACATGATCACCAGCATAGTCAGAGTCAGAATATCCAATGAGATCAAAAGTCGAGTCCTTGGGATACCATAATCCAAGTGTTGGAGTGTGAGCTAGATATCGAAGAATATGTTTCACAGCCTTATGGTGTGATTCCTTCGGTGTAGCTTGAAAACGGGCACACATGCAAACACTAAGCCTAATATCTGGCCTAGATGCACATAGATACAGTAAAGAGCCAATCATGGAGCGGTATACCTTTTGATCAAAGTCTATACCATTTTCATCGGTGCATAGATGGCCATTTGTGGGCATAGGGATTTTGACGCCTTTGCAATCTTGCATACCGAATTTCCTCAGAACGTCCTTGAGGTATTTCTCTTGAGAAATGAAGATGCCATTGCGTTGTTGACGAATTTGAAGGCCTAAGAAGAATTTCAATTCTCCCATCATGGACATTTGATATTCCTCACTCATCATATAAGCAAATTCGTCACTGTAACGTTGGTTAGTACAGCCAAAAATAATATCATCAACATATATTTGGCACACGAATAATTCATCATCATATGTTTTGGTGAAAAGAGTTGGGTCGAGTGAACCGGGTTTGAAGCCTTTCTTCATGAGGAATTCCTTCAGAGTATCATACCACGCCCGAGGGGCCTGCTTGAGGCCATAGAGGGCCTTATTGAGTCTGAAGACTTGATCAGGATGCTTAGGATCTTCAAAACCTGGGGGTTGAGCAACATATGCTTCTTCCTCAAGCTTACCATTGAGGAATGCACTTTTCACATCCATTTGATATAAGATGATATTATGATGGTTAGCATAGGCAAGCAATATGCGAATAGCCTCAAGTCTAGCAAAAGGTGCAAAAGTTTCATCGAAATCAATTCCTTCAACCTGTGTGTAGCCTTGAGCTACAAGACGAGCCTTGTTCCTCACCACTAGGCCATTTTCATCTTGTTTGTTGCGGTAGATCCATTTGGTGCCGATGATATTGTGCTTGCGTGGGTCTGGTCGCTTGACAAGCTCCCACACCTTGTTCAGCTCGAATTGGTGTAATTCCTCTTGCATCACTTGAATCCATTTAGGCTCCAGAAATGCCTCATCTACTTTGGTGGGCTCTGTGATAGAGACGAAAGCAAAATGCCCACAAAAGTTAGACAAATGTGAAGCTTTTGAGCGAGTGAGAGGACCTGGTGCGTTGATGTCGTTGATGATTCTCTCACTCTGCACTTCATTTGCAACGCGGGGATGAGCAGGTTGATGACTTTGACATGGCTCAGCATTTTCTTCAGAGCCATTTTCTTCAGATGTACCAGCATGATTTGCTTCACGATCTGGAATGACTTCTTCAGCAGATTCTTCAGTAGGTATGACATCCTCAGTAGCCTTTAGCTTGATGGATTCCTCAGGAGACATTTCATCTAGCACAGGAGGTAGGTGCTCTCTTTGCGAGCCATTAGTTTCATCGAACCGCACATCTACAGTTTCAATAACCTTGTGGTGATAGGTGTTGAAGACTCTGTAGGTGTGCGAGTCCTTTCTGTAACCAAGCATAAAACCTTCATGTGCTTTCGGTGCAAATTTAGGATTGTGATGGGGATCTCTAATCCAACATTTAGCACCGAAGACTTTGAAATAACTCACATTGGGTTTCTTGTCAGTGAGGAGTTCATATGAGGTCTTCTTGAAGAATTTGTGAAGATATACCCTGTTGATAATGTGGCATGCAGTATCAATTGCCTCAGGCCAGAAGCGACGAGGTGTCTTGTATTCGTCAAGCATGGTGTGAGCCATCTCAACAAGAGTCCTGTTCTTGCGCTCCACAACACCATTCTGCTGAGGAGTGTATGGGGCAGATAACTCATGAGTAATACCAAGTTCATCAAGATAGTCATCAATACCAGTATTCTTGAACTCGGTCCCATTGTCACTCCGAATATGCTTGATCTTCACACCGAAATTTGTCGAAGCCCTTGAGGAAAATCGTCTGAAGACTTCCTGCACTTCAGTTTTGTAAGTATTGACATGCACCCATGTGTAACGAGAATAATCATCAACAATAACAAAGCCATATAGAGATGCTGCATTTGTTAGTGTGGCATAATGAGTAGGGCCAAAGAGATCCATATGAAGCAATTCAAAAGGACGAGAGGTAGTCATGATAGTCTTCGAGGGGTGCTTGGCTCTGGTCATCTTTCCAGCCTCACAAGCCCCACAAAGATGATCTTTGAGGAATTTGACACCCTCAATGCCAATGACGTGCTTTTTCTTCACGAGCGTGTGTAAGTTCCTCATGCCAGCATGACCCAGTCGTCGATGCCATAGCCAGCCTTCTGAAGCTTTTGCAAGTAGACAAGTGGCAGGATGTGGTCCTGCAGAGAAATCAACAATATACAAGTCTCCTCTCCTAAAGCCTTCGAAGACTTTGGAATTGTCAGATTCCATGAGCACTAAGCAGCGATATTTGCCAAAGACAACAACCATATCAAGATTAGAAAGCATTGAGACAGACATGAGGTTGAATCTGAGGGACTCGACAAGCATGACTTTGTCCATGTGTCGATCCTTTGAGATTGCAACCCTACCTAGACCCAATACCTTACTTTTGCCTTTGTCTGCGTAGGTGATATGCTTCAAATGTGATGGAGATAAAGGTGTGTTCATCAGTAAGCTCTTGTCACCGGTCATGTGATTAGTACATCCACTGTTGAGGACCCACTCAGTAACTTTGGGTAAATCATCCTGCAGATGAATTAGTGCATCTTACGAACACATATCTTCAGAGTGAAGAATATGACATCAATTTCATCAGACAGAAATTCATCAATTAATGCAACATATGTATATATAGCAGTATGAGGACGTGAGAAATGAATGAATCATTTCTTCATGATTAGCTTGCGTCCTTTCAAGCATTTCAGGTCTCCAGAAAATTCTTCAGACGATTTAGTTCGTCTGGAGACCTGACCCTGCATAAGAGGTTTGTTCTTTTTCTTCACCACCCACATCTGGAGGGGTGGCAAAGAGTTCATCATTCTGCGAGCTCCATAAGAGAAAGGTGGCATTGAAGCCAAAGCGCTTCGTTTCACAGGAGAGGGATTAGTATAGGCATATGAGTAAGCAGAGAAATTCTTCGAGGACTTATGAACATAATGATTTGAAGAATAATGCACATAATCAGAACTCTTAGATTTTCCCTGCGAAACAGAAGTGTTAGCATGATGATGATCATATGAGGACTTGGATCCATGTGAGGAATTTGATCCATAAGAGGACTTGGATCCATATGAAGACTTCGGTCCATATGAAGAATTTGATCTGGGGTTCCTATTCTTCACAGGTGGTGTCATGAGGACATTCACCTGAAGACTTTCAAGGCACCTTTTGGGAACCCAAATTTTCTTCATAGGGGGACCATTCCTGCAGTTAGTTCCAACATATCTAGCAAATACTTCACCATTCTGATTTTTGAACAATTTACAGTTGGAGTCAAATGACTCATCAGATGAATATGAGGATTCACAAGTAAAGCCAGATATAGTGGATGGATCTACGGGAGGTCCCTTCATAGCAACCCATGAGGTTTTGGGATACTGCTCAGGTTTCCAGTAGGTTCCATCAGCATTGAGTTTCCTCTCAAAGGCAATACCCTCTTTCCTAGGGTTCCTGTTCAAGATATGCTTTTTGAGCACATCACAAAGAGTCTGATGCCCTTTGAGGCTTTTGTACATGCCTGTCACATACAATTCCTTCAACCCTGCATTTTCGTCAGTGATACTAGTGGTATCCTCAGATGAGGAATTTGTGACCACAGAGATAGTTGAAGAATTTACAGCAATAGAAGCATTTGAACTTTCAGGTGAAGAATTAGCAGTTTCACGTTCAATGCATTTCAAGCATGGTGGAATAAATTCTTCCTGAGCGAAACTGATCTGTTGAGCAAGCAATGAATCATTTTCCTTCTGAAGATCTTCATGACTCACCCTTAGCTTCTCAAGATCTTGCTTTCTTTGAAGAAATTCATAAGAAAGCTTCTCATGATCAGCTAAGAGAGTTTCATGACGACTTTGAAGGTTGTTAAACTTAGACTGTAGTTGCTGAAGATTATCAGTCAGTGTTTGAGTTCGATCCATTTCCTCACCTAACAGGTCATCGCTTTTGTCTAGCATATTTTGAACCCTTTCCAAAGCCTTTTGTTGTTTAACAGCAATATTAGCAAGTTTGGAATAGCTGGGTTTGAGGTTATCATCAGATTCATCCTCACTTGATTCAGAGGAGGGATATTTGAATACCTTGGCACCTTTTGCCATGAAGCAATAGGTGGGAGCATAGTCATCGTTGCCGTCATCAGCAGTGTTGGGGAAGCCATTTCCCTCAGTGTTGAAGATGGACTTGCTGACGTAAGCAGTAGCGAGGGCTAGGCTCGCCACACCAGAGTCTGACTCCTCAGATGCCTCCTCTTCCTCATGTTCCTCAGATTCAGCTTCAGAGTCCATTTCCTTGCCAATGAATGCCCGAGCCTTCTTGGAACTGCTCTTCTTGTGAGATGAAGACTTTGAAGATTTTGATGATGAGGACTTTGAAGATTTCTTCTTCTTCTTTGAGTCATCTGAACTATCATCCTTGTATTTCTTCTTCTTTGATACCTTTGCCCACTGAGGACAATCAGTTATGTAGTGACCAGGTTTCTTGCATTTTTGGCAAGTCCTCTTCTTGTAATCACAGGATGAGGAATCTGATCTTGTGTCATCACCTTTTGAAGATTTTACAAAGCGACCACGCCTTGAGAACTTCTGGAATTTCTTCACGAGCATTGTTAGCTCCTGGCTTAGTTTTTCAGGGTCACCAAGGCTGCTATCAGAATCTTCTCCTTCAGATGAGGAAACTGCCTTGGCCTTCAGTGCGCGTGATCTTCCATAGCTTGGCCCGTAGAGATCTCTCTTTTCAGCTTGTTGGAATTCATGAGTGTTCAGCCTCTCAAGAATATCAGCAGGATCTAGTGAATTGTAGTCTCCACGTTCTTGAATCATCAGTGCCAGTGTATTGAATGAAGAATCAAGTGACCTCAACAATTTCTTCACCACCTCATGGTCGATGATGTCAGTGGCACCCAGTGCTTGAAGCTCGTTTGAAATGTCAGTGAGGCGATCAAAGGTTTGCTGGACATTCTCATTGTCGATTCTTTTGAAGCGGTTGAAGAGATTGCGAAGAACATCAACTCGAGAATCACGTTGAGTTGAGATTCCTTCATTGACCTTGGACAGCCTGTCCCGGATAAGCTTTGCAGACTCCAAAGCACTCAATCTGCCATACTGTCCTTTGCTCATATGGCCACATATGATATTCTTCGCTTGAGAGTCGAGTTGCTTGAATCTCTTCACATCAGCAGCGTTCACAGAAGGAGTGACAGAGGGAACGCCATTTTCCACAACGTACGAGAGATCATTGTCAATTGCCTCAAGATGCATGCGCATCTTATTCTTCCAGTAGGGGTAGTCCGTCCCATCAAAGGTAGGACACCCAGCCGAGACCTTGATCATGCCTGCAGTCGACATAACTAAAACTCCAGGTGGTTAAACCAAAATCACACAGAACAAGAGAGTACCTTGCTCTGATACCAATTGAAAGTGCGTTATATCGACTAGAGGGGGGGGGGGTGAATAGGCGATTTTTATGAATTCGTCGTTGAGGAAATACTACTTGAGGAATTTCCTAAGCAACGAACTACAAGCAGCGGAATAAGTACTCAGGTACATGGATAACAAAGCAGTAGCATAGTTATCATGATGAAATGAAACAAAATAGAGCACAGGTAGCGTGTAAACAGGATAAGCAGGCTGAAGACAAAGTGACTGAAGAAATAGAAATGAGGAAATTGAGAAAGTCTTCAGTCAAAGTCTTCAAATAGTAACGATCAAGTACACAGCAAGTATGCGAGGAAATGAAAGGGTTGAGGAAATAGAACCAGTAGCTTGGTGAAGACAGTGATTTGGTAGACCAGTTCCAACTGCTGTGACAGTTGTACGTCTGGTTGGAGCGGCTAGGTATTTAAACCTGAGGACACACAGTCCTCACCGTATTCTCCTTGAGCTAAGGTCACACAGACCTCGCCCAATAACTCGTGGTAAGTATTCACAGGTGACTTCCAAACCTTCACAGACTTGGTCACTCGGCAATCCACAATTCCTCTTCGATGCTCTAGACCATGACGCCTAACCGTCTGGAGGATGCACAGTCCTCAAAGGTAACAAGCGTCGGTTCCACACAGGAACAATTTCTTCAGTGATGCTCAATCACTTTGGGTTTTAGGTGTTGGGTTTGGGTTTTTCCACACTTGATGATTTTCTCTCAAAGTCCTCGGAGGATGGGATGCTCTAAATGAAAAGTGTCAGTTTCTCTTGGAGCAGCCAACCAGCTAGTGGTTGTAGGGGGCGGCTATTTATAGCCGGGGAGCAGCCCGACATGATAAGACATAAATGCCCTTCAATGATATGACCGTTAGGTGGGTAGGATATTTTGGACAGCTGGCGCATAACACAGCAACGGTCGGAAATTTGAGCTCTCAAATTCCTCAGGGCTATCATGTTACTCACTTGTAGGCAATCCGCACTGGCGAATTCCTAACTCCGCAGTCAGAACAAATTCCTCAGAGAACAGAAGAACTTCGTCTCTGTCACTGAAGAACTTGACTGAGCTGTATGAGATTTCCAATGGCTTCACTCGAAAGGATTGGTAGGTGTAGGATTTGAGTTGAGCATCACTTGGAAACTTTTCCTTAGTTTTACCTCGACCCCCTTTAACAGTACGGTGTTTCCTATGACTCAAGAAAGGGAAAACAAAACTATGAAAACAAAAGTCTTCACCCTTCATAATCCTCGCATCAATATCAAATCTTCAAGGTCACACCAATTTCCTCATTTTCAAAGTCTTCAAGAAAACCAAAGTCTTCAATTGAAGACATTCATTTTTAGGGGTCGACTTTCTTCGTAAATATAAAACTCCTCATTGACTTATAGAACCTGTGTACACTCACAAACACATTAGTCCCTTAACCTATAAGTCTTCAATACACCAAAATCACTAAGGGGCACTAGATGCACTTACATTCACCAACTACATTTCTTGCATTAAGAGCAACTCCAATGCGCCGACCCTTTTCATCCGCGCGTGTCTGTTTGGGTCGCTGCGGACAGAAAAATCAACCCAACGCACCGACCCAAATGGATGCGCGTCCGCTTTTTGTCTGCCTGCCGACCCATTCCTGGCCCAAATTTGAGTCTGATTTGCGTCAGTGCGGGCACGAAACGGACTCGCGCGACACGCGCCTAGTCCTCCCCCTGGCCCGCCAGTTGGTGGCACACCGACTACCATTTTCCTCCAATTTTCCAAAATCATCCCGCCCACTTGCGATCCCAGCCGCTCGCCATGGACGATGTGCCGACCCTCGATGCCGCTGCCGGCTTCGCCTCGTCCGGCCTCACCCCCTCCCCTCCGCCAAAGGCAAGGCCCGCGCCCCCCGCAAGATCGCTGCCCCGCCCAAGAAGAAGAAGCAGCTGACGCCCGAGGAGCGGGTTGTGCAGTCGGCCAACAGGAAGGACCAGAGGCACACGGCGAACGCAAGGGACAAAGCAGCGGCCGTCACTGCCCTCTCCGCCGCCGCACAGCAGGAGGAAACCAATGCCCGAATCGCCGCGGCAACGAGGGAGGCCCTACTCTACCTAGGGTTGAACCCTGGCCAGCACGGGCTCGTCAGCGCCGCCGTTGCCGCGACCAGCACAGGCTCGTCGACATCTCCTCGGATTGTGCTGCCAGAGTCGCCGCGCGCGTCTGCCACGCAGCCGATTCTCGGCTTCCATGTCTATCTGCAAGCCCCCCGCTTCTTCGAGGAACGCTTGCCGGAGGTGAGCGTGGTGGCGCCGTCCACGCCCGCGCCCATGTCCATCGACCTCAACGCCGTGCTGGTGGCCGGTGCATCATCCTTCGAAGGGGCGAGGAAACGCCCGCGGGAGATGCCAGCCGACGTGCTCCCCGGCGCCCGCAACCTGTTCGACAGAATGCCGACGACCGGTGACAATGAAATGACCAACCGTTTCATCATCGAGAACATCATCTTCGAAGGTGGTGCTGCGGCCGCTCCCTCCGTTGGCGGTACCGTCGCGGCTGCCTACGATCCCGATGAGACCCAAAGCCAAGACGACCAAGCACCATTCACGCCAACGACCTATGATCAAGCTGGCATGCACGACGCCTTCATGGAAGATCAGGTCGGCCTGGGCGGCTTTCCGCTCGACCGCGAGTTCCCGAAGGACTACGGCCTCGAGGAAGAGGATGAAATGGACATCGACGGGGAGCCTTTGTTCGAGGACGAGCTCGTCAACCAAGCCGGCGCAAATAAGAAGCGCAAAAGCAAGCAAACAAAGGCATACACGTCGTCCGAGGACAAGCTCCTTTGTGAGTGTTGGAGGGACTTTGGGCAAGACCCGAAGGTCGGCGCCGAACAAAAGGCATCAACCTTTTGGATTTGTGTTCATCGTGAGTTCCATGAACGCAAGAAGTTTGCGCTGTACCAAATGCAAAGCAAGCGTGGGTGGGTGTCCCTTTCGAAGCGATGGAGGGTGATACAACAAGAGTGCGACAAGTTTTGTGCCACCCTTGAGAGCATCAAGGCACGCCCTGTAACGCCCGGATAATTAAGCTACAGTAATCCTCTGCTAATGATGCCATGTCACCACTGTTACTGTTGCTAATCTCACTTGATTCAAAACCGATTCAAATTCAAATTTAAAATAAAGTCATTATTTAAAGTTTTCAAAATGTCAAAACTAAATTGTTCTAAATGTGTCAAATAATCCATAGAAAATATTGGTGAAGAAACCACACTTTTATAAAATATTTAAATGCACTAAAATAAATGAAAATTTGGCTTAAAAAATTAATTAAATGCCTTTTATAAATTTAAAAAATATTAAACTATTTTATCTAGGTGCCAAAGTTATAGTGGCAGTGGTATATTTAGTAACCCTAATTTAGGTGCTATTTACATATTTTGTAAAACAAAATTAAGTTGGAAAATAAAATAAAGCAGTAAAAGAGAAATAAAAAAAACGTAAAAAGATTAAAAAAAAACAAACCCCCCCGCTGGGCCTAGCCCATCTGGACCGGCCCAGCCAGCCCACCTGCCCCCCCCCCCCCGACCGCTGTCGCCTTCTCCCCCTGTTCGCCTGGCGCGATCACTACAGGGGCGGGCTTCGCCCGACCACCTCACCGGCGTCGAGGGGGAGGGGATAAGGGCGCCCCCTCAGCCTTCTCGGTCCTCTCCCCCACTCTCCTGCCGCACCCCACTTCCCCCCTCTCTCCCTCTTGCTCCGCCTCCCTCTCCAGATCCCTCTTCTCTCGAGCTCGGTCATCCTCGTGGCGACCGGCTGCCCCACGTTGCACCTTCGTGCCCCGGAGGACCGCCATCGTCGCCTACACCATCTACGCCACGAGATCAACGCCCGGGGGCACCACCAGTGGCGCCCGCGACCGTCCCATTTTCGGCACCCGCGGCGATGCTACCACCGATTCGACACCCCCTGCGCTCCCGCTTGACCACCGAGCCTCCATGTGATCCTTCGTGAGTCTCGGCTTTCCACCCTCTCTTCTTAGCTCGATTCCGAGCTCTTGTCGAGCTGCTATTGCCGTCGGACCTCCATTTGCCGCCGCGCGAGAGCTCTCTGTTGGCTCGAGCTCACCGTGCCCGCAGTTCCCTGGCCTCGCCCTTGTGCTGCCAGCGCGCGCACCCGCCACGGCCTGCCCTTCACCCGCTCGTCCCTCGCTCGTCGCGGCCCATGCCCCGCGCCTGCCCCTACTGCCGCTGCGCTGCTGCTGCTTCCGCTAGCAGCCACTGCTCCCGCTAGCAGTCGCCGCTGCAGCTTGCGCTACTCATTCTGATGCGCTGCCGCTGCCGTTGCATATTATTGCTACTGGTTGTGGCCCTTGCACCGTCGCTCGTGCTAGCTGCGCCATTGCCGCTACGTACTGCTGTAGCTCTCTGCGCGCCGCTGCGTCCCGGTGTCGCTCGTGCACCCCCGTCCTACGTCCCTCCCTCGACCTGCTGGTTGCGGCCGCCGCTGCTAGCTGTCGCCACAGCTTGCCTCGGTCGCACCCGCCTCTGCCGCCTCCCCGCCCGCTACCCAACGAGCTCCGCCGCGCCGGCTTCTGTCGCCGGAAATGGCAGGCCGGTGAGCCCCGCTGTGGCCGTTGCCGGCCTCCTTTGTGAGGCCGTGCGTGCGTGCCCCCGCATGTGCCATTGACCACAGGGGCCCACGCCCCAGTTTTCTTTAGAAAAAGAGATAAAAAAGAAATAAATAAATAAATAATTAATTAATTAAATTAATTAATTAGTTAACTTAATTAATTAAACTAATTACTAGTTAGCCTAATTAGTTAATTGTTAGACTAATGTGACACTGACAGGGGGCCCCACCCCCTGTTAACCAGTCAACTTTGACTGGTCAACTGGCCCCCCTGGCCCACATGTCAGCCTCTGTGTACACAGGGCTGGGTACCCCTAACAATTTTGCATTTAATTTCGAATTAAATAAATTTAGAAAATGAATAAAACTTTGAAAATTAATATAAAATAATCTGTAACTCGGATGAAAATACTGTGTACATGAAAGTTGCTCAGAAAAATCCAACAAATCCGATTATGCCCTCTGTTCATCTGTCACATGCCCCTAACATAGCGAACATGGATCCGTCCCCCTCCATTTCATTTGTCCAAAAATGCCAAACTTCGGTAAAACATTCCCGGATGTTTTCCGCCTTTGTCGGTATCATGTAGCACTGTGTTAGGTCACACCTAGCACCGCATATCATCGTGTCATGCTTAGTGATGCATCTGTTTGCTTTGTATTTACTGTTTCTTCCCCCTCTTCTCTCGGTAGACCCCGAGACCGATGCTGCCCCTGTGATCGACTACATCACCGATGACCCTTCTTCGCTTTCAGCAGAGCTTCCAGGCAAGCAAACCCCCCTTGATCATTCCGATATCGTCCAGTTCCTTCTCTCTCATGCTTGCATTAGATTTTGCTACTCTAATTGATTGCTCCTATTCTTATGCATTGCCTACTTTTATAACTCCCAATTTTTTGAAAAATTAGGACAACGTAGGAAATTGGTATATCAATCTTCTGTAAAAAAATCAGAATTTTTTGTCGCTTCTGTGAATTTCTAAAATTCTTCTACTCGGCGCAAAAGTTTCTGTTTTTCAGCAAAATCAAATCAACTATCACCATAAGCCATCCCAAAGGTCTTACTTGGCTCAAAACCTAATTAAAACACCAAAACACAATTACTACAGAGGTAATAATGTGTATTCTCAAAAAAACAGAAAGGAAAAATATTGGGTTGTCTCCCAACAAGCGCTTTTCTTTAAAGCCTTTTAGCTAGGCATTGATAATTTAAATTTGCTCACATGAAAGACAAGAATTGAAGTACAACGAGAGCATCATATAGCATGTGAAAAACAAGTTTAAGTCTAACATACTTCCTATGCATAGGTATTTTATAGGGAAAAGATTTATCTAGACAAGCAATTTCTAGCATATGCAAATATGAATAAGGAAGCATTAATAATTTCAATGCAAAGAGAGGTGATTTAGTAACATGAAAATTTCTACAACCATATTTTCCTCTCTCATAATAATTACTTGTGGTATCATATTCAAATTCAACAATATAGCTATCACAGAACATATTCTCTACATGATCCACAGGCATGCAAAGTTGACACTCTTCCAATATAGTGGGATTATCATTAACTAAAGTCATGACCTCTCCAAGCCCACTTTTATCAAAAATTTCATAAGATTGATCAATCTCCAAAGTAGTGGGATCATTATTACCTAGAGTTGACACTCTTACAAACCCACTTTCAATATTAATGCAAACATTATTATCACTAACATATTCATCATGAGGCTTAAATAAATTTTCAAGATCATAAGAAGAATCACCCCAATCATGATCATTGCAATAAGTAGTGGACATATCAAAATTAGCATCCCCAAGCTTAGGGTTTTGCATATTATTAGCACAATTGACATTAATAGAATATAATAACACCATTGCAATCATGCTTTTCATTCAAAGAGCTATCGTAAATCACTTCATAAATTTCTTAGTTTAGCACTTCATCACAATTTTCAGATTCACGAATTTCAAGCAAAACTTCATAAAGATAATCTAGTGCACTCAACTCACTAGCAATTGGTTCATCATAATTAGATCTCTTAAAAAGATTAGCAAGTGGATGAGGAGCCATAAATCTTTTGTTTCTGATTGTCAATAAACACACAATTATACCAAGCGAACAAGCAAACAACCCAAGTAAGACATAAAGGCAAACGAAAAGAAGGAAAATAAAAAAAGGCAAATATTTTTGTGCTTTTCTGAAAACATTTTAGAAGTGGGGAGAGGAAAACAAGAGGCAAATGGCAAATAATGGAAGTGCAATTGATGAGAGTTTATGATGGGTACTTGGTAGGCTTGATGTAGAACCTCCCCGGCAACGGCGCCAGAAATTCTTCCTGCTACTTCTTGAGCTTGCGTTGATTTTTCCCTTGAAGAGGAAAGGGTGATGCAGAAAAGTAGAGATAAGTATTTCCCTCAGTTAAGAACCCAGGTATCAATCCAGTAGGAGGCACAAGCAAGTCTCCAATATATGCACCTGCACAAACTAACAAACACTTGCACACAACACGAAAAAGGGGTTGTCAATCCATTCACGGTCACGAACAATAGTGAGATCTAATAGAGATAGGTATAACAGATAAATAGAAGAGCAAACTAAAGTAAATATAAATAAATTGCAGCAAGCTATTTTTTGGTTTTTTGGTTTATAGATCTGAAAATATATGATGAAAAATAGACCCGGGGGCCATAGGTTTCACTAGAGGCTTCTCTCTTGAAGATAGCATACGGTGGGTAAACAAATTACAGTTGAGCAATTGATAGAAAAACGCATAATTATGATGATATCTAAGGCAATGATCATGAATATAGGCATCACGTCCGTAACAAGTAGACCGAAACAATTCTGCATCTACTACTATTACTCCACACATCGACCGCTATCCATCATGCATCTAGTGTATTAAGTTAACAAGAACAGAGTAACGCTTTAAGCAAGACGACATGATGTAGAGGGATAAACTCAAGCAATATGATATAAACCCCATCATTTTATCCTTGATGGCAACAATACAATACGTGCCTCGCTACCCCTTCTGTCACTGGGTGAGGACACCGCAACATTGAACCCAAACTAAGCACCTCCCATTGTAAGAAAAACCAATCTAGTTGGCCAAACCAAATTGACAGTTCAAAGAGGAATACAAAGATATCTTAATCATGCATAAAAGAGTTCAGAAAAGACTCAAATAATATTCATAGATAATCTGATCATAAATCCACAATTCATCGGATCTCAACAAACGCACCGCAAAAGAAGATTACATCGAATAGATCTCCAAGAACATCGAGGAGAACATTGTATTGAAGATCAAAGAGAGAGAAGAAGCCATCTAGCTACTAGCTATGGACCCATAGGTCTGTGATAAACTACTCACGCATCATCGGAAGGGCATCAAGGTTGATGTAGAGGCCCTCCGTGATCGAATCCCCCTCCGGCAGATCACTGAAAAAGGCCCCAAGATGGGATCTCACGGGAACAGAAGCTTGCGGCAGCGGAAAAGTATTTTTGTAGACACTTCTGATGTTCGGGGAATATTTGAGAATATATAGAAGTGGAGTTAGGGTTAGAGGACCCTCGAGGGGCACACAAGCCAGGGGGCGCGCCCTGAGGGCTTGTCGCCTCCTCGGGACTCTTCTGGCCCTCTCCCCAAGTCTTCTGGGTGTCTTCTGATCCAGGAAAAATCATCGTAAAGTCTTATTCCGTTTGGACTCCATTTGATATTCCTTTTTTGTAAAAGTCAAAAACAACGAAACACAGAAACTGGCACTGGGCTCTAGGTTAATATGTTAGTTCCAAAAATAATATAAAATATCATATTAATGCATATAAAACATCCAAAACAGATAATATAATAGCATGGAACTATCAAAAATTAGAGATACGTTGGAGATGTATCAGGGCCCAAGACCCCGGAGTTCTTAGGATGTAGACCGGCGGGGACCTCTCTGCGGAGCCTAGGTAGGACAATGATGTGTTGGTCTTCCGAGGCCGGGCATGACCCAGGAAAGTGTGTCCAGCCAGAGTAATCAAGCGTGTTGGGTAATGTGGTCCACCCCTGTAGGAAAGTTATCTATTCGAATAGCCGTGTCCACGGTAACGGACGCTCGGAGTTGTATCCCGGTCTACTACAACTAGAAATGGATACTTGAGACATGAGATGGATATGATGGCTCCGGGATTGCTTTCTGGCAGGGAGTCGAGGAAGGATCCCTGGGCGTTATTACTACAACATGCTTGCTTAATAATATGCTATTCTATACTCTTCTGAATGCTGCAAGATGCTTGAAGATGCTAGTCTTCGATAGGCTAGGCCTTCCCCTCTATTCTGGCATTCTGTAGTATAGTTCATAGATACATCCCTTCCCTTGATACCAATGCATACTTAGTATAGATCTAATGCTTGCGAGTACTTTGGATGAGTACTCAGGTTGCTTTGCTACCCCTTTTCCCCTTCCTCTTCTTTCTTTCCGGTTGTTGCGAACAGATAGTGGATCCCAGGAGCCAGATGCCACCCCCGTCGACTACTACTACTACTACCCCGAGGGTGCCTACTACTACGTGGAGACCGCCGACGACCAGGAGTAGTTAGGAGGTCCCAGGAAGGAGGCCTTACCTTTTGGATCTGTATCTTGTTTATGCTTGCCTTCTTAAGGCAGCCTTGTTTAACTTATGTCTGTACTCAGATATTGTTGCCTCCGCTGACTCATTTGTATTCGAACCCTCGAGGCCCCTAGCTTGTATTATCTTAATTTGTGTCTAGAGTTGTGTTGTGATATCTTCCCATGAGCCCCTGATCTTGATCGTACACGTTTGCGTCTATGATTAGTGTACAATTGAATCAGGGGCGTCACACGCCCCATGAGCGGCATCGACATGTGTTGGGTTCTACGGTAGGGTGCGTCGACTACAAATTAAAATTTTCCTACATGCAGAACAACCAAGAACATGCTGCGGGAGATGGATCACAGATTGTTACCACTAGACGCGCAGTGCTGTGCAGCGCAAGAAGAGTTGGGGCAGCGCATCCGCGTGGATCGTCTCCTCCTCGTCCGATCTCCCTCGAACAGCCGATCGTCCGATCCCACGTACAAGTTCGCCGGAGCGGCGCAGGTGCACTGCCTCTAATGCTATCCGCGCGTGCAGGAGGAACACCATGCGGTGGACTGCTAGGTCCGATCACACAGTCGGCGGCGAGTGGAGGTGGCTATTCGCAACACATGCAAACCCTAGTGACAGCACCGAAGCGATCAACCGCATGAGTGTGCCATGATGACCCACAAGTATAGGGGTTCAATCGTAGTCCTTTCGATAAGTAAGAGTGTCGAACCCAACGAGGAGCAGAAGGAAATGACAAGCGGTTTTCAGCAAGGTAATGTCTGCAAGCACTGAAATTATAAGTAACGAGTAATTTGGTAGCAAGATAATTTGTAACGAGCAAGTAACGGTAATGGTAACAAAAGTGCAGCAAGGTAGCCCAATCCTTTTGAGGCAAAGGACAGGCCAAAACGGTCTCTTATGATAAGCAAAGCGTTCTTGATGGTACACGGGAATTTCATCTAGTCACTTTCATCATGTTGGTTTGATTTGTGTTCGCTACTTTGATAATTTGATATGTGGGTGGACCGGTGCTTAGGTGCTATTCTTACTTGAACAAACCTCCTACTTATGATTAACCCCCTCACAAGCATCCGCAACTACGAGAAAAGTATTAAGAATAAATCTAACCATAGCATTAAACTTTTGGATCCAAATCAGTCCCTTACGGAATAGCGCATAAACTAGGGTTTAAGCTTCTGTCACTCTCGCAACCCATCATCTAATAACTACTCCACAATGCATTCCCTTAGGCCCAAATATGGTGAAGTGTCATGTTGTCGATGTTCACATGACACCACTAAGGGAATCACAACATACATATCATCAAAATATCGAACACATATCAAGTTCACATGATTACTTGCAACAAGATTTCTCCCGTGACCTCAAGAACAAAAGTAACTACTCACAAATTATAATCATGCTCAAGATCAGAGGGGTATTAAATAGCATAATGGATCTGAACATATAATCTTCCACCAAATAAACCATATAGTAATCAACTACAAGATGTAATCAACACTACTAGTCACCCACAAGTACCAATCTATAGTTCCGGTACAAAGATTGAACACAAGAGATGAACTAGGGTTTGAGAGGAGATGGTGCTGTTAAAGATGTTGATTGAGATTGCCCTCCCCAAGATGGGAGAGTTTTTGGTGATGATGATGACGATGATTTCCCCCTCTAGGAGGGAAGTTCCCCCGGCGGAATCGCTCCACCGGAGGGCAAAAGTGCTCCTGCCTAAGTTCCGCCTCGAGATGGCGGCGCTTTGTCCCGAAAGTCCTCTCCTTATTTTTTCTAGGTCAAAATTACTTATATACCAGAAGAGGGGCACCGGAGGTGGGCCGAGGAGGGCAGAACCCACCATGGCGCGCCTGGGCTCCCTGGCGTGCCCAGGTGGGTTGTGCCCACCTGGTGGGCCCCCTCTGGTAGCTATTTGCTCCAATAATTCTTATTTATTCCATAAAAATTCCTCGTGAAGTTTCAGCTCATTTGGAGTTGTGCAGAATAGGTAGCCTGACATAGCTTTTTCAGGTCCAGATTTCCAGTTGCCGGAATTCTCCCTCTTTGTGCGAACCTTGCATATTATGAGAGAAAAGGCATTAGAGTTACTCCAAAAAGCATTATTATGCATAAAAACATCATAAATAACAGTAGGAAAACATGATGCAAAATGGACGTATCAATTTCCCCAAGCTTAGACCTCGCTTGTCCTCAATCGAAAACCGAAATCGACAAACATGTCCACATGCTTAGAGAGAGAGGTATCGATAAAAACAAAATATGGACATAGAAGCATCATGTATATTATTATAACAGCAACAAACTTTAGTACAAAACTTTATCATAGAACTTTTATCATATAACTTCTCATGAATAAGTAACAATTCATCACAACATCGAAGTATAAAGCATAAACTCTATTGAAAACTGACAAACTCTATTCTCAGTCAACTTTGCAACTACAATTCATCATCTTTTCAGGAAGGGTCACGTATCGGAGCCTTTTTTTGGCAAGTCCACATACTCAACCATCATATAGTCTTCTATGATTGCTAACACTCACCGCATACACATGAGCAAAACGTTTCAACCGGACACATAGAAAGATAGAGGCTTATAGTTTCGCCTCCCAACATACTCACCTCGAGGGTGATGTCAACTATAATAACTCATGCTACTCATATCCAACTGGATATATGTGCCTAGATCTTTCCTCACCACATGATGCTTGCCAAAAGAGAAAATAAAAAGGAATAGAGAGAAGAACTTTGACTCTTGCATAAAAGTAAATACATAAAAGTAAAAGATAGGCCCTTCGCAGAGGGAAGCAAAGGTTGCCATGCGCTTATTTGTTTGTATGCTCAATACCTTAATGCAAAAGAACGTCACGTTATATTGCCCCTTATGATAGCAACCTTTATTATGCTGTTTGTCGCTTTTATTCTTTGCCATCATAAGTTCGTACAATGCTCAATTTTCTCTTACACTAAATGATCCAACACTTTTAGAAGCAATTTTTATTGCCTTTTTGCACCGATGACAACTTACTTGAAGGATCTTATTCAATCCATAGGTAGGTATGGTGGACTCTCAAAATAAGATGTGGGTTTAAGGGTTTTTGGATGCACAAGTAGTATCTCTACTTAGTGCAGAATTTTTGGCTAGCAAAGATGGGGGCAAGCACCACATGTTAAAGGATCTATGACAATATAACTTCTATGTGAATATGAACAAACATAAATCATTACGTTGTCTTCCTTGTCCAACGTCAACAATTTTGGCATATAATATTTTGATGGGGGCTCACAATCACAAAAGATGTCCAAGATAGTATATTTGCATGTGAATCTTCTCTTCCCTTATTAATTCTTTCATGAATTGCATCATTGACCAATGCTATGTTTGTCAATCTCCAATAAAATTTTCTACTTATACTCTTGCTTATGTGATGTCATTACTACCATAAAATTAGCATATGATCTTTTTCATTTATTTCCTTTCTTTTTACTGAACATGAAAGTAAAGAGAACAAAATTCAAACTAAACTTTATTATATATCTCGCACACGATTACAAAGACAGATCACTAAACAAACACTCGAAAAGAAAGGATCGAACTAAACTTTTATTCATCTAAAGCAAAAGATAACTATGGATAGAACTAAGATAAGTAAAGGCAAAAGATAGTGGAGGTGATACGATACTGGGGCACCTCCCCCAAGCTTGGCACAAGCCAAGGGCAGTGCCCATACCCGATTACTCAATTTTCTTTTGTTGATGAAGAAGGAGGTGGTGGTGATGAAGTAGAGGGTTTGTCTGCCTTTTTCACCAACTTATTTCGAAGGTAAAAAATATCTATCCTTAACTCTTCATTCTCCATCTCAAGCTTTATTATCCTCTTGCATAACGCGTCCATGCTTTCATGCTTGAAACGAGGAGGGACTGGTTCATCTTCATCTTCTTCATCGGAGAACTATATATAGGGATAGGTATCCTTGAAGATATTTTTATCTAAAGGCTGATAAGAAACTGGGCACTCCTCCTCGGAATCTTGAGACGACATATTTTCAGATCTGTCAGGAAAACAGCAAGAAAAGAAGTGTCGTGAAATTGTCACGGCAGATGTCCTAGCGAAAGGACTTAGGTGTGGAGCCATCGCGACTAGGTTAGCTTGAAGGGGTTGAACGGGACAAAGGACACAAGGAGTTTACCCAGGTTCGGCTCCTCTCAACGAGGTAAAAGCCTACATCCTATTTCTAGTTGTATTGCTTGGGTTTCGATTACAAGGGAGCGAATACGCTAGACCTAGTTCTTGACTTGTTGTTTCTTGAGTTAACACGCCGCCGGGTCACCCCTTTATATACAGGTTGATGCTCGGCGGTTTACAAAGTCCCGGCCGGCTCACACAAACGTGACCGGCTTGGTTTCTAACTAAACCTGCCTTATAGAACAAGTTATCACATGGCGGCTCACACCCTTGGGCCTTGAGTCTCCTCCGGGTCTTGGGCCTTCAATAAGCCTGCTTTATGAACCTCCACCTTTATATCTTCTTCAGCCTTCTTGGGCCTTCTCACCTTAAGTCGCCAATGGTATAACCCGGCCCCTCCTAGGCGGGTCATACCTCGGAGTTATATCCCCAACATTAGGCCCCAGGTTGATTTGAACTTGTTCACATCAATCTTCATTCGAACTCAAGCAAAAATGCTCCAGTATGAACATCTCATACCATCCGCCATAACCCGCCATGACATTGTGTAAACAGGATCGTTATAACCCGCCATGATGTCCCGCACATTAATTCTGCATAAAACCTAGGATATCTTCAATGGATCTTTATCTTTAATAGGCTTCTCGAGAATCGAGGCGTCCATATAGCCACTTAATCATTTTCACCTCCTCGATTTTTGCGATTGCCATCTCGTCATTTCCTTATAAATAGGGATAGGGACCCCCTTTTTCACTTCTTACCCCTGCCTCTACCTCTTCTTCTTCCTCGCGACGCCCGACACTTCCAGAGCTCCGCCGCCTCCATCGACCTTCTTCAACAACTCCGACCCAGGCCGCTACATCAACCTGATCGTATCCAGAGAACGGTGGCGCTCCTCCGCTGATCATCTGCATTGCCAGGTACTCCCCTCTCTCTAGTTCCCATATGCATTAGGGTTTCCTCTGTTTGTCAGCGTTCATCGGCGTTCATCGTAGTCCTCTTCGCTAAGGCTCCCTTCGATCGGAAAAACAGTAGGGAAGTTGCGCGGTAGCAGTTTTAGCATCCGTTTCCAATCGTAGATGCATCCTATTTTCCTGAGATTCTAACCCAGCTTGTGTGTTCTTCCACTATCATATTTAGGTTTAGCAATTATTCCCCTTTTCTGAACTACCGTAGATCCGTAAATATAATCCACCACTTGTGGAACCTGTTTGTCCAACACTTAGTGAAATTTTCCTCAAACCCAGATCCATAAATCCAGCACAAACACCACTGTGTGGGCGGCTCAAAAATATTACTTCATGACCCGCCAAACACCAGCCGGCTTATTCATGAAATACTCAAATCAGCTTTATCCGTCTGATGTTAATATCACCCAACTGTGCTTTTGTTGATTTGTCCATACTATTTCTTTTCTCATAATAATTTGTTCGTATATGAACCAAACCTGCATAGCATTTTTACCTTCTTGTAACCATCGAGCGGCTTATTATCTCAAATTTGACCCGCCGTTATTCCCCCTTTTAGGCCAAAATGACTAAGACAACAACCTCATGTGATTGGGTCACTTCCACTGTTACGGAACAAGCTCTGAACGAATATGTTCAAGTGGGTGTTTTGTCAGCCAAAGAAGTTATCCACTGGCGGGCCCCAGGGACAAAAACAAGACCTGATCCAAAGGACGGCGAAGTCGTGGTTTTTGCTGATCATATGATCCGGGGTTTCTCTCCACCTGGCTCAAAGTTCTTCCGCGACGTTCTGCATTTTTATCAACTTCATCCACAAGATATCGGACCCAATTTAGTCTCCAACATCTGCATTTTACAAGTCTTTTGCGAAGTGTACCTTTAGGAGGAGCCCACTATTGACCTTTTCAGAGAGTTTTACTATTTGAACCGTCAAACAGAAATGACCGACGGACCCAGTCTTGAGCTTGACAGGATTTCTATCCAAAGATGAAAAGAAGCTGTCTTTCCTGCGGCCACGCTTCCCAGTCACCCCAAAGACTGGAACCAGACTTGGTTCTACTGCCAAGACACCTCTCCGGCGGGTGAGAATCCTCTGCCGGGTTTCTGCGACCGCCGGCTTAACCCAAGACATCCACTTCCGGACCGGATCAGTGCCGCTGAACTTGCCAAATATGCATCCACCTTTAGCAAAATAAGATCCTTAATGGCCAACGGCTTGACTGGCATCGATTTGGTCCGATGCTGGGTTGTCTGGAGGATCATGCCTTTGAGCCGCCGCCCCAGCTTAATGTGCGAGTATACTAGCGACACCAAAGACCCACAGCGTCACTGCCAAATACGTCTGAATGATAAAGAGATCAATGAGATGACCAAAATGCTGCTCAATGAGAGCTTAGACAATTGCAGCAAGACGGGGCTGAACCCCTTTTGCACCCTTAACCCAGCTCTGGCTGTAAGTATTTCAAGCTCATTGTTATCTTATCCTTCCTTGTCATATATTGCCTTCTTATTATTACTTGCTTTCCTCAGGCCGATGATCCTTTCTGGAATAAGAAACTTGAGGACAAGCCGGCCAAAAAGGCCAGGGTAAAGAGCAAGGCTCCCAAGAGGCCCGCTAAGAAGAAAACATACACAATGGAGCTATTTACACTAAACGACGATGAGTCGGAGGTAGAACTTGATTCCCTTGCCTCCTTTTTTGTACATCTTATTGACACTGATTACTATCAGGATGACGCGGAGGCCAGCCACGCAGACGATGAAGAGGTAACTATCCTTTCCTCCGACTCAGAGCCTTTGCCAAGACAGAAAGTTTGACAAGTGAGCCGGAAAGTAAGGTTTTCTCACCCTTTAGCTTACTTGGATCCAAACTTTATTTTGAAGAAACAACATCATGAAGCTCGACACACAACCCGGAACAACGGCTGTGGAAATCTTTTCTCCGGCTTACCCAACACGCTGGTTCCTCGAAAACGCCGAAATGAGGTGCTACAGAATTCAACATTGTCCTTTCCTAGGGCGGGTCTTATCCATCAGCCACTTAATTCATCCGACTCAAATTATCAGGGAACTTCTCATTCGTCCTCTGGCGACTCGACTGGAACCCAAATTCCTCCCTTCAAACTTGCTCCTGGGTGAGAATATTAAATTTCTTTGCTTTAACACTTGTATACTCATATGTTGACATCCTTATATGTCTCACTTTCAGCGGTATAGCCAAGCCTAGCAAGAAGCTGAAGGTAAATAAGCCGGCCGAAAACCCCAAAGTTGCTGAGCTGGAGAAACAAGCTGAAGCTTCCCATCAGACTCCTGAGGCTGCCGCTGATGACCCGCCACCAGAGACTCATGATGTCCCGGTGGATCCAATGGGTGTTGACCCATCCAGCGCTAAGCCGCCCAGTCCCATAAAACCTGCTGACGAACCTTCTTCACAACAAGCTGCGGAAGATGTTATCATTACTGGTACTGGCTACACTGAGCCTGGGAACCCTACCATTCTCGCCAAGCACTCTGCCAAGGAAGAGTTAATTGAAAAGAGCAAGGCCAAGTTTGATGTTGCAAAGTACTCACACTTGGGTGTCAATGAACTATACTCTGGTTATCTGAGCCAGCTGCAAACTGGTCGTGATCTGGAGGCAGATTTGGTCAAGAAACTGCGCCAGAAATACGAGGTATGAACACCTATTTCCTTTGCATATATAGTCATCCAGCCCCCAAGTCTTATCCGTAGGAAAAAGTACTTTTGAGTAGGGTTAAGACTTGTCTATATGTTTCTGCAAGCTTTAAAGTCGTAGCCCTCATGGGCCGGCTTATCTTGATAAAGATGAGCCGGATCAATTCCATTACTTTGAAAGAACTCCAGACCATAGCCCTCATGGGCCGGCTTATTTTGATAAAGATGAGCCGGATCATTGAATACAAATGCGAAAAAGAACTTCCGCATACATTAGCCCCCAAGTGTCAAGTGCTTTGCTTGCAACGTACTTGAGACTTGTCTATATATTGTGTCCTGGCAAATATGTTTATAACTTGTTTAAGTCTTACTTGCAGGATGCTTTAACTCAGGCTGAATCCCAGGTAGTCGATTTAAAGACTAGGCTTGAGCAGCAAGAGGCTGAAACACGCGAAGCTGACTCCAAGCTGAAGCTTAGTCTTGAAGAGAGCGAGAAGCTCAAAACTGGATTTTCCACAGAATGAACCGCCTGGGATAAGGAGAAAGCCACCTTAGTACAAAGAGCAGAAACTACCAAAGCTTCTTTGAAGGAGACGGCTACAGAATTAACCGGCTTAAAATGCCATATATCCCAGATGACAGCTGCTATCTTTGGTAAGTAATTCAAGATGTTTCAACCACTTCCAATTTTTACCCTTAAACCGCCCGGCGACTTATCTGTGCACTTATTCAACAGGCCCCAGGAGTGCCAACCTTGGCCAAGACATGTTGGTGAAGCTGAAGGCGGTTTATACTTTGGTGGAACAGCTGTATACAGGCACGCAGCGAACCATAGCGGCCATCTCGCACAATAAGCAGCCACCTTCACTCATCAGGGATGTATTGGACAAGCTATCTGTCATGCCCAATAGAATTGAAGAAATTAAGTGATCCTCAGCCCGAGCTGGTGCTACCACTACTTTGAGCCGGGCTAAAGCATGGCAAGCGGGGTTAGACCCGGAGGAGATGGAAACTGGCTGTCCGAGTTTCAAAGAAGATGGGTCCCCCTTCGATGCCAGCGACTTTACCAAATGTGTAAGAGAAATGCGCCCTCTGGCAAGCCAATTGGCCAAGGAGACAGATTTGTCTAAGTATCAGGCAGCTTATACAAAAGAGAACGCAAAAGTGAAAGCGCCGGCTTATGAGATTGTAGAGCTCATTCCTCCAATACGTAAGCACACTTTTGCTCCTGATGTCGATCCGTCCACCCTTATAGGCAATGAAGCTGTATTCCAAGCGTTAACTGGCATCGGCTGGACATCATCTAACTTCCAGACAATGGAGGAAGAAGAAGAAGAAGAACCGGGTAACCCGGAGTCTTCAACTCGCCAAGATCCACACAACTGATCCAAAGGGCGGCTCTTAGACCACGGCGTGGTGCTTCTTCTTTTGAAAAACTTCTTAATCATTTGGGCTTCGGAAAGCCTTATAATAGGCTAGTTGAAATAATGATCTGCCATGCCATCGTGCATGTTTAGCCTTAAAACTGCTGATGAAATATCTTATGTACCACTGATGAGCTTGCAGGGAATATCATATTGTTTTTCAATGTTCCTGCACACATGGTACACAACATACACCCTAGCAGTTTAAGCCAGTGCGGGTCATAATTTCCAATATAATATGCTCTGGCGACTTAGAGTCTATAACCAGGGCGGGTTAGAAAAAACCTGAAATATTGATTCAAATATGAAAAGTCATGCCTGTAGACTGATATCATAATGATGCTGTAAGGATTGTAATCCAGCATGGGTTTTAACCCGTAAATATGAAAAAACCATGACTTGAATTTATTCAAGGCAAATCATCCTGGCGACTGAAAGTCTACTTATCAGGGCAGGTTATAAACCCCACATGCTCAAATATGAGTCATAGAATCATGGCTACATGGCTTGAATTTTGAAAACCATATGTTAATATGGAAGAAGGATATATCAATCCAAAATTTTCAGAAAAAACCTCAAATCAGAAAAACAAGGCTTTCATAGGCCGCCAAGCCTAAAACGTCAAGTGCTTTCATGGGCCGCACAGCCACGGAGTTATTTCCAGCACACCTGTAAGCCGTCCCTCACATGACAAACCGCCGTTTTAACTTTAACAAGTTCAGGGTCTTATTTAAAAGATTGACTATCAAAAGTACGGCGCGTCATTCCAGGATTACCTGGGTGGAGTAACAAGGACATACAGGCCGGTTAACCCATAATTTGGTGTTTACACCTGGCATGGAAGTCGATCAAGAGGGTAAGCATAGCTATACTCATTGAGCAGGAAGCCCCCAAGTGACCAAAGGGTCGGCATGTAAGCCAGATCAAGAGGGTAATCAAGGCTCTGCTCATTGAGCAGGTCTCCCCCAAGTGACCAAAGGGTCGGCGTGTAAGCCGGATCAAGAGGGTAATCAAGACTCTACTCATTGAGCAGGTCACCCCCAAGTGACCACAGGGTCGGCATGTAAGCCGGATCAAGAGGGTAATCAAGGCTCTGCTCATTGAGCAGGTCGCCCCCAAATGACCAAAGGGTCGGCATGTAAGCCGGATCAAGAGGGTAATCAAGGCTCTTCTTATTGAGCAGGTAGCCCCCAAGTGACCTGCGAAAAGGCATGTAAGCCTGATCAAGAGGGTAGTCAAGGCTCTGCTCATTGAGCAGGTCGCCCCCAAGTGACCCGTGAGAAGGCATGTAAGCCTGACCAAGAGGGTAATCAAGGCTCTGCTCATTGAGCAGGTCGCCCCCAAGTGGCCTTATGAATAAATAAAGACTCAGATACTTAGAAATGAAACGACAGAGGCCCTGAATTTATCAGGGGTGCCGACTTTATTATATTGATCATAATATATACATGGATGAAAATATGTACAACACAAGAGCCGGTGGCTCAAGTGTAGTAAGGCCGAAGATGAGCAATGTTCCAAGGCCGGCGGGTCTCCTCCTCCGATGTGCGTGAATCCTTATGGTCTCAAATATCAATGAGGTAGTATGACCCGTTGTTCAGGTTCTTGCTGACCACAAAAGGTCCTTCCCAAGGTGGGGATAACTTATGCATGTCTGTTTGATCTTGGATGAGCCGGAGCACCAAGTCGCCTTCTTGAAAGGTTCGGGTCTTAACCCGGCGGCTATGATAGCGACGCAGATCTTGCTGATATATCGCAGAACGAGCCGCCGCCAGGTCATGCTCCTCATCCAACATGTCAAGAGCATCCTGTCATGCCTTTTCATTATCAGCTTCAACATAAGCCGCCACGCGGGGCAAATCATGACGAATGTCACTTGGAAGAACCGTCTCGGCCCCGTAGACCATGAAGAAGGGCGTGTAACCCGTTGATCTGTTGGGGGTAGTATTGATACTCCAAAGTACTGAGGGTAACTCTTCAACCCAACAACCCGGCGTCCTTTGTAAAGGGACCATAAGCCGGGGTTTGATTCCTCTCAAGATTTCTTGATTGGCCCTTTCAGCTTGACCATTGGATTGGGGGTGAGCCACTGATGAGACGTCAAGACGAATATGCTCTCGTTGACAGAACTCTTTCATAGCACCTTTGGATAAATTAGTTCCATTATCAGTTATGATGCTCTGAGGGTAACCAAAATGGAAGATCACCTTCTTAATGAATTGAACCGCAGTTGCCGCATCACACTTACTGACCGGCACTGCCTCAACCCACTTGGTAAATTTGTCAACCGCCACCAAGAGGTGGGTCTTTTTGTCCTTGGACCTCTTGAAAGGTCCAACTATATCCATCCCCCAGACTGCAAATGGCCAAGTAATTGGAATCATCCTCAATTCTTGAGCCGGCACGTGAGCTCGTTTAAAAAACTTCTGGCAGCCGTCACACTTGCTAACCAGATCTTCTGCATCAGCATGAGCCGTCAACCAATAAAAACCGTGCCGAAAGGCTTTAGCAACCGGAGATTTAGAGCCGGCGTGATGACCAGAATCACCTTCATGGATCTCCCTTAGAATCTCATGGCCCTCCTCAGGAGAAATACATCGCTGGAACACGCCTGTGACACTTCATCGGTGCAACTCACCGTTGACAATGGTCATAGATTTAGACCGCCGGGTTATCTCCCTGGCTTCAGTTTCATCCTCGGGTAACTTGCCCCAGGTCATATAAGCCAAGTACGGCACCGTCCAATCAGGAATAGCATGAAGAGCCGCCACCAACTGTGCCTTCGGGTCAGGAATTGCAAGATCCTCCACTGTTGGTAGTTTAACTGAAGGGTTATTCAATATATCGAGAAAAACATTTGGTGGTACCGGCTTACGCTGAGACCCCAGCCGGCTTAAAGCATCGTCCGCCTCATTCTTTCTGCGATCAACATGTTCCACTTGGTAACCCTTAAAATGGCCAGCAATACTGTCAACCGTCCGGCGATAAGCCGCCATGAGCGGGTCCTTAGAATCCCAAATTCCTGAGACTTGCTGAGCCACCAAATCTGAGTCGCCAAAGCATCTCACCCGGCTTAAGTTCATCTCTTTGGCCATCCGAAGACCATGGAGCAGGGCCTCATACTCAGCTGCATTGTTAGTACAAGGAAACATCAGCCTTAAAACATAGCAAAATTTGTCACCTCGCGGGGAAGTCAAAATAACTCCAGCACCTGAGCCCTCCAATTGCCTGGACCATCAAAATGAATAGTCCAATACGTATTATCAGGCTTCTCTTTAGGCATCTGCAGCTCTGTCCAGTCGTTGATGAAATCCACAAGAGCTTGAGACTTGATAGCTGTCCTTGGCATATATTTCAAACCATGGGGTCCAAGCTCAATGGCCCACTTGGCTATTCGGCCTCTGGCTTCTCTATTTTGAATAATATCCCCCAAGGGAGCAGAACTGACCATAGTAATGGGGTGACCAAGGAAATAATGCTTCAACTTGTGACTGGCCATGAACACCCCATAGACTAGCTTCTGCCAATGCGGGTACCTCTGTTTGGACTCAATTAAGACTTCACTAACATAATAAGCCGGCCTTTGAACTGGATATTCCTTGCCCGTTTCCTTCCTGTCCACTACAATCGCCACGCTGACGGCTCTGTTGTTAGCCGCCACATATAAAAGCAAGGGCTCCTTCTCAACCGGAGTTGCAAGAACCAGCGGCTCAGCTAACTGTTTTTTAAGCACCTCAAACGCCTCATTAATTAGCAGCATCACTCCAGACAAAGTGATCTATTTTCTTCATCATCTGGTACAGAGGAATAGCCTTTTCACCCAGGCGGCTTATGAACCGGCCTAAAGCTGCAATACGACCCGCCAGACGCTGAACATCATTAATGCACGCCGGCTTAGCCAACGAAGTGATAGCCTTGATTTTCTCCAGGTTAGCTTCAATACCTCTCTCAGAGACCAGAAAACCCAAGAGCTTGCCTACAGGCATGCCAAAAACACATTTGGCTGGGTTAATCATCATCTTGTAGACCCGAAGGTTATCAAAGGTCTCATTCAAATCATCTAGCAGAGACTCCTTCTTTCTGGATTTCACAACAATATCATCCACATAAGCATGAACATTGCGTCCTATCTGGTTATGAAGACAATTCTGAACACAACGCTGATAAGTTGCCTGGGCACTCTTGAGTCCAAAGGGCATAGACACATAGCAGAAAGCTCCAAAAGGCATGATGAAAGCCGTCTTCTCTTGGTCTTTAACTGCCATCTTGATCTGATGATAACCAGAGTAAGCATCCAAAAAGCTCAAACGCTCACAACCCGCCGTAGCATCAATGATCTGATCAATACGGGGAAGAGCAAAAGGATCAGCTGGGCAAGCTTTGTTAAGGTCTGTGTAATCCACACACATGCGCCAAGTGCCGTTCTTCTTAAGTACGAGCACCGAGTTAGCCAACCACTCAGGATGAAAGACTTTGACAATGAACCCGGCTGCTAAGAGCCGGGCCACCTCTTCTCCAATGGCCTTGCGCCTCTCTTCATTAAAACGACGAAGGAATTGCTTGGCCGGCTTAAACTTAGGATCAATATTGAGAGTGTGCTCAGCGAGGTCTCTCGGTACACCCGGCATGTCTGAAGGCTTCCATGCAAAGATGTCCCGGTTCTCACGGATGAACTCGATGCGAACGCTTTCCTATTTCGGATCCATATTGGCACTGATGATGAACTGCTGAGATGAGTCGCCAGGGACAAAGTCAACCTGTTTGGTATCATCTAACGATTTAAACTTCAACAAAGGATCATGCTCTGTGGTTGGCTTCTTCAACGGAGTCATATCAGCCGGGTCAACATTGTCTTATTAAAACTTAAGTTCCTCTGTGGCACAGACAGACTCAGCGTAAGCAGCATCACCTTCTTCACATTCCAAGGCTATCTTCTGGTCACCATGCACCGTGATGGTACCTTTGCGACCCGGCATTTTAAGCTGCAAATACACATAACACGGCCATGCCATAAACTTGGCATAAGCCGACAGCCCAAATAGAGCATGATAGGGGCTTTTGATTTTAACCACTTCAAAGTTCAATGTCTCAGCCCTGTAGTCATGTTCATTGCCAAAAGCCACCTCTAAGGCTATCTTACCCACTGGATAGGCCGACTTACTAGGCACCACTCCATGAAAGACTATAGAGGACGGCTTAAGATCTTTGTCAGTCAAATTCATCCGGCGAAAAGTATCATAATAAAGGATATTGATACTGCTGCCTCCGTCCATAAGCACCTTAGTGAACTTATAACCTCCAACTTAAGGGGCCACCACCAAAGCCAGCTGACCCGGATTGTCAATCCGGGGCGGGTGATCCTCACGGCTCCATACAATTGGCTGCTCTGACCATCGTAAGTATCGAGGAACAGCCGGCTCAACCGTGCTTGCTGCTCGTTTATGAACCTTCTGGTCTCGCTTGCACAGGTTTGTGGTGAAAACATGATATTGACCGCTATTTAACTGCTTTGGATTGCTCTGATATCCTGACTGTTGTTGCTGATTGCCTTGACTGGGCTGCTGGTTAAAACCACCATGATTGCCCTGACCCTGAAATCCAGAACCTGAGCCGCCACCTCCAAATCCGGGCCCGTGACAGCCGGATCCTGACCTGTTGTGCGGGCCATTATTGTTACTATGATCCTGGTGAAAGCCGGAATTCTTATATTCCTTCATGATAAATCAATCTTTCCACAGGTGACTTGACGGTCTATCCGGGTAGCTGTGCTTCGGGCAGGGCTGGTTTAACATCGCTTCAAGGTTGAATTTCGGTCCTCCCGGCCGAGGAAATTGCTTTCCCTTCTGACGCCGATCGTTATTCTGGGTATTGGTATTGGCAACAAAATCTGACCCGCCGTCAGGCTGCTTGCGCTTACCGTTATTACCTTGATTATGACCCACCATGTTTGACTGCTGTCCCTTTCCATTGCCGTTCTTCTTCCCCTTATTGGACCTCTCCTCGTCAGACCCAGGATCCTTAGTATTGTCAGAATCGGCATATTTGATGAGAGCCGCCATAAGCTCCCCCATGTCATTGCAGTGATGCTTAAGCCACCCTAACTTTTGTTTAACAGGGGTAAAACGGCAATTCTTTTCCAGAATCAGAACAGAGAGCCGGCGTTGATGCTATCCGATGAATGAATAATGGCTGAAACCCGGCGCACCCAGTGGTGGGCCGACTCGTCCTCGCGCTGAACACAAGCGTCTATGTCAATAATCGACAGAGGCTACTTGCATGTGTCTTTGAAATTCTGGATAAAACGTGCCTTCAACTCGGCCCACGAACTAATAGAATTTGCTGGCAACCCCTTCAACCAGGTTCGAGCTGGCCCATCCAGCATCATAGTGAAATACTTGGCACATACATCATTGTTCACATCTAACATCTCCATGGCCAGCTCATAACTCTCAATCCATCCCTCAGGTGGAAGATCGGCTGTATAATTAGGCACTTTACGAGGGCCCTTAAAGTCTTTGGGCAAGCGCTCATTGCGCAGAGCCGGCACCAAACAGGGCACACCAACCGACCTAGAGGTCATCCCAGCCTCTATAGACACAGAGGGGTTCAACTGAAGCTGTCGATGAGTAGCTAATTGAGCCGCCAGCTCTGCCTCTTGGCGTGCTCTAGCCTGATCCGTCAGGACTTAGGCGTTGTTATCATCACGAGGTGGGTTATGCCCATGGGGCGGGTTACGATGCTGCTCACTGCTAGAAACCACCGGCGACTCAATGTGCCGGCTGTAACTTCGGCTTGGTCGCGGAGTTGAATGGATTCGCTCACGGCTATAGGAATAAGCCGCCTGCTGGGTCACCGCCGTCTTAAGAAGTTGCACGGCGTTTCGGGCCTCTATCGCAGCGGGCGACTCACCTTCAATTGGGAGGGCCACCAGCCATGAGGCTGCAACAATCATATTATCCAGCGGGTTGGAGTAATGACCCGGGGGTGTCTGCACTTGCTGAAGAGGGGTCAAGTTCACACGAGGCGGGTCTGATATGTGAGGCTGAGCCGCCGCCCCGGTTGCAGGCGCTTTAGCAGCCCGGGTCTCATCGAGCGGGTTACTCGAGCCTGCTTCGGTTGTGGTAAAAAGATTCCTCCCCTTGAATTGCGGTGGTAAATGGCTCTGGTGCCTCCTCCGCATGACAGCATTTGACGCGTTATGATCCAGACTTCGACGAAAAGCCTCGGCCCTTACCCTCTGCGTCTCAGCTTCTAGGGCAGTCCGTTCTGCAGCCATCCTGACATTCTCAGGATTAAGCTCCTCTTTAGCCCGAGCTACTTCATCCCTCAGCTTTGCAACTTCCACATTACCACTAGTACAGCGAGGTGCTATACAAATGGTTTTTAACCCCTTTCCGCGACGACATTTGGAACCGTCGCCTAGTGAGTGACTGCGATAGGGGGGTCCTTCCCACACGACCCAGAAACCGTCGGGGATATGCCCTCCTGGCACACACGCTCGGCAAAATGAGGTCGTGTGCGACCGGTGAGCGATCAAACACGGTTATACGTACAGTAGTGCTAAAAAAATTCAATTATATAGGCGAAATCGTTTCCAGTCGTAAGTTCATCCCACACAGTCAGTCCCGCTAAACGTTTCCATTCGTTTATACATCCCACACAGTCGCTCCAAGGAAAACGTTTCTGTTCGTAGGTACATCACACACAATTTTCCCCATTAAATCGTTTGTGATAGCGTTTCCATTGCACACGGTATTAACAATTTTATCGTTTGCGTTTTTGAATGCATCACACACTGTGCATAGAAGAAACTGTGTGGCAAAGACTGTCCATCACACACAGTTTTTATGTGGTAAACGTTTGCGCCAGGTGGCCTAATGCAAACAGTTTTCAAGAGGATGTCGTGTGTGATTGTTCATTAATCCAACACGGTTTATTCCTAGAAACTGTGTGCGTTGCCTGAGGTCGTCGCCCACGGTGTTTTCTCAATAACCGTTTGCAATAGAAAAACCCAATTAGCTGGCTAGTTATCCTATTATTAATAATCCATTTATTAATCTAATTGACATTTCATACTAAGCACACAATATATTTCATCTTCATAATTGAAATACATCAGAGTACAACATCATATAGCTTCAGCACTCAGCTGCCCCATTACACAACTGCACCAGCACTAAGTTTCACATGCAACATCTATAACCTTTCGAAATTAGAATCATAGACGGTACATAGACAGATGTATCTCATCTGGAAAACTGCTGAAGCAGAAGGCGAATATTGAGCCTACATTTAAATTGAAGGTCTTTGCAACTTTAGGCCAGTGCCTGTGGATGATTGACCGTCCATCCTTCGTCCTCTTCAGGAACACTTCAATATTGAACCGTGGGTGTTGTATGAATACCTTCCTCGCCTCCTGACCATACAGGTGGTTTGAGAGGTAATCATCAGTGAACTGCTTTGGAAAGGCCTGAAAACAAGGATGTGCATAAATATCTTCTCTATATTGGAAATGGGGCAAAGGAATAAAAAATGCAAGGCATAATAGTTAGTACCATCCTGTAGTGAACTGATGTCTTCTTCATTGTGCAGACAAAGATCTTGTTGTTTTTTGTCGCTAATTTCTTTATCCTAACAATCTTTCTGAGTTTCTTGACTTGACTGATATTCATGGACAACTCATTTCCCCATATGCAAAAAGGGTCGAATAGTGGGTCAAAACCTCTGACAGCAGGACCTACATGTGCAAGACCAAATTGTTAAAAACCTAAATATTAGAATGGTACCGCAATTGCACAATAATGTGCTATTAGACAAAGGACCATGCATGTGCAAACCTCGATTGTAAACCTTAGTGCTTCCCATTGTTTCCCTGCAACACATATAAGGTAGTTAGTGATCAGGTTAAGTGAGGGTTCGCATGCTATTAGTAAAATATGTTGATGAAAAATAAGCACATTGCAGATTCATCAGATTAATTCAAGCCACATGAAAAACCCATTTATCCAAACCAAGCATGATTAAGAACTAGGAAATATAGCAATTGTATATGCTTCTCATGTATTAAGTGCAGCCAAATTCGATTATTCCTCACATGCACAACAATACAAAATTCTACCCACGACAATTGGACATCGCATTGCAGAATTGAACCAAGCAGTTAACTAAACACCACAACAAATGAACCAAACATTAACTGAGCACCACATTGCACAATATAACATGCTCCTAATAGAAGATCAGACAGTTAACCAAACCAAGCATGCTTAACAACTTGGAAATATAGCAATTGTATTTGTTTCTCATGTATTTAGTACAGCCAAATTCGATTTATTTCTCACACGGTATACAATAACAGAATGCACGCACAACAATTGAACATCGCATTGCAGAATTAAACCAAACAGTTAACTAAACACCACAACAAATGAACCAAACATTAACTGAGCACCACATTGCACAATGTATAACATACTAGAAGATCAGACATTTAACCAAACCAAGCATGCTTGACAACTTGAAAATATAGCAATTATATTTGTTTCTCATGTATTTTGTAAAGAAAAATTTGATTTATTTCTCACATGGAAGACAATACAAAATTGCACCCTGAAGAATTGAACATCACATTTGCATAATTGAACCAAACAGTTAAGTGAACACGACAAATAATTAACCAAACAGTTAATAAGTGAGCACCACATTGCACGACATATAGAACATATACACTAGAGCACCAGATTGCATGGTAAAAGTAGATAGCACAATTCACTAGAATTTGTTAAGGAAAGGCAGTAGCTAGCAAACTGAACATGGGTCCTTATAGTGAGCTAATAAGACAAGCTACTCCTCATTGTCGGAGATATCGATGACGATTGGCTCCTTGGACATGGAAGAGGGAGAGGCCTCCGCATCGTGGGTGGCCTCGTCGTAGTGGTGAGTTGCCTGAGCCGCTCTGGGCACAAACCTGCTGGCTCTCGAGTTGAGGTAAGCACGTGCACGCTGAGAAAACACCTCGTAGTCTTCGTCAAAGGCACCGAGGGTGGCCTCGAGAAAATGCCACGAACTGTCATTTAAAGCAGCCAACCGCGTCACGGCGTTGGCGCACGAGGCGTCGACGGTGGCCTCGATGGTGAGGTGCTCCTCCAAGATCTGGGGGTCGGCACGAATGGCAGCCATCGTGACCTCATCCGCGCGTGCGGCCGCGATTTGCTTCTCCGCTGCCAAATGCTCCTTGAGCTCCTGGCTATACTACATGCACCATGGCATAGGGCGGCGCTTATTTGGTGGAGGGGTCGGTGATTTGGGTGGAAGATGTCGCTCCGGCGGTCGGGGCATGTGGGATGTGGAAGGAGGAGGAGGATGGGGTCGGGTGTGGATTACCTGCCTGGATAGACGAGGCCGAGCAGCGTGAAGGAGGGTCGCCGGCGAGGAGGCGGTGCTGCAAGCAAGGAGTGAAGGTTTCAACTTGGAAAGGAAGGCGGAAACAGGGGAAATGTGGCTTTTGATAAGGGGGAGGGGGCGGGGAGGTAGATATTTCCGCGGAAGCCGAAAATTGTGAATCGGTTCAGCGAAAAAACTGGCGCAAAGTGTCATCAGACACTGTCCCTTATTCAGAACTGTGTATGATACGTGAACATCACAAATGATTCAGATAGCTTAACCCGTGTGTGATGAGTTTGAACGTCAAAAATTTTGGTTCGAATTTCCCTGGTTACAGTGGTCATCCGGCTGTGGACTGTAGCCGACGCACCTTTCTGGACGAAACGATATCCATTGCCTCTTCTTGATTTCAATATTTTCTCTAGTGTCAACATAGAACAATAGGAGTGTTGTGTGAAATTTAGGGATTTTTCGGGGTTCGTTTGGACATTTTTATACATTAATTGAGTTTTCAATGCATTTATGTGCATAATTCAAATTTGAACTACAGGCACATGCTCTAATGCATATAAATTGGTTGAAAATTCAAATTTGTGTCATTGGTTGCATGCTTAGGTCCCATGCAAGAAATGGGAATGAATGTCAAACACCCTGCCACCGTCACTCGACCGCAAACATTGAGATACCTGGTTTTTAAATTCTAGTAAATCCAAAACTCGTCTGAAATTCATGAAACTTGGCATGCTATCATGGAGCAGCATCCACATGCCGTGGTAAAAATTTTGTCCCATTTGGGGCAGGTTTGGGTATAAGCTTCTCACAAACTAGAGCTTCTCACAACAAGCCTGATGGTTTTGGTAGGGAACGTTTCACCTTTCTGGACGAAACGATATCCGTTGCCTCTTCTTGATTTCAATTTTTTCTCTAGTGTCAACATAGAACAACAAGAGTGGTGTGTGAAATTTTGGGATTTTTCGGGGTTCGTTTGGACATTTTTATACATTAATTGAGTTTTCAATGCATTTATGTGCATAATTCAAATTTGAACTACATGCACATGCTCTAATGCATATAAATTGGTTGAAAATTCAAATCTTTGTCCTTGGTTGCATGCTTAGGTCCCATGCAAGAAATGGGAATGAATGTCAAACACCCTGCCACCGTCACTCGGCCGCAAACATTGAGATACCTGGTTTTTAAATTCTAGTAAATCCAAAACTCATCTGAAATTCATGGAACTTGGCATGCTATCATGGAGCGGCATCAACATGTCGTGGTAAATTTTTTGTCCCATTTGGGGCAGGTTTGGGTATAAGCTTCTCACAAAGCAGAGCTTCTCACAACAAGCCTGATGGTTTCGGTAGGGAACATTTCACCTTTTTGGACGAAACGATATCCATTGCCTCTTCTTGATTTCAATTTTTTCTCAAGTGCCAACATAGAACAACAGGAGTGTTGTGTGAGATTTTGGGATTTTTCGGGGTTCGTTTGGACATTTTTTTACATTAATAGAGTTTTCAATGCATTTATGTGCATAATTCAAATTTGAACTACAGGCACATGCTCTAATGCATATAAATTGGTAGAAAATTCAAATATGTGTCCTTGGTTGCATGCTTAGGTCCCATGCAAGAAATGGGAATGAATGTCAAACACCCTGCCACCGTCACTCGGCCGCAAACATTGAGATACCTGGTTTTTAAATTCTAGTAAATCCAAAACTCGTATGAAATTCATGAAACTTATCATGCTATCATGGAGCGGCATCAACATGTGATGTCTACTACGCAACTTTATTCTTGTAGACTCGTGTTGGGCCTCCAAGCGAAGAGTTTTGTAGGACAGTAGCAATTTTCCCTCAAGTGGATGACCTAAGGTTTATCAATCCGTGGGAGGCGTAGGATGAAGATGGTCTCTCTCAAACAACCCTGCAACCAAATAACAAAAAGTCTCTTGTGTCCCCAACACACCCAATACAATGGCAAATTGTATAGGTGCACTAGTTCAGCGAAGAGATGGTGATAAAAGTGTAATATGGATGGTAGAAATATATTTTTATAATCTGAATAAATGAAAACAGCAAGGTAGCAAGTGATAAAACGGAGCACAAATGGTATTGCAATTCTTGAAAACAAGGCCTAGGGTCTGTACTTTCGCTAGTGCAATCTCTCAACAATACTAATATAATTGGATCATATAACCAACCCTAAATGTGCGATGAAGAATCACTCCAAAGTTCCTATCTAGCGGAGAACATAAGAAGAAATTATTTGTAGGGTACGAAACCACCTCGAAACTATTCTTTTCGATCGATCTATCCTAGAGTTCGTACTAAAATAACACCAAATAATTTCAGATTCATAATACTCAATCCAACACAAAGAACCTCAAAGAGTGCCCCAAGATTTCTACCGGAGAAACAAAGACAAGAACGTGCATCAACCCCTATGCATAGATTACCCCAATGTCACCTCAGGAATCCGCGAGTTGAATGCCAAAACATATATCAAGTGAATCAATACGATACCCCATTGTCACCACGAGTATGCATATGCAAGATATACATAAAGTGTTCTCAAATCCATAAAAGTATTCAATCTGATAAAACGAAATCACAAAGGGAAAACTCAATTCATCACAACAAGATAGAGAGGGGAAAACACCATATGATCCGACTATATTAACAAAGCCCGCGATACATCAAGATCGTGACATCTCAAGAACATGAGAGAGAGAGAGATTAAACACATAGCTACTGGTACAAACCCTCAGCCCCGAGGGTGGACTACTCCCTCCTCATCGTGGTGGCCACCGGGATGATGAAGATGGCCACCGGTGATGATCTCCCCCTCCGGCAGGGAGCCGGAACGGGGTCTAGATTGGATCTCATGGATACAGAGGCCTTGCGGCGGAGGAACTTCTGATCTAGGGCTACCCCTAGGGTTTTTGGAATATTTGGTGATTTATAGGGCAAAGAGGGGGTGCGGGAGGCCACCGAGGTGGGCACAACCCACCTGGGCGTGCCTGGGCCCCCAGGCGCGCCCTAGTGGGTTGTGCCCCCCTCGGGGCACCCCCCAGGTGCTTCTCTAGTCCACTGGATGTCTTCTGGTCCATAAAAAATCTACAAAAAGTTTCGCGGTGTTTGGACTCCGTTTGATATTGATTTCCTGCGATGTAAAAAACAAGCAAAAACAGCAACTGGCACTGGGCACTGGGTCAATAGGTTAGTCCCAAAAAATGATATAAAGTTGCTATAAAATGATTGTAAAACATCCAAGAATGATAATATAACAGCATGAATACTTCATAAATTATAGATACGTTGGAGACGTATCAGCATCCCCAAGCTTAATTCCTACTCGTCCTCGAGTAGGTAAATGATAAAAGAAATAATTTTTGAAGTGTGAATGCTAGCAAAGTGCACAAGTTTTATCAATGAAAATTTCAATCACTTTTCCTAGCATCATAACAGCAATTCTTTCTTATAAAACTTCTCATGTTAAAGTAGCAACCAATTCACATGTTAAGGTTCAAAGAATGAATTCTCTTGAAACTCAACAACCTATGTTCTCAGTCACCAAACAATTGCAATTCAACATATTCAACAAAGTCTAAGTAAGAGCTCCACATACTCAACCATCATATAGTCTTCTATGATTGGTAACACTCACCGCATACACATAAGCAAAACATTTCAACCGGACACATAGAAAGATAGGGGCTTATAATTTTGCCTCCCAACGTATTCACCTCAAGGGTGATGTCAACAATAATAACTCATGCCACCCATATCCAACTGGACATATGTGCCTAGATCTTTCCTCACCACATGATGCTTACCAAAGGAGAAAATTAAAAAGGAAAAGAGAGAAAAACTTTGACTCTTGCATAAAAGTAAATACATAAAAGTAAAAGATAGGCCCTTCGCAGAGGGAAGCAGAGGTTGCCATGCGCTTATTTGTTTGTATGCTCAACCCCTTAGTGCAAAAGAATGTCACGTTATATTGCCCCTTGTGATGGCAACCTATATTATGCAGCCTATCGCTTTTATTTCTTTACCATCACAAGTTCGTACAACGCTCAATTTTCTCTTACACTAAATGATCTTGCACTTTTAGAAGCAATTTGTATTGCCTTATTGCACCGATGACAACTTACTTGAAGGATCTTACTCAATCCATAGGTAGGTATGGTGGACTCTTGAAAATAAGATTTGGGTTTAAGGGTTTTTGGATGCACAAGTAGTATCTCTACTTAGTGCAGAATTTTTGGCTAGCAAAGATGGGGGGAAAGCACCACATGTTGAAGGATCTATGACAATATAACTTCTATGTGAATATGAACAAACATAAATCATTACGTTGTCTTCCTTGTCCAATGTCAACAATTTTGGCATATAATATTTTGATGGGGGCTCACAATCACAAAAGATTTCCAAGATAGTGTATTTGCATGTGAAAGTTCTCTTCCTTCTACTAATCATTCATGAATTGCTTGTATGACCAATATTGTGATTGTCAAGCCTCAAAAGATTTCACTTTCTAAACCCAATGTGAATCTACCACTAGGCATCATATGAACATATAATTTCAACTTCATGATATTCAATTCATTCAACAATTTACTCATAGGATATAAGTGAAGCACAAGAGTAAATGACAAGCTACTCCAAAAAGATATAAGTGAAGATCAAGCGAGTAGTTAAGTAAATAGGTAGCTAAATGTGGACTCTCTCTTATTTAAAAACTTTCAGATCTAAGTATTTTATTAAAACAGCAAGCAAAACAAAACAAAATGACATTCCAAGAATAGCACAACTCATGTGAAGAAGCAAAAACTTAGGCTCAACCGATACTAACCGATAATTGTTGATGAAGAAATGTGGGATGCCTACCGGGGCATCCCCAAGCTTAGATGCTTGAGACTTCTTGAAATATTATCTTGGGATGCCTTGGGCATCCCCAAGCTTGAGTTTTTGTGTCTCCTTAATTCCTTTTATATCACAGTTTCCCTAAATCTTAAAAGCTTCATCCACACAAAACTCAACAAGAACTCGTGAGATAAGTTAGTATAAACCAATGCAAAAACCTTATCATTCTCTACTGTAGCAAATCACTAAAATTATTATTCAACATTCCATACTAAATTCCTCTGCATATTTAATACTCCTATCCTCAAATAGAATCATTAAACAAGCAAACATATGCAAACAATGCAAACATAACAGCAATCTGCCAAAGCAGCACAGTCTGTAAAAAATGCAAGAGTATCAATACTTCTTAAACTCCAAAAATTATGAAAATTTACCACACTGTAGAAAATTTATCAGATCTTATTGTGCAGAAAGTTTAAACATTTTATCACATTATTAATTTTCTGGATAATTATTGCAACAGCGATAAACTTTCTGTTTTGAAACAGCAGCTCATATATTTGCAAAATAAGCATCGTGATGGCTATCCTTGCCACTTTTATTGAAATAAAAGATGCAAAACCTTATTATAACTAACAGCAAGCAAATAATAATAAAATAAAATGACTCTCCAAGAAAATCTCATATCATGTGACGAATGAAAATATAGCTCCAAGTGAGGTTACCGATAATGTTGAAGACGAAAGAGGGGATGCCTTCTGGGGCATCCCCAAGCTTAGTTGCTTGGATCTTCCTTGAATATTGCCTTGGGGTTGCCTTGGGCATCCCCAAGCTTAGGGTCTTGTCACTCCTTGTTCTCCTCATATCGACATCTCACCCAAAACTTGAAAACTTCAATCACACAAAACTTAACGGAACTTCGTGAGATAGGTTAGTATGATAAAGAGCAAACCATTTCACTTTCGTACTGTCAAAGACAAGATTCATAATTGTTTCCACACAATTCCTACTGTAGAATATCATTTTCACAATTTATATTGAGCAATATAAGCCATAGAAACTAGAAAACAAGCAAACTATGCATTGAAAATAGAATCTGTCAAAAACAGAACTTTCTGTAGTAATCTGTACTACAATCATACTTATGCTAGTCCAAAAATTCTTAAAAATTAGGACAACATAAAGAATTTGTATATATATCACCTGTTAAAAATTCAGATTAAAATCACGTCCCAGTGTATTTTGAAAATTCCTGGACTGAGCACAAAAGTTTCTGTTTTTGCACAGATTCAAGTCAACTATCATCCACACTATCCCAAAGGCTTTACTTGGCACTTTATTGAAACAAAAGCAATAAAACATGATTAATACAGTAGCATAATCATGTGAACACACAAAAACAGTAGGTAAAAGTGTTGGGTTGTCTCCCAACAAGTGCTTTTCTTTAATGCCTTTTATCTAGGCATGATAAGTTCAATGATGTTCGCATAAAAGATAAGGATTGAAACATAAGAAGAGCATCATAAATTATAAGTTCCTCTCTCATAATAATTTTAAGTAGCATCATGAACGAATTCAACAATATATCTATCACATAAAGCATTTTTTTCATGATCCACAAGCATAGAAATTTTATTACTCTCCACATAAGAAATTTTCTCCTCATTCACAATGGTGGGAGTATCATATGAAACTCGAATACTATAAATTGTTCCCACATTAAAAGAGTAATGTTCAGAAAAAGGGTAATCATAACTATGGCAAGTTTTATAAATATAATCATCACTACTTTTTATAACATAAGTATCATCACAATAATCATCATAAGTAGCAACTTTGTTCTCATCATAGATAGGAGGCATGCAATCATCATAGCAAATTTGATCATTCAAAGTAGGGGGACTAAAAAGACAATCTTCATTAAGCATAGCATCCCCAAGCTTGGGACAAACATTAATTGCAGCAAATAAATTCTCAAACATGTCATTCTCATCAAACATAGCATCCCCAAGCTTGTGGCTTGGCATATCATAAGCATAATCAACCTCATCATTAATAGTATGAATAGCACCAACGGTATAACAATTGTTATCATCATAATTTCCCAAGTTGGTGCCAAAAAGATTTCCAAGATTATAAGAAGTATCATTATCTTCCCAATCATAATCATCACAACAAGCAATAGGCATAACAAAATAATCATCAAGTGCATCATCTTCCGTAATTAATTTTGATTCATTTTCATGAGGCACAACAATAATAGAGGCAACATCGTTTGTGAGAGATACCTTCTTACCTTTATTCTTTATTTTTTTTCTTCTTCTTCACCACATCATGTGTGGGTTTAATAAATCTTTTCAAGCTTCTTATTGATGAGATTGGTTGAATAGGGAGCTCCTCCTCGTTACCTGATTCATCATAATAAACACTAGGAGGGTATTGCGAAATATTTTCCCTTTCATTAGTACTCTCTTCATATTCTATTTGTTTTCTTGTCTTTAGATAGTTGGCAATATAAGGATTCTCAATGCAATTTACCGCACAAAACATATAAATTTCCTCTAGATCAAAATCAAGAAAACTCTTAAGATTAAATTTTGGAATACCCTTAGTTATATGTTTCATTTCTTCATACCCCAAAAGAAGACTAAGCTCTTTATGATGCTCAAGGGTAATCAAGTTATCACAATTTTTGGACATGATTTGATCATGAAAGAATTTGCATTGGAGATTTAAATGACCATGTTCATTGCAAAGTTCATAAGGATGGCGAAAAAAATTAAATCTTTTAGCACAATCATCTAGCCTCTCTTGCAATTTTTTCGTTTCTAAATATTTATGCCTCTTACAAAATCTATCTTCCCTTTTTGGTGTGCAATTGCACTCCCAATTCACTCCGCAAAAATTGACATTCTTATAGGAGACATTTTTCTCATGACTAGTGCAATAATCATTAGCATTTTGGATATTGAAGGAATTCATACTAACAACATTGCAATCATGCTGATCATTCAAATATTTTGTGCTAAACATTTTATTGACTTCTTCTTCTAACAATTGAGCACAATTTTCCGATCCATCATTTTCAAGAAAGATATTATAAAGATGATCAATAATATGATGCAACCTCAATTCCATTTTTTATGTAGTTTTCTTTTATAAACCAAACTAGTGATAAAATAAGAAACAAAAAGATTCAATTGCAAGATCTAAAGATATACCTTCAAGCACTCACCTCCCCGACAACGGCGCCAGAAAAGAGCTTGATGTCTACTACGCAACTTTATTCTTGTAGACTCGTGTTGGGCCTCCAAGCGCAGAGTTTTGTAGGACAGTAGCAATTTTCCCTCAAGTGGATGACCTAAGGTTTATCATTCCGTGGGAGGCGTAGGATGAAGATGGTCTCTCTCAAACATCCCTGCAACCAAATAACAAAAAGTCTCTTGTGTCCCCAACACACCCAATACAATGGCAAGTTGTATAGGTGCACTAGTTCGGCGAAGAGATGGTGATAAATGTGTAATATGGATGGTAGATAGATATTTTTATAATCTGAATAAATAAAAACAGCAAGGTAGCAAGTGATAAAACGGAGCACAAACGGTATTGCAATGCTTGAAAACAAGGCCTAGGGTCCGTACTTTCGCTAGTGCAATCTCTCAACAATACTAATATAATTGGATCATATAACCAACCCTCAACGTGCGATGAAGAATCACTCCAAAGTTCCTATCTAGCGGAGAACATAAGAAGAAATTATTTGTAGGGTACGAAACCACCTCGAAACTATTCTTTCCGATCGATCTATCCAAGAGTTCGTACTAAAATAACACCAAATAATTTCAGATTCATAATACTCAATCCAACACAAAGAACCTCAAAGAGTGCCCCAAGATTTCTACCGGAGAAACAAAGACAAGAACGTGCATCAACCCCTATGCATAGATTACCCCAATGTCACCTCGGGAATCCGCGAGTTGAATGCCAAAACATATATCAAGTGAATCAATACGATACCCCATTGTCACCATGAGTATTCATATGCAAGACATACATAAAGTATTCTCAAATCCATAAAAGTATTCAATCCGAGAAAACGAAATCTCAAAGGGAAAACTCAATTCATCACAACAAGATAGAGAGGGGAAAACACCATATGATCCGACTATATTAACAAAGCCCGTGATACATCAAGATTGTGACATCTCAAGAACACGAGAGAGAGAGAGAGAGAGATTAAACACATAGCTACTGGTACAAAACCTCAGCCCTGAGGGTGGACTACTCCCTCCTCATCGTGGTGGCCGCCGGGATGATGAAGATGGCCACCGGTGATGATCTCCCCCTCCGGCAGGGTGCCGGAACGGGATCTAGATTGGATCTCGTGGATACAGAGGCCTTGTGGCGGCGGAACTTCTGATCTAGGGCTACCCCGAGAGTTTTTGGAATATTTGGTGATTTATAGGGCAAAGAGGGGGTGCGGGAGGCCACCGAGGTGGGCACAACCCACCTTGGTGCGCCTGGGCCCCCGGGCGTGCCCTGGTGGGTTGTGCCCCCCTCGGGGCACCCCCCAGGTGCTTCTCTGGCCCACTGGATGTCTTCTGGTCCATAAAATATCCACAAAAAGTTTCGCGGTGTTTGGACTCCGTTTGATATTGATTTCCTGCGATGTAAAAAACAAGCAAAAACAACAACTGGCACTGGGTCAATAGGTTAGTCCCAAAAAATGATATAAAGTTGCTATAAAATGATTGTAAAACATCCAAGAATGATAATATAACAGCATGAATACTTCATAAATTATAGATACATTGGAGACGTATCAACATGCCGTGGTAAATTTTTGTCCCATTTGGGGCAGGTTTGGGTATAAGCTTCTCACAAACCAGAACTTCTCACAACAAGCCTGATGGTTTCGGTAGGGAACGTTTCACCTTTCTAGACGAAACGATATCTGTTGCCTCTTATTACTTTCAAAAAATTTCTATTGTCAACATAGAACAACAGGAGTGTTGTGTTAAATTTTGGAATTTTTCGGGGTTCGTTTGGACATTTTTATACATTAATTGGGTTTTCTAGGCATTTTATGTGCATAATTCAAATTTGAACTACATGCACATGCTCCAGTGCATATAAATTGGTTAAAGAATCAAATCTGTGTCCTTGGGTGCATGCTTAGGTCCCATGCAAGAAATGGGAATGAATTTCAAACACCAGGGCACTATTGATTGCCGGCAAAACGTTGAGATACTTTGTTTTTAAATTCTAGTAAATCCAAAACTCGTCTGAAATTCATGAAACTTGGCATGCTATCATGGAATGGCACCCGACATGCTGTGGTATTTTTCATTTCCATTTTGAGAGAAGGCGCACTCGAATAACAGCCAACAAAGGCATTTTGAAACAAATAGCTGCCACTCTAACATCGCAAACATTTTAGATGGAACACCCGTATGTAAACCGACAGCTTCCCCAGTAAGCCAAGGGAAAATGTGCCGAGTAGGATTTGTGCAGCTCTTCATCGCAAACGTTTTAGATAGAACACCTGTATGCAAAGTGAGAGCTATGGTAAGCCAAGGGAAAATTCGCCGCGCAGGATTTGTGCATCTCTTCAACGCAAACGGTTCAGATTGAATAAGGTATGCAAAGCGAGACTTCGGCGCTAAGCCAAGAGAAAATTTGGCAAGCAGGATTTGTACCTCCCTTTAACGCAAACGGTTTTTTCGGATGACCCGTGTGCAACCACTTACAGACAATTTGGTAAGATTTGCATCTGTCATTTTGGGTATATTGCCATTTGTCAAACTGGAAAGATTGACATTTGTTGATCTAGTAACATTGCCATTTGTCAATCCTTGTAACACTGCTATTTGTCAAAATATGCACCTAAAAATCACTTGCACTATCTAATTTTTGCAACTAAATTTCAGTAATTAAGCATAGATTTCATTCATAGATTAAGCAGCCGTTCTTTATACAAACAGTTCAACTCAACAGCTGAACCGACCAAACTTTTTCCCAATTGTTGCCAACCACGTACTGAAATAGCTAGTTCAACTATATATACTAGCTAATTTTAAGTACGTTGTACAGTTCCACCACATCTATAGTCAGATGAACTGAACAAAATAGCCCCTAAATACTACTACTACTACTATGGAGGGGCTTTGTACTACTTCTAGCAGCCTCTCCTCTGCCCAGCGCGCTCAGTAAGAGGAAGAGGAGGAGGAGCCTATCGACGAGCTAGACAACTGCAATACGGTGCCTGCCGCTGCTGCACCTTCAGTGACGCTCACCTCGAACGCCCTCTGCCGCTCCAGACGACCCCTCTCAAAGCGGCCGGATTGCTCATAGATCTCCTGATTCCTCGCCTCTGCGTCGGCGTGTGCTGCGGCCACGGCTGCGGTAAGGCTCTTTGCGTGCTCGACGAGGCGCTCCTTCTCCTCCCGCAGGAACTCGATGTAGCGCGCAAGGTCGCTGACGCACGTGCGGGCCTCCACCTCCGCCTTCCTCCTTCGGGCGGCGGTGGCGGGGCGGGTGATGATCCCGGCGGTCGACGGTGGGCTGGCAGCCACGGCGGCTGACGATGGGGTGGCGGCCACGACTACCACCTCCCGCCTTCGGGCCGCGGTGGCGGAGCGGGTGATGGCCACGGTGGCCGGTAGTGAGGTGGCAGCCACGACGGCCACCTCCTGCCTTCGGGCCGCGGCGGCGGAGCGGGCGATGGCCCTGGCTTTCGACGGTGGTGTGGCGGCAACGGCGGCCGGCAACAGCTGCCGATGGGCAGTGGCGGCGGAGCGTGTGGTGGGTGTTCCGCGCACTACACTACGCCGGGGACTGTGCCGCCGCCGCGGTGTAGCCTCTGAGCTGGAGCTGTCCTCTGATGACGGCGGAGTGGCTGAGCGACAATGACAGACCGGTGCCATTGGCGATTGTGGGAGAAGCAGACGAGATAAACTGCAGGGAGGGAGGGGAAAATGCGACGCAGGACTCGCCGGCCGTGAGGGTTTATATAGTAGGCTGGTAAGCATTGGGATTTTGGGGGATTTCACCGAGTCAGGCAGGAAGCTTGCGCGGGAACCTGCGCGGTTGCGCGGGAACGGGCTCACCACCGTTTGGCCAAAAGAACGCCCCCGCGCGCTGCTCAAGCTTGTGCTCGAAGCCATCTACGGCAGCGGGGTGACAAGACGTTCTCGAGGAGGACGAAAGGACACGTACACATACGATTAATAAAAAAATGTTTGCAATTTAATTACCTACTATACCCCCGTCCTGGTTTATAAGTAGGATTTAACTAATAAAATACGAATGCATGTTGCCAAAGATTATATTGTTGGATTCGTATTTGAACATAGTTTCCAGTTATATAATTTTTGTAACATGCATTAACATTTTGTTGGTTAAATTTAAGGTCAAAATATGGCACAAAATATATAAAGGGGACTAATAGACCAAGACGATCGTAGTAGCACACGGCCGCTCTCTACGGCGTATCACACACATCTTGTTAAGTTGAACCTTTTCTATTGTGTTGCCTAATCACACACAGTTCATCCTAGTGAACTGTATGTCGTATATCGCACACACCCTCATCTGGCTGCCCGTTTTTGTTGTTCTGCATCATCACAAACAGTTCTTCTTGATTAACCATTTGCCACTCATCCAATGGAGGGAAGCTTCTACATTCGTGGGGGACGTGGCATTGACCATTGGGTGGCAACAGTCGGTCATCCGGGTGTGCAATAAAGCATGCAAAGAGGGATCCTACAGCAGCAAGGACCAGCTTCCCTGCCGATAGCTCATCTAACAGAACTCCCAAGTTAACTGTGCTGAGGTTGGAGTAGTCATCGGATGGGTGACCGGATGGGAAGTGGCCTTGATGTTAAATTAACTGATTTGATGGGTCACTGTAAACATTTAATTGCGTTGAATGTATATAGTGCTCCGTCATATTAGTTGAATTAACCTCGAGGTCCTTGTTTTTTAATTTTTGACATTTTTTGTTTTTTGAACACATGTTGATTGGGTTGAAGAAGGTCTATCTCGTTACTTTTTGATAATTTTTGTTTTTTGAAAACATGTTGATTGGCTTGAATGAAGGTCTATCCCGTTACTTTACGACATGTTTCCAAAACATGGACCTCGAGGTTAATTCAACTAATAGGACGGAGCACTATATACATTCAATGCAATCAAATGTTTTCCAAAAAAAGTGATATGATTTCTGTGAAACTTATAAGTCATGTATGTCAAATTAACCTCTGTGTACTTGTTCTCAAATTAATCTCCGGGCCTGTTTGCCGCGTATCACACATATCTTGTTAAGTTGAACCATTTATGTTCTCTTCCCTAATCGAAAATAGTTCATTCGAGTGAACCGTATGACGTATATCACACACACCTTGATCTGGCTGACCGTTTCTGTTGCTTTCCCTAATAGCAAATAGTTCATCGGAGCGAACTGTATGTCGTATATCGCACACACATTGATGTGGCTGCCTGTTTCTGTTGTTCTGTATAATCGCAAACAGTTCGTCTGGATCAACCGTATGCCCAACATCACACACGCAAGTAAAATCTGAACCGTGTTTGATGTACCTGCCATCGCAAATGTTTTGCATCTTTTTTGACGGTTTTTTTACATCACCGTTTGCGATTAATGCATCACACACAGTTTTGTCAAAGGGTCTCTGATCGTAGTGTCGCGTTAGCAGCATCCTGTAGTAGTGTATGCTGTGCCTGAGTCGCCGGGGTTACTTCTACAGCTAGCAACATTGCCAAAGCATCCAAGAGCTTGGATAAGACCTGAGCCGGCGAACGCGCAGAGCCGCTTGCCCCAGCCGTTGCAGCAGCCATTGAACCGGAGATCATCGCTGCAGCGGTTGATGAGTTCACCATCTGCTGCGTCCCAGCCATGAATATAGCTGCCTTGCTCGGCGGTTCATAGGGGTCCGGAATACTGTCGCCATCGGAACAGCCCCCAAGCCCGCCATCTTGCAACTGATAGATCGACTCGGTTTCGCCAGTTGAGGACTCCTCACCTGAATAGATGGCCATCTATCCACCGGACACATAACCTTCCTCAAGATCCGCTCCATGGATAAAGCCGACGAAAACATGCTTCCGGGCGGGTTGGACCTTGGCGGGTCTCGCGCGCCGAGCCCTCTCAATGGTGTTGGTGCAGTCGTCTGGCTCAGGCTCAGACTCGCCAATTTTGCCAATGAAAATGTGGATTCCGCCGAAGGGGACCTGATACCCGTATTCGATTGAATCGGCCTCCAGACCCCATCCAGCGTCATCGATGTAGATCTTGCCGCGGTGACTCTTGGTCATCTGGCCCACGGCGTATCCCTTGATCCCTGAGAAATTGCCCTTCAAGAACTTGAAACCACCGTGCGAGAGCCCCATGGTGGGTGCCAACTGTCGTGGAATTGTCACGACAGATCTCCTAGCGAAAGGACTTAGGTGTGGAGCCATCGCGACTAGGTTAGCTTGAAGGGGTTGAACGGGACAAAGGACACAAGGAGTTTACCCAGGTTCAGCCCCTCTCAACGAGGTAAAAGCCTACATCCTGCTTCTAGTTGTATTGCTTGGGTTTCGATTACAAGGGAGCGAATACGTTAGACCTAGTTCTCGACTTATTGTTTCTTGACTTAACCCACCGCCGGGTCACCCCTTTATATACAGGTTGATGCCCAGCGGTTTAAAAAGTCCCGGCCGGCTCACACAAACATGACCGGCTCGGTTTCTAACTAAACCTGCCTTATAGAACAAGTTATTACATGGCGGCTCACACCCTTGGGCCTTGAGTCTCCTCCGGGTCTTGGGCCTTCAATAAGCCTGCTTTATGAACAGCCACCTTTATATCTTCTTCAGCCTTCTTGGGCCTTCTCACCTTAAGTCACCAATGGTATAACCCGGCCCCTCCTGGGCGGGTCCTACCTCAGAGTTATATCCCCAACAAGAAGAACAGAAGATTTCTCCGTGATACGGTGGTCAATAGGTTCGGGGGGTATATAAAGTTTTTTTATCTTGGGAAACAAGCAAATGGAAGAAAAACGGAGTCCGTAAGGTACCCGAGGTGGGCACAACCAACCTGGGCGCGCCTGGCTTACCAGGCGCGCCCTGGTGTCTTGTGCCCACCAGGGGTGCCTTCCTGGTTGTTTCTTATTTTCCTAATTTTTGTTATATTCCAAAACGGATAGAAAATATTTTTGCGGATTTTTCGGAGTCTGTTTACTTACAATATCACGTACCTCCTTTTTTTCACGATTCTGGAGTGTTCCGAAAGGTTTCCTTTATGTGTTCTTCCTGTGTCATGGTTTGGATAATATTGCTTTCAACGTTAATGGGCATACCTAAGATATAATGTTTTATTCTTTGCCCATTGACAACCTTCGGGTTAGTACCTTCAGCATTATTTATCTTGATGGCTCCGTATCGATAAACCTCCTCGATAACATAAGGTCCTTCCCATTTGGAGAGGAGTTTTCCTGCAAAGAATCTGAAATGAGAGTTATACAAAAGAACATATTCTCCAACTTTGAACGCATGCTTTTGGATTCTTTTGTCATGCCATCTTTTAACTTTTTCTTTAAATAACTTGGCATTTTCATAGGCTTGGGTTCTCCATTCATCTAGTGAGCTAATATCAAATAACCTCTTTTCACCGGCAAGTTTGAAATCATAGTTGAGTTCTTTAATTGCCCAATATGCTTTATGTTCTAACTCAAGAGGCAAATGACAAGCTTTTCCATAAACCATTTTATACGGAGACATTCCCATAGGATTTTTATATGCTGTTCTATAAGCCCAAAGTGCATCATCTAACTTCTTAGACTAATTCTTTCAGGACCTATTGACAATTTTTTGTAATATTAATTTTATTTCTCTATTGCTAAGTTCAACTTGACCACTAGACTGAGGATGATAAGGTGATGCAATTCTATGGTTAACATCATATTTAGCAAGCATTTTACGGAAAGCACCATGAATAAAATGTCAACCACCATCAGTCATTAAATATCTAGGGACTCCAAACCTTGGGAAAATGACTTCCTTAAGCATTTTAATAGAGGTGTTGTGATCAGCACTACTAGTTGGAATAGCTTCTACCCACTTAGTAACATAATCAACAGCAACCAAAATATGTGTATACCCATTAGAGGAAGGAAAAGGTCCCATGTAATCAAATCCCCAAACATCAAATGGTTCAACAGCAAGAGAATAATTCATAGGCATTTCCTGACGCTTACCAATATTACCAATTCTTTGACATTCATCACAAGATAAAACAAACTTACGGGCATCCTTGAAGAGAGTAGGCCAATAAAAACCAGATTGCAATACCTTGTGAGCAGTTCTATCTCCCGCATGATGTCCTCCATAAGCTTCGGAGTGACATTTCCGTAGGATCTGTCCCTGTTCATGCTCAGGTACACAACGTCTAATAATACCATCTACTCCTTCTTTATAAAGATGTGGGTCATCCCAAAAGTAATGTCTTAAATCATAGAAGATTTTTTTCTTTTGTTGGTATGTGAAGCTAGGTGGTATATATTTAGCAACAATATAATTGGCATAGTCAGCATACCAAGGAGTGTTATGAGAAACATTTATTGCAGCTAATTGTTCATCAGGAAAACTATCATTAATAGGTTGTGGGTCATCAAGAATATTTTCTAACCTAGACAAGTTATCAGCCACGGGGTTCTCAGCTCCCTTTCTATCAGTGATATGTAAATCAAATTCTAGTAGCAAAAGAACCCACCTAATGAGTCTAGGTTTAACATCCTTCTTTTCCATAAGATATTTTATAGCAGCATGATCGGTGTGAACAGTCACTTTAGAATCAACAATGTAAGATCTAAATTTATCACAAGCAAACACCACTGCTAAGAATTCCTTTTCAGTAGTAGCATAATTTTGTTGAGCACTGTCCAGAGTTTTACTAGCATAATGAATAACATTTAATTTCTTATCGACTCTTTGTCCTAGAACAGCACCAACAGCATAATCACTAGCATCACACATAATTTCAAAAGGCAAGTTCCAATCAGGTGGTTGAACAATAGGTGCAGAAATTAAGGCTTTCTTAAGTGTTTCAAAGGCTTCTACACAATCATCATCAAAAACAAATGGAACATCCTTTTGTAAAAGATTTGTAGGAGGCCTAGAAATTTTAGAGAAGTCTTTAATAAACCTCCTATAGAAACCAGCATGACCGAGGAAACTATGAATACCTTTGATATCTTTAGGGCATGGCATTTATTCAATTGCATCAACTTTAGCTTTATCCACCTCAATACCTCGTTCACAAATTTTATGTCCCAAGACAATACCTTCATTAACCATAAAGTGGCACTTCTCCCAATTCAAGACGAGATTAGTTTGCTCACATCTCTACAAAACTCGATCAAGGTTCTCAAGCAATCATCAAAAGAAGTTCCGTAAATGGAAAAATCATTCATGAAAACCTCAACAATCTTTTCACAAAAGTCAGAGAATATAGCAGTCATACATCTTTGAAAGGTAGCAGGTGCATTGCATAAACCAAAAGGCATACGTCTATACGGATAGGTTCCAAAAGGGTAAGTAAAGGTGGTTTTCTCTTGATCAGGTTGTGAGACAGGTATTTGAGAAAAACCAGAATATCCATCAAGAAAGCAAAAATGTGTGTGCTTTGATAGTCTTTCTAACATTTGATCAATAAAAGGCAGAGGGTAATGATCTTTTCTAGTTGATTTATTTAGTTTTCTAAAATCAATTACCATTCTGTGGCCAGTGACAATTCTTTGTGGAATAAGTTCATTCTTATCATTAGGAACAACGGTAATACTTCCCTTTTTAGGGACACAATGAACGGGACTTACCCATCTACTATCAGCTATGGGATAGATTATACCTGCTTCCAGAAGCTTCAGTATTTCTGTTCTTACCACTTCTTTCATTTTAGGATTTAAACGTCATTGGTGATCAACAACGGGTTTAGCATCAGGCTCCATATTAATTTTATGCTGACAGAGAGTGGGACTAATGCCCTTTAAATCATCAAGAGTATATCCAATGGCAGCTCGGTGCTTCTTCAGAACCTTCAATAATCTTTCTTCTTCATGTTCTGAAAGGTTAGCACTAATAATAATAGGATAAATCTTTTTCTTATCAAGATAAGCATATTTCAAAGTGTCTGGCAATTGTTTTAATTCAAACACAGGATCACCTTTAGATGAAGGAGGACCTCCTAGAGTTTCAATAGGTAAATTGTGTTTAAGCAGAGGACGTTGTTCAAAGAAAACTTATCTATTTCATTTCTTTCATGCAGATGCATATCATTTTCGTGGTCTAGCAAATATTGTTCTAGTGGATCAGTAGGAGGCACATCAATAGAAGCAAGACTAATTATTTCATCCTTACTAGACAACTCTTTATTATGATGTTTTCTACTGAACTTGGAAAAATTAAACTCATGAGACTCATTACCAAAACTAACACCGACAGTTTGCTTCTCGCAATCTATTTTAGCATTAACGGTGTTCAAGAAAGGTCTACCAAAGATAATGGGACAAAAGTCATCTTCTGGGGAACCAAGAACAAGAAAATCAGTAGGGTATTTTATTTTCCCACACAAGACTTCAACATCTCTAACAATCCCAAGTGGTGTGATAGTGTCCCTATTAGCAAGTTTAATAGTAACATATATGTCTTCTATTTCAGCGGGTGCTGTATCATTCATAATTTCTTGATGTAAGGTAAAAGGAATGGCACTCACGCTAGCACCTATGTCGCATAAACCATGATAACAGTGATCTCCTATTTTAACTGAGACAACAGGCATGCCAACAACGGGTCTATGTTTATCTTTTTCATCGGGTTTGGCAATTCTAGCAGTTTCATCACAGAAGTAAATAACATGTCCATCTATATTTTCAACCAAGAGATCTTTAACCATAGCAACACTAGGTTCTACTTTGATTTGTTCAGAAGGTTTGGAAGTTCTAATATAACTTTTGTTGACCATAGTTCAGACTTTAGCATGTTCCTTTATCCTAACAGCGAAAGGTGGTTTTTCAATATAAGCAGTAGGCACAACTGGATCAACATTGTAAATAATAGTTTCATCTTTAGCTATTACTGGTTCTTCAATTTCTTCTTTGATAGGTGGGTGATATTTAAACCACTTCTCCTTAGGGAGGTCAACATGAGTAGCAAATGATTCACAAAAGGAGGCTACTATCTTAGAGTCAAGTCCATATTTAGTGCTAAACTTTTGAAAAGCATCGGTATTCATAAAAGATTTAACACAATCATACTTGAGCTTAATACCTGACTCTTTACCTTCGTCGAGTTCCCAATCTTCAGAGTTGCGTTTAATTCTTTCTAAAAGATCCCACCAGAAGTCAATAGTCTTCTTCATAAAGGAACCAGTAAAAGAAGTATCAAGCATGGATCGATCGTCATGAGAAAGCCGAGCATAAAAATTCTGAATAATAATTTCTCTTGAGAGCTCATGTTTGGGGCATGACTATAACATTGACTTAAGCCTCCCCCAAGCTAGAGCGATACTTTCTCCTTCACGAGGCCAAAAATTATATATATAATTCCGATCACGATGAACTAGATGCATAGGATAAAATTTTGGTGAAATTCCAATTCCAAGATCCAATATCATCGCATAGCCTATACCATGCTAATGCTTTTCCCTTCAAAGATAGAGGGAAAACCTTCTTCTTAGCTTCATCTCCGGGTAAACCTGCAAGCTTAAATAATCCACAAATTTCATCCACATATATCAAGTGCATATCAGGATGTTCAGTTCCATCTCCTGCATAAGGATTAGCTAGCAGTTGTTCTATCATACCAGAAGGAATTTCATAACCAATATTTTCAGTAGGTGCAGTAGGTTGAGCGGTAACTAATTGTGGTTCCGGTCGAGGTGAAGATACCCCGAACAAACCCCTCAAAGGATTGTTTTCCATAGTAACAAGTGACAATAAATTTCAGCACGTAGTAATAATTTTTCCTTACCGATTTCCACTTACCAAGAGCGCTTTGCTCCCTGGCAACGGCGCCAGAAAAGAGCCTTGATGACCCAAAAGTATAGGGGATCAATTGTAGTCCTTTTGATAAGTAAGAGTGTCGAACCCAACGAGGAGCAGAATGAAATGACAAGCGGTTTTCAGCAAGGTAATGTCTGCAAGCACTGAAATTATAAGTAACGAGTAATTTGGTAGCAAGATAATTTGTAACGAGCAAGTAACGATAATGGTAACAAAAGTGCAGCAAGGTAGCCCAATCCTTTTGAGGCAAAGGACAGGCCAAAACGGTCTTTTATGATAAGCAAAGCGTTCTTGAGGGTACACGGGAATTTCATCTAGTCACTTTCATCATGTTGGTTTGATTTGTGTTCGCTACTTTGATAATTTGATATGTGGGTGGACCGGTGCTTAGGTGCTGTTCTTACTTGAACAAACCTCCTACTTATGATTAACCCCCTCGCAAGCATCCGCAACTACGAGAAAAGTATTAAGAATAAATCTAACCATAGCATTAAACTTTTGGATCCAAATCAGTCCCTTACGGAGTAGCGCATAAACTAGGGTTTAAGCTTCTGTCACTCTCGCAACCCATCATCTAATAACTACTCCACAATGCATTCCCTTAGGCCCAAATATGGTGAAGTGTCATGTAGTTGATGTTCACATGACACCACTAAGGGAATCACAACATACATATCATCAAAATATCGAACACATATCAAGTTCACATGATTACTTGCAACAAGATTTCTCCCATGACCTCAAGAACAAAAATTAACTACTCACAAATGACAATCATGCTCAAGATCAGAGGGGTATTAAATAGCATAATGGATCTGAACATATAATCTTCCACCAAATAAACCATATAGTAATCAACTACAAGATGTAATCAACACTACTAGTCACCCAGAAGTACCAATCTATAGTTCTGATACAAAGATTGAACACAAGAGATGAACTAGGGTTTGAGAGGAGATGGTGCTGTTGAAGATGTTGATGGAGATTGCCCTCCCCAAGATGGGAGAGTTGTTGGTGATGATGATGACGATGATTTCCCCCTCCGGGAGGGAAGTTCCCCCGGCGGAATCGCTCTGCCGGAGGGCAAAAGTGCTCTTGCCCAAATTCCACCTCGAGACGGCGGCGCTTCATCCCGAAAGTCATCTCCTTTATTTTTTCTAGGTCAAAATGACTTATATACCAGAAGAGGGGCAACGGAGGTGGGCCGAGGAGGGCACAACCCACCAGGGCGCGCCCAGGTGGGTTGTGCCCACCTGGTGGGCCCCCTCTGGTAGTTATTTGCTCCAATAATTCTTATTTATTCCATAAAAATTCCTCATGAAGTTTCAGCTCATTTGGAGTTGTGGAAAATAGGTAGCCTGACGTAGCTTTTTCAGGTCCAGATTTCCAGCTGCCGGAATTCTCCCTCTTTGTGTGAACCTTGCATATTATGAGAGAAAAGGCATTAGAGTTACTCCAAAAAGCATTATTATGCATAAAAACATCATAAATAACTCTAGGAAAACATGATGCAAAATGGACGTATCATGCCGCACCCCCACTTTATATAGGCATCCGTCGCGGGCTCAACACTTGGGCCTCGCACGGACCCTAAAGCCCAAAATCTGTTTGGCCTGGATCCGAGTCCGAGTAGGATCACATCTGACTCATGGAGTCCGATCCGGCCTCATGGGTTCCTTCCCTTAAGCGCGCGACCCCTTAGGTTCTCGTTCACTTGATCGCGAGTCAGATCACATCCGACTCGGCTAGTCGGCAGCGGCCTCTATCACCGCCCGCAACTCCAAGTGTCCGATGAAGCTGGTTAGGCGAACCTGTACAACATGTCACACTTCTGTTCCCTTTGCCACACGATATATGTTGTCGGGCTCAAGGCGAGTCTGTCATCCTTGTGCTAGCCCGACCTCTTTCTTGTTCTAGTGATGCCGACCACAGACCGGATTATCTCATAATCCTTGTCGCATGGCCATGCTTATCCTGGTCGGATCACACGAGGGGCCCAGAGTATATCTCTCCTGATCGGAGGGGGAAATCCCATCTTGCTCGACCACGTCTCGCAGCATGGGTCTGGACAAGCCCGAAACCTACCTTTGTAACTGAAGGAAATATGCCCTAGAGGCAATAATAAACTTGTTATTTTATATTTCCTTACATCATGACAAATGTTTATTATTCATGCTAGAATTGTATTAACCGAAAACTTGATAAATGTGTGGATACATGGACAAAACACCGTGTCCCTAGTAAGCCTCTACTAGACTAGCTCGTTAATCAAAGATGGTTAAGTTTCCTAACCATAGACATGTGTTGTCATTTGATGAACGGGATCACATCATTAGGAGAATGATGTGATGGACAAGACCCATCCGTTAGCATAGCATATTGATCGTTCAGTTTTATTGCTATTGCTTTCTTCATGTCAAATACATATTCCTTCGACTATGAGATTATGCAACTCCCGGATACCGGAGGAATACCTTGTGTGCTATCAAACGTCACAACGTAAATGGGTGATTATAAAGATGCTCTACAGGTATCTCCGAAGGTGTTTGTTGGGTTGGCATAGATCGAGATTAGGATTTGTCACTCCGAGTATCGGAGAGGTATCTCTGGGCCCTCTAGGTAATGCACATCATAAGAAGCCTTGCAAACCAAGTGACTAATGAGTTAGTTACAGGATGATGTATTATGGAACGAGTAAAGAGACTTGCCGGTAACGAGATTGAACTAGGTATAAAGATACCGATGATCGAATCTCGGGCAAGTAACATACCGATGGACAAAAGGGAATTACGTATGTTGTCATAACGGTTCGACCGATAAAGATCTTCGTAGAATATGTGGGAGCCAATATGAGCATCCAGGTTCCGCTATTGGTTATTAACCAGAGAGGTGTCTCGGTCATGTCTACATAGTTCTCGAACCCGTAGGGTCCGCACGCTTAAAGTTCGATGACGATTTAGTATTATATGAGTTATGTGATTTGGTGACCGAATGTTGTTCGGAGTCCCGGATGAGATCACGGACATGACGAGGAGTCTAAAAATGGTCGAGAGGTAAAGATTGATATATAGGACGATGGTATTCGGACACCGGAAGTGTTCCGGAGCGTACCGGGTACATATCGGGTCACCGGAAGGGGTTCCGGGCACCCCCGGCAAAAGATATGGGCCTAATGGGCCAAGAGGGGAAACGCAGCAGCCAGCAGAGCCTGCTGCGCCCCCCATATGGGCCGCACCAGAGGAGAAGGAAAGAGGGGAAGAGATAAGGAAGGGGAGGGATTCGGCTCCCCCTTCCTTCCCTCCTCCCTCCTCTTTCCTTCCCACTCCGGTAAATAAGGAAGGGGGGGGGCACCACTTGGGAAACCCCAAGTAGGATTCAGATCCTACTTGGGGCGCCCCATGGCTGCCTCTCCTCCCCTCCCACCTCTATATATGTGGGGAGGGGGGCGCCTAGAACACACAACAACAAATATCTGTTAGCCGTGTGCGGCGCCCCCCTCCGCAGATTACACCCTCGGTCATATCTTCGTAGTGCATAGGCAAAGCCCTACGTGGATCACTTCACCATCACCGTCACCATGCCGTTGTGCTGACGGAACTCATCTACTTCCTTGACACTTTGCTGGATCAAGGTTTGAGGGACGTCATCGAGCTGAACATGTGCAGAACTCGGAGGTGCCGTACGTTCGGTGCTTGATCGGTCGGAATGAGAAGAAGTTCGACTACATCAACCATGTTGTCAAACGCTTCCACTTTCGGTCTACAAGGGTACGTAGACACACTTGCTATGCATCTCCTAGATAGATCTTGCGTGAGCGTAGGAATTTTTTTTGAAATTGCATGCTACGTTTCCCAACAGTGGCATCCGAGCCAGGTCTATGCGTAGATGATATGCACGAGTAGAACACAAAGAGTTGTGGGCGGTGATAGTCATACTGCTTACCACCAATGTCTTATTTTGATTCGGCGGTATTGTTGGATGAAGCGGCCCGGACCAACCTTACATGACCACGTTCATGAGACCGGTTCCACCGATAGACATGCAGCTAGTTTTGCATAAAGGTGGCTGGCGAGTGTCTGTTTCTCCTACTTTAGTTGAATCGAATTTGACTGCGGTCGGGCCTTGTTGAAGGTTAAAGCAGCAAACTTGATAAATCACCGTTGTGGTTTTGATGCGTAGGTAAGAACGGTTCTTGCTAGAAGCCCGTAGCAGCCACGTAAAACTTGCAACAACAAAGTAGAGGACGTCTAACTTGTTTTTGCAGGGCAAGTTGTGATGTGATATGGTCAAGACATGATGTGATATACGTTGTTGTATGAGATGATCATGTTTTGTAAAAGTTATCGGCAACTGGCAGGAGCCTTATGGTTGTCGCTTTATTGTATGAAATGCAAACACCATGTAATTGCTTTACTTTATCACTATGCGTTAGCGATAGTTGTAGAAGCAATAGTTGGCGAGACGACCACGACGCAACGATGGAGATCAAGGTGTCGAGCCAGTGACGATGGATATCATGATGATACTTTGGAGATGGAGATCAAAAGCACAAGATGATGATGGCCATATCATGTCACATATTTTGATTGCATGTGATGTTTATCTTTTATACATCTTATTTTGCTTAGAACGGTGGTAGCATTATAAGATGATCCCTTCACTAAATTTCAAGGTATAAGTGTTCTCCCTGAGTATGCACTGTTGCGACAGTTCGTCGTGTTGAGACACCATGTGATGATCGGGTGTGATAGACTCTATGTTCAAATACAACGGGTGCAAGACAGTTTTGCACATGCGGAATACTCGGGTTAAACTTGACGAGCCTGGCATGTACAGACATGGCCTCGGAACACTGGAGATCGAAAGATCGAACGTGAATCATATAGTAGATATGATCAACATAGAGATGTTCACCATTGATGACTACCCCATCTCACGTGATGATCGGACATGGTTTAGTTGATTTGGATCACGTATCACTTAGATGACTTGAGGGATGTCTATTTAAGTGGGAGTTCTTAAATAATTTGATTAATTGAACTTTAATTTATCATGAACTTAGTCTTGATAGTTTTTGCATATCGATGTTGTAGATCAATAGCTCGCGTATAGCTCCCCTGTTTTATTTTGATATGTTCCTAGAGAAAACTAAGTTGAAACATGATAGTAGCAATGATGCGGACTCGGTCCGTGATCTGAGGATTATCCTCATTGCTGCACAGAAGAATTATGTCCTTGATGCACCTCTAGGTGACAGACCTATTGCAGGAGCAAATGCAGATGTTATGAACATTTGGCAAGATCGATATGATGACTACTTGATAGTTTAGTGCGCCATACTTTACGGCTTAGAACCGGGACTTCAAAAATGTTTTGAACGCCACGGAGCATATAAGATGTTCCAAAGAGCTGAAATTGGTATTTCAGACTCATGCCCGTGTCGAGAGGTATGAGACCTCTAACAAGTACTTTGCCTAGAAGATGGAGGAGAATAGCTCAGCCAGTGAGCATGTGCTCAGAATGTCTGGGTACTACAATCGCTTGAATCAAGTGGGAGTTAATCTTCCAGATAAGATAGTGATTGACAAAGTTCTCTAGTCACTATCACCAAGCTACTAGAACTTCGTGATGAACTATAATATGCAAGGGATGACAAAAATGATTCCCGAGCTCTTCACGATACTGAAATCAGCGAAGGTAGAAATCAAGAAAGAGCATCAAGTGTTGATGGTTGACAAGACCACTAGTTTCAAGAAAAAGGGCGAGGGAAAGAAACGGAACTTCAAGAAGAATGGCAAGCAAGTTGTCGCTCCCATGAAGAAGCCCAAAGCTAGACCCAGGCCTGAAACTGAGTGCTTCTACTGCAAAGGAAATGGTTACTGGAAGCAGAACTGCCCCAAGTATTTGGCGGATAAGAAGGATGGCAAAGTGAACAAAAGTATATTTGATATACATGATATTGATGTGTATTTTACTAGTGTTCATAGTAGCCCCTGGGTATTTGATACCGGTTCAGTTGCTAACATTAGTAACTCGAAACAGGAGTTGCAAAATGAATAGAGAGTAGTTAATGACGAGGTGACGATGTGTGTTGGAAGTGATTCCAAGGTTGATAAGATCACCATCGCACACTCCCTCTACCTTCGGGATTAGTGTTGGACCTAAATAAATAAATGTTATTTGGTGTTTGCATTGAGCATGAATATGATTGGATCATGTTTATTGCGATACAGTTATTCATTTATGTCAGAGAATAATTGTTGTTCTGTTTACATGAATAAAACCTTCTATGGTCATACACTCAATGTAAATGGTTTATTGAATCTCGATCGTAGTGATACACATATTCATAATATTAACGCCAAAAGATGCAAAGTTGATAATGATAGTGCAACATATTTGTGGCACTGCCGTTTAAGTCATATTGGTGTAAAGCGCATGAAGAAACTCCATGCAGATGGACTTTTGGAATCACTTGATTATGAATCATTTGATACTTGCGAACCATGCCTCATGGGCAAGATGACTAAAACTCCATTCTCCGGAACAATGGAGCGAGCTAATGACTTATTGGAAATAATACATACCAATGTATGCGGTCCGATGAGTGTTGAGGCACACGGCGGGTATCGTTATTTTCTGACCTTCACAGATGATTTGAGCAGATATGGGTATATCTACTTGATGAAACACAAGTGTGAAACATTTGAAAAGTTCAAAGAATTTCAGAGTAAAGTAGAGAATCATCGTAACAAGAAAATAAAGTTTCTACGATCTGATCGCGGAGGCGAATATTTGAGTTACGAGTTTGGCCTTCATTTAAAACAATGTGAAATAGTTTCACAACTCACGCCACCTAGAACACCACAGCGTAATGGTGTGTCCGAATGTCGTAACCGTACTTTATTAGATATGGTGCGATCTATGATGTCTCTTACCGATTTACCACTATCATTTTGGGGTTATGCATTAGAGACAACATCATTCACGTTAAATAGGGCACCGTCTAAATCCGTTGAGACGACACCGTATGAACTGTGGTTTGGCAAGAAACCTAAGCTGTCGTTTCTTAAAGTTTGGGGTTGCGACACTTATGTCAAAAGGCTTCAGCCTGATAAGCTCAAACCCAAATCGGAGAAGTGTGTCTTCATAGGATACCCTAAGGAAACAATTGGGTACACCTTCTACCATAGATCCGAAGGCAAAATCTTTGTTGCCAAGAATGGAACCTTTCTAGAGAAGGAGTTTCTCTCGAAAGAGGTGAGTGGGAGGAAAGTAGAACTTGATGAGGTAATCATACCTTCTCTCGAATTGGAAAGTAGTTCATTAGAGAAAACCGTTCCCATGATGCCTACACCAACTAGAGAGGAAGCTAATGATGATGATCTTGAAACTTCAGATCAAGTTACTACAGAACTTCGTAGGTCAACCAGAACATGATCCGCACTAGAGTGGTACGGGAATCCTGTACTAGAAGTCATGTTACTATACCAAGGCGAACCTACGAACTATGAAGAAGATATGATGAGCCCAGATTCCGACAGATGGCTTGAGGCCATGAAATCTGAGATAGGATCCATGTATGAGAACAAAGTGTGGACTTTGGTGGACTTGCCCGATGATCGGCAAGCCATTGAGAATAAATGGATCTTCAAGAGGAAGACGGACGCTGATGGTAGTGTTACTATCTACAAAGCTCGACTTGTCACAAAAAGGTTTTTGACAAGTTCAAGGTGTTGACTATGATGCGATTTTCTCACTCGTAGCGATGCTTAAGTCTGTCCGAATCATGTTAGCAATTGCCGCATTTTATGAAATCTGGCAAATGGATGTCAAAACTGCATTCCTTAATGGATTTCTTAAAGAAGAGTTGTATATGATGCAACCAAAAGGTTTTGTCAATCCTAAAGGTGCTAACAAAGTGTGCAAACTCCAGCGATCCATCTATGGACTGGTGCAAGCATCTCGGAGTTGGAATATACGCTTTGATGAGGTGATCAAAGCATATGGTTTTATACAGACTTACGGTGAAGCCTGTATTTACAAGAAAGTGAGTGGGAGCTCTATAGCATTTCTGATATTATATGTGGATGACATATTATTGATTGGAAATAATATAGAATTTCTGGATAGCATAAAAGGATACTAAAATAAGAATTTTTCAATGAAAGACCTCGGTGAAGCTACTTACATATTGAGCATCAAGATCTATAGGGATAGATCAAGACGCTTAATAGAACTTTCATAAAACACATACCTTGATAAGATTTGAAGAAGTTCAAAATGGTTCAGTCCAAGAAGGGGTTCTTGCCTGTATTACAAGGTGTGAAGTTGAGTAAGACTCAAAACCCGACCACGGCAGAAGATAGAGAGAGAATGAAAGTCATTCCCTATGCCTCAGCCATAGGTTCTATAAAGTATGCCATGCTGTGTACCAAACCTGTTGTGTACCTTGCCATGAGTTTGTCAAGGGGGTACAATAGTGATCCAGGAGTAGATCACTAGACAGCGGTCAAAGTTATCCTTAGAGGACTAAGGAAATGTTTCTCGGTTATGGAGGTGATAAAAGAGTTCGTCATAAAGAGTTACGTCCATGCAAGCTTTGACACTAATCTAGATGACTCTAAGTCTCAATCTAGATACGTATTGAACGTGGGAGCAATTAGCTAGAGTAGCTCCATCCAGAGGATTGTAGACATAGAAATTTGCAAAATACATACGGATCTGAATGTGGTAGACCCGTTGACTAAACTTCTCTCACAAGCAAAACATGATCACACCTTAGTACTCTTTGGGTGTTAATCACATAACGATGTGAACTAGATTATGGACTCTAGTAAACCCTTTGGGTGTTGGTCACATGGCGATGAGAACTATGGGTGTTAATCACATAAAGATGTGAACTATTGGTGTTAAATCACATGGCGATGTGAACTAGATTATTGACTCTAGTGCAAGTGGGAGACTGAAGGAAATATGCCCTAGAGGCAATAATAAAGTTGTTATTTTATATTTCCTTATATCATGAAAAATGTTTATTATTCATGCTAGAATTGTATTAACCGAAAACTTGATACATGTGTGGATACATGGACAAAACACCGTGTCCCTAGTAAGCCTCTACTAGACTAGCTCGTTAATCAAAGATGGTTAAGTTTCTTAACCATAGACATGTGTTGTCATTTGATGAACGGGATCACATCATTAGGAGAATGATGTGATGGACAAGACCCATCCGTTAGCATAGCATATTGATCGTTCAGTTTTATTGCTATTGCTTTCTTCATGTCAAATACATATTCCTTCGACTATGAGATTATGCAACTACCGGATACCGGAGGAATACCTTGTGTGCTATCAAACGTCACAACGTAAATGGGTGATTATAAAGATGCTCTACAGGTATCTCCGAAGGTGTTTGTTGGGTTGGCATAGATCGAGATTAGGATTTGTCACTCCGAGTATCAAAGAGGTATCTCTGGGCCCTCTCGGTAATGCACATCATTAGAAGCCTTGCAAGAAAGTGACTAATGAGTTAGTTACAGGATGATGTATTACGGAATGAGTAAAGAGACTTGCCGGTAACGAGATTGAACTAGGTATAAAGATACCGACGATCGAATCTCGGGCAAGTAACATACCGATGGACAAAAGGGAATTACGTATGTTGTCATAACGGTTCGACCGATAAAGATCTTCATAGAATATGTGGGAGCCAATATGAGCATCCAGGTTCCGCTATTGGTTAATAACCGGAGAGGTGTCTCGGTCATGTCTACATAGTTCTCGAACCCGTAGGGTCCGCACGCTTAACGTTCGATGACGATTTAGTATTATATGAGTTATGTGATTTGGTGACCGAATGTTGTTTGGAGTCCCGGATGAGATCACGGACATGACGAGGAGTCTCAAAATGGTCGAGAGGTAAATATTGATATATAGGACGATGGTATTCGGTCACCGGAAGTGTTTCGGAGGGTACCGGGTACATATCGGGTCACCGGAAGGGGTTCCGGGCACCCCCGGCAAAAGATATGGGCCTAATGGGCCAAGAGGGGAAACACAGCAGCCAGCAGGGGCTGCTGCGCCCCCCATATGGGCCGCACCAGAGGAGAAGGAAAGAGGGTAAGAGAGAAGGAAGGGGAGGGATTCGGCCTCCCGCTTCCTTCCCTCCTCCCTCCTCTTTCCTTCCCACTCCGGTAAATAAGGAAGGGGGGCGCACCACTTGGGAAACCCCAAGTAGGATTCGGATCCTACTTGGGGTGCCCCATGGCTGCCTCTCCTCCCCTCCCACCTATATATATGTGGGGAGGGGGGCACCTAGAACACACAACAACAATATCTGTTAGCCGTGTGCGGCGCCCCCCTCCACAGATTACAACCTCGGTCATATCTTCGTAGTGCTTAGGCGAAGCCCTGCGCGGATCACTTCACCATCACTGTCACCACGCCATTGTTCTGACGGAACTCATCTACTTCCTTGACACTTTGCTGGATCAAGGTTCGAGGGACGTCATCGAGCTGAACGTGTGCAGAACTCGGAGGTGCCGTACGTTCGGTGCTTGATCGGTCGGAACAAGAAGAAGTTCGACTACATCAACCGCGTTGTCAAATGCTTCTGCTTTCGATCTAAAAGGGTACGTAGACACACTCTCCCCCTCTCATTGCTATGCATCTCCTAGATAGATCTTGTGTGAGCGTAGGAATTTTTTTTGAAATTGCATGCTACGTTTCCCAACAGTAACTACCCAGTCACGGAGTAGTGTTTGGTCGGCCCAAAGCAGGTCTGTCACCATCCCGAGTACATGCGCCAGCTCAGGTCTTAGGACATAGAACATATGTTGTACTAGAGACTCACAGATGACATATCGCTGCGTCTCATGGTTGGGTCTATCCGACTCGGACCTTATCTCAACTCGGATCCGACTATGTCGAATTCGACCAGACCCTTCCGAGTCCATATTATCCGGTTAGCATCCAATGCTCCATGGCTAGTGAGACCAAGCCATCGACCGTGTCATATGCTAGTCTAGTCGCCTGCATGTCCACACAGCCCTTTCGACTAGGGACTCTTTAGGACAGTCATCATACAATGCATAGTCCCACAAACAAATCACGTAATTGCTGATACACATCATTGATAATGTTCAAGGACTATCTTTATTCATAAACACATAGGAAGTATCATCATACATGATTGCCTCTAGGGCATATCTCCAACAGTCTCCCACTTGCACTAGAGTCAATCAAATAGACATCGAATACCCATAGCTCTAACGTGCCCCTCATGCTTGGGTTGTGGAAGTGGCTTAGTCAACAGATCTGCAACATTTGCATCCGTGTGAATTTTGCATAACTCTACATCACCATTCTTTACGATCTTTCGTATCAAGTGAATTTTCTGATCTATGTGTCTGACCTTGTGGTGATTCCTCAGCTCCTTGGCTTGTGCGATGGCACTAGAATTATCACAATAAAGGCCCAATGGTTTTACCGAGGCTGAGAAAATACCAAGATCATCTAGAAAGTTCCGGATCCAAACACCTTCCTTTGCAGCTTCACAAGCCGCAATGTATTCGGCTTCTGTGGTAGAATCGGCCACCGTATCTTGCTTGGAACTCATCCAGATCACTACTCATCCGTTCATGACATACACGAATCCGGACTGTGATCGACAATCATCTTTGTCGGTTTGGAAACTAGCATCGGCGTAACCCTTTACGCAGAGCTCCTCCTCACCTCCATAAACTAGAAACATTTCCTTAGTCCTTTTCAGGTACTTTAGAATATTCTTCACCGCTGCCCAGTGACTCGCACCGGGGTTAGCCTGGTATCTGCTTGTTAGGCTTATTGCAAAGGCAACATCAGGCCTAGTACATATCATGGCATACATGATGGATCCGATTGCAGAGGCATACGGAATCCTACTCATCCTGCTTCGCTCATCAGATGTCGAAGGTCTCCGAGTCTCGCTTAGCCTTATACCATGTGAGAGTGGCAAGAACCCTTTCTTCGCCTCACTCATGTTGAACCACTTCAACACTTTATCTATGTACGTGCTCTAGCTTAAGCCGAGCAGCCTACTCGACTATCTCTATAGATCTTGATGCCTAAAATATAAACTGCTTCACCGAGGTCCTTCATTGAAAATTTGCCATTCAATGACTCCTTGACCGAGTTCAGCATCGAAACATCATTTCCAATCAATAGTATGTCGTCCACAAACAAGATAAAAAACACTACCGAGCTCCCACTTAACTTCTTGTATAAACAAGCGTCCTCTTCGCTTTTGATGAAACCGAGACCAGTTACGACTTCATCAAAATGAATGTTCCAACTCCGAGATGCTTGCTTCAACCCATAAATGGATCTCTTGAGCTTGCATACCTTACCAGCACTAGTCGGATCGACAAAACCCTCGGGTTGTATCATATACACGTCCTTGGTTAAATTTTCGTGAAGGAAAGCCGTTTTGACATCCATCTGCCATATCTCGTAATCGAAATATGCAGCTATAGCTAGTATGATCCTCACCGATTTCATAACCAATATTGTCAGTAGGTGCAGTAGGTTGAGGGGTAACTAATTGTGGTTCCAGTCGAGGTGAAGATACCCCGAACAAACCCCTCAAAGGATTGTTCTCCATAGTAACAAGTGACAATAAATTTCAGCACGTAGTAATGATTTTTCCTTACCGATTTCCACTTACCAAGAGCGCTTCACTCCTCGGCAACGGCGCCAGAAAAGAGCCTTGATGACCCAAAAGTATAGGGGATCAATCGTAGTCTCTTCGATAAGTAAGAGTGTCGAACCCAACGAGGAGCTGAAGGAAATGACAAGTAGTTTTCAGTAAGGTATTCTCTGCAAGCACTGAAATTATAAGTAGTGAGTAGTTTGATAGCAAGGTAATTTGTAACAAGCAAGCAACAGTAACGGTAACAAAAGTGCAGCAAAGTAGCCTAATCCTTTTGAGGCAAAGGACAGGCCAAAACGCTCTCTTATGATAAGCAAAGCATTCTTGAGGGTACACGGGAATTTCATCTAGTCAATTTCATCATGTTGGTTTGATTTGTGTTCGCTACTTTGATAATTTGATATGTGGGTGGACCGGTGCTGAGGTGTTGTTCTTACTTGAACAAGCCTCCTACTTATGATTAACCCCCTCGCAAGCATCCGCAACTACGAGAAAAGTATTAAGAATAAATCTAACCATAGCATTAAACTTTTGGATCCAAATCGATCCCTTATGGAATAGCGCATAAACTAGGGTTTAAGCTTCTGTCACTCTCGCAACCCATCATCTAATAACTACTCCACAATGCATTCCCTTAGGCCCAAATATGGTGAAGTGTCATCTAGTCGACGTTCACATGACACCACTAAGGGAATCACAACATACATACCATCAAAATATCAAACACATATCAAGTTCACATGATTACTTGCAACAAGATTTCTCCCGTGACCTCAAGAACAAAAGTAACTACTCACAAATGATAATCATGCTCAAGATCAGAGGGGTATTAAATAGCATAATGGTTCTGAACATATAATATTCCACCAAATAAACCATATAGTAATCAACTATAAGATGTAATCAACACTACTAGTCACCCACAAGCAACAATCTAAGGTTCCGGTACAAAGATTGAACACAAGAGATGAACTAGGGTTTGAGAGGAGATGGTGCTGTTGAAGATATTGATGGAGATTGCCCTCCCCAAGATGGGAGAGTTGTTGGTGATGATGATGACGATGATTTCCCCCTCCGGGAGGGAAGTTTCCCCGGCGGAATCGCTCCGCCGGAGGGCAAAAGTGCTCCTGCCCAAGTTCCGCCTCGAGACGGCGGCGCTTCGTCCCGAAAGTCCTCTCCTTTATTTTTTTTAGGTCAAAATGACTTATATACCAGAAGAGGGGCATCGGAGGTGGGCCGAGGAGGGCACAACCCACCATGGCGTGCCTGGGCTCCCTGGCGCGCCCAGGTGGGTTGTGCCCACCTGGTGGGCCCCCTCTGGTACTTATTTGCTCCAATAATTCTTATATATTCCAGAAAAATTCTCTGTGAAGTTTCAGCTCATTTGGAGTTGTGCAGAATAGGTAGCCTGACTTAGCTTTTTCAGGTCCAGAATTCCAGCTGCCGGTATTCTCCCTCTTAGTGTGAACCTTGCATATTATGAGAGAAAAGGCATTAGAATTACTCCAAAAAGCATTATTATAACTAAAAACAATATAAATAACAGTAGGAAAACATGATGCAAAATGGACGTATCAACTCCCCGAAGCTTAGACCTCGCTTGTCCTCAAGCGAAAACCGAAATCGAAAAACATGTCCACATGCTCAGAGAGAGAGGTGTCGATAAATACAAAATACGGACATAGAAGCATCATGTATATTATTATAACAGCAACAAACTTTAACATAAAACTTTATTATAGAACTTATATCATATTACTTCTATCATAGACTTCTCATGAACAAGTAACAATTCATCACAACATCAAAGTATAAAGCATAAACTCTATTGAAAACCAACAAACTATGTTCTCAGTCTACTTTGCAACTACAATTCATCATATTTTCAGGAAGGGTCGCGTATCGGAGCCTTTTTGGCAAGTCCACATAATCAACCATCATATAGTCTTCTATGATTGCTAACACTCACCGCATACACATGAGCAAAAAGTTTCAACCAGACACATAGAAAGATAGGGGCTTATAGTTTTCGCCACCCAACATATTCACCGCAAGGGTGATGTCAACAATAATAACTCATGCTACCCATATCCAACTGGATATATGTGCCTAGATCTTTCCTCACCACATGATGCTTGCCTAAAGAGAAAAATAAAAATGAATAGAGAGAAATACTTTGACTCTTGCATAAAAGTAAATACATGAAAGTAAAAGATAGGCCCTTCGCAGAGGGAAGCAGAGGTTGCCATGCGCTTTTCGTTTGTATGCTCAATCTCTTAGTTCAAAAGAACATCACGTTATATTGCCCCTTATGATAGCAACCTTTATTATGCAGTCTATCGCTTTTATTCTTTGCCATCACAAGTTCGTACAACGCTCAATTTTCTCTTACACTAAATGATCCAACACTTTTAGAAGCAATTTTTATTGCCCTTTTTGCATCAGTGACAACTTACTTGAAGGATCTTACTCAATCCATAGGTAGGTATGGTGGACTCTCAAAACAAGATTTGGGTTTAAGGGGTTTGGATGCACAAGTAGTATCTCTACTTAGTGTGGAATTTTTGGCTAGCAAAGATGGGGGGCAAGCACCACATGTTAAAGGATCTATGACAATATAACTTATATGTGAATATGAACAAACATAAATCATTACATTGTCTTCCTTGTCCAACGTCAACAATTTTGGCATATAATATTTTGATGGGGGCTCACAATCACAAAAGATGTCCAAGATAGTGTATTTGCATGTGAATCTTCTCTTCCCTTATTAATTCTTTCATGAATTGCATCATTGACCAATGCTATGTTTGTAAGTCTCCAATAAAATTTTCTACTTATACTCTTCCTTATGTGATGTCATTACTTACCATAAGATTAGCATATGATCTTTTTCATTTATTTCCTTTCTTTTTATTGAACATGAAAGAAAAAGAAAAAAAAATCAAACTAAACTTTATTATATATCTTGCACACGATTACAAGGATAGATCACTAAGCAAACACTCGAAAAGAAAAGGATCGAACTAAACTTTTATTCATCTAAAGCAAAAGATAACTATGGATCGAACTAAGATAAGTAAAGGCAAAAGATAGTGGAGGTGATACGATACCGCGGCACCTCCCCCATGCTTGGCACAAGCCAAGGGGAGTGCCCATACCCGATACTCAATTTTCCTTTGGTGATGAAGAAGGAGGTGGTGGTGATGAAGTAGTGGCAATCTTATCCTCAGGTTTCCATGCCAAGGGCTCACCATCATAAGAGGAGGAGTGAGTCTCGCGGGTCCTGCAATTGGCAGCCAAACTCATACCTTTAAACCTTGCCTCATATTCAAAGACTTGATTTTGGAGATCGTAGATCTGGCTTTGGAGAAAGTTGATTTGCTCGTTGAAGGTGAAGATGATGTCCTTCAGGGACTTGCCATCCACCTTGAGATCACGGGTGTAGTCCGCGATCATGAGGTGATTGGCATTGAGTCCATGTTCCACCATCCCCTTGCATCGGAAGACCTCCTGCTCCATAGCTTCAAGCCTGGCCTCCACAGTTCCCGTCCCTTTGGGACCTTGCACATCGCGGATGTGGAGTACCCCCTCACGCATCTCGATAGCTTGAGGGTGCTGCATCACCTCCTGCAAATATGGGTTGATGACGTTCTCGAACAACTTGTCCTTGGAGGAGCTCGAAGTGGCCATGGTGAATTAGATCTGTCAGAAAATAGCAAATAAAAGAAAACAGAAGATTTCTCCGCGATACGATGGTAAATAAAGTTCGGGGGGTATATAAAGATTTTTTTATCTTGGGAAACAAGCAAACGGAAAAAACGGAGTTCGGAAGGTACCCGAGGTGGGCATAACCCACCTGGGCGCGCCTGGCAAGCCAGGCGCGCCTTGGTGTCTTTTGCCCACCAGGGGTGCCTTGCTGGTTGTTTCTTTATTTTCCTAATTATTGATATATTCCAAAACCGACAGAAAATATTTTTGCGGATTTTTCGGAGTCCGTTTACTACCGTATCACGTACTGCTACTTCTTGAGCTTGCGTTGGTTTTTCCCTTGAAGAGGAAAGGGTGATGCAGCAAAGTAGATATAAGTATTTCCCTCAGTTTGACAACCAAGGTATCAATCCAGTAGGAGACAACGCACAAATCACCAAATACCTGCACAAACAATCAAACAACTTGCACCCAACGCCATAAAGGGGTTGTCAATCCCTTCACGGTTACTTGCAAAAGTGAGATGTGATAGATATAGATGAAACTAAATAAAATATGAAGTAAATATTTTTGGTATTTTTGGTTTATAGATCGGAAAGTAAAAGATTGCAAAATAGTAGATCGGAAACTAATATAGTAGATCGGAAACTTATATGATGGAAAATAGACCCGGGGGCCATAGGTTTCACTAGAGGCTTCTCTCAAGATAGCAAATAATACGGTGGGTGAACAAATTACTGCCGAGCAATTGATTGAAATGCGCAAAGTTATGACGATATCTAAGGCAATGATCATGAATATAGGCATCACGTCCGTGTCAAGTAGACCGAAACGATTCTGCATCTACTACTATTACTCCACACATCGACCGACTCCTGCCTGCATCTAGAGTATTAAGTTCATGAAGAACAGAGTAACGCATTAAGTAAGATGACATGATGTAGAGGAATAAACTCAAGCAATATGATGTAAACCCCATCTTTTTATCCTCGATGGCAACAATACAATACATGCCTTGCTGCCCCTACTGTCACTGGGAAAGGACACCGCAAGATTGAACCCAAAGCTAAGCACTTCTCCCATTGCAAGAAAAACCAATCTAGTTGGCCAAACCAAACCGATAGTTCGAAGAGAATTACAAAGATATCAAATCATGCATAAAATAATTCAGAGAAGATTCAAATAATAGATTCATAGATAAGCTGATCATAAATCCACAATTCATCAGATCTTGGCAAACACACCGCAAAAAAGTATTACATCGAATAGATCTCCAAGAACATCGAGGAGAACATGGTATTGAGAATCAAAGAGAGAGAAGAAGCCATCTAGCTACTAGCTACTAGGTAAACTACTCACGCTTCATCGGAAGGGCAATAGGGTTGATGTAGAAGCCCTCCGTGATCGAATCCCCCTCCGACAGGGTGCCGAAAAAGGTCCCTAGATGGGATCTCATGGGTACAGAAGGTTGCGGCGGTGGATAAGTATTTTCGTGGATGCTTCTGGTGGTTTGGGAACATATGTGAATATATAGGCGAAAGAATTAGGTCAGGAGGGTCATGGGGGGCCCACAAGGCAGGGGCGCGCCCTACCCCCTGGGCGCGCCCTCCACCCTTGTGGCCGCCTCGTGGCTCCTCCGACTTCATCTCCAAGTCTCCTGGTGTGGCACCCCGGCTCAGAGAAACCGGAACGCCCCGTATTCCAGCCCAGAGATCGAGGTGAAGTCTTCTGGAATACGGCACTACTTAGCATAGAACAAACCAGCTTTCTATTACAACACGAAAATGAATACAAGGTCTCCGATATTACAACGAATAACATCGGCACGGCGACGCTACGCCAACCACAGTTGCTCTATGCAAGCAGCATAACAACTCGAGGCAGCGGAACCTCTACTGGCAGCGGAACAACGAACGAGGATGATGGACTCTAATCCAGAGGGACTCTGGCTGGAACATTTATCCTAGCTCGCAAACACAGGAACCACACCAAACAAGCAAGAAAACTCGGCATGACCTGCAAACTGGCATGACACACCAGGTCAGTACATTGAATGTACTTGCAAGCTCACAATAACCAAAAGCAGTCAAGACAAACAACAGCATGGCATTAGCAGGTTAAAGCAATCATGAGCATGATACTAACAGAACAACATGGCATGCACAAGGTGAACATGATACAACTTTAGCATGGCATGAGCATATGAACATGATGATACTACATGCAACAGGTTAACATTCGCATGCACCAACTTACTCTTGCTCGGCGGATACCTCGTAACCATCTCATACATCCACTTACCAACCTCGGTATCCACGATACCGTCGTGATCCTCTCACGATCACATAAAAATCAACCAACTTCGGTATCCATGATACCTCCGTGATCCTCTCTCGATCACAACCAATCTCTTTCTCATCATCGAACCGGGGTTATTATTAATCAAGTTATTATTATAGTTGGCTCATAGTGTGACCAACTACGAACTGGGCCCATATCCGCGGGCATGGCTATCGATAGATTAAACACACACTCTACAGAGGTTAGTACACTGTACCCACACCACGGAACCCATGGCCTTGTGTTCGCATTCAGGTGGACCAACGGCATTCCGAAAAAACCGATCTATTGCCATCACACTCTCCCAGCCACTCCGACAAACTCCCCTTTGGGCTAAGTCCTAGGTGGCCCCATGTCAACTCGTGACACCCAACGGCCACCGTCGTGGCAAAACATAAACGGTCCCAAACAGGGACAAGGATCCTTACAAAAACAACGGGCACACAAGGTTTATGTCCGCCTACCTGATCAGGGTAGCGTGCGCCCATAACCTTCCCTCGTTGGAGACACCGGCGAGAGGCATGACAATAGACTGCATTAGGGCCTTCCCATAAAAGGCAAATGTGGCTGCACTGGTCAGCTCGATTTGGTGGCACCATGACTCAGCCAATAGTTGTTCAAGTTCATTATTATCCAGTTAAACTTGCATGCAATGAACTGAGCCATAATAAAATATGATGCAACTATAATGCACGAGCATGATATCAACATAAGCATGGAGGTGCAACACAATCATCGAGCATAACCACAATGAAGCATTTAACCAAATGAACATGGCATACTGACGATCATAAGCATACATTACACATGAGCATAGCATGACCACTAGCATCATAAATAAATACCATGCAAGAACATAGCAAGAACACTGCCAAGTAAGCATGTAACCAGCTAGATGCAAAGGGACATGCATAGCAACGGTACTGGATAACAGACGACCAACATGCATCAGGATGAACACCTCTGCTATCAGCATGTAATACTACTACCAAGCATAACATGTAAACATGATACTAGCAAGTAGTACAAGATAACAAGATGCATCGGAACATAGCATGAAGGTGAACATGAATCCACGAGCATAACCGAAACAACGACAGTAGTAGCAAACAAGCAGACAGATAACGGGCAAACTTTTATTAAATATTCAAGTAGAAACCATGGCTACTGCATGGCTATCATGCAAGTGGCTGTTGTGGCTTTCCTGGGGTGACGGAGACTCCGGGAAGAAGTGCGGTGAAGCCGCGGAACGAAACACCGGACGTTCTTCTCTCTCGAAGGGGGCTGATTAGAAGCAAGGGCAAAATGGTCATTTTCACTATGGGACCACCTAGTGAAAATGGTACCAACAGAAATATCTCGACGAGACGAAGAAGTGGGAGTTGGTTTCACCTCGATCGGAGTTACGGTCGCGGAGATACGAGGTGATGAAGGAGAGGGACTAATCTATAATAAAAGTTACTACAAACAAGTCCCTGGGAGGAAAAACTGAAAGCGCCTTCGGGCGAATACGTTTTCTGAACAGGTAAGCGTATTTTGAGCTGCAGTAGAGGGAAATACGCTTTCAGGCATGGAAAACGTACTTTGAGCCAAAGAAAGAAATAAATACGCTTTCAGGTTTTGAAAACGTATTTCAAGAAACTGTCTCCACTTACTCTGTTGGGCCCGTGTAACACCCCATGTATTAAGCTACAGTGATCACCTTTTTGATTATGCCAGGTCATCATGATTAACAGTGCCTAATCATCATTTGCATTCAGCTCCTAACTCAAGATTCAAATTAAAACTAAAGTGGAAAATAAAAGTTGTCCAACCCTGAAAACTAAAATGTGCATCATGTTGCAAATATTCCCAAAGCATTTATAAAAATGATTGCAACATTTAATGGAGTTGTAAAAGGACTCAAACATCAAGGAACAGCAGCAAAACAGCACTATTTAATCCTTTTTAACTTAAATAAAATCCAAATATAAAGATATGGACACCAAACCAATTTCTAGCAGTGACTAATGTTGCGCTGTAATTTATGGACCAGTTTATATATTTTATAAAATTCATTTGGGTGCCTAACTATTAGCAAAATAGAAAAGAAGTAAATAAATAAAAGAAAGAAAATAAAAACGGAACCCCCCCACCGGCCAACTGGGCCAAACGGCCCAGCCAGCCAGCCCACCAAGCCGGCCCACACCGCCCCTGGCCTATATGTGGCCTCCCCGGCCACTGCCCGAACCCTAACCTCCCCTGATCCCCCACTCCTCCTCCCACGATCCCCTTCCCCCCCTCGTAGGATCTGGCGCGGCGCCCCGATGCCGCCACCCGTCGCCGAGCCTCCTCACCACCGTCGCCCGTCGCCTCCCCATCCCCTCCCCGAGTCGCGTCCTCAAGCCTCGCCGCCCCGTGCAGCGACGTCGCCGTGAGCAACCCCCCTCCCCCCCGCCTTCCCCATCTCCCTCTGTCATCGAACGCGCGCTCGCGCACCACCATCTCCGACCGCCGTGTTCCGACCTCGCCCTTGCCCAGCGGTCGCCACGCACCGCGCGCTCACCGCCGCGCCGGCCGCGCTCGGTTCGCGCCCGTCACCGCCCGCGCGCACCCTGCAGACTGGCTGGCCGCATCGTCGCCCGCCTCGCTTTGCTTCCACCGCGGCCCGTGCCCGCCGCCGCCTCTCGCAGGCTGCTACTGCCGCGCTCCGTCCCTGTTGCCGAGCCTGCCCCCGCCTCTCGCTCCCCTCGCCGAGCCCCGCCTAGCCGCAGCCGCGCCCTGTCTCTCCCCGCTCCGTCTGCTGCTCGCCGCCCCATCGTCGCTCGGGCCTGCGCTCGCCGTCGCGGCCCTGTGCCCACTCGCGCCGCACGCGGGCGCCTGGCCTTGCCGCCGCTCGTCGCGCTCGGCGCCCTGCCTGCAGCGCTGGGGTTGGCTCTGTGCCACCGCCCTGTGGGGCCCAACCCCTGTTAAAACAAAAAAAAAATGAATTATATAAAAATAAATAAGTAAATATTAATTAATTAATTAACTAATCAACTAACTAATTAATTAAGTTAATTAACTCTGATTAAGTTAATCTAAATAATTAGTTAGTTTAATTAAACAGTAATTAAAATTAACTAAACCCTAATTAAACTAACCTGACACTGATAGGTGGGACCCACGCGTCAGTTTGACTAGGTCAACTCTACTATTGACTACTGACGTCATGATGACGTCAGCATAACACTGTTTTGGATAATCCTAATTTAAATGATTAAATAAATTCCAGAAATTGCTAAAATCTTTAGAAAATCATATAAAATAATCCGTAGCTCAGATCGAAAAACTTTGTACATGAAAGTTGCTCGGAATTTCGAGACGAATCCGAATACGCGGTCCGTTCCTCCGTCACACGTCCCTAGCATAGCGAACGTGCAACCGTTCCCCTCTTTTCGTCTGTCTGAAATGCCGGACACCGGGAATACTTTCCCGGACATTTTTCCCCTTCGCCGGGATTACCTAGCACTACGATAGAACACCGCTAGCTCTGCTTATTGACATGACATGCTCTTGTTTGCTTTGTATTTACTGTTTCTTCCCCCTCTTCTCTCTCGTTAGACCCCGACGTCATCCCCGAGACCGACGCAGCTCCGGAGACCGAAGACACCATTGACGACCTTGCCTTTGCCGCCGAGCAACCAGGCAAGCCCCCCCTTTGATCATCCCGATATCGCCCATTCTATTTTCTCATGCTTGCATTAGAATTGCTGCTGCTACTGCTTTACCTATTCTGATGCGTAGCCTGTTTATTGTAACCTGCTGTTGATAATTACCTGCATATCCTAAACTGCTTAGTTTAGGCTGGGTAGAGACCTATCAGTGACCCCCATTTTCCCCGACTGCCCCGCTGGATTATCCGAAGACCCGATCAACAGGATTGAAGACCAGGCCCCGACACCGCACATCACCCCCCCTTAGTTGTAACGACACTGCAGCGTTACTATAGAGTGCCGAGGGTGAAACCTCTTGTAGCACTTCTGATGTTAACTCTGTAGAGTAGCTATTTGGTCGTGGTCATCGAGGGTGATTCCTCCTTCACCACTTCCGGTAACGACGCTGTCGTGCAACACATCAAGTGTGAACCCATCGAGGGTGATTCCTCCGAGTTCACCTTGACGGATACATCGAGTGGGAATTCAACGAGGGTGATACCTCGGATTCCTCTGATGTTATGGACACACGGATACTTGGACTTTACACTGTTACTTGGATAGGCGGGTCGACCCTGAGGGGTACCCGCGTGTGATGTGAAGACGGGTTGCCTGGATGGTGCCCGAGTGATGAATACGAGGCGCGGCCGGGCATTCTTGGCCCTTGCCGCAAGTCCTCGAGACGGGGTGATGGGGTCACATCTTTCGTGAGTCTCTGCTCGTTACCGCAAGCCCTAGTCCACTAACGATTTGGATATTTGATCCGAGCAGGCCTCTGGCCTTATAGCACTAACCATCACGTGGGCATAGTATGGGCGTTCTGCATCGTAGCATCAGCCGAAAGCTCTGTCAGACCTCTAGTTCAGCCTTGCGGCCGGGACGGATCGGCGCCCTCCTGGTGCCTGGCTTCACCCTGCTCGCAACGACCCGGAGTGCACAGGGCGATGGCCCAAGACCCCTGAGCGCTTAGGATGTAGACCGGCGGGGACCTCTCTGCTGAGCTGTAGGTAGGGCTGCGGTGTATCGTTTGGCCGAGGCCGGGCATGACCCAGGAAAGTGTGTCTGGCTGGAGTTAATCGAGCGTGTTGGGTAAGTTGGTGCACCCCTGCAGGGAAGAACACATCTATCGATAGCCGGTCCTACGGTAAAGGACACTCGGAGTTGTATCCTGATTGATACAATTAGAACTGGATACTTGGATACTATGGCTCTGGGATTGCTTCTCGCAGGGAGTCGAGAAGGGATCTCAGGATGAGGTTGATGACTGTATGGCTCTGGGATTGCTTTCTCGCAGGGAGTCGAGAAAGGATCTCTGGGTGAGGTTGATATCATTACTGCTACCTTATATTGTACTGTCCTACTCTCTTCTATTGCTGCAAGACCGCTGAAGATGCTAGACTTCGATAGGACTAGGCCTTCTCTCTATTCTGGCATTTCTGCAGCCCAGTCCACATATACAGCCTCCCTTGGAAAATGTTGCATATGTAGTGTAGATCCTTGCTTGCTGAGTACTTCTGAGTACTCACGGTTGCTTTGTTTTCCTTTTCTCCCCATATCAGTTTGTCGTGACCAGAGGACGGAGCCCCCTGAGACAGATGCCCCGTCGATCGACTACTACTACCACCCCGAGGGTGGATACTACTACGAGCTTGCCGTCGACCAGGAGTAGGATCGGAGGGTCCCAGGCAGGAGGCCTGCGCCTTTCGATCGTAGTGTTTTTATTTTGCTCCGCCTTTCTAAAGGCCTTTCTGTTTCTCTTTTAATATCTGTACTCAGATATCTGATGCTTCCGCTGACGCTTGTATGCCATCGAGCTATGTATTCGAGCCCTCGAGGCCCTGGCTTGTAATATAAAGCTTGTATGACTTTATTTATGTTTTAGAGTTGTGTTGTGATATCTTCCCGTGAGTCCTTAGGCTTGATCGTGTGCATTTGCGTGTATGATTAGTGCACGGTTGAGCCGGGGGCGTCACAAGTTGGTATCAGAGCCGACTGCCTATAGGAATCCCCCTTCCAATTCCTTGGTCGAAGTTGAGTCTAGTACTTGAAAACTGTTTTACTAACTTGGCTGTGTGGCTTACGGGCCCACGTCGCCAACTGGGTGGTATTAGGATTTTTTATTCCTCGTCTTTACTCTGGGACTCTGACCTCTCTTCTATTCGGGTTAAATGAATTTTACTAACGCTGACACTTAGGATCTCGTAAATCTCGTCTACCCGGAGAACAGGATATCTGTGCTAAATTCCTTACCATTGATCTGATTAGTCTGATAATCATTTTCCTTTCCATTGTTTTGTTTAACCTTTCTCTCCGAGTTGTATTAAACTTCTCATTGTCTTTTGACAATCCTGAATTTCCTCTGTTTCAGATGGATTTCATTACTGGCCTTTCCCAGGTCACAGAAGGGTCACGATGCTATTCTTGTCATCGTCGACCAACTTTCTAAAGTTGCACACTTTCTGCCTGTCAAAGAGACGATCACTGCTAGTCAGTTAGCAAAGTTATATATCTCCAGAATTGTTTCACTCCACGGTATTCCGAAGGAGATTAGTTCGGACCGTGGCGGCCTTTTCACTTCCAAGTTCTGGGAAAGTTTCCAAGAAGCTATGGGAACTCATATTACCTGGAGTTCAGCTTATCATCCCCAATCCCAAGGCAAAGTCGAGCGAGTCAATTAAGTGCTTGAAGACATGCTGCGAGCTTGTGTCATATCGTTTGGTAAGAAGTGGGAAGAATCTCTCCCGTATGCCGAGTTCTCTTATAACAACAGCTATCAAGCCAGCTTGAAAATGGCCCCCTTCGAAGTTCTATATGGATGTAAGTGTCGAACCCCTCTGAATTGGTCAGAAATTGGGGAACGACCGCTCGTGGGTCCGGATATTATTCAACACACCGAAGAATAAGTCTGTATCATTCGAGAAAATCTCAAGGTGGCTCAGGACCGCCAGAAGAGCAACTATGATCGCAAACGATGGGGTTTGACTTATCAACCTGGTGATCAAGCTTATCTGCGAGTCACTCCTATGAAAGGCACTCACTGTTTCGGAATCAAGGGCAAGTTAGCTCCATGCTACATTGGTCCTTTCCACATTATTGCTAGACGTGGTCACGTGGCGTATAAATTGGAGTTGCCACCGCAGTTCTCTCATATCCACGACGTATTCCATGTGTCGCAACTTCGTAAATGCTTCAAGGAATGTCCGCACCGAGCAGTGGATCACGAGGTGCTCGAATTGCAAGATGACCTATCTTATAAGGAGCATCCGATCCGCATTCTCGATGAAGCTGAACATCGGACCCGTTAGAAGGTTACCAAGTTCCTCAAAGTGCAGTGGTCAAATAATACTGAAGATGACGCCACTTGGGAATGCGAGGATAATCTTCGTGCGGAATACCCCAAACTTTTTCCTTCTACCTCTTAATTCTCGGGACGAGAATTCTTGTTAGTGGAGGAGATTTGTAGCACCCCATGTATTAAGCTACAGTGATCACCTTTTTGATTATGCCAGGTCATCATGATTAACAGTGCCTAATCATCATTTGCATTCAGCTCCTAACTCAAGATTCAAATTAAAACTAATGTGGAAAATAAAAGTTGTCCAACCCTGAAAACTAAAATGTGCATGATGTTGCAAATATTCCCAAAGCATTTATAAAAATGATTGCAACATTTAATGGAGTTGGAAAAGGACTCAAACATCAAGGAATAGTAGCAAAACAGCACTATTTAATCCTTTTCAACTTAAATAAAATCCAAATATAAAGATATGGACACCAAACCAATTTCTAGCAGTGACTAATGTTGCACTGTAATTTATGGACCAGTTTATATATTTTATAAAATTCATTTGGGTGCCTAACTATTAGCAAAACAGAAAAGAAGTAAATAAATAAAAGAAAGAAAATAAAAACAGAAACCCCCCCCCACAGAAACCCCCCCCCCCCCCCCCCCCCCCCCCCCCCCGCGCCAACTGGGCCAAATGGCCCAGCCAGCCAGCCCACCAGGCCGGCCCACCCCGCCACCTGGCATATATGTGGCCTCCCCGGCAACCGAACGAACCCTAACCTCCCCCGATCCCCCACTCCTCCTCCCACGATCCCCTCCCCCCCCTCGTAGGATCTGGAGCGGCGCCCTGACGCCGCCACCCGTCGCCGAGCCTCCTCACCACCGTCGCCCGTCGCCTCCCCGTCCCCTCCCCGAGTCGCCTCCTCAAGCCTCGCCGCCCCGTGCATCGATGCCGCCGTGAGCAACCCCCCCCCCCCCCGCCTTTCCCATCTCCCTCTGTCGCCGAACGCGCGCTCGCGCACCACCGTCTCCGACCGCTGTGTTCCGGCCTCGCCCTTGCCCGGTGGTCGCCGCGCACCGCGCGCTCACCGCCGCGCCGGCCGCGCTCGGTTCGCGCCCGTCACCGCCCGCGCGCACCCTGCACACCGCCTGGCCGCACCGTCGCCCGCCTCGCTTTGCTTCCACCGCGGCCCGCACCGCCGGCCGCTCGTGGCCGCGCCCGCCGCCGCCTCTCGCAGGCTGCTACTGCCACGCTCCGTCCCTGTTGCTGAGCCCGCCCCCGCCTCTCGCTCCCCTCGCCGAGCCCCGCCCAGCCGCAACCGCGCCCTGTCTCTCCCCGCTCCGTCTGCTGCTCGCCGCCCCATCGTCGCTAGGGCCTGCGCTCGCCGTCGCGGCCCTGTGCCCGCTCGCGCCGCACGCGGGCGCGTGGCCTCGCCGCCGCTCGTCGCGCTCGGCGCCCTGCCTGCAGCGCTGGGGTTGGCTCTGTGCCACCGCCACGTGGGGCCCAACCCCTGTTAAAACAAAAAAGAAAAAAAATGAATTATATAAAAATAAATAAGTAAATATTAATTAATTGATTAACTAATTAACTAATTAATTAATTAAGTTAATTAACTCTGATTAAGTTAATCTAAATAATTAGTTAGTTTAATTAAACAGTAATTAAAATTAACTAAACCCTAATTAAACTAAACTGACACTGACAGGTGGGACCCACGCGTCAGTTTGACTAGGTCAACTCTACTGTTGACTGCTGACGTCATGATGACGTCACCATAACACTTCCAGAAATTTCTAAAATCTTTAGAAAATCATATAAAATAATCCGTAGCTCAGATCGAAAAACTTTGTACATGAAAGTTGCTCAGAATTTCGAGATGAATCCGAATACGCGGTCCGTTCCTCCGTCACACGTCCCTAGCATAGCGAACATGCAACCGTTCCCCTCTTTTTGTCTGTCCGAAATGCCGGACACCGGGAATACTTTCCCGGACATTTTTCCCCTTCGCCGGGATTACCTAGCACTACGATAGAACACCGCTAGCTCTGCTTATTGACATGACATGCTCTTGTTTGCTTTGTATTTACTGTTTCTTCCCCCTCTTCTCTCTCGTTAGACCCCGACGTCGTCCCCGAGACCGACGCAGCTCCGGCGACCGAAGACACCATTGACGACCTTGCCCTTTCCGCCGAGCAACCAAGCAAGCCCCCCCTTTGATCATCCCAATATCGCCCATTCTATTTTCTCATGCTTGCATTAGAATTGCTACTGCTACTGCTTTACCTATTCTGATGCATAGCCTGTTTATTGTAACCTGTTGTTGATAATTACCTGCATATCCTAAACTGCTTAGTTTAGGCTAGGTAGAGACCTATCAGTGACCCCCATTTTTCCCGACTGCCCCGCTGGATTATCCGAAGACCCGATCAACGGGATTGAAGACCAGGCCCCGACACCGCACATCACCCCCCCCCTTAGTTGTAACGACACTTCAGCGTTACTATAGAGTGCCGAGGGTGAAACCTCTTGTAGCACTTCTAATGTTAACTTTGTAGAGTAGCTATTTGGTCGTGGTCATCGAGGGTGATTCCTCCTTCACCACTTCCGGTAACGACGCTGTCGTGCAACACATCAAGTGTGAACCCATCGAGGGTGATTCCTCCGAGTTCACCTTGATGGATACATCGAGTGGGAATTCAATGAGGGTGATACCTCGGATTCCTTTGATGTTATGGACACACGGATACTTGGACTTTACACTGTTACTTGGATAGGCGGGTCGACCCTGAGGGGTACCCGCGTGTGATGTGAAGACGGGTTGCCTGGATGGTGCCCGAGTGATAAATACGAGGCGCGGCCGGGCATTCTTGGCCCTTGCCGCAAGTCCTCGAGACGGGGCGATGGGGTCACACCTTTCATGAGTCTCTGCTCATTACCGCAAGCCCTAGTTCACTAACGATTTGGATATTTGATCCGAGCAGGCCTATGGCCTTATAGCACTAACCATCACGTGGGCATAGTATGGGCATTCTGCATCGTAGCATCAGCCGAAAGCTCTGTCAGACGTCTAGTTCAGCCTTGCGGCCGGGATGGACCGGCGCCCTCCTGGTGCCTAGCTTCACCCAGCTCGCAACGACCCGGAGTGCACAGGACGATGGCCCAAGACCCCTGAGCGCTTAGGATGTAGACCGGCGGGGACCTCTCTGCTGAGCTGTAGGTAGGGCTGAGGTTTATCATTTGGCCGAGGCCGGGCATGACCCAGGAAAGTGTGTCCGGCCGGAGTTAATTGAGCGTGTTGGGTAAGTTGGTGCACCCCTGCAGGGAAGAACACATCTATCGATAGCCGGTCCTACGGTAAAGGACACTCGGAGTTGTATCCTGATTGATACAATTAGAACTGGATACTTGGATACTATGGCTCTGGGATTGCTTCTCGCAGGGAGTCGAGAAGGGATCTCAGGACGAGGTTGATGACTGTATGGCTCTGGGATTGCTTTCTCATAGGGAGTCGAGAAAGGATCTCTGGGTGAGGTTGATATCATTACTGCTACCTTATATTGTACTGTCCTACTCTCTTCTATTGCTGCAAGACCGCTGAAGATGCTAGTCTTCGATAGGACTAGGCCTTCTCTCTATTCTGGCATTTCTGCAGCCCAGTCCACATATACAGCCTCCCTTGGAAAATGTTGCATATGTAGTGTAGATACTTGCTTGCTGAGTACTTCTGAGTACTCACGGTTGCTTTGTTTTCCTTTTCTCCCCATATCAGTTTGTTGTGACCAGAGGACAGAGCCCCCTGAGACAGATGCCCCATCGATCGACTACTACTACTACTACCACCCCGAGGGTGGATACTACTATGAGCTTGCCGTCGACCAGGAGTAGGATCGGAGGGTCCCAGGCAGGAGGCCTGCGCCTTTCGATCGTAGTGTTTTTATTTTGCCCCGCCTTTCTAAAGGCCTTTCTGTTTCTCTTTTAATATCTGTACTCAGATATCTGATGCTTCCGCTGACGCTTGTATGCCATCGAGCTATGTATTCGAGCCCTCGAGGCCCTGGCTTGTAATATAAAGCTTGTATGACTTTATTTATGTTTTAGAGTTGTGTTGTGATATCTTCCCGTGAGTCCTCAGGCTTGATCGTGTGCATTTGCGTGTATGATTAGTGCACGCTTGAGCCGGGGGCGTCACAGCCCGGGCCTAGAGCCACTTACGGGTGGGACCCAGGGGCAGGGGAAGGGGGCCAGCGCTCGTCTTCTTCCTCTGCTCGGTCCCCCCCCCCCCCCCCCGAGCGAGACAGAGGTGAGGCGAGGCAGGACGATGGCCGGCGACAGGACGGGCTGCTCCGGCCACCGCGGGACAAGGCGAGGGCACCGGCGGCTTCGTGGGACGGTGCCATGCCCGTTCTGATGGAAAGGAGGCACCGGAGAGGAGCGGGAGAGACGGCGCCACGAGGGGAACAGAGAGGCGCCGGCGGCGGCCGACTAGGGGCACGACGACCTCGGGGCACTCCGGCGAGGGGAGAGGGGGTGGGCCGGCTCTCTGGGAGGAGGGGGACTCGGTGGAGGTGGTGGAATGGCGAGAGGAGGACTGTGATGGCCGGAAACGATGAAGGTCGGCGATGGCCGAGGCGAACTCCGGCGAGATGTGGTCGCTCCGGTGGACTAGAGAGGTGGGGGAGGGAGTGGGGAGGTGCGGAAGGACCCGGGGCAGCTTATATAGGCGCGGAGGAAGCCTCTAGAGCATCACGGGCGAGCTCGAGCAGTGCTCTAATGGAGGACAGGGGCTGGACGCGGCACGGGCATGGCGTTTGCGTCGCATTCATGGCGAACTGGGAGGGGGCCCGGGCACGGGACGATGCAGTGGCTCACGGGGGAGCTCCTGGACAAGGTTGGACGTCGAGACGACGAGGGAGCGGACGAGAACAGTGGCCGGAACGAGCCAGAGCTTGCCATTAGCGTGATCACCGCATGCACTGGTGCAAGCAGCGTGTTCTGGCCGGGCCGACCATGTCCAGTGGATGGACCTTGCTACCCTTAGTCCAAACGAAGAAATAATTCGGTCCAGGGGCAAAGAAGAGATTGGCAGGAGGTTCCAAAACATCTCAGCAGCAAAGTGTTTGTGCTGTGCTGTGGGGACACAAGCTTGGGAACGAAGGAATGGATTTTTCTGGTGATGATCACATACTAAGATGACTGAGATGACCAAGAATCAGCTTAAGAGGAAGGGTTTAGAGGGTACTTGCTGTAGAAAGTATCATAAGGGCCAGATTAAGAGATGATGAAGTAGCACTCACATAAGTGCTGGGAATGAGCTGAAAATTTTGCATGGCATAATGATTTGGAGAAATGAAGATGCTCAAAAAGTTTCATGCCATTTGGATGAACCAAACTAGCACTTGCTTCATAAAGCACCTCCCTGGATAGAAACTTGAAAAAATTGCACAGGGCAAATGGATCAATGAAATGGGCCAAAACTTGGTGGAGGGAGTTGATATGGATAGGAGAATGTCCTGGTAAATTTTCAGCTTAAATGAAGCAATATAAAATATGGTTGCTTCACAAACAGAAAATCTGACCAGAAACCAAGATTTGGAGCTGGGCTCACATAGATGAGTTACATGAGCTCAAATTTGGTGGAGAGTGATGATTTGATCACATGAAGGACCTTGCAAAATTTCAACTCATTTGGATATGCCTAGCTTGTACTTCCTTCACACAGGCTTCCCTTAGACAGGAAATTTGAAAAATTGCTCAGGAATATTTACTAGGAAAATTGAGTTGAATTTTGGCATGGGGCAATTATATGGACAGGAAAAGGTGTCCAAAAAGTTTGGGGTCAAACAAGCAAATATAAATGACACTTCCTTTTCAAAAAGCCACTTAGGGCAGAATCAGAAAAGGAATATTTGTGAATTATCTTTGATGATGCCAAGGAAGGATTTTGACATATTTGAGGAATATATGACCCAAACAATTTATGAGAATTATTTGGGAATTTTGGGAGTGACAGAAATATAGGTTGCTTCACAACCTAGGGTTAAAAAGAATTATTCCTTTAATAGAAAAGGAATATTCCCAAGAAAATGAATAGTGGAATTGGGTCAAGGATGAAAATGACATGATCTTGGGATGAGGATGAGGATGACAAGCCACTATAAAACATAGGAAGACATGATCTTCCCAAGTTTCAGAACCACATAACCACAGAAAAACAATTCAAAACAAGAAATCCAAGAAAATCATCAGAAAAAGAAAATGGCAAAATCCAGGGTGTTACACCTGGGTGTCTTCTGGTCCAAGAAAAATCATCGCGAAGATTTTATTCCGTTTGGACTCCGTTTGGTATTCCTTTTCCATGAAGCTAAAAAACAAGGAAAAACAGAAACTGGCACTGGGCTCTAGGTTAATAGGTTAGTCCCAAAAATAATATAAAATAGCATATTAGTGCATATAAAACATCCAAAACAGATAATATAATAGCATGGAACAATCAATAATTATAGATACATTGGAGACGTATCACGTACCTCCTCTTTTCTTATGATTCTGGAGTATTCCGGAAGGTTTCCTTTATGTGTTCTTCCGGTGTCATAGTTCGGATAATATTGCTTTCAACATTAATGGGCGTACTTGAGATATAATGTTTTATTCTTTGCCCATTGACAACTGATACGTCTCCAACGTATCTATAATTTATGAAGTATTCATGCTGCTATATTATCATTCTTGGATGTTTTACAATCATTTTATAGCAACTTTATACCATTTTTTGGGACTAAATTATTGACATAGTGCCTAGTGTCAGTTGCTGTTTTTTGCTTGTTTTTTACATCGCAGAAAATCAATACCAGACGGAATCCAAACGCAGCGAAACTTTTTGTGGATTTTTTATGGACCAGAAGATAGCCAATGGGACAGAGCAGCACCTAGGGGGTGCCCCGAGGGGGGCACAACCCACCAGGGCGCGCCTGGGCCCCCAAGCGCGCCCCGGTGGGTTGTGCCCACCTAGGTGGCCTCCCGCACCGCCTCTTCGCCCTATAAATTGCCAAATATTCCAAAAACCCTCGCGGAGACCCTAGATCAGAAGTTCCGCCGCCGCAAGCCTCTGTAGCCACGAAAAACCAATCTAGACCACGTTCCGGCACCCTGCTAGAGGGGGAATCATCACCGGTGGCCATCTTCATCATCCCGGCGGCCACCATGATGAGGAGGGAGTAGTCCACCCTCGGGGCTGAGGGTTTGTACCAGTAGCTATGTGTTTAATCTCTCTCTCTCTCTCGTGTTCTTGAGATGCACAATCTTGATGTATCGCGGGCTTTGTTAATATAGTCGGATCATATGGTGTTTTCCCCTCTCTATCTTGTTGTGAAGAATTGAGTTTTCCCTTTGAGATTTCATTTTATCGGATTGAATACTTTTATGGTTTTGAGAGCACCTGATATATGTCTTGCATACGAATACCCGTAGTGAAAATGGGGTATTATATTGATTCACTTGATATATGTTTTGGCACTCAACTCGCGGATTCCCGAGGTGACATTGGGGTAATCTATGCATAGGGGTTGATGCACGTTCTTGTCTTTGTTTCTCTGGTAGAAATCTTGGGGCACTCTTTGAGGTTCTTTGTGTTGGATTGAGCATTACGAATCTGAATTTGCTTTGGTGTTATTTTAGTATGAACTCTTGGACAGATCGATCGGAAAGAATAGCTTTGAGGTGGTTTCGTACCCTACAAACAATTTATTCTTATGTTCTCCGCTAGATAGGAACTTTGGAGTGATTCTTCATCGCACGTTGAGGGATGGTTATATGATCCAGTTATATTAGCATTGTTGAGAGATTGCACTAGCGAAAGTACGGACCCTAGGCCTTGTTTTCAAGCATTGCAATACCGTTTGTGCTCACTTTTGTCACTTGCTACCTTGCTGTTTTTATTTATTCAGATTATAAAAATATATTTCTACCATCCATATTACACTTTTATCACCATCTCTTCGCCGAACTAGTGCACCTATACAATTTGCCATTGTATTGGGTGTGTTGGGGACACAAGAGATTTCTTGTATTTGGTTGCAGGGTTGTTTGAGAGAGACCATCTTCATCCTACGCCTCCCACGGATTGATAAACCTTAGGTCATCCACTTGAGGGAAAATTGCTACTGTCCTACAAAACTCTGCGCTTGGAGGCCCAACACGAGTCTACAAGAATAAAGTTGCATAGTAGACATCAACAACCTTCGGGTTAGTACCCTCGGCATTATTTATTTTGATAGCTCGAGATCAATAAACCTCCTCGATAACATAGGGTCCTTCCCATTTGGAGAGGAGTTTTCCTGCAAAGAATCTGAAACGAGAGTTGTACAAAAAGAACATATTCTCCAACTTTAAACTCACACTTTTGGATTCTCTTATCATGCCATCTTTTAACTTTTACTTTAAACAACTTAGCATTTTCATAAGCTTGGGTTCTCCATTCATCTAGAGAGCTGATATCAAATAACCTCTTTTCTCCGGCAAGTTTGAAATCATAGTTGAGTTCTTTAATTGCCCAATATGCTTTATGTTCTAACTCAAGAGGTAAATGACAAGCTTTTCCATAAACCATTTTATAAGGAGACATACCCATAGGATTTTTATATGCTGTTCTGTAAGCCCAAAGTACATCATCTAATTTCTTAGACTAATTCTTCCTGGACCTATTGACAGTTTTTTGTAAAATTAATTTTATTTCTCTATTGCTAAGTTCAAATTGACCACTAGACTGAGGATGATAGGGTGATGCAATTCTATGGTTAACATCGTACTTAGCAAGCATTTTACGGAAAGCACCATGAATAAAATGTGAACCACCATTAGTCATTAAATATCTAGGGACTCCAAACCTTGGGAAAATAACTTCCTTAAGCATTTTAATAGAGGTGTTGTGATCAGCACTACTAGTTGGAATAGCTTCTACCCACTTAGTAACATAATCAACAGCAACCAAAATATGAGTATACCCATTAGAGGAAGGAAAAGGTCCCATGTAATCAAAACCCCAAACATCAAATGGTTCAACAGCAAGTGAATAATTCATAGGCATTTCTTGATGCTTACCGATATTACCAATTCTTTGACATTCATCACAAGATAAAACAAACTTACGGGCATCCTTGAAGAGAGTAGGCTAGTAAAAACCATATTGCAATACCTTGTTAGCAGTTCTGTCTCCCGCATGATGCCCTCCATAAGCTTCGGAGTGACATTTCCGTAGGATTGGTCCCTGTTCATGCTCAGGTACACAACGTCTAATAATACCATCTACTCCTTCTTTATAAAGATGTGGGTCATCCCAAAAGTAATGTCTTAAATCATAGAAGATTTTTTTCTTTTGTTGGTATGTGAAATTAGGTGGTATGTATTTAGCAACAATGTAATTAGCATAGTCAGCATACCAAGGAGTGTTATGAGAAACGTTTATTGCAGCTAGTTGTTCATCAGGGAAATTATCATTAATAGGTTGTGGGTCATCAAGGATATTCTCTAACCTAGACAAGTTATCAGCAACAGGGTTCTCAGCTCCCTTTCTATCAGTGATACGTAAGTCAAATTCTTGTAGCAAAAGAACCCACCTAATAAGTCTAGGTTTAGCATCTTTCTTTTCCATAAGATATTTTATAGCAGCATGATCAGTGTGAACAATCACTTTAGAATCAACAATGTAAGATCTAAATTTGTCACAAGCAAACACAACTGCTAAAAATTCTTTTTCGGTAGTAGCATAATTGCGTTGGGCACTGTCTAGAGTTTTACTAGCATAATGAATAACATTTAATTTCTTATCAACTCTTTGTCCTAGAACAGCACCAATAGCATAATCACTAGCATCACACATAATTTCAAAAGGCAAGTTCCAATCAGGTGGTTGAACAATAGGTGCAGAAATTAAGGTTTTCTTAAGTGTTTCAAAGGCTTCTACACAATCATCATCAAAAACAAATGGAACATCCTTTTGCAAAATATTTGTAAGAGGCCTAGAAATTTTAGAGAAGTCTTTAATAAATCTCCTATAGAAACCAGCATGACCGAGGAAACTATGAATACCTTTGTTATCTCTAGGACATGGCATTTTCTCAATTGCATCAAATTTAGCTTTATCCACCTCAATACCTCGTTCAGAAATTTTATGTCCCAAGACAATACCTTCATTAACCATAAAGTGGCACTTCTCCCAATTCAAGACAAGATTAGTTTGCTCGCATCTCTGCAAAACTCGATCAAGGTTGCTTAAGAATCATCAAAAGAAGTTCCGTAAATGGAAAAATCATCCATGAAAAGCTCAACAATCTTTTCACAAAAATCAGAGAATATAGCAGTCATACATCTTTGAAAGGTAGCAGGTGCATTACATAAAAAAAGGCATACGTCTATATGCATAAGTTCCAAAAGGACAAGTAAAGGTGGTTTTCTCTCGATCAGGTTGTGAAACAGGTATTTGAGAAAAACTAGAATATCCATCGAGAAAACAAAAGTGTGTGTGCTTAGATAATCTTTCTAGCATTTGATCAATAAAAGGCAAAGGGTAATGATATTTTCTAGTTGCTTTATTTAATTTTATAAAATCAATTACCATTTTGTAGCCAGTTACAATTCTTTGGGGGATAAGTTCATTTTTATCATTAGGAACAACAGTAATACCTCCCTTCTTAGGGACAAAATGAACGGGACTTACCCATCTACTATCAGCTATAGGATAGATTATACCTGCTTCCAGAAGCTTCAATATTTTAGTTCTTACCACTTCTTTCATTTTAGGATTTAAACGTCGTTGGTGACCAACAACGGGTTTGGTATCAGGTTCCATATTAATTTTATGCTGACAGAGAGTGGGACTAATTCCCTTTAAATCATCAAGAGTATATCCAATAGCAACTCGGTGCTTCTTCAGAACCTTCAATAATCTTTCTTCTTCATGTTCTGAAAGGTTAGCACTAATAATAACATGATATATCTTTCTCTCATCAAGATAAGCATATTTCAAGGTGTCTGGCAATTGTTTTAATTCAAACACAGGATCACCTTTAGGTGGAGGAGGACCTCCTAGAGTTTCAATAGGCAAATTGTGTTTAAGCAGAGGTCGTTGTTCAAAGAAAATTTTATCTATTTCATTTCTTTCATGCAGATGCATATCATTTTCATGGTCTAGCAAATATTGTTCTAGTGGATCTGTAGGAGGTATGGCAATAGAGGCAAGACCAATTATTTCATCCTTACTAGACAATTCTTTCTTATGATGTTTTCTACTAAACTTAGAAAAATTAAACTCATGAGACTCATCACCAAAACTAACACCGACAGTTTGTTTCTCACAATCTATTTTAGCATTAACGGTGTTCAAGAAAGGTCTACCAAAGATAATGGGACAAAAGTCATCTTGTGGGGAACCAAGAACAAGAAAATTAGTAGGGTATTTTATTTTCCCACACAAGACTTCAACATCTCTAACAATCCCAAGTGGTGTGATGGTGTCTTCTATTTCAGCGGGTGCTATATCATTCATAATTTCTTGATACAAGGTAAAAGGAATAGCACTCACGCTAGCACCTATGTCACATAAACCATGATAATAGTGGTCTCCTATTTTAACTGAGACAACAAGCATGCCAACAACAGGCCTATGTTTATCTTTTTCATCGGGTTTGGCAACTCTAGCAGCTTCATCACAAAAGTAAATAACATGCCCATCTATATTTTCAACCAGGAGATCCTTAACCATAGCAACACTAGGTTCTACTTTAATTTGTTTAGCAGGTTTGGATGCTCTAATATAGCTTTTGTTGACCATAGTTGAAACTTTAGTATGTTCCTTTATCCTAATAGGGAAAGGTGGTTTTTCAATATAAGTAGTAGGAACAACTGGATCAATATTATAAATAATAGTTTCATCTTTAGCTAGTACCAGTTCTTTAATTTATTCTTTAATAGGTGGGTGATATTTAAACCACTTCTCCTTAGGGAGATCAACATGAGTAGAAAATGATTCACAAAAGGAGGCTACTATCTCAGAGTCAAGTCCATATTTACTGCTAAACTTTTGAAAAGCATCGGTATTCATAAAAGATTTAACACAATCATACTTGAGCTTAATACCTGACTCTTTACCTTCGTCGAGTTCCCAATCTTCAGAGTTGCGTTTAATTCTTTCTAAAAGATCCCACCTGAATTCAATAGTCTTCTTCATAAAGGAACCAGTAGAAGAAGTATCAAGCATGGATTGATCATCACGAGAAAGCCGACCATAAAAATTCTCAATAATAATTTCTCTTGAGAGCTCATGATTGGGGCATGAATATAACATTGACTTAAGCCTCCCCCAAGCTAGAGCGATACTTTCTCCATCACGAGGCCAAAAATTATATATATAATTCCGATCACGATGAACTAGATGCATAGGATAATTTTTTTGGTGAAATTCCAATTTCAATCGATTCCAATTCCAGGATCCAATATCATCGCATAGCCTATACCATGCCAATGCTTTTCCCTTCAAATATAAAGGGAAAACCTTCTTCTTAGCTTCATCTCCGGGTAAACCTGCAAGCATAAATAATCCACAAATTTCATCCACATATATCAAGTGCATATCGGGATGTTCGGTTCCATCTCCTGCATAAGGATTAGCTAGCAGTTGTTCTATCATACCCGAAGGAATTTCATAACCAATATTTTCAGTAGGTGTAGTAGGTTGAGGGGTAATTAATTGTGGTCCCGGTCGAGGTGAAGATACCCCGAACAAACCCCTCAAAGGATTGTTCTCCATAGTAACAAGTGACAATAAATTTCAGCACGTAGTAATGATTTTTCCTTACCGATTTCCACTTACCAAGAGCGCTTCACTCCCCGGCAATGGCGCCAGAAAAGAGCCTTGATGACCCACAAGTATAGGGGATCAATCATAGTCCTTTAAATAAGTAAGAGTGTCGAACCCAATAAGGAGCAGAAGGAAATGACAAGTAGTTTTCAGTAAGGTATTCTCTGCAAGCACTGAAATTATAAGTAACGAGTAGTTTGATAGCAAGGTAATTTGTAACAAGCAAGCAACGATAATGGTAACAAAAGTGAAGCAAGGTAGCCCAATCCTTTTGAGGTAAAGGACAGGCCAAAACGGTCTCTTATGATAAGCAAAGCGTTCTTGAGGGTACACGGGAATTTCATCTAGTCACTTTCATCATGTTGGTTTGATTTGTGTTCGCTACTTTGATAATTTGATATGTGGGTGTACCGGTGCTTAGGTGCTGTTCTTACTTGAATAAGCCTCCTACTTATGATTAACCCCCTCGCAAGCATCCGCAACTACGAGAAAAATATTAAGAATAAATCTAACCATAGCATTAAACTTTTGGATCCAAATCGGTCCCTTATGGAATAGCGCATAAACTAGGGTTTAAGCTTCTGTCACTCTCACAACCCATCATCTAATAACTACTCCACAATGCATTCCCTTAGGCCCAAATATGGTGAAGTGTCATGTAGTCGACGTTCACATGACACCACTAAGGGAATCACAACATACATACCATCAAAATATCAAACACATATCAAGTTCACATGATTACTTGCAACAAGATTTCTCCCGTGACCTCAAGAACAAAAGTAACTACTCACAAATGATAATCATGCTCAAGATCATAGGGGTATTAAATAGCATAATGGATCTGAACATATAATCTTCCACCAAATAAACCATATAGTAATGAACTACAAGATGTAATCAACACTACTAGTCACCCACAAGCAACAATCTAAGGTTTCGGTACAAAGATTGAACACAAGAGATGAACTAGGGTTTGAGAGGAGATGGTGTTGTTGAAGATGTTGATGGAGATTGCTCTCCCCAAGATGGGAGAGTTGTTGGTGATGATGATGACGATGATTTCCCCCTCCTGGAGGGAAGTTCCCCCTGCAGAATCGCTCCGCCGGAGGGCAAAAGTGCTCCTGCCCAAGTTCCGCCTCGAGACGGCGGCCCTTCATCCCGAAAGTCCTCTCCTTTATTTTTTCTAGGTCAAAATGACTTATATACCAGAAGAGGGGCACCGGAGGTGGGCCGAGGAGGGCACCACCCACCAGGGCGCGCCTGGGCTCCCAGGCGTGCCCAGGTGGGTTGTGCCCACCTGGTGGGCTCCCTCTGGTACTTATTTGCTCCAATAATTCTTGTATATTCCATAAAAATTCTCCGTGAAGTTTCAGCTCATTTGGAGTTGTGCAGAATAGGTAGACGTAGCTTTTTCAGGTCCAGAATTCCAGCTGCCGGTATTCTCCCTCTTAGTGTGAACCTTGCATATTATGAGAGAAAAGGCATTAGAATTACTCCTAAAAGCATTATTATATCTAAAAACAATATAAATAACAGTAGGTAAACATGATGCAAAATGGACATACAGCTCGTTGCTTTCTAGCAACAATACATCACGCACTCTGCGTAATCTTTTTGTCCTCCGTGGTTCCGGTGCCGCTTCCACTACGGGTTCCCTGACTGACTCCGGTATGATCTCATCACCAGCTGAGCCGTCCCTGAGTGGTCCTCGAATTTCTTCTAGTCAGACCATCCTCCCACTGGCCTCCCGACTGAGAAACTCTTTCTCAAGGAAAAGCCCGTTCCGAGCAACAAACACTTTGTTCTCTTCCCGGTTGTAGAAGCTATATCCCAAGGTTTCCCTCGGATATCCCACAAATATGCATTTATCTGACTTGGGAGTAAGCTTGTTTGACATAAGTCGCTTGACAAATGCTTCACAACCCCAAATCTTTAGAAAAGACATGCTGGGACTCTTCCCGGTCCACATCTCATGCGGTGTCTTATCTACGGATTTTGATGGTACCCTGTTAAGTGTGAAATCTGCAGTTTCTAGAGCGTATCCCCAGAATGACAAGGGTAAATCCAATTTGCTCATCATGGATCGAACCATGTCTAACAAGGTACGATTCCTCCGTTCCGACACGCCGTTTCTCTAGGGCGTACCCGGAGGTGTGAGCTGAGGTACTATACCTCGCCTTTTCAGATGATCATCAAATTCCTGGCTCACGTACTCACCTCCATGATCAGATCGTAGAAGCTTTATAGTCTTGCCGAGATGATTCTCAACCTCGTTTTGAAACTCTTTGAACTTTTCAAAAGTTTCTGACTTGTTTCTCATCAAATAGATATATCCATATCTACTCAAGTTGTCGGTAAAAGTCACGAAGTACTGATAGCCACCTCTAGCAGTTGTGCTCATTGGACCACACACATCACTGTGTATAAGCTCCAACAGCTCGGATGCCCTCTCGCAACTCTTTGCAAAAAGAGACTTAGTCATCTTGCCGAGCAAGCATGATTCGCATGTCTCGAACGACCCGAAGTCGGACGATGTTAGGAGCCCATCATCATGGAGCTTCTTCATGCATTTCAAACTAATGTGTCCAAGCCAGCAATGCCAGAAGTATGTCGGATTTATCTCATTAGGCTTATGCCTCTTGACATTCACGTTATAGACCGATTCCGTTTCTAGATTCAATATAAAAAGCCCATCAACAATGGGTGCATAGCTGTGGAACATACCATTCAAATAAAACAAACAACCATTGTCCTTTAAATTGAATTCATAACCCTGAATCATCAAGCATGAGGCAGAAATAATGTTTCAACTAAGTGCAGGAATGTAATAACAATTATTCAATTCCAAAATAAATCCAGAAGGAAGCTGGAGCTGCATCGTGCCGACTCCAACGCAGCAACTCTTGCTTTGTTGCCGACCCTGATGTCAATCTCCCCTTGTGCCACATGCCTAGTTCTTACTAGCCCTTGCATCGAGTTGCAAATATGAACAACCGATCCGGTATCAAATACCCAAGAGCTACTAGGTATGTCAGCAAGGTAAATGTCTATAACATATGCAACAAGTGTACCTTTGCCTGAAGAAGCATTTCCGGCCTTCTTGCCATGCTATGCAAGCCACTTGCTACAATTCCTCTTCCAATGACCGGTCTCCTCACAATGATAGCAAATGGTCTTCGAGTGCGGTCCTGACTTCGGTGCAGCGGCAGAGGTTACCATCTCCATGCCCTTTGCCTTAGCCTTTTTCTTGGACCAACTCTTCTTGAACTTAGCCGATTTCTGCACCATCAACACTTGATGCGTGCCTTTCTTAATATCCTGCTCTGCCACTTTGAGCATCCCATGCAATTCAGTGAGCTTCTTATCCATGCCATGCATATGATAGTTCGAGATGAACGTCCCATAGCTGGGCAGAAGAGAACCCAGAACTGCATCAGTAGCCAGCTCATCCAAGAGCGGGAAGCCCAACCGATCCAAAGCTTGCACATATCCGATCATCTTGATCACATGTGGGCTCAGTGGATCACCTTCCTTCAGCTTGCAATCCATCAAGGATCGCCAGATGTTGAACCTTTCGGTCCTAGCCTGTGTCTGAAACATGCTCTTGAGACTCTCGATCATATCGTAAGCCTCAACATTTTCGAAATGCTGTTGCAAATCGGGCTCCATACAAGCCAGCATCAGGCACCTGATCTTTGTTGATTCATCAATGAGTTTCTGGTAGGCATTCTTGGTTGTGGCATTAGCATTATCGGCAGGTTCCTCTAGAATTAGATCCTCTAGAACATGTTCATTTTTATCATGCTTGAGAACAATTCTCAAATTTCTATACCAGGTGGTAAAGTTTGTTCCATTCAGTTTATCCTTTTCCAGAATTGATTTCAATGCAAAGTTGGGTTGAGCAGGTGGTGCCATTGATCTACAACAGAAAAATATGCAATCACTAAGCAATGTGTTTATGTAGAGTAATTCAAGCCTTAAACAGAAATACTCCCACTGAAGTTAGCATCCCTCCACAAACTCTCAGTGATTCAGGATCCGACTAGCACATGCGACTAGTGAGCTTTAGCATCACTGCTAGCCAACATGACTATCTGGTAAGCAACTCTTTGCTAATCGTATCTCTATAGGACTCCTGTCGGTCGGGTAGGTATCTCATACCCCGGCTCCCAACCTTCTTTGCCACAAGGCCCAAAACCGTTTTGATAGCCTTGTTAAGTTAACCAGATGCAGTGCATGTCCGTGTCCGACACGAACCCTTCCGTTCAAGGACACCTAGAAGCACCCCAATTCTATGAGCCCACTAGTAGATGTACTTGACGTGCGAAGGTGCAACATCAGGGATGGCAATTCGCTTGATATTAACGAGGGATCTTTCTACCATTTCAACATGCATAGAAATAAAGAAGCATAACAATCACAAATAAATATATATTGTGAAATAGTATGGCTCCTTCCTGGATGTTCTTCCAGGTCGGCTCCAACTCCGATGACCATCTAGGAACTCCGTCTTGTTAGTCACGCCGGGACGCCAAGCCACCAACCTGATCTCTATTATCCAACTACTACAACTAGTAATGAATTTTACATAGTCACAAGTCGACACACAGGTCATTATACATTATAATGACATCACTTTGGCTCCTGCCGGCTGACAAACATGACACGCAGGCCATGTATAATTTACACACATGCATCACATACACATGAGTAGGGGTGGGCGTTTGGTTCCCCTGAACCGTTCAGTTCGGTGCTTCGGTGTTTTTGATTTTCGGTTCTAAGGAAATATGGACCGATCGGTCTATGCTAATTAACATAACCGAGAATTTGGTCCCTGGATCGTTCGGTTCGGTCCTCGGGTCTGCACCGAAAAGACCTGCTACTGGAAAGATGGGGCACTGGGCTAGGCTAGGATGGTCGGATAGAATATATTATATATAGCTGCTAATGCTAGATGAACTGGCATAGCAAACAAACGTGAGAGATAGGCACAGAGCGCACAACTTCCTCTCACAAAAAAAACTTCAAGCAGCCACAAACTACACCAACAGATAACATTCAGGCTTACAAATGATCAGCTACAAATTTTCACAGCAGGCGATTAGCTGCATATTATGTACAGAAAATATTGCCAGCATATAACCTGTACCACACCGCTCTCTAACAGAGAAGAATGACAGTAAACATAGCAGATTCGACTCAAAAATAGTATCCAACAAAACCTGTAGTTTAGCACACATGACACATTGATAAGTCTGACTAAACACTTAAGTTGATAAAAAGAAGCAGGCAATCAGCAAAAAGCTTTTCGAACAGGATAAGTAGAACCTCGCCGCGGCCATCTGCTAATCTCCATCATCTAAACTTCGAGCTTGCTTGCTTGTTCTTCAACCTTCATCAATGGTTGACTTGCAGCACATCTTGCTTATCATCACCTATATTCTTATGAGGACTACATTTGCAATTGTGAAAGTGCTTGCGCAAAGCAGATGTACCATTGAAGATCGGATGAGCGGCGATGTTAGTCTTGCAGTAGTGGCATTTTGCCTTCTGCACAACACCATCAACCATGATCTTCTCAAAATGATTCCAGATCTCTGCTCATGCAGCCATCAGCTTTTGAGCCTCCTTGTTTTCACTCTGGTCTATGTGCACACGAGCCTCCTCTGCCTTAGAAGACATCTACAACATAGAGCAACCCTTGATTCACACAAGAATAGTGCACCTGAAAACAAGGATCAAATCACGAACTTGGATCTGGATGGAATCAAGAATATGACAAAATAAAAATCAACTATTGTACTTACTTTAATTTGCAGGCAAGCCGCAGTATTCAACGTGGAATTCGTCCAGCCACTTGTTGCGGCTTGCAGCAGCCAATTTTCTTCTTCTTGTGCGAAAATTAACCTGCCGCTGCTGCCGGTGTGGTGGATAGAGGACAGGGATCTGGGCGGACGGGTGGCACGGCGACGCATCGGACCTCATATAGGATGCTCGGGAGACAAAAAATCAATCGGCCATGAAAGGTACAGATTACGGACGCGAGACTTGCGGTCTTGGGGAGGGAAAGGGTCGATCTCTACCGCGATTTTGGGAGGAGGCGATTTTGGATGAGCGACGTTTTGGGAAGAGGGCAGGAGGAGGCGTTAGTTACCTAGTTCTATGGGTGCGACCGTGCGGGGCTGCGGTTGTGCGGCAGCTGGCAGGATAGGAATTAGGTGTAGGGCGTCGGTGCTTCGGTCAGTTCGGTGGACCGAGGGTACAGACCGAATTCACCGAACTTAATTCGGTTTTTTAGAATTGCTAACCGAGCTTTGTACCGAAGGTTTCGGTTTCGGTCACTTCGGCTTCGGTCCAGGTTAAATCGGTTCGATAAATCGGTTTTCGGGTTATATGCCCACCCCTACACATGAGCCATACTATTCACATCAAACCCTGCAAAATAAAGTTATGCATACAATCGCATTCTACCGGTTTGAGTGATCGTGTATGAAATACAAGGCGCTACGCACACGGCGGTCCCATCTGTACTCCGATCACGCCGAATTTTCTGATCTGACCGATCTTATCGATCATCGCGAATCCGATTCGAATTTACGTTTCACTGTTAACCCCGATGGCGGATACCAACCGGTAGGGGTAGGTTGTGTTGCAACCTCATCGATCCCGATCATCAGAAAACATAGCCACATCATTCCCCGTGTGTAGTTGATCTCATCAACCGTGCACATAGCCGATTTCATTAACGACAACAGATCTCATCTGCCGCCTCCACATATCTAATATGCATACGATCTGAATCTAAATCCTATAGCAGAGGCTCTGATACCACTGTTGGGTTCTACGGTAGGGTGCGTCGACTGCAAATTAAATTTTCCTACGCGCAGAACAACCAAGAACATGCTACGGGAGATGGATCACAGATTGTTACCACTAGACGTGCAGTGCTGTGCAGCGGAAGAAGAGTTGGGGCAGCGTGTCCGCGTGGATCGTCTCCTCCTCGTCCGATCTCCCTTGAACAGCCGGTCGTCCGATCCCACGTACAAGTTCGTCGGAGTGGCGCAGGTGCACCGCCTCTAACGATATCCGCGTGTGCAGGAGGAACACTGTGCGGTGGACTGCTAGGTCCGATCACACAGTCGGCGGCGAGTGGAGGTGGCTATTCGCAACACATGCAAACCCTAGTGACAGTGTTGAAGCGATCAACCGCATGAGTGTGCCACACCCCCACTTTATATAGGCATCCGTCGCGGGCTCAACACTTGGGCCTCGCACGGACCCTAAAGCCCAAAATCTGTTCGGCCTGGATCCGAGTCCGAGTAGGATCACATCTAACTCGTGGAGTCCGATCCGGCCTCACAGGTTCCTTCCCTTAAGCGCGCGACCCCTTAGGTTCTCGTTCACTTGGTCGCGAGTCAGATCACATCCAACTCAGCTAGTCGGCAGCGGCCTCTAGCAATGCATGCCGACTCCAAGTGTCTGATGAAGCTGGTTAGGTGAACCTGTACAACATGTCACACTTCTGTTCCCTTTGCCACACGATATATGTTGTCCGGCTCAAGGCAAGTCTGTCATCCTTGTGCTAGCCCGACCTCTTTCTTGTTCCAGTGATGCCGACCACAAACCGGATTATCTCATAATCCTTGTCGCATGGCCATGCTTATCCTGGTCCGGTCACACGAGGGGCCTAGAGTATATCTCTCCTGATCGGAGGGGCAAATCCCATCTTGCTCGACCATGTCTCGCAGCATGGGTCTGGACAAGCCCAAAACCTACCTTTGTAACTACCCAGTCACGGAGTAGTGTTTGGTCAGCCCAAAGAGGTCTGTCACCATCCCGAGTACATGCGCCAGCTCAGGTCTTAGGACATAGAACGTATGTTGTACTAGAGACTCACAGATGACATATCGCTGCGTCTCATGGTTGGGTCTGTCCGACTCGGACCTTATCTCAACTCGGATCCGACTATGTCGGATCCGACCAGACCCTTCCGAGTCCATATTATCCGGTTAGCATCCAATGCTCCATGGCTAGTGAGACCAAGCCATCGACCGTGTCATATACTAGTCTAGTCGGCTGCGCGTCCACACAGCCCTTTCGACTAGGGACCCTTTAGGATAGTCATCATACAATGCATAGTCCCACAAACAAGTCACGTACTTGCTGATACACATCATTGATAATGTCCAAGGACTATTCTTTATTCATAAACACATAGGAAATATCATCATACATGATTGCATCTAGGGCATATCTCCAACAGCATGCAAGATATGGTATGCATGCGCCCCTCTTCGTTTCCATTCCCATTATGCTTCCATGTCCATTTTCCCATATGCCTGCATGCTATTCATTTGTAGGCATTCCAAGCTTTGGAGGCATTCAAGGTCCAACATGATGGCAAGTGCTTCCACCTCTCCCATTGTTGGATGGTCATCAACGGGGAGGAGAAGTTCAAGGTGCAATATGCCGCCCTCATGGCGTGTGGGGGGAAGGCAAGCGTGGAGGAGCTTGGGAAGGGCGAAAAGCCACAACCGCGGGGGAAGACCAACTCCAAGAAGGAGGACAGACGTGATGCGGTGATACGTCTCCAACGTATCTATAATTTTTTATTGTTCCATGCTATTATATTATCTGTTTGGGATGTTTTATGTGAATTATATGCTATTTTATATTATTTTTGGGACTAACCTATTAACCTAGAGCCCAGTGCCAGTTTCTGTTTTTTCCTTGTTTTTGAGTTTTACAGAAAAGGAATATCAAACGGAGTCCAAACGGAATAAAACTTTCGCGATGATTTTTCTTGGACCAGAAGACATCCAAGGAGCTTGGAGAAGGGGCCAGAAGGTTCCCGAGGAGGCCACAAGCCTGCTAGGCGCGCCCCAGGGGGGCGCCCTGAGGGCTTGTGGGCCCCTAGGGAGTCCTCCAACCCTAATTCTTGCACTATAAATTCCCAAATATTCCCAAACCATTAGAGGCATCCACCAAAATACTTTTCCGCCGCCGTAACCTTCTGTTCCCGTGAGATCCCATCTTGGGGCCTTTTCCGGTGATCTACCGGAGGGGGATTCGATCATGGAGGGCTTCTACATCAACCCTATTGCCCTTCCAATGATGTGTGACTAGTTTACCACAGACCTACGGGTCCATAGCTAGTAGCTAGATGGCTTCTTCTCTCTCTTTGATCTTCAATACAATGTTCTCCTCGATGTTCTTGGAGATCTATTAGATGTAATACTTTTTTGCGGTGTGTTTGTTCAGATACGATGAATTGTGGATTTATGATCAGATTATCTATGAATATTATTTGAGTCTTCTCTGAACTCTTTAATGCATGATTAAGATATCTTTATATTTCTCTTCTAACTATCGATTTGGTTTGGCCAACTAGATTGGTTTTTCTTGCAATGGGAGAGGTGCTTAGTTTTGGGTTCAATCTTGCGATGTCCTCACCCAGTGACATAGTAGGGGTAGTGAGGCACGTATTGTATTGTTGACATCAAGGATAAAAAGATGGGGTTTACATCATATTGCTTGAGTTTATCCGTCTACATCATGTCATCTTGCTTAAGGTGTTACTCTGTTCTTATGAGCTTAATACTCTAGATGCATGCTGGATAGCGGTCGATGTGTGGAGTAATAGTAGTAGATGTAGGTAGGTGTCGGTCTACTTGTCATGGACGTGATGCCTATATTCATGATCATTGCCTTAGATATCGTCATAACTTTGTGCTTTTGTATCAATTGCTCAACAGTAATTTGTTTACCCAATATCTGTGCTTTCTTCAAGAGAGAAGCCTCTAGTGAAACCTATGGCCCCGGGGTCTATTTTCCATCATATATTTTCAGATCTATAAACCAAAAAACCCAAAAATACCTTGCTGCAATTTATTTGCTTTTACTTTGTTATACGTTTTAGTAATCTTTTATATCTATCTCTATCAGATCTCATCCTTGCAAGTGACCGTGAAGGGATTGACAACCCCTTTATCGCGTTGGGTGCAAGTGTTTGATTGTTTGTGCAGGTGCATAGATTGGAGACTTGCTTGTACCTACTACTGGATTGATACCTTGGTTCTCAAACTGAGGGAAATACTTATCTCTACTTTGCTACATCACCCTTTCCTCTTCATGGGAAAAACCAACGCAAGCTCAAGAAGCAGCAGGAAGAATTTCTGGCGCTGTTGCCGGGGAGGTTCTACATCAAGCCAACCAAGTACCCATCATAAACTCACATCTCTTGCATTACATTATTTGCCATTTGCCTCTCGTTTTCCTCTCCCCCACTTCTAAAACATTTTCAGAAAAACACAAACATGTTTGCCTTTTTGTTCGCCCTTCTTTCGTTCATGTTTTTGTTTGCTTTTTGGTTGCTCGTGTGCTAGTTTGCTTGCTTGCTTCTATGGCTCAACGCAAGAGCCTTGATCCGTACTATAAAAAGTTGGAGGAGATTGAAAACAATACAAAAGGCTTTATGTCCTTGCAATTTGGGCTTAATAGTTTCTTTAGGAATGAACTTAAAGAACAAAAAACTATGATGGAATATATCAATAAAGAGCTTGATGATGTTACTAAGGAAATATATGGTCTTAAATCTCAATTTTCTCATATTGAAAATTTAGTAGGTCAAATTTCCAACAAACAATCCATGTTAATAAATAATATGGCCGCTAAACCAGAATCTTATGATAATAATGATGAAGATCTTAAAGTGATTGGTGTGACTCCTATTGAATCTTTGTTTGATAATATAAATCTTGATAAAGATGGGACTGGAGATGAGTCAACTTTAGCTAGAAGGCGTCCCGATAATTTGGAGTTTAAAGATCTCAATGATAAAATTGATAAAAGTGGGATTGGAGAGGTCAAAACTTTTTTTTGAACATAGTACAGACGCAAGCGCTCATCTACACACGCATACACTCATCCCTATGAACGCACACACGCACACCCTACCCCTATGAGCACCTCCGAAAGACTGAGCCGGCGTATCATCTTGAAATTTATGAAGTCACCGTAGGCACTTCGTCGTTGACGGGAACGTCTCCTCCCACTAAATGCGCATCGCCAGAAATCCTGAAATAAATCCAGGAATAAATGTGAGCACCAGTATTTGAACTCTGGTGGGCTGGGGATACCACAGTCCCTCTAACCATCCAACAGTCCCTAGTAGCAATGAACACACTCTTTTGGATTTCAAGGAATTTAATTATGATAATTGTTCTTTGATAGATTGTATTTCCTTGTTGCAATCCATGTTGAATTCACCTCATGCTTATAATCAAAACAAAGCTTTTACTAAACATATCGTTGATGCTATGATGAAATCGTTTGAAGAAAAACTTGAGTTGGAAGTTTCTATCCCTAGAAAGCTTTATGATGAGTGGGAACCTACTATTAAGAACAAAATTAAAGATTATGAGTGCTTTGCTTTGTGTGATTTGGGTGCTAGCGTTTCCACGATTCCAAAAACTTTATGTGATGTGTTAGGTTTCCGTGAATTTGATGATTGTTCTTTGAACTTGCATCTAGCGGATTCCACTATTAAAAAACCTATGGGAAGGATTAATGATGTTCTTATTGTTGCAAATAGGAATTATGTGCCCATAGATTTTATTGTGGTTGATATAAATTGCAATCCTACATGTCCTATTATTCTTGGTAGACCTTTCCTTAGAACGATTGGTGCAATTATTGATATGAAAGAAGGAAACATTAGATTTCAATTTCCATTAAGTAAGGGCATGGACCACTTTCCAAGAAAGAAAATTAAGTTTGTATATGAATCTATTATGAGGACTACTTATGGGTTGCATACCATAGATGACAATACCTAGATCTATGTTTTATACCAAGTTAGGGGCGTTAAACAATAGCGCTTGTTGGGAGGCAACCCAATTTTATTTTCATGTTTTTTGTTTTTGGTTCTGTTTTTCAATAAATACACATTATTACCTCTGTAGTAATTGTGTTTTGGTATTTTAATTAGTGTTTGAGCCAAGTAAGGCCTTTGGGATGGCTTACGGTGATAGTTGATTTGATCTTGCTGAAAAACAGAAACTTTTGCGTCCAGTTGCAGAATTTTGATAATTCACAATAGCGACAAAAAATTCTGAATTTTTTACACAAGATTTATTATCAAGTTTTCTCTGTTTTCCAAATTTTTCATAATTGTACGAGTTACAAAGTATGAGTAATATTCGGATCTTCACAGACTGTTCTGTTTTTGACAGATTCTGTTTTCTATGTGTTATTTGCTTATTTTGATGAATCTATGGGTAGTATCGGGGGGTATGAACCATGGAGAAGTTGGAATACAGTAGATATAACACCAATATAAATTTAGAATGAGTTCACAACAGTACCTAAAGTGGTGATTTAATTTATTATACTAACGGAGCTTATGAGTTTTCTGTTAAGTTTTGTGTTGTGAAGTTTTCTAGTTTTGGGTAAAGATTTGATGGACAACGGAAGGAGTGGCAAGAGCCTAAGCTTGGGGATGCCCAAGGCACCCCAAGGTAATATTCAAGGACAACCAAGCATCAAAGCTTGGGGATGCCCCGGATGGTATCCCATCTTTTGTCTTCAATCCATCGGTAAATTTACTTGAGGCTATATTTTTATTCACCACAAGATATGTATTTTGCTTGGAGCGACTTGTATGATATGAGTCTTTGCTTTATTTGCTTTTTAGTTTGCCACAATCATCCTTGCTGTAGACACCTTTTGAGAGGGACACACATTAATCATGATTTATTAGAATACTCTATGTGCTTCACTTATATCTTTTGAGCTAGGCAGTTTGCTCTAGTGCTTCACTTATATCTTTTTAGAGCACGGCGGTGGCTTTATTTTATAGAAATTGTTTTACTCTCATGCTTCACTTATACTATTTTGAGAGTCTAAAACAGCATGGTAATTTTCTTGGGTTATGAATTTAGTCCTAATATGATGGGCATCCAAGAGGGATATAATAAAAACTTTCATATAAAGAGCATTGAATATATGAGAAGTTTGATTCCTTGCATTTGTTTTGAGATATAAAGATGGTGATATTAGAGTCATGCTAGTGAGTAATTGTGGATTGGCAGAAATACTTGTGTTAAAGTTTGTGATTCCCGTAGCATGCACGTATGGTGAACCGTTATGTGATGAAGTCGGAGCATGATTTATTTTTTTGATTGTCTTCCTTATGAGTGGCGGTCGGGGACGAGCGATGGTGTTTTCCTACCAATCTATCCCCCTAGGAGCATGCGTGTAGTACTTTGTTTTAATGGCTAATAATTTTTTGCAATAAGTATGTGAGTTATTTATGACTAATGTTGAGTCCATGGATTATACGCACTCTCACCCTTCCACCATTGCTAGCCTCTCTAGTACCGCGCAACTTTTGCCGGTGCATTAAACCCACCATATACCCTTCCTCAAAACAGCCACCATACCTACCTATTATAGCATTTCCATAGCCATTCCGAGATATATTGCCATGCAACTTCCACCGTTCCGTTTATTATGACACACACCATCATTGTCATATTGCTTTGCATGATCATGTAGTTGGCATAGTATTTGTGGCAAAGCCACCATTCATATTTTTTATACATGTCACTCTTGATCATAGCACATCCCGGTACACTACCGGAGGCATTCATATAGAGTCATATCTTGTTCTAGAATCCAGTTGTAAGTAAATAAAAGTGTGATGATTATCATTATTAGAGCATTGTCCCATGTGAGGAAAGGATGATGGAGGCTATGATTCCCCCACAAGTCGGGATGAGGCTCCGGACGAAAAAAAAGAAGAAAAAAAAAGGAAAAAAAATGAGAGAAAAGAGAGAAGGGACAATGTTACTATCCTTTTTCCACACTTGTGCTTCAAAGTAGCACCATGATCTTAATGATAGAGAGTCTCCTATTTTGTCACATTCCTATACTAGTGGGAATTTTTCATTATAGAACTTGGCTTGTATATTCCAATGATGGGCTTCCTCAAATTGCCCTAGGTCTTCGTGAGCAAGCAAGTTGGATGCACACCCACTTAGTTTCTTTTTGAGCTTTCATACACTTATAGATCTAGTGCATCCGTTATATGGCAATCCCTACTCACTTGCATCGATATCAATTGATGGGCATCTCCATAGTCCATTAATTTGCCTAGTTGATGTGAGACTATCTCCTTCTTTTTGTCTTCTCCACAACCACCATATTCTATTCCACCTATAGTGCTATATCCATGGCTCACGCTCATGTATTGCGTGAAAGTTGAAAAAATTTGAGAACATCAAAAGTATGAAACAATTGCTTGGCTTGTCATCGGGGTTGTGCATGATGAAATACTTTGTGTGATGAAGATGGAGCATAGCCAGACTATATGATTTTGTAGGGATAACTTCCTTTTGCCATGTTATTTTGAGAAGACATGATTGCTTTATTAGTTTGCTTGAAGTATTATTGTTTTTATGTCAATATTAAACTTTTGTTTTGAATCTTATGGATCTGAATATTCATGCCACAATAAAGAAGATTGCATTAAGAAATATGTTAGGTAGCATTCCACATCAAAAATTTTGTTTTTATCATTTACCTACTCGAGGACGAGCAGGAATTAAGCTTGGGGATGCTTCATACGTCTACAATGTATCTATAATTTTTGATTGTTCCATGCTATTATATTATCTATTTTGGATGTTTTAGATGCATTAATATGCTATTATATATTATTTTTGGGATTAACCTATTAACCTAGAGCCCAGTGCCAATTTCTGTTTTTTCCTTGTTTTTGAGTTTTACAGAAAAGGAATATCAAACGGAGTCCAAACAGAATAAAACTTTCGCGATGATTTTTCTTGGACCAGAAGACATCCATGGAGCTTGGAGAAGGGGCCAGAAGGTTCCCGAGGAGGCCACAAGCCTGCTAGGCGCGCCCCAGGGGGCACCCTGAGGGCTTGTGGGCCCCTCAGGAGTCGTCCAACCCTAATTCTTGCACTATAAATTCCCAAATATTCTCAAACCATCAGAGGCATCTACCAAAATACTTTTCCGCCACCGTAACCGTCTGTTCCCGTGAGATCCTATCTTGGGGCCTTTTTCGGTGATCTACCGGAGGGGGATTCGATCACGGAGGGCTTCTATATCAACCCTATTGCCCTTCCGATGATGTGTGAGTAGTTTACCACAGACCTACGGGTCCATAGCTAGTAGCTAGATGGCTTCTTCTCTCTCTTTGATCTTCAATACAATGTTCTCCTCGATGTTCTTGGAGATCTATTCGATGTAATACTTTTTTGAGTGTGTGTTTGTTGAGATCCGATGAATTATGGATTTATGATCAGATTATCTATGAATATTATTTGAGTCCTCTGAACTCTTTTATGCATGATTAAGATATCTTTGTATTTTTCTTCGAACTATCGATTTGGTTTGGCCAACTAGATTGGTTTTTCTTGCAATGGGAGAGGTGCTTAGTTTTGGGTTCAATCTTGCGATGTCCTCACCCAGTGACATAGTAGGGGTAGCGAGGCACATATTGTATTGTTGCCATCAAGGATAAAAAGGTGGGGTTTACATCATATTGCTTGAGTTTATCCCTCTATATCATGTCATCTTGCTTAAGGTGTTACTCCGTTCTTATGAGCTTAATACTCTAGATGCATGCTGGATAGTGGTCGATGTGTGGAGTAATAGTAGTAGATGCAGGCAGGAGTCGGTCTACTTGTCACAGACATGATGCCTATATTCATGATCATTGCCTTAGATATCGCCATAACTTTGCGCTTTTCTATCAATTGCTCAACAGTAATTTGTTTACCCACCGTATGCTTTCTTCAAGAGAGAAGCCTCTAGTGAAACCTATGGCCCCCGGGTCTATTTTTCATCATATATTTTTAGATCTATAAACCAAAAAACCCAAAAAATACCTTGCTGCAATTTATTTACTTTTACTTTGTTTTACATTTTAGTAATCTTTTATATCTATCTCTATCAGATCTCATCCTTGCAAGTGACCGTGAAGGGATTGCCAACCTCTTTATCGCGTTGGGTGCAACTATTTGATTGTTTGTGCAGGTGCATAGATTGGAGACTTGCTTGTACCTCCTACTAGATTGATACCTTGGTTCTCAAACTGAGGGAAATACTTATCTCTACTTTGCTGCATCACCATTTCCTCTTCAAGGGAAAAAAAACTAACGCAAGCTCAAGAAGTACCATGCGGCGTCGCTTGCCTTGCTTGCACCCGTGGAGGGCATGATGAGGAAAAACGACACAAGGGAGGAGAAGCGCCGGCAAGACAAGGAGGAGCAAATGAATGCCTTCATGGAGATCCAAAGGATGAGACTTGAGATGGAGGCGGAGAAGCAAGCCAGAATGCTTGAGATGGAGGCGAAGAAGCAAGCCAAGATGCTCGAGGTCGAATCCGCCAATGCCATGACCAAGGCGAAATAAGTGGCACTCACTAGCATGATGAAGGGGGTGGAGATCATGAAGGTGGACCTGAACACCGTGTCGCCGAGGAAGAGGCCATGGTTCGAGAAGATGCAGGCCGACATGCTCAAGTTCAATGACAAGTGATCTATGGCGGAGAGCGCCATCCCTTTTTTGTATGCCGGCAAGTGTGCTGGCATGACCACGGCCGAGATGGCGTGGTCAAATTCCCGCCCCTTTTTTGTGTGCTGGCATGTGTGCCAGCCCCTGGCAAGTGCGCCAACATGAACTGTGTGGTAGTTTTTTTGGAGACTGGCATTGTATGTTGGCCGCTGGCATGGTGTCAGCATGAACTTTGGGCGACGGCATGGCCGTTGGCATGATTTATGGCCGCCAGCCTTTTAAATTTATGCGGGGACATGAAATAGATCGCGCACGTTGGGCACACGGCCGACCCAAAACGAAAACAGGGCGGACGCTGAACGGGCGGCTGGCCCAAAGAACGAAAAACTGACAAAGCGTGCGTCCCTTTGGGTCGGCACGTTGAAGTTGCTCTAAGACCAACTGGATTCTCGTATCTTTTGGATTATGATCCACGACATTTAAAATCTTCTTAGAGATAGTGGTTCCCTGGAAATCGAGAATGCCATGCCCTGACAATTCAGACCTGACAGAGCAAGACATTGTTGTGAAACCAAATGATCTTGTCCATATTTCTGGAAGTTGAGGAAATGCCGGTAAGATTAGCCTTTCCACCCCTAAGCCAGAAAGTAACTTCTCTAGTTCCTTCATCAGAAGGCGACATGTTCCTTGTCGATGATATTGAACTCCTATTCAGATCAATGTTAGCTCATCAAACTTCTTCCCGCATAACCTAAAAGTGTCGATATATATTTAGTTTACTCAAATATCTCATGAAACATCGTACATACAATAAAACATTTTCATTCATCCTGAGCTATCCTTCAACAAGGAAAAACATGACTCCTAGCCACACACTATTTATAGACAATAAGTGAACGTGCATCCCAATACAAAATCGTCTCATACACTTCTTGCCTAGTTCTCATGCGTACATTACCATTCCTGAAAAGGAATATAATCTTCACAAACGAGAAGCGCAATTTTTTTCTACTTGTCGTTCGCTTCATTCGATTCGTGTGGGTCTCCCTCTACTTTGGGAACGCTGGTTTCAAGCGGATTTCCCAAGTGATGGGTGCATCCCAACACAAAAACATCGTCTCATACACTTTTTGCTCAGTTGTCATGCATAGATTGCCTTTCTTGAAAAGAGAAGTCTTCACATGAGAGAAGCGGCACGTGTTTCTGTTTGTGGTTTGATTCATTCGATTCGCCGGGTCTCTCTCAGCTATGGCAATGCTGATTTCTAGAGGATTTCTCAAGTGAGATGAGTGGATCATGGGCAATCCATGAGGCATGATGACAATGGTGAAAGACTCGTGTGATAACTAAAAACATAGGACCGGGATAAATCCCCAATGTTTGGATTTTAAGCATGGCAACCCAAACATTTTTTAGGACAACTTCAGTTGACGTGAAGTGACAAGTTTAGTTGGTAAACATGTCTTTTTTGTCAACAAAAATATCATGTTTGCCAACTAAACTTGCCACTCGCGTTAACTAAAAGTTGCCATGAAAAACGTTCAGGTTGCCGTGCTTAAAATCCGAACATTCGGGATTTATCATTTCTGAAAACTTAAAATCATAACACTATCTGTAAATCTCTAGCTTCTGTGTAGGATCAACATCCTCAACGTAGAGTAACTTTGCTTATTTCATCTCTTACCATAGCTGGCTCTGTGCTGGTTAAATTGGGCTCAACTTTTCGACTTCAGAAATATCTATTGTTTGCTCTCGTAGTGCTGTCGGAAGTGGAAAATCTACCATTCACGGGACCTCCCGTGCATGGTCTAGCCGTTCATTCCGGCGCTGAGATGCCCACTCCAAATGCAGCATAAAATATTCTAATGCTCCTTCTTAGCATTGCTATGTACAATACCCACCTAACTTGTCAGATACACTGCAGAAATCTGTGTCAGCACCAGCAGGGGAATAGTGCTACATTGATACGTCTCCAACGTATCTATAATTTTTTATTGTTCCATGCTATTATATTATCTGTTTTGGATGTTTTATATGCATTAATATGTTGTTTTATATTATTTTTGGGACTAACCTATTAACCTAGAGCCTAGTGCCAGTTTCTGTTTTTCCTTGTTTTTGACTTCTTCAGAAAAGGAATATCAAATGGATTCCAAACAGAATAAAACTTTCACAATGATTTTTCTTGGACCAGAAGACACCTACGTAACTTGGAGAGAGGGTCAGAAGAGTCCCGAGGAGGCCACAAGCCTCTAGGGCGCGCCCTAGGGTGGGAAGGCACGCCCCCTGGCTTGTGGGCCTCTCGGAGGTCCTCTAACCCTAGTTCCACCTCTATAAATTCTCAAATATTCCCCGAACATCAGAAGCGTCCACAAAATACTTTTCCGCCGCCGCAACCTTCTGTTCCCGTGAGATCTCATCTTGGGGCCTTTTCCGGCGATCTGCCGGAGGGGGATTCAATCACGGAGTGCCTCTGCATCAACTTTGCTGCCCTTCCGATGATGCGTGAGTAGTTTACCACAGACCTACAGGTCCATAGCTAGTAGCTAGATGGCTTCTTCTCTCTCATTGATCTTCAATACAATGTTCTCCTCGATGTTCTTGGAGATCTATTCGATGTAATCTTCTTTTGCGGTGCGTTTTTTGAGATCCGATGAATTGTGGATTTATTATCAGATTATCTATTAATATTATTTGAGTCTTTCCTGAACTCTTTTATGCATTATTAATATATCTTTGTATTTCTCTTCGAACTATCGGTTTGGTTTGGCCAACTAGATTGGTTTTTCTTGCAATGGGAGAGGTACTTAGTTTTGGGTTCAATCTTGCGGTGTCCTCACCCAGTGACATAGTAAGGGTAGCGAGGCACGTATTGAATTGTTGCCATCAAGGATAAAAAGATGGGGTTTATATCGTATTGCTTGAGTTTATCCCTCTACATCATGTCATCTTGCTTAAGGCGTTACTCCGTTCTTATGAACCTAATACTCTAGATGTATGCTGGATAGCGGTCGATGTGTAGAGTAATAGTAGTAGATGCAGAATCGTTTCGGTCTACTTGTCACGGGCGTGATGCCAGTAATTTCTTTACCCACCGTATGCTATCTTCAAGAGAGAAGCCTCTAGTGAAACCTATGGCCTCCGGGTCTATTTTCCATCATATATTTTCAGATCTATAAATCAAAAAACCCAAAAATACATTGCTGCAATTTATTTATATTTACTTTAGTTTGCTCTTTTATTTATCTTTTATACCTATCTCTATTAGATCTCACTCTTGTTCGTGACCGTGAAGGGATTGACAACCCCTTTTTCACGTTGTGTGCAAGTGTTTGTTAGTTTGTGCAGGTGCATATATTGGAGACTTGCTTGTGCCTCCTACTGGATTGATACCTTGGTTCTTAACTGAGGGAAATACTTATCTCTACTTCGCTGCATCACCCTTTCCTCTTCAAGGGAAAAATCAACGCAAGCTTAAGTAGTAGCATACATCAATCATGTTTTGTCCATCCACTTTCCCATAGAAAACCTAGCATTTTATTTGCTTGAGAGATATTAATCCATTGATATCTTTTTAATAACAACTCTATTTTAAAATGTTTTTTATATATTTGAATTCGTGGTGATGAGATCTTTAAAACAAGATCAATCTTAAATATATTTTAAACATATTCCACTTATTTCATAATAACATGTTTCACTCATTTGAAAACAGATTTCACACATTTCAAAAGAGATTTCACTAATTTCATATAATATATTTCATTCATTGAAAAAAAGATTTTTCAATTAAAATATTCTACTCATTTCAAAAAAGATTTTATAATAACATATTGCATTCTTCGTAATAACATTTCTCACTCATTTTAAAACAGATTTTATACATTTCAAAACAAATTTACTCATTTCATATAAGATATTTCTCATTTCGACTTGTTTTCGTAATAACATATTCCACTCATTTAAAAATATATTTTATAATAGCAATTTCCATTCCTTTCGTAATAACATATTTCACTCATTTCGTAATAACATATTTCACACATTTCAAAATAGATTTCACTCATTTCATATAACATATTTCACTCAGATTCATATCTAGGTTAAGTAGGTTTCTAGTGAACTATGTTGGTTTCACTCTTTCAATTGAAAAAGGTTTTTTTTTTACATTTTTCTAGTAAAATAGGTTTGTTTCACATATGAAATGTGAAATATTAAAATTTAAACGCGTTTGGAATGTATCCAAGATTGATCTTGTTCTAAAGGTCTTAACGCAAAGAGTCCAAATATATAAAAGTTTCAAAAATGAGTTTATAGTTTAAAAGATACGAGTGATTTAAATTTCCTAAGATAAAATAAAGTCTATGGATTTGTGAGAGACATGGACATGTCATGGTTGTACCTTGAGCAGGAAAAGAGATAAAGTTGGTCCTTGGATGCGTCCTTTGCATGGCGGCATGACATAAAGTAATTGATGGTCTGCCATAATACACTGCCATGTTAGTGCAAGAATGATAAATACTACTCTACATCTATACCGGGAGGCTAGTTTGCATTCTATCGGATCTCCAACTGAGCCAACGGCAGATGCATGCACGGGAGGTCCCATGCACGGGGGAATCCATTTTCTCTGGCGACGCTGACGACGGGCTGGTGCTGGACGAAGACGAAGGGGGAGGACGGGTGGCAGCGACGGTGATCGAAGAAGAGCGGCGGCGGTAGCTAGGTTAGGAGCGCGGCGGTGATGCTCAAAGTAGACGAGAAACCTGAAAGCATGACGAAGACCGGTGCGGACGGTGGCGTTCCCGCGCCAAGGGAGGAGGCGTGGGGCATACCACGGGAAGTCGACGCGCGGGGACGGACAGAGTGGGCCGCGGGCCGCGGCGCTACGGCCAGAAGGGGCGACGCAGCGGTAGCTGACGGGTCATGGTGACAGTGGGAAGACCTCGGGGCGGTGGCGGGGACGGCGGGCCACGCTCGCTACGGCCCGAGGGGGCGACGCAGCGGCAACGCGAGGGTCCGTGCAACCACGAGGACGACCTAGAGCGGACGGCCTCGGGGCGGCGGTGAACTGCGGGCCGCGGCACTACGACCCGAAGGGGCGACGTAGCGGCAGCGCGCGGATCGGAGCAACCGCAGGGACGGCCTCGGGCGGTGGCAGGGACCGCGTGCCGCGACACTACGGCACGAAAGGGTGACGCAGCGGCGGTGCGTGAGTCGATGCAGCCGCGTGGAGAACCACGGGACGGCGGCGCTGCAGCCCGACGGGGCCACGCAGCGGGAGCCCGATGCTCGATCGGTGGAGGGGCGCGCTGTACTCAGGACAGTCTTTAAGGGACTTGCAGAGCCACGCGCAACCGACGGGCCAGGTAGGTCGCACGGCGTAGATGAGGCGGATCGTGGTGGTGGATGGGTGATCAATCCGATCGCGCGCGAGGTCGGGGACGCCGCTCGGGGGAGCCGGGGTGGCGACGGAGTCCGCGATGAAGCCGGCGACGACGGTCCGCGTACGACGTACGACGTGGGGACGAGCGCGTCAGCGCCGGTACCCGGGCTGCCCACGCCGCGCCAGCGCCCGGGCAGCGAGGCCCGAGCGACCAATGCAGTAGCGGCGCTTGAGCTCGACGCAGCCCGCGAACCCGACGCATCCGGCAGCCGGCCCGCGAGCCCGACGCAGCCGGCAGCCAGCGACAGGGCCGGCGCGGCAGATGGCATGGGGGCGTATGGATGTGGCGAAAGCAGGGTGGTGATGGAGAAGTCCCGGTCGGAGTAGGCGGTGACGGCCGGCGCAGAGGCGTGGACGACGGCCGTGACGGGCTGCTTGTCGCGCGAGGGCGTCGGGTCGGAGAAGTGTCCGGCCGGTCGTGCCGGTGTCGGAGTAGAGGCCTGGGGTAGACAGCGGCGGTGGGCGATGCAAACCAATTCAGATCGAAAAACCAAAAAGTAAACGCCGATCAAAACAACCGGCAAGAGAGAGAAACCCCGGATCAAAGGATCGGGAAAAAGACTCTTTAGGGCAATCGGTCAACACGACAGGCGGACGAACCCTAGGTACAGGCGGCGTGGCCCCCGGTGGCGGTCAAGGAGGCCGACCGCCCCGAAGGCGGCGCGCAGGGCGGAAGCGGCGGGTGGCGGCTTGTGTGTGATAAGGCCGGAAGCCACAGCTGCAGCCGAAAGCCCCTAAATAGCAGCTTCCGACTTCGAAGCCGGAAGTCGGAAGCTGGCAGGAATCCCAACCGAACAACCCCGTACAACTACTTCTCCAGCGGTGGTGAAATGCTCGCGCCTGGCTTTGGCAATGCTGACTACGACCGGACTGATCTGACCATGTAGGCCACCGACGAGTTGTGTGATGCAGTCATGCCACTTGGGTGCTACCCTGACTTCGCTGACGGAACTCTGCCGCCCGATTACTCCGCTCAGGTTGTCACCGGCGGGGACTACGTCAACACACAACTTCACTGACAGCAACTACACGGCGCACTGGCAGTTCCAGCGCTTCGACACAAGCAACACAAGCAGTCTGTTGCTAGGCGAAATGCAGTCATAATTTTGGAGCTAGAATATCTTTAATTACCAAGCATTTGAAGTTAGAACTTGCAGATTTATATAATTTATCTATATTACCGCCATGATTTTGTACGGAAATTTTTGAAACATTAACCATTAGTTATTATGGTTTTTTCACGAAATATGAAGTCTTCACAATGTTTTTTTTTTTGATACAGCATGTCGTAGTGAGATAATTATTTAGTTCACAAACTCTATCTAATTTGTCTCGCTACGACAGGCTGATTTACGGCCATGTAGTTCACAAAGAGAATCTCATGATCATATCCAGTCCGTGACAGAAAAATTATATGGCATGTTCATTACTCTCTCCGTTCCAAATTAATTGACCTCCATTTGTCTAGACACGGATATATCTAGACACTAAACAAGTATAGATACATTCGTATATAAACAAATGAAAATCAAGTAGTTTGAAACGAAGGGGGTACTTAGGAGTTGCCTAAAGTTTAAGGTTAGCAAAACCACTCGCGACACAGAGCAATGTGTTTATTTTATTGTCTTTTCTTCTCTTTTCTTTGTAGCATATGCGGATTAATAAATGGTTGACGTGATGCATCCTTTGATATGACATACCACTAGATAGACCAATTTTTGCTCTACCAAATAGTGAACTGGATGACCGTCATACGTTTAAATACTATTTCCTCCGTCTAGAATTAACTATCATTGAAATGAGTGTATGTAGACGTATTTTGTAGATTCACTCATTTCAACAACAGTTGTAGATTCACTCATTTTAGCGGCAGTTAATTTCTCGACGAAAATCGTACATCGAATTGTGCACTAACCGAAAGGAGAGCTGAAACAAGGTAGTCTTACTTGGGAAATACCATTTGCATAACAAGTGTATATTCAACTGATATGGGAAAATATATAGATTTTTTTAAAAGGTAAAAAAATCCAAAACTTTTTAAAATAAACTTGAACTTCTGTTGTACACGTATAAAAAGTTCCACAAAGGAAAAAATGCCCGTTGACTTTAGGGCAAAATAATAATAATCACAAGGACAAAAAGTGTGAATAATAACTTGTATATAGTGTTGATTTTGTGTTATTTTTTTTAAATATTGTGGAATTTTTTCCTTAGACCTGAAGTTGACGGATAAGTTTTTTGTAATTACTTTTTTATATAGGGTCTATATATACTTTTTCCTTAGACCAGTCTTACGGGAAATACCATTTTGCTCTCGGGTGTATATACACCTGATATGCAGAAAATATAAGAATTAAAAAAAAGTAAAAAAATCAAAAATATTTTTTGAAATAAAATTGACCTACTGTTATACTCGTATAAAAAAATTTAACGAGCGAAAAAATTCTCGTCGACTTCAGGGCAAAAAATATATTTCATGGACGAAAAGTGTGAATAGTAACTTGTATATAGTGTTGATTTTGTTTGTTTTTCACCAAGAATAAAATGGATTTTTCCCTGTCCAAACTTTTATATGAATACAACAGAATGTCAAGCTTATTTCAAAAAAAGTTTCAGATTTTTTTGACTCTTTTATTGTAATACTATTTTCTTCATATAGGGTGTATATACACTCAGAAACTAGACGTGCTTGTCCTGGCGTGACGAGGAAAACCAACGTAAGATGCAATGGTTTTCCTGGTGGAAGATGTGTATTCCTAAAGACATAAGTGACATGTTTTTCGTGATATACATAGTTTCAATTTGGCTCTGCTCGCTAAACAATATCACAGGAATTTGAAAATTATGATTCTCTATGTGCCAGAGTGTTGTGCTCAAAATATTATCGCCCGGGCGGTATTCTCAATAGTACAATAAAGAAAGGATCTTCTTATGTTTGGTAGCGCATCTGGGTGGATGTTTAGACATTTAAGAAGGGATCTAAATGGCGTGTAGGTGATGGAGTGAAGATCAATATTCGGGATGATTGCTAGATATACCAAATAGCCATTCAAGAAAGATTGCCACTGTGAGAGGTAATTGGGTTCTGACAAGTGTAAATGAGCTAATAAATCCATTTTCCGGTATTGAGATGCGCTACTAATACGAGATAATGTTTTGCATATTGATGCACGCATCCTGCAGATCCCAGTCACACATCATGATGTGGAGGACTATGATGTGTGGCACTACACTAAGAGTGCGCCTTCAGTGTGCGATTCGACATACTATATAGAGTGGAATGATCAATTCGGAAGCAAATTGAGGAGTGATTTAGGACAAAGCACTTCATCTAGTCATTCACTGTGGAATGGAGTATGTAATCTGAAGATGTCGGGGAAGGTAATTTTTTTAATCCTAAATGCTACATCGTGCAGCTGCACGATTTGGGCATGCGGAGCGCACACACAATCCATCACATGACAGGGACATACGTCCGACACAAGACAGAGAAAATGATAATTAATGCGTTCACACTTGAAAACGGTTGTAGGTGTACGAACTAATTCATGTCTCTTTCGTGTATTAAATGTCATTTCACAAAATTTCAAAAGGCTATAACTTTTGAATGGATCCTCGAAATTGTCATCCGTTTTCACCGTTAGGTTTCTTGCGACTAGATCTTCAAAACTAGATATCATATGGATATGTTTTGATGATTTTCTTTTAAAATCAATTTTGATGCTAGATGAGGCAACTTGAGTGTTAAACAGAAGCAACTTGCTTTGCATGATGTGTAATAATGAATTTACCTAGCAAGTATTTCATAGACAATTTAGTAACCTTGGTAGACAACTTTTCACCATATATAGGCAATTGAGCATCACCGAATACCTAATCGTGCAGCTGCACGATCCGGGCGTAGGGAGCGCACGCGCTAGGCGACAAGCGCGAACATGTCTCTGGAAAAAACGCCTGGTCTTCGTTGTCTCTCTCCAAAAAGATGCCTTATCCAGTCTGCCATGAATCTCCCCCGGTTCCTCACCTCGATCCCTTTTTCTCATCCTTGTTCGGTGCCCAGGAGACGGAAGAGAGCAGCCGACGTCGATGCCCGGAGGGTCGAAGGGAGAGGCCGCGGACCGAGGATCGCAGCGAGCAGCAGAGCAGGTAGGTCGTGGGGCTGGTGCTGCAGCGTCACCGCTTCTTCCTTCCCCTTTCTCAGAGTTGGAGTGATGTCGGCATCGGCGTCGGCATTGATGGTGGTGGTTTCGTAGTTGTCGTCGAGGTACTTGCTCCTCTTGCGCGCTATAGGTTGATTCGATCATCCTCGGCGATTCACTGACACCGCGTCGTTCTCTAGCTCCCCGGTGGCGAGTCATCCACATGTAGCTCACCGGCACGGCCATGTAACTAGTGATTGATTCGGCCGTGATGCCCAGCAACGCTCGTCCATGTGCATCACAAATAGTGGGCTCCTCGCAAAGCGTCTGAGTGTCACAACGACGGAGCCGAGGAGCGTGTGGCTGCACCTCAGCACGGCCTACTTATCCTACTTTTGCTACTGTACTTTGATCCCGTGGCTAGTGATTGTGCTTGATCCTGTGACTGAGTACAGGTGCAGTGCACGCACTATTCTTGATTCTGCTTAGAAACGCACTCGTGTGTTGCAGAGCTGTTTTTAACTAATCAGGACTTGCCCTTCATGATAGATGAGGGACAGTTTTATTGTGGTATGCTTCATTTTCTTTCTTTTTTAGTTTTTCCACACATGTTTTTATCCTAGGTTAACACAAACATGTCACACTTTTATCCATAGGAGAAAGGACATACATGGGCTTAACAAGATCACGATGGAGTGACAGAGTTGGCAGGGGAGGGGGTAACAAGATCATGTCTTCTTTTGTCTATGTGCTTTTTTCCGGCAGCTAAGTTGTTTGGGAAATACACATGAGTTGCACATAAATTAGCTCATAGTTGCTTTCTTTTGTTCTGGTCAGAAACACTTAGAGCTGCTATGTTTTTTTTCCTTTTTTATTTCCTAGTTAACTTTTGTGCTAGACTGAATACTCTGAGTTGCCCTACATAGTTTGCATCCTTTTTTATGCACAATACATGAAAGATAACATAGTTGCCCACAATTAACCATACAGTTGCCTAAAAGCATGTATCACATTGCCCAATCCACATGAACAAAAAATTTACTAAGACCACGATTTGGCCAACATCTAAAGGCTTTAGATACCTTTCAATTAAGTTTGTGTCATAGTGGTGTGTCAAGAATTTCTTCTCTTCGGGCGGGATCCCTTGGTATGATCGTAAACACTTGGCGAATGATCATAGAGGGTGGTGGGGTGGATCTAGTCATGGGGACATAACTAAAACCATGGAGTTTTTTATGAGATTAAGTTTATCTGTGAACCCCTAAAAAGCAAACATGTGTATGTTCTTTATCCCTTTTCAGGTGTCATAGTTGCCCACAATCAGCTATACAGTTGCCTAGAACCATATATCCAGTTGCCCAATCCTCATGAACAGAAATATTACCAAGACCATAATTTGGCTTATATGTAAAGGTTTTAGATACCTTTCAATTAAGATTGTGTCATAGAGACACATCAAGAATTTCATCTCCTCGGGGTTGGATCCCTTGGTATGATCGTAAATACTAGGTGAATGATCATAGAGGGGGAGCGGTGTGGAGCTGGTCATGGGGACATAACTAAAACCACAAAGTGTTTTTAGGGGATTAAGTTTATTTGTGACCCCCTCCAAAAATGAACACGTGTACGTTCTTTATTTCTTTTTTAGGTGTCATAGTTGCCTACAATCAATCGTTATGTTGCCTAAAATCATTTATCCAGTTGCCCACAATCAACCGTACAGTTATCTAAAACCATGTATCCAGTTGTCCACAATCAACCATACAGTTCTATAAAACCATGTATCCAGTTGCCCAATCCTCATGAACAGAAATATTACCAAGACCATAATTTAACTAATATGTAAAGGTTTTAGATACCTTTCAAGTTTGTGTCATAGAGATGCATCAATAATTTATCTCCTAGGGGTGGAACCCATGGTATGATCATAAATACTTGGCGAATAATCATAAAGGGGGAGTAGGGTGGAGTTGGTCATGGGGCGTGACTAAAACCGTGAAGTGTTTTTAGGGGATTAAATTTATCTGTGAACCCTTCAAAAATGAACATGTGTATATTCTTTATCCCTTTTTCAGGTGTCATAGTTGTCCACAACCAAGCATACAGTTGCCTAAAACCAAGTATCCAGTTGCCCACGATCAACAAATAGTTTGCCTAAAACCATGTATCCAGTTGCCCAATCCTTGTGAACAGAAACATTTATCAAGGCCATTATTATTTGGTAAATATCTAAAGGTTTTAGATACCTGTAATTAAGTTTGTATCATAGAGGTGGAGTCAAGATTTTCCTCTCCTCGGGTGGAATCTCTTAGTGCGATCGTAGAGGGGAGCGGGTGGAACCGGTCAGGTTTCCTAGCTGGAGATATGAGGCACATGACTATGTGTGTGTGTGTGTGCGCGCACGTGTGTGTGTTTTCTCCTCTGCTACTGCCTAGGTGCCCAAGAAAAACTGTGGAGTTGCTTGGGCTTGGACTACACACGAGTTGCCTGGTGAACTTAGTCTTTTCTATATGTGGCCGCTTTATCTAGATACGAAGTCAGGATGAGACTACACACGAGTTGTCTGGTGAATGCATTGGAGTTGCACAAAAACACCCCAAAAGTTGTTGGCTTTTTAAGTAAAACTCCAGTGCATATAAGTCATATGGTTGTTTTTCTTTTCTACCCCCAACGGGCTCTGTCTGGTAAACTTAGTCTTTTTTCATATGTGGCTGCGTTTATCAATACTCGAAGTTGTTGTTGCCACCTCCTTGTTACAACAGAAATGGTTGGTGCAGTGGGGACGACGTCTCCTCCTTTAGGCGGCATCTAGTTTTGGACGTCGTGTTTGCTCGGGAGCAGCGAAGAGGGCATTGTCAGACAGTGATTGGAGGGTGACCATTGTGTTAGTATCTCCATTTGTAGTGCGGACTCTTTGTCCATCACCTCGGCTAGGAGGGGCAAATTCTGCTCCTCTTGTCGTCTGAGGAGATGGGATCCGGCTTCATGTTGGAGAGAGCAATTGACGCGGAGGGGCCCTGAGAACACCCCCTCATCGTTCGGTTTGGAGGATTTATGACATACGTACTTGTTCAAACAAATTAGGTGACCATCATTGAATGGTTAAAAGTGTCTACAGAGGCCGATTCAAACAAATTAGGTGACCTAACGCATGAACTTCATGAGTACTAAATATGGAAAAACTTCATCAACAGATACATGACCTAACGCATGAACTTCATGAGTTACATGACCTAACGCGTGAACTTCATGAGTACTCATGAAGTTCATGCGTTAGGTCATGTATCTGTTGATGAAGTTTTTCCATATTTAGATCACACATAACTATGCATGCTTCAATCGTGCCTATTACATTGTTTCAATATTCAGTATTCCAATGAATATGGCAAATGTAGAGAAAATTTTCTGTCATTGGTTCATGTATACAAATTCCAAAAATATGTATCATCAGTTGGTGGCAAATATTTTTTTTTATGTATCATCAGATTTCAAAATTTGATGCTTCCACCTAACACTACAAATGCACCCCTTGCATTATTTCCTAGCTTCTTAATTTTTTGCTTCTACATTGTACCCATTTTGCTACGGTCGCCTAGATGGATGCTTCCATGCCTTCGTCTCATAATGTTCTATGTATCCACAGAAATCTTTTTTAGCTTATGTTTCAAAACTTCATGCTTTCACCTAACACGAATAATGCACACTTTTGATTTTTTCCTACCTTCATACCCATGTGCTTCTACATTGTACTCATTTTGCTACGGTCGCCTAGAAACATGCTTCCATGCCTTCGTCTCATAATACCTCCGACGGCGCTGCCCTGTTTTGATCCCATGCTCGCCGTGCTTCCAACCCACCACTCCAACAAGCACACCATCCTAAGGCACCGCCCAGATCCGATCTCCTGCACCACCCCACTCCTCAATGCGACCCTCGGATGATCTCGCCGCCGTGCCATCCCGGTTTCATGTGGCTGTGGTCGTCTCTCCATTGCATTTCTTGCATTACCAGCTTTACTAGAAGATCAACCGGGTGCATGAGTACCTCAGTTTTGGGTCCTCTCATCTTGGTAACTTTTAATTTCTACAATCCTAGTTTTCTTTTGAGGAATCAGAATCTTCTTTTTGACGGATCAACGACTGATAATTTTTAACATCGTGGTTTATTCCCTGTGGATGGTCTGATTTGTACCATCCATTGTGTATTGGAGGTGTTTAGATCACCCAGACTTACATAGCAAGATTTGTGCTTCCAATTTAGATGAATAATGATGAGATAGCAATATTTTGATGCTTCTTAGATACACAGATTCCAAAGTATACTATATATGCTTCTACTACGAATAAAAGTAGATGGCAAAACCGTGCATCTCCATGTTTTTGGGTATCTAGTTAACTCCAATTTCAATTTTTTATGCTTCCAATTACGATGAATCATACTGACATGGGCCTCCATACCATACTCATCCAACCGATCCTGACTCTACTCATCGTATAGGAAGTATGTTGAGATTGCATCCATGTCATGCTTTCATATCTCCATGCTTCATACATACAGTAGTTACGCATACACAGTTTGCTTCATATTTATCATGTCAACGCTTCTACACCGAGTTCAGTTTGCTTCATACATGTCCAACTTGTGCTTCTACATTGTGTTTAGTTTTGCTTCGCCTCCATGCCTCATACGTGCTTGTAGTCGTATCTACATTTATCTACTTAATCGATGATTAAATCATGCTTCCTAAATTTCATGACTGTGCGGAAATCTTTTGTATCCCCATGTAAAAAAATGTGCTTCCGCTATGTAGAAATTATGTTGCTATTACATGAATATCATGCATCCAACTTTCATGATTCATTTGTATCATACACGTGGTTCTTCACGGTGCATAGTTTGCTTCATACGCACCATAGTTATGCTTCTCCACTGCCTAAGATTTGCTTCACATTTGTGCTTTCTACGTTGTCTTCAGTTTGCTTCAATTCCATTCTTTTTATTGTTTCTTAGGCGTCATGTTTGTATCCAACTCAAACTACTCATGCTTCCTTTTTTTTGGGGACAAATACTCATGCTTCCTAAATTCTGCAGGGTTAACAAGAGCGGAAAATCATTCTTTGCTGATGGTGAGCATGTCAAGCTTATCGTTGGTGGCTATGGCGTGCAAAGTGAGATCGATGATCTCGGTTGCCCAATGTTTTGTCATCGTTTTGGAAGCAAGCTAGCAAGACACACACTCGGTTGTCAAAGGTCAAGAGTGTTATTCCGTCGATGATGCCATCATCGCTGCTCCTCACCGGACTCTTGTCGCTCGTGATGTCAACACCGGCAGATTTGTCAGACAAAATGAAGTCATAGGGCTAGGCTGGACACGATGAATGGAGCAGAGTAGAGGGACCGTAGCGGCAGTGCGACATAGTAGTCATGAAGTGTATATACTATGTACAAAGCAATTAAATTGCTAGTAAACCCAAAACCTGCAACCATATACATGGAATCATATATGATAAATAAAGAAAGCACACTACATAACACTTCATGGAGAGAAAAATGATTGTGGATTATGAAGCATGGTTTTGCGGTGTTGGAAGCATGATTTTTATATGTTCAAAGCAAATTGAGCACATTTGTATTTCTTGGAATCCCGTCCCTAATATGCGTAAAGCATGTGTTACCTGTACTCATGATAATGGTCATTTTGTATGAAAGAAGGTCTTATTTGGTTGTATCAGTCTTCTAGTCGATTGAACTATTTTTTCCGTTAGGTAGAAAAAAATATTGATTGTACGAAGTTTAGCTCGCCGTGGAAGCAAAATTGTTGAAAAACGGAAGCAGGTTCAATTTCGCAGTACACTGGAAGAAAATCTCTTTGATGTTGGAGCAATGTCACATGAAACTCCTGGAAGCAAATTAAAATAATTTTGGATGAAACATCTGCTTCCTATTCTTAAGGAAGCAACTAGCCTGGCGTGAAAACCAACAACTGAGAGTCACGTGATCTCCGGAAGTAGTAGTTATGGGAACGATATTGTTTTTTGATCTAGAGAGAACCATGCAAACGAAGAGAAACGAGAGTTACGGACGCAGTTAGGAAGCACCAACAAATCAGCGATGGAAAGCGACTACTGTCTTGCGTGGCATAATTACGAGATCGGACGAACGTCCTGCTTCCAATCCAACGGACTCCGACTGGTCTGATAGATGAAAATTACCAGTAGTCTGATGCCTAGCGGTGCCCTTGTTTAAGTGCGACCGGTCTAAGGATGTGTGGAAAGCTGTTGGCTGAATAAACTCATAGGTGACACTCTCCTATTGGACGGATGGGGCACGAAGGTAATCGAATTCCTCTTGTGCGAGAGCTAGTTCCAGCACACGTACATGGAACAAGTCAGAGGAGAATAGTTGCAAATGCCTTTGAGCACTGCTATGGCCATCCAGGTGTTAGCTCTGAATTTTTTCCGAGCCACAGAGAAGCCTAGGTACGCTCCCCATCTGAATCAATGGAGGAAACCATTGACTGGGTATCAAGTTCTTAACGTTGGCGCATCATTTTTGGAGGATGATAACTCAGGTTCTTGCGGAGCCGTGGTCTCTAACCATAATGGAGGGAGTAGAAGGACACTCAATGATGATAGTTTCTAAACTGACTAATAAAGAGTGGAAATGCATCGAAGATCGATTTGAAAAGAAACTAAGCTGCTGGAAGGGCAAGCTAATGTCTTATGGAGGTCAGTTGGTACTCATTAATTCAATACTAACGAGTATGCCGATGTTTCTATTATCTTTCTTCGAAGTACCTAAAGGGTACGGAAGAGATTTGATTTTTATCGATCTCGATTCTTTTGGCAGTCAGATGATATTAAGACAAAATATCGCCTGGCACGATGGGATATCATTTGCCGACCTAAAGACCAAGGGGGTCTTTGTTGGGGATCGGTGTAGAAATTAAAAAAAAATTCTATGCATCACCAAGATCAATCTATGGAGAGACTAGCAATGAGAGAGAGAGGAGTGCATCTTCATACCCTTGAAGATCGCGATGCGGAAGCGTTGCAAGAACGCGGTTGGAGGAGTCGTACACGCAGCGATTCAGATCGTGGTCGATTCCGATCTAAGCGCCGAACAATGGCGCCTCCGCGTTCAACACACGTGCAGCCCGATGACGTCTCCCGCGCCTTGATCCAGCAAGGAGGAGGGAGTGGTTGGGGAAAAAAACTCCGACAGCACGACGACGTGGTGGTGGAGTTTGCAGTTCTCCGGCAGGGCTTCGCCAAGCTCAACGGAGGAGGAGGGGGTGTTGGAGAGGGGGAGGGCTGCGCCTTGGATTAGGTGCCGCTGCCCTCCCTCCTCCCCTCTATTTATAGGGCCAAGGGGGAAGGGGGTCGGCCCCTCTAGATGAGATCTAGAGGGGGGGGCGGCGGCCAAGGGGAGGGGGCTTGCCCCCCAAGCCAAGGGGGGCGCCCCCTTTAGGGTTCCCCCCCCCCCCCCAACCCTAGGCGCATGGGCCCTAAGGGGGTGGCGCCCAGCCCACTTAGAGGCTGGTTCCCTTCCACATACAGCCCATAGGGCCCTCCGGGGCAGGTGGACCCTCCCGGTGGACCCTCGGAACCCCTTCGGTGGTCCCGGTACAATACCGGCAAACCCCCGAACACTTCCGGTGACCGTATGATGACTTCCCATATATAAATCTTCACCTCCGAACCATTCCGGAACTCCTCGTGACGTCCGGGATCTCATCCGGGACTCCGAACAACATTCGATAACCACATACTATTTCCCATAACAACTCTAGCGTCACCGAACCTTAAGTGTGTAGACCCTACGGGTTCGGGAACCATGCAGACATGACCGAGACATCTCTCCGGCCAATAACCAACAGCGGGATCTGGATACCCATGTTGGCTCCCACATGTTCCACGATGATCTCATCGGATGAACCACGATGTCGGGGATTCAATCAATCCCGTACACAATTCCCTTTGTCTACCAGTATGTTACTTGCCCGAGATTCGATCGTCGGTATCCCTATACCTTGTTCAATCTCGTTACCGGCAAGTCTCTTTACTCGTTCCGTAACGCATGATCCCGTGGCTAACTCTTTAGTCACATTGAGCTCATTATGATGATGCATTACCGAGTGGGCCCAGAGATACCTCTCCGTCATACGGAGTGACAAATCCCAGTCTCGATTCGTGCCAACCCAACAGACACTTTCGGAGATACCTGTAGTGCACCTTTATGGTCACCCAGTTACGTTGTGACGTTTGATACACCCAAAGCATTCCTACGGTATCCGGGAGTTGCACAATCTCATGGTCTAAGGAAATGATACTTGACATTAGAAAAGCTTTAGCAGACGAACTACACGATCTTGTGCTATGCTTAGGATTGGGTCTTGTCCATCACATCATTCTCCCAATGATGTGATCCCGTTATCAATGACATCCAATGTCCATGGTTAGGAAACCATAACCATCTATTGATCAACGAGCTAGTCAACTAGAGGCTTACTAGGGACATGCTGTGATCTATGTATTCACACATGTATTACGATTTCCGGATAACACAATTATAGCATGAACAATAGACAATTATCACGAACAAGGAAATATAATAATAACCACTTTATTATTGCCTCTAGGGCATATTTCCAACAGTCTTGATATTGAAAACCAAGAGATTAAAAATAAATGCCTAATGAGTAAATGGCTATATAGGTTATCAGTAGAGACTGATGGTATGTGGGCACAGATATTACAAAACAAATATTTACAGTCAAAAACTCTGGCCCAGTGTGACGCCCGGATAATTCAGCTATAGTAACCCTCTACTAATGATGCCACGTCACCACGGTTACTGTTGATAAACTGGCGTTGATTCAAACCCCGTTCAAATTCAAATTTAAAATCAAGTCAAACGACAAAAGTTTTCAAACATTCAAACTAAGATGTTCTAGGTGTGGCAAATAAATCATAAGTAATATTGGTGGAGAAATCATCTTTTTATAAAAGGTTTAAATGCACAAAATAAATTAAAAACAGTAAAAGGAAATTAAACAAAAGACAAAAGAAAAACAAAAATAAAAGTAGAATTTTAAAAAGTTATTAAAAAATTAATTAATTAATTAAGTAACCAATAAATTAACTTAATTAACTCTATTTAGTTTACCTAATTAACTTGATTAGTTAATTAAACCTGTTAATTAGTTATTAGTCTATGACAGAATGGCCCCACACGTCAGGGTTGACCCTGGTCAACTATGTTGACTGCTGATGTCATGTTGACGTCATGGTGATGTAATAATGTTATTTTTTGAATTAATTTAAATAATAATAATATTAAAAATCAATTAAAACTTTAATAATTCATAGAAAAATAACCGTAACTCGGATAAAAATACTTTGTACATGAAAGTTGCTTAGAAAGACGAGACGAATTCGAATACGCGGTCCGTTCATCTGCCACATGCCCCTAGCATAGAGAACGTGGAACCGTCCCCCTCCGTTTCGTCTGTTCAAAAAATACCGAACTTCGGGAAAACGTTCCCGGATGTTTTCCCCCCTTCGCCAGTATCGTATAGCACCGCGATAGATCACCCTAGCTCTGCCTGTAGTCATGTCATGCATCTGCTTGCTTGGTATTTACTGTTTCTTCCCCCTCTTCTTCTCCGGTAGACCCCGAGACCGATGATGTCGCTATGATCGACTACGTCACCGACGACTCTTCTTCCTTTTCAGTAGAGCTTCCAAGAAAGCAAACCCCACTTGATCATTCTGATATCGCCCATTCCGTTCTCTCTCATGCTTGCATTAGATTTTGCTACTGTACTTGATTGCTCCTATTCTGATGCATAGCCTGCTTTTGTAACCTGCTATTGTACCTTACCTGCTTATCCTAAACTGCTTAGTATAGGTTGGTTAGTGATCCACCAGTGACCCCTCACCTTGTCCTGTTGCCCCGGCTTGATGACCGATGACTCGATCAACGTGATCGACATCCAGAGCCCGACACATCACATCACACCCCCTAGTTGTACGACTCTGCAGAGCTACTATCGAGTGTCGAGGGCGATACCTCGTAACGCACTCCTGATGATAACTCTATAGTGTAGCTATTCAGTCGTGGTCACCGAGGGTGATTCCTGCTTCACCACTCCCGATACGACACTGTCGTGCAACACTTCAAGTGTGAACCTCGAGGGTGATTCCTCATATGTTCACCTTGATGGTTACATCGAGTGGGAATCCATCGAGGAAGATTCCTCGGATTTCCCCCTTGATGACACGGACACACAGTTACCTTTACCTGTAGCCCCCGTGTACTGTTACTATGGGACTGAAGGGACAGGCGGTACCATCCCAGTAGAGGTGGACCTGAGTTCCCGACAGTCTCTGGTAAGTCGGGTCAGCCTTGAGGGGTAGCCGCAAGTTGATGTGAAAATTGGGCGGGCCCGGAGAGCACCCGCGAGATAATTACGAGGCACGGCCGGACATGTAGACCGCCCTAGAGATAGAGGGTTGGGCCTAACCCTTTCCGTATTTCCTCGAGACGGGGCGACGGGGTCACATGATCATGCGTCTCTGCTCGTCTCCGCGAGCTCCTAACAGACTAAGGGTTTGGGTATTTGTTCTGAGTTGGCCTCTGGCCTTTACGCACTAACCACCATGCGGGAACAGTTATGGGCACTCGGCGTCGTAGTATCAGCCGAAGCTATGTTAGACGTCCAGTTCAGCATTGTGGGCCTGTCGGGCCAGTACCATCCAGGATGAGGTGGTGCTCGTCCCGGCTCGTCGCACAACGCCCCGGAGTGCAAAGGGCGATGGGCCCAAGACCCCGGAGTGTTTAGGATGTAGACCGGTGGGGACCTCTCTGCTGAGCCTAGGTAGGGCTGCGACGTGTTGATCTTCCGAGGCCGGGCATGGACCCAAGAAAGTGTATCCGGCCAGAGTAATCAAGCGTGTTGGGTAATGTGGTGCATCCCTGCAGGGAAGATTATTTATTCGAATAGCCGTGTCCACGGTAACGGACGCTCGGAATGGTATCCTGATCTATTACAACTAGAAATGGATACTTGATATATGTGATGGATATGTTGCTCCGGGATTGCTTTCTCGCAGGGAGTCGAGGAAGGATCTCTGTGCGTTAATACTACAACATGCTTGTTAAATATTAATATACTATTCTGTACTCTTCTGAATGCTGTAATAAGCTTGAAGATGCTAGTCTTCGATAGGCTAGGCCTTCCCCTCTATTCTGGCATTCTACAGTTCAGTCCACAGATACAACCCTTCCATTTGATACCAATGCATACTTAGTGTAGATCTGATGCTTGCGAGTACTTTGGATGAGTAATCACGGTTGCTTTGCTACTCCTTTTCCCTATTCTTCCTTCTTTCCAATTGTTGCAACCAGATGGCGGATCCCAGGAGCGAGATGCCATCGCCTATGTCTTCTACTACCCCCGAGGGTGCCTACTACTACGAGGAGACCGTTGACGACCAGGAGTAGTTAGGAGGTCCCAGGCAGGAGGCCTTGCCTCTTCGATCATTATTGCTTTTGTACTTGCCTTCTTAATGCAGTCTTGTTTAACTTATGTCTATACTCAGATATTGTTGCTTCTGCTGACTCTTGTGTACCGAGCTATGTATTCGAGCCCTCGAGGCCCCTGGCTTGTAATATGAAGCTTGTATTATTTCAATTTGTGTCTAGAGTTGTGTTGTGATATCTTCCCGTGAGTCCCTGATCTTGATCATACACATTTGCGTGTATGATTAGTGTACGATTGAATCGGGGGCGTCACAAGTTGGTATCAGAGCCGACTACCTATAGGAACCCTCTTTCCAACTCCTTGGCCGAAGTTGAGTCTAGTCATTGCAAAAGTTTTACTAACATGGCTGTGTGGCTTACGGGCCCACGTCGCCAATGGGTGGTATTAATATCTTTTATTTCTCGTCTTTACTCCGGGAATCTGATCTCTCTTCTATTCGGGTTAAATGATTTTTGCTAACTCTAACTCTAGGTTCTCGTAGATGTTTTCTCCCGGAGAGCCCCTCACTCTAGATGATTGCTTTGTGCACCAGAAGATTCTGAAGATACTCTCCGATGTTGTCCCGAGACCCTTGTGCCCTTAGCTGTTGCAATTCCCGACCACCGAAAAATCCTTATGGATGACTACATACACCTGTCGTTCATACTTTCATTCCCAGTTGCTCTTGTTATTACAAGATGCCCCGAAATACTCTTCGTTGTCCCGAGAATCCTTTGAGCCTACTGCCTTGCAGTTCTTTGCCACATGAATACCCCTACAGATAATTATTCGCGCTTGCCGAGTATCCGTTCGTCCACAGTTGTTCATGTGTTTCACAAAATTCTTTGGAATACTATTTGATCTTTCGAAAATCCTAAGTAGCCTATTACTATTGTTCCTCCTTACCTGCTTGCATTATGGTTACTTCCATATGTCTAGCAATATTTGTTAGCATCCTTTGTCATCGTAATTATGAGCATTTGATTCGATATGTTTGTGAATGCTCGCAATCCTCAGTCGAACCCTAGGCTTCATCCTTCCGGCTCAGACGTCATTTTGAACAGGAGCTGGTTCTCGACCAATCAAATTGCGGTCGATTATACCCCTAAGTCTATTCAACTTATCCATCCTTGATCAGAGCGTTTGCTTCTGATCCCTTGATTTGGGAATCATAATTCCTTTGCATTTGAGCTTTGAATTAGTCAGTTGTTTCTATAATCTGATCTCCTTGCATTCTTTCTTCTTTTGGTTGAGTACCGATGCTCACATCAGATCCCTTGTGGACCACCAGATCCTTTGTTGGGTTTTATCCGACAGCGTCCTTCATATTTAGTAACCTTGTGAGCCTTTCCTCGGATACATAGTGCCTTTGGTAAATTGTATCCCCCGCTCTTGTCAACCATACTCTACTTCCGGGCTTGAGTTATTTACTCGTGAAGTTTGTGGTATATGTTCCTAAGATGCCCCAGTGGGTTGAACCTACGCCTTCCCTAATATGTGTGAACCCAAAGATTATGCGGGTTATATCTACTGGCGTTTCTTCGGATAAAATTTCAACACTACAATTTCTTCGAAAGTGATAAGTGAATGATAGGTTATGCATTGAAGAAGTGGGAGTCGACCTAGCTTGAACCTTTGTGTTCGTGCCCATGGACCCGATGTGGAACTTATCATGGAAGCTTCTTGTTATAATAGTAATCCCCTTGTGATAAGTTCATCTTGTATCTATATTTGGTCCTTTGCAACCGTGGTTCCAACCATATTGTTCTTCTTTGATCCCATTTCTCGGACAAGTTAAAGTACTTGTCTTCTGCAGATCTTTTCACCTGTCCAACCTCTATCCTGCTCGACCTTCGAGTATTACCCTCTGGTATCTCGAGAATGTCACGGAACTACATAACTTATTATGAGTTCTTCATCAACTATTATTTCTCGCCGATTCCAATTTTCCATGGGTTCTGAGTTGTTAGACACTCGAGAACATCGATAACTGATTTGAGTCTACACTTTTCTTTCCATTGTTTTGTTTAACCTTTCTTGTAACCTAACATATTTAAGCAGTGATAAATCCCTGCTTATGTAAACACCTTGGTGTACAAACTCTATCAGTCAGACCTTGTTACTATTGTTGATGACATTCCGGTAGCCACCGATGGACGAGAACATTGCCTATTGGTCCGTCTCGTCTTAACAAGCAGGAAAATGGTTCTCTTCGTCCCTCGCCCTTGGTACCGATGTTGTTGCCGACATAACTGACAGGCGATACTCTGACCTGCCTTATTATCATGACTGTGCAAAATTTTAGCACCTTCCTGCTTTTAACCCACAGGGTGAGCCCATAACCCACAGTTCTACAGGATTGAAACCTGACTCTCATGTACACCCATGTTTCTAAAGTTATTCCTCACGCTTGGCTTCGTATGAAAATCCCGAGCCACCTTCCGAGAGACGATCTATTCTGGTATCAGACGCAATACTTATTCTCGTTGCTCTGAACCCCTTTTCACACTCTGTTCCACACATCGGACGATTGACTATCCGCTTGAAAATTCTTATTGTACCTTCTTGTTCTCGATGTGTTTCCCCCTTCTCGATGTGTTTCATTCATGGGATGATCCCATATGATTATCCCTTATATCATCCTATCGTTGTCGAGCTGCCCCTTACCTATTCGTAAGTACAATGAAGACTCCGAAGAAAGGATGATGACTTAATCATGATGACTTGAAGCAGAGAAATGAAGACATCAACGTAGTGGATTAACCTCTTCGAGAAGAGCGACCAAAACCGAGAAGACCCGCTAGCATTTCGTAACCAGAACTTTCCCCCTTACTCCACCTCTTAAATCTCGGGACAAGATTTCTTGTAGTGGAGGAGAACTATGACGCCCGGATAATTCAGCTACAGTAACCCTCTACTAATGATGCCACGTCACCACGGTTACTGTTGGTAAACTCGCGTTGATTCAAACCCCGTTCAAATTCAAATTTAAAATCAAGTCAAACGGCAAAAGTTTTCAAACATTCAAACTAAGATGTTCTGGGTGTGGCAAATAAATCATAAGTAATATTGGTGGAGAAATCATCTTTTTATAAAAGGTTTAAATGCACAAAATAAATTAAAAACAGTAAAAGGAAATTAAACAAAAGATAAAAGAAAAACAAAAATAAAAGTAGAATTAAAAAGTTATTAAAAATCAATTAATTAATTAATTAACCAATAAATTAACTTAATTAACTCTGTTTAGTTTACCTAATTAACTTGATTACTTAATTAGAACAGCTAATTAGTTATTAGTCTATGACAGAACAGACCCACACGTCAGGGTTGACCCTGGTCAACTATGTTGACTACTGATGTCATGTTGACGTCATGCTGATGCAATAATGCTATTTTTTGAATTAATTTAAATAATAATAATATTAAAAATCAATTAAAACTTTAATAATTCATCAAAAAATAACCGTAGCTCGGATAAAAATACTTTGAACATGAAAGTTGCTCAGAAAGGCGAGACGAATTCGAATGCGCAGTCCGTTCGTCTGCCACATGCCCCTAGCATAGTGAACGTGGAACCGTCCCCCTCTGTTTCGGCTGTCCGAAAAATACCGAACTTCGGGAAAACATTCCCGGATGTTTTCTCCCCTTCGCCAGTATCGTATAGCACCACGATAGATCATCCTAGCTCTGCCTGTAGTCATGTCATGCATCTTCTTGCTTGGTATTTACTGTGATCGACTACGTCACCGACGACTCTTCTTCCTTTTCAGCAGAGCTTCCGGGCAAGCAAACCCCACTTGATCATTTCGATATCGCCCATTCAATTCTCTCTCATGCTTGCATTAGATTTTGCTACTGTACTTGATTGCTCCTATTCTGATGCATAGCCTGCTTTTGTAACCTACTGTTGTACCTTACCTGCTTATCCTAAACTGCTTAGTATAGGTTGGTTAGTGATCCACCAGTGACCCCTCACCTTGTCCTGTTGCCCCGGCTTGATGACCGATGACTCGATCAACGTGATCGACGTCCAGAGCCCGACACATCACATCACACCACCTAGTTGTATGACTCTGCAGAGCTACTATCGAGTGTCGAGGGCGATACCTCGTAACGCACTCCTGATGATAAATCTGTAGTGTAGCTATTCGGTCGTGGTCACCGAGGGTGATTCCTCCTTCACCACTCCCGATACGACACTATCGTGCAACACTTCAAGTGTGAACCTCGAGGGTGATTCCTCATATGTTCACCTTGATGGTTACATCGAGTGGGAATCCATCGAGGAAGATTCCTCGGATTTCCCTTGATGACATGGACACATAGTTACCTTTACATGTAGCCCCCGTGTACTGTTACTACGGCACTGAAGGGATAGGCGGTACCATCCCGGTAGAGGTGGACCTGAGTTCCCGACAGTCTCTGGTTAGTCGGGTCGGCCCTGAGGGGTACCCGCAAGTTGATGTGAAAGTCGGGCGGGCCCGGAGAGCACCCGCGAGATAATTATGAGGCACGGCCGGGCAGGTAGACCGCCCTAGCGAGAGAGGGTTGGGCCCGACCCTTGCCGTATTTCCTCAAGACGGGGCGACGGGGTCACATGATCGTGCGTCTCTGCTTGTCTCCGCGAGCTCCTAACACACTAAGGGTTTGGGTATTTGTTCTGAGTTGGCATCTGGCTTTTACACACTAACCACCACGCGGGAACAGTTATGGGCACTCGACGTCATAGTATCAGCCGAAGCTTTGTCAGACGTCCAGTTCAGCATTGTGGGCCTGTCGGGCTAGTGCCATCCAGGATGAGGTGGTGTTCGTCCCGGCTCATCGCACAACGACCCGGAGTGCAACGGGCGATGGGCCCAAGACCCCAGATTGCTTAGGATGTAAACCGGCGGGGACCTCCCTGCTGAGCCTAGGTAGGGCTGTGACGTGTTGATCTCCCGAGGCCGGGCATGGAGCAAAGAAAGTGTGTCCGAACAGAGTAATCAAGCGTGTTGGGTAATGTGGTGCACCCCTGAAGGGAAGATTATCTATTTGAATAGCCGCATCCACGGTAACGGACGCTCGGAATGGTATCCTGATCTATTACAACTAGAAATGTATACTTGAGATATGTGATGGATATGTGGCTTCGGGATTGCTTTCTCGCAGGGAGTCGAGTAAGGATCTCTGGGCGTTAATACTACAACATGCTTGTTAAATATTAATATACTATTCTGTACTCTTCTGAATGCTGCAAGATGCTTGAAGATGCCTGAAGATGCTAGTCTTCGATAAGCTAGGCCTTCCCCTCTATTCTGGCATTCTGAAGTTCAGTCCACAGATACAACCCTTCCATTTGATACCAATGCATACTTAGTATAGATCTGATGCTTGCGAGTACTTTGGATACTTTGGTAGTACTCATGGTTGCTTTGCTACCCCTTTTCCCCCTTCTTCCTTCTTTCCGGTTGTTGCAAACATATGGTGGATCCTAGGGGCCAGATGCCACCGCCTATGTCTTCTACTACCCCCGAGGGTGCCTACTACTACGAGGAGACCGTCGATGACCAGGAGTAGTTAGGAGGTCCCAGGCAGGAGGCATTGCCTCTTCGATCGTTGTTGCTTTTGTACTTGCCTTCTTAAGGCAGTCTTGTTTAACTTATGTCTGTACTAAAATATTGTTGCTTTCACTGACTCTTGTGTATCGAGCTATGTATTCGAGCCCTCGAGGCCCCTGGCTTGTAATATGAAGCTTGTATTATTTGAATTTGTGTCTAGAGTTGTGTTGTGATATCTTCCCGTGAGTCCCTGATCTTGATCGTACACATTTGCGTGTATGATTAGTGTATGATTGAATCGGGGGCGTCACACCCAGGTTACCGCAAGACCTAACGATTTGCCATTCTGGAAGTGACTTATGAGAACAAAAGATATATTCTTTCGTATGGTCAAATTCTTGATTGGCAATGGGATGACAACAAGATTTTGGGAGGATACGTGGTTAGGGGAGACGCCTCTAGCCATACAGTACCCCACCTTATATAATATTGTACAACATAAGCAGGATTACGTAGCTACTGTATTACAGGAGGTGCCCTTAAATATACAGTTTAGGAGATCCTTAGTTGGGGAGCGTTGGAACTCCTGGCTACACTTGATGCGGAGGTTGATGGAGATTCAACTATCCGACCAATCTGATTGCTTCCACTGGAAATTAACCAGAACCGGTGTCTTTACGGTCAAATCTATGTATATGGATCTAATTAATTCTAGCCCAATCCCAAGATCGTTACATATCTGGAAAATTAAGGTTCCCTTACGTATCAAGGTTTCATGTGGTTTGTCCACAAGCAAGTGATCCTCACCAAAGATAATTTAATTAAGCGATGTTGGGTAGGTAGTGCATGATGTTGTTTTTGTGATCATGACGAAACAATACAACACCTATTCATAGATTGCCCTCTCGCGAAATTACTTTGGTGAACGGTTCATATAGCCTTTAAGATTATTCCTCCAGTTAGCATTGAAGCGTTCTTTTGAACGTGGCTACCTAGAGTAGATCATATTACGACGTCTCGTATTCGGATTGGAATATGTGCGTTTATTTGGGCTATATGGAATTGCAGGAATGATATGATTTATAACAGACAACATACTTTAACTTTCTTGCAGGTCATCTTCAGAGCTACGACATGGATCCGTACGTGGTCCTTACTCACTCCTACGGACTTCAAGGAGTCTTTGGTTACTGGGTGCAACCAGTGGGATTTGATAGCACGGGCTATATTCAATCGGTTTGGATGGCGGTCTCATAATAGGATAGGCGTCTAGTGTTCTAGTCCTATTTATGCCGCCGGTTGTGGCAATGAGTTTCCCTTTTTATTTTTGCTCCGTTGGCGAGCTGTAATGGAACTAAGACTTCGTTTTCTTCGTACTTTTTATTAATATGGCCTCTGCATCTGAGCCTCCTTTTCCAAAAAAATCCCCCCCCCCCCCCCCCCGTCCTCGAATAAGTGGACATTTAGCATTCAAAATTTTATCCACAAAAGAGTATACTTGTATCTTCACGGTGCACTTTAAAGTAGAAAAAAATGAATCTATCTCATTACATAGGAATTAAAACCAATAACATTCAACACATGATCTTCTCACTTTTTACATGCACTTAGCTCATTGAAGGTAGGGTAATTAAAGAGGAAAATAACGGTGGCTTGCACCTTCCCAATACATTTTCTATTCCACTCCATAATCTGTCTTAATTTTTCTATATGTCCACTTATTTGAGGACGAAAGCAGTATGATGAAAAATGTCTAAGCTGACGAAGCGCACTGAGAGAGTCCTAGAAGGTTTCCATCGAAAACTGTAATAGAGAATCTAATATGGTTGCTCATTAACTAGCTAAGTTTGAGCGATGTAATCCACCGACTTAATGGTTGGATAAATCCTCTATTTCTACTACTAAACTATTACTGGAGGATGTAAGTGTTACATGAGATTAATAAAGCTAGGCATAAAGGTCTTCCCGTAAAAAGATGACAATTGGCTGACCCAACTAGCGCACTCGCAATCGGCAAAAAATAGGAAGCTCATGGCCGCGAAAAACCAGCTACCGTTTTTTTTAAGATTTAGAAAATTTATATTACAAAAATATATACATGGATCTTATAAAATGGTTGTGATATTTTAAAAAGGTTCATGGGTTTTTACATTTTTATAAAATTTACAACAACTTTACATGAATTTAAAAAACATTCAGAAATTATTAAAATACTCAAAATATAAAGCAAGTTCAACTATTTAAATGGTAAATAGAAAATAAGTGTACCAAGAGGAAAGTAGAAAATAATACAAAAATAATGATAAAAATAAAATGAATAGAAATAAAAGTAGCAAAAAATCACCAAACAACTGCTAAAAAACAGAAGGAAAGAAAACTCTATATGGGCTAGCGCATGTAGTGCGGGCCTGCATGTTATAGCGTGAGCTAAGAATAGGAGGAATTTCCGAGTTTGCAGTGTTTTTCTTTTATGTATTGGAAAAAAAAATTGAAACAAATGTACATGAATTTAAAAAAAATCAGAAATTTAAAAATAGTCATAAAATAAAAAATCAAGTTGAATTATTAAAAAGTTAAAATGGATAAGAACTGCACAAAGGGGAATCTAGAAAATAAAGAAACTGAAAGATAAAAAGAAAAATCAAGAGAAAAATGGGCGAGGAACTTAAAGAGAAAGAAACAAAATGGAAAAGAAAATAGTACGAAAAATGATGAAAAAACTGCTGTAAAAACCAAAGGAAAGAAAAACGCTACATGGGCTAACCCATGTAGTGCGGACCTGAACGTTATAAAAGAAATTGATCATCATGTATTCAAAAAATGTTCAAAGTATACCAAGAAAAATGTTCCACGTGTAGACAAAAATATACAACGTGTACTAAAAAGGCCGACATTTATTTGGAAAAAGAGAGGGAATAAAAAAGAAAATATGTACTGAAAAAAAGAAAACAAAAAATAATGTAAAGAAAAACGCAGAAAAATAAAGAAGAAGAAAAAATCCCGGTGTAACCTACCCACAATTGGACGAAGCCATTGCTCCCAGACCTTCCACGAACCATTGCTCCCAGACCTTGCGAGAACCACTTGACTGGGCCGACCCATTAAGACGACGCAGCAGCGAGCGCGCGAGAGGCAAGGCGGGGCAACGTCTCGCATAAGCGAGATGCACCACCCGTAAGAATTTCCGATGTCTCAATACAAGCCGAACCTCATCAAGGTCCAGAACAGAAGAACATGCCCAGTAATAGATTCGACTAAAAATGTTTTGGCTAAAGTTGAAACAACAGAAAGAGAAGCACAGATTGAAATGCATGCAAGCAAACGGCAGCAGATGCGACTGAAAGGAAGAAAAATTGCCTAAACATGATCAGAAGCTATCACACTGCAGCTGCAGGTCTCATTCTATAAAGCATGTACTATCCACTTGTCGCCGAAAAGGAAATATCAAATATGTCTCACTTAAATGCATTAGATCAACATATGACACAGATTGGTCGACTCACCATCCATAAGCTATGTTTTCACAGATGTGCTATAAGGCATTTGGTCCAACACCGCCGTGGACTCTCTGATGATACATCGTCACGATCACTCTGACGAGGAGGTTAGCAGGTTTGTGTGTTGTCAGTTCCGACATGAGCCGTAAGGTGGAGTCGTTGCGGTCTTGCGGAGACGTACTCCTAGATGATATAATTAGTCTTTTGCGTCCCCTTCCTGCCTTCTGTTTCCATTGTGGTCACTTCGTTCACTGTTTTTATTATCGGATCACGCGGTTTGGTTCACTCAAATATCTCATGAGTGACTTGCTTAATTAATTACACTAATTACATGTCTCCGCTAGCTAGCTATAACCGAGAAGGAAAAGGACTCAAGAGCAGTTCAATTATCACTTGGAAAATAGGTACACCATTTTATAGCAAAATGCTGGTGCGTTTTGAGTACCACCAGCTCATCCAGGTTCTGCCCTGTTTCACCGGCCAACATATCTTGTGTGAAGAAGCAAAGCGTGTGTGCCTTTTTGTGTGGAAGAAGCAAAACTTGTGTGCTTGCATTTCTCTTCATCTGATTCCTTGGGGTTTGCTTCGATCATTTTGTTTTCATTTTACTACATGTAGTATATTTATTTTCGGGTTGTCCTTTTTCGAAAAGGAGATCGAAATCTTTGCCCCCTGCATCATTGCGATGCACACAACCATTTTATTTATTACTCCCTTTGTCTCATATTAAGTGTCGCTCAAACGGATGTATCAACTGCAACCACCACTCAGCTATTACAAGATTTGAAACAAACTGCAAGTTCATCTAGTGCCACCCCTTATTGGTTTTGGAGTATTGACGACAAACTTGGTTGAGAAACTGGTGTGTTTGTGAGATTCACGGAAGTACCAGACACAGCAAGGGCGCGGCGGCTTCCAATGCGTCGGCGGCAACTACTCGGGCGGCGGCGACGAGATGCTCGCGCCAGGCTTCGCCAATGGCAACTACAAGTACTCGGCCGGCGGTGACGAGATGCTTGCGCTAGGCCTCGCCAATGCTGACAACAACTACTTGGCCGGCGTCGACGAGATGCTCGCGCCGGGCTTCGCCAATGCTGACTACAACTACTCGGCCGGCGGCAACAAGATGCTCGCGCTATGCCTTGCCAATGCTACTCGGGCAGCGGCGACGAGATGCTCGCGCCGGGATTCGCCAATGCTGACTACAACTGCTCAGGCAGCGGTGACGAGATGCTCGCGCCTGGCTTTGGCAATGCTGACTACGACTGGACTGATCTGACCATGTGGGCCACCGACGAGTTGTGCGGTGCAGTCATGCCACTTGGGTGCTACCCTGACCTCGCCGATGGTACTCTGCCGCCCGATTACTCTGCTCAAGTCGTCACCGGCGGGGACTACGTCAACATACCACCATCTGGCGAGTACGGGTACCCCATGGCCATGGGCGTGGGCGACAACTTCACTAATCTCGACAGCGACTACACGGCGCATTGGCAGTTCCAGCGCTTCGACACAAGCAGTCCGTTGCTAGGGGAAATGCAGTCATAATTTTGGAGCTAGAATATCTTAATTCTCACGTATTTGAAGTTAGAATTTTGCAAAATTATATGATTTATCAATATTATGTCCGTGATTTTGTACGGAAATTTTGAAAAATTAACCATCAGTTATTATGGAATTTTCACGAAAAGAGTATGAGCTCCTCTTCACAAAGTTTTCTTTTTTTTTTTGGATAAAGCTTCACAGTTCACAAAGCTCCTGCTCATAAACTCCACTCAAGAGTTGAAACAGTCGGTGTCGAATACGCGTGTACTCCATCTAGACAGGTTTGTAGAAACAACCTTTCATAATTTTGGATCACAGCCAAAAACAGAGCACATAGCCACAAACTAGAAGGAAAGTTGTGCGTTGCCACAGCAGGGAAAAACTAACTTAAACGTGCGTCACACGCACATTGGGGCATCTCCAACACTATCCCCCAAATCGGACATCTCGTCCATTCGCGGACAGTGGTGCGGGAGTCAGCCATCCAACCATGACCGTATGCACTTCAAACTAGATTTCAACAAACCGGATGAATTACATGCAAACTGGATGATTTTCATATAAGCCGGAGCACATTCATTTATATTTTGGACATATTTCATTAAACAAAAGCAAGCGGACCTAAACCTAGCCTAACTCTACGGCGGCGCCCGTCCTCCAAGTCCTTGCTGTACCCCTCCGACGTTGGTTGTGTCCATGTCCAGCGGGGATGAGACCCATAAAGTGAAGGTGCGGTCGTCGGAGAGAAAGAGTAGGACATGGAACCCTAATGATTTAAGTTGGTACTTTACGTACTCCCATTTGGCACGATCACCTATCCTGTCATTACTAGAACATAAAAAGCGCGCGTTGCCGCGCCCGTCCATTATAAGGTAGAATGAAAGAAAAATAGAAGATTTGAATAATACAATTACTTGAAAATATCGTGGACATTAGATTTCAGAAAATCTCTTCCAAAATTGCTTGGGTCAGTGATGTAGATCCAGGAAAAAATTCTAGGTTTTGTTCAAGCTAGAAAATATTCTAATTTGACAAAACTGTTGGTTCAAATGTGTCCCACTAATGATACATACATATTATCGTGGTGTTTACAAAGTTTCTGTTCAAAATTGAGCATACCGTGATACCACTGGCAGATCCACCGTCTCTCCAGACTTATGTGAGATAAGTTTCTATAGCGAGTCTGTATGAAAAATTAAAATTAACAAGATCGTAGACAATACAGGCTTCGAGATTTTTCTCGGTTTGCAATGTGTTTTGAATTAAACGGCTCCAGCTTGTGCATGTGTACATGTGACTTCAGATCACTTGCCGTGACTTTGTTATTCACTCAAAGAGTTATACCTCCTCGGACACTCTATGAAACCAAAAACTCCTCACTATTATCTGTTCATGTTGGTTCCTGCATATTGCAATTAAGATATGAAATCTATACAGCAAAACAGAAATTTTCATATAGCCTCCAAATGTGAAGATAAGAAAAAGTTGCTAGAGAGAATACCTTACAGGAACTCACTTATATTTCTGTCATAAATAATAATGCTTAGCATGAAGCTGGGAAGCCTCTATTGCCATTCCTCCCATGGCTGTTTTTAAATAAAAATAAGAGCATGTTACCAAGAAAAAAACCTTTCAAGTTTCAAGGATGGTGAATTAATCGGCAATGAAAAAACACAACCTCATAAGGCTGGTAATAACTAATATGCTCTCATGAGTAAACACGAGCTATAGTTACCACAGTTGGCAAAGCTTGACCAAAAGAAACACATCCTCCAAAGCTACATCATCTGGAGGCAGAGTAGAGCAGTATTTGCACAATTGTTTCTGCATATGGAGATTTTACCTCAGCTGATGCAACCTTGAAATAGTGGACTAATCACAACCTAAGTCTTTCCTGTAGAGCACACGGCCCTTTTGGATTAAGGTAAAGTGATGGTTTCCCTTCTAAACACCAAAACTGGTACATAAAACATGCATCAGAACTGGTGAGCAAATCTTGCTTTATCATATATGATACATGATAGAAATATCGGCAACCAGAATCTAGTACAGAAAATGGAGATTGTCTCATAATCTTGGGGCTCTTGATCTTTACTGTTTTTGGTCATTGATCTCATGGGGCAGCCGAGAATGCTAGCTACTTGGTTGAGAGGAAACTCTCAATGAACAAACAACACCAAAGGAATGGAGGCGAACGCCAACGGAGGACAGCAGGGAATGGACGCCGACGGCACGTGCTGCCATGGAGAAGGACACGACATGGGAAAGAAGGGATCCACCATGGGGGGCGCGGAGGAACAATAGAGGGCATCGACTCCGAGAGGTGCAGTATAATCTCGCCGCCGGGATGCACGATGGTGGCGGCACAGCGTCGAGGAATAGAGGAGCAACTCAGGATAGGACCTGCGAGAAACGAAGGAATAAAGGTGGGAAGGCTTTGCACCTTCCACTGGGCCTCATGGGCCTTTAACCTAAACGGCCCGATTACCCACACAAAGCGCAGCTCGTTCCGTAGAGCAGCGGCCCGCGAAACGGCTACTCAAGCGGATCAGGCTGCTGAATAGCGTAAGAAACCCGTGGGATGATCAAGCTCAAATCTTGGACGTTCGTGACAGTGATCCGATGATGGGGAGTGTGACGACCCCGGCTTAATCGTGCACTAATCATACACGCAAATGGGCACGATCAAGCCTAAGGACTCACTTGAAGATATCACAACACAACTCTAAAACATAAATAAATTCATACAAGCTTAATATTACAAGCCAGGGCCTCGAGGGCTCGAATACATAGCTCGATGACATACAAGTGTCAGCGGAAGCGTCAGATATCTGGGTACAGATATATTACAGAACATAGAGATAAGCCTTCACAGAGGCGGGGCAAAATAAAAACTACGATCGAAAAGGCGAGGGCCTCCTGCCCTGGACCCTCCGGTCCTACTCCTGGTCGTCAGACGGCTCCTCGTAGTAGTAGTACTCTCCGGGCTGGTAGTAGTAGTGGTCGTCGACGGGGACATCTGGCTCCGGGGCTCCGTCGTCTGGATGCGACAAAGGGATAAAGGGGGAAAAAGGAAAATAAAGCAAACGTGAGTACTCATCCGAAGTACTCAGCAAGCAAGGATCTACACTACATATGCAACATTTTCAAATGGGGGCTGTATATGTGGACTGGGCTGCAGAAATGCCAGAATAGAGGGGGAAAGCCTAGTCCTATCGAAGACTAGCATCTTCAGCATCTTCAACGGTCTCGCAGCATTAGAAGAGAGCAGAATAACATAATGTAAAGTATAGCAGTAATGTCATCAACCTCGGCCGGGGATTCTTCCTCGACTCCCTGCGAGAAAGCAATCCCAGAGCCGTACTAACCAGTTCTCATCACATGTTCTAGTTGTACCGATCGGGATACAACTCCGAGTGTCCGTTACCGTAGGACAGGGTATCGATAGAAGTTTCTTCCCTGCAGGGGTGCACCAACTTACCCACCACGCTCGCTTAACTCCGGCCGGACACACTTTTCTGGGTCATGCCCGGTCTCGGCTAAGCAACACGCCGCAACCCGACCAAATACTTAACAGAGAGGTCAGCATGCCGGACTAACCTATGCCCCCAGGGGTCTTGGGCCATCGCCCCGGACGCTCCTGCACGTTGCGTACACCGCCGGTGAGCAGACCTAGCAACCCCTTATACAAGCGCGGTTGCGTTCCCAGTCCAACCCAGCGTGTGCCGCTCAGTTGCTGACGTCTATTAAGCTTCGGCTGAAGTATACGACGTAGAACGCCCATACTATGCCCACGTGATGGTTAGTGCTATCAGGCCAGAGGCCCCTCGGATCAAATATCCAAACCGTAGTGGATTAGGAGCGCGCGGAAACGAGCAGAGACTCACGATCGATGTGACCCCGTCGCCCCGTCTCGAGGACTTGCGGCAAGGGCTAAGAATGCCCGGCCACGCCTCGTAGTTATCTCGCGGGCACCTCTCAGGTCAACCCGACTCCACCTCACTTCGCATTCATGCTCGCGCGGGTACCCCTCAGTGCCGACCCGTCTTTAGTATCATGTTTCAAAGGCAAGTCATAATATCCAAAGTAACTGTGTGTCTGACACCGAAGGGAACCCTGAGGAATCACCCTCGATGGAATTCCCGCTCGATGTTATCACCAAGGTGAACGAAGGAGGAATCACCCTCGAGGTCCACACTTGAGAGATTGCGCGACGACGTCGGTATCGGGGGTGGTGTAGGAGGAATCACCCTCGCTTACCACGACCGATTAACTAACCTACAAGGTTATCATCATAAGTGCTAACGAGGTATCACCCTCAGCACTCGATAGTAACCCAGTAGTGTCGAGCATCTTAGGGGAAGTGACGTGCGGTGCCAGGTTCTAATCTTCAATCCCGTTGTTCGGGTCTTCTGAGAGTCCAGCGGGGCAGTCGGGACAAGTGGGTCTCTGATCAGGCTCTACCCATCCTATCTAAACAGTTTAGGATAACAGGCAGGTATCAACAGTAGGCTACAATTAAATAGGCTATGCAATAGATATAGGATGGTAACAGCAGCAGTAACATCTAATGCAAGCATAAGAGGGAAGAGAATAGGTGATATCGGAATGCTCAAAATGGGGGTGCTTGCCTGTCTGCTCGACGGCAAGGGCAGGGTCGTCGGGGACGTAGTCGTACTCCGGAGCGGCGTCTGCCTCAGGAGCTACGGCAAGATCGGGGTCTACCGAAAGAGAAGAGGGGGAGAAAACAAGTAAATATAATGCAAACAGATGCAACACAGTGCGTGCGATGCTATGATGCAGTGCAGGGTTGCCTAAATATGATTCTAAGTCATTTTGGTTATTTTTAGAATTAACCGGGGATTATTAATCGGTGTGTGTGCACTATTCATCTACCGGAACCGAGCTCGGAGTTACGAGTTCTTCTATGTAGGAGGTTCCGACATGGAAACAGACGGCACAATCAAACTCGTCTCGTCGTTCTGAGCAACTTTCATGTTTTAACTTTCTCGATCCGAGCTACGGTTTAAAAGTTATTAATTTTTGAAATTTAAATGAATTATTTTTATTTACAGAAATGAATTATGACGTCAGCATGACGTCATGCTGACATCAGCGAGTCAACAGCGGCTGTCCAGAGTCAAATCTGACATGTGGGTCCAGTGGGACCCACATGTCAGTCTCTGTTTAAGCTAACAGTGAATTAATTTAATTATCTGGGTTAATTAGGGGTGTGGGCCCCACATGTCAGTGAGACTTTAGACTAAATTAATTAGTTTTTATTTAATTAATCATTATTAGTTTAATTAACCGCGGGGGCCCACTTGTCAGTGGCTGGGCTGCCCAATCAGCGCAGTTGACTGGGTCAACCCAGTCTACTGGGGTCCCCAGGGCCCACGGTCAGAGACCCAGGGCTGGGCCCCACCGGACCACGTCGGCGGCCGGCGCCGAAACTGCTCCGGCGACCAAGGCAGCGGCGGCGCGTTGCCGGAGCTCGTCGGAATCGCGCTAGGAGACTCCGTTTCACGCGCGGTCTAATGCATTCGAAAGCTGGAAAAGCGTCGCGTCGACTGGTGGCCTTGGACCGACCGGAGATGGCCGGAAACGGCGCCGGCGACGAGCCAAAACGGCGCCGGAGTTCGGGCCTCGTCGGGTTCTAATCTATACGCCGCGTGGAGGGATGCTAGGGGTCTTGCCGGACTCGCTCGAGCTCCAGGAGCTCGAGGCTGGGTCCGGTTGTGCGTGACGATGATGCTGGCCACGACAAAGAGCTCGTCGGCGGCTGTGGGTTCGGCCGTTCGCAGTGCGGCGAGCAACGGCCGCGGCAGGACAAGGGAGAAGGAGAAGTGGAGGTCGGAGCTCACCGAGCGGCACGCCGAAGGCCTTTGATAGCTTAGGAGCAGCAGAAACGTCGCCGGTGACGGAGAAGAACGGCGACGTCCGAACGGAAGGGGACGGGGCGATTCCGGCGCTGTGGCGGCCTCGGGCTCCAGCTGCTACCACCAGACGTCGAGGAAGGTCGTGGCGAAGACGACGGACGCGTTGGCGGAGCGATGCGGTGGCTGGGACCGCGGAGACGAGCACGGTGCGGCGGCGATGGCGCTCGGTGGCGATGGGATCTGGAGGGGGAACGAGGCGGAGAGCGAGCGGAGAGAGGGGAGAGTGAGGAGGAGGCCAGGGGGAATGGACGGGGCCGGCCTTATCCCCTCGCGGCGCCCGCGGCGTCGTGGTGTCGGCCGCTCGTCGGCGCGGCCACAGAGGAGGTGACAGCGCGAGGGAGAGAGAGTAGCGCGGGCCTGCTGGGCCGGAGTTCGGGGCACTGTGCACTAAGGCCCAGTGCACAGTGCCTCGTTTTTATTTTTCTGTTTCTGTTTCTCTTTTTCTTTTATTCTTTTCTGTTTTGTATTAGTTAGGGCTCTTATGCATTTTTGTAAGGTATGAGAGTTGTCCCCAATATTACAATGCAATATTCCCTTCCACCAAAAATTGGTTTGGGCATAGTTAGATTTCATTTGAATTTATTATAATTTTAAATGGATTTAATATTGTTGTTTTGGTGCTGTTTCATATTGTTTGAATCATATAATTAGTCCAAGTGCTACTGGTGTTATTTTTATGTGTTTTCTTAGAATATTTGCTAATTAGTGAACATTTTTCCAAAGGTGCTTGAGCAAACTTATTTTGCACTTTTGAATTTTGAGTTGATTTTCAGATTGGAGTTGATTTGCTTTGGTTAACCACTATGTTTAGGCACTGCAAATGATATGACTTGGCAATATTAGCAGCTGATCACAGTGGTAGTTACACAGGGGTGTTACAAGTTCTCCTCCTCTAAAAGAAATTCTCGTCCCGAGAATTTAGGAGGTAGAAGGAAAGAGTCCGGGATATTCTTCCCGAAGATGATCCTCGCGTTCCCAAGTGGCTTCATCTTCAGTATGATTCGACCACTGCACTTTTAGGAACTTGGTCGTCTTCTGATGAGTTCGACGTTCAGCTTCATCAAGGATGCGGATCGGATGCTCCTTATAAGATAAGTCGTCTTGTAACTGAAGCATCTCGTGATCCACTGCGCGGTGCGGAGATTCCTTGAAGCATTTGCGAAGTTGCGACACGTGGAAGACATCATGAATATGAGAAAATTGTGGCAGCAACTCCAATTTATAAGCCACCTGTCCACGTCTGGCAACTATGCGGAAGGGACCAATATAGCGAGGAGCTAGCTTGCCCTTGATTCCGTAACGACGGGTGCCTTTCATAGGAGTGACACGAAGATAAGCATGATCACCTGGTTGATAAGTCAGACCCCATCGCTTGCGATCATAATTGCTCTTCTGACAGTCTTGAGCTGCTTTGAGATTTTCCCGGACAATTCTGACTTGTTCTTCAGCGTGTTGAATAATGTCCGGTCCCACGAGAGGTCGTTCCCCAGTTTCCGACCAGTTCAGAGGGGTTCGACACTTACGTCCATAAAGCACTTCGAAGGGGGCCATTTTCAAGCTGGCTTGATAGCTGTTGTTATAAGAGAACTCGACATACGGGAGAGATTCCTCCCATTTCTTACCGAAGGATATAACACAGGCTCGAAGCATGTCTTCAAGCACTTGGTTAACGCGCTCAACTTGGCCTTGGGATTGGGGATGATAAGCTGAACTCCATGTAATGTGAGTTCCCATAGCTTCTTGGAAACTTTCCCAGAACTTGGACGTGAAAAGACCGCCACGGTCCGAACTGATCTCCTTCGGAATACCGTGGAGTGAAACGATTCTGGAGATATACAGCTCTGCTAGCTGGCTAGCAGTGATAGTCTCCTTGACAGGTAGGAAATGAGCAACCTTGGAAAGTTGGTCGACGACGACAAGAATGGCGTCGTGACCTTTCTGAGACTTGGGAAGACCAGTAATGAAATCCATCTGCACTTTATCCCACTTCCATAGAGGAATAGGGAGCGGTTGCAGAATTCCAGCAGGCTTCTGATGTTCTGCTTTCACGCGACGACATACGTCACATTCAGCAACGTATCGAGCAATATCCTGCTTCATTCTGGACCACCAGTACCTCTGTCGGAGATCGTGATACATCTTAGTGCTACCCGGATGGATAGACAGCGGTGTATCATGAGCCTCCTTCATGACCTTGTCAGTCATAAGCTCGAAGCGAGGTACTATGATGCGGTCTCGGAAATATAATGTTCCATCTTCAGCAACTGAGAAATCCCGGTACTTATCAAGGTGAAGCTCTTTCTTCATTAGGTCAATTTCAGCATCTTTGGCTTGCGCTTCCTTAACAGCCTTTTGAAGGTCTGGTTGTACCACAAGGTTATTAAGAGAACCTTGGGGAACAATTCGCAGATTCAGCTGATTCAATTCTGCATAGAGACGAGATTGAGCTCGCCTAACCATGAGGTTGTTGCAATATGACTTGCGGCTCAGGGCATCGGCCATCACGTTAGCCTTGCCCGGGGTATATGAAATACCGCAGTCATAGTCCGTAATTGTTTCCAACCATCGTTGCTGACGGAGATTAAGATCCGGTTGGGTGAACAAGTACTTCAGACTTTGGTGATCGGTATAAATCTCACACCGATTACCCAGAAGGTAATGCCGCCATAACTTTAATGCATAGATCACTGCAGCAAGTTCAAGATCATGCACTGGATAATTTTCTTCATGCGGACGCAATTGACGTGAAGCATACGCAATCACTCTTCGTTCTTGCATTAGGACACAGCCTAATCCCTGACGAGAGGCGTCGTAGTATATGACAAAGTCCTTGCGGGAATCAGGAGGAGCAAGCATTGGAGCAGAAGTAAGCTTGTCCTTGAGGGTCTGGAAACCTTCCTGACATTTGTCTATCCACTCAAACTCAACGCCTTTGTGGAGCAGATTAGTCAAGGGCTTGGCGATCTTGGAGAAGTTCTCGACGAATCGTCGGCAATAACTAGCTAGACCGAGGAAGCTTCAGACTTGCTTGGCATTCTTCGGAGGAGTCCAGCCAAGGATAGCCTGAACACGCTCCGGATTAACGGCAATTCCGTCCTTGGAAATCACATGTCCAAGGTAAGTCACTTCAGAAAGCCAGAATTCACATTGGGAGTACTTGGCATATAACTTGTGCTCTCGAAGCCTCTCCAGAACAAGGCGAAGATGCTCGGCATGTTCTTCCTTATTCTTCGAATATACTAGGATATCGTCCAGATATACCACGACAAACTTGTCGAGGTAGTCCATGAATATGTAATTCATTAAGCGGGAGAACGTAGCCGGAGCATTCGTCAGGCCAAATGACATGACGGTGTACTCGTAAGAACCATAACGAGTAACGAATGCAGTCTTTGGAATATCCTCTTCACGGACATGGATCTGGTGATAACCCAACCTCAAGTCGAGTTTAGAGAACACCGAAGATCCAGCGAGTTGATCGTATAAGTCGTTGATCCGGGGAAGTGGATATTTATTCTGAATGGTTGCCTGGTTGATAGGACGGTAATCTTGGACCAACCTATTCGTACCATCTTTCTTCTTGACAAAGAGAGACGATGCTCCCCAGGCAGAGGAACTAGGTCGGATGAAACCCTTCCTTAAGGATTTATCAATTTCTTCCTTGAGCTCGATAAGATGGTGCGGAGGCATCTTGTAGGGACGCTTCGCAATAGGAGTGGTGCCAGGCTTCATGTCAATGACGAACTCGACAGCTCTAGCAGGGGGTATTCCTGGAAGTTCTTCTGGAAAAACATCCGGGAAGTCACAGACAACTGGGATGTTCTCGATCCCCTCAAGCGGAGAAGCATTCAACGCGTTCAAGGCATAAATCTGAGCCTCGGCGTTCTGAGTGATATGAGCTTGATAATTCACTAACTCATCTGATGGATGAAGGAGATGTACAACCTTAGTGGCGCAATTGATTGAGGCGTAATGAGCCTTCAACCAATCCATTCCCAGAATAAGGTCAATGTTGGAATTATTCAGAATTATGGGGAAGGCCTGAAACTTTCTCTCTTCGATCACAATAGTGACGTCGGGGCTGAATATGGTGGCTTGGCACCGACCCGCGGGAGTGTTTACAACTAACGGATGGTGTAGTGTTTCACACTTAACGTCATGCAAGAGTGCAAAATGTTCTGACATGAATGAATGCGATGCTCCTGAATCAAATAAAACAGTTGCAGGAACTGAATTAACAAGAAGTGTACCCATCACGGTTGCTGGTTGTTCGGGGTCTTCATTCATGTTGACATGGAAAGCCTACCCACGACCATAAGAAGGTATGGCATTATAGTTGCGTTGCTGAGGAATACCACGGCCAATTCCACGGCCAGCAGAGGGAAGGGCCAACTGATTCTGACTCTAAGAGCAATCTCTGGCGCGGTGACCTGGCTGGCCACACTTGAAGCATAGTCCATTGTCAGGACGTGGTGCCGTAGCTCGAGGTGCTGGAGCTTGCAGAGGCTGTCTTGGTGGTGGAGGAGGCAGACGTGGTGCAGCATAGGAAGGCCTGTGCACTGGTGCTGCTGGATGATACATACTCTGAGGGATCCAGATACGACGCTTCTGGGAGGACGAGCCCGAAGATGAGCCCGTCTCACGAGTGCGTCGGGTAGCTTCCTTGTGCTTCTTCAATCCAGTCTCGACCATAATAGCCTTATTCACCAAGGTGGCGAAATCAGGGTAATCCTGAACAAGCAGGGCTAACTGAATGTCATGGTACAACCCTTCGCGGAATTTCTCCTGCCTTCGTTCATCAGTGGGAACGTCCTCTTCAGCGTAGCGAGTCAAGTCTAGAAACTCGCGCTGATATACTTCCACAGACTTGTTGCCTTGTACGAGGTTACGGAACTCGGCCTTCTTCCGAGCTATGACAGCTTGAGGAATGTAGCAGGCACGAAAAGCAACCTTGAATTCTGCCCAGGTGACGACGGTACCAGGTGGTAGAGTCTGTCGGTGAGTAGCCCACCATTGTGATGCGGGTCCCTTCAGAAGGTATGTCGCAAAGGTGACATAGTTGACCTGGGCGACACCAGCAGACTCCATCTCATGAGAGATGTCACGCAACCAATCATCGGCATCCAATGGATTGACGGTGTTGCGGAAGAACGACGGGTTGAGTCTCATAAACTCGGGCAAGGTGATGGAAGGTAGCGGCTGGTCGGCATTGGGACAGGGGAATTGCTGCATAACTCCCGTCATAAATTGGCGGTTGAGTTCGAACTATTGCATCATCGCAGCCATATAGTCAGGTGGCGGCGGTGGTGGTGGATTGTTGTCAGCCATCCTGCTAAATCGACAGGGGTAGTTTAGCAGAAGCCAATGCGAGTGTTTAACGACATGCATGATGTAACGTGACGGAATTTAACTAGTACAGCAGATGCTTAATAGTAGTCATTAAGTCATACAGATCCATAGAGCGTCGGTTACATTCGGGCAGCATAACAGCGCAAATTCAAAAGCTAGACATGCTAGGCGGCGCGCAGGCATGCGGTAAGGAAGTACACAACGAGACATAGCAAAGGCTACATCAACGTCGAAGAAAACCACTGAAACGGGGTAGCTGCAAGTGCGGACGACGGACGTCCGTCGCTGAAGGATCCTGCGCTCCATGTGCACTCTGATGCAGAACCCGGTCTCGAACTGTAAGAAGAGGTCCACGTGCAGGCGTGTGACCTCCCACAGCAGGCCAATCGATCCCCGATGGCATCTCGGTCCTGCTCGGGTAAAGAATGTGCTCCGGGTGTATCCCTGCACGAACAGCTGGTAACAACTGCATCATAGCCTCGTAGAGTTGTGCTCGAGTGGCGAACAACTCGACAGCAAGAGCGCGAACCGTGCGATGCAGAGCCTGAGTACAGTGAATCAGAACTCGCTGATCGTAGCGACGAGGCTCGTAAGGGGCACAGACAGCTGTGTAGAATCCAGAAGCATCTCCAGCAGGGGTGTAGGGAATATAACGATACTCTGAGGCATCCAAGTCAGCACTGAACTGTCCTCGAAGACGTGCGACAGCAGAGTAGGCAGCATCATGGACTGCCATCTCAATCGTCACGCCGATACCGTGAAAACGGTGTAGCTCAGTGTCTGAGTCATCCTGCTGATCGTAGATGCGAACATCAGCATAGTATTGCTCCTGGTTGAACTCACGATAAACCTCGTAGACCATGTACTCGGGGCACCAGCGGTATCCCAGCCTGATCAAGAGGGCGATCAGAACAGCTGGAAAGCCAGGGACGTCTCGAGCACAGGTACGAAGCACAAGCTGTGTCGCAGGGCAAGGATCTACACTACATATGCAACATTTTCAAATGGGGGCTGTATATGTGGACTGGGCTGCAGAAATGCCAGAATAGAGGGGGAAAGCCTAGTCCTATCGAAGACTAGCATCTTCAGCATCTTCAACGGTCTCGCAGCATTAGAAGAGAGCAGAATAACATAATGTAAAGTATAGCAGTAATGTCATCAACCTCGGCCGGGGATTCTTCCTCGACTCCCTGCGAGAAAGCAATCCCAGAGCCGTACTAACCAGTTCTCATCACATGTTCTAGTTGTACCGATCGGGATACAACTCCGAGTGTCCGTTACTGTAGGACATGCTATCGTTAGAAGTTTCTTCCCTACAGGGGTGCACCAACTTACCCACCACGCTCGCTTAACTCCAGCCGGACACAATTTCTGGGTCATGCCCGGCCTCGGCTAAGCAACACGCCGCAACCCGACCAAATACTTAACAGAGAGGTCAGCACGCCGGACTAACCTATGCCCCCAGGGGTCTTGGGCCATCGCCCCGGACGCTCCTGCACGTTGCGTACACCGCCGGTGAGCAGACCTAGCAACCCCTTATACAAGCGCGGTTGCGTTCCCAGTCCAACCCAGCGTGTGCCGCTCAGTTGCTGACGTCTATTAAGCTTCGGCTGAAGTATACGACGTAGAACGCCCATACTATGCCCACGTGATGGTTAGTGCTATCAGGCCAGAGGCCCCTCGGATCAAATATCCAAACCGTAGTGGATTAGGAGCGCGCGGAAAACGAGCAGAGACTCACGATCGATGTGACCCCGTCGCCCCGTCTCGAGGACTTGCGGCAAGGGCTAAGAATGCCCGGCCACGCCTCGTAGTTATCTCGCGGGCACCTCTCAGGTCAACCCGACTCCACCTCACTTCGCATTCATGCTCGCGCGGGTACCCCTCAGGGCCGACCCGTCTTTAGTATCATGTTTCAAAGTCAAGTCATAATATCCAAAGTAACTGTGTGTCTGACACCGAAGGGAACCCTGAGGAATCACCCTCGATGGAATTCCCGCTCGATGTTATCACCAAGGTGAACGAAGGAGGAATCACCCTCGAGGTCCACACTTGAGAGATTGCGCGACGGCGTCGGTATCGGGGGTGGTGTAGGAGGAATCACCCTCGCTTACCACGACCGATTAACTAACCTACAAGGTTATCATCATAAGTGCTGACGAGGTATCACCCTCAGCACTCGATAGTAACCCAGTAGTGTCGAGCATCTTAGGGGAAGTGACGTGCGGTGCCAGGTTCTAATCTTCAATCCCGTTGTTCGGGTCTTCTGAGAGTCCAGCGGGGCAGTCGGGACAAGTGGGTCTCTGATCAGGCTCTACCCATCCTATCTAAATAGTTTAGGATAACAGGCAGGTATCAACAGTAGGCTACAATTAAACAGGCTATGCAACAGATATAGGATGGTAACAGCAGCAGTAACATCTAATGCAAGCATAAGAGGGAAGAGAATAGGTGATATCGGAATGCTCAAAATGGGGGTGCTTGCCTGTCTGCTCGACGACAAGGGCAGGGTCGTCGGGGACGTAGTCGTACTCCGGAGCGGCGTCTGCCTCAGGAGCTACGGCAACGTCGGGGTCTACCAAAAGAGAAGAGGGGGAGGAAACAAGTAAATATAATGCAAACAGATGCAACACAGTGCGTGCGATGCTATGATGCAGTGCAGGGTTGCCTACATATGATTCTAAGTCATTTTGGTTATTTTTAGAATTAACCGGGGATTATTAATCGGTGTGTGTGCACTATTCATCTACCGGAACCGAGCTCGGAGTTACGAGTTCTCTACGTAGGAGGTTCCGACATGGAAACAAACGGTACGATCAGACTCGTCTCGTCGTTCTGAGCAACTTTCATGTTTTAACTTTTTCGATCCGAGCTACGGTTTAAAAGTTATTAATTTTCGAAGTTTAAATGAATTATTTTTATTTACAGAAATGAATTATGACGTCAGCATGACGTCATGCTGACATCAGCGAGTCAACAGCGGCTGTCCAGAGTCAAATCTGACATGTGGACCCACATGTCAGTCTCTGTTTAAGCTAACAGTGAATTAATTTAATTATCTGGGTTAATTAGGGGTGTGGGCCCCACATGTCAGTGAGACATTAGACTAAATTAATTAGTTTTTATTTAATTAATCATTATTAGTTTAATTAACCGCAGGGCCCCACTTGTTAGTGGCTGGGCTGCCCAGTCAGCGCAGTTGACTGGGTCAACCCAGTCTACTGGGGTCCCCAGGGCCCACGGTCAGCGACCCAGGGCTGGGCCCCACCAGGCCACGTCGGCGGCCGGCGCCGAAACTGCTCCGGCGACCAAGGCAGCGGCGGCGCGTCGCCGGAGCTCGTCGGAATCGCGCTAGGAGACTCCGTTTCACGCGCGGTCTGATGCATTCGAAAGCTGGAAAAGCGTCGCGTCGACTGGTGGCCTTGGACCGACCGGAGATGGCCGGAAACGGCGCCGGCGACGAGCCAAAACAGCGCCGGAGTTCGGGCCTCGTCGGGTTCTAATCTATACGCCGCGTGGAGGGATGCTAGGGGTCTTGCCGGACTCGCTCGAGCTCCAGGAGCTCGAGGCTGGGTCCGGTTGCGCGTGAAGACGATGCTGGCCACGGCAAAGAGCTCGTCGGCGGCCGTGGGTTCGGCCGTTCGCAGTGCGGCGAGCAACGGCCGCGGCAGGACAAGGGAGAAGGAGAAGTGGAGGTCGGAGCTCACCGAGCGGCACGCCGAAGGCCTTTGATAGCTTAGGAGCAGCAGAAACGTCGCCGGTGACGGAGAAGAACGGCGACGTCCGAACGGAAGGGGACGGGGCAATTCCGGCGCTGTGGCGGCCTCGGGCTCCAGCTGCTACCACCAGACATCGAGGAAGGTTGTGGCGAAGACGACGGACGCGTTGGCGGAGCGATGCGGTGGCTGGGACCGCGGAGACGAGCACGGTGCGGCGGCGATGGCGCTCGGTGGCGATGGGATCTGGAGGGGGAACGAGGCGGAGAGCGAGCGGAGAGAGGGGAGAGTGAGGAGGAGGCCAGGGGGAATGGACGGGGCCGGCCTTATCCCCTCGCGGCGCCCGCGGCGTCGCGGTGTCGGCCGCTCGTCGGCGCGCGCCGGCGCGGCCACAGAGGAGGTGACAGCGCGAGGGAGAGAGAGTAGCGCGGGCCTGCTGGGCCGGAGTTCGGGGCACTGTGCACTATGGCCCAGTGCACAGTGCCTCGTTTTTATTTTTCTGTTTTTGTTTCTCTTTTTCTTTTATTCTTTTCTGTTTTGTATTAGTTAGGGCTCTTATGCATTTTTGTAAGGTATGAGAGTTGTCCCCAATATTACAATGCAATATTCCCTTCCACCAAAAATTGGTTTGGGCATAGTTAGATTTCATTTGAATTTATTATAATTTTAAATGGATTTAATATTGTTGTTTTGGTGCTGTTTCATATTGTTTGAATCATATAATTAGTCCAAGTGCTACTGGTGTTATTTTTATGTGTTTTCTTAGAATATTTGCTAATTAGTGAACATTTTTCCAAAGGTGCTTGAGCAAACTTATTTTGCACTTTTGAATTTTGAGTTGATTTTCAGATTGGAGTTGATTTGCTTTGGTTAACCACTATGTTTAGGCACTGCAAATGATATGACTTGGCAATATTAGCAGCTGATCACAGTGGTAGTTACACAGGGGTGTTACAGGGAGCTCCAAATCTCCGTGGAGGCTCTAGGTCACTGAGTTATACTGTTTAGTAATCGCGATAGTATGTGATGAATTCTAACATGATCTAGGGGATAGCAGCTGATGTGGAATCTATAGCTTATCAAGACAAATGGGCTCAACATTCTTATTTTGAAAGGCTACAGATGTTGAAGTTTCTGCTTATCTACAAGTGTCTACTATTTGATTTCCATCTTGGGGAGGTTTGTCACACACATACCACAATTCAACAATAAGGGTTCCAAGTGATCTCTCCCAAAAATATTACATTCCACACATCCACATATTGACTTCTGCCATCAAGGAAGGATTTGATCTCAAGTCATACCATGTATGTCTGACTGATATAGGTGAACCATGTTTCTCTTCATGTGACAAAAGCATCCGGAGAAACAGCCAGATTCCAGGTGGTGTACAAATTCCAATAACTTCATCCCAGTCCTGCGTACCTGATTGACTTCATAATCATTCATCACCTTCATCAAGAAAAAGAACCTTCCTGTCCATGGAGCCTTTAGCGTGATCAACAATAACACCTTCCCTGTAGGATCTCTCCACGAGTGCATCAACACAGAGTCCATTGCTTGCATTAGGTAATTGCAGCGGTTGATGTCGATGCACCGGTCTTACTTTTACACAAGTGGATCCGCAAGGTGCACTTCACTTTCCATTGATAGCATCTGATACCTCAACTTTCTCAATAAGAGGTGACCCGCTCCCATTGTATCCACATAGACCTGGATCCAAACTAAATACCTCAACTTGTGCGGGATAGCGTAGGATTCAGGAGATGGCCAGTGTAGACGACGATGGTGATGGTTGGAGGTGGAGGAGGAATCGAGGAAGGAGCAGGTGGATGCCTGTTTGTTTGGTTTACTCAAATATCTCATGAATGGTCATACATACAACAAAACCGTTTCATTCATCCCGAGCTATCTTCCGATAAGGAAAATCATACTCTCATGGCTTCTAGCCACACACTATTTATAGAAACATATATAAGTGAAGGTGCATTTCAACACAAAATTGTCTCATGCACTTCTTGCCTAGTTCTCATGCGTACATTGGAGAAGCTCTTCTGGATGGAGTGGTAGACAACACAAACGTTGTTGTCGCCGGCCCGGGTTCGAGTCTTCTCATCCCCTATAAGAATAAGATAGGGGGGAGTCTCCCCTTCTGTTCTCATTCTTTTTTTTTGCATGCGTACATTGTCATTCTTGAAAAAGGTATATAATCTTCACAAACGAGAAGCGCAATTTGTTTCTGTTTGTGGTTCGCTTCATTCAATTCATGTGGGTCTCCCTCATCTATGAGAAAGTCAGTTTCGAGCAGATTTTCCCAAGTGAGATGAGTGGACCATGGACAACCAGTGAGGCATGGTCACAAAGGCCAGTGTGGCATAGCGACTGAAAACTCAAAAGATCAGAACACTTGTATTTGAGCTTCCCACCAGGATTTTCATCTTTAATATACGCGTATATTTAAAAACCCACAACAATTGCGGTTAGGGTTTCAAAAAACCACTGGGTTGCATTTTTGTGATAAGGAGAAAAAAGCGTGACTTCTACATTCATGCACACAAATATCTAATATTGCAATGTTTTATCATCCAAACATGTCCTACAACAATACAAATGCTTTTTTCGATAAAGGGTAGATTTTATTAACTCAAAACGAAGCATCAAGTGAATATAAACATAATGAGCACACACCCGGCCTCTGCATAGCTAAGATGCACAAAACCAACACATACTAAACACGCCGGCAAATAACAAAGTCATATTGGACCAAAGCTATGCCATAGCATGGAAAAAGAAGAAGAAAAAACCGAAGCGATCAAAACAGCGATCGACAAACTACATCAACGACCTTATCCGCACCAACCTTCTCTTGACACCACAAGGACGACGAAGTTCTTCAACAGCAACGCCTTCAGGAAGGGAACAACGCTCAAACGCCGCCGTCACCGGATCCAACCATCAAGGATTAGATTCTAGGTTTTCACCCTGAAGAACAAGTCTGAGCATATCCGAGCAATGCCTTCAACAAGGTAACGACGGAAAAACATCGCCATTGCCAGGTATAATCAACTTGGGTCGGACCTAGGATTTTCACCTCGGAGATCGAGACCAGGTAGACTAGAAGCACCACCGAATTGAAGTCAATCATGTGTTGTCGCCACCACTTTTCCACTATCCCAACAGCTGCATGCACTGCCGCTGCACAACCTTACCCTATGCGTTAAATCGCCGTCCATAGATTGTGTCTCATCGCTGAAAACAAGCTAGACAAAAGTGAGAGCCACCAAAACCCACAAAGGAGCATTTTGGCTGCATCTCGCAAATTCGTCAGTATGAGCCGCTGACAATAGCCACCAAATCTGTTGAGAAGATCCTTGTGCGGCCATCGCAATCTGTAGCTGGAGAAGTCGGCCGATGACGCCACGGTAAGGTCTGATGAATACCACTACCAGATGGCGCCGGCCAATGGAGGACGCCTGCCGCATACCGAATCCAGACGGATCGGTGAGAGGACGAGCTCTCGCCTGCTCCCCATCATGAACATATTTGATCTGTGCAGGGGAAGGCACCAGGCATCATGGGCGTCCGACGGGCTGGAGCAAGACTGCCGTAGCCCTCCTGTCTAGGCCTCCATGTCCAGACCTCCATGTCCAGATCGGAGCTCCTTCAATACAAGACGGAGAATGTCCAGCCGGTGTTGACTCGCTTGGGGGAGAGGGTGACGACCTCGGACGCTGCAACCTCGGAGAGAGTCCCGCCGCTGCTGTACGCCGCGCGGGGCTATGCCCGGCGGCTCCGACCGATGGCGGCGAGGGGTTAGGGACGAGGCGGAGCCCTGTTGTGGCCGAGATGGATCGCCTCCTGTGTCGCCTGTTGATATGTTCTCTGTTGTGGAGGAGGCTCCTTAAAAATTGGGGGAGAATTTCACTTCCCCGGCCTCTGCACCAACTAGAGATGCATACGTCCTTTTAAGTATGAGTACTAGGATTTTTAATCTCGGTTACGCACCGAGCCTAGTCCTCAATAAATGCATGAGTACCAGAAAAGGCTAGGCTGAGGCCATTTTAGTATGAGTACCAAGATAAACATGGTCTTCAGAATTTTTTAAATGAGTATCAAAATATTTTTTGATGAGTGGTTCCATCACACACCAAACTTGATCCTCAATAAATGGGGGAAAACCCCTGTGCATCACCTGTCAATTCTAGGAATTGAACTCGGGTCGTTAGGCTGCACAACCGCATGCCCAACCACTGAGCCAAGGCTCTCTTTGCAACAATACAAATGATAGCACAATGAAATGGTAATTAGATTAGACAACACCCTTATGCTTCACTAATCATATTATGGACCCACATCCATATCAACTCAACATCGTCCGCGCCACCATCTCCCAGTGGATGCACCTGAAGGCCTAGACTCCCGTGCCTCTCTACACGTTGTAGATAACACCATGTACATCTCCAACTGATATCCTTGAAGATAACCATTAACGTTTGAAACTTTTGTTATTTTAAAAACACATTCATTCTGACTATTCCAGGTAGCCCAAACTCATACGCCCATACGGATTTGAGCCATTAGCATAAGTGAATTCCCGCTAATCGGTTTCCGAACATAGTCGTTGTACCCATAGGTGGGGGAAAATTATATGCCACATGGCAATGCGCTGGAGGACCGTGTCAAGTAGACAAAACTGAAACAAGTGATGTATTATCTCATCATGTCACAAAAATAAACTTTTGCATCCTTCCCATCCACGTTTGCCAAGTTGTCTTCCATTAAGGCGAAACCTCTCTCCAAGTAATGAGCTTCAACATGAAGACTAATAAATAATTATTATTTATTCTTCTGTGAGTAACATGCTATTTTTTATAATATCTTTTGGGTTTATTTAATGATAAATTTGTGGGAATGACAACACACTTATAAGGTGTCATCCAACTTCTCTAAAACTTCCCAGATTCAGCTTGTGGCAAGGCTTCTCGCTTCACCTGGTGGTTGCAAATTGTCCGGCAGCCTCGTAGCTTCTCCAAGCGCCACATTGAGCTGGCAGCCCAGCTGGGGGCATACAGGCCCGACCGTTGCCTTGGGCCGGCTAAAAGCGGCCCGTTACAAGCGAGGGAGAGGGGAGATAATGAGCGAGGGGTTCATGCCTGTACATCTGTACGAGCGAGGAGGAGCTCAGATTGAAACATTTTCTTGGGCGGTGGCAATCTGGGTGTAAATAACTGGAACTCCAGATTCCACTAAACATGGAGCCCAGTTTGCCTCGCTTCGAAAAATTGCACTACGACCCAAGATAGCTTCGTGAAGTTTAGCTTCCTGGAGCTGACATGTTCGAATTGGTTTCTCGCTGAGAGTTTGTGAAGTTTGGAGTTGGAGTACATCAGGGCCTAACTATGTATACTGGATTAAATTCAGTTCTGGCAAAAAATTATTTGATTTCAAACTATTCAGCAGGGCAAGAAACCTCAGTATTTCTTAAATTTGTTCACTTAAAGTCATGGACTGAGTTGAAGCTAGCCTTGACATCTTCTCTATATATAAACCAGGAGTTATGCAGAGGCCGGGTGTAATGCTTAAATCGTTTAAGTAATAAAGCGTCCCTTTTCAAAAAATATATAAACCAGGAACTAGTGTCATAAAAAAGAGTCCAAGTCCGGTTTCAGTTCTCAAGCATAGTTTCGGAGATCTGTGGGGACTACGTCAACCTACCACCATCTGGCGGGTACGGGTATCCCATGCTCATGGGCGTGGGCGACAACTTCACTCACGGCAACTGCAGGGCGCACTGGCAGTTTTAGCGCTTCGACACAAGCAATCTGCTACTAAGGGGAAATGCAGTCGTAGTTTTGGAGCTAGAGTATCTTAATTCTGACGCATTCGAAGTTGGATTTTTCAGATTTATATAATTTATCTATATTCCTCTATGATTTTGTACGAAAATTTTAAAATATTAACTGAAAGGAGGGCTGAAACAAAAAAGGGAAACACTTCTATTCAGTAGTTGGGAAATACCCTTTGAATCACAGGTGTATATACACCACATATGGGAAAAATATAGAAATTTCGAAAAAGTAAAAAAAAAAATCCTAAACTTTTTTTGAATAAACTTGACCTTTTGTTGTACTCGTATAAAAAGTTTTAAGAAGGAAAAAAATGCCCGTCGACTTCAGGACAAAAACACCAAAGTCACAAAGACAAAAAGTCTGAATAATAACTTGTATATAATGTTGATTTTGTATTTACAATATCATGGAATATTTTCCTTAGACTAAAAAACTTTTTATACAAATACAAAAGAAAGTCATGTTTAGTTAAAAAAGTTTCATTTTTTTGATTTTTTTTTGTAATTACATTTTTTTCATATAGGATGTATATACACCCACGAACCAAATGTGCTTGTCATGTCTTACGGACAAGCACGTTTAGCTCCTCAGTGTCTAAACACCCGATATGAAAAAATAGTGATTGAAAAAAGTCAAAAAATCAAAAACTTCTTTTTATAATAAACTTGACCTTCAGTTGTATTCATATAAAATTTTTGTCCTAGGGAATAAATTCCATGGAATTGTTGGTGAAAAAAAAAAACAACACTATATACAAGTTACTATTGACACTTTTTCCTTGAGATTTTTTTAACCCTGAAGTCGGCGTGAAGTTTTTCCTTCGTGAAACTTTTTATACGAGTACAACAGAAGGTCAAGTTTATTAAAAAAAATGTTTCACATTTTTTGTCTTTTCTTGAAATTTTCCCATATCAGGTGTATATACACCCGAGGGCCAAAGGGGATTTTCGAGTCTTACGGGAGATACCCTTTGGTTGTTGGGTGTATATACACTTGATATGTGAAAAATAATAGAAATATTAAAAAAAAATCAAAAAAATCTGAATCTTTTTTAAAATAAACCTGACTTTCTGTTGTACTCGTATAAAAAGTTTCACGAAGGAAAAGAAATTCTGTCACTTCAGTAAAAAAAATCATAAGGACACGAAGTGTGAATATTAAGTTGTATATAGTGTTGATTTTTTTAACCAGCAATACCATGGAATTTTTTCCCTGGCCAAACATTTTATACGAATACAACAGCAGGTCAAGTTTATTTCACAAAAAGTTTCAGAATTTTCTGACTATTTTATAGTTACTATTTTTTAGGGCGTATATACACCCGGAAATCAAACGTGCTTGTCCAGTCTTACGGGAAATGCCCTTTTGGCTCTAGGGTGTATATACACCTGATATGGGGAAAACATAAAAATTTCAAGAAAAAGTCAAAAAACTCTGAAACATTTTACAAAATAAAATTGACCTTCTGTTGTACTCGTACAAAAAGTTTCACGAAGGAAAAAATTCGTGTCGACTTCAGGGAAAAAGATTCAAGGACAAAGGGTGTGAATAGTAACTTGTATATAGTATTCCTTTTGTTTGTTTTTCATCAACAATAAAATGAATTTTTTGCTTGGCCAAACATATTATACGAATACAATAGAAGGTCAAGTTTATTTCAAAAAAAGTTTCACAATTTTTTGACTTTTTTTTGTAATGCTTGTTTTTTCATGTAGGGTGTATATACACTTAGGAATCAGGCGTGCTTGTCCAGTCTCATGAGAAATACCCTTTGGCTCTCATGTGTGTATATACACCTGGTATGAGAAAAAATATAAAAATTTCATGAAAATTTTAAAAAATCTGAAACTTTTTTAAAATAAACTTGACCTTCTGTTCTCATATAAAAAGTTTCACGAAGGAAATAATTCCCGTCAACTTCAGGGGAAAAATAAAATTTCAAGGACTCAAAGTGTAAATAGTAACTTGTATATAGTGTTTATTTTTTGTCACGAACAATGCCATGTAATTCTTTTTCCATGGCCGAACTTCCTATATGAATACAACAGAAGGTCAAGCTTATTTAAAAAAACTCCGTTTTTTTTGAATTTTTTTTATGGCCGAACTCAGCCCATTGCGTACATCAGTGCTAGGCACGATCGACGTATTGCCAGCTGAGCCGGCGACCTGCCTGGCGCTTGTAATTTATTTATTTTGCAATGCAATTGTTTGCCCCTCAGTCGATCCAGCCCTAGAAGCTTTGCTGACACATATATGAACGCTTCCTGATAAAAAAAATATCGATCCCGGTCAGCTATGCTCTTCGTACTAGACCATTTCCGCGCTCGCGATGCTTCAACTGGTGGCGTGAACCGTGAGGAAAGTACGTACGTACACAATGCCTATTCCCTGATCAACGACAGCTCCATCCGCGAGGCGAAGGGGCAGACCGTGAGCTGCCACGGCGAGCACTGTCGCCGTTGGGCCCGACCCGTATCGGCCCCATGTAAGCGTCGGCGATGTAGAGGTAGTCGGACTCGTAGTGGAACCGTGGGCGACGAAGACGGTGGTGGCTCTGGCTTGGGACGGCCCTCGTGTCGGTGTCGCCGATGGCGACGCACAGGGACATCAGTACGACTGCTACAGCGAGCCAGGCAGTCAGCAACACGAGCTTCGTCACGCGCGCCATGTTTGCCCTAGTAGTACAATACGTAGTAGAGTAATACGTGCGCGTGAGTTTGCTCATTTTGAGGATGAGAGATGAGAGAAACACAGAAGGCATCTCTCCGCTTTTATTGATGGGGGCGTGCGTCGTGCTTCTTCTGCTAGCGCACGGTTCGGTGAGCCTGGCCGAGTTGGAATGTGGCTACGAGTCGGAACCGGTGGCCCAGTCCGTTGCGTACACAGACCTAGAAAGGAAACAAGCGCACTGCTCCTCGGATTCAACAGAAGAAGAATCACGTGAAGCAATCACAGGTTTCGTTCGTCTTCTGAAAGAGTTAGTTAGCACAAGGGCTGTATGACAGCATGAACAGCAAGAACCATACTCATGACTCCATACAGATGGTGCAGCTATATATACCAACATGCCCTGCCGTCCCGTTGATAGTTCGATCACTGAAGCCGCAGACTACTGTTGGTTTATCAAATCTTACCGTTCAAGGAGGTGTACATACATAGAGAGAAATGCTTTACAATGATCTTACAAGTGTTATGTCTTCGTGAGATACTGGAGTAAGCCAAATAAACTAGATGCATTTTTATGAATGGCGACGCAGCCGTGATGCTCTAGGACTGAGACTGTGGTTCCCTGTTTAGGGTCACAGACATGTCAGGCGTTGATGGTGTGACCTTCACCCTCAGGAACCTTCGGTTTAGCTTCAAGAAGAGAAGAAAGTTGTCCGAGAAGATCAATACCCACAGAATGTAAGTTTGTGCTGCTAAAAGCTGGGACAAAGCTAGCATTCATCAGCCAAACCTTTCCATTCACTGGCTATCTGATGATGAAAACGCAACTGAATCAGAGCCTCATCAGCGCTAACGTAACTAATGGTGTGGGCCACCGGTAAGATCCCAACATTTGTAACACCAACTTTGTATGTTTTGCCCATCTTAATATATAGGCAGTAAACCTGCCAATTCCTCAAAGCAGTCATTTTTGAATAGGCCTAGACCCAGGGATGTCCAGCCCATGAGAAGAAACATGGCCCCAATTGAAGGCTTTTAGGGTTTTATTCATCAGTGATGCAGGTATATATAGATGCTCTGTTCTGCCGTCAACTTCTGCTTCTCTTACTCCCTCGCTTCTCCTGCCTGTTTTTTTCCTCCGGAGCGGTTCCGCTTTGAGCGAGGAAACCCAGCACCAACTACCCACCGCCGACAGCGAGCCCGTGGGTTCCCCATCCCTCCGCAAGCTGCTCGGGCGGTGGGAGGGGCGGGGAACCCCGGTGCCTTGTGGCCGGCTTGTAGATAGGTATGGTTTCATGTGTCCCGGCAGCGGAGTCTTGATGGCGGCGGCGTCGTTGCTTCGAATAAATCTTCCCCGTCTTCAGCCTCATCATGGTTGTCCTCCTCCTGGAGGTGCCAAGGAGCATGGGAGTTGTGTTCCTCGCCGGATTGTTTGTCCGGCGTGGCTTCGTTTTCTAGTTTGGTCGACGAGACAGAGGTGACGACCATGCCATGGATGTGTGTACTCTGGTGTTCTTCCCATTACGGCACTAAAGCCGTTGTGAGGCCTGTGTGGTTGTCTTGTTGAGGAGTCAGCCGTTCGTCGTCGTTTCAGGCGATGGTGGCAGTGTACAGAGGATGGCCGTTGTTCTAGCATAGGATGGGTGGTTGCTGGCAAGCATGTCTGTTTTTCTTCGTTGACGGCGTCAACTAGAGATGGTGGTTCCGGGGCTCGAGTTGCACGGGGTTAGTCCCGGGTCAACATGCCACAGCGATACGTGCTCCACCGTCCATGGCGGATGCTTTCTTCGGCTCACAAAGCTTTGTTGCGATGGTGCGACAAAGGCTCTTTGGCAAACAGGTGGTGTTTTCTCTTCCGTTGGTGGCCGCTTCGGCGATAGCGACGGAGGTTGGCGGCTGGCGTTGGTTCAGTTCAGTGATTAACACCTCTAGGATCCTGTTCAGTAAGTTTCTTTTTGGGAGGTGTTACTGTTGTGTTGGAACAGTTGTTCCCTCTGGAGTATTCCAAGGTGTTCTACGTGTGATGTAATCTGGCTTATTTTTGATTGAATAACACGTGGTAACCTTCCAAAAAAAAAACTTCTACTTCTCTTTGCTTTTTAGTTGGTCATCATCTGGCAAAGTATGCTTAGTTATTTGGTTTGCAGCCAATATTTTATAGCTGGTATATATTTTTCATGTATATTTTGTTGTAATCTTTTATCGCTTCTTCTCTGAATTGATAATGATAAGTTATGTTCGCCGCACTTCTGCCGTCAACGTCGACACGGTTTCCATGATGGTGGCCTTGGAGCCATGGCATGGGACCTACTTCCCAGCCTTGTCGGGCGACGGCGGCGACAGAGCCAAGTTACAACACTATGTGTATTTCTTATTTTCTTATGAGATAAGGTAAAACTTCTGACCAGCATGGTATCTGAGACTAAGTGTTTCACATTATTCTCAATCTTCAAATGTTGTGGTCTTTGCAGATCATTAACTTTTGGTGCATTCATTTGTATCAAGTGTTGTGGAGCTCATACAGGCCTGGGCGTGCACATTTCCAAGGTAGCCACAATACCTATGTATTGCTAGCTATTTGTCATCAGTGTCTTTCCATTTTCAGTTTTATTTCTTCTTACTTGGAATGATTTTAAATTCAGCCGTAGGAGATGTCGGCTAATAATGGATTAGACCTTTCAGTTATATAGTCAGGCTTTTATTTGCTAGCCCTTTCTGAAACTAGGCAAGTGCAACCATGAGGCTTACTTTAGAACTTGTAGGGACCCTTCAATATTTTGATCGTCCTAGCGATTTCTACTGTCCCAGTGTGGAAGGTTGTCAAACATTAGACATTAAATCAGATGTTTCAAGTTTCAAGTATACTTTTCTAGGTTATATGGTTTTTTGTAACTTGAGAAACACCTGCATGCAGCCATGTCCATATATTAGCAAATAAATAAATAAATTCAGAAGCAAGCGTCTTTGACACACAGAATTAGATCATAGGGTTTTTACGTAAGATGCCACGCACATATATGATTGACATTCCTAATATTATTTTCCTTCCCTCGAGATAATATTATGTTTTCTAATATTCTTAGTATGCATTTTTTTCATGCAATAGATACTATAAGTGAGCATAATGTCAGCTGGCCATTGCAGATATAATTTTTTTGTGGTTCAACTCTCCGTTTCTGGTGTTTGAGTAGAACCTTATTTATTTCAGGTGGTCTCAATGAAGCTAGATGAATGGACAGATGAACAAGTCAATTTTGACCGATTTAGGGGGAAATGGTGCAGTAAACACTACATATGAAACATTTCTTGGAAATTACATAAAGCCAAGGCAAGATTGCTCAGCGGATGACCGAAATGATTTTATAACGTATACACTAAGTTATCAAATTCACATTCTTTGGGATGTGTTCCCCTAGCATAACAGGTTCTTTCATATTTGCTCAACACAACTCTACTGAAGAATGAAGAATGATGTTTCTCCTTATTCGCATATGTGTAGGCGAAAATATGAGTTTCAGTAGTTTTCATGCCCTTCACAAAACAATGGCAAATATCATTACCAGCAGCAACATAGTAGCTCAATGGCAAAAATCTTTTATCTGCTTCTTCTTTGAATTATGTTTGGTGTTTGCCAATGTGGCGATATCACAACACCACTCCAAGCTAGAAAAGGATTACATTTGTATGCACCTTGTCAGCTAACTAATGGGACAACTTAATTTTTTCGAAAAGGGGCACTTTATTACTTAAAAGGTTTAAGCATTACACCCGGCCTTTGCATAACTAAGATGCACACGGCCAAACAAAGTCCTCTCGCACAAACAAAAAATAAAAGACGGAATACAAAGAAACACGTAGAGTCCGTATAACACCTAAAGCGGAGGCGGGAAAATCCTAAGATCATGCTGTCACCCATGTTGGGTAAAAATATCCCTCGCCATATCCTTCAAACGTGTACACACCTCCGTAAATAGGTCTCGATTCTCCACGCATTGTGGAGAGGACCATAAACGAAGAGTCCCGGTACATCTGTAGATAACCTGCATTAGAGAAGTACTTTTATCGTTAAAAACCTTATCATTTCTACATAGCCAAAGCGACCAAATAACGGCAAGCGCTTCCACCCTAAGAAGAGTTCTAAACCTGTGATCAATCCCATGTGGCCAGTTGCCAAATACATTAGCAACACTATAAGGAGGATACAAGCCAGAAGCTATCTGGATGCCATCCTTGGGGTTTTGATTTGGAATATTTTTTCTTCTTCCGTTCCAGCTGTTCAAGTGACATGTATCATGCTGGTGGGAGGCTACATTGTCACATGATGGAAGCAATTCATAGCCGATAAATCTGGTGGTGTTGTTTTAGAATTAGTCTTATGGTCCAATATTGAGTGGTGTGATGATGGTAAGAAGTATGATACTGAGAACTCATATACTGCTCTTCAAGATTTATGAGTCGCCATTTAAGTTGTCCTACATTAAAGTTATTGGTTATTGGTTATTCTCTATTATTTTATTCAATTTGTCCTAGGACCTCTAGGTGGTGATCAACAGTATTGCGAGTTCGATAAAAAAAAGTGAGTACTGGTCATTTGAGTTAGAAGCTCTTATAGGAGGAAAATATTGGGCACTTTCATTGAGGCCATCTTTGCAAAATGGGCATGTCTCGGACTAAACAAAGATCCAACCTAAGCCAGTTATTATGTTCTTTGACGCTGGTTCATATACATTTAAAAGGACTTTCGGTAAAGGTACGCCACACATATTTTAATGTAACTATAACTCTCCACACATTAATATGATGCCACCAATGGGTCATTCCGATTAGGTATTTATATTTCGAAATGTTGTTTTTTCAGTTTATATTCTGTACAGAAGAGGGCAATGAAATTCATAGTTTGGATCTATAATGAATATTTTTCTTAAAGAGGCATAATAGGGGCATCAGGACTATGTGAAATTTGGATCTATAATGAATATTTTTCTGTAGAAGAGGGCAATGAAATTCATAGTTTATTAGTTTATATTCTCCGTGATTACCAATTTATGTGAAATACTTGATGTAATGAAAAGCAATAATGAGTTTCTTGTGGTTCCAAGATGTAAATTTTGCGTGCAATATATTTCAGTGAGATTTGATTATATGAACATAAATTTTTAGATTAATAATATAAGAAAAAAAAGAAAATACATATGATTGTTGATTATAAAATATTATTGATTGTAAGTAACAGTGCAATTAAAACATATATGCTTTTTTGCATGCACGGTTGCATGTTGAGATAGGACTTTTCCCATGCATGGTTGCATGTTGAGGTAAATATGTTAGTCGAGATTGACTACTTAGTTATACAGGATAGGATTAAGACATGGTCACAACATCACTAGCTGAATGATTTTATTCTTCTGTATGCTTTCATATGTACGAGTATCTCCGTATGTTAAGCTCTTACTACTTCCTCCGTCTCGGTTTACAGGGCATGCACGTCGTTCTAGGTTGAGAATTTAACTAGCTATATATGTATTATATGTGATGAAAAATATATGTTTAGAAACTGCATCCGCTTAAGAATCCAATGATATACTTTTTGTGACATGTAACTCATATTTAGTTAGTCAAATGGATGACCTAGAACTACGTGCACGTCCTATAAACCAAGACGGAGGGAGTACTACTTTTAGAGAAGGGTTTGTCTAGGGCACATCTATATGTGCCCTACTTATTGCATATCTAAGTCACTCAATCAAGCATAAGAAGAAAAAGAAAAAAGAAAAAGAAAATATCCACACAAATCTCCGCGTAAGATCAATGACTTAGGACTTAAATGTGCAATACTTATGGCACATCTAGATGTGCTTTAGCAAAACAGTTTTGAAGAATGTTCACTGTACTTGAGAATTTTTTTCGTTTGGTCAGGCTAAACTTCCAAAATTACAGAGGGAGTTGCTTACTCCTACAAAGACCACAACGGTGATGGTGGTGCTGGTGAGGGATGCAATGTGATAAAAAGTTGAGATGTATGTGTTGTTTTGCGGTGTGTCCTTTGGTTGGGAAATCAACATTGTTGAACAAGTTGACAGGAACTTATTCAAAGGGTAATTAAACTCCAAGCCGGCACTAGCATATACCAATTGATGACGACTATTACAAAGTGTGCACAAAGCAAATATGTCCAAAAAAAGGAAATGCAACATTATAAGGCAGCGTAGACCAACTGATGGTCTCAGCCATTGGCGTACACCAGAGCTAGGCATGATTCGACGTATTGCCAGTTGAGCCGGGCGACCTGTTTGGCGCTTGTAAACTTTATTATTGGTGAACAAGAAGACGCATGCAAACGTTGGCCCCTCGATCGATCCAGCCCTAGAACTAGAAGCTTTGCTGACAGCATGAACGCTTCCTGATAAAAAAGAAAAAAGCATCGATCGCGGTCAGCTATGCTCTTCGAACTAGGCCGTTTCCGCGCGCGATGCTTCAACCGGTGGTATGAAGTGAACCGTGACGAAAGTACGTAGACAATGCTTATCCCCTGATCAACGACAGCTCCATCTGCGATGCGAAGGGGCAGACCGTGAGCTCAGGGATGTAAACCGGGTCCCGTTTAATCCCGTTTAAAGTCCACTTATGATATAATAGTTCAAAAAGGTTTTTTATTTGTTTGAGGAAAATGAACTATCAAGCTAGCAAAAACTAACGAAACGGGATTGCGGACGCCATTTATTTGCCACTTACATCCCTACATGAGCTGCCACGGCGAGCACTGTCGCCGCATGTAGAGGTAGCCGTTGAGCCCGACCCGTATCGGTCCCATGTAAGCGTCGGCGATGTAGAGGTACACTACCAGAATCGCCACCTATGCCGACGGCCCTGGCCGTCGGCAACATATCCATCGGCGTAGCCCGAGAGGCCGTCGGCATAGATCCTATCCCGACGGTGTCCGTACATCTATGCCGACGGCCTCGGCCGTCGGCAACATCCCCGCCTAACGGTGGCCGCCGTCAAGTGCTGACCAACAGCTGCGCGCCACGTGGCACATGTATGCCGACGGCTCAGGCGCGCAGCTGTACTTCCTGGGGCAGGGCTATGCCGACGTAGTTTAAATCTATGCCGACGGCTCAGCCGTCGGCATAGCCCTGCACCAAGAATGCCCAGTGGCTGCCACGTGGCAGCCACTGGGAGCTCACGCCATCTCTATGCCGACGGCCTGTCTGTTTTTTTTCTGTTTCTTTTCAGCTCAATTCATTTGAATATATAAAGCATATATAAGAATCATACAGCAATATATGCATCACATAACAATAAGGAGCAGCATCACACAACAAATGCATCATCACACAACATAAGAAGCATCGCAAACCATAAACATATAAGTATCATCACCACCAAGCATATAAGAATATCACAAACAACAATAAGTAACATCACAAGCATATAAGTATCATCACCACCAAGAACGCCACAAGTCACCCAAAGGCCTAAGCGCCTGGACGTCGAGCACCGCGGAGGTCGTCACCGCCAAGTCCGCCGAAGCCCAGGTCGTCACTGCTAGCGGCAGCGCTACCGCCAAGACCGCCACCGCCTCCGCCTCCGCCTCCGTGGATCGGAGTGATCGGGCTCCGTGACTCGGGAGTGCTGTGAAGACCACCACCAACGGTAGACGATCCACCGGTTCCTTGGATGTTGAAAAGACATGTTAACGGGATATATGACTGTGTTGAATAAACGATATGCTTTGGGTGAATAGATTGGGGATGAACTAACAGGCGAGGGGCCAGCGTTCTGTGCCAGAAACTCCTCAAAGGTAAGCAGCCTTGGTTGTGGTGGAGGAGATGGTGCTGGTTGCAATTGAGGAACCCTGCCGGCCGCCATTTCCTGAAGAGCGTGCTGCATCATGCGATTGTTCTGCTCATGGAATGCAAAAAGGCTCTCGTGCCACGCCATGGTCTCCTGGCGTGTGTACTCCATGTAGGCCTACGGTATGACATGATGGAACTCATAAAACTACTAAATGCGGAAAATAAAGTGAGTAATGAAGATAAGAGGGAAAATACTTACAAATTGCCACTCCTGAAAGAGGGACTGTGACTGTGCACTGGTCATGGGCGTGCTCGTGCGCTGGCTCAGGCTCGGGTCGATCCGACGGAGCTGTGTGTAGGAGATAGTAGGTGTGATCACAGCATCCAGAACCGCCTCCCGACCGTGCTCCTTGGGCCCCATGCCCACCACCACCCTCTCGTCCAGATCCGCCGCAATGGGGTCAGGTGTGTCAGGATGTAACCTCAGATACCCTTCGAAGTAGGCCTTCTTCCTATGCGCGGTCTTGCCGTAGTACTTGGGCTCGCCAGGCTTGGAGTCCTTCCGCGTAAGGGCGATCTCCCACGCCTGCATGTGTGAGAGCGGCCGCTTCAGTTTCTCCTCCTACACCACCAAACAGAGGTTAGTCATACATAAGAAAGTGACGGTAAATAGAAGAAGAAGAATGTTTAATGAGGTTAGTCATACATTAAGTGTCTTGTGGAGAAAGTGGTTTCGGTTTCCCTGAGCATGTACTCCCTCCTTCCCTTGGTTAGCCTTGTTTTTTATGCTCGTAGCCGCCCAGGCTCCATCCTTATCACACCAAAGATCCACCAATGCCGCCCAGGACTCGTCTTTTCCATAACACCAATTTGGACACACCTACATAATGAAAGCATAATGGCATGTCAACACGAAACGGTGAAATGTACCACAAACATCGGAATGAAAAATCTTTTATACTTACCGCCAAGTACTCGTGCCTCTCCAAGGTAATGCCCATCCTCCGCGCTTCTTCCTTGGTCATCTTCACACCAAGAGCGTCGTGATAGTATGTCGAGATGGCCACCCAGCGCACCTCGTACTGGAGCTGGCGGGCCTTCTTCTTGGCTTGGCGCAGCACGATCTGGTCGGCTCTGGCCTGGTGCTCCGGAAGAACTCGATAGAATTTCTACAATCATGCATGAAACAAGAATGGAAGAAGCCCTGAGTTAAATCATTCATGAAACCAGAATGGACTTGTGCTTCTGAAGAGAACTCACCCAGAAAGTAGTGATCACGGCCTTAGCATGGGTCTCATGGTCCGCGTGGAGGGCCGCTTCCCAGTGGTCCCAGCTCGTGGCCAAAACCCGACGGTCCGGGTGCCTGACTGGATCCGGACAGTACAACCCCGGCCAGTGTAACTTCAGCAAGACGGTGATGAGGCCGTTGGGAATACGGGCCCCTTAGGATAAATCCAGTTGCTGCAAAAGAATGAAATATTAGCATGTGACAAGCAAAATAAATAACTACCGGAATGAGCATGTGACAAGCAAAAGAATGAAATTCTTATAAAGTGGCACTTACTCTTTCCCCGTGGGCTCAATGAGCCACTTCTGCTCCTCAGTAGCAGGAATCTGCTTTGGTAGCTTTGCATTACCACGCAGCCACCCCTTGTTGCCAACCCCCTCCGCGCCACCACCATCATCCCCGCCACCACCCTCCTCCTCGTCTGCCTCCTCCTCCTCGCCTGCCTCCTCCTCCTCCCCCTCCCCAACCTCCTCCTCCACCTCCTCCTCGGCCCCATCCCGAACCTCCTCCTCCTCCTCCTCGTCAGAGGGTACCTCACTAGAGGAGGGCCTCGAAGACAACACCCCTAAGTCGGTGAGGGTGCGCTCTTTCTGGCCGCGACCCCCTGTAGTGGCTCTCCTCCCACCACCTCACCCTCTAGGGGCTCTCCCCCCGCCCCCTCCTCCTCTAGGGGCACCTCTCCCTCGACCTCCCTGTGAGGAGTCATCGTCAAGTAGCCGGGGGGAAGGATTACGTGCTCGACCACTCCGACTAGGCAGGCCGACGACCTTGCGTAGGAAACCCACGCCGTCGGCCTTCTCCTTGCCCATGTTCCACGAACCTGCATTGAAAAGAGAATAAGCAATTAGTACATTAATAAAATGAAGGAAAAGGCATAATAATAAGGAATAATAAACACATTAATAAAAAAGCATAAAAAGGCATATTCCTAAACTATAGAAAAAAAAGACTTGAAACGTACATCTGCTAGAACCCATACGAATCATCACTGTTGTAACCTCTTTCTCGGTCGGTCTCATCATCACTATCAATCATATCATCTTCGTTGTCTGACGGAGGTGGAGGCTCTTCCTCGTCGTCAACGTCTTCATTTAACTTTTCTAGCATAAGTATGTCATTTTCATTGACAATGGTCTCACCATCATTCCGTGCATCGTCGTCGTTTGGATCCACATCATCATCACCCAATGGTCTAGCGTCATCGTTTCTAACCACATCATCATCATCAGGTTGCTCTTGATAGAACACTCCCTCGTATGTCGTGGGGTTAATGTTGTAGTAATCGTCTTCATTCGGGTCCGGTAGCTTACCATGTGGCGACACCTTGAACACAACTTCCCAACCCTTTAGGTACTCTTTCTGGCATGGGTAAGGCAGATAATAAACTTGTGTAGCTTGGGTAGCCACAATGAAGAGATCGGCTCTGGCATAGACGGTTGATGGTTTAACTTCGACCAAACCAATGGAAGGCGTATGTTTTACCCCCTCCCGCGGATCGAACCATCGACATTTGAACACAGGCAGACTTAGGGTCTCGCGCCCCTTGCGGAATTTAATCTCGTATATATTTTGTACCCTTCCGTAGTAGTCTACTGAATTTTGATCGGGGGTGTACACTCTGGTATTTATAGTTTTGGGATCAGGCCGGCTGTTCTGGTGCTCCTTTGTATGAAAGCGATACCCATTCACATCATACTTTTTACATGTCATGACGGCATGGTCAAAACCCATGGAAACCCATCTCAATTCATCATCCATAGATATGTTTGGATCTTTTCCCTACAAGTATAATTGAAATTGCTGGGTGCATTAGTTCGGTTAACTAATAAATGTTGAACTAGGTATTTAATAGGGGAATGTGGAAAATTACTTTCTCCATGAACCAAGCAACAAAATTTTTACGTCCAGGGTTTCCATGACGGAGAAGAGTAAGTGCCTCCGCCTCAGTAGGAGGATTCATTCCCGTCCATTCCTCTTGAACGAAATCACTAAAAGAAGAAAAGCGGTGTTAGACCGGGACTAAGTGAACATAGAACATGATGATGTGGAAGACATAAAGGAAAGGTGTAGTGGTATTACCTCATCCACATTTCCTCAACTTCCTTGATGTTGTGCAAGATATAGAACATGAGGTCCTCCCACTCTTGTCATGGCATGTTATAAGATTTCGAGGCCCCAGCCCTCCCACCTTGCACGTTGAATAGATGGAGCCTGGGTTGATACTTGGGCTCTTCTATATTGTATCGAGGCACCTTGTTATGCAGATGGGGAACGTGGTCTGGATAGTATGATGTCCTGAGGTCTGACACCTCCTCTAGGATAACTGCCTCAGCTATGGAAGCTTCAATCTTAGCTTTGTTTCCACATTTCTGTGGGAGATGCTTGTTCTGTCTCTCAGGGCCGTACTGCCAGCGATTCTGCATAGGCCCTCCCAACAATACCTCGTTCGCGAGGTGCAGAATGAGATGTGTCATCGGAGTAAAGAAGCCTGGCGGAAAGATCTTCTCTAGCTTGACTATCAACTCCGATGCCTTCTTATGCAATTTTTCAATCACGTCTTTACTTACTTCTTTAGCACAGAGCATGCGGAAGAAATGGCTTACCTCGGCAAGCACTCGCCAGACATGCTCGGGGACATAGCCTCGAACCATCACCGGCATTATCCGCTCAATCCATACATGGTAATCATGACTCTTCAGGCCGATCACTTTGCCCGTTGAAAGATTGACTCCCTTACTTATATTCGATGCATAACCATCGGTGAACTTCAAAATGTGTTTCAGCCAGATAAGTACTTCCTTTTTTTCTGGCGTTTTAAGGACAAAGTCAGCATCTGGCTTGAACCAGTTTTTTCGACCGCCTGTGGGAGGCTTCATGTTTAGACGTGGTCTATCACAAATTATCTGTTGATCGGCTCTAGCTTTAACGTCATCCTTCGTCTTATCAAGAATGTTGAGGATCGTGCGGAAAAGGGACTCTGCGACATTCTTTTTAGTGTGCATCACATCTATGTTGTAAGGAAGTTTGAGGTCCTTGAAATAGGGAAGCTGCGAGAAGGGGATAATGTGAGTCCAGTTGTGCGTCTCACCATATCCCTCGAAGCCTTTGGCTTTGGCTTTGCCTTTGCCTTTGACTTTAGGCTTGAGAGCTTTTAGCCGAGCAAGAACATCTGCCCCCGAAAATGTTGGAATCTTGGTTACTTCATGAACAACCCGGCCTTTCGTGAAGTTCTTCTTGTCTTCCCTGTCTGGATGGTCTGGAGGGAGGAACTGTCGATGCAGGTCAAAGGCTACATACTTGCCACCCTTACTCAGCCAAAACATTCGCAGAGCCTGCATGCACACTGGGCATGGCATCTTCCCACTTGTACACCATCCGCAGAATAGAGCATAGCCGGGAAAGTCATGCATGCAATAGTGCAACCAAACTTTCATCAAGAAATTTCTCTGCAGATCCCGGTCGTATGTCAATCTCGGAAAGTACCAAGAATGGTGCAAATCATCCACCAGCGGCTGCATAAACACACCCAATTGCTTCCCCGGGTATTCAGGTCCCGGAATGATGAGCGACAAGAACATGGTCTTGCGTTGCATTAGGGCACCGGGAGGGAGATTGAGCGGAATTACAAACACGGGCCAGCAGCTGTATGGATTGGACGACATACCATATGGATTGAACCCATCACCTGATATGGCTATTCTGACATTCCCAGCCTCGGCTGCTTCCTCGGGGTATTCTTCATCGAATGACTTCCATGCTTCGCCTTCCGATGGATGTACGATTTTATTTGGATTGTACCTTATACCTTCCTTGTGCCACTTCATCATTTTGGCAGACTCCTCCATGATGAAAAGGCGCTGCAGTCTTTCTATGAAATGGAGATACCGAAGAACCTTAACGGGGATGGCTAGCTGCTTTTTCTCACCATCCTCACCGACCACCTCAATGTACTGAGACGAACCGCACTCCCTACAGTACTTGTCATCCGCATACTCGTGCCTAAACAAAAGGCAATTCTTCGGGCAAACATCTATTTTCTCATAATCCATAGAGAGTGCCTTCATGATTTTCTTTGTAGCGTACATGCTTTTCGGTAGTTCATGATCCTCAGGGAGGCTGTTAGCCCATACTCCCAGGAATGCTTCGAAGCATTTTTGGCTACAGCCGTACTCAGCCTTGACTGCAATTAGTTGCGAGATGGCATCCAGCTGAGATATTTTCGCACCCACATAAAGAGGTTTCTTCGACGAGGCCAAGACCTCCAAGAAGGCCTTTGCGGTTGCCTCAGGCTCCTCTGGTTCATTCTCTGAAGGTGTCGCATTTGTCGTTTCTGCAACAATGACATCATCTAGCATGTCCCTGACCCCGTCGTCCTCATATCCATCGATGCGTTGTCGCATCACCTCCTCTCTACCACGGTCCTGCTCGGCTATGTTTATCGATGGCATGTCAAAGTTTGGCATATATCCGTGCGTGCGAAGGTGCTCAGCCATGTCCTTCTGATTTCTACGGTGACGTCTGGCACATCTCGCACAGGGGCATGGTGGGATAATTCTCATTGGACGACGGAATATCTCCTTCAAATACACATCGGTTTTCGTGATCCACTCTGATGTTACTCGATTCCGACGGATAAAACCACTGTACATCCACTGATTATCTGCCATCCTCTGCTTTTTTGCAAGCCACACAACATAATTAAGGATTCACTTAAATTAATCACATCAAATTTTCATTTTCTACCGCGTTGAATCCACCTACTTCTCTAATAGGTAAAGATGGGTCCTAATCCCACCCGAGGATGTGTAGATTGAGTACGTTCTCCATTCTACCCTGTTCCGAGACAAAATTTCAGCAGCACCTCTCCGCTGTTCTCTAGATACACGTCTCGGCAAATAGCCGAGAGAATGTTCTCCGGAGAACAATGGGGAGGCGCCGCCGAAATCCTGTCTCGGAACGGGGTAGAACATGGAGAACATACCCAATCTACACATCCTTGGGCTGTCCGTGGAAAATGCTGGACAATCCGAAAGAGCTGCGGTGATAAATATGCAATTCAATGCATATTTATCGATGCAACCCTTTCGGACGGGAGACGCCTAGGTTACGCGACTTGACTTGAGAATGAAATCTAGTGACATGAAAAAATGGAGGAGATGGACTTGTAGCTCACCCTCGGCTGTAGGGGAAGGAGTCGAACAACAGAGGGATGCTCAGGGACCAACGCGTCGAACGACGGTCACTCCGATGAAATGCAACACCACAAAGCCTGCAAATTCCATCGCGACAAAAAATTTAGAACATCACAACTCATAGAGCATATTTAAAACATTTAAACATGCATTCATTTATTTTTGCATCATGTAGGAAAAAAAAACTAACAACATTAACAATATATTCATCATCGTCATCACATATTCATCATCATCATCTATTCGTCATCATCATTGATTCATCTCATCGAACAATTTTTTTTTGCAAGATATGCAATATATAGCATCTCATCGAACCACATATATAGCATTTTCACATAAAACATAAAAAAAAGCAGTAGCTAACCTATCAACAACATTTTTATATCTATCCATCTATATATCATGATGTAGTATCCACTCATCTATCCACCTATATATCAACAACATTTTTATTTCTCAACTAACCTATCAAAAACATTTTTGTATCTTATAATCCATCTATCTAACTATTTATATATCTAACTAATCTATCCATCTAAACCCTAAACTAACTAACCTATGATAGCAGCAGCAAGTAGCAAGCAGCGGCAGCAGCAGGAAGCAGCAAGCAGCGGCAGCAGCAAGCAGCAAGCAGCAGCGGCAGCGGCGGCAGCAAGCAGCAAGCAGCAGCGGCAGCAGCAAGTAGCGGCAGCAAAGTAGCAAAGCAAGCAGCAGGGGGCTCACCGGCGAGGCAGAGGCGGGGCGGAGCAAGGCGGGGCGGCGACAAGGTCGGGGCGGAGAAGGGCGGCGACGGGCGGGGCAGTGGCGTCGGCCGCCGGCGCAGTCGGGGACGGGGCGGTCGCAGCCTGGGATGGGGCCGCCGGGGACGGGGCGGCCGAGGACGGGGACGGGCCGGCTCTACCGCGGCTGTTTTTGGGGCGGCGCGGGCAGTGGGGGGTGGTGCGGCGGCGATAGGGAGGGGAGGAGCGGCGCGGGCGGTGGGGGGCGGTGCGGCGGCGTGGAGAGGGGATGGGGGCGGCACCGAGTTTTGGGGAGATGGGAGGGGGTGGCGGGGGCGGTGCGGTGTGGTGGGGGATGGGATGGGGGCGGCGGTGGTGTTTTGGGCGGGGGGCGGGGCGGGCCGGAGTTGGGGGAGGGGATGGGGTTGGCGGCGTGCGATGGGGGAGGGTGGTGACGGCGGCGGTGCGGGTCGGCGTGCGGGCGGAGGGGGAGACGGTGCAGGGTTGGGGAGGAAGAATGAGTGGAGGGGGGGCGCTGCGGTGTGGATAAGGTCTCCCTATGCCGACGGTTTAGCCGTCGGCATATATGGACATGCCACATGGCAATCTATGCCGACGGCTAAGCCGTCGGCATAGGTACCTCAGCAAAATTTTGTTTTTATTTTTATTTTTTATTTATATTAGTTATTATTTTCTTTTTTTCACAACATAAATGTGCCTTATCTAAACAAAAAATATACCCCGATGGTATATCGATTGCCCCCCTCACGGACGTTGCTGCCGCCGTGCCCCGCAGCGATGCCCGTGAGGGGGGCACACCCCGGAGCCGCGTGCCGGGTGCCTGCGCCTGCCACCACGCTTCCACAAGCCTACGAGAGCCCACCGCAACACCTAGCGGCATTGCTAGCCCCCAGGTACCCCGTCTCGTCTAACCCTAACACAGACGACCGCCGGATCTAGCCCTTTGACTTTCGTAGGACGGGGTTTGACCGGTGGACCTTTTCACGTGGTTGTCATAGCCCAGCCCATAGCTACATCTCCCAACACCGTCCCGGCCCAACCCACCCCAAGATTCTCTCCGTGTCGGCCCGACGTGGTCGTTTCCCCCCTCCGGGACACGACGGCAGCGACGCCCGTGAGGGGGGGCACACCCCGGACCGCGTGCCGGGGCCTGCGCCTGCCACCCCGACGCTTCCCACACTTAGTAGGCCCACCGCAACACCTGGCGGCATGTGCTACCCCCAGGGTACCCCGTCCCGTCTAACCCACCACGACGACCGCCGGATTAGCCTTTGACTTTCGCGGACGGGTTTGGGCCGTGGACCTTTTCACTGGTTGTCATAGCCCAGCCCATGCTACACCTCCCAACACCAGTCCCGCCCACCCACCCAAGATTCCCTCCGTGTCGGCCGACGTGGCCGTTTCCCCCCTCCGGGACACGGCGGCGGGACGCCCGTGAGGGGGGCACACCCCGGAGCCACGTGCCGGGTGCCTGCCCCTGCCACCACCTTCCACAGCGGAGGGCCCACCGCAACAGCTAGGGCATTGCTACCCCCCAGGTACCCCCCGTCCCTTCTAACCCTGACACAGACGACCGCCGGATCTAGCCTTTGACTTTCGCGGACGGGGTTTGACCGTGGGACCTTTTCACGTGGTTGTCATAGCCCAGCCATAGCTACACCTCCCAACACCGTCCCGCCCAACCCATCCCAAGATTCCTCCGTGTCGGCCCACGTGACCGTTTCCCCCCCTCCGGACAGCCGCAGCACGCCCGTGAGGGGGGCACACCCCGGAGCCACGTGCCGGGTGCCTGCGCCTGCCACCACAGCTTCCACAAGCTGAGGGCCCCACCGCAACAGTGGAGGCATGCTACCCACCCCCAGGTACCCCGCCCGTCTAACCCTGTCACGACACCCGCCGATCTAGCCCTTTGACTTTCGCAGGACGGGGTTTGACCTGTGGCTTTTCACATGGTTGTCATAGCCACCCCATAGCTACAACCTCCCAACACCGTCCCGGCCCACCCACCCTAAGATTCCCTCCGTGTTGGCCCGACGTGCCGTTTCCCCCCTTCGGGACCGGCGGCAGCGACGCCCGTGAGGGGGGTCACCCCCGGAGCCGCGTGCCGGGTGCCTGCGCCTGCCACCACTCTTCCACAAGCGTAGAGGCCCACCGCAACGCTGGGGGCATTGCTACCCCCCAGGTACCCCCCGTCTCGTCAACCCTGTCAAACGACCGCCGATCTAGCCCTTTGACTTTCGCAGGACGGGGTTTGACCGATGGACCTTTTCACTTGGTTGTCATAGCCCAGCCCATAGCTACACCTCCCAACACCGTCCCGGCCCAACCCACCCTAGATTCCCTCCGTGTTGGCCCGACGTGGCCGTTTCCCCCCTCGGGACGGCGGCAGCGACGCCCGTGAGGGGGTACACCCCGGAGCCGCGTGCCGTGCCTGCGCCTGCCACCCACGCTTCCACAGCGTAGGGGCCCACCGCAACACCTGCTTGGGGCATTGCTACCCCCCACCCCCCCGGTACCACCCCGTCCCATCTAACTCTGACACAAACGACCGCCGGATCTAGCCCTTTGACTTTCGCAGGACGGGGTTTGACCGTTGGACCTTTTCACGTGGTTGTCATAGCCCAGCCCATAGCTACACCTCCCAACACTGTCCCGGCCCAACCCACCCCAAGATTCCCTCCGTGTCGGCCCGACGTGGCCGTTTCCCCCCTCCGGGACACGGCGGCAGCGACGCCCGTGAGGGGGGGCACACCCCGAAGCCGCGTGCCGGGTGCCTGCGCCTGCCACCACGCTTCCACAAGCGTAGGAAGGCCCACCGCAACACCTGGCGGCATTGCTACCCCCCGGGTACCCCGTCCCGTCTCCCCTCTCCGTGACACGACGGAAGCAAGGCCCGTGTGGGAGGGGGGGGGCAATCGATATATATATATAATCGAGATATGTTTTCTGTACATAAGGCACATTTAAGTTAATCAAATAAGTTTTGGAAAAAAATAAAAAGGAAAAAGAGAAAATAAATAAAATATTAAAATATTATTAGAAATCTATGCCTAAGGCAATGCCGTCGACATAGCTACGGCCACGGAACGGTAGAGCCATGGATCGATGACGTGGCGTAGGGCGTGGATCGATGACGTGGCAACGGCCATGGGCCAGGCCTATGCCGACGGCATAGATATGCCACCCCACGGACCGGCGAGCGGCTCGGATCGATGACGTGGCAGACGACGCGGATCGATGACGTGCGCATACCTATGCCGACGGCCACCGTTAGCCCGTCGGCGTAGGCGTCACGCCGTCAAACCGCCGTCGCCGCCCGGGTAGCCGGGCCCACATGGTATGCCGACGGCCGATCTATGCCGACGGCCACCATAGGCATATTTATTCCGATGCCGACGGCCCCCGTCGGCATAGATGGATATATGCCGACGGCTTATCTACGCCGACGGCTTGAGGTGGGCCGTCGGGATACACCTATCTATGCCGATGGGGGCCGTCGGCATTGCCTGTTTTTCTGGTAGTGGTAGTCGGACTCGTAGTGGAACCGTGGGCGACGCAGACGGTGGTGGCTCTGGCTCGGGACGGCCCTCTTGCCGGTGTCGCCGATGGCGATGCACAGGAACATCAGGACGACTGCTACGGCGAGCCAGGCCGTCAGCAGCACGAGCTTCGTCGCGCGCGCCATGTCTGCCCTAGTAGTAGTACAATACGTAGTAGAGTAATACGTGCGCGTGAGTTTGCTCGTTGTGAGGATGAGAGAAACACAGAAGGCATCTATCTGCTTTTATTGATGGGTGCATGTGTCATGCTTCTTCTGCTAGCGCACGGTTCGGTAAGCTAGCCTGGCCGAGTCCGAATGTGGCTACGAGTCGGAACCTGTGGTCCAGTCCGTTGCGTACGTAGACCTTGAAAGGAAAGAAGCGCACTGCGCCTCGGATTCAATAGAAGAAGAATCACGTGAAGCAATCACAAGTTTCGTTCCTCTTATGAAAGAGATGGCTTAGCTTAGCACGAAGGCTGTATGACAGCAAGAACCATGCTCATGACTCCATACAAATGTTGCAGCTATATATACCAACATGCCCTGCCGTCCCATTGATAGTCGATCACTGAAGCCGCAGGCTACCTTTGGTTTATCAAATCTTACCGTTCAAGGAGGTGTATATATATAGCGAGAAATGTTTGACATTGATCTTAGAAGTGTTAGGTCTTCGTGAGATAGTGGAGTAAGCCAAATAAACGAGATGCATTTTTATGAATGGCGACGCAGCCATGATGCTCTAGGACTGAGACTGGTTCCCTGTTTAGGGTCGCGGACATGTCAGACGTTGCTGGTGTGACCTTCAGCTCCAGGAGCCTTCCGTTTAGCTTGAAGAAGAGAAGAAAGTTGTGCGAGAAGATCAATACCCACATAATGTAAGCTTGTGGTGCTAAAAGCTGGGACAAAGCAAGCATTCATCAACCAAACCTTTCCATTCACTGGCTATCCAATGATGAAAACGCAACTGAACCAGAGCCAGATTAGCTCATCATTGGTGTCGGCCACCGGTATCAACCCAACATTTGTAACACCAACTTTGTATGTTTTTTCCCTCTTAATATATAGGCAGTAAACCTGTCAATTCCTCAAAGCAGTCATTCTTGAATAGGCCTAGACCCAGTGTCCAGCCCATGAGAAGGAACAGGGCTCCAATTGAAGGTTTTTCAGAGCGCTACAAGTCTTCAGCCCACTAGCCTGACAAGCTCATAATCCCATGTAGCGTCTGGCCTATAACTAACCTCTTCCTTCAAAGTAGCCCCCGCTTCTTTTGTCTCAAAAAAAAAGTAGCCCTCGCTTCTATTCTTATCATGGACAGTGTATCCACCATCCAAACTTTTTTTTGAGCCGAGACCGTAGAACAATTGGTCTATGGTAATTTCATTAATAGTAAAGAATTATGTACAAAAGTCTAAAGAAAACAAAACAAGGTTCAACCAATACCAGCTCTAGGAAATAACATCATAATTAAATTACAGATTATGTTTTGCCCAGATTCGAATCTTCTCTGCATTGCTTTGCTTTGCCTTGAGTTGTGCTGCCCATAATCCCTCTTTCAGATAGTACTTCCATGTGTCCAAGTGTGGTGCTGGTGCTCGAAATTTTTTGTCATTTCTAACAGACCATAAACTTCAGCATCCCATTATGACAACATCCATGGCGATTTCCTTGGGGAGCTGAGTCAATGTAATGAGAATCTCATCATATGCTGAGATGCCTCTATGCTTGCCGGGGGTAAGATGCTCCCAGCAGAAGAGTGCAAATGGACAATTCCAGAAGAGATGAACCATAGTTTCTTCAGTGCCATCTGCACATTGGGCACAGTTATAGTCTTGTAAGAACATGCTCTTTCTCTGCAAGAGATTTCTAGTATTAAGTCTGTCATGGAGCAGTAACCAGCAAAAAATCTTATGTCTCAGCCTGCAGGAAGTGTCCCAAAGATTCTTGAAGATGATGTGAGTTGTATTATGTCCCATGAGGAGCTTGTACATTTTCATGGACGAGTAATGAGGGGTGGTCCAGGTATATGTCCATTGATCATTACCCTGCGGTGAACCCCTATTATTAATCAGTTCTTGGACCAGGTTGAATTGCATAAATGCTTGCTAAGATAAAGGTCTTGACTGAACTCAGGTTGTGTCATCATATTAAACAGAGAAATATCCCTGTCTATAGCATATGGATGGAGTTCGGAAATTTTTTGATGGAGTGGTTGACCTATCCAATTATCTGTCCAGAAAATAGTGGTATCTCCCTTGTCTGTCTTACATGCTGCATGTGCCTTGTATATGGGAAGGAGTTTGAATATAGTATTCCACCAAAAAGATCCAACCAATCTATCCCCTGGTAAGGACTCCTGATAGTAGGTCTCCTAGATTATGTGAACCCATGAAATATCCTCTTTGTTCAGAAACTTATGCAAGTATTTCATAAGCAGCGCTTGGTTATGTGTGGAGATGCCTAGAATCCCCAGACCCCCGTGTGTTTACGTAAAATTCTTATTTTCATCTCCATCTCCATCTCCATCTCCAATCATATTTGTCCAACTAACACATTATTTACATTAATTACATAGCAATATTTACGTACGTCCAACATCCCTCGTTTGCGGTCGTCCGGACCACTGCCACGCCTTCTCCTGACCGCCCTGGCTAACTCAAACCCTCTTCATCACCCGCGCGCGCTTCCCGCCCGAAACAGTCAGTGCCACATTCATGCCCGGCCAGAGCGGACGCGACCTCTCAGCGGCGCCGGCATTGAAGCGGTCCGCCGGCCGAGAGAGCGCCGCCCGCGCCGCTTCCTGGTGCACGCGACTGCTCCGCATTCAAACGACACCACGGTCGGCCACAACATGCATGCAAAAAAGTTCTTGGGAGTCCGTGCTACAGCTAGTTGTCCTCCCCCTCCTCGTCTATCTCTTTCTGTAGTAGAGTACTAGTACTCCAGGGCGCGATCCATCGACAAGCGGGCGGGAAAGTTTGCGTATAGTCGGTTTGCAGTGAGTGGCATGCCGAGCGACCGTGTGGGGTGAGACGCAAACGCGACAGACGTGATGTAAATGTTGGTTTTGCTCCATGGCATGATCCATCGAAATGAAATGTTGGTTTCCAAAAGAATACTGTAGTATACTATACTGCATGAGGGAGAAGCGGATTCAACGAAGAGTGATGGTTGCTTCGTCCGTCCAACTTACTGTCGGGTCTATGTGATTTGATGGCTCATTGGTCATTATTACTACGGCGGTAGAGCGTCGTAGAGCGTCTGCACTCTTTTTTTTATTCTGTGATAAAACTAATTTTCTCCACTCTTACATCGGAGGAGTGCGAAACACGGCAATCCAGTGAGTACATGGCCCACCTCACACTATCACCATATTCCTTGGATATCATGCAACACCTTCGGTCCTTTTTTTCTTTGCGTTTAACACCTACGTAGTAGCCCGCATGCCAAGGAGACAAGCGCTCAGAAAAAATTACTACACCAGAGTAGTAGACTATTTTGCCCCCGGATTTGCTATGGAGGAAATGCTGGGTAGTTACGCGCATGCAAAGTATTGGCTCAGCCTGCAGCCCTCAATTCTCATGCGCAATTACTCCTCTCTCCATCTCTCTGGATGCAGGCTCTCTCTCCTCTTCATCTATCTGCATCTCTCTCCGGTTTTGCATGCATGCGATTCTCTCTCTCTCTCTGTGTGCAAGCATGCCTTGGGAAGGAACGAGGAATGTGGGAGAGAGGCATGGGAATTATTGTGGCTGTGTGTGTGGTACTATTGGAAAGAGCAGCACAAAGATGCTAAGGTGCAGACCATTGGAGGGAAAATGAGATTTTTTTATACGCATACAAAAAAGGACCAGAGGGACTACTACAATGCTATGAAGCTTTCCGCTTTTGTTTCATGTATGTATCTTGACTCCAAGGTTGCCCCATTACTACGTTCCTTCAAATACAAAGGAAAACTAACACGCATGCTGATGCATCTCAATGATTCACAGATCATAGCCAATATTTACTTCACGACTAAAGACAAAAATTGTGAGAGTGTGTACAAATAAAGAAAAAAACGATTGATGTGGTCCCTAGGCCTTAAAACCTAAAACCTAAACAGGCTTTAATTTCTGGGCGAGGTAGAACCTGTCAAAGGAAAGAAGCCTGGAACCCATGGACCATCCGATGATTTTGTGCAGTTCTACTAAAATCAATCTGAGCATCCCTGTTGGCAAAGATATTGAAGAAGTGTGATTAGAATAATAGTAGTGGCACTAGTTGATGAGACATGGAGATGGAGCTACGTGGGGAGCTGCGGCAGTGGAGCAAGTCGGCTCCAAAAGGAAGTTGTACCTAAGGGACGTCGGGATGTAGCTAGGAGGGCGGTGGGAGGCGGCATCAACCCATACCACAGGGACATACGTGCCATTGAAGAGTGAAATGATGGTTGTTTCGTCCGACTAACTTACTATGTGATTTGACTGCTCATTAGTCATATCACTGCGGCCCCTGCACGTACTCCCCCCACGTGTGTGTGATCGTTCCTGAGTCTCACTTGTACTTATCTCTATTTTCTTGCATGGCACGTGGACCCAGATGCTGGATGTCCCACGTGTCGGCGAAAGGAAGAAGAACGAGTTCCGATGATCGAGAAGTAGTATTTCCATGCAAACGGATCTTACGATGCATCAGCTATTTGTTGTGTTATCGATCAAAATACCCCTGCATGCAGGTTGTCTCACTTCTATGTACCCTACCTGCTCTAGCATCCATCATTTCAGCAAGGGGTAATGCCGTCTAAAACTGCGTCCACGCAGTACATTATGGGATTTTGGCGTAAAGCTTATTTGCACTATAAAACGGAACAGAGGGAGTATGTTTTACCATGCTCGTATTTCCATGCTAATACTTGGTCGTTGAAAAGAGAAGGTCATTGATCTATCACTTGTTTCTGAATGGGAAAGTGAATTGGTGATATTTTGATCTCCATTTGAAGGTCAATGATGTACGCATCCGTAAATGGAACAGAGGGAGTATGTTGCATGTTGTGGTGCGGTGTTTTCTTATGCATGTTCGTGTGGAAGCATTGTGATTTAAAACCCACTTAAAATGCACTAATGCAAGTTGCGTGGTAGAGGATTCTTGAGTATACTACATCAAACTGATGGTATTGGATCTAGCTGGTAATCCGTCTATACCGGGCCCATGTGTCAGTTAATGGAAGAGAGAGGTGCGTACCTGTAATTGCGAAAGCGTGCTCAACCGGCCGACATGATGGCATTGCAGAGCTTCACTGTGAAGACTGGTTGAATAGTTTTCTCTGACCGATGGGGAATAATGCCTCTACGCGCATCCTGTCCAATAACAAGAACCATTGGCCAAGGCTCCGGGCGCCAATTACGTACCTACTCCCTCCTTCCAGTTTAGTACTAGTAAATGATAATTCCTAAAATACTTTTTTGTACTACTAATTTCCAAAAGTACTCAATTCATGGGCTCGTTTGCCTCAAGAAATTGTCTTTACCAATGTATTCATATCGGCAATGCATGCATACATGCGTGAATAACGAATGCTTAGAGCTTGCATGCGAAGCTTTGAAATATGAACATGGGAATGTGAGGGATTACAACCCTCATGCATGCATGCAATAGTCACACGTACACATGCATAGAAAAACACGCGCGACGCCCTAATGCATGCGTGCATGCAACTCGCACACGAACACATGCACGCACGCATGCATGTGTACAACACACGACGGAACACACCCGCTCACGCTCAAGTACTCAACCTACATGTGCATGCACACACATACACAGCCAGGGTGAGCTAATGACCATATAAACACCGGAAAATGTATATATTGACCGCAATGAGCGTATTATGAAGTCCACTGACCATATTTTTACAAATACATAGTGATCGCCAGTGTATTTATCTCGTTTCAAATTAAGTCGTATTAACCGGAAAGGAGGCAGTACGGAGTAGCACTACTTTGTTGTGTCCCATCATCTCGCAGAACGTGGAGAAGCTTGCAGGACGAGGTGAAGCTTGCTTATACTACACCCTCTTCATCTACCACACGCGCGGTGGCTCGCATGACGAGGAGAAGCTTTTTACTAATGCAACCTCTCCTTCGTCGAGGCGGTGGACGTGCAACAGTTTATTCGGTGCCAGATTGCCAGAAGCATACACTGTAGTACCATCATTGTTCGACTTTCCGAAGAGGCGAAGAGCCAAGAGTAGTACTTGTAGTATACAGGTACTAGGAACTGCATGGTGGAGCATCTGCACTCTTATTTTATTTTGATTTGTGATAAAGTACACATTTATTCCGGAGCAGTGCGGAAAACGACAGCCCAATGAAGTGTTCTCGCTCACGGACGGAGTAGTACTATTCAAAAATATCGAACATGTATAGATGACATCGATCAACCATGCTCTCATATTTCTTGACCTCCGTGCGACACCTAGCCCGTCTATGTTCTCGCTCCTCGTCTCTCTCAAGAGCCGTCTGTGTTCTCGCTCCTCGTCTCTCTCAAGGAGCGGCGGGTTGGCCATTTTGCCATCAATTGAGATCGGTCTGCTCACACTCTGGTCCCACATGTCAGTGATGTGCCAAGAGGAAGCGCGTTGACCGACAGGTCATACACGTACTTGATTTTGCACCTTCATACTAGTAGGAGCGGATTCAAAGAAGAGTGTATTGATGGTTGCTTTGTCCGAGCAACTTACTATGGGAAAGGTGGGGCTTATGATTTGACTGCTCATTACTCATTATTACTGTGGCGCAACGACCGGGCTGAGTCTCCCATGTGGTTGTGCACTCTAATTTGGTGCATGGCACATGGACCCGGATGCTGAATGCCTTCTGGCAATGCTATCAAGCTTCCAGCATTTGTTTACATAATTGATGTACACATAATTTTCTAGCGACATGACATTGTACAATGCTCTGAAGTTTTCAGCTTTTGTTGCATGTGTCTTGCTAGCTAGAAGGTTGTATCGTTACAACATTCAATCAAATAGCAAGGAAACTAACATCCATGCTCTTTCGCAAAAAATAAAAAAAAAACTAACTTCCTTGCTAATGCATCTCAATGATTAGCAGATTAGAGCCAATATTTACATCACAACTGAAGACAAAGTTGTGAGAAGGTTTTATAAAGAAAAATTAAAATTGATCGATGCTTTCATTGGTAGCAACTTTCCCGCAGCTCTGTCAAAATCAACAAGACATGCTGGCAAACAAAGTAGCTGTCAGGAGCATGGAACATTCCAATCATTTTGTGCAGTTCCACTAAAATAGAGTTGAGCGTCCCTGTTCCAAAGATATTAAGTGTGATTACAATAATAGAGGACTGTTGATGAAACAATAAACACACAAATAGAAGCCAGACACATTTGCAATCTCTCTTAAGACTAACTAGTTAGAGAAGATTAGGCAAATAGTTGGAGAAGATTATGCTCGGAGTTGGATGAGGAGGATAGAGCAAAATCAATCTCCCTTTGTGCAGTCCAATTGAAATGTAGAAACGTTGTCCGTGTGACATTTCAGGAAAACTGCACAAAACACTCTTAAGAAGAAGTGCTTTGTGCAGTTCACCAAAAGGTCGCAATAGCAACGAGGTGAAATGGATAGGCATGTTTGCAAAAAGAGGTAGAAAGGAAACAATTACTAGACAATAACAGTTGATGACACATATGACGACAAAAAAGAAGCATATTCCTTGTCCTAAGAGAAGATAGAAGCATGATTTTTTTATCTAAAACGGTGTGAGGACGAGATTGCAACATGGAAAGTACGCCGGCCGAGCTACATTTTAGGCAAAGAACTAGGGAAGATCCACATGCAGCGACGTGGGAAGATGGGCATGGGAGCAAGGCCGAAGGGGAGGAAGCTGTACCTGGGGGTCGTCAGGATGTAACTAGGAGGGCGCTGCTGGGCGGGATCTGCCCTACCGCGTCGGAGCTTGGTCAGAGAGAACGGCGGGTACCGCAGATCAGGACGTGCTGCCTCGACGCCGTCGAACGAAGCAACGATGCACGTCCCCCCTTTTCGCCGGTGGACGGGATTGGGCTGGATCAATGACCAGGGGTGAGCGAGAGAGAGGCTACCGCCATCTTGTGTGAGAGAGTGTGAAGACAGACCAACCCCAGTAGGCAAGCTCCATTGTATATAGTGGAGCGGATTACTTTGTCTCGATAACAATCGTTTTATATTCTGTACGTGCCATTAAGCAATATAACTTTATTTAAAAATAACGCGCCAACGCGTCAAGTCAAACTTTGTTTCATGCACGCGTGGTACACGACCCTCCTTCAAGTAAACAACCGCTACACGCGTCAAATTAGCATGTGGGCTGCCTTTTCATACAGAAATGAGCGCCACCGTGTACCCGCGCGGATGTGGCTGGGAATGAGACGTGAGTACGTGCGTCATGCGTGCACCTCTTCACTTTGTGTACGTACCACACCTACGTGGGTGTGTGTGAGAGAGATACAAACCTAGAGAGAGATAGTGCGTGGGTTCGTGAGTGTTTTTTATGGGGTGTGTGAGAGATAGACAGGGAATATGTGTCGATGATATCTCAAACAAAAATGTAACATATGCAATGTGTGTGAAACAGAGGCCTAGATATATCATATATAGAGGGGGCGATCAACGAGAATATAGTGGAGGGATCATTGGCATGAGATATCGATAAAATCGAAGATAGGGATGAAGTGTATGGGTGCGCGATCGATAAAGAGAGCCAGCGAAATTGTGTGTGCGCACGTCAAAGATATAGGGCGGCTAGCTGATGACCCACAAGTATAGGGGATCAATTGTAGCTCTTTTCGATAAGTAAGAGTGTCGAACCCAACGAGGAGCAGAAGGAAATGGCAAGTGGTTTTCAGCAAGGTAATGTCTGCAAGTGCTGAAATTGTAAGAAACAGAGTAGTTTGATAGTAAGATAATTTTAACGAGCAAGTAACGATTGTAGTAACAAAAGTGGAGCAAGGTAGCCCAATCCTTTTGAGGCAAAGGACAGGCCAAAACGGTCTCTTATAATAAGCAAAGCGTTCTTGAGGGTACACGGGAATTTCATCTAGTCACTTTCACCATGTTGATTGATTTGTGTTCGCTACTTTGATAATTTGATATGTGGGTGGACCGGTACTTAGGTGCTGTTCTTACTTGAACAAGCCTCCTACTTACGATTAACCCTCTCGCAAGCATCCGCAACTAGGAGAAACGTATTAAGAATAAATTCTAACCATAGCATTAAACTTTTGGATCCAATCGGTCCCTTACGGAATAGCGCATAAACTGGGGTTTAAGCTTCTGTCACTCTCGCAACCCATCATCTACTTACTACTCGACAATGCATTCCCTTAGGCCAAAATATGGTGAAGTGTCATGTAGTCGACGTTCACATGACACCACTAAGGGAATCACAACATACATACTATCAGAATATCGAACACATATCAAGTTCACATGATTACTTGCAACATGATTTCTCCCGTGACCTCAAGAACAAAAGTAACTACTCACAAATGATAATCATGCTCAAGATCAGAGGGGTATTAAATAGCATATTGGATCTGAACATATAATCTTCCACCAAATAAACCATATAGTAATCAACTACAAGATGTAATCAACACTACTAGTCACCCACAAGCACCAATCTATAGTTCCGGTAACAAGATTGAACACAAGAGATGAACTAGGGTTTGAGATGAGATGGTGCTGTTGAAGATGTTGATGGTGATTGCCCTCCCCAAGATGGGAGAGTTGTTGGTGATGATGATGACGATGATTTCCCCCTCCGGGAGGGCGGTTCCCCCGGCGGAATCGCTCCGCCGGAGGGCAAAAGTGCTCCTGCCCAAGTTCCACCTCGAGTCAGCGGCGCTTCGTTCCGAAAGTCCTCTCCTGATTTTTTCTAGGTCAAAATGAATTATATACAAGAAGATGGGCACCGGAGGTGGGCCTGGGTGAGCACAACCCACCAGGGTGCGCTTGGGCTCCCTGGCGCACCCAGGTGGGTTGTACCCACCTGGTGGGCCCCCTCTGGTACTTATTTGCTCCAATATTCTTCAAATATTCCATAAAAAATCTCCGTCAAGTTTCAGCTTATTTGGAGTTGTGCAGAATAGGTGGCCTGACGTAGCTTTTCCAGGTCCAGATTTCCAGCTGCCGGAATTCTCCCTCTTTGTGTGTACCTTGCATATTATGAGAGAAAAGGCATTAGAATTACTCCAAAAAGCATTATTATGCATAAAAACATCATAAATAATAGTAGGAAAACATGATGCAAAATGGACGTATCAACTCCCCCAAGCTTAGACCTCGCTTGTCCTCAAGCAAAAACCGAAATCGAAAAACATGTCCACATGCTTAGAGAGAGAGGTGTCGATAAAAACAAAATACGGACATAGAAGCATCATGTAGATTATTATAACAGCGACAAATTTAAACATAAGACTTTTATCATAGAACTTTTATCATAAACTTCTCATGAATAAGTGGTAGTTCATCACACAATTGAAGTATAAAGCATAAACTCTATTAGAAACCAACAAACTATGTTCTCAGTCAACTTTGCAACTACAATTCATCATCTTTTCAGGAAGGGTCACGTATCGGAGCCTTTAGGCAAGTCCACATACTCAACCATCATATAGTCTTCTATGATTGCTAACACTCACCGCATACACATGAGCAAAACGTTTCAGCTAGACACATAGAAAGATAGGGGCTTATAGTTTCGCCTCCCAACGTATTCACCTCAAGGGCGATGTCAACAATAATAACTTATGCCGCCCATATTCAACTGGACATATGTGCCTAGATCTTTCCTCACCACATGATGCTTGCCAAGGGATAAAAATAAAAGGAAAAGAGAAGAACTTTGACTCTTTGCATAAAAGTAAAAGATAGGCCCTTCGCAGAGGGAAGCAGAGGTTGCCATGCGCTTATTTGTTTGTATGCTCAACCCCTTAGTGCAAAAGAACGTCACGTTGTATTGCCCCTTGTGATGGCAACCTTTATTATGCAGTCTATCGCTTTTATTCTTCACCATCACAAGTTCGTACAACGCTCAGTTTTCCTTTACACTAAATGATCTCACACTTTTAGAAGCAATTTTTATTGCCTTATTGCACCGATGACAACTTACTTGAGGGATCTTGCTCAATCCCTAGGTAGGTATGGTGGACACTTGAAAATAAGATTTGGGTTTAAGGGTTTTTGGATGCACAAGTAGTATCTGTACTTAGTGCTGAATTTTTGGCTAGCAAAGATAGGGGGCAAGCACCACATGTTGAAGGATCTATGACAATATAACTTCTATGTGAATATGAACAAGCATAAATCATTACGTTGTCTTCCTTGTCCAACGTCAACAATTTTGGCATATAATAATTTGATGGGGGCTCACAATCACAAAAGATTTCTAGGATAGTATATTTATATGTGAATCTTCTCTTCCCTTATTAATTCTTTCATGAGTCACATCATTGACCAATGCTATGTTTGTCAATCTCTAATAAAATTTTCTACTCATACTTTTCCTTATGTGGTGCCATCACCTACCATAAGATTAGCATATGATCTTTTTCTTTTATTTCCTTCCCCCCCTTTTTTTTATTGCAACATGAAAGTAAGAAAGCAAAAATTCAAACTAAACTTTATTATATATCTTGCACACGATTACAAGGATAGACCACTAAGCAAGCTCTCGAAAAGAAAGGATCAAACTAAACTTTTATTCATCTAAAGCAAAAGATCGAACTAAAATAAGTAAAGGCAAAAAGATAGTGGGGATGATACGATATCGGGGCACCTCCCCCAAGCTTGGCGGAAGCCAAGGGGAGTGCCCATACCCGAAACTCAATTTTCCTTTGCTGATGAAGAAGAAGGTGGTGGTGATGAAGTAGTGGATTTGTCCTTCTTCCTTAGCTTACGCTTGAGGACAGAATTTTCCTCCTTCAGTTCACTGACCTCCTGCTCAAGCTCCAGCACCTTTTTGCAAAGATTTTGCTTATTTTCCTACAAAAGACGGAAAGGTATGAACTGAATCTTAGGCCTCTTTGGTTTGTTTGGGAGGCTTGACTTCTTGAATTCCACATGCATGTCCCCAGGTTGAGGTAATGGAGGTTCGTCCTCATCTGAGCTCGTTTCCTCCTTCTCCCTAGGATAATAGTCTTCCTCTTCCTCCGAAGTCCAGCCATAATGCTCCACATCCCCATAAGACTTGGGGCTGCGATGAAATCAGCAACATAGCTCTCTCCCTCAGAATCTTGGGATGACATGTTTTCAGATCTATCAGGAAAACAACAAGAAAAGAAACAAAAGATTTCTCTGCGATATGGTGGTCAATAGGTTCGGGGAGTATATAAAGATTTTTTTTATCTTGGGAAACAAGCAAACGGAAGAAAAATGGAGTACGGAAGGTGTCCCAGGTGGGCACAACCCACCTGGACGCGCCTGGCAAGCCAGGCGCGCCCTGGTGTCTTGTGCCCACCAGGGTACGCTTCCTGGAAGTTTCTTATTTTCCTAATTTTCTAAATATTCCAAAACTAACAAAAAATATTATTGCGGATTTTTCGGAGTCCGTTTACTTACCGTATCACGTACCTCCTTATTTTCACGATTCTGGAGTGTTCCGGAAGGACTCCTTTATGTGTTCTTCCGGTGTCAAAGTTTGGATAATATTACTTTCAACATTAATGGGCGTACCTGAGATATAATGTTTTATTCGTTGCCCATTAACAACCTTCAGGTTAGTACCTTCGGCATTATTTATTTTGATAGCTCCAGACCGATAAACCTCCTCGATAACCTAGGGTCCTTCCCATTTGGAGAGGAGTTTTCCTGCAAAGAATCTGAAACGAGAGTTGTACAAAAGAACATATTCTCCAACTTTGAACGCACGCTTTTGGATTCTTTTATCATTCCATCTTTTAACTTTTTCTTTAAATAATTTGGCATTTTCATAAGCTTGGGTTCTCCATTCATCTAGTGAGCTAATATCAAATAACCTCTTTTCACCGGCAAGTTTGAAATCATAGTTGAGTTCTTTGACTGCCCAATATGCTTTATGTTCTAACTCAAGAGGCAAATGACAAGCTTTTCCATAGACCATTTTATAAGGAGACATACCCATAGGATTTTTATATGCTGTTCTATAAGCCCAAAGTGCATCATCTAATTTCTTAGACCAATTCTACTGGGACCTATTGACAGTCTTTTGCAAAATTAATTTTATTTCTCTATTGCTAAGTTCAACTTGACCACTAGACTGAGGATGATAGGGTGATGTAATTCTATGGTTAACATCATACTTGGCAAGCATTTTACGGAAAGCACCATGAATAAAGTGTGAACCACCATCAGTAATTAAATATCTAGGGACTCCAAACCTTGGGAAAATAACTTCCTTAAGCATTTTAATAGAGGTGTTGTGATCAGCACTACTGGTTGGAATAGCTTCTACCCATTTAGTAACATAATCAACAGCAACCAAAATATGTGTATACCCATTAGAGGAAGGAAAAGGTCCCATGTAATCAAATCCCCAAACATCAAATGGTTCAACAGCAAGTGAATAATTCATAGGCATTTCTTGACGCTTACCGATATTACCTATTCTTTGACATTCATCACAAGATAAGACAAACTTACGGGCATCCTTGAAGAGAGTAGGCCAATAAAATCCAGATTGCAATACCTTGTGAGCAGTTCTGTCTCCAGCATGATGCCCTCCATAAGCTTCGGAGTGACATTTCTATAGGATTTGTCCCTGTTCATGCTCAGGTACACAACGTCTAATAATACCATCTACCCCTTCTTTATAAAGATGTGGGTCATCCCAAAAGTAATGTCTTAAGTCATAGAAGAGTTTTTTCTTTTGTTGGTATGTAAAGCTAGGTGGTAAATATTTAGCAACAATGTAATTAGCATAGTCAGCATACCAAGGAGTGTTATTAGAAACATTTATTGCAGCTAACTGCTCATGAGGAAAACTATCATCAATAGGTAGTGGGTCATCAAGCATGTTTTCAAGCCTAGACAAGTTATCAGCTACGGGGTTCTCAGCTCCTTTCCTATCAGTGATATGTAAATCAAATTCTTGTAGCAAGAGAACCCATCGAATAAGTCTAGGTTTAGCATCTTTCTTTTCCATAAGATATTTAATAGCAGCATGATCAGTGTGAACAATTACTTTTGAATCAACAATATAAGATCTAAATTTGTCACAAGCAAACACCACTGCTAGGAATTCTTTTTCAGTAGTAGCATAATTTCGTTGTGCACTGTCTAGAGTTTTACTAGCATAATGAATAACATTCAGTTTCTTATCAACTCTTTGTCCTAGAACAACACCAACAGCATAATCACTAGCATCACACATAATTTCAAAAGGCAAGTTCCAATCAGGTGGTTGAACAATAGGTGCAGAAATTAAGGCTTTCTTGAGTGTTTCGAAGGCTTCTAAACAATCATCATCAAAAACAAAAGGAGTATCCTTTTGCAAAAGATTTGTAAGAGGCCTAGAAATTTTAGAAAAGTCTTTGATAAATCTCCTATAGAAACCAGCATGACCTAGGAAACTATGAATACCTTTGATATCTTTAGGACATGGCATTTTCTCAATTGCATCAACCTTACCTTTGTCCACTTCAATACTTCTTTCAGAAATTTTATGGCCCAAAACAATACCTTCATTAACCATAAAGTGGCACTTCTCCCAATTCAAGACAAGATTTGTTTGCTCGCATCTCTGCAAAACTCGATCAAGATTGCTTAAACAATCAACAAAAGACTTCCCATAAATAGAGAAGTCATCCATGAAAATCTCAACAATCTTTTCACAAAAGTCAGAGAATATAGCAGTCATACATCTTTGAAAGGTAGCAGGTGCATTGCATAAACCAAAAGGCATATGTCTATAAGCATAAGTTCCAAAGGGACAAGTGAAAGTGGTCTTTTCTTGATCAGGTTGAGAAATAGGTATTTGTGAAAAACCAGAATATCCATCAAGGAAGCAAAAGTGTGTGTGCTTAGATAATCTTTCTAGCATTTGATCAATAAAAGGTAGAGGGTAATGATCTTTTCTAGTTGCTTTATTTAATTTTCTGAAATCAATTACCATTCTATAGGCTGTAACAATTCTTTGTGGAATAAGTTCATTCTTATCATTAGGAACAACAGTAATACCTCCTTTCTTAGGAACACAATGAACATGACTTACCCATCTACAGGATAGATTATACCTGCTTCCAGAAGTTTTAAGATTTCCGTTCTTACCACTTCCTTCATTTTCGGATTTAACCGACGTTGGTGATCAACGGGTTTGGCATCAGGTTCCATATTAATCTTGTGCTGACATAGAGTGGGACTAATGCCCTTTAAATCATCAAGAGTATACCCAATAGCAGCTCGGTGCTTCCTTAGAACTTTCAATAATCTTTCTTCTTCATGTTCTGAAAGGTTAGCACTAATAATAACATGATATATCTTCTTTTCATCAAGATAAGCATATTTCAAAGTGTCTGGCAATTGTTTTAATTCAAACACAGGATCACCTTTAGGTGGAGGAGGACCTCCTAGAGTTTCAATAGGCAAATTGTGTTTAAGCAGAGGACGTTGTTCAAAGAAAATCTTATCCATTTCATTTCTCTCATGCATATGTAAATCATTTTCATGGTCTAGCAAATATTGTTCTAAGGGATCAGTAGGAGGCACAACAATAGAAGCAAGACCAATTATTTCATCCTTACTAGGCAATTCTTTTTCATGAAGCTTTCTACTAAACTTGGAAAAATTAAACTCATGAGACTCATCACCAAAGCTAACATCGACAGTTTGTTTTTCACAATCTATTTTAGCATTAATGGTGTTCAAGAAAGGTCTACCAAAGATAATGGGACAAAAGTCATCTTGTGGGGAACCAAGAACAAGGAAATCAGTAGGGTATTTTGTTTTCCCACACAAGATTTCAACATCTCTAACAATCCCAATTGGTGATATAGTGTCTCTATTAGCAAGTTTAATAGTAACATCTATGTCTTCTATTTCTGCGGGTGCTATGTCATTCATAATTTCTTGATATAAGGAATAAGGAATAACACTCACACTAGCACCTATGTCACATTGACCATGATAACAGTGATCTCCTATTTTAACTAAGACAATAGGCATGCCAACAACAGGTCTACGATTATCCTTTTTATCAGGTTGGCAATTCTAGCAGCTTCTTCACAGAAGTAAATAACATGCCCATCTACGTTTTCTTCCAGGAGATCCTTAATCATAGCAACACTAGGTTCTACCTTAATTTGTTCATCAGGTTTAGGTGTTCTAATATAACTTTTGTTAACCACAGTTGAAACTTTAGCATGTTCCTTTATCTTAACAGGGAAAGGTGGTTTCTCAATATAAGTAGTAGGAACAACTGGATCAACATTATAAATTATGGTTTCCTCTATAATTGGCACCGGTTCTTTAACTTCTTATTTAATAGGTGGGTGATATTTGAACCACTTCTCCTTAGGGAGATCAACATGAGTAGTAAATGATTCACAAAAGGAGGCTACTATCTCAGAGTCAAGTCCATATTTAGTGCTAAACTTTTGAAAAGCATCGGTATTCATAAAAGATTTAACACAATCATACTTAAGCTTAATACCTGACTCTTTACCTTCGTCGAGTTCCCAATCTTCAGAGTTGTGTTTAATTCTTTCCAAAAGATCCCACCGGAATTCAATAGTCTTCTTCATAAAAGAACCAGTACAAGAAGTATCAAGCATGGATTGATCATCATGAGAAAGCCGAGCATAAAAGTTCTGGATAATAATTTCTCTTGAGAGCTCATGGTTGGGGCATGAATATAACATTGACTTAAGCCTCCCCCAAGCTAGAGCGATACTTTCTCCTTCACAAGGCCAAAAATTATATATATAATTCTGATCACGATGAACTAGATGCATAGGATAAATTTTTTGGTGGAACTCCAATTTCAATCGATTCCAATTCCAAGATCCAATATCATCGCATAGCCTATACCACGCCAATGCTTTTCCCTTCAAAGATAAAGGGAAAACCTTTTTCATAACTTCATCTCCGGGTAAACCTACAAGCTTAAACAATCCACAAATTTGTTCCACATATATCAAGTGCATATCGGGATGTTCGGTTCCATCTCCTGCATAAGGATTAGCTAGCAGTTGTTCTATCATACCTAAAGGAATTTCATATTCAATATTTTCAGTAGGTGCAGTAGGTTGAGGGGTAGCTAATTGTGGTTCCAGTCGAGGTGAAGATACCCTGAACAAACCCCTCAAAGGATTGTTTTCCATAGTAACAAGTGACAATAAATTTCAGCACACTATATAAATGTTTCCTTACCAAATTCCACTTACCAAAGGCGCTTCACTCCTCGGCAACGGCGCCAGAAAATAGCCTTGATGACCCACAAGTATAGGGGATCAATTCTAGCTCTTTTTGATAAGTAAGAGTGTCGAACCCAACGAGGAGCAGAAGGAAATGACAAGTGGTTTTCAGCAAGGTAATGTCTGCAAGTGCTGAAATTGGAAGTAACAGAGTAGTTTGATAGTAATATAATTTGTAACAAGCAAGTAACGATAGTAGTAAAAAAAGTGTAGCAAGGTAGCCCAATCCTTTTGAGGCAAAGGACAGGCCAAAACGGTCTCTTATAATAAGCAAAGCGTTCTTGAGGGTACACGGGAATTTCATCTAGTCACTTTCACCATGTTGATTCGATTTGTGTTCGCTACTTTGATAATTTGATATATGGGTGGACCGGTGCTTAGGTGTTGTTCTTACTTGAACAAGCCTCCTACTTATGATTAACCCTCTCGCAAGCATCCGCAACTACGAGAAAAGTATTAAGAATAAATTCTAACCATAGCATTAAACTTTTAGATCCAATCGGTCCCTTACGGAATAGCGCATAAACTGGGGTTTAAGCTTCTGTCACTCTCGCAACCCATCATCTACTTACTACTCCACAATGCATTCCCTTAGGCCCAAATATGGTGAAGTGTCATGTAGTCGACGTTCACATGACACCACTAAGGGAATCACAACATACATACTATCAGAATATCGAACACATATCAAGTTCACATGATTACTTGCAACATGATTTCTCCCGTGACCTCAAGAACAAAAGTAACTACTCACAAATGATAATCATGCTCAAGATCAGAGGGGTATTAAGTAGCATATTGGATCTGAACATATAATCTTAAACCAAATAAACCATATAGTAATCAACTACAAGATGTAATCAACACTACTAGTCACCCACAAGCACCAATCTATAGTTCCGGTAACAAGATTGAACACAAGAGATGAACTAGGGTTTGAGATGAGATGGTGCTATTGAAGATGTTGATGGAGATTGCCCTCCCCAAGATGGGAGAGTTGTTGGTGATGATGATGATGATGATTTCCCCCTCCGGGAGGGAAGTTCCCCCTGCGGAATCGCTCCGCCGGAGGGCAAAAGTGCTCCTGCCCAAGTTCCGCCTCGAGACAGCGGCGCTCCGTCCCGAAAGTCCTCTCCTAATTTTTTCTAGGTCAAAATGACTTATATACCAGAAGATGGGCATCGGAGGTGGGCCTGGGTGAGCACAACCCACCAGGGCGCGCCTGGGCTCCCTGGCGCACCCAGGTGGGTTGTGCTTACCTGGTGGGCCCCCTCTGGTACTTGTTTGCTCCAATATTCTTCAAATATTCCATAAAAAATCTGCGTAAAGTTTCAGCTTGTTTGGAGTTGTGCAGAATAGGTGGCCTGACGTAGCTTTTCCAGGTCCAGATTTCCAGCTGCTGGAATTCTCCCTCTTTGTGTGTACCTTGCATATTAGGAGAGAAAAGGCATTAGAATTACTCCAAAAAGCATTATTATGCATAAAACATCATAAATAACAGTAGGAAAACATGATGCAAAATGGACGTATCACTAGCCTACTGGAACGTGAGAGGGGAGAGCTACAGTTTGTCTTGTGGCACAGATACCTACATACAGCTTTCGACTATCGGTGTGTGTGGGGGGGGGGGGCAGAGACCTAACTATACAGAGGTAGATCGACTGGTATATGTGTGGAGAAGGAGAGAGACCAAGCTATGTATTGATGGAGATCGATCGGCATCCATGCATATGTGTAGGAGACGAACAAGGTTGCGAGAGAGACAGAGCTAGAGTGTCGGAGGGTTGGTGGTGAACTTGCTTCTCAGAGATGGTGGCAGAGGCCTACTAGACAAACAGAGGGTATGACTGCAATAACAATAAGAGAGGGGATGCGTGTCTGTGTGTGCACATGCGTGTGAGAGACGGGTCGGGAGGCATGCATGGATGATGAGTGGGGACAATATGTCTGTGGTAAGCAGACCTAACTAGTGAGGTACATCAATCGGTGCGTGGGGAAAAAGAGTTATAGTCGACCTAGATATATGTAGGGAGATCGACCGATATACATGCTTCTGTTAGAGGCAAATAAGGCCCGGAGAGACGGATAGAGAGAGAGAGAGAGCGGGTTGCGGCTAGGAGGTGGTGCGAGAGGCCTACTATATGGAGAGGGGAAGGAGTGTGCGAGTGCGAGATCGATGAAAAGAGGGGCGAGAGTGTGCATGTGTGTGGGACCGTATTAGACATAGGAAGGAATGGACAGTGAGAAGAGAAGAGGGAAAGCCTGTGTTTGTGGTAGGCAGACCTGGCTATAGAGGTATATCGATCGGTGTGTGCCGGAAAGAAGGAGATGGGGAGACCTGCAAACACTGTGGGAGAACGATCTAAAGAAAAATAACGAATGTGCGCGATGGAGAGAATGCTGAGGGAGGGTGAGGACGAGGCATGTGTGTACATGCACGAGATAAAGTTAGTGCTAGCTACAAAGAGAAGATAATTATGTGGGTTTAAAAGACTAACATAGATCATAATTTTGAAAAAGTGGATTCGGATATTTGAATAAGAGATCATAGTGTTTTAAACCCACTCATGCATGAATATAATGGTGATACGCATGGTGTGGCTATGAACATGTTATACTATATATAATATATATATATATATATATAACATTTATTTGAATTTGTGATAATGTGTGGCTTTTGCTGCTCACGGCTAAATACTTGTCATAATGTAGGGGGTAGGGCACTATACATTGTGTGATAAACAGAGTATACATATGAAACATGGTTTAGATTACGAATATCTAGCTAGCACTTCAAATGTACTATTATTTGGAATCAACATCAAGTAGATTCAAAACTTTGAATTCGAGCTCATATAGTACACATAATTCATATCTAACTCTACAGTAATCATGTGGTGTGTTGTTAAGATAATATACAGATGATGGTTTAACTTGGCAACAATCATGATTGTAGATTCTTATTCAAATAGAGAAACGAATTCAAAGTTAGTTCGAATTGCAGCAGTAGTATATACAATTGGAACGCACTAAAATGTTTGTATGAGTAGGTTACATGCATTATACAGCTAGCAAAAAAATTTAATTGGACATAACATGGATTTAAAGTTTTGAATAGAATTTGTAATAATCCATACACTAAAACCGGACAAGACTCTCTCTTTGTGTGGTGTGAATAGAATTTATTTATTTATTTTTATTGAGGGAAGTGTGAATTGATTTGGTACAGTACATGTTAGGCTTGTCCCAAAATTTCAACCCGCGCCTTGTTATCCCAAAAATACAGATATCGCTTTGTCTCTTTGTGCTTCGAAAACTTGCTCCTTCTCAACCCGCGCCTTGCTATCCCGAAATTACAACGTGCGCAAAAACTCCCTTCTGCTACCAAATCCCGACACGTGAAATCCCCGTTCTAACCCTGAGCCGAAAGGGCCGCTAGGTCAAATCGGTTGGGGTACTTTTGTAACACACCCTACATTTAGGACAAGCGCGTCCCTAAGTCATGGTTCCCCCCTCCCATCACCTCCTTTTCGCCATTCGGAAACCCAGGACGCCATAACCTCTCTGCTCCAGCCACGAAACCCCACCCTCCTCCGTCCACCACCCCACTGCTGCCCAGTCGGAGCCTCTTCCTCGATGACATCATCCACCACAATAGCTCGACGTCCCTCATCCACCACCCCGGATGAGGATCTGTCGTCGATCTCGTCGTCCCGCCAGTTTAGCCGCCCCGTCCTCCACCTCCAAGGAGCTGCTCCGACGATCACCTCGTCTATCGCGGCTTCTCCATCCCCACAATGTCACCTTAACCTGCTCCACCGGAACCGCAACATCCTCACCGACTCCTCGGACGAAGCGACAGCCTACTCGGCGCAACCAAAGACGTTGTACACTCATCGCATCACACATTCTCCTTAACTCTACCTCACGGCGTCGCCGGCACTCGATCCCGTTCCCCCATGGCATGCTTACCTCGACGCCGGCGCCGTCGGCGACATCCTCTATGATGGCTCTCCCCCAGTGTGAAGCTCCCTCGGCGGCGGCGCCCATACCAGCCAGAGCTGCTGCTGCTCCGGCTCTCGCTCGCGCTGCTACTCTACTCTTCCTCTCGCTCGCTCACGCTACTGCTCTTCTCTTGCTCTCGCTCGTGCTGCGGCTCTGCTCTTGCTCTCGCTCACGCTACTGATGCTGGTACGTGGGCTGCTGCAGCCACACGAGTTGCTGGTCTGGCTCTAGTTCGCACTGCTGCTCCACGCGCTGCTGCTCCGGCTGCTATCTGCTAGTGTGTTCCCTGTCGATCGCCTGCTGATTTAGATCACTGTTTCTCTACTACTAGTGCTCGAGCAGACTAAACTACATCTGAAGTGCTTCTCTACTACTAGTGCATTCAGTTTCAACAGTTACATTCAGATTCGACAGTAAATTTCAGTTTTAACAGTTAAGTTCAGAGTCAACAGTTTTACCTCATCTGTTGGAGTCATGTGTTTTTTGGTGATGTAAATTTTACATCTACCACTTTTTGGTAATGTATTTGACATCATATATTGGAGATAATTTTATAATCCCACTTGAGATTAACGATGTCTGTCTTGTACTGCTTCAGCCTCGGCGTCTTACAGCTCGCCGAAGCTGCTCCAACGACGGAAGCATCCATCATAACAGAGAAGTACCCTCGACGCCGTCTATAGACGCCTCAGATCTTCTTCCACACCTCCGATAGCCACCTCTGTCGCTACTTCTTCAGCGACCAACCCAATGATGCTGAGGTCGACAAAGCTACACCAAAGAGGTTGTACACTTGTCGCATCACTTATTACTCTACATTCATGTCGATCCATTAGGGCTATTTTGGTTCAAAGGAAAAAGTGAAGGAAAAACATAGCAATAGGAAATTTTCCTATGGTATTCTACTATTCAATTATTCATGCATTTGGTTGAAAGGAATGGAGCAAAATATCCACCTGGACCTATTTTTCAAAATCCTATGCATGAAAACAAGACTAACTGCATTAGTGGCAGAATAACATTCTAAATGTACACATTTTCATATGGTTTTACTTTAATTTGGCCATGTTTCTTTGCATTCCTCTGCTCTTCCAATTCATGTGAACCAAACACCCAAGTTGACAGAAATCATGTGTTTACAAATGCTCTGTTTCCCACGTGCATTCCTATCTTATTCCGGTGTTTTTCCTATCCCTACGTTTTTACAATCCTGCAAGCCAAATTAGCCCTTACAGAATTACTTCAGTTACAGATAGGTGTCGAAGAAAACTTTGTGTGGTTTGTCCTGCTCCTGCCGCGACATCGTCCACCTCACCTGAGCTGCTCCATCGACAGAAGCGTCCACAATACTAGACATCACGACTCCTGACCGTCTTTCACTGCCTCAGATCTCCTTCCCTGCCGCCGGCACCCACCACAATTGCATCACCATCATCGACTAAGCAGATGAACCCGAGGAGTACATGGGTCCGCAAGAGAGGTCACACTCTTTTATTTCTGCTTATGTTATGCATTGCTTAATATTACCTGCTACTTTATCATCATGTTCACCTCTTAGACTCCAAGTCAGGTTCTAATTAATGTTCAAACTTGAGTTTTAAAATGCTTGTGGGGCACATTCGAGGCAGCAATGAATAGTATCTCTGTCTATTATCTGGTTCACCTAGAGTATGTCTATGTTGTTCATTTTGGGTGGGAAACAAACAATAAAACAATCATCATCTGTCTTTTTATTAAATTAAAGCTATCATCAGCCTGTTATCATTATTTTTGGATCTATTCACTGGTTGTTACCATCACTCTAGATTTTTGCATGCTCTCTTTACATAATCTCACTATATTTTTTTCGTATGCATGTCAGATATTGTACATAGTCATGTTGAACATGTAGAGAAAAAGAGAAGAGTTTTGAGCGGCAATACAATGTCATGCAGACATCGCTCCATGGTGGGTGCAATGGCAAACCCTCCACCCTTCCTCCAGATTGTAATCCAGAGGAAGATATTTGTTCAGTGGTGGATTTAGAGGGAGTTGACCACTCCTATCTACCCCCAAGGTGTTTGCTCTAACTTGGCATGATGATGTTGGTCATATCATGCATATGTTGCCTTGCATTGCTTACTTTCAACATCATATATATCATCTGCTTAGTTTAGACATGTTCTGTAATGCCACCTCTTTAGTTTCTATATCATATATGTGAATTATGCAATCTCATCTTTTTTAGCCAGCCATAATATATGTGAAATATACAATGCTATCATGTTTAGCCAGGCATCATATTTTTGAATTATATCTTGCCATTCCTTTTTTTCATTACATTTCCATTTGTCGACAATGTTTGTACATTCAACTACTCTTCCTGTGAATCAGCCATTTGAGTGGGTGATGGAAAAATCTGGAGTGAAAACAAGGTCTTTAGAGCAGACAGTGCTCCCTGTCGAAGCAGATCTCTTGCTGGGTCCAGATAGCTCCTCAGAGATGGATTCAGAGACAGATGACCAGTCCTATTCCCCCACTGAAGTGTATGCTCTAACTTGGCACAGTTATACTTGTCATATCATGCATGTCTTGCATTGCATAGTTTAGACATCATATACACAATATTCAGCACCATGTTCTTAATTCGAACATCATATATGTGAATGCCATTTGCTTAGTATATAAATCACATATGTAAATTATATCATGCGATCTTGATTACTTAGATAACATGTATGTGAATTATGTCATGCGAACCAATTTACTAAAGACATCGTATAATTATCTCATGCCATCCTGTTTAGTTACTCATCATATCTCTGAATTATGTCATGCTATCTAGTTTAGATAGACATCATATATGTGAAATTATGTCATGCTATCCTTTTCAATTAAATAATATATACATGAACTATTTCACGCCCTCTTTTTTCCTCACTATCTATTGCATCTGTCTCTCATACAAGGTTTGTACATTCAACTACTTTTCTTGTTTATCAGCCATTTGAATTGGAGGGGGTGATGGTAGTATCTAGCGGAGTAAAAACTAGGTCTTCAAATAAAACAGTACTACCTCTTGATGGAGATAGCACCCCAGTTGTACATGCACAAGAACCAGTCCTACCACACATAACCTAGACTCTCGCGGATTGTACCCCTACTCCGATGGACAGAGAACCTGCTTCACCCAATCTAACCCCAAGCCCAGCAGATAGTAACCCAGTTCCAGTTGACACAACACCATCTCCACCACAGAGCTCCCAAACAAGAGCAGTTAGTAAGGCAGCTGTCGGTGTCAAAACCGGCAGACCTCGGGGTAGGGGGTCCCGAGCTGTGGATCTAAGATCGATGGGGAACAAGGGATGATGAACACGGTGTTTACCCAGGTTCGGGTCCTCTCGAGGAGGTAATACCCTACGTCCTACTTGATTGTATTGGATGCATAGTATGGTTACAGAGTAGATCTACCTCGAGATCAGCATGAGCTAAACCCTAAGGTGATGAGGTGATGAATATATCTCTACGCCTAAAGACTACAACCCTCGGCTTATATAGACACCGGTAGGGTTAGGGTTACTAGAGAGAGATTACAATAAGGGATCAAGAGATCCTGCCTATCCTTGACTTGGAGGGCACACCACGGCTTCGTAGATCTCATGTCGCTATACGACTTCACCAGTCCAGCCCACATTCAATGGGTCGACGCCCCGAGGACCCCTTAGTCCATAACTCCCTCAATAGCCCCCGAACTAGCCTCCAACGCCGGGGATTGTCCTATGGAATCTTCATATCATCGGCTTGAGAGACGAGTTCCTCCATTCCTTTACTCAGTTTGGATCCGTATCAATTTCGTCGAACACTATCCGAAACCCGAACTAATACGTGCTCGGGCCCGGACAGTTTCAAGACTCTGGGATCCGAAGATATCTCGAGATTGAGGTGGAACCATCAGAGTTTAATGCCATTCCTCGGCGCAAGGGCTTCGTGCACCTTCTCAGAAGGGGTGCGGCCCAATGCCATCTTTCCACGAGCCCGTCCTTCCAGCTTCAATGGGAGATGCTTATTTATAGATCCAAAGGCGCGGGGGATAGTTTACTGATAACCCACAAGTATAGGGGATCGCAACAGTTTTCGAGGGTAGAGTATTCAACCCAAATTTATTGATTCGGCACAAGGGGAGCTAAAGAATATTTGCAAGTATTAGCACCTGATTTGTCAATTCAACCACACCTGGAGATTAATTATCTGCAGCAAAGTGATCAGTAGCAAAGTAGTATGTTAGTTTTGATAGTAGTAGCAACAGCAATAGTAACGGTAACAGTAATAGCAATGATTTTGTAGCAAGTACAAGAGTAACAATAGAAGTGGTAACTTAGCAAGAACAATATGAGAGAAATTCGTAGGCATTGGATCGGTGAATTCATTGGATGATATTCATCATATAATAGTCATAACCTAGGGCGATATAGCACTAGCTCCAGTTCATAAATATAATGTAGGCATGTATTTTGTAAATAGCCATACGTGCTTATGGAAAGAACTTGCATGACATCTTTTGTCCTACCCTTCTGTGGCAGCGGGGTCCTATTGGAAACTAAGGGATATTAAGGCCGCCTTTTAATAGAGAACCGGAACAAAGCATTAACACATAGTGAATACATGAACTCCTCAAACTACGGTCATCACCGCGGAGTGTCCCAACTATTGTCACTCCAGGGTTGCCGGATCATAACACGTAGTAGGTGACTATAACTTGCAAGATCGGATCTAGAACATAGATATAATGGTGATAACATAAACGGTTCAGATCTGAAATCATGGCACCCGGGCTGAAAGTGACAAGCATTAAGCATGGCAAAGTCATAGCAACATCAATCTCAGAACATAATGGATACCAGGCATCAAACCCTAACAAAACTAACTCGATTACATGATGAATCTCATCCAACTCCTCACCGACCAGCGAGCCTACGAAGGAATTACTCACTCCCGGTGGGGAGCATCATGGAATTGGCGATGGAGAAGGGTTGGTGATGATGAAGATCGAAGATCCCCCTCTCCGGAGCCCCAAACGGACTCTAGATCTGGCCTCCCGATGAAGAACAGGAGGTGGCGGCGACTCCGTCTCGTGAAACGTGATAATTCTTTCTCCCTGATTTTTTCTCTGAAAATATGACTTTATAGCATCAGGGTTGGAGTCTGCGGGGCCACCAGGTGGGGACAACCCACCTGGGCGCGCCTGGAGGGGGGGCGCCCTGGTGGGTTGTGCCCACCCAGGTGCCCCCCTCCTGTGGTTCTTGGCTCCAGAAATTCTCTTTTATTATATAAAAAATCCTCGCGAAGTTTTGTTCCAATCCGAGAACTTTTATTTCTGCACAAAAACAACACCATGGTAGTTCTGCTGAAAACAGCGTCAGTCCGGGTTAGTTTCATTCAAATTGTGCAAATTAGAGTCCAAAACAAGAGGAAAAGCGTTAGGAAATGTAGATACGACGGAGACGTATCAACTCCCCCAAGCTTAAACCTTTGCTTGTCCTCAAGCAATTCAGTTGATAAAACTGAAAGTGAAAAAGAAAAACTTTTACGAACTCTTTTGCTCTTGTTTACATAAATAAGCTTAAGTAGCACCGAGATTTTCAGCAAAGGTTATAACTAACCATGTCAACAATAACTCTTAAAAATTATATTAACTCATATCAATGGCATAATCAACTAGCGAGCAATAATAAGATATCTCAAACAACAACACTTTGTCAAAGCAACCATGATATAATATGACAATAGTGGTATCTCGCTAGCCCTTTCTGAGACCGCAAAACATAAATGCAGAGCACCTCCAAAGTTCAAGCAGCGACTAAACATGGTAATTCATGGTAGAAAAGATCCAGTCATGATGCACCCAACTTTAGCTATACACAATGCATGAGGATGACAATAGTGCTCTCAGGTTCTGTCGCTTATTTGAGAAAGTGATGACACAACATAAAAGTAAATAGATAGTCCCTTCGCAGAGGGAAGCAGTGATTTGCAGAGGTGCCAGAGCTCAAGTTTTAAAACAGAGGTAAATGAAATTTTGAGAAATGCACCCTTCTTATTTACTTCGCGACCATTAGTTATCGGTATCTTCCATGCTAAACACATTAGTGGCGGTTCCCAAGCGAATAAAGTAAAGGTTTACTCCCCCTCCACCAACAATCACACTCCATGGCTTGTCCAAAACAATGGGTGCCGTCCATACCAACAATAGTCCTGGGGGAGTTTTGTTTAATTATTTGCAATTTGAATTTGGGACTGGGAATCCCTATTACAACCCCTCTCGTGTAAGGACGAGTGAATAAACACTCATCATGAGAATAGCCCGCTTAGCATGGAAGATACTGACTACCTCCTGTCGCTCTATGAACAATCCAGGCACACAAAAAAGGATATTTATTTGAAGTTTTTAGAGGTGGCACATGCAAATTTACTTAGGACGGCAGGGTAATACCGCATATAGGTAGGTATGGTGGACTCATTTAGAATAACTTGGGTTTTAGGGTTTTGATGCACAAGCAGAATTCCCACTTAGTACAGGCGAAGGCTAGCAATTAGGTTGAGAAGCAGCCAGCTAGAGAGCGAAAACGGTCATGAACATGCAGTATGCATAAGTAACATTGAATACTAGCATGAGTAGGATATGAACACCATGAACATAAATATTATAGAGGCTATGTTGGTTTTGATTCAACTACATGCATGAACATGTGCCAAGTCAAGCCACTCGAACATTCAGAGGAGGATACCATATCATCATACTACATCACAATTATTTTAACGCAATGTTGACATCCAAGATAAATCATTATCCACTCCTAGCTACTTAAGCATGGCATGAGAAACTATAATCTCTAAGGGTCATTGCAAACATGTTTGATCATAATGAGCTGAATCATGGATACTCGGTTAAACATATTTACAAAAACAGAACAAGTTGAGTTCATACCCGTTTCTCTCTGCCACAGCCAGTTCATCAAATATCGTCATTATTGCCTTTCACTTGCACGACCGAACGATATGAAAATAATAATAGTGCAAGAGTGCCGTGGACTAAGCTGGAATCTGCAAACATTTTATTCAAAAAGAAGAAAACAAGGTAATCTGGGCTCTCTGTTAGATCAACAACAATGCATATGAGAGCCACTCAACATTTTCATCGTGGTCTTCTCCTCGGTACGACTCAATAAAAAGAAATTCAGAGAAACACACTGAAATATTTTTGGAGTTTTTGGTTTTCTAAAAGAAAGCAAATTTAAGAAAGGAAAAACAAAAACGAAAAAAACTATTTACATGGGAGAGCTCCCAACAAGCAAAAGAAGAACAAGGAAATATTTTTGGGTTTTCTTTTTAAATACTACAGCTAGTTATACTAGAAAGAAGCAAGAAATATTTTTGCATTTTCTCAGAGTTTTTTAAATACACAAGAAGAAGTCAAGAAAATAAATCTAGCATGGATAATACAATGAAAAAGTGTGTACACCGACAACTGGAATGAAATGTGCGAACATGAATGTAATGTCGGTGGAAATACGTACTCCCCCAAGCTTAGGATTTTGGCCTAACTTGGTAATCTCCATCAGTGGCCTGCATAATGGTCGGAGTGATAGCTCACGAAGGCTCTAGGTGCAGATGTCTCAGCCCGTCGTGCAGCCACAACTGCCGCGTTATGTGTTCAAGCCTCGCTCTCAAGAACATAATATCTTCCCTTGCTATGAACATCAAAGAGAGCAGGTGCAGGCAAAAAGGTGTCCACAACGGAACTTTTATTAAACAACAGGTTATAAGTAAAATTATGTGGTTCACCACTAAGGATCTTATGATGTTTCATAGCATCGAAGTCAAGGTATTCCGTGGGTAAGATGGGGTCATAATACCAAGGTGAAACACCTAGCTCTCTTGCTAAGCGTGTGGCGTAAATCCCACCATAAAAATATCCACTACCAGCGTTGTGTTGCAATCTACGTGCCACTATCGCTCCAAGATTATAACTTTTGTCACCAGTGAGAGCGGTACGGATAAGGCTCAAGTCTGGAGCACAAAGTGTACTACAATCTTGTTTGCCTACAATGCATTTTCCATTAAATAGTGCAAAGTATTGGATTGAGGGAAAATGAATGCTCTTTATTCTACCTTGAGTCACTCCTCTAGTCTCACCATAGCAAAGGCTAGTCAAGAATATCTCAAACTCCGACCTTGGTGGCTCGTCCAATGAACCCCAAAATGGTATTTTGTAGTGATTAGAAAATGTCTGTAGAGGTATAGTAAATGAATTGTCATATAGTTTAAATGATACTCTGGACTCACGAGGATGGAATTTAAATTCTTTGGTAAATGATTCAGTGAGGCTGAGGTGTTGGTTGCACTTATCTGCAATGTAGGGACCGATCTCAGAATTGTGAACATATTGCTCATATTCTTCTTTAATGCCCACACGCGCCATATAATCGTTGCATGGCCATAAACATGATTTGGTAGCGGCATCTCGAATGGAATTTTCACTTGGTTCAACATAGGACCGACGAACGGAGCTGCTAATAGAAGATGCCTCCGAGGACCTCCGCCTCGAAGAACTCCTTCCAAAGAGGTTCATCATATTCATGTACAATTTTTTGAAAAATTTTGTGTCACGAATTTTTGTCAACAAAACCTTATAAGAATGATAGCAACTACTCATAGGGATGCATAGAGGCCATATCGAGCATTCAAATTACTTAGAACTCTAAGAATTCAACATGCAAGCTCATCTACAGCAGCACCAAGAGTCACTAATTATTCTAAGTACAAACCACTAAAGCAAAAACTAATTGGACCAATGGAGGAGGCACATACAAAGCAACAATCCCCCGAAACAGTTTCAGAAATGGAGCTTCGAGCAAAGAGATCGAAATCCGCGTGTTTGAGAGCAAGAACACGAGAGAGAGAGAGAGTAATGGTGAAGTTTTTTCTGGAGGCAGGTGATGATGTGGGACGAAGAGATAAGTGAGGGGACCCACGTGGGGACCACAACCCACCAGGGCGCGCCTGGGGGTGCTGGCGTGCCCAGGTGGGTTGTGCCCACCTGGAGCACCTCCCTCTGATGTTATTTGCACCAAAAATTCTTAAATATTCAGAAAAAATCGTATTAAATTTTCAGAGCATTCTGAGAACTTTTATTTTTGGGTCATTTTTTATTGCACGGAAAACTCAGAAAACAGGCAAGGCATGGCATTTTATTTTATTTAACTAATAAAACAGAAAACAAAAGGTAGGGACAGAAGGTAGTGCTCACTGAATTCATCAACTTCATACCTCTCAAAAATGATTTATTAATAAGGTTGATCAAGTCTTATTAACAACCACTTCCGATTAGCATGAAACCGAAGAACTTTCGTAAAACACTAAGTTACCTCGATGGGGATATGGATGTCCCCGACAATAAGCATTTCATATTTCTTTTTGGCAGTAGGTAGAGGTAGTTGAAAACTTCCAATAGTGATTGTAGGAGATTTTTCAATAACATTTATACCATTCACATGGAATTGTTTCTTCGGAAAGTGCACCGTATGTTCATTACCATTGATATGAAAAGTGACCTTGCATTTATTGCAATCAATAACAGCCCCTGCAATATTCAAGAAGGGTCTACCGAGGATAATCGACATGTTGTCGTCCTCGGGCATCTCAAGTATAACAAAGTCAGTTAAGATAGTAACATTAGCAACAACAACAGGCACATCCTCACAAATACCGATAGGTATGGCAGTTGATTTATCAGCAATTTGCAAAGATATTTCAGTAGGTGTGAGTTTATTCAAATCAAGTCTTTTATATAAAGAGAAAGGCATAACACTAACACCTGCTCCTAAATCACATAAAGCAGTTTTCACATAATTTCTTTTGATGGAGCAAGGTATAGTTGGTATTCCTGGATCTCCAAGTTTTTTAGGTACTCCAACCTTAAAAGTATAATTAGCAAGCTTGGTGGAGATTTCAGCTTCCGGTATTTTTCTCTTACTGGTGATGATGTCTTTCATGTACTTTGCATAAGGAGGCATTTTTAAGATATCAATCAAGCGAGTACGCAAAAACACTGGCCTCAGCATTTCAGCAAAGCGTTCAAATTCTTCATCATCTTTCTTTTTGGTTGACTTAGGTGGAAAGGGCATAGGTTTTTTAACCCACGGTTCTCTTTCCCTACCATGTTTTCTAGCAACAAAGTCTCTTTTATCATATCTTTTATTCTTGGGTTGTGGGTTATCAAGATCAACTGTTGGTTCTATCTCAACATCATTACCTGGTTCTTTATTATTTATTTGAGTGTCTTCATGAACCTCATCATTGTCTTTTTCATTATCAGAAGGTGAGTGTTCATTACCATATTGAGTTTTAGCATCAGAGATAGAGACTTCATTATCATTATCAGGAGGTTTTTCAACTTCAGGTTCACTAGAGGCATGCAAAGTCCTATCATTTTTCTTCTTCTTTTTCTTTTTAGATGGGCTAGGTACATCAGTGTCAACTCTTTGAGAGTCTTTTTCAATTCTTTTTGGGTGTCCCTCAGGATAAAGTGGTTCCTAAGTCATTCTACCTCCTCTAGTCATTACTCTAACTGCATGATCATTGATATTATTATTCATTTCATCAAGAAACTCTCTTTAAGATTTAGCAACTTGTTCTAATTGAGTTTGAACCATAGAAGCATGCTTTCCTACACCTCTAACATCATTTGAGATTCTAAATAACAAGTCACTCAAGCGAGCAATCATATCCGAATTGTATTTCAATTGTTTCATAACATTTGCATTGAAGTGATCTTGCTTTCTAATGTAATTATCAAACTCATAAAGGCATTGACTAGGATGTTTATTATAAGGAATATCACCTTCATCGAACTTTAGTAAAGAATTTACCTCTACCACCTTAGGTGGTGCTGGTGTTTCAAGCCCATGTATTTCTTCGATAGGTGGTAAATTTTTCACATCCTCTCCTTTAATACCTTTTTCCTTCATGGATTTCTTTGCCTCTTGCATATCTTCAGGACTGAGATATAAGATACCCCTCTTCTTTGGAGTAGGTTTAAGTGGTGGTTCAGGAAGGATCCAATCATCATAATTTTTCAATATGTTATTCGATAATTCTCTAGCTTGTTCAACAGCTCGCTCCCTGAAAACACAACTAGAACAACTATCTAGGAAATCCCTAGAAGCATCGGTTAGTCCATTATAGAAGATATCAAGTATTTCATTTTTCTTAAGAGGATGATCAGGCAAAGCATTAAGCAATTGGAGAAGCCTCCCCCAAGCTTGTGGGAGACTCTCTTCTTCAATTTGCGCAAACTTAAATATTTCCTGTAAGGCAGCTTGTTTCTTATGAGCAGGAAAATATTTTTCAGAGAAGTAATAAATCATATCCTGGGGACTACGCACAGAACCAGGAGCAAGAGTATTATACCAAGCCTTAGTATCACCCTTTAATGAGAACGGAAATAATTTGAGAATATAATAATAGCGAATCTTCTCATCATGAGCAAAAAGGGTGGCTATATCATTCAACTTAGTAAGATGTGCCACAATAGTTTCAGTTTCATAACCATGGAAAGGATCAGATTCAACCAAAGTAATTAACTCTGGGTTGACAGAGAATTCATAATCCTTATCATCAACAAAGATAGGTGAAGTAGCAAACTGAGGATCACATTTCATTTTAGCATTCAAAGTCTTTTCTTTATACTTGCATAATAATTTTTCCAGATCATCTCTATCCTTACAAGCAAGAATGTCTCTAGTTGTCTCCTCATCCATAACATAACCTTCCGGTACCTTTGGCAATTCATATCTAGGAGAACTAGGTGTAATAGGTGTTTCAAGATTTTCAGTTTCAAGCTCTTCATCAGTTTCAACAATCTCATCCTGTCTTACTCTAGCAATTTGTTCATCAAGAAATTCACCTAGTGGCACATTATCATCAAGCAAGGTACTAGCATCATCATGAGTAGCATTCATAGCAGAAGTAGCATCATCAATAACTTGTGACATATCAGAATTGATAGCATGTGGTGGTGTTGCAAGTCTACTTATAACAGAAGGTGAATCTAAAGCGGAGCTGGATGGCAGTTCCTTACCTCCCCTCGTCTTAGAGGAAAAAATCTTAGTCTTAGTATCCTTCAGATTCTTCATAGTGATAATTTGATAATAATCCCAAGTGACTCAACAAATATAGCTATGCTCCCCGGCAACGGCGCCAGAGAAAGGTCTGGATAACCCACAAGTATAGGGGATCACAACAGTTTTCGAGGGTAGAGTATTCAACCCAAATTTATTGATTCGACACAAGGGGAGCCAAAGAATATTTGCAAGTATTAGCAGCTGAGTTGTCAATTCAACCACACCTGGATATTAATTATCTACAGCAAAGTGATCAGTAGCAAAGTAGTATGGTAGTTTTGATAGTAGTAGCAACACAATAGTAACGGTAACAATAATAGCAATGATTTTGTAGCAAGTGCAAGAGTAACAATAGCAGTGGTAACTTAGCAAGAACAATATGAGAGAAATTCATAGGCATTGGATCGGTGAATTCGTTGGATGATATTCATCATATAACAGTCATAACCTAGGGCGATACGGCACTAGCTCCAGTTCATAAATATAATGTAGGCATGTATTCCGTAAATAGTCATACGTGCTTATGGAAAGAACTTGCATGACATCTTTTGTCCTACCCTCCCGTGGTAGCGGGGTCCTATTGGAAACTAAGGGATATTAAGGCCTCCTTTTAATAGAGAACCGGAACAAAGCATTAACACATAGTGAATACATGAACTCCTCAAACTATGGTCATCACCGGGAAGTGTCCCGACTATTGTCACTCCGGGGTTGCCGGATCATAACACGTAGTAGGTGACTATAACTTGCAAGATCGGATCTAGAACATAGATATAATGGTGATAACATAAACGGTTCAGATCTGAAATCATGGCACCCGGGCCGAAAGTGACAAGCATTAAGCATGGCAAAGTCATAGCAACATCAATCTCAGAACATAATGGATACTAGGGATCAAGCCCTAACAAAACTAACTCGATTACATGATGAATCTCATCCAACTCCTCACTGACCAGCGAGCCTACGAAGGAATTACTCACTCCCGGTGGGGAGCATCATGGAATTGGCGATGGAGAAGGGTTGGTGATGACGAAGATCGAAGATCCCCCTCTCCGGAGCCCCAAACGGACTCCAGATCTGGCCTCCCGATGAAGAACAGGAGGTGGTGGCGGCTCCGTCTCGTGAAACGTGATAATTCTTTCTCCCTGATTCTTTCTTCGAAAATATGACTTTATAGCATCAGGGCTGGAGTCTGTGGGGCCACCACGTGGGGACAACCCACCTGGGCGCGCCTGGAGGGGGGGCGCCCTGGTGGGTTGTGCCCACCCAGGTGCCCCCCTCCTGTGGTTCTTGGCTCCAGAAATTCTCTTTTATTATATAAAAAATCCTCGCAAAGTTTCATTCCAATCCGAGAACTTCTATTTCTGCACAAAAACAACACCATGGTAGTTCTGCTGAAAACAGCGTCAGTCTGGGTTAGTTTCATTCAAATCGTGCAAATTAGAGTCCAAAACAAGAGGAAAAGCATTAGGAAAAGTAGATACGACGGAGACGTATCATTTACCTCCCCACTTTCACAAGGAATGACACCAAAGAAATTCCCCGGCGCGATGGCCGACCTCCCGGGTTCATCCTCGCGCCCGCACAGCCCACTCCCAGGTGATTGGTCGAGCTGTTCAGTTTCACACCTTCAGCTGAGGCACTTGCAGACGCAGCGCTTCCTCCCTCCAGCAGATTTGGTTCCCATCCGCGCTAGTCTCATCTCCGTCGATGGTTGCGCCCTCGCCGAGAACTCCCCCACCCCGAGTAACAAGGAGAGGGCATGTCTCGTGCCCTTCCTTCTATGAGGTTTGGGCTTTCCCATCCATCCCTTTTTATGGGGTTTGTTAGAGTTCTATGGGATCCAGCTCCACAACCTCACCCCGGGGTCCATATTGCATATCTCTGGCTTCGTAGCCCTTTGCGAGATATTTTTGAGTTGCGAGGCCCACTTCGATTTGTGGAGGAAGTATTTTTGTCTTGTCCCACGCCTCCGGGGGGGATCCATATTCAAGGTGGGCGGCACCGAAGTATGGCGTATAGCTGGGACAGGGTACCCAATTGGAACCCCATGAAAAGATCCCGAAGGATGGACCTCGGAGTGGTTTTATATTGAAGACGTCCCCCTCTCACCGATCCAATTCGACAAGGGTTGCCCGAATACTGAAACGTCCCGCCTATAAAGCGGTTCAACTAGCGGCCCAAAGGCCCTTCCCAACAGGACAACGAAGAGGTGCGTTCATTGGCGGCCAAGGTCAGGCTGCTAACTAGCAGTAAGCTGACCTTTATAGTTCTATAACGGGACCAACGACGTAACCCACTACCAGCGACAAGGGCCAGACAATAAGGCGGCTCTGGCCAAAATATTGGCCGATCTCTTCAAGGGAGAGGAGGCAGAGTTTGCTCGAATGAGTATCCGGGAAGGTTGCTCTAGATACAATCCGGTGGACTGGGTAAGCCACAATCCAATGTCTTGAGCTCATGGATTACACCCGAACTCTGACTGGTTGTATTTGAACAGGGATGGAGGCGTAAAGTTGCGTCCATTAATTGCCCTCCTCCTCAACCGGAGGATCATTCCCATGAAGATGATCCGGGGTATCATGACGACCCAGAGATGTCGATTGATTTTGAAGATGGGGTATTTTATCAGGAGAGCCTTGATGGCACCAAGGTCGCTCTGACAGCCGATCACCCCGGGGCTCTTCCCTCTTCCACAGTCAGTGAAAAGAGGACCCTCTCCCGAACAGGGCGCTCATCTCGCGCTATTCCCCACGTGCTGACTTCTGCTCCCAAGGGTCGCTGTACTATGCGTCAGACCGTCTTGGGAGGAGCGTGGACCACGCCAGCTTCGGCCCCTAACGGGACATCAAAGCGGAAGCACCTGCCTCCTCAACCCAGAGGTGACGTATTTCAGAATTATAACGAGGGTTGCTTTTAACACCTTTTTATTAAAACTTGCTTAATTTTTGTAGAAGATGTATGCCCCTGCATCAGTCCGAAGATTCCCCGGGTGCGCCGAATCACGGCTTCGGCCCTAAGTCTTCGGCACAAGCCGGAGCTTCCTTCGAACACGCAGCCGCCGGCGTGCCTCCGGCGGATTCCAATGATGTTTCGATTACCAACTCCGAAGTCGTGAGCGTAATGAATCATCACCGCCGGAGGGAAACTTTATGTCATACTGCCTTTGCCGACCAGGAATTTAGTGCCTTTAATTCAGTGGATGCGTACCTTGGAGCGGCCCAGACAGGTCTTGAAGGGATTGCCGGTCTTTTTGCCGCCAGAGTGCAGGTATGTAACTAAAATAGCTTGAAAGCAGATCATGTTCCCTAGCCAACTAGCCCCCAAGCCTTAATTTGGGCGGGACGGCCGAGTTAAGGATTTCTAATGATATGATTTTTGTAGGTCGCAAGAGAGCAGAGAAAAAAGCTGTCCGAGGACCTTGAGGTGAGCCGAACGCAGTTGGTCGAAGCCAAGGCCGAACTGGATGCGGCTCAAAAAGCCAGCAGCGAATTGTCCGGTAAGTAGAAAGAATTGTTTCCCAACGTGTAGAAAGGTATACGGTGTATTCTATGCATTAACACTTTTTTCTCCATATAGCCGCGCAAGCCGTAAGCGGGTTGGGGAAGGAGCTGGAGGCTGGTAAACGAGTGCTGACGCGAAGTCAGGAGGAGAAAAATGAGCTCAAGGCAGAGAATCAGCGGAAAGCCGAGGAAATTGAGAGTTTGAAAACTCAGCTCGCACAAGCCTTGGAAGGAAACCAGAAGCTGAAAGGTGGCATATTTGGTAAGCACTGATCTTACCGTTCCGCTGGCAAGTACCATTGGCGTTTTAATGATGAAATGCAACACCTGCTTTTTAGGTCTCTTGACTGGGCGGCCCGAGGAATAGGTCAGCACCTATGACGGGAACTTTTAAAGGAGCTGTCGAAGACTTACGAGAGGGCCCGGAAAGCCATGAAGAGCATGGTGAAGGCATTATGGTCATCAGAAGTGCCGCCAGAGAACATGGCCGAACTAGCCAGTCGCTTTAAGGGAGCTCGGCGAAGGTTCGAATTATGGAAGATCTCGTCTTGCCGAGAAGGAGCGCGTGAGGCATGGGCTATGGTAAAGACCCGTTTCACCAAGCTAGACCCGGAGCATATGGCCCGGGTTGGTCCAGTGGGCCCTAATGACCGAGAGATACCTCTAAGCTTGGTGTATGATGATGTGATGCCAGCCGCTCGCTATTCTCAGAAGGATTGTGCTTTAGAGCAATTGATAGACAATGTCGATCAAGATTAGTTTTGTCAATTCTATGTATCTATGTACTATACATTGACCAAGCTCAATCCGTGGTCTTATTTTTATTTTTAAAGAATGTTGTCTTAACCGGCCATCGGCTTCTACCTCCCTGATCAGTGATCGGGAAGTGTTCCGTACTACGTGCCTTGGGAAACAAGGCAACACTTCGGGAACCAGGCAATCCGGCCATCTGGCTTGAACGGACAAAACATGTGCGGAGAGTTATGTTATATTACTGGTTGACGTAAGAAACATCTTCCGATGAAAATAGTTCCTCCAAAGGTTCCTTTCTTCGTGTAAATTTGTAGTCCGGATACGTGAGATCAACAGATACCAATGGCTACGAAAAAACCCCAGAGATAAGCGTGAGGCTATATTCACTTCCCTTAGGCCGACTTATTGCATTCTGTAAGAACGCTAGCTTTTGGCTTCACCCGTCTGAGGTACTGTCCCGGATGACCCGGTCGTAACAATCGCAGAGGTGCTCCCTTTACTCCCTAGCTGAACAATCGGGAACGTAGGGGTAGACACAGGACCCAGGCAACCCAGCTTGGCAAAGATCTTGAGTCAAATAAGTGCATATTTTGGCTTGAAAGATATGAGAAGGCTGCAATCGAAACGAATGTGATTTATATTGATTATATTACTCGGCTCCTCTAAGGGAGTCCCCATGCAAAGTGGGGTGTTACATTCAGTGATGTATACGGTATTAGCTTGGTATGGTTCGGTTTAGCCGAACGCCTGCCATGTCCAAAAATAAAAAGAAAAAACAAAGAGAGGTGAGGATGTGTGCGGGTGACGATGTCTAACTTAGGCGTAAAAGCGCCGCAGCCGGGCTGCGTTCTATGGGTTTGGCTCGAGGCGATCATCGGACGGGCGGCGAAGGCGATATGCTCCGCCTGCAAGTACTTCGTCAATGATGTACGGGCCCTCCCATTTGGGCAAGAGCTTATGCTTCTGTTTTTCGGGGAGCCAGAGGACGAGGTCGCCCATGTTGTATATATGTCTTCGCCCGGAATTTGCGGTTTTGGTAGCGCCGTGCTTGCTGGTATAGTGCGGATCGAGTCCGAGCTATATCCCGTTCTCCTTCAAGAGTGTCCAAGTCATCTTGCCGATCCAACTCGGCTTCCTTTTCTTCGTACATGCGCACTCTAGGCACGTCGTGGATGAGGTCGCATGGGAGAACGGCTTCCGCACCGTATACCATAAAAATGGTGTGTATCCGGTTGATCGGTTAGGAGTAGTGCGCAACCCCCATAATACGGAATCGAGTTCCTTGACCCAATGGCAATCTGATTGTTCGAGTGATCAGATTAGGCGAGGCTTGATGCCACTCATAATGAGCCCGTTCGACCTGTCCATTGGTCTGTGGGTGGTACAGCAAAGCGTAATCGAGCTTAATGCCCATTTTGCCGCACCAGTCTTTGACTTCCTGGGCAGTGAAGTTGGTACTGTTATCGGTAATTATGCTGTCGGGGACACCATAATGGTGTACGACGTCAGATAAGAAGTCGACGACGGTCCGGATTCTGCCGAAGTGACGGGCCTTGCCTCAATCCAGTTGGTGAATTTATCGACCATGACCAATAGGTACTTATTTTTCTTTGTGCCCCCTTTGAGTGGCCCGACCATGTCGAGACCCCAGACCGTGAAAGGCCATGTTATCAGTATCGTCCGAAGGGCTCTAGGGGGCATGTGACTTTGATTTGCGAACAGCTGGCATCCAATGCAACGTTGGACGAGAGCCTGGGCATCCTCATGGGCGGTAGGCCAAAAGAATCCTGCTCGGAAAGCCTTGGTAACCAAGGCCCGAGTTGCCGCGTGGTGGCCGCCCATGCCTGCGTGTATTTCTGCCGGAAGTTGATGCCCCTCTTCTTCGGAGATGCATCTTTGTAAGATTCCTGTGGTGCTTTTTTGTAAAGCTTGCCCTCATGGACCTTATATGCTTTAGAGCGCCAGACTATACGTCGTGCCTCTGTCTGGTCCTCTGGGAGCTATTGTCGAATGAGGTAGGTGAGCAGAGGTTCTGTCTAGGGGGCGATTATGGCCATGATTTCATGGGCGAAAGGTGTTTCCTCGAGTGCGAAGCCGCCGATGATATAGTCGTCGGGCTCCTTTTCGGGGGAACACTATGAGCAGGCTCATTGATTAGTGCGCCGGCGTCACCGTCCTGCCATACTACAGAGGGCTTAAATAGCCGCTCGAGGAAAGTGTTTTTGGGAATCGGGTCGCGCTTGGCGCCCATGCGGGCGAGGACGTCTGCGGCTTGGTTGTTGTCCCTAGAGACATGGTGGAATTCTAGGCCCTCGAATCGGGTTGATATCCGGAGAACCGTATTTCTGTATGCCGCCATCTTGGGTTTCTTGGCGTCGAATTCGCCGTTGACTTGAGAGATCGCTAGGTTTGAATCTCCCCTTACTTCGAGGCGCTGCAATCCCATTGACGTGGCCCGACGAAGACCATGTAGTAGTGCTTCGTATTCGGTTGCGTTGTTGGAGTCCATGTACATTATTTGTAGGACATATCGAACAGTGTCGCCTGTAGGGGAGATTAGGATGAATCCAGCCCCCAGTCTGGCTAACATTTTTGAGCCGTCGAAATACATCGTCCAGTGCGAGTATGTACTGTACTCTCGGGGTAGTTCGGCTTCGGTCCATTCGGCTATAAAATCGGCCAGTACCTGAGATTAAATAGCTCGGCGTGGTTTGTATGTTATCTCGAAGGGAAGGAGCTCGATGGCCCATTTGGTGATGCCGCCCGTGGTGTCCCTATTTTTGATTATATCATTCAAGGGGACCTCTGACGCCACTGTGACCGAACATTTTTGAAAGTAGCGTCGTAGCTTTCGGGACGCCATAAAAACCGTATAAGCTATCTTTTCATAGTGGGGGTATCGTGATTTGCATGGCGTAAGTACCTCGGACACATAATAGACTGGCTTCTGGACTTGGAACTTGTGGCCCTCAGACTCCCGCTTCACGACGAGCACCGCGCTAACCAACTGATTGGTGGCTGAAATGTATAGTAGCATGGGCTCGCCGACGCTAGGTGCGGCCAGGATAGGGTTGCCAGCGAGAAGTGTTTTAATCTCATCGAGCTCCGCAGTTGCTTTGTCTGTCCATTGAAAGTTCTTGGTCTTTCTAAGCAGTCTGTAGAGTGGGAGCGCCTTTTCTTCGAGGCGAGATATGAAGCGGCTCAAAGCTGCCACGCATGCGGCCAATTTCTGGATGTGCTTGAGCTCTGTTGGTATTGCGAGCTAGGATAGCGCATTAATTTTGGCCGGGTTGGCCTCGATTCCTGTATGGGAGACGATGAATCCGAGCAACTTTCCGGCAGGGACCCCGAAGACACATTTTTCCGGGTTGAGTCGTATATCATAGGCTCGCAAGTTGTCGAAGGTTTGGCGGAGGTCGTCTATCAGCTGGTCGATGTTTTTGGTTTTGACAACCACATCGTCCACGTACGCCTCGACTGTTCTGCCGATTTGATTTTTGAGGCATGCTTGAATCATGCGTTGGTATGTGGCTCCTGCGTTTTTCAGCCCGAACGACATGGTGTTGAAGCAGAAAGGCCCGTAAGGAGTGATGAATGCGGTTGCCGACTGGTCGGACTCCTTCATCTTTATCTGGTGGTATCTGGAGTACGCATCAAGGAAGCATAGTGAGTCATGTCCGGCGGTGGCATCGATGATCTGGTCTATTCTTGGCAGCGGGAAAGGGTCCTTAGGGCAGGCCTTGTTAAGGTCTTTAAAATCGACGCAGAGCCGCCAGGATTTGTCCTTTTTGGGTAACATAACCAGATTTGCTAACCACTCGGGGTGCTTGATCTCGCGGATGAATCCGGCCTCCAACAATTTTGCGAGTTCTTCACCCATGGCTTGCCATTTGGGTTCGGAAAACCGGCGTAGAGTCTGTTTCACCGGCTTGAAGCCTTTTAAGAAGTTTAGGCTGTGCTCTGCCAGCCTGCGTGGGATTTCCGGCATGTCTGAGGGGTGCCAGGCGAATATTTCCCAGTTTTCACGAAGGAACATTCTTAATGCCTCGTCGACTGTGGGGTCCAGCTGTGCTCCTATAGATGCCGTTTTATTGGGATCTGTTGGGTGCACCTGAAATTTTACTATTTCATCTACTGGCTTGAATGATGTGGATTTTTGTCTTTTACTGAGGACCACATCATCCTTGTCGACTATAGTGCATAGTGCTGTCAACTCATCGGCCGTGAGGGCTTCGGATAGTGCCTCTAGGGTGAGGGATGTCATCTTGTTTTCGGCTCGTAAGGCTTTGCTTGGGTCGCTTTTAAGTGAGATTACCCCGTTGGGCCCTGGCATTTTGAGTTTCATGTACTCGTAATGCGGTATGGCCTGAAATCTCGAGAATGCGTCATGTCCTAGGAGGGCGTGGTATCCGTTGCGAAAGGGCACAATGTGGAATAGCAAGGGTTCGGATCTGTAGTTATCGGGTGTGCCGAACACAACATCCAGGGTGATGCATCCCGAGAGTACCTCATAAATGAGGTTGAGGCCGTTGCCTCCGTCCATCAGCACTTTAGTTAGCCGAAAACCATTGACAATGGGGTTGAGGACCAGTGCGGCCGGTGCGTGGTTGCTACATGGACTTGGCTCATCCTTCTCGTCGAAGGTAATAGACGCGGCTGCCCATGGCTATGCCGTCGTCACTTGATATATCTGGCTGAGCTCTCGAAGAACCTTTTTCCTTTTATTGTTTGAGGCAAACGTTTCGTATACCGTAAGGACATTATGGTCCTGTTGTGAAGCCGCAGACTGCTTATCTGGAGGCGTAAGGCCCAAGATTGGCTCGCCATATTTGGATACTTGTCTTACCACCCAACAGGCTCGAAGTCTGTGGGTTGGGTTTGCGTCTAGCAAGACCGAGTGTATTGGGCACAGTTTATCCATCAACTCGTCTAGCACAGATCTAGGTCTGGTTTTCTTTTCGTCAGGCTCGCGTTCCGACGACCGATTTGTGTATGCCCGTTTAAAGAGATACTTTCCGTGCTGCGAGGCGGGCGGTGGCCCCATGTCCATCTGTTGCGCCCTCCACGTGTTCTCCATGGCGCAATACTTGCGTACCATGTCTGATTGTTTGGTGAAGCTTTGAATTCGATGATGAGCGAGGGCGTTTAAGAGGCCCTCGTCCTTGCAGTTGAACTGGAAGGCTTTAATTATCTCTTTGTCACAGCAAGGCGCCATCCTGTTATTCACCAGGAGAAATCTAGCCCAATAATGATGGACTATCTCGTTTGGCAGCTGTTTGACATACATGAGGTCCCATATGTCCGGGTTTCTGAAATCGGGGAGTATTCCATATGGTGGGTTGGTGGGAAAAATTCGAGGATTCCTTCCTGCAGTGGACCCGGACTATCCTTGATGGGTGGTTGAGTCATGTCCAGTTCTGATTGTGCAGGACTCGGATCCGGACTGGTGTGCGGCTGGATCGGCTCGAGGCCGGATCTTGCACTGGGGCTCAATTCCAGGTGTATCTCTGGGCTGGTGTCTGACTCCGAGCTGGAGACTCGAGTGTACACCGTTCTTAGCTTGTAAGGTTGTGGCCCCTCCTGGGCCTCTTCGACGGTGGCGACGAGGTGCGTGACCGGAGGGGTGTTAATTTCTCGGCCATCGGGTTTAAGCCCGATCCGATCCTAGGCCGTGGGCCTGATAACGGAGATTCTCATTGCGCGGAATAGACCTACCAAGTGGTCTGCCGGCTGGGCACACGGAGGTGCCGGACACTCCGGAGATTCGGCGGGAGATCTTGTGGACGGTCTGTCGGAATCAGGCTTCAAGGCCGGAATCTGAGAGATACCTGATTCTTGTAAGTCTGCCGGTCCCGGGGTTGATGCCCCTGAACCGGTGAGTCCCTCTATGGTGGCGAAGCCTTCGATCTGGTCGAGGTGACCAGTGGGATCGGCGCGCACTAATATGCTGCTGAAGACGAGGAGATGACCAGGGGCGGGGAAGCCCTCGGAGCGGGTTTGGTCTCCAACGACCGGTTGAGCCATCGATCCTTTGGCTGATCCAATAGCGGGACTCTCAATGAAAGCACCAATGTCCGTGTCAAAACTGGCAGACCTCGGGGTAGGGGGTCCCGAGCTGTGGATCTGTGATCGATGGGGAACAAGGGATGATGAACACGGTGTTTACCCAGGTTCAGGCCCTCTCGAGGAGGTAATACCCTACATCCTGCTTGATTGTATTGGATGTATAGTATGGTTACAGAGTAGATCTACCTCGAGATCAGCATGAGCTAAACCCTATGGTGATGAGGTGATGAATATATCTCTAGCCCTAAAGACTACAACCCTCGGCTTATATAGACACCGGTAGGGTTAGGGTTACCAGAGAGAGATTACAATAAGGGATCAAGAGATCCTACCTATCCTTGACTTGGAGGGCACACCATGGCTCCGTAAATCTCCTTTCGCTATACAGCTTCACCAGTCCAGCCCACATTCAATGAGCCGATGCCCCGAGGACACCTTAGTCCATAACTCCCTCAGCATCTCCAGTGCCCAAAGCTCCAGGACTACCACGGCTAACCCCAACTCCACCAGTTAGTATAACTATTCCTATGGACGAAGCACAACCAACCATTTGTAGTTTAGCATCTATCGCATTTGATGTTGTTAAATCCTATGTGCATATCTTCCCATCATGGAAATATTATACTGAAGATGATGAAAAATCCAGTTGCAAGTGTTCGTCCAGGAGTTATGTGTAAGTAATGTTATTCATGGCAATTACTTTGCTTTGTCACATACTTTCTACCTCCATGCTTGTTATAATACAGCAAATGTTCTACTACTTCTTGAGCTTGTGTTGGTTTTTCCCTTGAAGAGGAAATGGTGATGCAGCAAAGTAGAGATAAGTATTTCCCTCAGTTGAGAACCAAGGTATCAATCCAGTAGGAGGAACACACAAGTCACCAATGGTTGCACGTACACAAACAAACAAACAAATACTTGCACCCAACGCGATAAAGGGGTTGTCAATCCCTTCATGGTTACTTGCAAGGATGAGATCTGATAGTGATAGATATAAAACATAAGTAAAAGTGCAAAATAAGATAAAGGTAAATAAATTGCAGCAAGGTATTTTTGGGTTTTTGATTTTGTAGATCTGAAAATAATAAGATAAAAGATAGACCCGGGGGCCATAGTTTTCACTAGAGGCTTCTCTCTTGAAAGAAAGCATATAGTGGGTAAACAAATTACTGTTGAGCAATTGATAGAAAAGTGCATAGTTATGACAATATCTAAGGCAATGATCATGAATATAGGCATTACGTCCGTGACAAGCAGATCGACTCCTGTCTGCATCTACTACTATTACTCCACACATCGACTGCTATCCAGCATGCATCTAGTGTATTAAGTTAACAAGAACGGAGTAACGCCTTAAGCAAGATGACATGATGTAGAGGGATAGATCCAATCAATATGAACAAACCCCGTCTTTTTATATTTAATGGCAACAATACAAATACGTGTCATGTCCCTTTCTGTCAATGGGAATAAGCACCGCAAGATTGAACCCATTACAAAGCACCTCTCCCATGGCAAGAAAAATCAAACTAGTTGGCCAAACCAAATCAATAGATCGAAGAGAAATACAAAGCTATCTTAATCATGCATAAAAGAGTTCAGAGAAGACTCAAATAATATTCATATATAATCTTTTCATAAACCCACAATTCATCGGATCTCAACAAACGCATCGCAAAAGAAGATTGCATCAAATAGATCTCCAAGAACATCAAGGAGAACATTGTATTGAAGATCAAAGAGAGAGAAGAAGCCATCTAGCTACTAGCAATGGACCCGTAGGTTTGTGGTAAACTACTCACACATCATCGGAAGGGCAGCAAGGTTGATGTAGAAGCCCTCCATGGCCGAATCCCCCTCCGGTAGAGTACCGGAAAAGGCCTCCAGATGGGATCCCACGAGGACAGAAACTTGCGGCGGCGGAAAAGTATTTTTGGTGTGCCCTCTGGTCTACGGGGAATATTTGGGTATTTATAGAAGAAGAATTAGGATTAAAGGAGCCACGAGGGGCCCACAAGCTTGGGGGGAGCGCCCCCCCTAGGGCGCGCCCCCTGAGCTTGTTGTCGCCTCATGGCCATCTGGCGTCCTCCCGAAGCTTCGAAGGTGTCTTGTGGTCCAAGAAAAATCGTCAAAAAGTTTCGTTCCATTTGGACTCCGTTTGGTATTGATTTTCTGTAAAGACAAAAACAAGGAAAAAATAGCAACTGGCACTTGGCACTAGGTTAATAGGTTAGTCCCAAAAAATGATATGAAATAGCATAATAATGCATATGAAACATCCAAGATGGATAATATAATAGCATGTGACAATCAAAAATTATAGATACATTGCAGACGTATCATGTTCCCTTTTTTCTCTATAGAGAAGGACCGATTTGGAAACTCAGGATGAGGTAACCTGTGCTAATACATGTGGTATCTTCAAGAATGCTTTGTGGCAGTATCAAAATTACCCGAAGAAAATGTACTTCACTGGCAAGAAAACTCGTCAAATTCCCTTACTTTCTTTCCTGAGACACATTTTACGGGACGATGACTGGGAATGGCTTGTTCTGTACTGGTCTAGAACCAAGAATGTGGTAAGGTCTATGAGATCATTTTTTTATTTTGAAGTACTATATATCTGCGTCTTACTGTACTCTGTTCTTGTAGAACAATTGCTTAAACCTGAAGAACAACTGTTTTTAGGTAAGATTCCATTTCTATGGTGCATGCTGCTTTGCTCTTGTATCACTGTATTTACTCATACAAACTTATTTTTAAATTGAAGGATCCAATCAAAACTCCAATGGCACAACAGGTATGTTTACACATGTTTCTTTAACTAGGTTGCTCTTCTACATTGCTCTATGTTGATTTCAATTTCAATTGTGTATACAATTGTCTTCTCATATCATGCACATTACTAGCATCAAAACAGAGCCAATAGTGTTGTTGTACATGTATACCCGTGTTCCCCATCTGAAATATTGTTGTGTCGCATAGTTTCCCACACTTGTATTCTTTCAATGCTGCTTTGTCTTGAACTAATATGATTTGAACTGTGTCTCTATTTTGATTTGGCAAGACAATGCAGTGACCATAGCACATAGATATATGTTTGTTTGATGCTTTTATTATGTACTACTTCGCAATAGAAGACTTGGTAGTTTAATCCTATCCACCTTACTACTGAACTGGTTCACCAAAATGAGTTTCAGGTACTACATGCTAAACCTGTTATGTGTCTGCTTGTTTCTTCTTTTAGAATGCTGACAGAAAATTGGAAAAGAGTACCTTATTAAGCAATGGTAAAGGAAGTAATGCAGATAAGGTTCAGGATAGTGATACATCCTTATTGGTCTCCAACAAAGCTGATCAAATAGATAAAAGAAAACTATCTTGAAGACAGTGAGACAACCCCAAAGTCCTGTCTTGATGTACTTTTGAGTTATTGGCCACTACCACTGGCACAAGCTCCAAGAACTCACTGTCTGAATCAGTTCGGTTTCTTGAGTCTCAACTACAAGCTGAAAGACATCGATCGGCTGTGCTGCGATAAGAAGCCGAAGGACCGAGGAAGTCCCTGCAAAATTAAGATGCATACTTTCTGGCGCAACAGTAAGCATTGGAGGATTTTAGCGCCAAACAAGAGAAAGCTAATAACCTTGCTAATCTTATTGCCAGCAGTGTGGATACCCAGGATAACGTTTCTTGAGCTCTTGTGAAGTTGTTTCAGTTATGGACTTGTTTTGCTGTCGCGTTTATCTGCACTGGTGGCGAATTTAGACGCCCAGTGTATGTAATATGCTGCTTTGTTCCCTATATTTGCACTGGTGGCGAACTTTGATGCCCAGTGGATGTAATATGTGTAATAGCCGTAATAGCCTAGCATAAGTTGCTTGCTTATTTATTTCCTTATTGTCTTGTTTATTTGTTTGCTTGTAGTCACTACAGTTCTTTTTCCGCGGTTTGCTAGTGACCACAATAACCTTTTTTTAGAACTAGGCCACAATAACCATGGGCAACATACGGACGTTGTAACCATAGTCCTGCTACCTGCTGTAGTGACCATGGGCCTCCTACGGGCCGTAGGATCCATGGGCCTTCTACGGACCGTGGAATCAATGGGCCTTCTACGGGTCGTATAATCGATTGGCCAAACATGGGCCGTACTATTCGTGGACTAATAACGGACCGCAATATGGGTCGTAAGTGGGCTAGAATGGAAATTGACTGTTTATGGGCCGACCATAACGGGCCGTTAATAGGCCGGTATGTATAACGGGCTTAATTCTATCGACAGGCATAATGGGTTGTTAATGGGCCGTATTAGATGACGCTATGAAAACGACCCAATGGATTAACGGGCCACAAACGGCCGACTATAACCACAGGCTGAATTTGGCCCATCAGCAGAACAAGCCAGTAACAGACCGTAAGTAATCGAATGCTGGAAATGAGCCCAAAAATAAATAGGCCCTTAGAAGGCCGAAAGATAACACGGGCTCGAAACGGCCCAACTGAATAATTGGCCGTTAATGGGTATAAAGTGATATACTGTTCATTATGGGCCAGTTTCACCACAAGCTGTTAAAGGGCCCAGAGTTACAAAGGGCCTCATATGGGCCAAAAGACGTCATGGCCGAAACATGGGTCGAAAGTTACAATGGGCTGGAATCATATTGGACGGCCCAGATGATGCTAATGGGCCTAATTTGGATAGGCCATAACGGGTCGTGAGTTAGCAAGTTGTAAATGGGCTACATGCGAACAGGCCATTAACAAGCTTTGCATGGGCCGGCCCGCTACCTTTTGACCAAGTCAAACGGGTCGGCCTTTTGACCTAAATGGGCACTGTTGGCCGAGCCACGTGTCGACGTATCATAGGCGCGTCCCGTCCATTCGCTGGATGACATCTGTCCGAACGCGTAGCTGACACGTGGTTCATTCGGCCAATGAGAATTTTACACGTGGAAAATCGCCATTAGTCGTTGCTGTTAACGGGTTATCGGATCCAAACTGGACCTGATAGCTTAACGGTGACCCGTTACGATGGATGTCACATGTCGGTTACCCTTGGCGAAAACACTTCCATGACGCGCCATTTATCGTCATGGAAGTGGACACTTCCGTGATGATAATTTGAGTATTGTCATGGAACACTTCTACGACAGCACAGATATGACTATCTTGATTCTATCATAAAATCGTCATGGATGTACATGCATAACAGAAAACGTGACCTACTGTGACAAACACGTATCATCACAGAAGTGTTTTTTTTGTAGTGTGGACGGAAGCTATATGGTTGTTTCACCCCCGTGTTGCAGACATTCATGGACTCTGTCCGCCTTGTCCCTCATGTTGCCTACCACTAAGGGTGAGTCCATCGCTGTTCTCGTGGCTCTGATGTTGGAGATCATGCCGAGCTTCAGGAACTATGTCTAAGCCCTGCTTTGCCTTTTTATGTGGAGCATTTCGAGGTGGACTCATCACGACCTCGTGTGAAGGATACGTCTCACCTCCCCTCCCACCTCCCCTCCCCTCCCACCTCCCATCCCACCTCCCCTACCACCTCTCCATCCCATCCATGCAGCAACAATGGTGGTCTCTAACCTAGATCAATGGAGGGACTACCACACTGGGATTTCTCCCCTGGACAAGCGGTGGAAAGACAGGTGTTCAAAAGGTTTGGTTCCACTGTTCACTTTTCTCCCCATGGAGGTTCCAAGGAGTTCTTTCTGGTGGTGGCTTTCTCTTCTGCCTCCTTCTCTCTTTTGGAGGAATCGGTGGGTCTTGCACTTTAGTGTTGCATTGGAGGATCACCTCATGGTTTTCATGTTAAACGTCTTGTTGGTAGACATTTTTGTTTCTCGGTGGCTTCAAATAAAATGGGACATTTTATCTATGGTCTTAAGGACCGCATTTGGCCGAATTTTGTTTGTCATGTCAACCTCTATCGTCACAATGCTTGGTTTTGCTCGACGACTGGTCCAAATTGGCATTCAGATCAAGAACTTACTGAGGTGGTCTTACGATCTCCTATGGCTATTAAATCCAATCTTAACTTTTTACGAAGGGATACTTCGCGGGGCAATGATACTTCATTGGAGCTAGCCAAATTTGGTTTATCACCACCCACCTTGAAAAATTTGTTCGTCAAAGATCACAACACTCACAAAGACACTCCTCTTGATCATTCAACGACCAGTTTACCACAAGTCCTGAATTTTGGAAGTTTTCATTCAGATACAATCGGTCAAAAGGTTTCTAGTGATTCCTTCTATTTTGGCAATTTTCATACTGTCATCAAGACAGATAATTATGATAGGCAATCAACATTTATTGGTAATAATTATAGGCGTTCTTATTGGGATTCCATCCCGGATTTTGTTCTCCTGCATATTCTGGATTTCCGACAGGCGGGATATGATGATTTGCAAATTGCCAAAAACCTTGACCCTGGATTGGGTTCCGCCCTCGGACTACATTTTCGAAAGAGTTAATTAATGCTCGCTCAGCTTTCAGTTGGGCCACCTTGGCCCAAACTGTCCGGAATCATCAAGTCATGTGGGCTCGAGTCCGGCCCAACACAATTTGGTGGACACCTCTGAATTTTCAAATCAGCAACTTCCTGCAACATATGCTTATCTGACAAACACTCTTCCAGATTTTTCCCTTCTAAATTGTTTTGTAAAAAGTGCCATCTGTTGGGACACCCTAGAAGTAGATGTGGTGATCATGACTGTGTTTATTTATGGTGGCAACCCAAAATACGTTCTCGTACTAGTAATGCTGATTTGGAAGCTATGACTCATGATAATCCTCCAAATATAGAAGAAAATATGATCAAATCAAATCAACTAGCAGGTTCACCTGCGCGTTTGCGCGGCTAGATATTCAACATATATCTGAAGATTCTATTTTAGGTGTTCATATGTTCTTCGGATCTAAAGTCTGACTAATTTTTTTTCATTTGAGTATGCTATATAGAATGTTTTTATTGCGGGTAAATCATTGATAAATTGATAATATTTTTATTGCGGGTAAATCATTGATAAATTGATACTACTTTCCTAGGACAATGTAGATATTACTCCCTCTATTCTCAAACGAAGTCATGCATGTTGTTGCACACATACCAAGACACATTCAAGCCCACCAATCATGTAAGTGCTATCCCACTAAACTCAGCTTCTAATTGGCCCATATGACTATATGCCTTGCTTTTGGAGCAAAAAGAGAAAACGTTATACCTCTTTTGTTTGAGAATAGAGGGAGTATTAGAAGTTTTTTTAGCTGAATTAGAAGTTTTGGCAACATGCAATATTCTCAGTCTATTATTACGATTCACCATCGGTGGGCCATTACCCCATAAGAGACATCACTCTTTATGTAAGTTGGAAAAATTAGAAATAAATTTCAGCGATGATCTAAATAAATTCTCTTGTATTGACGTCTTACATTTAAACATGGTTTTCTCTTCCTCCATCCGCCTCATCATTAGCATCGTGGTGGCTCACTTGTTTGTGCTAGCAGATTTGGAGTTCCTACTGTAAAGTGAACTCATTTTTCATGAGGTAATTCTGATTACTATTTTTATGAACAATACTTAATCTACACAGAAGCATTTGCACACCTTATTTCATTTATAACTTTAATCTCAAGTATTGTAGATAGAACACACATAATCACTAATTAGCAAATAATTGCGACAATGAAAATACAAAATTTTGGCACTTAGATGTCATGCTTGTATTTAGGGTCCTAGTTGTTAATTCATATTTTCTTACTGCTAACATCGTATTTTAGGCATACTCTATCATTAAAAATAATTGGTAAACTCATCGAGCATACATTATTGGGATATTCATATATACTCTAGAGCTATGCAAATTCTCCATAGTGGTTGTATGTGGCGCTCCCTTATCTCCCATATTTATTTCCAGAAATAAAAATTGACTCGATTGTTCGCTCATCGCTCCATTAGTTGCCATCAACATAATTCCTAAAGCAATAAACTCATTGATAATATATGATTGCGATATTCATAGGTTCTCCTAGATTTGTGTGAATTTTCCATAATGGTTGTGCGTGTCATTTCCCCAATATAATTACCTAGTATTCCATATGTCCCAAAATATGTGCTACAAATGAATATTTGTTGTTTCTAAATCATAATTTTAGCTACAGTTTTTATTTAGAATATTTCAAAGAATTAGTTAAATGGCATATGGATTAAACTATTTTGTAGTCCTTTTTTTGGGAGAAAACTTCTGATCTATTAATCTTCAATCATGGCAGTACAACGAACACCGGAAATAATAAAAATTGCATCCAGATCCGTAGACCATGTAGTGAAATAGGATGTTATTCTTACATCTCCTATCCATAGATTAGTGCTCAAAGTTGTAAAATTTTACTGCATGTTTATTTATATGCCTTATACTTTTTTTTTGCGGGAATATATGCCTTATACTTTGACACAGATGGGTATTTTTCTTATGCGCGAACATATAACTCTCTTGTGATCCTTATCATGACTATTTTTTTATGACTTTTCAAGTATACTTAAAAAATTGCTTGGTAAGAATACTTAATTTATACAAAAGCATTAGAACACACATCATGATTCATTAGTAAAAGAATTGCGAGAATGGAAATAATTTTTTTTGGAACTTAGACGTGCACATATGTATTTTTTGTCTCATTTGTTCCTTCATGAGTTATTACTGGTATAATATTCTATTATAGGCACACCTCAGTATTAAACAAAATAATTTTGGTAATCTCTCGCCACAAAAAAAGAATCTTGGTAATCTCTTTACTATGTACGTGGACATTTACTTACCCAACGTGAGGCACTAAGGCTATGAGGAATCCGGACTGATTATTGCTACAGAAGACATCAGCAAATGTATTCTAATCGGACTCTTTTTTTATTCTTGGTGATCCGGCTGTTTGTTTTTTGTTTGAGGGAAGGAAAGAGAGGTACCGTTCCTTCTACATTGGCCCGTGTAGTTTCTCCGTGTCTAACAAAAGATGAGCTAAGATTAGGGGTGCCTAGGCTCCAGGTCTGCCACGCACTTTTTAAAAACACATGCTGTTGGGGATTCTTTTTTTAGGAGTGGCTGCTGGGTATTTGTAAATTAGCAACGGCGCATATGTGTATTACATGGGCCAAGATCAGGATGTGGGCTGCCTAGGCTGCAGGTCTGCCATTTTCCTTTTTTACTTTAACATGGATGCCTTTTCTTTTGACGTGGAACACTCCAATTACAACTCTTGAAAGACCGTCAAACCATGCACTTTTTTAAATGTGCGTAGGTGAGTTTAGTTTGGTAGGTGTCCGGCTTGGGCTCTTTTATTTCCTGTGAGGGGGCTTGGTCTATTTTTTTTACGTGTCAATGATGGACTTATTGTACGCAATTGTGATGGCACTTTCCCATCATAGATGCTTGTACGTGATAGACTTGGCACGTGCAACAGAATATATGCCTACACACAATATTTGTATGTAATGTTATATCTTTAAATTTCGGCCGTTTATATTAAAAAGTTGATGGCTGAGATAATTTAATCTGTGTGGATAAATGTGATGGCTTGTTTGCCTCTTGTCTTAAGTATATAATAGATTGGAGGATATTACTAGGCGAGTGTCTGATATTACGCACCCTGCCACCCCAAGTGTTATCACATCAACGTCACATCAGAATCAAATCCCCACTTGCCATAGCTCATTCAATAACTTTCCTGCACAAAAAAGAAATCAAAGGAAATCAGAGCCCTCTGGTGTGGCATATGCGGCTTTCCGGGACACCTGGCAAAATCTTGTTGGAAGGGGTGGGGGCGCAGAGACTAGTTTGGAAACCCAAAACAATCACCGCTGCCGCTACGCATTCCACCTCACCTGCTCAGCCCACCTCGAGAGCTCCTTCACCAACAACAATGGCGAACTTCCCCGCTAATTAATGCCGTGCCCTACATCCCCACGGGGATGACCATCGAGCTCGGTCCGGCGGACAGGCTAGTCCGCAGCGACATGGCGGTGCATCCAGTGCCTCCCCTTAATCATGACTTCCTCGCCATTGCCGAGGTCAATCGGCATGTTCCCTTTCATCAGAAGGCCGCTCTCCAGCAGGTAATCACTAGACTGCTGCATGAATCCAATTTCGTTCCTACTGAAGTTGATGATCATCCGTTGGGCATTGCCATCTATGGATTTGCAAACCCTCTCGGGCGTGACAATGTTGTGGGCACTACTTTTGAGATTGATGCTGAGGTTGAGGGAGATATGAACACCATAGTTTCGTTTGTACCACATGATGAAGCCCTGGACATGAGACTCACAACCTATGGGCCAGATGTGTGGATTTTGTATGTGGGTTCCTGCAGGATTATCAAACATATCATTACCTGCATCGATCTGTGGATGGTTTTGGTGGTCTGACACATTGGCATAACCCAAGAGGGGGTAGGAAATTTGTCTTGATTAGGGTCAAAGTTTTACATCTCAGGCTAGTTCCCAAGAGTTTAGTCATTCGCCAGCTTGGGAGAAATCGCCATTGCTGGACTGTTTGTGTCACCATGTTGCGTAGTAGTGATTGGAATGCACATCTTCCTGAAGTTCCACCAGCAGGGGAGGATCCTCCACCTGAAAATGGTATTCCCCATCCTCTGTATGGTGATTGTCTCACAGCAGAGCAGATATATCAACTGCAACTCAATAACTGGATTGCTCAACAGGGTGCTGGCAACAATGCAGCAGAGGATGAGGAGGACCATGTTGCAGTGCAGCAACAGGCAAACATAGAGTTTCAACCACAATGGGGGAATGGCCAGCTCCACCCCCACAATCTCCACCTGCACTATACAACTTCCAAGAATGGCTAGCAAATGAAGGGCAACAGGTTCAAGATGGCATTCATCCTACCAACAATCTTCAGGATAGTCCTTCTGCTGCTTGGAATGATTCCATTTCTCTTCAGAGCAGCTCTGCTTCCAGCTCTGACTCTGATGCTTCGGTGCTAGTCCGAGTAAATATAACACTACTAGGGAAAAGCCTAGTAGTAGCGCGGGTTAAATAGCTAGTAGTAGCGCGGGTGCCCGCGCTGCTACTATGGCGCTACAGCTAACTTGTAGTAGCACCCGCGCTACTACTACATCTATTAGTAGTAGCGTGGGTGCCACCCGCGCTACTACTATTAATTTCAAAAACAAAAAAAATTCTCGATCCCGTGCGTGCTGTCAATGGCAGCAATGGTTCGATCCAGCGACGCTAGGGGTTGCCGAAGCTGCGGAAGGGCAGCGGCAGACTAGATCCAGCGCCGGCTGCTGTAGAGGGCCCGGATCCATGGCCGAGCAAGGCGGCGGCGTGGGGCTCCTCTTCGCAGCCAAGGCAGCGAGCTCCTGGTCGTCCATGGCGACGACCTGCACGGGCAAGGACATGGGAGGGTGAGTCAAACCAAAGGGAGAGAGACAAAAAGAAAAACGAGGGAGAGAGGAAGGAGATGGAGGTAGCAGCAGGGTTGGTCGCCGGTGGTGAGGTGCTCCGGCGTGGTGTCATGGAGATGCAGGGAAGACCGGCGAGCTCCGGGACGCCCGCGATGCGAGGCGGCGGCCTCTTTTGGCGCCATGGAGGAGGAGGCGCACATGCGTAGGAGGTCCATGTGAGAGCCTATGGAGAGAGAGGGGGAGAGTGACGGGGGAGAGGAAGGATTTGGGGGAGGAGATGGGGATTTCAGGGTGCTCTTCAAAAACCATGTAGTTAGTAGCAGTGTGGGTTTATAGCCCTCGCTACTACTATCAACTTAGTAGTAGCGTGGGTTTATACCCCTGGCTACTACTATGGCATGTCTCGGGGGGGGGGCGCACGGTAGAGACCGCTTAGTAGTAGCGAGGGTTAAAAACCCGCGCTACTACTAACAACTTAGTAGTAGCGAGGGGTAAAAACCCGCGCTACTAGTAAGTAGCAGTAGCGAGGGGTTTAAACCCGCGCTACTAGTAAGCGTCTGCCTATAAGCTTTTCTCTAGTAGTGTAATGCAGGCTCTTCAGAGGATTGGCTCTCTAAATTTCACTGCCCACAGTCAGATACCTTCCATAGTACAGAACAATGAACTTTATGTTCTTACCAGCTCTGAGGTGCAGCTTCCACAGGTCCAAATCAACCTTTCTGTCTCAAATGCTGGAATAAACATTAGTTTCTCTGCTGATAATGAGTTCACAAATGCAATGTAACTTGCTGAACCACTGTCTTATGTGCCTATATCTAATTTTTTTTCAAGCTCTATTCTGCCTACTCTGGCCACATTTGGTCCTTGGGCTCATGGTTATGGTCTCAGGCCTGTCATCTTAGAAATACAGCTCACCCTCTCTGATACTACTGATGGATCAGTACAAGTGGCCTCAGTTATAACACAGAAGGAAACAAATGGCTCTATTAGTTCTACCACCCAATTCTGGTCCATTGAGAAGCAGTATTATGCTCCCCTCACCTCCACCAAACAGACCAATGCAGTTACTATTCCTGAAATCTCTGATGAAAATGAGCAAGGAACTGAGACTACACTCACTGACACCACGACTCCAACTGATGATCTACTTCTGCCCCAGTGCACGGAGCTGGAACTGATTGGATCTTCCATGGGTGGAAATCAGAGCAAGCGTAGTAAGGCAAAGGCTCCAATTACTGTAACCAATGTGCATAGAAGCACCCGCTCCAATAAGTATGATGGTTTCAAGGTGCCCCTAATCACTGACAGCAAGATCAAAACCTCCAAGGTGAAACCTAGAATCATCCCAAATGTAGCCTCTGCTGTGGTTATAACTGAAGTGAATGAGGAGCAGGTAGAAGATGCTATTCCACCTCCAATGACTGTTGCTCAAATTCAGCAAATTGGCGTGCAGAAATGTGCAGTGCCACCTGAAGAACTCTCAGCAGATGTGCTCCTTGCTGATAAGGAGGCAGGACCTTCCTCTACTTAATCTAGCTTTTATTCTAGTTTAATAATGGTACTCTTATCGAACTGGAATGTTTTATGTTGAAATATTCATGGCATGAACTCAGACCCTAAGATTTTGGCTCTCTCGATTGCTATCCTATCTAGTGGTTGTGCGGTTATTTGTCTACAGGAAACTAAGAAGCCTACTTTTGATAATTACTTCATTAAGTCTTGTTGCCCCAAAAGATTTGATAAATTCTCTTTCATCCCCTCTCGGGGAGCTTCTGGTGGAATTGTGACCATATGGAATAGTGCTATTTTCACTGGGACAATTTTAATTGAGGAAGAATTCGCTCTGGTAATCAAATTTAAATCCACAAAATCATCTCAACAATGGACTTTGGTAAACATATATGGCCCTTGTCAAGGGGAGTCTAGAGTGGACTACACAAACTGGCTTCTTAATCTTCACATCCCCAACAATGAAGATTGGCTACTTGTTGGCGATTTTAACTATATCCGCAGCCCAACTAATAGAAATAAACCAGGTGGAAAATATAATGATATGATCACATTCAATGATTTCATTCGTTCATAGGGACTTATTGAACTACCTATCAAGGGAAGATCTTATACTTGGAGCAACATGCAGGATGACCCTTACTAGAGCAATTGGATTGGTTTCTAACCTCAACTAATTGGACAATTTCATACCCCAACACCATGGTGAAGCCCCTAAGCAAACCTGTTTCAGATCATATACCATGTGTGATATCCATAGAAACAAACATACCACGAAGTAACTTGTTTATGTTTGAATCATATTGGATACAACACCCTGGATTTATGGATGTAGTCACTTCAGCCTGGAACAAACAAGTGAATTCTAGTAACTATGCAACCATTCTTTGCAGAAAGTTTAAGACACTAAGGTATGAACTAAAACAATGGAGCAAGAAGATCTCCAAACTTTCAACTGCCATAGCCAACTCTAATTCAGCCCTTGCTGATCTAGACTCCTTGGAAAACAAACGAACCTTAACCACACCAGAGAGCAACTTTAGAAGAATTCTCAAGAACCACCTGCTCAGACTACTAAACTATCAGAAGCAATATTGGAAAAAACTATGTACCATAGGCTGGGCGCAATTTGGAGACGAAGACCCTAAATTCTTCAAAGCAATGGCCTCAGAAAGATACCGCAGGAACAATATTCCTTCTCTCTAGCTAGAGAATGGTACCACAATTGAAGATCATGTTGGAAAGGAAGCACCAATCTACCAAAGTTTTAAGAACCGACTGGGTACATCAAGAGAATTTCAAATGAAGTTTGATATAACAAATATAATCAAGAAAAGAGATGACCTGGACCAATTAACCAGCCCCTTTACCAGAGAAGAAATCGATGATGTCATTACAGAAATGCCCGCTGAAAGAGCACCAGGCCCAGATGGATTTACAGGGATTTTTCTCAAAACTTGTTGGCACATTATTAAAGAAGATTTTTACAAATTGTGTGATCAATTTCACGAAGGGAACCTAAATCTTGAGAGCATTAATGAGGGTTTCATCACACTAATCCCTAAAATACCTTCCTCGGCAACAGTGAATGATTTCAGACCAATAACACTCCTAAATTACTGTCTTAAAGTGATTACTAGACTGCTAGCCAACCGTCTCCAGAAACTAATACTCAAGATTATACACCGGAATCAATATGGATTCATTAAAGGGAGAGCAATTCAAGATTGCCTAGCTTGGGCCTTTGAATACATACACCAATGCCAAACTTCAAAAAACAAGATAGTACTCCTCAAACTGGACTTTGCTAAAGCCTTCGACACCATAGAGCATGATGCAGTGATTGAAATTATGAAGCACATAAGATTTAATGCTAAATGGATACAATGGATCAAATCAATATTCTCCTCTGGTAAATCAGTTGTCCTTCTTAATGGAGTCCCTGGAAGGCAATTCATTTGCAAAAGTGGGGTACAACAAGGAGACCCTCTATCACCACTAATCTTCGTTCTGGCAGCAGACCTTCTGCAAGTTGCGATTAATGATTCTTTCAGACAAGGAAAGATCCATCTTCCCTTCCTGAGACACAACCAAATTGACTACCCGGTCATCCAATACGGGGACGACACTATTATCATCATGCCGGCGTGCCCTATCCAAGCCAGAACAATGAAAGATATACTCACAGATTACGCTGCCTCAATTGGACTCAAGATCAACTTCCACAAATCGACCTTGATACCTATGAATTGTGAGGATGAAATAGGTAAGGAGATTGCACATATCTTTGGCTGCACGATTGGAAAGATGCCATTCACCTACCTTGGCCTACCCCTTGGAACTTCCAAACCCTCTGTCTAAGACTTAATGCCTCTAGTATGCAACATGGAACGTAGACTAACGTCTACTCTCTCAATGATGTCATATGGATCTAAGCTGTCTTTGTTGAATACGGTCATCACCTCATTGACGATCTTTGCTCTCTACACCCTAAGATTCACACCCAAAATAATTGAACTACTAGATAAACTCTGTAGGAGATGTCTATGGACAAAAAAGACTGACCAAGGGGAGAAATGTAATTCTTTAGCGGCCTGGGATATAGTCTGCCGACCCAAAAAAAAGTGGGGGCCTCGGAATCATCAACATACGGATACAAAGTGACGCACTGCTACTAAAATACCTACACAATTTCTATAACCGACATGATCTTCCTTGGGTGGAACTATTATGGTCTACTTAGTACACCAACAAAATCCCACATGCCTCTGACCCATGTGGATCCTTCTGGTGGCGAGATATCCTCAAATTAACCCCAATCTTTCGAGGTATTTCTAAAGTTGAGGTTCACTGTGGGGATAATGTTCTAATGTGGAAAGATCTCTGGCTCAATGACACCCTTGCAGATTCACACCCAAGAGCATTTTCTAATGTTATGAATGAAGACACCTCGATCCAAGAATTCTTGAGTATCACTTCCCTCGATGAGGCGTTCCACCTACCCCTCTCAAGGCAAGCATTTGAGGAAGTACAAGATATACAACAGCTAGTGGCCCACGTCACCATTGACAACAATCAAAACTCAAAGGATGTCTGGTCATACACTTGGGGGACCAAAGAATTCTCAGCACGAAAATACTATAAATTCTGCTTCAGAGATGTGACAGTCCACAAAGCCTACCATTGGTTATGGAAATTGAAAGTCATTGCCAAGATAAAAGTATTTGGTTGGCTCCTTCTGTCTGATCGACTAAACACAAGAAATATGTTGAAAAGAAGGCATTATAACATTGGAAGCAATCTCAATTGTCTACTCTGTGGCCAAAATGAAGAAGACATAGACCACATGATCCTCACGTGCCCATTTAGCAGAAACTGCTGGTCAACTTTTGGGCTGGACCCTGGCCACCAAGCCACACGCCTATCCTGGCTAGAACAAGCAATACTCACTTGGGGTAGACCACTCTTCATGGAAAATTTCTTGCAAGTGTCTTGGAGTATATGGAAAGAGAGAAATAACAAGCTATTCAGAGACATCAATCCCTCATACCACTCTTGGTTGGCTAGATTCAAAGTAGATTTTAGTCTACTGCAGTATAGGGTGAAAGATAATAAGAAAGATTATATCTTCTTACTTTTAGACTCCCTCCCTTCTGATTACTGTTTAAGCTTTCACTTAAACCCCTCCACCACAAAGTGGAAATGGAGTGAACATGTATATAACTTGTACTTGTACATTGTAACCAGTGTTGAAGGTAATACATAACAGTGGGAGACTCTCCCACTGTCTCAGTTCCTCAAAAGAAGGATACGTCTCACCTCTATCTTGTGAGCATTTAGAGGTGCACGAGTCCATCATGGCGGTGGTTCCTGTGGTCGATGATGTCGATGCGGCCGGTGTGTTGGTGCCTGTTCCTAGGTGCCTCTTGGTTGACGACAACTACACAAAGGAATTCAACGAGATCTACTATTTCCTTCACAAATGGGTGGCGGATAAACCTAGATCTGGCAAGACAAGTGGCTACATCGTGAAGGAGAAACCAAGCAGGGAGAAATCAAAGGGAAACAAAAGTAAGGAGGGTGGCACCATCCGGAAGGCGTCCGCGGTCTCATGATGGTTGGTGCCCAGGTTTTGTCGTTGTCGGTGTTCTCATCAAGAGTTCCGTTGTGTTCTACAAGTGTCAAGGGTTGCAGTTGCTGTACGTTTGGAGGACCGCTTGTGCGGCTCTAGTGTTCTGTGGTTTGTAAGCAGTCGACTTATGGGGTGTTTGTATCATTTTTCGCCCAGCTTTTCATAAATTAACTGGACAATTCTCCTCTTCTTAATTAATCAATGAGGCAAATCTTTTGCCTCAGTTTCAAAAAAAAAGTGTGCGATAGTTCACCTTTTAAAGACTAAGACGGGGCTCAAGCAGGATGATCATATATCACCCATTTTGTTGGATGGCCAAATAGGAGGGTAAGGGCATCTCCAAAGCAGATAAAAAAAATCGTCTGCAAGTGTTCAGACCGAGCTGTCCGGACGTAATTTGTCATCTAACGCTGTCCCGCATTTGTTCGTCGACGAGTTTGACCGTCCGAAATCCCACAAATTAGAAGAAACCAGGGGGGCTTTACGAGAGTTTGGACATTTGCCTGCTCAATCAAAAGTCAGCATGTATTCCTCCTCTCATTCGGATGGCGGAAAAGCCCTGCTAATTTTTTTGCTGTTTGACGGTAGATGATTAGGCATTTGGTGGAGAGCATTAGTGACCGTGCTAGCTATTTGGCGAAAGCACTTCACCTCACGTAGTACTAATAGTGCTTAATTTGGCAGACTAATTTGGTGGAAGCACACATTAAGTCATGTGCATATTTTTCCCGCAAAAAAAAAAAGTGCATATTTGGCGGAAGCACATATATGAGCCACAACATTTGCTGGACGCACTTGTTTGGCGGATGCACTCGTTTCACTTTTTTTTTTTCAAGTCATTAGTACACGCATGTGTTGATGGAAGCCTACTTGGCCTTTTTGCTTTTTTTCAACGCATGTTTGATGGAACGCAGTAGTGACGATGCCGCGGATATTTGAGATAGAGGGTTGGATGACCGGCTCTCTTATTGTGTCTGTGGATGCGTTCGGACGCGGTTCGTGAATAGATAGTGTGTTTGTTTTACGGAATAACGTTGAAGATGCCCTCAAAGGAACCATCAGAAAAAAAAGGCATATTCGTACATATCACAAAATGTGCAAATTAGAGCCTGAAGGGAACTAAATACATTGATTATTACAATCTGTGCACAAGGAAACTATGAGAAAAAGAAATATACGTTGGTAAAGGAAAATTAAACTCCAAGCGGGGACTAGCATATACCAATTGGTGGCAACTATTACAAAATGTGCACAAGCCGGAAGAGAAACTGTACGCCCAGACCCTCCCGGGTTGCTCTAGGGGCGACTCCGGAGGCGCCCCCAGAGGCCACAAAAAAAGCATACTACCACCACCGGAATCCTCACCGCCGCTGGAGGGGGACGTCCAACGACGGACGGTGGCGGCGAGGCGCTCCCTTGTTCCTCCCCCCCCCCCCCCCCCCCTCCCCCAAAAAAACAATGTTCAGATCCAATGGCAAATCCCTCCTCGTGGTGGCCTTAGCGGCGGCGGCGGACAAGCTCGGATTTGTGTTGTTTGCCGGGAGAGACCGACTTAATCCTGGCGCCCATCCTCACAGTCATCTGCACGTTAGCGGCTGGCTGCGTCTGACCAGATCTGGCAAAGGGCGGTCGAGCTCATAGCCCATGACGGTCGAAGGCGCATCTGCCTTTCCATGCCCACCCGTGGCGGGGGCCTCGCTACGAATTGCAGTGACCATTGAAAGATCTTTCTGAGGGTTCTTCATTTCAGATCCGGTTGTTAACATCGGCGGTGGGATGCAAACCATGGACGACGGCCTGACGCAGAGGAATGGTTGTGCAGCGACGGCAATCACACATCGCACATAGCTGCTGGGATTGTGGAAAAGGTGATGGTGACAACACATGATTGGCGTCGATGGCGGTGCTACTAGAGCACCCGGTCTCGAGCTCCGGGGTGAAAGCCTAGGTCAGGCCCGAGTTGGTTATACTTGGCAATGGTGATATTATTATGTCCCTACCTTGTTGAAGGCATTGCTCGGATATGCTCATACTCATTTTTCAGGGTGAAATCCTAGATTCTGGCCTTAATGGTTGAATCCAGTGATGACGGCCCTTCAGCGTCGCTTCCTTCGTAAAACGTTGTTGTTGAGGAACCTCGTCATCCGTGTGTGTTATAAGATGGTTGGTGGATATGGTCATTGCTGTAGTTTGCCGATCGCGGATCTGATCACTTTGGGGTTTTTAATTTTTTTTCGCCTACACATAGCTTTGGTCTTATCTGACTTTGCTATTGGTTGGCTTGATTTTTGTGTGCATGCGTTGATGTTGAGTGTGTGCATCCTAATTATGTAAGAGTCAGATGTGTGCTCATTGTCTTTGTACAAAATTCATCCTTTGTCGCAAAAACAAAGTGTGCACAAAGCAAATATGTCAAAAAAAGAAAATACAACATTATAAGGCGTAGAACAACTGATGGTCGCAGCCCATTAGCACACACCAGAGCTAGGCACGATCGACGTATTGCCAGGAAAGCAGTGTATGAGGTAATATTCCAGAGTCCTCAACAGACAGTATTTTTTGTGGATAATTTTATCGCAGATTTGCAGCAAATCCCAGCTACGGTCGTAAGTACAGCGGGGCTTAATGTCACTGACCAAACAAATCGATGGAGTGCTCCGGGGATGTGCGCTGTCAAGTTGAATGCAGACGGAGCACTAGCAAGGAATAGGAGGGGCGGGGCTGTGGCAGCACTCTGTCGTGATCACAACGGAGTTTACCTGGGCTCCTCGGCGGTCTTTTTTGAAGGAGTCACAGACCCAACAATCCTGGAGACATACGCTTGCAGAGAAGCCTTGGCTTTGGCCGAGGATCTGGCAGTTCAAAACATTGTGGTTGCCTCAGATTGTCAAGGAGTAATCAATGATATAAACCATGGGACTGGTGGCCCAAATGCAGTGATAACGCATGAGATTATTGCCCGTAGTTCTAGCTTTTCATCTCGTAAGTTCTTGCATGAGCGTAGGAATTTTAATTTTGAGGCTCACAATCTCGCCAAATATGTTTGTAATCTAGACATAGATAGACGTGTGGTTGGGTGTTCCTCATAACCCGAACCTTGTACCTATGAACATTACCTTGAATCAATAAAGTCGGCAAGATTACTAAAAAAAAGCCTGTTTGGTGCTTGTAAACTTTATTATTGGTGAACAAGGAGACGCATGCAAACGTTGGCCCCTTGATCGATCCAGCCCTAGAAGCTTTTGCTGACACATATATGAACGCTTCCTATAAAAATATCGATCCTGGTAAGCTATGCTCCTCGTATTAGGCCGTTTCCGCGCGCGACGCTTCAACTGGTGGCGTGAACCGTGACGAGAGTACGTACCTGCACAATGCCTATCCCCTGATCAACGACAGCTCCATCCGCGATGCGAAAGGGCAGACCGTGAGCTGCCACGGCGAGCACTGTCATGTAGGGTCAATAGCTTCTGTGTGACACATTTTATGTGAATTGGAAAGAGTGCGACGTTTTTTGACCGAATGGTTGTGGTGCGACACTTTTGAGCGAGTAAATAGCCCACGCACAACATGGCTCTTAAACTCAGTTGATGCCCTCGTTAGCTGTTAGGGGCTGGACCCAGCACTTATCCACGTAAGTGCGGGACCCACCACTTGTCCACGTAAGCGCGGGGCCCACCTCCCCGCTGCTAGAAGAGACGAGCGTCCGTGCCCGTCCGCCCGCCGCCGCCTATTGCTTCCCCTTTTCTCAATCTTTCTCTTCTCCGGCGACCTAGCGCAGATGTTTACCTCCTCCGCCACGCACTCAAAATGGCGACAGTATGGTCCAGTGCCACTCACAAGGTGCCCTGACTGCCCACGCCCAGAGCCTATTAAACGGTGGGTCAGTAAGACGGATGAGAATGGCAATCTTGAGCGGGAATTTATGAAATGCTTGAGCAAACCAATGGCAGGAAGGGATGGCAAGGTTAGATCTCAGTTCTTAGCCCGTTCTTTTGCTGCCGTTTGCTCTGATTTCTCCATATTTTATTTTTTCTCCTCGAATTTGGGATTTAGGGTTCATATTGTTGTTTTCAGATCCTGAAGAAATGTACCCATTTCGAGTGGATTGATGATTATACTGAGAGGATTCAGTTTGAGGGCTACATTGATTTGAGCGGGGCCGCAACCTGGGAGCTCAATTTGGGCGGGGTGCCGCCGATTGCTGTGGAGAATTTGGGGAGCTCGAACGGGCGAGGGGCGGGCAGAGTCCTATCGATGCCGAGGTATGCGCGTGATGCTGAACTGCACGCGCAGTCCGAACTGAACGAGGAATTCAAGAAGATCAACAAACATCTAATGCAGATGATCGATTTGCAGAAGTAAGCAAATATCAGGGCAGGGGGGTTTTATTGTTGTATCATTGCTCTGTTTTTCTTGTACTTGTTGTTCATCCGTCATTAGAATGGGCATTTAGGCCTGTCAGGGCAGAGGACACGATCTGTGCGCCATGCCAAGTTGATGCAACTGAGTCGAAGCAGCAATTTGGAAAATTATTCAGTGTTCATGCCCCTGTTTTTATTCTTCAGTTAACAAAGTGCACACCCAAATTTAGTTTCTACTAAAAAATCTGGGCTGCCGAATAGATGTTGGGCCGTGAGGAAATAACCAGGCCCAAAGAGGAACCAGCCCACCCGCGTAGGGGCACCAGCCCTTTTTATAGTATAGAGGCACCCATATTTAACGAAAAAGGGTTCAACTAAATAAAATGTTGCTTGGGCAAATAAACCTCTAACAAACATATACTTCTCGACTTGTTTTTACTTTGGCCAAATTTTTGTTCATGGAACGATGTAAATAAAAATGCGGCAAAATGCAAAGAGGTAGCACATGGCACATGTTTTACTTGGGCCCGTTTTACTTGTGTTAGCTCATAGAAAATTGACTTCTTTTAACGTTTCAAAAATTCTGTTACTTGTTTTTGTTCATGGAATAATGTAAATCAAAAATCCACTCAAAAGAAATTATTTGTGGCTTGTGTAAAAAAGAGAAATTTCATTTTTTCACGAGTCATTTTTATCCTTTTACAGTCCAAAAAAATGTCTTTTTTCATGTTTTAAAATGCATTTTTTAATAATGGGTGTATCTAGACCTACAAGGCCAAACACCATGCAACTTAAATAAGTAGCAAGAATTTAATATATAATAGATAGACACATAATATAGATAGTTCGATCGGGCAAACCAAGCCCACAGAGGGTACCCATAGTACGCTTACAACTTAAAAGACATAACACAAATATAGATAGATTTAGCTAAAAAAAGATAGATAGACCCTGGCCGCTGCCTTCCTTGCTCTCCTTGCTCCTCCTCACTCCTTCTCCGGGCGCTCTTCACTTCTCCTCCGGGGTGTTGTCGACAGGGTACGGCAGAGTGTGCATGCGCTCCGCGGTGGGAAAGATGTTGGTGTAGTCCGTGTAGATGTTGTGGGTGGTGAAAGCGATGAACTCGCAGCCACACCAAAACACGCGGCCGAGGAGGTAGAACGTGTCGAAGGGGTTGGTGAAGTGGGCAATGATAGCAACCACAACCCCGTTGTGGATGACCTCCTCGACTTGGTACATCCTTGGAGATCCTCGGGGGAGGTGGCGGTAGCCGGCCCCAAGGAAGAAGTTGGTGAACTCCCTTGCGCCCCTCCATCTTGACATCGCCCACACGCGGAGTGTGTTCTCGACGTACACCCCGGCAGGGTAGAGCCTCTCCGGCACGGTGGGGGGAAAGCAGTAGGATGGCCTGGTGTACTGCATGGCTGCGGCGACCTGGTTTTGGGGTTGTTTGTGGTGAGAAGAAGGACAGATGCAGGGGGAGAGGATGGGAGATGGATGAGGGTGTGAGAGGAGGAGGAAGATGATAGGTGGCTTAAATAGCCCCACTGCGACGTGTTTTTTGACTGGTTTCACACCGGGTGGAAGTAATGAGCGGGCGTTGGGTGGCATCGGGAGTGTGTACACGCGCGTGGGAAACCCAAGGCTGCATCAATAGCCTGGCTGTGACGTTTCAGCGCACACGACTGTGCCGTCGGTCGGGGGTTCACGCCTGCTCGGTCTTCTTTGCGTGTGCCGCCCGTGCATGCATGCATCGTAGGCTGGTCGCTTGCATGCATGGCAATGTAGCCTGTTGGCTAGGGCGGCTAGATGGATGCATGGCAACATTCGGTCCAAAGGTCCAATGGGTGGGCTTCTTTACCACAGCCCAACAGCGCGCATGCATGGCAGCAGCCCACCCTCGAGCGTAGAACAAACAAAGCGCAAAAAACAGGTGTTTTCAAATCCAGCCAATCACAACGCCAAACTAGCTTCACGCGGATCGCTGACGTGGCACTGCAGGCTGATCCACACTGTTCGACGCGCAGCGATCCAACGGTCAGAAATGGTTGGGGGGACTGATCTAGCGTTGTCGAATACGGCCAATCAGAGCGCCTCACTCGGATCGTTGACGTTGCCCTAGTGCCTGATCCACACCTTCCATTCACAGATATCCAACGGGCCAGAAGGATGCAGGGTTTTGGCTAGGGTTTGAGGGGTTTTGAAGGGGTTATGAGTGGTTTTGAAGGGGTTATGAGGGCTAGGGTTGACCATAATTAATTTTAAAAAAATATGAAACTTGCACCCATCATCGTTTTATGTTACTAGGTTGCTGGAAAAAATAAAAAGCTTGGTCTACGAGTATATTCATGAAAAACCCTTCACAAAACCTAGCTATCACGAACCAGGTTGTGTGGGATTCAGGTTAGGGTTTAGGGTTAAGCATGTCATAGTTTATCCAAACGATCCAATATCGGGCATGGACCCTATATTTGCACACTTAAATTCAAGTTTTGATTTTTGGCTCATTTAGAGAAGGTCGGAAAAAAACTTGCTTGCAAATGGGGTGTTTATCCTAGCTTTGGAGCTCATTTGGAGCACATTTTTCATGACTAGTGTTTCACTCAACAAAAAGTCATCGGATTGATCACCTAATATGCATAATATTTGAGAAATCATTGTAACATCAATACCCAAACTAAACAGCTTCAAATTTGAATTTTGGCTCAAATTTGAAATTCGGCCAGAATTTGAATAGAGTTACACAAATACCCATCAAAGTAAAAATAGCATCACACAAATTCAGAAAAGTTTTTTACACAAATTCAGGCAAGTTTTTTTATTCAGACAAGAACAATATTTCACTTCTACTTCTTCTTACCACTCGATTTCTTCTTCTTTTTCTTGGCACTTGTTGATCCTACGACGGGTACAACACCCAGTTCACTCAAGCTCCTGGTTTTCTTCACTGGACCATCTAGGATAGCTTTACTTGGCACCACAACATCTAAATGAGGCTTAGTTTGCAAAACATCAACTACAGCAGCTTCAATTTGTAACACAACTTCCAATATAGGTTCAGTTTGCACATCAGCCGCATCAACTTCAGTTCTAGTTTGCACCACATTCTGCTTATTTTGCTCATTTTGCCGCACATCCAAATCTTGCTCATTTTGCACCACATCCAAATCTTGCTCATTGTGCACCCCAACATCATCCAAATTTGGCTCATTTTGCACCATGACATCATCTAACTCAGGTTCATCTTGCACCACAACATCGAAGTCTGGTTCAGTGTGCACACTTTCACCAAAACTTCTATTTTTTCTACAGCCATTGATTCTTACCTTTTTGATTGCCCAGCAATCTTCAACAACAAGGGGTTGACCTCCACGCTTCCTCCTGGAAAACAAAGCTTGTAATTTGCCTAGTAATTAAAAACAACATCCAAATAAAAAAACACAAACATAAATATACTTTGGCCTTTCAGGAGTGTAATGACATTTTTGAGATCCTTTTAGGTGCCCAAGTTCCTGGCACAGCTTGCATCTATTTTTGTTACCTTTTTGGGACCTTTTTGGCTTTGCATCCTTCTTCCCCTTCCTCTTTTTACTACTCCCACCTTTCTCAAACCATGCCTTGAATCTACTCTCTTTAGGCCTGCCAGCCTTTCTTTTTGTTAGGGAAGGACACATGGAAAATTCAATTTCCACTTCAGGCCACTAAGACTGATCTGTAAGTGCTAGAATTGGAGTTGCATATGCAGCCTTGAATCTTGCCACTGAATAATAGTCATGTAAATATGGGTGCATGTTTATCTAGGGTTGGGTGGCCAAGAAAAGTATGGCATGGTCACATGGTTTCCCGGTGTGTTGCCACTCGAGGCAAGTGCAGTCATGCAACTCAGTGTTAACAACATGCCTCCTTCTAGTCTTGGTATCTCTAACTTCAGCACCCCACAATGAAGATTTTTCAACAGACAAATGTGTAAGATTTCTGCTCCTGTTCACCACCAGTTGTACCACTGCAGTAAGCTTATCCCTTTGCAGACAATCACCAATCCTTCTTCTCAATTCCCACATGCGCATGATCATGATCCTGATTTGGTCAACCATGTCATGCACATGCAAGTTCTTTAACTGCTTTATCTTGTTGTTAAAACTTTCTGTCAAGTTATTGTTGATATGATCACACTTGACGGCAGTGTTAAATCCTGACATGTACCACAATAGAGAATGATAGGTGTCCAACCATGGACCAAACTCACTGCATGCTGCTTTTATCTTATCAAGATGATATGAATGTGTCTGTTTGGTGTAAGATCCTGCTGTTGGCCACATTCTCCCAAATTCTTCTCCTCTGAATTTTTTGATCAAATTCATCCACATATGGCCGAAGGACTCCCTCTACTCACAATGAGGAAACACATTCTTCACTGCATTTTCTAGCCCTTTACATGCATCTGTGTGTACTGCCAAAGGTGACACTGGCCCTATGTATCTTTTCAACTGCATCATGAAACATGTCCATGAAACCTCTGTCTCTGACTGAAACAAACTAGCAACAGGGAACATCCAGTTGTGTCCATCTAAAGCATTGCATGTTGTCAATTGACCATTCCATTTGCCAGTCAAAAAAGATGAGTATATGCTCAAATATGGACGGCACCCTGCTTTGAAGCCATCTATGCAAGGCTTTAAAGCCATAAAGAATTTGGAGAAAAGAACTCTACCATCCTCTGTTACCCCAGTATCTATCTCCACAACACTGCTAGGTGACCTCTTCTCCACCTCTGCTTTGAAGTTATAAAGCATCTTAAAAGTATTTGCCCAATCACCATATAATTCTTTCATTGCCCTCTGTTTTGCTTTCCACACTGTGGTATACTTCACCTTAATGGGGTACTGCTTTTCCAAGTCCACTTTAAGTTTCTTTGCTGTAGTGTTCGGTTTCTTGGATAAAATTTGAGTGATCTTTTCTGCAATCCAAAGCTGTGATGTCATGGTTGATACTCTCTGTGAACTTGTAATACAAGTATGTGGATTTGGGATTTGATTAACCCTGATGGTACTTCCATCAGGTTGAATTCTATCATATATGTACCACTTGCAAGGCATGACGCTTCCATCAAAACCTCTGCACCTTGCATAAAATTTCTTTTTATCAGTCCACATAGTCTTGGCATCAAACTCATGTTTGACTGCATAAGTCTTGAAACACATGCTGAACTCCTTCATGCTTGGGAACAACTTACAAGCTCATCATCATGTGCACCAGCTACATCATCTGCAGCATCTTTCATCAGTTGTCCATCCACATCTTCACAAGCATCTATGTTAGTCATTAGGCAAGCTCGATTCACCCCTCTCGTCGTCATCTTGATCATCTACTGGATCTACTGGAATGCCAATTTTTTTGCCAATTGATGTCTACTACACAACTTGTTCTTGTAGACTCGTGTTGGGCCTCCAAGCACAGAGTTTTGTAGGATAGTAGCAAATTTCCCTCAAGTGGATGACCTAAGGTTTATCAATCCGTGGGAGGTGTAGGATGAAGATGGTCTCTCTCAGACAACCCTGAAACCAAATAATAAAAAGTCTCCTGTGTCCCCAACACACCCAATACAATGGCAAATTGTATAGGTGCACTAGTTCAGCGAAGAGATGATGATAAAAGTGTAATATGGATGGTAGAAATATATTTTTGTAATCTGAAAATAAAAAAACAGCAAGGTAGCAAGTGACAAAAGTGAGCACAAACGGTATTGCAATGCTTGAAAACAAGGCCTAGGGTCCGTACTTTCGCTAGTGCAATCTCTCAACAATGCTAATATAATTGGATCATATAACCATCCCTCAACGTGCGATGAAGAATCACTCCAAAGTTCCTATCTAGCGGAGAACATAAGAATAAATTGTTTGTAGGGTACGAAATCACCTCAAAGCTATTCTTTCCGATCGATCTATCCAAGAGTTCGTACTAAAATAACACCAAAGCAAATTCAGATTCGTAATGCTCAATCCAACACAAAGGACCTAAAAGAGTGCCCCAAGATTTCTACCGGAGAAACAAAGACAAGAACGTGCATCAACCCCTATGCATAGATTACCCCAATGTCACCTCGGGAATCCGCGAGTTGAGTGCCAAAACATATATCAAGTGAATCAATATAATACCCCATTGTCACCACGGGTATTCGTATGCAAGACATATATCAGGTGCTCTCAAATCCATAAAAGTATTCAATCCGATAAAACAAAATCTCAAAGGGAAAATTCAATTCATCACAATAAGATAGAGAGGGGAAAACACCATATGATCCGACTATATTAACAAAGCCCGCGATATATCAAGATTGTGCATCTCAAGAACACGAGAGAGAGAGAGATTAAACACATAGCTACTGGTACAAACCCTCAGCCCCGAGGGTGGACTACTCCCTCCTCATCATGGTGGCCGCCGGGACAATGAAGATGGCGACCGGTGATGATTCCCCCCTCCGGCAGGGTGCCGGAATGGGGTCTAGATTGGTTTCTCATGGCTACAGAGGCTTGCGGCGGCGGAACTTCTGATCTAGGGTCTCCGCTAGGGTTTTTGGAATATTTGGCAACTTATAGGGCGAAGAGGCGGTGCGGGAGGCCACCGAGGTGGGCACAACCCACCGGGGCGCGCCTGGGGGCCCAGGCGCGCCCTGGTGGGTTGTGCCCCCCTCGGGGCACCCCCCAGGTGCTGCTCTGGCCCATTGGATGTCTTCTGGTCCATAAAAAATCCATAAAAAGTTTCGCTGCGTTTGGACTCCGTTTGGTATTGATTTTCTGCGATGTAAAAAACAAGCAAAAACAACATCTGGCACTGGGCACTATGTCAATAGGTTAGTCCCAAAAAATGATATAAAGTTGCTATAAAATGATTGTAAAACATCCAAGAATGATAATATAGCAGCATAAATACTTCATAAATTATAGATACGTTGGAAACGTATCAGCATCCCCAAGCTTAATTCCTACTCGTCCTCGAGTAGGTAAATGATAAAAGAAATATTTTATGAAGTGTGAATGCTAGTAAAGTGCATAAGTTTGATCAATAGTAATTTCAATCACTTTTCCTAGCATCATAACAGCAACTCTTTCTCATAAAACTCATCATGTTAAAGTAGCAACCAATTCACATGTTAAGGTTCAAACAATGAATTCTCTTGAAACTCAACAACCTATATTCTTAGTCACCAAACAATTGCAATTCAACTTATTCAACAGAGTCTAAGTAAGAGCTTCACATACTCAACCATCATATAGTATTCTATGATTGCTAACACTCACCGCATACACATGAGCAAAACGTTTCAACCGGACACATAGAAAGATAGGGGCTTATAATTTCGCCTCCCAACGTATTCACCTCAAGGGTGATGTCAACAATAATAACTCATGCTACCCATATCCAACTGGATATATGTGCCTAGATCTTTCCTCATCACATGATGCTTGCCAAAAGAGAAAACTAAAAAGGAATAGAGAGAAAAACTTTGACTCTTGCATGAAAGTAAATACATAAAAGTAAAAAATAGGCCCTTCGCAGAGGGAAGCAGAGGTTGCCATGCGCTTTTTGTTTGTATGCTCAATCCCTTAGTGCAAAAGAACGTCACATTATATTGCCCCTTATGATAGCAACCTTTATTATGCAGTCTGTCGCTTTTATTCTTTGCCATCACAAGTCCGTACAACGCTCAATTTTCTCTTACACTAAATGATCTAACACTTTTAGAAGCAATTTTTATTAGCTTATTGCACCGATGACAACTTACTTGAAGTATATTACTCAATCCTTAGGTAGGTATGGTGGACTCTTGAAAATAAGATTTGGGTTTAAGGGTTTTTGGATGCACAAGTAGTATCTCTACTTGGTGCGGAATTTTTGGCTAGCAAAGATGGGGGCAAGCACCACATGTTGAATGATCTATGACAATATAACTTCTATGTGAATATGAACAAACATAAATCATTATGTTGTCTTCCTTGTCCAACGTCAACAATTTTGGCATATAATATTTTGATGGGGGCTCACAAGCACAAAAGATTTCCAAGATAGTGTATTTGCATGTGAAAATTCTCTTCCTTATAGTAATCATTCATGAATTGCTTGTATGACCAATATTGTGATTGTCAAGTTTCAAAAGATTTCACTTTCTAAACCCACTGTGAAGCTACCACTGGGCATGATATGAACATAAAATTTCAACTTCATGATATTCAATTCATTCAACAATTTACTCATAGGATATAAGTGAAGCACGAGAGTAAAAGACAAACTACTCCAAAAAGATATAAGTGAAGATCAAGCGAGTAGTTAAGTAAAGGGGTAACTAATTGAGGACTCTCTCTTATTTAAAAACTTTCAGATCTAAGTATTTTATTAAAACAGCAAGTAAAACAAAACAAAATGACATTCCAAGAATAGCACAACTCAAGTGAAGAAGCAAAAACTTAGGCTCAACCGATACTAACCGATAATTGTTGATGAAGAAAGGTGGGATGCCTACCGGGGCATCCCCAAGCTTAGATGCTTGAGACTTCTTGAAATATTATCTTGGTATGCCTTGGGCATTCCCAAGCTTGAGCTTTTGCGTCTCCTTATTTCCTTTTATATCACTGTTTCCCTAAATCTTAAAAACTTCAAACACACAAAACTCAACAAGAACTCATGAGATAAGTTAGCATAAACCAATGCAAAAACCTTATCATTCTCTACTGTAGCAAATCACAAAAATTATTATTCAACATTGAATACTAAATGCCTCTGCATATTTAATACTCCTATCCTCAAATAGAATCATTAAACAAGCGAACATATGCAAACAATGCAAACATAACAGCAATCTGCCAAAACAATATAGTCTGTAAAGAATGCAAGAGTATCAATACTTTTTTAACTCCAAAAATTATGAAAATTTACCATACTGTATAAAATTTATCAGAGCTTACTTTGCAAAAAGTTTCAACATTTTATCACATTCTAACTTTTCTCGGGAATTTTGCAACAGTGATAAACTTTCTGTTTTGAAACAGCAACACATATACTTGCAAAATAAGCATGGTGAAGGCTATCCTTGCCACTTTTATTGAAATAAAAGATGCAAAATATTATTATAAATAACAGCAAGCAAATCCTAGAAAAATAAATTGACGCTCCAAGTAAAACACATATCATGTGATGAATAAACATGTAGCTCCAAGTGAGGTTACCGATAATGTTGGAGACGAAAGAGGGGATGCCTTCCGGGGCATCCCCAAGCTTAGTTGCTTGGATCTTACTTGAATATTACCTTGGGGTGCCTTGGGAATCCCCAAGCTTAGGGCTTGTTACTCCTTATTCTCCTCATATCGACATCTCACCCAAAACTTGAAAACTTCAATCACACAAGACTTAACAAAACTTTGTGAGATAGGTTAGTACGATAAAGAGCAAACCATTTCACTTTGGTACTGTCAAAGATAAGATTCATAATTGTTTCCACACAATACCTACTGTAGCATATCATTTCCACAATTTATATTGAGCAATATAAGCCATAAAAACTAGAAAACAAGCAAACTATGCATTGAAAACAGAATCTGTCAGAAACAGAACAGTCTGTAGTAATCTTTACTCCAACCATACTTATGCTACTCCAAAAATTCTGAAAAATTAGGAAATTGTAGAAAATTTGTATATCTATCACCTGTAAAAATTCAGATCAAAATCACGTTCCAGTGAATTTTCAAAATTCCTGGACTGAGCGCAAAAGTTTCTGTTTTTGCACATAATCAAGTCAACTATCATCCACACTATCCCAAAGGCTTTACTTGGTACTTTATTGAAATAAAAGCAATAAAACATGATTACTACAGTAGCATAACCATGTGAACACACAAAAACAGTATATATAAGTGTTGGGTCGTCTCCCAACAAGCGCTTTTCTTTAATGCCTTTTAGCTAGGCATGATGATTTCAATGATGCTCACATAAAAGATAAGAATTAAAACATAAAGAGAGCATCATGAATCATATGACAATCACATTTAAGCCTAACCCACTTCCTATGCATAAGGATTTTGTGAGCAAACAACTTATGGAAACAAGAATCAACTAGCATAGGAAGGCAAAACAAGTGCAACTTCAAAACTTTTAACATAAAGAGAGGAAACTTGAGATTATTGCAATATGTAAAAGCATATGTTCCCCTCTCATAATATTTTTCAGTAGCATCATAAATGAATTCAACAATATAGCTATCACGTAAAACATTCTTTTCATGATCCACAAGCATAGAAATTTTCTTACTCTCCACATAAGCAAATTTATTCTCATGAATAGTAGTGGGAGAAAACTCAGAAAAATAACTATCATGGGATTATTGATTGCCATAATCAAATTGAACATTAAAATTATGATGACAAGTTTCATGGTTATCATTATTCTTTATAGCACACATGTCATCACCATAATCATCATAGATAGCAACTTTGTTGTCATAATCAATTGAAACCTCTTCCAAAATAGTGGATTCATCACTAAATAAAGTCATGACCTCTCCAAATCCACTTTCATAATTATCACAATAAGATTCAAAACCCTCCAAAATAGTGGGATCATTAGTACCTAGAGTTGAAACTCTTCCAAACCCACTTTCATCAATATAATCGTCATAAATAGGAGGCATGCTACCATTATAACAAATTTGCACATCAAAACTTGGGGGACTAAAAATATCATCTTCATCAAACATAGCATCCCCAAGCTTGTTGCTTTGCATATCATTAGCATCATGGATATTCAAAGAATTCATACCAACAACATTGCAATCATGCTCATCATTCAAAGATTTTTTGTCAAACATTTTATAGAATTCTTCTTCTATCAATTGAGCACAATTTTCCTTTCCATCATTTTCACGAAAGACATTATAGAGATGAATAATATGATGCAACCTCAATACCATTTTTTTGTAGTTTTCTTTTTATAAACCAAACTAGTGATAAAACAAGAAACTAAAAGATTCAATTACAAGATCTAAAGATATACCTTCATGCACTCACCTCCCCGGCAACGGCGCCAGAAAAGAGCTTGATGCCTACTACACAACTTATTCTTGTAGACTCGTGTTGGGCCTCCAAGCGCAGAGTTTTGTAGGACAGTAGCAAATTTTCCTCAAGTGGATGACCTAAGGTTTATCAATCTGTGGGAGGTGTAGGATGAAGATGGTCTCTCTAAAACAACCCTGCAACCAAATAATAAAAAGTCTCTTGTGTCCTCAACACACCCAATACAATGGCAAATTGTATACGTGCACTAGTTCGGCGAAGAGATGATGATAAAAGTGTAATATGGACGGTAGAAATATATTTTTGTAATCTGAAAATAAAAAAACAGTAACGTAGCAAGTTCCAAAAGTGAGCACAAACGGTATTGCAATGCTTGAAAACAAGGCCTAGGGTCCGTACTTTCGCTAGTGCAATCTCTCAACAATGCTAATATAATTGGATCATATAACCATCCCTCAACGTGCGATGAAGAATCACTCCAAGGTTCCTATATCTAGCGGAGAACATAAGAATAAATTGTTTGTAGGGTACGAAATCACCTCAAAGCTATTCTTTCCGATCGATCTATCCAAGAGTTTGTACTAAAATAACACCAAAGCAAATTCAGATTCGTAATGCTCAATCCAACACAAAGAACCTCAAAGAGTGCCCCAAGATTTCTACCGGAGAAACAAAGACAAGAATGTGCATCAACCCCTATGCATAGATTACCTCAATGTCACCTCGGGAATCCGCGAGTTGAGTGCCAAAACATATATCAAGTGAATCAATATAATACCCCATTGTCACCATGGGTATTCGTATGCAAGACATATATCAGGTGCTCTCAAATCCATAAAAGTTTTCAATCTGATAAAACGAAATCTCAAAGGGAAAACTCAATTCATCACAACAAGATAGAGAGGGGGAAACACCATATGATCTGACTATATTAACAAAGCCCGCGATACATCAAGATTGTACATCTCAAGAACACGAGAGAGAGAGATTAAACACATAGCTACTGGTACAAACCCTCAGCCCCGAGGGTGGACTACTCCCTCCTCATCATGGTGGCCGCCGGGATGATGAAGATGGCCACCGGTGATGATTCCACCCTCCGGCAGGGTGCCGGAACGGGGTCTAGATTGGTTTCTCGTGGCTACAGAGGCTTGCGGTGGCGGAACTTCTGATCTAGGGTCTCTGCTAGGGTTTTTGGAATATTTGGCAATTTATAGGGTGAAGAGGCGGTGCGGGAGGCCACCGAGGTGGGCACAACCCACCGCGGCACGCCTGGGGGCCCAGGAACGCCCTGGTGGGTTGTGCCCCCCTCGGGGCACCCCCCAGGTGCTTCTCCGGCCCATTGGATGTCTTCTGGTCCATAAAATATCCATAAAATTTTTTGCTGCGTTTGGACTCCGTTTGGTATTGATTTTCTGCGATGTAAAAAACAAGCAAAAACAGCAACCGGCACTGGGCACTATGTCAATAGGTTAGTCCCAAAAAATGATATAAAGTTGCTATAAAATGATTGTAAAACATCCAAGAATGATAATATAGCAGCATGAATACTTCATAAATTATAGATACGTTGGAGACGTATTAGCCATCTCAGTGTCAGTCATTGGTGTAATCACCGAATCAGTAGTGTCTTCTAATTGTACTGAATTCTAATCAACACAAACAACCCTTGCAGCACCATCACAACCCTCTTCTGCATCTTGATCAGGCCCCTCTATTACTGTCACTTCACCCGTACACATGGGCGTTATCTGTCTCTGTGAAGCCAAATCATCATCTACCATCTGGGAAGCCAACTTTGAGGGCACATATCCAACCTTAGAATCTGATTTCACATCAACGAGCTCTGCATGAAAGGTAGTCTGTTTGCTTGCCCAGCCGTCTTGCCGATCAATTTCATCAATCATCTCTTCACCATTCTCAATTCTCACATACTCACCCTTCCAATTATCAAACTGTAACAATGCTACCTCTTGCTCTGGACCCCAAAAAATGTTTTCCCCAATTTTCTCCACAACATTCCTCACGGCCCTCTCTTCCATGCTCTGTATTTCCTGTGGTTCAATCTCTTCAAATTCAACCTCCCATTTCATAATTGTATCTCTCTCTATGTCTTGCACGCTACCATCAACTAGCTTTGCTTTAGATGGTAAGAATTCAACACTGAATTCGAAGGTCCGAGCAACATTGCCCCTGTTTATCAATGGCGGGCACTGTGAGGCAGCGAAAGCAGATGAGGCACACATCGAAGGGTTGAAGAGGTTGGACAGGGTGATTACCTGGTCGACGTTGTCTCTCGTGGCTCCATCTCGTTCCGCCCAACGCCGCCCCACCGCCGCTCCCCAGTCCCACCCACCTCCACAATCTGGATCCCGTGCAAAACAGGGGGAAACAAAGGCTCACTTGGTCAGATCTAACTCAAGACGAAGGGGAATGGTGCCGAATACACTCACCACATGCGCAGCCGCGGCCGTGGACGAAAGCTCCGTCGCCGCCGCCGCCGACGAGAACGAAGAAGAGAGCAGCAACCAGAAGCAGGGGAGAAGCACGTGTTCAGTCAGGCGGGGAATCGATGCACTGCGAAGTGGGACCCACCACCAGACGCACTGATTAGTTTGACCCCCTGTTTTTACCTTAACCCCAGTCCCGTTGACGACCGGACCCGTGTTTTAACCACCTAGTCGTATTGGGGCTATTATTGCCATGTAAGACGGCGCACAGGAGCTATTTCTGGCAACCTCGTCGCACTCCTTCCAATTCACATGAAATATGTCGCATAGGAGCTATTGATCCCTGCATGTAGAGGTAGCCATTGGGCCGGACCCATATCGGCCCCATGTAAGCGTCGGCGATGTAGAGGTAGTCGGACTCGTAGTGGAACCGTGGGCGACGCAGACGGTGGTGGCTCTGGCTCGGGACGGCCCTCTTGCGGTGTCGCTGATGGCGATGCACAGGGACATCAGGACAACTGCTACGGCGAGCCAGGCCGTCAGCAGCACGAGCTTCGTCACGCGCGCAATGTCTGCCCTAGTAGTAGTACAATACGTAGTAGAGTAATACGTGCGCGTGAGTTTGCTCGTTGTGAGGATGAGAGAAACACAGAAGGCATCTATCTGCTTTTATTGATGGGTGCGTGCGTCGTGCTTCTTCTGCTAGCGCACGGTTCGGTAAGCTTGGCCGAGTCCGAATGTGGCTACGATTCGGAACCGGTGGTCCAGTCCATTGCGTACGTAGACCTTGAAAGGAAAGAAGTGCACTGCGCCTCGGATTCAACAGAAGAAGAATCATGTGAAGCAATCACAGGTTTCGTTCCTCTTCTGAAAGAGATGGCTTAGCTTAGCACGAAGGCTGTATGACAGCATGAACAGCAAGAACCATGCTCATGACTCCATACAAATGGTGCAGCTATATATACCAACATGCCCTGCCGTCCCATTGATAGTTCGATCACTGAAGCCGCAGGCTACCTTTGGTTTATCAAATCTTACCGTTCAAGGAGGCGTATATATATAGCGAGAAATGTTTGACGTTGATCTTAGAAGTGTTAGGTCTTCGTGAGATAGTGGAGTAAGCCAAATAAACGAGATGCATTTTTATGAATGGCGACGCAGCCGTGATGCTCTAGGACTGAGACTGTGGTTCCCTGTTTAGGGTCGCGGACATGTCAGACGTTGCTGGTGTGACCTTCAGCTCCAGGAGCCTTCCGTTTAGCTTGAAGAAGAGAAGAAAGTTGTGCGAGAAGATCAATACCCACAGAATATAAGTTTGTGGTGCTAAAAGCTGGGACAAAGCAAGCATTCATCAGCCAAACCTTTCCATTCACTGGCTATCCAATGATGAAAACGCAACTGAACCAGAGTCGGATTAGCTCTAATGTATCAACGGTGACGGACACGGGTACCAACCCAACATTTGTACACTAGTAGAAAATAGGGCTTTGGTCCAGGCCTGCCCAGCCCATTAGTCCCGGTTCAGTCACGAACCGAGACCCATGGGGGCATACGTCCCGGTTCGTGCGCCCAGCGGGCCAGCCGGGCCTCGTGGGGCATTGGTCCCGGTTCGTCTGGACCCTTTTGTCCCGGTTCCAGACACGAATCAGGACCAATGGGCCTCGATCCTGGCCCACATCCATTTGTCCCGGTTCGTGGCTGGAACCGGGACCAAAGGGCCTTTAGTCCCGGTTCCAGCCACGAACCGGGACCAATGTTGTGCCTATATGTAGCCCCTCGCCCGCAAGCAGAGCACTCCACTGCTCTGTTTTTTCTGGTCGGCTAGGGCAGGGCTTTGTGGTGCTCTAGCTCACCTCCTATGCACATGAGGTGTTCGATGAAATGCCCGAGCCACACTACTTAAGCTTTCTTCTCTCCAAGCTCGACCTCCAAGCTTCATTTTCCTCAAGATTTGTCTAGGTTTAACGGTCCGTCACGTCCCGTCCCCGTCTTCACCGCCGTCGATCGCCCGCGCCGATCTCGTCGCCGGCACCACCATGGTGAGCCTCTTGTTCTTATCTTCTTTCTAAAAGAGAAAAATTCTTACTTGTATGATTTAGATAGATACTTGTATAATTTTCTTATTTTTATTATTGTTTGTTATTATATAGTGCGATGGTTTTGGTATCCGCCCCCGTCGGCCCTCGTCCTGTCTATGATTCGGATGTGGTATATATTATATTTTATAACTATTTGGTTCATTTATTGTTTATGACAATTATGTCGACCAACGTGACATAGATTTTATTTATCTAGGAGGTATGTGAACCGGAAATTCCAACCGACCCTATTGTCGAGAGGTTAAATTTAGTTGAAGAAGAAAACAATTACTTAAAGGAAAAAATAAAAAAAATTAAGGAGGAGAAGATGATATTGGAGTTGCATGTTGCGGATGTCGTCGATGATCACAAGATCAAGATGGATGCAATGCGCTTCAAGATTAGAAAGTATAGAAAATATGCCATTCATACCGAGGCTTGGTATCATTATGCCGTTGGATCAATTGTTACCTTGGTTGTGATTATGATCGCATTTGTTGTTGCATTGAAATGTTTTACATAGTTTCAATGTATGGTTTAATTAGATGCTCTGGAGAGCTATATGTTGTTCAATGAGAACTATGTATGTACTTTGGTTTTAATGTGATGATGAACTTCTATTAATTTGGTCACTTATCTATTCACGATGTTCTGTAATGGTTTTTGACACACTTAATTATATATAATGCACGCAGATGAACCGGCAATGGATGTACGGTGACAGACACACCTCCGAGTACATTAAGGGCGTGCATAATTTTCTCGAAGTGGCTGAGGCAAACAAGCAGAATGGTTTTATGTGTTGTCCATGCCCTATATGTGGGAATACGAAGTCTTACTCTGACCGGAAAATCCTTCACACCTACCTGCTTTATAAGGGTTTCATGCCACACTATAATGTTTGGACCAAGCACGGAGAAATAGGGGTTATGATGGAAGACAGCGAAGAAGAAGAGGACGATGACAACTATGTGCCCCCTGAATACGGTGATGCTGCAACGGGGGAAGCTGAAGATCAAGAGGAACCAGACGATGTGCCCGATGATGATCTCCGTCGGGTCATTGTTGATGCAAGGAGACAGTGCGAAAGTGAAAAGGAGAAGCTGAAGTTCGATCGCATGTTAGAGGATCACAAAAAAGGGTTGTACCCCAATTGCGAAGATGGCAACACAAAGCTTGGTACCATACTGGAATTGCTGCAGTGGAAGGCAGAGAATGCTGTGCCTGACAAAGGATTTGAGAAGCTACTGAAAATATTGAAGAAGAAGCTTCCAAAGGATAATGAATTGCCCGACAGTACGTACGCAGCAAAGAAGGTCATATGCCCTCTAGGATTGGAGGTGCAGAAGATACATGCATGCCCTAATGACTGCATCCTCTACCGCGGTGCGTACGAGGATTTGAACGCATGCCCGGTATGCGGTGCATTGCGGTATAAGATCAGACGAGATGACCCTGGTGATGTTGACGGCGAGCCCCCCAGGAAGAGGGTTCCTGCCAAGGTGATGTGGTATGCTCCTATAATACCACGGTTGAAACGTCTGTTCAGAAACAAAGAGCATGCCAAGTTGATGCGATGGCACAGAGAGGACCGTAAGAAAGACGGGAAGTTGAGAGAACCCGCTGACGGGTCACAGTGGAGAAAAATCGGGAGAAAGTACCGGGCTGAGTTTGCAAGTGACCCAAGGAACGTATGGTTTGGTTTAAGCGCGGATGGCATTAATCCTTTCGGGGAGCAGAGCAGCAATCACAGCACCTGGCCCGTGACTCTATGTATGTATAACCTTCCTCCTTGGATGTGCATGAAGCGGAAGTTCATTGTGATGCCAGTTTTCATCCAAGGCCCTAAGCAACCCGGCAACGACATTGATGTGTACCTAAGGCCATTAGTTGAAGAACTTTTACAGCTGTGGAATGGAAAAGGTGTATGTGTGTGGGATGAGCACAGACAAGAGGAATTTGACATGCATTCGTTGCTGTTTGTAACCATCAATGATTGGCCTGCTCTCAGTAACCTTTCAGGACAGACAAACAAGGGATACCACGCATGCACGCACTATTTAGATGACACCCAAAGTATATACCTGGACAAATGCAGGAAGAATGTGTACCTGGGGCATCGTCGATTTCTTCCGACCAACCATCAATGTCGAAAGAAAGGCAAGCATTTCAAAGGCGAGGCAGATCACCGGAAGAAGCCCGCCATGCGTACCGGTGATCACGTACTTGCTATGGTCAATGATTTACAAGTAATCTTTGGAAAGGGTCCCGGCGGACTATTTGTTCCTAATGATGCTGAGGGACGCGCACCCATGTGGAAGAAGAAATCTATATTTTGGGACCTACCCTACTGGAAAGACCTAGAGGTCCGCTCTTCAACCGATGTGATGCACATGACGAAGAACGTTTGCGTGAACCTGCTAGGCTTCTTGGGCGTGTATGGAAAGACAAAAGATACACCGGAGGCACGGGAGGACCTGCAACGTTGGCACAAAAAAGACGGCATGCCTCCAAAGCAGTATGAAGGTCCTCCCAGCTACGCTCTTACCAAAGAAGAGAAGGAAATCTTCTTTGAATGCCTGCTCAGTATGAAGGTCCCGTCTGGCTTCTCGTCGAATATAAAGGGAATAATAAATATGGCAGAGAAAAAGTTCCAGAACCTAAAGTCTCATGACTGCCACATGATTATGACGCAACTGCTTCCGGTTGCATTGAGGGGGCATCTACCAGAAAACGTTCGATTAGCCATTGTGAAACTATGTGCATTCCTCAATGCAATCTCTTAGAAGGTGATCGATCCAGAAATCATACCAAGGCTAAGGAGTGATGTGGCGTAATGTCTTGTCAGTTTCGAGCTGGTGTTCCCACCATCCTTCTTCAATATCATGACGCACGTCCTAGTTCATCTAGTCGACGAGATTGTCGTTCTGGGCCCCGTATTTCTACACAATATGTTCCCCTTTGAGAGGTTCATGGGAGTCCTAAAGAAATATGTCCGTAACCGCGCTAGGCCAGAAGGAAGCATCTCCATGGGCCATCAAACAGAGGATGTCATTGGGTTTTGTGTTGACTTCATTCCTGACCTTAAGAAGATTGGTCTCCCTCAATCGCGGTATGAGGGGAGACTGACTGGAAAAGGCACGCTAGGAGGGGACTCAATAATATGCAGGGACGGGCATTCTTGGTCTCAAGCATACTACACAGTTCTACAGAACTCTACCGTGGTGACCCCGTATGTCGATGAACACAAGAACATTCTGCGCTCCAAACACCCGGAGCAGTGTGACGACTGGATTACATGTGAACACATCAGGACTTTCGGCAGTTGGTTGGAAACACGTCTCAGAGATGACAACACTGTTTCTGATGAGCTGTACTCATTGTCCAGGGGGCCATCTTCGACTGTATTGACTTACAAAGGATACAAGATAAATGGGAATACATTTTACACGATCGCCCAAGATCAAAAGAGCACCAACCAAAACAGCGGTGTCCGCTTTGATGCAGCAACCAAGAGGGGAAAGGACACATATTATGGTTACATAGTGGACATATGGGAACTTGACTACGGACATGATTTTAAGGTCCCTTTGTTTAAGATCAAATGGGTCAATCTGTCAGGAGGCGGGGTACTGGTAGACCCACATTACGGAATGACAACAGTGGATCTAAACAATCTTGGGTACACAGACGAACCATTCGTCCTAGCCAATGATGTGGCGCAGGTTTTCTATGTGAAGGACATGTCTACCAAACCGAGAAAAAGAAAAGATAAGGAAGCGAATACATCATACGATGAGCCAAAGCGCCACATAGTTCTTTCAGGAAAAAGAGACATCGTGGGATTGGAGGGCAAGACAGACATGTCTGAAGATTATGAAAAGTTTCATGAAATTCCTCCCTTCAAAGTCAAGGCTGACCCAAGCACCCTATTAAGCGATGAAGAATATCCATGGTTACGGCGCAATAAGCAAAGGACACAAGCGAAGAAAAAGTGAAGACAGATGAAGTCAGAAAGGGTTGAAAATTGATGATGTGGCTTTGAATGGTTCATTTTGAACACACAAAAAGTCTGGAGTTCAAATAAGTTCAAAAAATTGAAATCCCTTTGTAACAGATGAGTTTTCATCCGAAACCCTGATACATCGAAAGAGATTGTCCATTTTGTACACGAAGTGCATCCAGTTTTTGCCATAACCCTCTCAACTTTTTAGCACATGCTATGTGGGTGAAATGATGATATCATGCCAATTTTCAACCTCTTCAGAGTTCATTTGAAGTGCTTTTCAATTTCAGGGTCATTTAGCTCAAAAAAATCAGTAAATGCATGAAAAATAACAGATGAAGTCAGAAAGGGTTGAAAATTGATGATGTGGCTTTGAATGGTTCATTTTGAACACACAAAAAGTCTGGAGTTCAAATAAGTTCAAAAAAATGAAATCCCTTTGTAACAGATGAGTTTTCGTCCGAAACCCTGATACTTCGAAAGAGATTGTCCATTTTGTACATGAAGTGCATCCAGTTTTTGCAGTAACCCTCTCAACTTTTTAGCACATGCTATGTGGGTGAAATGATGATACCATGCCAATTTTCAACCTCTTTAGAGTTCATCTGAAGTGCTTTTCAATTTCAGGGTCATTTAGCTCAAAGAATGAACTAATATAAAAAAGAATGAATTGGAAAACTTTTATGAAACTCTAATAGCAAAAATAATAAACTAAAAGAATGAACTAGAAAACTTTAATGAAACTCTAATAGAAAAAAGAATGAACTAGAAAAATTTAATGAAACTCTAATAGCAAAAGGAATCAACTAAAAAGCTTTTATAAACCTCTAGTATTATTGAAACTAAAATTATATAAAATTTATGCAACTAAAATTGTCAAAGTATTTTCTGTTTAAAACATTAAAAGCAAAAGAATTTTCATATAAAGAACTTTTTTTGTTAGAAACTTTAATAGCAAAAAGAATTATCATAAAGATTTTTTTTAGAAACTAAAATAACAAAAACTGTTTTTGAATATAATGATAAAACACAGTAATATTAAATAGCAGGAAAAAGAATCACTCCAAAATCTATTTTTATAGTATAGTTAATCACAAACTAGTGATTCACACAAATTTCAAAGAATTCAAATTTAAACTATTCAAATTGGAAAACTAATGGCACTAACAGAAAGTTTATAATTTTTATTACCTAAAAGCAAAAAGAATCACTGGAAAACTGCAAAAAAAATACATAAAGCAAAAAAAGCAAAACAGAAAACAGAAAAAAATGCCACCTACTGGGCCACCATGGCCTGAATACGACTAGAAACCCAGCTAATTGGGCCAGGATTCAGGCCCGCAGAAGGCCCAGCAGGCCCACAGGCATATACACAGTCTTTAGGCCCATAAGCCTGCTTTAGAGAGGAGCTCGAAAGCTCAGGCGCACCGCACCTTATAAACAGGTGCGGCTCTCTCTCAGCTAGCGAGGTGGGACTAAACTCCCACCACCACGCAGCTGTGCAAGCCCATTGGTCCCGGTTGGTGCCACGAACCGGGACCAATGCTCACCTTTGGTCCCAGTTCGTGGCACCAACCGGGACCAATGCCTCCCTTTAGTCCCGGTTGGTGCCACCAACCGGGACCAAAGGTTCCTATTTCCCGCCCTTTGGGCTGCTGAAAACAGACCTTTGGTCCCGGTTGGTGGAACCAACCGGGACTAAAGGTGGGCATTGGTCCCGGTTTGAGCCACCAACCGGGACCAATGCTCTGGCTATATAAGTAGCACTTACGAATTTTCAGCCCCAGTTCATCTTCCCCCCCCCCCCGGCGCCGCGCCGAACAGCACGACGCCGCCAGGCTGCCGGACCGCGCCCACGCCCTCGCCGACGCGCTCTCCTCCCCGAGCCCTCGCCGACGCCCCCTCGCCGTCGCGCCCTCGCCCGGCCGCGTGCGCCCCTGTGCCCCGGCCCGCCCCCGTCGTCGCCGTCGCCGTCGCCGTCGTCGTCGTCGTCCCCGACCCCGCGCCCATGCCCCCGCCGGCCTGTTGCCCCGCCCCTGAGCGCGCCCGGCCGCGCGCGCCCCTGCCCTGCGCCGTCACCGCCCCGGTCCGCGCCGCCCCGCGCTATGGTCCGGCCGGCCCCCTTAATTTGTTCATACACATTTTTTTTCATATGATTTTGTTAGATGATGTTGATGATAGATATGCTGATGTTGATGATAGATGTTGTATGCTTTTTTTGTTCATATAATTTTTTTGTTCATATAATTTTTTTTTTCATATGATGATTTGTTTCATATATGTATTAATTTTTTTATTTAGGTTGTTAGTAGATATCGATTTTAGGTTAGTTGATTTAGTGCATTTTAGGTTAGTTGTACTGTTAGTGCATTTTAGGTTAGTAGATTTTAGTTTAGCGGAGAGGAAAAAGGAAAATAAGGAAAAAGAAGAAAAGAGGAAGAAGGAAGAAGGAAGAAGAAGAAGGAAGAAGGAAGAAGGAAGAAGAAGAAAAAGAAGGAGAGGAAAAAGGAAAATAAGAATAAGAAGAGGAAGAAGGAGAAGAAGAAGGAGAAGAAGAGGAGAGGAAGAAGAGGAGAGAAAAAATAAGAAGAGGAAGAAGAAGAAGAAAAAAAGATCGCCGAGGGGTCGAGAGGGGGAGGGTCGAGGATCGCCGAGGGGTCGAGAGGGGGACGTCGATCAACCCCCTCCCCGATAACATTTTTTTCCATGTATGTATGTCGTTGTCGATATACCCCCTCCCCGATAACTTCGACATGATGGGGGGGGTCGATATACCCCCTCCCCGATAACATTTTTTTTCTAAGTTACTAAGGTAAAATGTTCACCCCCCTCTCGATATACCGGGCGACCAACTCTTGAGGCCACCCAAACCCTAGAAAAAAAAGCGTTGTCGATCTCCTACCCCCTCCCGCCCCTACCCGACAAACTCTCGAGGCCACCCAAACCACTAGAAGAAAACTCCGGTAACTTCGACATGAGGGGGAACGTCGATCAACCCCCTCTCGCCCGAACAAGTCTATGTATCATTTTATATCGCGGTGGACATATATCAAAGTTTGATCATGCGCCTGTTACTTTCACCTAATGATGAAGACATGGTTTTGTTGAATCCTTTGACACTAGACAAACGTGACATGAGGGGGTCGAGGGTCGGGAACTAGGGTAGAGGGTCGTGGATCGCCGAGCGGTCGAGGGTCGTGAACTAGGGTAAATGGTCGAGGGTCGCCGAGGGTCGTCCAGGGGTCAAGGGTCCAGATTTATCAAGAATGCCCCCATTATGAATGTGCACAAGTTGATCCAATTTTTTGCTGATCTCATCTAGATATATATATAGATATATATATTATATATATATATACTATATATATATATTCTTCTATATGTCACGTTGTCTGTCAAAGTATTGAAGAAATCCATGGCTTCATCATTTGCCAGAAGTAACAGGCGTATGATGCTACGAAGCTCTTCAAAGTTGTTTTGGAACGGAGTTCCTGATAGAATAATTTGCCTTTTGGTATGAATTTTAGCAAAGGCCTTCCAAATAGCGATATTCGGAAGGCCCTTGCTGAACTTTGTACCAAAAAGCGAATTATTCTATCGGGAACTCTGTTCCAAAACAACTTTGAAGAGCTTCGTACCATTATGCGCCTGTCATTTCCGGCTAATGATGAAGTCATGGTTTTCTTGAATTCTTTGACACTAGACAACGTGACATATAGAAGGGTAGATGAGATCAAGAAAAATATGGACCATTTTCTGCACATCCAGAATGGCGTCATTTTGTTAAATCCCTTGTCGGTCCGGACGTCGGACATTCATGAGAGAGGCGGTCCGGCCCAAACCCTAGAAGCGTTGTCGAGGCCACCCTAAACCGTAGAAGCGTCGAGCTAGCAAGGTCTACGTTTGCACTAATATATCCATCTGTCATGTTTGTATATTAATTGCCATGTTGTAATATTTGCAGAAACTATGGAGCACCGAGACATCGAAGCAGAACAGTGGTTGGGGGACATAATCCTCGGCGGAGGTGATGTCTTGTCGTATCTCAACGACACCGATGGTCTAGAAGAAGAGGGTGAAGCAGGCTCCGGTGATCGAACAATGGAGGTGGAAGGACATTATTATGATGGCTCCGGTGACGGAATGCCGGTGGAAGAAGGAGACCGTGATGACTGCTCCGGTGAGCGAACGGAGGAAGGAGCTGTTGCAAAGTCCGGCGAGGTATATATATTAATTAAGTCTGTGCTGACTAGCTAATTCATGCATTAATTGTTTTGGTATGTACACATATTAACTCTCTTCTTTCTTCTTTTCTAGCCCTCCGGATCGAGCCAAACTTCGGTAACGAGACGAGGCCCGAAGAAAAGGTTGCGCCAGGATGAAAGGTTCACGATCACAGCAATCAAGGGCGATGGCCAACCGATTGAACCCAGCCGGACCAAGGAAGCATTTTCTGCTCGGTGTGGGGTTCTTGTTAGGGACATGATCCCGATCAGCATCCACCAATGGAATAAGCCTAAGAGCGAAGACCCTCAAGTGTCTTTTGTCAACGATAGACAGAAAGATGATCTTTGGACCACACTGAAGGCAAATTTCACCCTACCGCCAGAGGAGCATCCGGATAAGCCAGTTATAGAGCCATTGGTCAAGGCTCATGCTCTTAAGAAGATGGTAGATCTATTCAGGAGGTGGAAGAATGAGTTGAAATCAACGTTTGTCGACAAAGGGAAGACTCCAGAATTCACCGGCCGATTTGAAAAGATTAGAGATCACTGGCCCGCATTTGTGGCCCACAAGACATCGGAGAAGAGTAAGAAGATGTCAGTGACAAACAAGAAAAATGCTGCAAAGAAGGAGCATCACCATCGCACGGGGTCAGGTGGCTACCTCAAAGCCCGGCCGTTGTGGGACAAGGCTGAGAAGGACCTGCTTGATAAAGGGGTCGAACCAGAGACATTGAACTGGCCAGACCGTTCAAGGACTTGGTTCTTTGGGGTTGGGGGAACCTTGGACCCTGAAACAGGGAAGTGCCGTTGGACGGAGGAGCAACTTGAAATACCCGTCAAGAAGCTTCAGAAGTATATCGCCGCAGTGCAGCAAGGGACGTTCGTTCCCGACAGAGAGAACGACGAGCTCACACAGGCCCTCGGGAATCCTGAGCACCCAGGACGAACACGAGGCACGGCAGGCTCCGTTGCATGGAAGGTTGGGTTTCCCAGCGCAGGCGGTTACAAAACCCGGGAGAGGAGGAGGAAAGTAGAGCAGACCGAACTGCAGAAGCTGAATGCAAGGGTACGAGAGCTAGAGGAACAAGTTCAGAGCCAGCGACCTCCCGGAGCTACCCCGCCATCTCAGCGGAGAAGCAGCGTGGCTTCCACCGAGCTTCTTCAGCAGCCTGACTTCACGGCTCCCAGCTACCCCGTGGATGCTATCACGGAGGCTCAAGATTGCCACCTTATGACGCAATGGCAGCACCTCAAAGTCAAGGCGGCTGTCGGCTCTATTGCACCTCCTGAACCCGGCACAACTTTTCACTGCCTTCCGATTCCAGAAGGCTATGCTGTTGTCATGGTCGATGAAATAACGGAGGGATTTGAGGAGCTCGAGCTTGACCACCCTACCAGTGAAGGGGAGACTCAGCTGGGTCTTGCTCTAAAGACTCCATGTCTATGGCGGAAGGAGCTCATCAACCTTCCGAACTGGACGCCTCCGCCTCCTCCTCCTCCTCCGGCGAGTCAGGGCACTCCGCCTCCCCCTCCGGCGAGTGATCAGAGCACTCCGCCTCCTTCTCCGGCTGCTCCGGCGCGTGGCAGCACTCCACCTCCTCCTCCGACGAGTGATCAGGGCACTCTGCCTCCTTCTCCGGCTGCTCCGGCGCGTGGCGGCACTCCGCCTCCTTATCCGCCTGCGCCAGCGCATCCGAGCAGCCCGCCTTCTCCTCCGCCTCGTCAGCAACAGCAGAAGACAGCCGCCGCCGCTCCGGCTGCTCCGGCGCGTCGTAGCACTCCGCCTCCTTCTCCGCCTCGTAAGCAACAAAGGAAGACAGCCGCAGCCGCTCCGGCTGCTCCGGCGTCTAGCAGTACAGCCAGAGGCGGGAGGCAATACAAATTCGGTCCATCTCTCAAGCCTCTAGAGAAGTTACCATACGAGATGACCGAGGAGGAAAACGCGCAGATCTGTCAAGCCCAAGTGAAGGACTTTTTTGCAAAGAAAAATCCACCTCCGGAGGAGAAGATAGAACCGGTGAAATTGAAGCGCACTTTGGATGCCCTGAAGCGACCACCACCGCCACCGCTGGATGACAACCATGTCCGCGCTCTTAAAAAGGCAGTGCAAGGAGCGCGCCGGTCGGGAACTACTTCAAGTGACAAAAGGTTACAAGAACGAAGAAGTGGAAAAAAAAATCCCCAGCTCGGCGAACAGGCGAACCAATCGTGCCCCCCGCTCAAGGTGTCTAGCGATATCGTCGCAAATTTGCCGGGGATGCTGCTCGGTACCAATCCTGGTGATTACCTGCCCGACGATGCACATTTTGATATAATGGAGGTGGACGAACACAAATACCGGCCTGGGAAGTCTCTCGTCAAACCTGGTCATCCTCCTCTAACAACGATGATGCGAAGATTCCATGAGTGGTACATGGACACCTGCAGCGAGTCTGGGAAGGATACTTTGACGCTGAGAGTTAAAGAGGAGCACGACCTCATTGGAATTGATCTGTTGTCTGTTCCATTTGAGGAGTTCTTCCAGTTTTTCAATCAAAAGGCCCTCGATAAAATAATCGTCACTTGCTACTGTCTGTAAGTACTACTTCTGTAATTAATTCTCTATATATAGCTCAGCTCTTTCATTGCATGTATATATAATTATCCTCACTATGTTATGCAGATTGAAGATCGTCGAATGTAGAGATGCACAAATCTATGATATTGGGTTCATTAACACAAATCTCATAGATGAATGGACGGTTAAATATAATGCCAAAGAAACCGAGGCCAACTTGCTACAATCGTTGCTTCGAAATCAAAACAAAGATAAAATACTCTTTCCTTACAACTTCAAGTGAGTGTTACTGTCTTGTGCATATTCGGTTTCCCTTATTACTCGAGGTTATAGTAATGTAATTGATGAGTTATGCATGCGTGCGCAGCTTCCACTTTATTCTCCTAGAGATTAAGCTTGAGCAGGGACTAGTAACCGTCTTAGACTCAAGACGAAAAGATCCCAAGGAGTATGCGTCCATGACTAAAATGCTCGAGAAGTAAGTTCAATCGATCGTTATCGCACCATATCGGCAACTTTTTTCATTTCCTGATATCAAGTAATTGTTTTCTTTGTCTGGCAGGGTTTGGAAAGAGTTCACCGCTAAAGCTCCGGGACTGCCGGGGAAGCTCCGATTTACACACCCGAAAGTAAGTACTACTAGCTAGTTCCGCGCACCTCCCATTGATTCTATCTAGTTTCATCAATACCATTTATAATGCTTGATTATCAGTTTGATTGACCTCTATTTCTCGTAAAGTGGTTGTGGCAGGAAGGCGGGAATAATTTTTGTGGATACTACGTCTGCGAGTACATCTACAACGCGACAACCTCTAAGCGGGGCTACTTTGAAAAACAATATGAAGTGCGTAACCAATAATATTCACAATTTTATTTTATTACCATCATTTGTGTTGAGTTTCATTCATATATATGTATTGACCCCCTTCTTCAAATTAGATGTGGGAGCTGCGGGATGAACTCCTACCACATGATCGCATAAAAGCAATTCAAGAGGAATTGATGGGATTCTTTCTTGACCACGTCATCAATCCAGCCGACGAATACCATGTGGAACTTTACATCAGATGTTAGGGATTGTAAGAGATCTTATATTGTATATATATGTAGCTAGTAGCGTCGGATAGATATACGAAAACTTGTTGTTCGACCAATCTCTCGGAGAAGGAGAAGGTCGATCACTTCTCTCTGTATATGTTCATGACGATCTTTTGTACTTAATGGTTTCCTTCATTTGCTTACTAGCTAGCGTGTCGAGTCCACTCTATACGTATAGTACGTAGCGTCGACCAAGCACAGAGATAAGAGAGGACACTTCTCTCTAAAACCCCAGCCCCTGAACTGCTGACGCGTGGATGCTTTTTGGTCCCGGTTGGTGCTACCAACCGGGACAAAAGGCCATCCTGCCTGGGCAAGCGGCAGCGGCCACGTGGAGCCCCATCTGTCCTGGTTCGTAGGCGAACCGGGACAAATGGGCCTCTAGAACCGGGACAAATGGATCTTTTTCTACTAGTGGTAACACCAACTTTGTATGTTTTTTCCCTCTTAATATATATGCAGTAAACCTGCCAATTCCTCAAAGCAGTCATTCTTGAATAGACCTAGACCCAGGGATGTCCAGGCCATGAGAAGGAACAGGGCACCAATTGAAGGCTTTTCGGAGCGCTACAAGTCTTCAGCCCACCAGCCCGACAAGCTCATAATCCCATGTACCGTCTGGCCTATAACTAACCTCTTCCTTCAAAGTAGCCCCCGCTTCTATTCTTATCATGGACAGTGTATCCACCGTCCAAACACTTGATAGACTTTGTTGATTGTTCCCATATTATCAAACAACTAATTAATTGCATATGTGTTAAATTAAAAAAATTGAATGGCAAAGATCAAAAATCATGAGGCTACTGTCGGTAGCAAGGAAGAGCAATGCTACATCTACGTAAAATTCTTTATGTATGTTACGTAGGGGGTGATTTGGAGGATTATGATTAGTTGGGGGATTGGCCCCACCCTGAAATTCGGGATCATGTAACAGTGATGTAAAGACCCGTAGGTCTAGGATTATCGAGCAAAGGAACTAGGCAGAGTGTCGCCGAAGCAGGCGGAAGAGCTCGGTAGTGGCCGCCGGAGCATCGTCGGAATAGGCGGGCGACCGGAGCAGGTGAAGGAGCTCGGCAGCATCCGCCGGAGCATTGCCGGAGTAGGCGAACTACCAGAGCAGCGCCTGAGCCTTGCCGGAGCGTCGCCGATTTTCTTTTTGCAGTACTGCAAAAGCAGTTTACGCTGTCCGGTAAACTGATTTTACAGTACCGCGATATATTGCTTCTGCTATAGTTGCTCTAAGTGAAAAACAATTGTGCTTCCGGTAAGTGAAAAATAGAGTTGTGCTTCACGGTGAAGCATAGATGTGCTTCCATCCTTAAAGTGAAAAGGCACAAATTGTGCTTTCGGTTTTCTTGTTTCCATTTTTTCTCAGTTTTTCTTTTCTCTGTTCCCAGGGTCTTAAAAAAAAATCTAAACCTATTAACATCGGAACCAGTTTCGATGATCTTGACGCGAGAAACGCAACAGTAAAAACGGTTCGTGGTTCGGACACACAGTTTAATAGATTTAGAAAAAAGAATCTACGAAAAAAAGACAGAACTCACAGGTTGTCCCAACTATCACACATGCAATGCGCCTTTTGTCGACGAGATAGAGTGGTCTTTGCAAGGAGAATCCCTTAATTAGTGATTTCTGTTCTTTATTCTACGCTTTGTGAAGTAACGAGGTTTTTTAGCAGATGTGAAGTAACGAGGCGTGACAAAAGAAATAACTGTCACGTCAAAAGAAAAAGAAATAATTGTCGCTAACGTCCCGACGCCTATTTGGCGCCTTAAGCACTGCTTAAAGGCAATTTCGTTCAGGGCACACACCCTCTATACACTAGGTATAGTAGTCGGCGGGCCCATATTCTTCTTGTTTGATTTTTCTGTGTTTTGCACCTGGGTTTTCCATGTTTTCTTTTTTATTCTGTTTTCTTTTTTCCTTTATTTAAATGCGTCAATTTTTTTCAAAATTGATGAACTTTGCTAAAAAAAATTGACTTCTTTTTAAAAAATCATGAATTTTTTAAAAAAATGTGAATTTTTTTTCAAAATCAATGATTTCTTTTTCAAAAATTGATAAACTTTTTTCTCAAAATTGTGATTTTTTCTTGTTTTTGTGAACATCTTTTAGACTTTTTGTGTTTTTAACTTTTAACCAAAAGTAAATGGTTGACCGGTCAACTGTGGACCGGTGAACAGTTGAACAAACCAGGTGCGCCATGGGCGAGCGATCGGTCGCACGCCTGATGGGCTGGCATATTTATGCTTGCACGTGGGCGCTAGACCCCCTAACCGTCGGCATAGATCCCATCGCATAAAAATCGGGGTGGTGGTACGGCCCATTTGGCCTTGTGGTCGTAAGGCCATTTAAAAAAAAAGAACTGTTATCTTTTTTCTTTTTCCTTTTTTTTGTGGGATAAAAGAAGGGAAATGCTTACTATCACCCGGCGGATCGCAGTGGCTGCGTCCGCCATCTTCCCTGTATGACACGTGTCCAAATGAGGGCCCGCACACCATCCTTCGTCGATCGTGCTTTTGCAACAGGGGCTATGTTTCTGAAACATATGTGGTGTTGCAATGGTCTACGACGGGTTTATGTTTTGATGCGGTGTTACAATGGTCTACGACGGATTTATGTTTTGCAACAAAACCTCGGTTGCAATTTTTTTCTGCAACAAGACCTTAGTTGCAAAAAAAATGCAACAAAACCTCAGTTGCAAATTTTTTTTTTGCAACAAAACAGCTGATGCAAAAAAATTCTGCAACAAGACGAGTGTTGCGGAAACAATTTTGCAACAAGGTCTGTGTTGCAATAGTAGGGCGCGCTCGGCCGCTCGATGCAGCATATCTAACGGCTCGCGATCCGACACGTAGCACGCCCCATAAAAGAACAGTTATCTTTGGTTTCTCTACCTTTTGAAGTAGCCGTGCGCTTCCGCTCTAAATGCCTCGCTGGAGTTTTTTTTTTTGGGTAAAGCATGGGTTTTATTTCTTAGAAATAGTGTTACAGCTGCTAATACAAACCCTGAAGCAGCGTCTGGAACTCGGTGCAACCAACAGGCTGTGCAACCCTCAGAACGACCAATATTAGCTAGACTATGAGCAACTCTATTTTGACTACGATCTACTTTTAACGGAACAAACACCCGAAGAGTTAGCATTTTCTTAATCTCCATAATCAGGCTAGGTACACCATCCAAAACCATGTTTCTTAGCTTCAAGAAAACTAGAATAGTACTTTATGTAGTAGTAATTCTAAAAATAAAATAAAAAGAAAGAACACATGTAGTAGAACTCAGTTAGGGCCTCGTTCTGAACATAAAAGTCCATCCATATTTCGCGAAACACCATGTTATTGCTGGCAAAGCTTTCCGCATCTCAGTCGGATCACTATATTTATGTGCCACGAGAAAGTACAGCTTATATCACGAGTAGAAAATATTGAACCCGCATGCAGATTCCCACTAGCGCAACCACACAACCAAAGCAAGCACGCACGCACACAAACACCTGAGTCCAATCCAATCAACGCGTAATCAATTCATCAACCACTAAGCACACCTCCGAAAAGGCCAGTATGCCTCTTTAATCCCATCGTCTCCACCAACACATACCTACTGTAACACCGATCGATCGTCCAACCAGCTGACGGCAGGAAAGAAGAAAAGACGGAATCCTCCCGATGGATCGAAAACCAGGGAGGAAATCGACTTCTCCACCGAGATACGCAAAGCATATGCTCGGAGCCGCAGCTGGCTATCCTTTTTATCGCCTTTAGGGATCACCAAGGTTTATCGATCGATCACCCGGAGCTCCACTGATGAATAGAAGGCGCCGATAGATGGGTGCGCCATGACTCACGCGATCGCGAGGCTTGACAAGTTGCTGTCGTCGCCGGGATAAGCAGACCGGTCAGCCGGCCCCGGCCAGGATCCTCGTCCCGGCCAGGATCGCCTCCGTGATCGGCTTGGTGCGATCGGCATCGAAACGCACAGTGAAAAGTGCCGCTCGATCTTCGGTCTTTTTATGGTTGGTCGTTGGGCAAATCATGGGAGACCAACCCCCGGGTCTACAGTGAGAAGAGATCAAAGCTAGATATTTTAATACTACTACTATCTTCTGACGTGAAGTCACCATGAATAAATGGTGTGCTGTGTCATGGCCGTCAGGTCGATCGAAGTGCGTAGTAAGTAAATATCGTGTCGCCAGTAATGTAACCAGCATGCATGATTTCGCACTCACTTGTGGTTGTGTGGATGGAGGGCTCGCCGTTCTACTGTAATCTTGTCTTCAGAGAGAATCTAGCTTAGTTACTGTGTTCGTCCGATGGGAGACATGCAAGCTCTGCTGTGTTGACTGGAACCTTGCAGTGCTTGTACCAGTGGAGACATGCAAGCCTCTTGTCCCGGAGATAAGTTAGGTGCGATGCGATGGACAGGAAACACATGCGACCATGCAGATACAAGTAGCTAGCTAGTGTTGATTTTGGGATCGATTCCAAGAGCCGACAGATATATATTCTCCAATAATTGAGAGATGTCTATTCGAGTTCCGTAGCCAACTTGGAGCCCCAACTTGTGTGTCTGTCCACAAGACATCGCGATTATCCGAAGTCAGTGACGACGTAACGTAATAATACAATCAGAGGGTATTTGGGATGGTACGGTGCCAAATTACACAAGAACTGGGGTCCGGCTTCGGGTGGCGGCTGGGGTCCGGCTTCGGGTTCCTGGCGGCTGCGGGGTCCTTCCCCGTCGCGGGCGCGCGGCGGTGCACCTCGGGCGGCGGCGGTTCCGGTGGCAGCGCGCTGCTTCGGGCGGCGCGGCTCTGGGTGGTCAGAAGGCGGTGGCGCGGCCACTTGGCTGCGGGCTGCCGTGGCGGCTGGCGGCGATGCCCTCCTGGCCCAGATCTGGGCCCTTTGGGGCCCCATCTTGGTCGTGGCGGGCCTGACTCGGCTCCGCATGCGACGGCTCCGGCGGACGGAGGCGCGGCACGTGCGGGGAGTTGCAGAGACGGCGGCGCGCCCACTGCAGCGCGGCGACGGGAGCTTCACGAGCCATTTCGAGCTCGGCCGGGCCCATGCCTGGTGTGCACCCCTTGCTGCGTCCGGTCGGTGACCGTCGATGGCGGTGGAGGTTGTCCCCTCCCGCGTGGCTGCTGACGCTGCTGACGCTGCCGCTCCTCGTTCCCGGCTGCTCCCTCTCAGATCTCTACAGTGAGACGGTGGTGGTGACTCCAAGACCGTGGTGGCGCATGTTGGTGGGCGGCAAGTGTGGTGGAGCGCGACGGATCGGTCGGGGTGGTGGGTGTGTGGCGGACGGGAGAAACCCCTGTCGGCTTGGCCGGCACCGACGCGGCGACGCCCGTGGGCGCTATCATTCCTTCTTGAAGGGCGTTGGGTATCCCCCTCACCCATGCCCCTCCGCGTACCGGGGGAAACCCTAGGACTAGTCTGGGCAGCAGCGTCACAATCGTCGCGTTCCTTCCTGAAGGTGTTGCTTGGTATGCGGTGGTCCGAAGTGCTAGGAGTGCGATGGAAATCTCGGGAGGGTGCAGCGGCTGCGGATCATCATCGTTTTCGTCGATCCGACTCTGTTGTCATTTGTTAATTTTTCCTTCTTTTTTATTTCTTTTGGGTGTGCTTGTGCTGTCTGCCCCAGCAGTAGTTTCTCAGATGCATTGGGTCGTTGTTGTATCTATATAGCGGGGCGAAAGCCTATTTCAAGCTAAATTACACAAGAACTTCCTCACTGGTCATCTCAGAGAAAAGAGTTGTTCAGCATTCACCATGTCTAAATTAGTAAAGACACCGAGAGTGTTGGGGAACGTAGCATGCAACTTCAAAAATTTACCTACGATCACGCAAGATCTATCTAGAAGATGCATAGCAACGAGAGGGGAGAGTGTGTCCACGTACCCTCGTAGACCGAAAGCGGAAGCGTTTAGTAACGCGATTGATGTAGTCGAACGTCTTCACGATCCGACCGATCCAAGTACCGAACGTACGGCACCTCCGTGTTCAGCACACGTTCAGCTCGATGACGTCCCACGAACTCTTGATCCAGTTGAGGTCGAGGGAGAGTTCCGTCAGCACGACGGCGTGGCAACGGTGATGATGAAGTTACCGGCGCAGGGCTTCGCCTAAGCACTACGACGATATGACCGAGGTGTGTAACTGTGGAGGGGGGCTTCGCACGCTGCTAAAAGATCAACTTGTGTGTTCTAGGGTGCCCCCCTTCCCACGTATATAAAGGAGGGAGGGGGAGGCCGGCCGGCCCTAGGGGGCGCGCCCAAGGAGGGGAGTCCTACTAGGACTCCAAGTCCTAGTAGGATTCCACCAAGAGGGAGAGAAGGGGAAGGAAGGAGAGGGAGAGGGAGTAGGAAAGGGGGGCGCCGCCCCCCTTCCCTTGTCCAATTCGGACTGCAAGGGGGGGGGGCGGCCTGCCCTGGCTGCCCTCCTCTCTCTCCAACAAGGCCCATGGTGGCCCATTAGTTTCCCCTGGGGGTTCCGGTAACCCCTCCGGCACTCTGTTTTTACCCGTAACCATCCGAAACACTTCCGGTGTCTGAATAACATGGTCCAATATATCAATCTTTATGTCCCGACCATTTCGAGACTCCTCGTCATGTCCGTGATCTCATCCGGGACTCCGAACAACCTTCGGTCATCAAATCACATAAACTCATAATACAAATCGTCATTGAACGTTAAGCGTGCGGACCCTACGGGTTAGAGAACTATGTAGACATGACCGAGACATATCTCCGGTCAATAACCAATAGCGGAACCTGGATGCTCATATTGGCTCCTACATATTCTATGAAGATTTTTATCGGTCAAACCGCATAACAACATACGTTATTCCCTTTGTCATCGGTATGTTACTTGCCCGAGATTCGATCGTCGGTATCATCATACCTAGTTCAATCTCGTTACCGGCAAGTCTATTTACTCGTTCCGTAGTACATCATCCCGTAACTAACTCATTAGTCACATTGCTTGCAAGGCTTCATATGATGTGCATTACCGAGAGGGCCCAGAGATACCTCTCCGATACTCGGAGTGACAAATCCTAATCTCGATTTATGCCAACTCAACAAACACCTTCGGAGACACCTGTAGAGCATCTTTATAATCACCCAGTTACGTTGTGACATTTGATAGCACACAAAGTGTTCCTCCGGTATTTGGGAGTTGCATAATCTCATAGTCAGAGGAACATGTATAAGTCATGAAGAAAGCAATAGCAATAAACTTAACGATCATTATGCTATGCTAACGGATGGGTCTTGTCCATCACATCATTCTTCTAATGATGCGATCCCGTTCATCAAATGATAACACATGTCTATGGTTAGGAAACCATAACCATCTTTGATCAACAAGCTAGTCAAGTAGAGGCTTAATAGGGACACTGTGTTTTGTCTATGTATTCACACATGTATTAAGTTTCCGGTTAATACAATTCTAGCATGAATAATAAACATTTATCATGATATAAGGAAATATAAATAACAACTTTATTATTGCCTCTAGGGCATATTTCCTTCAGAGAGATCCATCGATGAAGTGCCAAGTGGGATTCGTGTAAATTTCTAGCGAGCTCAGAAAACATGTATGTCGGTATGCAAATTCATGACGATGCCACAGATTTCTGAATTCTGATCAAAAGGTGGTCTGTAAATCTGTAATGCACTGTCTGTTAGTGCCTAGTCACACTGAAAGGAGCGTCGCCGCCGCGAAAACGACCTCGACTATGCAAAACCGGTCGCAGGGACACCTCCAAAGCCAGCCCGAAAGCATCACCGTGCTGATCCCAAGAAGTGATAAGAGATTTGTACGGTCATTAGGCAATCCGAGACTTCCGCACGGAAGGTAGAAGAAGATGTGCTCCTCTCACGTCCCTCCAAGATAACTTTTGACAGCCGATCGAGAGGCATCTCCCTTGGCGAGACCACACACGCAAACGCCGGCTATGGGTCGGTCGACGCCGGAGAGGCGCAGGGGACTCGTCTTTCCTCTTCGCTTTCCGTTGCCTATCTGTGTTTCGGCAGCGCCGTCGTTTTCTCCGGCCATTTTCCCGAAAATGGCAGTGCGCTGCGCTTTCAACGTGGCCCGAAGCCGAAGGTGTGGCTCCATCCACTTGCATACGGGAAGGAGCTAGACACCAACGGCGACGGAGACGGCGAGCATCTCGGTTTGGTTTCGATGGGGATAGGATGTGTTGCATTGCAAGTATTGTTGGAAATTCTGCCCTCAGGATCGATCACATCAAAATAACATGAACGCACACGCACAAAAACTAATAGCCAACGCACACGCACAAAAACTAATAGCCAAGGGGCCCTTGTCGTGCCCTCTTTTCTTCCTCTTTATTTCTTTTTCTCCTTTTCTCTTAACCTATACGGACTAGTACTACTACCATACTAGGACACGACCAAGCTAACTCCAATTCCAATCAGTCTCAGCTTTCCCGATCTACTAGCACACACGTAGACTACTAGCACAAAGGCACCGTACACTTTCCTAACTAATCACCGGCAACGCTGATCACACTACTAATCCTAACCGGACACAACTAGCACACTTCTAACCAAATTCAAACTTGTTTGGATTAACCTAACATTCACCCCCTAATCCAAACATCGAACTCTTTACTCGACGAGATACGCAGACGACCACCTGTTCATCTTGTCACACCGATTGCCTCTGGTGACGCAATTTACCGGACCACAACTTCTCCCTTCTCGCAACCACTTCGTCATCATCTTTTATTTTCATGCCGACTTATAGACTAGAATCAACGATTACCCGGACTACCAGCCACGCTGCCGCATCTTAGCGTGCTACATGTAGACTAAACGCATAGCCTCATGCAGGAACTCAACTTAACTAGTGCGCGTCTATCTTCACGTTGAGCTTCATCTTCACATCGGCTTTTTGCACACGGGGAGACACATCTCTTCACCCGTCACACCTTCACATCTTGTCATTGTCGCCGATGCCACATCTTACCGAACGACACCTCCTGTCCAGCAGCAACACAACTCGCCATATACGTGTAACTCACCTTCACCGTATATGAACTTGCTGGAACTCTTTGATCACGAACGGAAACGCAAGGCACAATTTCCTTTTTCCATCCGCTCTCACTTTCAATTCTCCTCCACCAGTGACGCATCTCAACTGAAGCAGAAGACTCACACACCTGAGCTCTTGGACGCACCTTACAAGAACTCATGTGCACACCTTGATGATGGCTCACAACTTCGCCATCTTCACCTTTCACCCTCCAACGATGATCTCGATGATTTCCTCGGTGTCGCAAGTTCGGCACCTCCGTAACCATCAACGATCACCAACACCTTGCCGACAACAGCCTGTCGCCCTCGTCCAGGTCGTTCCGCAGAACGAGAATCACTCGCCGCTTCACTTGCGACAGCACCCTCGCCGCCTTCTCGTCGCCGCTCCGCCGAACGAGAACCCGGCCGTCCACCTCGCTGCACCACCCAGCGACTGTATCGCCCGCCCCGAGGCGCTAGTAGGTCGCCTCCCCGGGGCAAGCGCAGCTTCACTCGAACCTTGCTCTAGATACCAATTGTTAGAAATTCTGCCCTCAGGATCGATCATATCAAAATAACATGAACGCACACGCACAAAAACTGATAGCCAAGGGGCCCTTGTCGTGCCCTCTTTTCTTCCTCTTTATTTCTTTTTCTCCTTTTCTCTTAACCTATATGGACTAGTACTACTACCATACTAGGACACGACCAAGCTAACTCCAATTCCAATCGGTCTCAGCTTTCCCAGTCTACTAGCACACACGTAGACTACTAGCACAAAGACACCGTACACTTTCCTAACTAATCACCGGCAACGCTGATCACACTACTAATCCTAACCGGACACAACTAGCAGACTTCTAACCAAATTCAAACTTGTTTGGATTAACCTAACAAGTATGCTTGGTGAGACCCTTTTGTTTCTGTTAAGCTAGATGGAGTAGCGCAAGTTTGTTCTGGCTAGTCGTCGTCTGTAGCTAGAAATCTTCTAACGGTGTCAACCTTCTACTTCAAGTAGGCCAAATGGCAGATAGAAATTTCGGAGGGAATGAAAAGATTGAGTCGATAAGGAAATGCTTCAGGGGAGAAGTTCCCTCTCCAATAATGTCATTACTTAATTCCATGGATCTGCTAGAAAAATAATTCCACGTACGTCGACCAGTGAGCAGCATCCACATGTTACACTGGTAGCAACAGAAGTTGGTAGATGAGCTCATGTTGCTGTCGATCGCGCCATAGTTTGAACATCAGAGAGAGGTGTGCAAGCCAGCCATTGGATGTGATCTGGGTGGGTTAGGTTAATTTGGAGCTCACGCCTCAAAGTAGAGTAGAGTATTTGCATCCAGTGTTCGAGGCTGCATGATCCACATACAATATGCTTTATTAGTGAAGGAGGATCAACCCCATCCATCGTCCATGAGTGCGTGTTTTCTAACTGCTTGGATTAGGTTTGCAGCTAGCTGGCGTACATGGTGAGCCACATGATTAAGTAAAGCTTGCAATGTTCGAGGCTGCAAATGTTACTACCGGCAGCATATAATATGCCAAGAGATTCGATGGTCACTTAGGCGAGGATGATCAATCCCATCGATGTGAGCTCTGCTCCTTTTACTAACCGACAAGTCCAAATACAACTGTCTGTGTCGGCAATCCCTCATCTTCTATTCGTTGATAAATCAGATCCATGATTTGGTATGACCCAACATGACGCACAAGGCGGCCACCGGATGCTGCCGTCCATTCTCTGTCTTCTTCCAAGCTCAGATCAAATCACCTTCTCTCCTGGGTTTGCTTTATGTTTACCAGTAATCTATTTGTCTCACAAGGCACTATCGATTTTTTCCCCTGACAGCGCATGGCACGGAATGTAACTTTGTAGGTGAATGCTTACTGGGCCAAGATTTTCTGTCAGTGAAAAAATTGTCTGACAGCGCATGGTACAGAATAGTCCTTTTTTGACCCTCGTTACCGTAGAACAATTGTTCTACGGTATTTTCATTAATAAGTAATGGAGTTTTATTTCTGGAGATAGTAATGGAGTTTTCATTTATGGAGATAGTGTGACCAGAAAAGAGTTGTTCATTCGATGCAACTAATATGCCCCCTGATGCTCCAACAGATGGGATAAAATCAAATTTGCTAATGCTCCTAGGACAGAAATCCTTAATATAGAAATTGTCAAATTTTTCTCTTTTAGTCTCTCGTAGACAGAGCACAAAACAGTTTGATTCCTCAATCTTATTATGCAAAGCAGTCCATTTCTTGCGATCATTAAGCCCTCTAATATTCCAGTTCAACACATTCCAAGCTGAAGTCAGAGAAGATAGTATGGTAAAACAGAGGATAAGAGTGGAAGTGCTTGCATATAGTACTGATAACAACACCATTTCAGAATATAGTCTAGATTCTGTTCCATCCAACTCACATACTTAGAATAGTACCAGGTTCTATTATAGTCCACAAACCACATCATTCAACAACTTAGATTTATTACAGCTAACTGTGACTCCTGGTAGTGGCCTCACTTCTGGCTCTGGCCCATGCTCTTGTTGGCCTTGATGTTCTTGGTGGCAGCTGCAGTATTCTTCTTCTTCTTAGGCTTGTTTTGTGAGCTTTTCCTCTGAGGTATCTTGAGCATTGACCTTGCAAAGTGAAATATTTAGATTTTTAATCACTTTGGAGGGAATAGGTGGGGGCAGAGCATGACATGCCAGACAGTTCTTGTCAACACAGACTTTCTGTTTAAAACCCTTATTCATAGACTGTAATCTACAGCTCCTTCTTACCTCTGTCTCAACCAATGGAACTTTATCCTTTCTTTTTCTCTTCATGTGAAGTGCAGTTGTAAAAGATGCAGAGTGTTCCCTTCAGAAATGGTCATCCCAGTTGGAGTGGTGGCATTTTCCTGGTCTAGCAGTTTCTGCTGGTAAGATTTCAGTGCACGAATGGAAATCTGATCAGTTGGACATGAATGTGGGACAACAAAAGGTTTGCATTTATCAGAAGATCCTTGCGCAATGAGATCCCAAACCTTAGACTTAAGGAATTTCTTAGACCATGAAAGTTTGTTAGGTGATAAAAGAGCAACAGAGAGAAAGTTAACCCAGTCAGTAGGGACTTGAATTACCTCCATATTATTCTGATTGGGGAAAAAATGTTTCCAAATGTAGGCCCATTCGGCCCGAAGCTGCTTAGTGTCCTCATCATTAATCTGGGCCCTTCCATGTGCTCTTGCTCTGCATAAGGTGCATTTTTAGCATATATGGGGTCAGGAAATCCAGGTGGGGCAGTGCAGTTAGAATGAGAATTATCACGTGTATTGTCCATCTGTCCTGGTGAATGTTGCACTATCTGCTTGCCCTGCGTAGGGCTAATGGGGGCTTGAGGATTTATATATGGTGCAGTATCTATTTCATCAATCATCTGGGAATTGGGCTCCACAGTATTCACTTGTTTGCAAGCAGCCACTCTGAGTTTAGGCTGGTCAAGTTCCAAATGCATAGGGTCTTGATAGGAATCCACTGAATGATTGACTCCCTGTTGTAAATGACCCTTAGGTTCCAGTCCACCTGTTTAGTGTTCTGCATCTGTAGGCCTATATTGGGAGGCCCATTCAGTTCTTGGGCCGGCAGAGGAGGCCCCTTTGGTAGCATATCTAGCCCAACAGCTTGATTCATGTCAGGCACATTCTAAAAAATTGGCGCCAATGGCCCATTAGCAGAAGCTTCAGTGGAAATGTTGTTATGAGACGGGACCAGAGATAGGGTTAGGTTGTTGTTATTTTCATCCTCCTGTAACTCCTTAGCATTACTAGTATTCTCATCAGCCATCATAGGCTCCATCAGCTCATTCAAATGAAGAAATCCCTCTGGGTGAAGTTCATGATCTATTTCCTCATTGTTATGTGGCATGGGCCAATGGCCCCAACCAGGGAGTTTAGCCTCCTCTTCCTCTTCCATATCCCATTGGACATTGGGATTAGGTACCTGTTGCTGAGCCACTACCAATTGTAACTCAAGATTATCTAGTGCCTGATTGCCTGCATCGTGGTGTTGCTCATGTTCTGCCTCATGTTGCTGAATAGGACCAAGGAAATGATTATCACTATAGGAATCAACTGATTTGCCGTCTGCCATGGCAGACGGCAAAGGACCAGAAAACTGACGGCAAAGGTCTTTGCCGACGGCAAACATGTCCAACACTGTAAGTTACGGTAATGAGCTTCTTTGTCGTCTGTTTTCGCGCAGCGGATGGCAAAGACGTTTGCCGTCAGCTTTCCTAGGGAAGCAGACGGCACAGAAGGTGGACAACAAAGAACAGACGTTAGCCACGTTAGGTGGCTAACGGTTGGCTTTGTCGTCTGCCAGCTGACGGCAAACATGCCCTCCCCTTTGCCGTCTGCCATCTGACATCAGTAGATGCATCACTCCTCCCCGCTCTTTGCCGTCTGCCATAGGCGGCAAAACACACCAGCCTTTGCCGTCTGCCACAGACAGCAAAGTGACCAAATGGGTCAGCTCCCAGGTTGCACAGGTTGCTGCCACGTGGCCACTTTGCCGTCTGTGGCAGACGGCAAAGAGCCTGCATTGCCTCTTTTTATTCTGTTTTTTCTTATATCCAAGCATTTTCACAGCAAATATATGATATATATATATATATATATATATATATTTCACAGGGCAAGTTTCACAGCAAACATATGAGATATCCAACACATAAGTTTCATCATACATACATAGTTCCATCCATACATACATAGCAAGTTCCACATACATAGTTCCATCCATACATATTACAATAGTTTCATCCATATAGCAAGTTCCACATTGTTCATTGATACAAAATCAAAACAGAAAGGGAAAACAAGCACTCCATCAATGCAAGCTTCCGTGAAGTGAATGAAATCTGCAAAATGGGAAATAAGAAAGTTAGAAGAAGAAGACTAGAAGAAGAAGAAGAAAAAGAAGAAGAAGAAGAAGAAGAAGAAGTATATGACATTTATGAGCTTACCATGGTTATCATGCCATTTATGAGCTAAGTAAGCTAAGTATATGACATTTATGAGCTTACCAAGGTTATCATGCCATTTTTTACCTAAATAAGCTAAGTATATGACATTTATGAGCTTACCAAGGTTATCATGCCATTTATGAGCTAAGTAAGCTAATTATCTCATAAATGAACTAAATAAGCTAAGTATAGGTCATTATTGAGCTAACCTAGGTAATTATGCCATTTTTGAGTTAACTAAGCATATTATGCCATTTTTGACATAAGTAAGCTAAGTATAGGTCATTATTGAGCTAACCTAGGTAACTAAGCATATTAGAGCTAACTTAGGTCATTTTAGAGCTAACTTAGGTAAAATAGATCATTTTGAGCTAAGTAGCTTTTATGTCATTTTAGAGGAAAATAAGCTAAGTATATGATATAATGAGGGTACCAAGGTATTTATGCCATTTTTTACCTAAGTAAACTAATTATGCCATTTTGACATAGTAAGCTAAGTATATGTCATTATTGAGCTAACCTAGGTAACTAAACATATAGAGCAAACTTAGGTCATTTTGGAGGAAACAAAGCTAAGTATAGGTCATTTTAGAGCTAACTTAGGTAAAATGGATCATTTTGGAGCTAAATAAGCTTATTATGTCATTTTGGAGGAAAATAAGCTAAGTATATGATATTTATGAGGTTACCAAGATTATTATGCCATTTTTTTTACCTAAGTAAGCTAATTATGCCATTTTTGACATAAGTAAGCTAAGTATATGTCATTATTGAGCTAACCTAGGTAACTAAGCATATTAGAGCTAACTTAGGTCATTATGGTAATCATATTGGAGGAAATAAAGCTAAGTCTAGGTCATTATGCATTTGTTAAGCAAAACACTAGAGAAAACTTACCGTCATCACAGAGGTGAAGCACTGGGGTTGTTCGTGCCGGTACCACCTGGAGAAGGATCGCGCGATGCTTGTCTAGAGTTACGCTGCACCAAAGATCATTTGCAATGTCTCGTTAGCATGATGACACTCAAATGTTAAGACTAGTAACTAATGACCATTCAAATGAAACTCATCGTGGTCCCCGGAGCAATGACTGGCATCGGCGGAGGGGTCTGACCGGTCTTCTTGCACACAGACTGCACATTTGGTTTTGACGAGTCAGTCATACTAGTTAGTAATGAAACGAACATTACGTGCATGATTTGGCTAATATGCAGAAGAAACTTACCACGAGGAGCTCGTACATGACCCGGTTCTGCATGTCATTCTGTGCCCTCTCCTACTCCAACATCCTAGCCGTCCTCTCCTCCAACTCCCGCTCCTTCGCCGCCGCCTGCCTGTGACGACCCCGGCTTAATCGTGCACTAACCATACACGTAAATGCACACGATCAAGCCTAAGGACTCACTTGAAGATATCACAACACAACTATAAAACATAAATAAAGTCATACAAGCTTAATATTACAAGCCAGGGCCTCGAGGGCTCGAATACATAGCTCGATGGCATACAAGTGTCAGCGAAAGCATCAGATATCTGGTACAGATATATTACAGAATAGAGAGATAAGCCTTCACAGAGGCGGGGTAAAATAAAACTCTACGATCGAAAGGCGTGGGCCTCCTGCCCTGGACCCTTCGAATCCTACTCCTGGTCGTCAGTCGGCTCCTCGTAGTAGTAGTACTCTCCGGGCTGGTAGTAGTAGTGGTCGTCGACGGCGACAACTGGCTCCGGGGCTCCGTCGTCTGGATGCGACAAAGGGATAAAGGGGGAAAAAGGAAAATAAAGCAAATGTGAGTACTCATCCGAAGTACTCAGCAAGCAAGGATCTACACTACATATGCAACATTTTCAAAGTGGGCTGTATATGTGGACTGGGCTGCAGAAATGCCAGAATAGAGGGGGAAAAGCCTAGTCCTATCGAAGACTAGCATCTTCAGCATCTTCAACAGTCTCGCAGCATTAGAAGAGAGCAGAATAGCATAATGTAAATTATAGCAGTGTCATCAACCTCGGCCAGAGATTCTTTCTCAACTCCCTGCGAGAAAGCAATCCCAGAGCCATACTATCCAGTTCTCATCTCAAGTCATGTTCTAGTAGTACCGATCGGGATACAACTCCGAGTGTCCATTACCGTAGGACAGACTATCGATAGAAGTTTCTTCCCTGCAGGGGTGCACCAACTTACCCACCACGCTCGCTTAACTCCGGCCGGACACACTTTTCTGGGTCATGCCCGGCCTCGACTAAGCAACACGCCGCAACCCGACCAAATACTTAACAGAGAGGTCAGCACGCCGGACTAACCTATGCCCCCAGGGGTCTTGGGCCATCGGCCCGGACACTCCTGCACGTTGTGTACACCGCCGGTGAGCAGACCTAGCAACCCCTTAATACAAGCGCGGTTGCGTTCCCAGTCCAACCCAGCGTGTGCCGCTCAGTTGCTGACGTCTATTAAGCTTCGGCTGAAGTATACGACACAGAATGCCCATACTATGCCCACGTGATGGTTAGTGCTATCAGGCCAGAGGCCCCTCGGATCAAATATCCAAACCGTTAGTGGATTAGGAGCGCGCGGTAACTAGCAGAGACTCACGATCGATGTGACCCCGTCGCCCCGTCTCGAGGACTTGCGGCAAGGGCTAAGAATGCCCGGCCACGCCTCGTAGTTATCTCGCGGGCACCTCTCAGGTCAACCCGACTCCACATCACTTCGCATCCCTGCTCGTGCGGGTACCCCTCAGGGCCGACCCGTCTTTAGTAACATGTTATCATGGTTCAGTGTTCAGTCATAGTAACCAAGTCTCCGTGTGTCTGACACCAATGGGGAACCCTGAGGAATCACCCTTGATGGAATTCCCGCTCGATGCTATCGTCAAGGTGAACGAATGAGGAATCACCCTCGAGGTCCACACTTGAGAAGTTGCACGACGACGTCGTTATCGGGGGTGGTGTAGGAGGAATCACCCTCGCTTACCACGACCGAATAACTAACCTACAAGGTTATCATCAGAAGTGCTGACGAGGTATCACCCTCGGCACTCGATAGTAACCCAGCAGAGTCGAGCATCTTAGGGGAAGTGACGTGCGGTGCCAGGTTCTAATCTTTGATCCCGTTGCTCGGGTCTTCTGAGAGTCCAGTGGGGCAGTTGGGACAAGTGGGTCTCTGATAAGGCTCTACCCATCCTATACTAAGCAGTTTAGGATAGCAGGAAAGTATCAACAACAGGTTACAAGTAAACAGGCTATGCAGCAGATATAGGACAACAGTAGCAGCAGTAACTTCTAATGCAAGCATAAGAGAGAAGAGAGTGGGCGATATCGGAATGCTCAAAATGAGGGTGCTTGCCTGTCTGCTCGACGGCAAGGGCCTGATCGTCGAGGACGTAGTCGTACTCCGGAGTGGCGTCTGCCTCAGGAGCTACGGCAATGTCGGGGTCTACCGAAAGAGAAGAGGGGGAAGAAACAAGTAAATATAATGCAAACAGATGCAACACAGTGCGTGCGATGCTATGATGCAGTGCAGGGTTGCCTAAATATGCCACTAAGTCATTTTAGTTATTTTTAGAATTAATCTGGGATTTATTAACCGGTGTATGTGCACTATTCATCTACCGGAATTGAGCTCAGAGTTACGAGTTCTCCTACGTATGAGGTTTCGATAGGGAAACAGACGGCACGATCAGACTCGTCTTGTCGTTCTGAGCAACTTTCATGTTTTAACTTTTTTGATCTGAGCTACGGTTTAAAAGTTATTAATTTTTAAAGATTATTTGATTTTCTGGAATTAATTTTATTAGCAGAATTGAATTATGATGTCAGCATGAGGTAATGCTGACATCAGCAAGTCAACAACGTCTGACCAGTCAAACATGACATGTGGGTCCAGTGGGACCCACATGTCAGTCTCTGTTTAGTCTAACAGTGGATTAATCTAGTTAGCAGGGTTAATTTGGGAGTGGGCCCCATCTGTCAGTGAGAGATTAGTCTAACTAATTAGTTTTAATTATTAAATCATTTTATTTAAACTAATAAGCGGTGGGGCCCGCATGTCATAGGCACATAGTGCCCAGTCAGCAGAGTTGACTGAGTCAACTCAGTCAACTGGGTCCCAGGGCCCACGGTCGGTGACCCAGGGTGGGCCCCACCTGCGCCACGTCAGCGGTGGCTGGCGTCTCGCCGCCGGCGACGCCGGAATGCGGCGGAGAGCCTCGGCTCTCGCCGGAATTCATCTACAGAGCGTCGCTCGGCGCGCGGCTTGACCCATTCGAACGGGCGCTCGCTCGCGAGTCTAGTGGTGGGGTTGGTTTCGCCGGATCTGACCGGAAACTTCGCCGGCGTCGAGGTCTGTGGCGGAGCAGCTACGGGCATCGGCCAAACGGCGCTGCAGCGTGCTAGTCAGCAAATGGAGGGGCTGGGGAGGTGCTACGCGCTGCGTTGAGTACAAAGGGCTCGGCCCCGTGACCATTTGGTCACCGGAGAGGCGCCGTCGACGAGCCCCGCGGCGCTGCGTTCGGGCGCGCGTGGAAGATGTAGCTAGGCTATGCGCCAGGACCAGCAGGGAGTAGGGAAGGAGGAGGAGCTCACCGGGGAGGCACAAGGTGGCCCGGTGTCAGCTTAGTAGATGCAGGACGGCGCTGGAGACGAAGAAGGGCGGCGGCGACCGGAGATGGGGACGGAGGAATCCCGGTGCTGTGATGCCTCCCAGCTCCCCCTGCGACCACCAGAGGATGCGGAAGACATAGACGAAGGCGACGGGCACGTCAGCGAGGTGATTTGATGACCCTGGCCGCGGATAAGTGCGAAGCGCGGCGGCGGCCGCGTCGGACGTCGATGGATCTGAGGGGGGGAACAAGGCAGAGAGCGAGCGGGGAGAGGGGAGAGTGGCGAGGGAGGCCAGAGAGGATGGATGAGCTCGGGCTTATCCCCCCAGAGTGTCGGTGGCGTCGGCGCCGTCGCCGTGTCGCCACTCCGTTGGCGCGCGTGCACGCAGCCATGGCGAGGCTGACACAGGGAGGAGGGAGACGGAGCTGGGCCAGGTGGGCCGGCGGTCGGGGCACTGTGCACTAAGGCCCAGTGCACAGTGCCTCGTCTCCATTTTCTATTTTCTGTTTTACATTTTCTTTTATTCTTTTCTGTTTTGAAATAGTAAGCACACTTTAGCACTTTTTGTAAAATGTGAGAGTTGACCCAAATATTGATATGCAATATTAGCCTTTACCAAAAATTGGTTTGAGCAAATTTGGGTTTCATTTGAAATTGAAATGATTTTAATTGGAGTTAACATTGTTGTTTTGGTGCTGTTTCAAGTTGTTTGAGTCACTCATCTAACTCCAATTTAGTTGATGATGATTTTATAAATGTTCCTGGATTATTGCCAACTAATGAACATTTTTCCAACAGTGTTTGATCAACTTCATATTTCACTTTGGGATTTGAGTTGATTTTCATAATTGAATTTGAATTGGATCCTCAACCCATGTGACTTGGCACTGCAAATGGTCATGACGTGGCAAGATTAGCAGTTGATCACAGTGGTAGTTACACAGGGGTGTTACAAGTTCTCCTCCTCTAGAAGAAATTCTCGTCCCGAGAATTTAGGAGGTAGAAGGAAAGAGGTCGGGATATTCTTCCCGAAGATATTCCTCGCGTTCCCAAGTGGATTCATCTTCAGTGTGATTCGACCACTACACTTTCAGGAACTTGGTCGTCTTCTGACGAGTTCGACGTTCAGCTTCATCTAGGATGCGGATCGGATGCTCCTTATAAGATAAGTAATCTTGCAACTGAAGCATCTCGTGATCCACTGCGCGGTGCGGAGATTCCTTGAAGCATTTGCGAAGTTGCGACACGTGGAAGACATCATGAATATGAGAGAATTGTGGTGGCAGCTCCAATTTATAAGCCACCTGTCCACGTCTAGCCACGATGCGGAAAGGACCGATATAGCGAGGAGCTAGCTTGCCCTTGATTCCGAAACGACGGGTGCCCTTCATAGGAGTGACACGAAGATAAGCTTGATCACCCGGTTGATAAGTCAGACCCCATCGCTTGCGATCATAGTTGCTTTTCTGGCGGTCCTGAGCCGCCTTGAGATTTTCTCGGACAATTCTGACTTGTTCTTTGGCATGTTGAATAATGTCCGGTCCCACGAGAGGTCGTTCCCCAGTTTCTGACCGGTTCAGAGGGGTTCAACACTTACGTCCATAAAGCACTTCGAAGGGGGCCATTTTCAAGCTGGCTTGATAACTGTTGTTATAAGAGAACTCGGCATACGGGAGAGATTCCTCCCATTTCTTACCGAAGGATATAACACAAGCGCGAAGCATATCTTCAAGTACTTGGTTAACTCGCTCAACTTGGCCTTGGGACTGAGGATGATAAGCTGAACTCCATGTAATGTGAGTGCCCATAGCTTCTTGGAAACTTTCCCAGAACTTGGACATGAAAAGACTGCCACGGTCCGAACTGTTCTCCTTTGGAATGCCGTGGAGTGAAACGATTCTGGAGATATACAGCTCTGCTAGCTGGCTAGCAGTGATAGTCTCCTTGACAGGCAGAAAATGAGCAACCTTGGAAAGTTGGTCGACGACGACAAGAATAGCATCGTGACCTTTCTGAGACTTGGGAAGACCAGTAATGAAATCCATCTGCACTTTATCCCACTTCCACAAAGGAATAGGGAGTGATGGAAGAATTCCAGCAGGCTTTTGATGTTCTGCTTTCACGCGACGACATACGTCACATTCAGCAATGTGTCGAGCAATGTCCTGCTTCATTCTGGACCACCAGTACCTCTGTCGGAGATCGCGATACATCTTAGTGCTACCCGGATGGATAGACAGCGGTGTATCATGAGCCTCCTTCATGACCTTGTCAGTCATCAGCTCGAAGCGAGGTACTACAATGTGGTCTCTGAAATATAATGTTCCATCTTCAGCAACTGAGAAATCCCGGTACTTATCCAGGTGAAGCTCTTTCTTCATCAAGTCAATTTTAGCATCTTTGGCTTGCGCTTCCTTAACAGCCTTTTGAAGGTCTGGTTGTACCACAAGGTTATTAAGAGAACCTTGGGGAACAATTCGCAGATTCAGCTGAGTCAGTTCTGCATAAAGACGAGGTTGAGCTCGCCTAACCATGAGGTTGTTGCAATATGACTTGCGGCTTAGGGCATCGGCCATTACATTAGCATTGCCCGGGGTATATGAAATACCATAGTCATAGTCTGTAATTGTTTCTAACCATCATTGCTGACGGAGATTAAGATCCGGTTGGGTGAACAAGTATTTCAGACTCTGGTGATCGGTATAAATCTCACACCAATTACCCAGAAGGTAATGCCGCCATAACTTTAATGCATAGATCGCTGCAGCAAGTTCAAGATCATGCACTGGATAATTTTCTTCATGCGGTCGCAATTGACGTGAAGCATATGCAATCACTCTTCGTTCTTGCATTAGGACACAGCCTAATCCCTGACGAGAGGCGTCGCAGTATATGACAAAGTCCTTGCGAGAATTAGGAGGAGCAAGCACTGGAGCAGAAGTAAGCTTGTCCTTGAGGGTCTGGAAACTTTCCTGACACTTGTCTGTCCACTCAAACTTAACGCCTTTGTGTAGCAGATTAGTTAGGGGCCTGGCGATCTTGGAGAAGTTCTCGACGAATCGACGGCAATAACTGGCTAGAACGAGGAAGCTTCGGACTTGCTTGGCATTCTTCGGAGGAGTCCAGTCAAGGATAGCCTGAACACACTCCGGGTTAACGGCAATACCATACTTGGAATTCACATGTCCAAGGTAGGTCACTTAAGAAAGCCAGAATTCACATTTGGAGTACTTGGCATATAACTTATGCTCTCGAAGTCTCTCCAGAACAAGGCGAAGATGTTCGGCATGTTCTTCCTTATTCTTCGAATATACTAGGATATCATCCAGATACACCACGATGAATTTGTCGAGGTAATCCATGAATATATAATTCATCAGACGGGAGAACGTAGCTGGAGCATTCGCGAGGCCAAATGACATGACGGTGTATTCATAGGAGCCATATCGAGTAACGAATGCAGTCTTTGGAATATCCTCTTCACGGACACGGATCTGGTGATAACCCAACCTCAAGTCGAGTTTAGAGAACACCGAAGATCCAGTAAGTTGATCATATAAGTCATTGATCCGGGGAAGCGGATATTTATTCTGAATGGTTGCCTAGTTGATAGGACGGTAATCTTGGACCAACCTATTTGTACCATCTTTCTTCTTGACAAAGAGAGACGGTGCTCCCCAGGCAGAGGAACTAGGATGAATGAAACCCTTCCTTAAGGATTTATCAATTTCTTCCTTAAGCTCAATAAGGTGGTGCGGTGGCATCTTGTAGGGACGTTTCGCAATAGGAGTGGTGCCAGGCTTCAAGTCAATGACGAACTCGACAGCTCTAGCAGGGGGTATTCCTGGAAGTTCTTCTGGAAAAACATCTGGGAAGTCACAGACAACTGGGATGTTCTCGATCCCCTGAAGTGGAGAAGCGTTCAACGCATTCAAGGCATAAATCTGAGCCTCGGCGTTCTGAGTGATATGAGCTCGGTAGTTCACTAATTCATCTGATGGATGAAGGAGGTGTACAACCTTAGTGGCGCAATTGATTGAGGCGTATTGAGCCTTCAACCAATCCATTCCCAGAATAAGGTCAATGTTGGAATTATTCAGAATTATGGGGAAGGCCTGAAACTTTCTCTCTTCAATCACAATAGTGATGTCGGGGCTGAATATGGTGGCTTGGCACCGACCCGCGGGAGTGTTTACAACTAACGGATGGTGTAGTGTTTCACACTTAATGTCATGCAAGAGTGTGAAATGTTCTGACATGAATGAATGCGATGCTCCTGAATCAAATAAAACAGTTGCAGGAATTGAACTAACAAGAAGTGTACCCATCACAGTTGCTGGTTGTTCGGGGTCTTCATTCATGTTGACATGGAAGGCCTTCCCATGACCATAAGAAGGTCTGGCATTGCTGTAGCGAGGCTGAGAATTCCCACGGCCACTACCACGGCCGGCAGAAGGAAGAGCCAACTGATTCTGATTCTGAGAGCAATCTCTGGCACGGTGACCTGGCTGGCCACACTTGAAGCATAGTCCATTGTCGGGACGAGGTGCGGGAGCTCGAGGTGCTGGAGCTTGTAGGTGCAGCATAGGAAGGCCTGTTCATAGGAGCTGTTGGACGGTACATGCTCTGAGGTATCCAGATGCGGCGCTTCTGGGAAGATGAGCCCGAAGATGAGCCCATCTCACGAGTGCGTCTGGTCGCTTCTTTATGTTTCTTCAGTCCAGTCTCGACCATAATAGCCTTATTCACCAAGGTGGCGAAATCAGGAGAGTCTTGGACAAGCAGAGCTAACTGAATGTCATGATGCAGCCCTTCACGGAATTTCTCCTGCCTTCGGTCATCAGTGAGAATGTCCTCTTCAGCGTAGCGAGACAAATCAAGAAACTCGCGCTGATATACTTCCACAGACTTGTAGCCCTGAATGAGACTACATAACTCGGCCTTCTTCCGTGCTATGACAGCTTGGGGAATGTAGCGGGCACCGAAAGCAATCTTGAATTCTGCCCAAGTGACGACGGTACCAGGTGGTAGGGTCTATCGGTGAGTAGCCCGCCATTGTGATGCGGGACCCTTCAGAAGGTATGTCGCAAAGGTGACATAATTGGCCGGGGTGACACCAGCAGACTCCATCTCATGGGAGATGTCACGCAGCCAATCATCGGCATCTAGTGGATTGACTGTGTTGCGAAAGAACGACGGGTTAAGTCGCATAAATTCTGGCAAGGTGATGGAAGGTGGCGGCTGGTCGGCATTGGGACGGGGAAATTGCTGCATAATCCCCGTCATGAATTGGCGGTTGAGTTCGAACTATTGCATCATCGTAGCCATATAGTCAGGCAGTGGCGGCGGATGTGGATTGTTATCTACCATCCTACTAAATCAACAGGGGTAGTTTAGCAGAAGCCAATGCGAGTGCTTAGCGACATGCATGATGTAACACGATGGAATTTAAATAGTACAGCAGATGCTTAATAGTAGTCATTAAGTCATACATATCCATACAGAGTCGGTTACATTCGAGCAGCATAACGGCACAAATTCAAAAGCTAGACAAGCTAGGCGGCGCGCAGGCACGCGGTAAGGAAGTACACAACAAGACATAGCAAAGGCTACATCAACGTCGGAGAAAACCACTGAAACGGGGTAGCTGCAAGTGCGGACGACGGACGTTCGTCGCAGAAGGATCCTGTGCTCCATGCGGCCTCTGATGCAGAACCCGGTCTCGAGCTAAAAGAAGAGGTCCACATGCAGGCGTGTGACCTCCCACAGCAGGCCAATCGATCCCTGATGGCATCTCGGTCCTGCTCGGGTAAAGAATGTGCTCCGGACGTATCCCTGCATGAACAGCTGGTAGCAACTGCGACATAGCCTCGTAGAGTCGTGCTCGAGTGGCGAACAACTCGACAGCAAGAGCGCGAACAGTGCGATCCAGAGCCTGAGTACAGTGAATTAGAACTCGCTGATCGTAGCGACGAGGTTCGTACGGGGCACAGACAGCTGTGTAGTATCCAGTAGCATCTCCAGCAAAGGCATACGGAATGTACCGATACTCAGAGGCATCCAAGCTGGCGCTATGCTCTCCTCGGAGACGTGCGACAGCAGAGTAAGCGGCATCATGTACTGCCATCTCAATCATCACGCCGATACCGTGAAAACGGTGTAACTCAGTGTCTGAGTCATCCTGCTGATCGTAGATGCGAACATCAACATAGTACTGCTCCTGGTTGAACTCACGATAAACCTCGTAGACCATGTACTCGGGGCACCAGCGGTATCCTAGCCTGATCAAGAGGGCGATCAGAACAGCTGGAAACCCATGGACGTCTCGAGCACAGGTGCGAAGCACAAGCTGCGTCGTAGGGCGAGGTGGAAACAGACGGTCCATTTTAAATAGAGTAGATTCAGGATTGTCATTCGATGACGAGAAATATAGAAAATCTCGAGTTGAAAGGTTAAACAAAACAATGGAAAGGAAATGATTATCAGACTAATCAGATCAAAGACAGGGAAATCGCACTGAATCCAGCTCTCCGGGTGGATAGAATTTACGAGATCCTAAGTGTCGGTGTTAGTAAATTTTATTAAACCTGAATAGAAGAGAGATTAGAATCCCGGAGTAAAGACGAGGAATAAAAGATCCTAATACCACCCAGTTGGCGACGTGGGCCCGTAAGCCACACAACCAAGTTAGTAAAACAGTTTTCGACCACTAGACTCAACTTCGGCCAAAGAGTTTGAAAGGGGGACTCCTAGAGGCAGTCGGCTCTGATACCAACCTGTGACGACCCCGGCTTAATCGTGCACTAACCATACACGCAAATGCACACGATCAAGCCTAAGGACTCACTTGAAGATATCACAACACAACTCTAAAACATAAATAAAGTCATACAAGCTTAATATTACAAGCCAGGGCCTCGAGGGCTCGAATACATAGCTCGATGGCATACAAGTGTCAGCGGAAGCATCAGATATCTGGGTACAGATATATTATAGAATAGAGAGATAAGCCTTCATAGAGGCGGGGCAAAGTAAAACTCTACGATCAAAAGGCGTGGGCCTCCTGCCCTGGACCCTCCGAATCCTACTCCTGGTCATCAGTCGGCTCCTCGTAGTAGTAGTAGTACTCTCCGGGCTGGTAGTAGTAGTGGTCGTCGACAGGGACAACTGGCTCCGGGGCTCCGTCCTCTGGATGCGACAAAGGGATAAAGGGGGAAAAAGGAAAATAAAGCAAACGTGAGTACTCATCCGAAGTACTCAGCAAGCAAGGATCTACACTACATATGCAACATTTTCAAAGAGGGCTGTATATGTGGACTGGGCTGCAGAAATGCCAGAATAGAGGGGGAAAAGCCTAGTCCTATCGAAGACTAGCATCTTCAGCATCTTCAATAGTCTCGCAGCATTAGAAGAGAGCAGAATAGCATAATGTAAATTATAGCAGTGTCATCAACCTCGGCCAGAGATTCTTTCTCGACTCCCTGCGAGAAAGCAATCCCAGAGCCGTACTATCCAGTTCTCATCTCAACTCATGTTCTAGTTGCGTACACCGCCGGTGAGCAGACCTAGCAACCCCTTAATCCAAGCGCGGTGGCGTTCCCAGTCCAACCCAGCGTGTGCCGCTCAGTTGCTGACGTCTATTAAGCTTCGGCTGAAGTATACGACGCAGAACGCCCATACTATGCCCACGTGATGGTTAGTGCTATCAGGCCAGAGGCCCCTCGGATCAAATATCCAAACTGTTAGTGGATTAGGAGCGCGCGGTAACGAGTAGAGACTCATGATCGATGTGACCCCGTCGCCCCGTCTCGAGGACTTGCGGCAAGGGCTAAGAATGCCCTGCCACGCCTCGTAGTTATCTCACGGGCACCTCTCAGGTCAACCCGACTCCACATCACTTCGCATCCATGCTCGCGCGGGTACCCCTCAGGGCCGACCCGTCTTTAGTAACATGTTATCATGGTTCAGTGTTCAGTCATAGTAACCAAGTCTCCGTGTGTCTGACACCAAGGGGGAACCCTAAGGAATCACCCTCGATGGAATTCCCGCTCGATGCTATCGTCAAGGTGAACGAATGAGGAATCACCCTCGAGGTCCACACTTGAGAAGTTGCACGACGACGTCGTTATCGGGGGTGGTGTAGGAGGAATCACCCTCGCTTACCACGACCGAATAACTAACCTACAAGGTTATCATCAGAAGTGCTGACGAGGTATCACCCTCGGCACTCGATAGTAACCCAGCAGAGTCGAGCATCTTAGGGGAAGTGACGTGCGGTGCCAGGTTCTAATCTTCGATCCCGTTGCTCGGGTCTTCTGAGAGTCCAGTGGGGCAGTCGGGACAAGTGGGTCTCTGATAAGGCTCTACCCATCCTATACTAAGCAGTTTAGGATAGCAGGAAAGTATCAACAACAGGTTACAAGTAAACAGGCTATGCAGCAGATATAGGACAACAGTAGCAGCAGTAACTTCTAATGCAAGCATAAGAGAGAAGAGAGTGGGCGATATCGGAATGCTCAAAATGGGGGTGCTTGCCTGTCTGCTCGACGGCAAGGGCCTGATCGTCGGGGACGTAGTCGCACTCCGGAGTGGCGTCTGCCTCAGGAGCTACGGCAACGTCGGGGTCTACCGAAAGAGAAGAGGGGGAAGAAACAAGTAAATATAATGCAAACAGATGCAACACAGTGCGTGCGATGCTATGATGCAGTGCAGGGTTGCCTAAATATGCCACTAAGTCATTTTAGTTATTTTTAGAATTAATCTGGGATTTATTAACCGGTGTGTGTGCACTATTCATGTACTGGAATCGAGCTCGGAGTTACGAGTTCTCCTACGTAGGAGGTTTCGACAAGGAAACAGACAGCACGATCAGACTCGTCTCGTCGTTCTGAGCAACTTTCATGTTTTAACTTTTTCGATCTGAGCTACGGTTTAAAAGTTATTAATTTTTAAAGATTATTTGATTTTCTGGAATTAATTTTATTAGCAGAATTGAATTTATGATGTCAGCATGAGGTAATGCTGACATCAGCAAGTCAACAGCGTCTGACTAGTCAAACATGACATGTGGGTCCAGTGGGACCCACATGTCAGTCTCTGTTTAGTCTAACGGTGGATTAATCTAGTTAGTAGGGTTAATTTTGCAGTGGGCCCCATCTGTCAGTGAGAGATTAGTCTAACTAATTAGTTTTAATTATTAAATCGTTTTATTTAAACTAATAAGCGGTGGGGCCCGCATGTCATAGGCACATAGTGCCCAATCAGCAGAGTTGACTGAGTCAACTCAGTCAACTGGGTCCCAGGGCCCACGGTCAGTGACCCAGGGTGGGCCCCACCTGTGCAATGTCAGTGGTGGCTGGTGTCTCGCCGCCAGCGATGCCGGAATGCGGCGGAGAGCCTCGGCTCTCGCCAGAATTCATCTACAGAGCATCGCTCGGCGCGCGGCTTGACCCATTCGAACGGGCGCTCGCTCGCGAGTCTAGTGGTGGGGTTGGTTTTGCCGGACCTGACCAAAAACTTTGCCGGCGTCGATGTCTGCGGTGGAGCGGCTACGGGCGTCAGCACAAACGGTGTTGCAGCGCGCTAGTCAGCAAATGGAGGGGCTGGGGAGGTGCTACGCGCTGCGTTGAGTACAAAGGGCTCGGCCCCGTGACCATTTGGTCATCGGAGAGGCGCCGTCGACGAGCCCCGCGGCGCTGCGTTCGGGCTCGCGTGGAAGAGGTAGCTAGGCTACGCGCCAGGACCAGCAGGGAGTAGGGAAGGAGGAGGAGCTCACCGGGGAGGCACAAGGTGGCCCGGTGTCAGCTTAGTAGCAGCAGGACGGCGCCGGAGACGAAGAAGGTCGGCGGCGACCGGAGATGGGGATGGAGGAATCCCGGCGCTGTGATGCCTCCCAGCTCCCGCTGCGACCACCAGAGGATGCGGAAGACGTAGACGAAGGCGACGGGCACGTCAGCGAGGTGATTCGATGACCTTGGCCGCGGATAAGTGCGAAGCGCGGCGGCGGCCGCGTCGGACGTCGATGGATCTGAGGGGGGGGGGAACGAGGCGGAGAGCGAGCGGAGAGAGGGGAGAGTGGCGAGGGAGGCCAGAGGGGATGGATGAGCTCGGGCTTATCCCCCCAGAGTGTCGGTGGCGTCGGCGCCGTCGCCGTGTGGCCGCTCCGTTGGCGCGCGCGCGCAGCCATGGCGAGGCTGGCACGGGGAGGAGGTAGACGAAGCTGGGCCAGGTGGGCCGGCGGTCGGGGCACTGTGCACTAAGGCCCAGTGCATAGTGCCTCGTCTCCATTTTCTGTTTTCTGTTTTACATTTTCTTTTATTCATTTTTGTTTTGAAATAGTAAGCACACTTTAGCACTTTTTGTAAAATGTGAGAGTTGACCCAAATATTGATATGCAATATTAGCCTTTACCAAAAATTGGTTTGAGCAAATTTGGGTTTCATTTGAAATTGAAATGATTTTAATTGGAGTTAACATTGCTGTTTTGGTGCTGCTTCAAGTTGTTTGAGTCACTCATCTAACTCCAATTTAATTGATGATGATTTTATAAATGTTCCTGGATTATTGCCAACTAATGAACATTTTTTCAACAGTGTTTGATCAACTTCATATTTCACTTTGGGATTTGAGTTGATTTTCATAATTGAATTTGAATTGGATCCTCAACCCATGTGACTTGGCACTACAAATGGTCATGACGTGGCAAGATTAGCAGTTGATCACAGTGGTAGTTACACAGGGGTGTTACAAGTTCTCCTCCTCTAGAAGAAATTCTCGTCCCGAGAATTTAGGAGGTAGAAGGAAAGAGGTCGGGATATTCTTCCCGAAGATATTCCTCGCGTTCCCAAGTGGCTTCATCTTTAGTGTGATTTGACCACTGCACTTTCAGGAACTTTGTCGTCTTCTGACAAGTTCGACGTTCAGCTTCATCAAGGATGTGGATCGGATGCTCCTTATAAGATAAGTCATCTTGCAACTGAAGCATCTCGTGATCCACTGCGCGATGCGGAGATTCCTTGAAGCATTTGCGAAGTTGCGACACGTGGAAGACATCATGAATATGAGAGAATTGTGGTCGCAGCTCCAATTTATAAGCCACCTGTCCACGTCTAGCCACGATGAGGAAAGGACCGATATAGCGAGGAGCTAGCTTGCCCTTGATTCCGAAACGACGGGTGCCCTTCATAGGAGTGAAACGAAGATAAGCTTGATCACCCGGTTGATAAGTCAGACCCCATCGCTTGCGATCATAGTTGCTTTTCTGGCAGTCCTGAGCCGCCTTGAGATTTTCTCGGACAATTCTGACTTGTTCTTCGGCATGTTGAATAATGTCCGGTCCCACGAGAGGTCGTTCCCCAGTTTCTGACCAGTTCAGAGGGGTTCGACACTTACGTCCATAAAGCACTTCGAAGGGGGCCATTTTCAAGCTGGCTTGATAACTGTTGTTATAAGAGAACTCGGCATACGGGAGAGATTCCTCCCATTTCTTACCGAAGGATATAACACAAGCGCGAAGCATATCTTCAAGTACTTGGTTAACTCGCTCGACTTGGCCTTGGGACTGAGGATGATAAGCTGAACTCTATGTAATGTGAGTGCCCATAGCTTCTTGGAAACTTTCCCAGAACTTGGACATGAAAAGACCGCCACGGTCCGAACTGTTCTCCTTCGGAATGCCGTGGAGTGAAACGATTCTGGAGATATACAGCTCTGCTAGCTGGCTAGCAGTGATAGTCTCCTTGACACGCAGAAAATGAGCAACCTTGGAAAGTTGGTCGACGACGACAAGAATAGCATCGTGACCTTTCTGAGACTTGGGAAGACCAGTAATGAAATCCATCTGCACTTTATCCCACTTCCACAAAGGAATAGGGAGTGATTGAAGAATTCCAGCAGGCTTCTGATGTTCTGCTTTCACGCGACGACATACGTCACATTCAGCAACGTGTCGAGCAATGTCCTGCTTCATTCTGGACCACCAGTACCTCTGTCGGAGATCGCGATACATCTTGGTGCTACCCGGATGGATAGACAGCGGTGTATCATGAGCCTCCTTCATGACATTGTCAGTCATCATCTCGAAGCGAGGTACTACAATGCGGTCTCTGAAATATAATGTTCCATCTTCAGCAACTGAGAAATCCCGGTACTTATCTAGGTGAAGCTCATTCTTCATCAAGTCAATTTCAGCATCTTTGGCTTGCGCTTCCTTAACAGCCTTTTGAAGGTCTGGTTGTACCACAAGGTTATTAAGAGAACCCTGGGGAACAATTCGCAGATTTAGCTGAGTCAGTTCTGCATAAAGACGAGGTTGAGCTCGCCTAACCATGAGGTTGTTGCAATATGACTTGCGGCTTAGGGCATCGGCCATTACATTAGCCTTGCCCGGGGTATATGAAATACCATAGTCATAGTCTGTAATTGTTTCTAACCATCATTGCTGACAGAGATTAAGATCCGGTTGGGTGAACAAGTATTTCAGACTCTGGTGATCGGTATAAATCTCACACCGATTACCGAGAAGGTAATGCCGCCATAACTTTAATGCATAGATCGCTGCAGCAAGTTCAAGATCATGCACTAGATAATTTTCTTCATGCGGTCGCAATTGACGTGAAGCATATGCCATCACTCTTCGTTCTTGCATTAGGACACAGCCTAATCCCTGACGAGAGGCGTCGCAGTATATGACAAAGTCCTTGCGAGAATCAGGAGGAGCAAGCACTGGAGCAGAAGTAAGCTTGTCCTTGAGGGTCTGGAAACTTTCCTGACACTTGTCTGTCCACTCAAACTTAACGCCTTTGTGTAGCAGATTAGTTAGGGGCTTGGCGATCTTGGAGAAGTTCTCGACGAATCGACGGCAATAACTGGCTAGACCGAGGAAGCTTCGGACTTGCTTGGCATTCTTCGGAGGAGTCCAGTTAAGGATAGCCTGAACACGCTCCGGGTTAACGGCAATACCATCCTTGGAAATCACATGTCCAAGGTAGGTCACTTCAGAAAGCCAGAATTCACATTTGGAGTACTTGGCATATTACTTATGCTCTCGAAGTCTCTCCAGAACAAGGCGAAGATGTTCGGCATGTTCTTCCTTATTCTTCGAATATACTAGGATATCATCCAGATACACCACGACGAATTTGTCGAGGTAATCCATGAATATATAATTCATCAGACGGGAGAACGTAGCTGGAGCATTTGCGAGGCCAAATGACATGACGGTGTATTCATAGGAGCCATATCGAGTAACGAATGCAGTCTTTGGAATATCCTCTTCACGGACACGGATCTGGTGATAACCCAACCTCAAGTCGAGTTTAGAGAACACCGAAGATCCAGTAAGTTGATCATATAAGTCATTGATCCGGGGAAGCGGATATTTATTCTGAATGGTTGCCTAGTTGATAGGACGGTAATCTTGGACCAACCTATTCGTACCATCTTTCTTCTTGACAAAGAGAGACGGTGCTCCCTAGGTAGAGGAACTAGGACGAATGAAACCCTTCCTTAAGGATTTATCAATTTCTTCCTTAAGCTCAATAAGGTGGTGCGGTGGCATCTTGTAGGGACGTTTCGCAATAGGAGTAGCTTCAAGTCAATGACGAACTCGACAGCTCTAGCAGGGGGTATTCCTGGAAGTTCTTCTAGAAAAACATCCGGGAAGTCACAGACAACTGGGATGTTCTCGATCCCCTCAAGTGGAGAAGCGTTCAACGCATTCAAGGCATAAATCTGAGCCTCGGCGTTCTGAGTGATATGAGCTCGGTAGTTCACTAATTCATCTGATGGATGAAGGAGGTGTACAACCTTAGTGGCGCAATTGATTGAGGCGTAATGACCCTTCAACCAATCCATTCCCAGAATAAGGTCAATGTTGGAATTATTCAGAATTATGGGGAAGGCCTGAAACTTTCTCTCTTCAATCACAATAGTGACGTCGGGGCTGAATATGGTGGCTTGGCACCGACCCGCGGGAGTGTTTACAACTAACGGATGGTGTACTGTTTCACACTTAATGTCATGCAAGAGTGCGAAATGTTCTGACATGAATGAATGCGATGCTCCTGAATCAAATAAAACAGTTGCAGGAAATGAACTAACAAGAAGTGTACCCATCACAGTTGCTGGTTGTTTGGGGTCTTCATTCATGTTGACATGGAAGGCCTGCCCACGACCATAAGAAGGTCTGGCATTGCTGTAGCGAGGCTGAGAATTCCCACGGCCACTACCACGGCCGACAGAAGGAAGAGCCAACTGATTCTGATTCTGAGAGCAATCTCTGGCCCGGTGACCTGGCTGGCCACACTTGAAGCATAGTCCATTGTCGGGACGAGGTGCCGGAGCTCGAGGTGCTGGAGCTTGTAGAGGCTGCCTCGGCGGTGGAGGAGGCAGACGTGGTGCAGCATAGGAAGGCCTGCTCACAGGAGCTGCTGGACGATACATGCTCTGAGGTATCCAGATGCGGCGCTTCTGGGAAGATGAGCCCGTCTCACGAGTGCGTCTGGTCGCTTCTTTATGTTTCTTCAGTCCAGTCTCGACCATAATTACCTTATTCACCAAGGTGGCGAAATCAGGATAGTCTTGGACAAGCAGAGCTAACTGAATGTCATGATGCAGCCCTTCACGGAATTTCTCCTGCCTTCGGTCATCAGTGGGAACGTCCTCTTCAGCGTAGCGAGACAAATCAAGAAACTCGCGCTGATATACTTCCATAGACTTGTTGCCCTGAACGAGACTGCGGAACTCGGCCTTCTTCCGTGCTATGACAGCTTGGGGAATGTAGCGGGCACGGAAAGCAATCTTGAATTCTGCCCAAGTGACGACGGTACCAGGTGGTAGGGTCTGTCGGTGAGTATCCCACCATTGTGATGCGGGACCCTTCAGAAGGTATGTCGCAAAGGTGACATAATTGGCCGGGGTGACACCAGCAGACTCCATCTCATGGGAGATGTCACGCAGCCAATCATCGGCATCCAGTGGATTGACTGTGTTGCAAAAGAACGACGGGTTAAGTCGCATAAATTCTGGCAAGGTGATGGAAGGTGGCGGCTGGTCGGCGTTGGGACGGGGAAATTGCTACATAATCCCCATCATGAATTGGCGGTTGAGTTTGAACTGTTGCATCATCGCAGCCATATAGTCAGGCAGTGGATTGTTATCTGCCATCCTGCTAAATCGACAGGGGTAGTTTAGCAGAAGCCAATGCGAGTGCTTAGCGACATGCATGATGTAACACGATGGAATTTAAATAGTACAGCAGATGCTTAATAGTAGTCATTAAGTCATACATATCCATACAGAGTCGGTTACATTCGGGCAGCATAACGGCGCAAATTCAAAAGCTAGACAAGCTAGGCGGTGCGCATGCACGTGGTAAGGAAGTACACAACGAGACATAGCAAAGGCTACATCAACGTCGGAGAAAACCACTGAAACGGGGTAGCTGCAAGTGCGAACGACAGACGTTCGTCGCAGAAGGATCCTGTGCTCCATGTGCCCTCTGATGCAGAACCCGGTCTCGAGCTAAAAGAAGAGGTCCACGTGCAGGCGTGTGACCTCCCACAGCAGGCCAATCGATCCCTGATGGCATCTCGGTCCTGCTCGGGTAAAGAATGTGCTCCGAATGTATCACTGCATGAACAGCTGGTAGCAACTGCGTCATAGCCTCGTAGTGTTGTGCTCGAGTGGCAAACAACTCGACAGCAAGAGCGCGAACAGTTCGATCCAGAGCCTGAGTACAGTGAATCAGAACTAGCTGATCGTAGCGACGAGGTTCGTACGGGGCACAGACAGCTGTGTAGTATCCAGTAGCATCTCCAGCAGGGGCATACGGAATGTACCGATACTCAGAAGCATCCAAGCTGGCGCTGTGCTCTCCTCGGAGACGTGCGACAGCAGAGTAAGCGGCATCATGTACTGCCATCTCAATCTCACGCCGATACCATGAAAACGGTGTAACTCAGTGTCTGAGTCATCCTGGTGATCGTAGATGCGAACTTCAGCATAGTACTGCTCCTGGTTGAACTCACGATAAACCTCGTAGACCATGTACTCGGGGCACCAGTGGTATCCCAGCCTGATCAAGAGGGCGATCAGAACAGCTGGAAACCCAGGGACGTCTCGAGCACAGGTGCGAAGCACAAGCTGCGTCATAGGGCAAGGTGGAAACAGACGGTCCATCTGAAATAGAGTAGATTCAGGATTGTCATTCGATGACGAGAAATATAGAAAATCTCGAATTGAAAGGTTAAACAAAACAATGGAAAGGAAATGATTATCAGACTAATCAGATCAAAGACAGGGAAATCGCACTGAATCCAGCTCTTCGGGTGGATAGAATTTAAGAGATCCTAAGTGTCAGTGTTAGTAAATTTTATTAAACCCGAATAGAAGAGAGATTAGAATCCCGGAGTAAAGACGAGGAATAAAAGATCCTAATACCACCCAGTTGGCGATGTGGGCCCGTAAGCCACACAGCCAAGTTAGTAAAACAGTTTTCGACCACAAGACTCAACTTCGGCCATAGAGTTGGAAAGGGGGACTCCTAGAGGCAGTCGGCTCTGATACCAACCTGTGACGACCCCGGCTTAATCGTGCACTAACCATACACGCAAATGCACATGATCAAGCCTAAGGACTCACTTGAAGATATCACAACACAACTCTAAAACATAAATAAAGTCATACAAGCTTAATATTACAAGCCAGGGCCTCGAGGGCTCGAATACATAGCTCGATGGCATACAAGTGTCAGCGGAAGCATCCGATATCTGGGTACAGATATATTACAGAATAGAGAGATAAGCCTTCACAGAGGCAGGGCAAAATAAAACTCTACGATCAAAAGGCGTGGGCCTCCTGCCCTGGAACCTCCGAATCCTACTCCTGGTCGTCAGTCGGCTCCTCGTAGTAGTAGTACTCTCCGGGCTGGTAGTAGTAGTGGTCGTCGACGGGGACAACTGGCTTCGGGGCTCCGTCGTCTGGATGCGAGAAAGGGATAAAGGGGGAAAAAGGAAAATAAAGCAAACGTGAGTACTCATCCGAAGTACTCAGCAAGCAAGGATCTACACTACATATGCAACATTTTCAAAGGGGGCTGTATATGTGGACTGGGCTGCAGAAATGCCAGAATAGAGGGGGAAAAGCCTAGTCCTATCGAAGACTAGCATCTTCAGCATCTTCAACAGTCTCGCAGCATTAGAAGAGAGCAGAATAGCATAATGTAAATTATAGCAGTGTCATCAACCTCGGCCAGAGATTCTTTCTCGACTCCCTGCGAGAAAGCAATCCCAGAGCCGTACTATCCAGTTCTCATCTCAAGTCATGTTCTAGTTGTACCGATCGGGATACAACTCCGAGTGTCCGTTACCGTAGGACAGGCTATCGATAGAAGTTTCTTCCCTGCAGGGGTGCACCAACTTACCCACCACGCTCGCTTAACTCCGGCCGGACACACTTTTCTGGGTCATGCCCGGCCTCGGCTAAGCAACATGCCACAACCTGACCAAATACTTAACAGAGAGGTCAGCATGCCGGACTAACCTATGCCCCCAGGGGTCTTGGGCCATCGCCCCGGACGCTCCTGCACGTTGCGTACACCGCCGGTGAGCAGACCTAGCAACCCCTTAATACAAGCGCGGTTGTGTTCCCAGTCCAACCCAGCGTGTGCCGCTCAGTTGCTGACGTCTATTAAGCTTCGGCTGAAGTATACAATGCAGAACGCCCATACTATGCCCACGTGATGGTTAGTGCTATCAGGCCAGAGGCCCCTCGGATCAAATATCCAAACCGTTAGTGGATTAGGAGCGCGCGGTAACTAGCAGAGACTCACGATCGATGTCACCCCGTCGCCCCGTCTCGAGGACTTGCGGCAAGGGCTAAGAATGCCCTGCCACGCCTCGTAGTTATCTCACGGGCACCTCTCAGGTCAACCCGACTCCACATCACTTCGCATCCATGCTCGCGCGGGTACCCCTCAGGGCCGACCCGTCTTTAGTAACATGTTATCATGGTTCAGTGTTCAGTCATAGTAACCAAGTCTCCGTGTGTCTGACACCAAGGGGGAACCCTGAGGAATCACCCTCGATGGAATTCCCGCTCGATGCTATCGTCAAGGTGAACGAATGAGGAATCATCCTCGAGGTCCACACTTGAGAAGTTGCACGACGACGTCGTTATCGGGGGTGGTGTAGGAGGAATCACCCTCGCTTACCACGACCGAATAACTAACCTACAAGGTTATCATCAGAAGTGCTGACGAGGTATCACCCTCGGCACTCGATAGTAACCCAGCAGAGTCGAGCATCTTAGGGGAAGTGACGTGCGGTGCCAGGTTCTAATCTTCGATCCCGTTGCTCGGGTCTGCTGAGAGTCCAGTGGGGCAGTCGGGACAAGTGGGTCTCTGATAAGGCTCTACCCATCCTATACTAAGCAGTTTAGGATAGCAGGAAAGTATCAACAACAGGTTACAAGTAAATAGGCTATGCAGCATATATAGGACAACAGTAGCAGCAGTAACTTCTAATGCAAGCATAAGAGAGAAGAGAGTGGGCGATATCGGAATGCTCAAAATGGGGGTGCTTGCCTGTCTGCTCGACGGCAAGGGCCTGATCGTCGGGGACGTAGTCGTACTCCGGAGTGGCGTCTGCCTCAGGAGCTACGGCAACGTCGGGGTCTACCGAAAGAGAAGAGGGGGAAGAAACAAGTAAATATAATGCAAACAGATGCAACACAGTGCGTGCGATGCTATGATGCAGTGCAGGGTTGCCTAAATATGCCACTAAGTCATTTCAGTTATTTTTTAGAATTAATCTGGGATTTATTAACCGGTGTGTGTGCACTATTCATCTACCGGAATCGAGCTCAGAGTTACAAGTTCTCCTACGTAGGAGGTTCCGACAGGGAAACAGATGGCACGATCAGACTCGTCTCGTCGTTCTGAGCAACTTTCATGTTTTAACTTTTTCGATCTGAGCTACGGTTTAAAAGTTATTAATTTTTAAAGATTATTTGATATTCTGGAATTAATTTTATTAGCAGAATTGAATTATGACGTCAGCATGAGGTAATGCTGACATCAGCAAGTCAACAGCGTCTGACCAGTCAAACATGACATGTGGGTCCAGTGGGACCCACATGTCAGTCTCTGTTTAGTCAAACAGTGGATTAATCTAGTTAGCAGGGTTAATTTGGGAGTGGGCCCCATCTGTAAGTGAGAGATTAGTCTAACTAATTAGTTTTAATTATTAAATCATTTTATTTAAACTAATAAGCGGTGGGGCCCGCATGTCATAGGCACATAGTGCCCAGTCAGCAGAGTTGACTGAGTCAACTCAGTCAACTGGGTCCCAGGGCCCACGGTCGGTGACCCAGGGTGGGCCCCACCTGCGCCAAGTCAGCGGTGGCTGGCGTCTCGCTGCCGGCGACGCCGGAATGCGGCGGAGAGCCTCGACTCTCACCGGAATTCATCTACAGAGCGTCGCTCGGCGCGCGGCTTGACCCATTCGAACGGGCGCTCGCTCGCGAGTCTAGTGGTGGGGTTGGTTTCGCCGGACCTGACCGGAAACTTCGCCGGCGTCGAGGTCTGCGGCGGAGCGGCTACGGGCGTCGGCGCAAACGGCGCTGCAGTGCGCTAGTCAGCAAATGGAGGGGCTGGGGAGGTGCTACGCGCTGCGTTGAGTACAAAGGGCTCGGCCCTGTGACCATTTGGTCACCGGAGAGGCGCCGTCGACGAGCCCCGCGGTGCTGTGTTCGGGCGTGCGTGGAAGAGGTAGCTAGGCTACGCGCCAGGACCAGCAGGGAGTAGGGAAGGAGGAGGAGCTCACCGGGGAGGCACAAGGTGGCCCGATGTCAGCTTAGTAGCAGCAGGACGGCGCCGGAGACGAAGAAGGGCGGCGGCGACCGGAGATGGGGACGGAGGAATCCCGGCACTATGATGCCTCCCAGCTCCCGCTGCGACCACCAGAGGATGCGGAAGACGTAGACGAAGGCGACGGGCACGTTAGCGAGCGGAGAGAGGGGAGAGTGGCGAGGGAGGCCAGAGGGGATGGATGAGCTTGGGCTTATCCCGCCAGAGTGTCGGTGGCGTCGGCGCCGTCGCCGTGTCGCCGTTCCGTTGGCGCGCGCGCGCGCGCAGCCATGGCGAGGCTGACACGGGGAGGAGGGAGACGGAGCTGGGCTAGGTGTGCCGGCGGTCGGGGCACTGTGCACTAAGGCCCAGTGCACAGTGCCTCGTCTCCATTTTCTATTTTCTGTTTTACATTTTCTTTTATTCTTTTCTGTTTTGAAATAGTAAGCACACTTTAGCACTTTTTGTAAAATGTGAGAGTTGACCCAAATATTGATATGCAATATTAGCCTTTACCAAAAATTGGTTTGAGCAAATTTGGGTTTCATTTGAAATTGAAATGATTTTAATTGGAGTTAACATTGCTGTTTTGGTGCTGTTTCAAGTTGTTTGAGTCACTCATCTAACTCCAATTTAATTGATGATGATTTTATAAATGTTCCTGGATTATTGCCAACTAATGAACATTTTTCCAACAGTGTTTAATCAACTTCATATTTCACTTTGGGATTTGAGTTGATTTTCATAATTGAATTTGAATTGGATCCTCAACCCATGTGACTTGGCACTGCAAATGGTCATGACGTGGCAAGATTAGCAGTTGATCAAAGTGGTAGTTACACAGGGGTGTTACAAGTTCTCCTCCTCTAGAAGAAATTCTCGTCCCGAGAATTTAGGAGGTAGAAGGAAAGAGGTCGGGATATTCTTCCCGAAGATATTCCTCGCGTTCCCAAGTGACTTCATATTCAGTGTGATTCGACCACTGCACTTTCAAGAACTTGGTCGTCTTCTGACGAGTTCGACGTTCAGCTTCATCAAGGATGCGGATCGGATGCTCCTTATAAGATAAGTCATCTTGCAACTGAAGCATCTCGTGATCCACTGCGCGGTGCGGAGATTCCTTTAAGCATTTGCGAAGTTGCGACACATGGAAGACATCATGAATATGAGAGAATTGTGGTGGCAGCTCCAATTTATAAGCCACCTGTCCACGTCTAGCCACGATGCGGAAAGGACCGATATAGCGAGGAGCTAGCTTGCCCTTGATTCCGAAACGACGGGTGCCCTTCATAGGAGTGACACGAAGATAAGCTTGATCACCCGGTTGATAAGTCAGACCCCATCGCTTGCGATCATAGTTGCTTTTCTGGCGGTCCTAAGCCGCCTTGAGATTTTCTCGGACAATTCTGACTTGTTCTTCGGCATGTTGAATAATGTCCGGTCCCACGAGAGGTCATTCCCAGTTTCTGACCAGTTCAGAGGGGTTCGACACTTACGTCCATAAAGCACTTCGAAGGGGGCCATTTTCAAGCTGGCTTGATAACTGTTGTTATAAGAGAACTCGGCATACGGGAGAGATTCCTCCCATTTCTTACCGAAGGATATAACACAAGCACGAAGCATATCTTCAAGTACTTGGTTAACTCGCTCGACTTGGCCTTGGGACTGAGGATGATAAGCTGAACTCCATGTAATGTGAGTGCCCACAGCTTCTTGGAAACTTTCCCAGAACTTGGACGTGAAAAGACCGCCACGGTCCGAACTAATCTCCTTCGGAATGCCGTGGAGTGAAATGATTCTGGAGATATACAACTCTGCTAGCTGGCTAGCAGTGATAGTCTCCTTGACAGGCAGAAAATGAGCAACCTTGGAAAGTTGGTCGACGACGACAAGAATAGCATCGTGACCTTTCTGAGACTTGGGAAAACCAGTAATGAAATCCATCTGCACTTTATCCCACTTCCACAAAGGAATAGGGAGTGATTGAAGAATTCCAACAGGCTTCTGATGTTCTGCTTTCACGCGACGACATACGTCACATTCAACAACGTATCGAGCAATGTCCTGCTTCATTCTGGACCACCAGTACCTCTGTCGGAGATCGCGATACATCTTGGTGCTACCCGGATGGATAGACAGCGATGTATCATGAGCCTCCTTCATGACCTTGTCAGTCATCAGCTCGAAGCGAGGTACTACAATGCGGTCTCTGAAATATAATGTTCCATCTTCAGCAACTGAGAAATCCCGGTACTTATCCAGGTGAAGCTCTTTCTTCATCAACTCAATTTCAGCATCTTTGGCTTGCGCTTCCTTAACAGCCTTTTGAAGGTCTGGTTGTACCACAAGGTTATTAAGAGAACCCTGGGGAACAATTCGCAGATTCAACTGAGTCAGTTCTGCATAAAGACGAGGTTGAGCTCGCCTAACCATGAGGTTGTTGCAATATGACTTGCGGCTTAGGGCATTGGCCATTACATTAGCCTTGCCCGGGGTATATGAAATACCACAGTCATAGTCTGTAATTGTTTCTAACCATCGTTGCTGACGGAGATTAAGATCCGGTTGGGTGAACAAGTATTTCAGACTCTGGTGATTGGTATAAATCTCACACCGATTACCCAGAAGGTAATGCCGCCATAACTTTAATGCATAGATCACTGCAGCAAGTTCAAGATCATGCACTGGATAATTTTCTTCATCCGGTCGCAATTGACGTGAAGCATATGCAATCACTCTTCGTTCTGGCATTAGGACACAGCCTAATCCCTGACGAGAGGCGTCGCAGTATATGACAAAGTCCTTGCGAGAATCAGGAGGAGCAAGCACTGGAGCAGAAGTAAGCTTGTCCTTGAGGGTCTGGAAACTTTCATGACACTTATCTGTCCACTCAAACTTAACGCCTTTGTGGAGCAGATTAGTTAGGGGCTTGGCGATCTTGGAGAAGTTCTCGACGAATCGACGACAATAACTGGCTAGACCGAGGAAGCTTCGGACTTGCTTGGCATTCTTCGGAGGAGTCCAGTCAAGGATAGCCTGAACACGCTCCGGGTTAACGGCAATACCATCCTTGGAAATCACATGTCCAAGGTAGGTCACTTCAGAAAGCCAGAATTCACATTTGGAGTACTTGGCATATAACTTATGCTCTCGAAGTCTCTCCAAAACAAGGCGAAGATGTTCGGCATGTTCTTCTTTATTCTTCGAATATACTAGGATATCATCCAGATACACCACGACTAATTTGTCGAGGTAATCCATGAATATATAATTCATCAGACGGGAGAACGTAGCTGGAGCTTTCGTGAGGCCAAATGACATGACGGTGTATTCATAGGAGCCATATCGAGTAACGAATGCAGTCTTTGGAATATCCTCTTCACGGACACGGATCTGGTGATAACCCAACCTCAAGTCGAGTTTAGAGAACACCGAAGATCCAGCAAGTTGATCATATAAGTCATTGATCCGGGGAAGCGGATATTTATTCTGAATGGTTGCCTGGTTGATAGGACGGTAATCTTGGACCAACCTATTCGTACCATCTTTCTTCTTGACAAAGAGAGACGGTGCTCCCCAGGCAGAGGAACTAGGACGAATGAAACCCTTCCTTAAGGATTTATCAATTTCTTCCTTAAGCTCAATAAGGTGGTGCGGTGGCATCTTGTAGGGACGTTTCGCAATAGGAGTGGTGCCAGGCTTCAAGTCAATGACGAACTCGACAGCTCTAGCAGAGGGTATTCCTGGAAGTTCTTCTGGAAAAACATCCGGGAAGTCACAGACAACTGGGATGTTCTCGATCCCCTCAAGTGGAGAAGCGTTCAACGCATTCAAGGCATAAATCTGAGCCTCGGCGTTCTGAGTGATATGAGCTCGGTAGTTCACTAATTCATCTGATGGATGAAGGAGGTGTACAACCTTAGTGGCGCAATTGATTGAGGCGTAATGAGCCTTCAACCAATCCATTCCCAGAATAAGGTCAATGTTGGAATTATTCAGAATTATGGGGAAGGCCTGAAATTTCTCTCTTCAATCACAATAGTGATGTCGGGGCTGAATATGGTGGCTTGGCACCGACCCACGGGAGTGTTTACAACTAACGGATGGTGTAGTGTTTCACACTTAACGTCATGCAAGAGTGCGAAATGTTCTGACATGAATGAATGCGATGCTCCTGAATCAAAGAAAATAGTTGCAGGAACTGAATTAACAAGAAGTGTACCCATCACAGTTGCTGGTTGTTCAGGGTCTTCATTCATGTTGACATGGAAGGCCTGCCCACGACCATAAGAAGGTCTGGCATTGCTGTAGCGAGGCTAAGAATTCCCACGGCCACTACCACGGCCAGCAGAAGGAAGAGCCAACTGATTCTGATTCTGAGAGCAATCTCTGGCACGGTGACCTGGCTGGCCACACTTGAAGCATAGTCCATTGTCGGGATGAGGTGCAGGAGCTCGAGGTGCTGGAGCTTGCAGAGGCTGCCTCGGCGGTGGAGGAGGCAGACGTGGTGCAGCATAGGAAGGCCTGTTCATAGGAGCTTCTTCTGGGAAGATGAGCCCGAAGATGAGCCCGTCTCACGAGTGCGCCTAGTCGCTTCTTTATGTTTCTTCAGTCCAGTCTCGACCATAATAGCCTTATTCACCAAGGTGGTGAAATCAGGATAGTCTTGGACAAGCAGAGCTAACTGAATGTCATGATGCAGCCCTTCACAGAATTTCTCCTGCCTTCGGTCATCAGTGGGAACGTCCTCTTCAGCGTAGCGAGAAAAATCAAGAAACTCGCGCTGATATACTTCCACAGACTTGTTGCCCTGAACGAGACTATGGAACTCGGCCTTCTTCCGTGCTATGACAGCTTGGGGAATGTAGCGGGCACGGAAAGCAATCTTGAATTCTGCCCAAGTGACGACGGTACCAGGTGGTAGGGTCTGTCGGTGAGTAGCCCACCATTGTGATGCGGGACCCTTCAGAAGGTATGTCGCAAAGATGACATAATTGGCCGGGGTGACACCAGCAGACTCCATCTCATGGGAGATGTCACGCAACCAATCATCGGCATCCAGTGGATTGACTGTGTTGTGAAAGAACGACGGGTTAAGTCGCATAAATTCTGGCAAGGAGATGGAAGGTGGCGGCTGGTCGGCATTGGGACGGGGAAATTGCTGCATAATCCCCGTCATGAATTGGCGGTTGAGTATAGGCTACAAGTATCAACAGTAGCAGGTTACAAGTATCAACAACAGGTTACAAGTAAACAGGCTATGCAGCAGATATAGGACAACAGTAGCAGCAGTAACTTCTAATGCAAGCATAAGAGAGAAGAGAGTGGGCGATATCGGAATGCTCAAAATGGGGGTGCTTGCCTGTCTGCTCGACGGCAAGGGCCTGATCGTCGGGGACGTAGTCATACTCCGGAGTGGCGTCTGCCTCAGGAGCTACGGCAACGTCGGGGTCTACCGAAAGAGAAGAGGGGGAAGAAACAAGTAAATATAATGCAAACAGATGCAACACAGTGCGTGCGATGCTATGATGCAGTGCAGGGTTGCCTAAATATGCCACTAAGTCATTTTAGTTATTTATAGAATTAATCTGGGTTTATTAACCGGTGTGTGTGCACTATTCATCTACCGGAATCGAGCTCGGAGTTACGAGTTCTCCTACGTAGGAGGTTCCGACAGGGAAACAGACGGCACGATCAAACTCGTCTCGTCGTTCTGAGCAACTTTCATGTTTTAACTTTTTCGATCTGAGCTACGGTTTAAAAGTTAATATTTTTAAAGATTATTTGATTTTCTGGAATTAATTTTATTAGCAGAATTGAATTATGACGTCAGCATGAGGTAATGCTGACATCAGCAAGTCAACAGCGTCTGACCAGTCAAACATGACATGTGGGTCCAGTGGGATCGAAAACTAATATAGTAGATCGGAAACTTATATGATGGAAAATAGACCCGGGGGCCATAGGTTTCACTAGAGGCTTCTCTCAAGATAGCAAATAATACGGTGGGTGAACAAATTACTGCCGAGCAATTGATAGAAAAGCGCAAAGTTATGACGATATCTAAGGCAATGATCATGAATATAGGCATCACGTCCGTCTCAAGTAGACCGAAACGATTCTGCATCTACTACTATTACTCCACACATCGACCGACTCCTGCCTGCATCTAGAGTATTAAGTTCATGAAGAACAGAGTAACGCATTAAGTAAGATGACATGATGTAGAGGAATAAACTCAAGCAATATGATGTAAACCCCATCTTTTTATCCTCGATGGCAACAATACAATACGTGCCTTGCTTCCCCTACTGTCACTGGGAAAGGACACCACAAGATTGAACCCAAAGCTAAGCACTTCTCCCATTGCAAGAAAAACCAATCTAGTTGGCCAAACCAAACTGATAGTTCGAAGAGTATTACAAAGATATCAAATCATGCATAAAAGAATTCAGAGAAGATTCAAATAATATTCATAGATAATCTGATCATAAATCCACAATTCATTAGATCTCGGCAAACACACCGCAAAAAGGTATTACATCGAATTGATCTCCAAGAACATCGAGGAGAACATGGTATTGAGAATCAAAGAGAGAGAAGAAGCCATCTAGCTACTAGCTATGGATCCGTAGGTCCGAGGTAAACTACTCACGCTTCATCGGAAGCGCAATAGGGTTGATGTAGAAGCCCTCCGTGATCGAATCCCCCTCCGGCAGGGTGCCAGAAAAGGTCCCTAGATGGGATCTCATGGGTACAGAAGGTTGTGGCGGTGGAAAAGTGTTTTCGTGGATGCTTCTGGTGGTTTGGGAACATATGTGAATATATGGGTGAAATAATTAGGTCAGGAGGGTCACGGGGGAACCACAAGGCAGGGGCGCGCCCTACCCCCTGGGCGCGCCCTCCACCCTTGTGGCCGCCTCGTGGCTCCTCCGACTTCATCTCCAAGTCTCCTGGGTGTCTTCTGGTCCAAGAAAAATCACCGCGAAGATTTTATTCCATTTGGTATTCCTTTTCCACGAAGCTAAAAAACAAGGAAAAAAACAGAAACTGGCACTGGGCTCTAGGTTAATAGGTTAGTCCCAAAAATAATATAAAATAACATATTAATGCATATAAAACATCCAAAACAGATAATATAATAGCATGGAACAATCAAAAATTATAGATACGTTGGAGACGTATCAAGCCATAAGAACACAAATAGATCTAGGTATTGTCATCTTTGGTATGCAAGCCATAAGTAGCTCTCATAATAGATTCATATGGCAATTTAATTTTCTTTCTTGGAAAGTGTTCCATGCCCTTCCTTAATGGAAATTGAAATCTAATGTTTCCTTCTTTCATATCAATAATTGCACCAATCGGTCTAAGGAAAGGTCTACCAAGAATAATAGGACATGTAGGATTGCAATCTATATCAACAACAATGAAATCTACGGGAACATAATTCCTATTTGCAACAATAAGAACATCATTAATCCTTCCCATAGGTTTCTTAATAGTGGAATCCGCAAGATGCAAATTTAAGGAACAATCATCAAAGTTTTTGGAATCATGGAAACACTAGCACCCAAATCACACAAAGCATGGCACACATAATCTTTAATCTTAATCTTAATAGTAGGTTCCCACTCATCATAAAGTTTTCTAGGGATAGAAACTTCCAATTCAAGCTTTTCTTCAAAAGATTGCATCATAGCATCAACGCAATGTTTAGTAAAAGCTTTGTTTTGATTATAAGCATGAGGAGAATTCAACATGGATTGCAACAAGGAAATACAATCTATTAAAGAACAATTATCATAATTAAATTCCTTGAAATCCAAAAGAGTGGGTTTGTTGCTACTTAAAGTTTTGACCTCTTCAATCCCACTTTTATCAATTTTTGCATCAAGATCTAAAAATTCCGAATCATTGGGACGCCTTTTAACTAAAGTTGACTCATCTCCAGTCCCATCTTGATCAAGATTTATTTTGGAAAACAATGATTCAATAGGAGTCACATCAATCACTTTAAGTTCTTCATCATTATTTAAAGCCTCCGGTTTAGCGGCCATCTTATTTACTAAGGTAGCTTGTTTATCAGAAATTTGGCCTACTAAATTTTCAAGATGAGCAAACTGAGATTTCAAACCATAAAATTTCTTAGACATATCATCAAGCTCTTTATCCATGTACTCCATAAAACTTTTTTGCTCCTTAAGCTCGTTTCTAAAGAAACTATTATGTTCAAATTGTAAAGACATGAAACTCCTAACATTATTTTCAATTTCTTCCAACCTCCTAAAGTGAGGATCAACGTTCTTTCGTTGGGCCATAAAGGCAAGCAGACACACGGGCACACAAAAAGCAAACGAAGAAGACAAACGGAAGAGGGGCGAATAAAAAGGCAAATCTTTTCAAAAATCATTTTAGAAGTGGGGGAGAGGAAAACGAGAGGCAAATGGCGAATAATGTAATGAAAGAGATGAGAGTTTTATGATAGGTACTTGGTATGTCTTGACTTGGCGTAGATCTCCCCGGCAACGGCGCCAGAAATTCTTCCTGCTACTTCTTGAGCTTGCGTTGGTTTTTCCCTTGAAGAGGAAAGGGTGATGCAGCAAAGTAGAGATAAGTATTTCCCTCAGTTTGACAACCAAGGTATCAATTCAGTAGGAGACAACGCACAAATCACCGAATACCTGCACAAACAATCAAACAACTTGCACCCAACGCGATAAAGGGGTTGTCAATCCCTTCACGGTTACTTGCAAAAGTGAGATCTGATAGATATATATGAAACTAAATAAAAGATAAAGTAAATATTTTTGGTATTTTTGGTTTATAGATCGGAAAGTAAAAGATTGCAAAATAGTAGATCGGAAACTAATATAGTAGATCGGAAACTTATATGATGGAAAATAGACCCGGGGGCCATAGGTTTCACTAGAGGCTTCTCTCAAGATAGCAAATAATACGGTGGGTGAACAAATTACTGCCGAGCAATTGATAGAAAAGCGCAAATTATGACGATATCTAAGGCAATGATCATGAATATAGGCATCACGTCCGTGTCAAGTAGACCGAAATGATTCTGCATCCACTACTATTACTCCACACATCGACCGACTCCTGCCTGCATCTAGAGTATTAAGTTCATGAAGAACAGAGTAACGCATTAAGTAAGATGACATGATGTAGAGGAATAAACTAAAGCAATATGGTGTAAACCCCATCTTTTTATCCTCGATGGCAACAATACATTACGTGCCTTGCTGCCCCTACTGTCACTGGGAAGGGACACCGCAAGATTGAACCCAAAGCTAAGCACTTCTCCCATTGCAAGAAAAACCAATCTAGTTAGCCAAACCAAACCGATAGTTCGAAGAGAATTACAAAGATATCAAATCATGCATAAAAGAATTCAGAGAAGATTCAAATAATATTCATAGATAATCTGATCAAACACACCGCAAAAAGGTATTACATCGAATAGATCTCCAAGAACATCGAGGAGAACATGGTATTGAGAATCAAAGAGAGAGAAGAAGCCATCTAACTACTAGCTATGGACCCGTAGGTCTGAGGTAAACTACTCACGCTTCATCAGAAGGGCAATAGGATTAACGTAGAAGCCCTCCGTGATCGAATCCCCCTCCGGCAGGGTGCCGGAAAAGGTCCCTAGATGGGATCTCACGGTACAGAAGGTTGCGGCGGTGGAAAAGTGTTTTCGTGGATGCTTCTGGTGGTTTGAGAACATATGTGAATATATAGGCGAAAGAATTAGGTCAGGAGGGTCACGGGGGGCCCACAAGGCAGGGGGCGCGCCCTACCTCCCTAGGCGCACCCTCCACCCTTGTGGCCGCCTTGTGGCTCCTCCGACTTCATCTCCAAGTCTCCTGGGTGCCTTCTGGTCCAAGAAAAATCATAGCGAAGATTTTATTCCGTTTGGACTCCGTTTGGTATTCCTTTTCCACGAAGCTAAAAAACAAGAAAAAAACAGAAACTGGCACTAGGCTCTAGGTTAATAGGTTAGTCACAAAAATAATATAAAATAGCATATTAATGCATATAAAACATCCAAAACAGATAATATAATAGCATGGAACAATAAAAAATTATAGATACGTTGGAGACGTATCACGCTTCCACTCGGCATCGATAACCTGTGCCGCAGCCTCCTCGTATCCCTCCTCACACCTGTAGAAGGTCTGCAATCAAACGAGACAACATTGATTAGTACAATAACTAGCTATTTGAAGATTTTTATTATGTAAAGGAGAAATTACCCAAAACTTTCTGATCACCATGTCTGCCCTCGTGTGGCACAAGACACCGTCGATCATGTCCTCCGGCGGGGCTGGGGCAGCCAAGTAGTGCTCCCAGCTCAATCCTAGCTGTGGAAGCTGACCCTCACCGGGCAACGTGACAAACCCCGGGAAGTTTTGCCGGCAAAGCACACCAAGGACGGTGTTGGGCCTGTGGACATCCAGAGCGTGGTCCCAACCCCTGCAGTATGACAAGGCCAACGCATTAGATATTTGAAGAAACGTGAAGGCAAAAGGTACAAAAAGAGTAAATGCACTTACCTCTCCCCATCAGGAAAAATCAACCACCTCTGCTCGCGGGTCGCTGGCACGGGCGGGAACCATGTACAACCATGCTGGTAGACGGTGGCCCCCTCAACCACCTCGCCCTCGCTATCAGGTGGATCCCCGCCACCATCATCATGGCCACTCGCCCCCTCAGGCGGATCCGGCCAGGTACCCCATCCGGACATCTCCTGGGATGTACCCTGGTTCGGAGTCTCGTGGGCCGAAGGCCCGTCGACCCGAGGCTCGTGGACCGGAGTTCGCGTAGCCTCCTCCTCAGACGTGTCCACCCTAGCAGTCCTATGCTTGGGTGAATCAGCTGGGGGTGGCGGCGAGGAAGGCGTAGGAGCCTGCCTACCTCTCCCACGGCCACGTCCTCCCCGACCTCCTCTCTTCTTCCCTCCCCGACCTCCTCTCCCGGTGGGCAACGACGCCGACGAAGAAGCGCCCACCGGTGTCTGCATACTGTCTAGCAACGCTCTCCGAAGAGACTGTATTGGGTTGCCGTCAGACCAAACATATTGAACCCATCCGTGCTGATGGCGACTCGAGGATGCCTTGGATCTGCCGCTTTTTGCTCATATAATGCATCGAAGTGCTTCCACGCAGAACCATCCGATGTGTGTACCATCATCAGATTCCCATCTGCATCTAGTTTGGTTCTTTTGCCCATTTTGTGCCATGTCATCTGTCTGGCTGTCTCTTCGACCATGAAAAGACATTGAAGTCTTGGTACGATTTGCATATACCGAAGAACATTCACGGGGATTTTGGTCTGCGTCTTCTCACCCATACCATTGTCTACCACAACATACCTCGAAGACATGCAAATGGTACAATAGTTCAAGTCCACATACTCAAGCCTAAATAAGGCACATCCTTTCTCACATGCATGTATCTTCTCCTAGGGCATCTTAAGTGCACGGTGGATTTTGTCCGACTGGTACATGTTTGCAGGCATTGAAATGGCCTTTGGCTAGAAAGCGTCGAAATATTGTCATCATCGCGTCATAGCATTCTCAGCCCAACTTGAATTGAGCCTTCAGAGCCATTACTTGTGAGATGGCATCCAACTGACAAAGCTCAGTGTGCTCGTGGAGAGGACGTTTTGAAGACTCCAACATTTCATTGAAGGCCTTTGCAGATTCCTCCATCTCATCGTCCGAATCCCGATCATCATCAAAGTCTTGCACCATGTCTTCCATGCTGGGACCATGCTCGTCGGTGCAACGACAAACCACCTCAGCTCTGGCACGTTGGGAAGACTCACCATGAAATGTCCACACCGTATAACCGGGCGTAAAACCACTCTTCTACAGGTGTTTTCCCATTTCATCCTCTGTCCTCTTGTGCCAATTGTCGCACCGGACACAGGGGCACCAGGTTTTCCTCTGGCCATTTGCAAATGCGGCTCTCACAAACCCCTTGGTTTTTGTTAACCATTCATTGGTCATGTCTTTCTGACTAGTGTGACCGGTGTACATCCACGCACGATCACTCATCTTGTCTAGCTACTGGACACACAAGAAATATATATATAATTCAGCATGTATATATTCATCAGTTAATCTAGTTTGTCAATTTTATTACATCCATGCAACCTACACTCTAATAGGTAAAGATAGGTCCTAATCCCACCCGAGTATGTGTAGATTGGCTTTGTTTTCCCATGCTCTGCTTCGGATCCGACGCAAAATTTCGGCAGCACCTCCCCGCTGTTCTCCTGATACACGTCTCTGCAATAAACAGAGAGGATGTGTACCCGGAGAACAACAGGGAGGCACTGACCAAATTTATGCGTCGGATCCGGAGCAGAGCATATGGGAAAACGAACCCAATCTACACATACTCGGGCTGTCAATGGATAACGTTGGACAATTTGAAAGAATAACGGTTATAAATATGCAAATGCATGCATATTTATAACTGTAACCCTTTCGAACGGGAGACGCATACTGATGATTGAAGACACCTATAGCTAGCAAGTTTCATCAGCACGAAGACCGGAACAGAGCAAATAATGAAGGGGGGAGGAGGAGATGTCATTTGTGCTCACCCACGAACGCAGGGGTGGAGCTCGTCGAACATCAGACCCTCGCAGCGATGAAACAACTGCACATTTAAATCCAAAGATGAGTAACATAGCATTATTGTTTTTCCCATCAACCTAACTAAATATTTACAACAGTATGCCATCGAAATATATGTCATTCATGGTTCCGTTGACATCGAGGCACCCCTAACCTATATAGATGTTATTTAGGCTTTCGTCGAAGCCAAGGCACCCCGTAACCCGCTCGTCCCCGGGCACCCTCAGGTATGGCGACGCACGGTCGATGGGTCAGCACTCGGACCGGGGGATTCTTGGCCTGGGCGACGGCGCCGGGACCGACGGGACCGACTGGCTCCACCATCTATCCCCTCGGCGACCGGCGATCCTCGACTCTCTGCCCCGACCCTCAACCCCTCGGCGACCGGCGATCCTCGACCCTCGTTCCCGACCCTCCACCCTAGTTTTGGCGACCGGCGATCCTCGACCCGGTTCTTCTTCTTCTTCTTCTTGTTTTGTTCTCCTCCTCCTCCTCTTCTTTTCTTCTCTTCCTCTTCTTCTTCTTCTTCTTCTTCTTCTTCTTCTTCTTCTTCTTCTTCTTTTTTTCATCTTTCTTCTTTCTTATTAACCTAAACTAAACTAAATCTAAACCTAAACCTAAAAAAAAGAAAAAAACCTAAACTAAACCTAAACTATACTAAACCTAATCTAAATCTAAAAAAACAGAAAAAAAGAAAAAAGAGGAGAAGAGCTCACCTTGGGAGGGGGGCGGCCGGTGGAGGAGGGGGCCGATGGAGGAGGCGCCCGGTGCAGGAGAGCCGCCGCAGGGGAGGGGGGCAGGGCGGCCTGGGGCAGGGCGGCGGGCGGCCTAGGCAGGCGGCGGGCCGGGGCGGCCGGGGGTCAGGGGCGGCGGTGAAGGTGGGGGTCGGGGGCGGCGGCTGCGGTGGGGTCGGGGTGGAGAGAGATGGAGGCAGAGAAAGAAGAGAGAGAGAGAGGAGGTGTGGGGGTGGGCCGTTAGCCGTTAGGTAGTAACCTCTTTGTCGTCTGCTAGCGGACGGCAACGAGGGGGGGGGTGGGCCGTTACAGAGCTGGCCTCCACTGGACCCCACCCATCTCTTTGCCGTCTGCTAGCAGACGGCAAAGAATTGGCTGATGGCAAATAGGATCTTTACCATCAGCTAGTTCTTTGCCGTCTGTTTTTTGAAAGCAGACGGCAAAGACCTCCTTTGCCGTCAGCTAGCAGACGGCAAAGAAGTGGCTGATGGAAAATCCTCTGATTCCAGTAGTGTATGTTGTTTGGAGTGAAAATGAGGATGATGTGGTCTAGGGTGTGGATACCATCATCAGGGATGGGGTCAACATCAGGTGCTTCAGCCCCAAGTAGTTGCTATTGAATAATCACCACTGGAACAGTAAGTGAGTCTGTTTGGAAATTATGTCCTTCACCAAACACAACACTAGCAGGTATGTCCTTGAGCTCCTCTACTCGAACCTTGACCATCTAATTAGCCCTGGTAATCTTGTTTCTATCCCGATGTAAGAATGTTCCAAATGCTTTGATAGCATTATTAATTTCATGAATACATCTTCTATCAAAGGGAAAACCGCAGAGCAAGATCCATGCTTCTCTGTTCATGGTGAGCCTCCTTCTATTCAGACCCTCATTATGTTTTTCAAAGATAACATGCACAACAGTGAATGCATGAGGACTTTGGAGTACCAATTCATCTCTGTGAAAGACACTATCTAATTTGACATAGGCTTGACCAAATGGACACGACGAAATCTCAGAAAACCCCTTGAGCTCGACTTCAGAAAGGAACTCTAATAATACCTCGCGTATTGTGCTGAATGCCACTAGAAGGTTAGGCATCAGTACGAACGTAGCAATAGCCCATTCCTCATGGACCGGTGCCGCCACCCCCGCCAAGACATGAACCCTAGCAGGTCTGCCTTCCACCTCGACTTCCTGATGATTGGGGGGGATGAACGACGTCGGATAAAATGGAATGTTGCCATCGTAGCATGCAAGGGTGGGGAAGAGTTGGGCAGCAAGGTGCCGGAGGGTAATCCGAGATGGGCAGCGACAAAGTGGAGGCGAGGGGAACTGGAAGAAGCTAGAGCGGTAGCGTGATGGTGGCCACCTACCAAAGGTGGTGAGACCGAGGCGTTGATTCTGTTGCCTTGTCGAAGACCGGTATCAACGGGCTGATTAGTCTGATACGCGGGAACAGTGGGATCATGCCTATGCTGGATAATGGGGTTTCTGGGTGGATTGGGCCGTGGATTGTTGATGGGCTTATCAATGAAAAAACAATGTCAAGCGATGTGGCCCCAACGGTTGCATGCTCTACATTTGATGCAATTTTGCATTCGGACCAAAATGGCCTGGAAGCAAACAGCGAACACAAAACGGCTCACGGCCCAGCTATCTCGTTTGAGCCGGCTGAGATCCCGCCCCCGAATTAAACCGATCATCAACTTGATTGCGCCCTGAATTATGCCTGGATGCATCTGAATTCGAATTGGAAGTAAATCTTGGGATAGATCTGTGATGATCCTGATAGATACAAGGAGATTGTAGGGCTTGCATGTATGATTACGTGGGTGTCGCCTGAAGATGTGAGTCCAAGCATCAGCCTTTTCTTTCAGATATTGATCAAGTTCCCAAGTGGAGTTGGGTCCTCCCTCACCCTAGAGAAGGAAATGCATGTTGAACTCACGCTTCAAAACATTACCTTCTTTGGCAATAGAAAATCCAACTTCTTTGGAAGAAACCGTAAACTTGTATGACCAGTTTTGTAAATGATGTACTTTGAACATAGACGCTCGGCCACCAAAACGTGACAGAAAGATCGTACCCACCGAGTCTTCGTTGAGGCGGATCTTGAATCTGGTGAACTCTACCACGAGATGGAATTTCTCAAGATCTTTCCCTTCTTCAAAGTTGATCGGGACACCCACTTATTCCAGATCTCCTCTTCAAATGCATGTCCCTCCGCGTATGATCGGGTTGCCAGGGATATGGTGATGTGTGGGAATGGATCACCTGAGAGGAAAGGTGTTTGGGTGGCCGCCGCGGCCGGCTTGGCTGGAGGCGCGAGGCGGAAGGGCTAAGTGGAGGGGCTAGCGTGAACCCTGTTTCGATGGTTGTCGTTGCATGTACAAGGTTACAGAATAGCCTTAGATCGTTCGCTTATTCGAATAAGTCTGAAACTTTCTGTATCCCGACGGCAATAATCTATTAATCTGTCAACCTGATTAAATTTATCATTTGATTATTAAGTGAGCTAAAATGTTGCCGACGCTCTGATGTGTAATTTAATCTACGAAGACTTCTCTAAAAAAAGTTGTCTATGAAGACTAAGGCCCTGTTCGGAATCTCACCACTCCGCTCCACTTCGCGGAGCTGTGGAGCTCGGTTTGAGCCGCTCCGTGAAAATGAGATGCAGTCTGCTCTGCTCCAGGAGCACAGTCGAAGGAGCGGAAAGAAACCGAACAGGCACTAAAACAACGGATGCGGAATGCATTCAGCATGCCACCGTTGTACTTATCAAAGGATCGAGATGCGTTAGGTATGATCGTCACGGGTCCATTTGATAATCTCCTTTCGTGGTGGGTTTTAAGGTATATGCAAGCACGCATGCGCATGGTTGCAACTTTTGCCGCCACATTGCCAGCTGCGGCGATAAAGAAACAAGAATATATCCTCCCTCCTCCGGATATGAGCTCATGAGCATTAAAGGATAATCCGTGCTCATCTACATCCCGTTCATTCGGGTTTTTGTTTTGGGTAATGCGTGAATATGTATTTTTGATTCCCTAAAAACATTCAAACTACTAAAACATACAGATAAAAAAAATATCCTGCACAGTTATATGAAAGATGCCCTAGCATGCACATATGCGTGCTAAAAATACAAGTGAGCATGTTCTTCTCCCATCAGATAGGTTTCTTTTTCCAAAAGGAAAAAACCCTAACCTCTGCATCATAAAGATGTGCACACTCATTTTATTAAATATAAATCAAGCAAGTCGAAATGACCGCTTATAATAAAAAACAATTAAAAAAACCAAGACCACATTTAGTCATATTGGTTGAACAAACCTCGTGCAACCTTCTCTAGCCGGTTGCATCCAAAGGCCATAAGCTCCCGCGCGCTGCAGTGATGACCAAGTACGGTTTGAAGCCGCGGCTCTAAAGATAACTTGCAAAACATTTGGAATAGATTATATGTTAAAAACACACATTTTGGAAATTTCAAATTGCCCAAAGAAGGGCGCAAACTCCGAAACAGATGTGGCCCTTTGGTTTTTCTTGAATACCGCCCAATTAATTCTCAAAGAAATATCATATACTCGTTGATGGAGACAAATTATAAGTAACATGAATTGTGCACCAAATCAAGTTAGTCAATGGGCAAGACATGAATAATGATGAATTGTTTTATTTTTTATCACAACGACAACATTTTTTGTTACCCTGCCAGTTACGTTTTGCCAGATTGTCTTTGGTAAGAACTACATCTCTTTGAATAAATCACATGAAAACTTTAATTTAGAATGAACTTTTGTTTTTAAAATGTGTCTGCAAAAAATGGGCCTGGAATTTGTAAGGTCCACGCACATGCACTTTGATGGTGAAAAGACCACTGGTATTCAACCTTCATTGAAACGGGTCTTGCATTTGTGTTACATTGATCCGCGTCAATCTATGAACTAAATGGAGCCTTTTTGTTCATTTAGCACCAAGTAAAGCCCTGTGAAATTGAATGTTCAGTGGCTAGCTCCAAGAATCGAGGCCACCAATGTCAGCCATCAATGCCTCCTTTCTAAACGCAATATTGTAAAGGGTTGGATATTCTAGAGCAAATTGAGTGTCACGGGGCCAGATATCTTTCCAAAAATGCGTCTATTGGGCATCACCAACCTTAAAGGAACCTTGATTACAAAAGGAACATTTGACTGTCATCAAGCCCTTCCAAAACGGTGAATCCGTAGGCTTTGCTTCTACTATGGATACCCTTTTAGAATGTAGGTATTTGTTGTGCAACAACTCCTGCAAAGACCTTCCTTGCAAGAAACTTATACACCCACTTGTTGAGTAAGCACCTGTTTTTTGATTTTGAGGTTTTCTATGCCCAAACCAAACCGATCAACCAGGTTACCTTAACCGTACATAGGTCATCTATATTTGGCGGTCAAGCAAAAACATAAACTAACCCCGAACCAAATAGGGTTTAAGGCCCTGTCTGATCCATAGGAAATATAGAAAAAAAATATAGAATTAGGGAAAATCTATAGAAAAATGAAGAAAATCTATGGAAAAGTTATGATTTAAAAGATTTTATGTAACTTTCATTTCTACCCGGGTCTTTGTTAGTTGTGTTCATTTGAATTGGTTTCCTCTTTTTACCTTTTAAGTGTTTTTTTACTGTATGCATAAAAGTATATAATATTAAAAACATAACTCTTTTTAAGTGTAAAAAATAGCTATTTTTCAAATATACAGAATTAGCTCTTTGCACCATTACATGGAAGTGTCATGACAGGTATGATATCTTATTGCAACATATCCAACAATTGTTGTTGAACTGATAGGTTTTGGCTTCTAGAAAGATACAAACCGGCTTCTAGAAAATTAGCTCTACATTCTGCCAAAAATAGATCACCGGACTTGAGCTTCTAGAATGACACCAATCGGTTACTACTTTTATTTTCCTTTTTTTTTTGAAAAAGGAGGATGACCCCCAGCCTCTGCATCAGGATGATGCATGCAGTCATTTTATTTATTATTCATCAATACCTTACAAAGTAATACATCAATATGTCTGAAGCCATCATCTTAACGACATATGTGGCTATTCCTATCGACTTAATGAAGGGCTATTGATTGTCCGGGCCACATACCCGGACCTCACACCCCAAAGCACAACATCTAAAGCCAGAGGCCCCAACCAAGCCGAATTGCCAGGTTTGGGTCACACACCGGTCCGACGCACTCTCAACGGGCACCGCATGCGCATGCTGCAGAGGCTGTCGCCACCGTCTTCCATCGATCCATCTTTAGAGTAGGTACTGAGGGCATGTACAATGCATAGCCTCAGGGTGATGCCCCATACGCCATGTAGGATCGGATGTCAGAAAAAGTAGGTTCGGATGGAGAAGCGGGATCCTCTGCAGGAGGCGGGTGCTTGAGAGAAAAAGTGTGGTCCAATGCATAAAGTTGAAAAGTTGAAGTGAAAAGTAGGGATGCATGTGTAGTGAGAGTCTACTTTTTATTATTTGATGAGGCCCACTAGTAGTAGCTAGCATTGGGAAGAAAAAATCAATATAGATGCCTCAAGCTACTTTTTGTCATGGGGCATCTGTATCCATATGCCACCATTGTACATGCCCTGAAGCATCCACCTTGCCAGGCCTGTCGTCCACGCCACCACGATGCTAGACAATGCCACCACCCTACACACGTCCATCATCATGCATCCGTCACCGAGACCCTGCAACGCCACGCCGGCGAGACTCGTTGCCGTCAATGCTGAAGATGCAACACCGCTCCACCTCTTGCCCCCTCCAGTCAGCAATTGCTCCAAAACGAAGCTCCCCAGAGGGAGAACGACACCGAAGGTGCCATCATCGTCCGACCCGGGAGACCCAGATCTAGGGTTTCCCCTGGAACATCCCGAGTATGATGACGCAAACTGCAACGACGATGCCTTGACAAGGAAACGACGTCGGGGATGCCGCCATCGTCCGCCATAACCGTAGTCGGCACGATTTTCATCGGCAGTTGCGCCGTCAAGCTGTTCGCCCCCGCCGTTAGTCCCCACAATCGAAGCAAACTCCATAAACGATGTCCTCAAGAGGGAATACAACGCATATGCACCGCCATCGCTCGATCTGTAAAAGATCTAGGTTCCCCCGGAGTTGCCCGCGTTATTGTGGATAGACTAGGGCAGCATCCCGACGTGGTCCAGAACAGGCCGAATCTGTCAGATCGACGTCACCACCTCAGCATCGCAGCTGCAACAGCCACAAAAACTAAGCTGAGACCTCCGAAGCACAACAGATCTGGCCGTCCAACCCCACACAAGGATCCGCTGCCGCTGCACCCGGATGAGCCGCTGCCCGCTGCCGTAAGGGGCGACCAAGAAGTCGCCAGCCGGAGCTGTGGCCAAGGCCACCGGAACGCCGCAGCCGCCGAGCCGGAGGAAGGCGCGTCCTCCCACCACCGAGCAAACAGGGAACGCCCTGCCGCCGCCATCCGCGGCGCGGGCTTAGCCCGGCCGCATCTTCCGGCAGCGGCGAGGAGGGGAACGAGACGAAGGGCGGCGCCGGTCGGCTGGCATCTAGTGTGCCCCCCGAGTCGCCTGGGAGCGACGCAGGGGTCGGGGGGAGATCGGGCCAATTCTTTGAGGGCGGAAAAGAGCTTGTGCAAGTAGTGATGGCAGGGCACTCGATTCCATTAGCAACGAGACACGAACACTTAAAATTAGAAGTACCGTATATTCTGAATTGGTGATGCTTCCCAAGTGGATCTCAGGCGGCCGCTTGATGCTCATGGATAATCCTATCCGCCTTCTCCTGCGTCATGTGCTGCGACCGCAGCCACCGAGAACGTGGCCCGAGGGAGGGGGCGGCGGTAGTTGGAGGCGTCGTCGTTGCCGGAGGCGGCGATCTCGCCGAGAGACTATTCCTCATCGTACCTGGCCATCTCCCCGTCGAGGCGGCGGAGACGACCGATGTGGTCACGGAGCAATCAAGGGCCCAGGCGTATGCCAGGTCCGAGTCTACCGCGATGTGTGGCGGCGGGGCGTCTGAGTCCGCGAACTTGGATCGGCGCACGGTGTTGCGGCTGTCCCGCAGGCGCTGCTCCCGTCGGCGTACTCCTGCAATGTCATTTCGCTTGGGACGACGACGAGGAGCCGCCGCTGCGGAGGTAGTGCAGAATGCGCCCGCGCGCCTTGGGCAGGGGTGGCGGCGAGCGGCGCTCCTCCTTGACGAAGCACAGGGGCGGCAGCGAGCAGCGCTCCTTCTTCACGACGCGCCGGGGCGGCGGCGAGAGCCACTCCTCCTTGACGCGTCGGAGTGGCGGCAAGACCCACTCTTCCTTGACGCGATGTCCAATTTGGACGCCGCGGCTGTCCAGCGGCAGAGAGCGTGGAGGGGATGTCGGCTCCGACTTCACGAGGACGAGTGCCCCGGTGATGGAGCCGGGTCATTGTGTGGAAGACGGAGCGATGAAGCATCAGCTCCATCTGCTCCTCGAACTCCATGTCGGTGTCGGCGTAGACCTTGCCCGGCACCGCCGACAAGGACTGCAGCGGCTGGTCCTCCCTGTTGTCAGAGGAGATGACGATCTCCGCCCGCATCGAGTCGCCACCAGCCGACGAGAGCGACGACCTCGAAGTTCGATGGCGGCGTCTCCACGAGCCGCTAGATCCCGCCTCGGAACCGCCTGGCAGCACCGACGCCTAGGACTTGCCCATCACCGAAGATGTGGAGGAAGATGGGCAAGGAGGAGGAGGAGGAGGAGGAGGATGCGATGTAGGCGGCTCCGGGGTGCGGCTTAAATAGCCGTGGCCGGGTCATGCGAAGGGCCGGTCAACCGCTTCAATGCGGTGCAACGGCCGGAGTTGGTTCCTCGGGAACCTGCATCCGTATTGAAGTGGCAGCTGCCGAGAGGTCGCGTCGATCAGCGCCGCCCTCCTTCCCTCTGGTCACATCGCGGCATCAATGCCGGCCTCCGCGAGCTCTCGGCCAGCATAAATGCGGGAAGGTAAGCGGTGCGTGCATCGAAAGAAAAACATGGGAGGTGCGGGTGACGGGTTTTTGGTGGGCCAGGGCGGTCAGAGGCGGGCTTGGGATCTGTCCGGATTCCCGCAAACCTCCCCCACTTTAGTGTGACGACCCCAGCTTAATCGTGCACTAATCATACACGCGAATGCACACGATCAAGCCTAGGACTCACTTGAAGATATCAGAACACAACTCTAAAACATAAATAAAGTCATACAAGCTTTATATTACAAGTCGGGGCCTCGAGGGCTCGAATACATAGCTCGATGGCATACAAGCGTCAGCGGAAGCATCAGTTATCTGGGTACAGATATATTACAGAAAAGGAGATAAGCCTCTAGAAAGGCGGGGTAAAATAAAATACTACGATCGAAAGGCGTAGGCCTCCTGCCTAGGACCCTCCGAATCCTACTCCTGGTCGTCTGTCGGCTCCTCGTAGTAGTACTCGCCGGGAGGGTAGTAGTAGTAGCCGTAGTCGTCGACGGGGGCAGCTACCTCAGGGGCTCTGTCATCTGGCGGCGACATAAGGATATGGGAGAAAAAGAAAGTAAAGCAAACGTGAGTATTCATCCGAAGTACTCACCAAGCGAGGATCTACACTACATATGCAACATTTTCAAAGGGTGGCTGTATATGTGGACTGGGCTGCAGAAATGCCAGAATAGAGGGGGAGAGCCTAGTCCTATCGAAGACTAGCATCTTCAAGCATCTTCATCAGTCTTGCAGCATAAGAAGAGTGCGGAAACATAATGTAAAGTATAGTAGTGTCATCAACCTCGGCCAGAGATTCTTCCTCGACTCCCTGCGAGAAAGTAATCCCAGAGCCGTACTATCCAGTTCATCTCAAGTCACCAGTTCTAGCTGTACCGATCGGGATACAACTCCGAGTGTCCGTTACCGTAGGACAGGCTATCGATAGATTAGTTCTTCCCTGCAGGGGTGCACCAAGTTACCCACCACGCTCGCTTAACTCCGGCCGGACACACTTTACTGGGTCATGCCCGGCCTCGGCTAAGCAACACGCCGCAACCCGACCAAATACTTAACAAAGAGGTCAGCACGCCGGACTAAACCTATGCCCCCAGGGGTCTTGGGCCTTCGCCCCGGGAACTCCTGCACGTTACGTTCACGGCCGAGAGCAGACCTAGCAACCCCTTAATACAAGCGCAGTTGCGTAACCAGTCCAACTTGGCGCGCGCCGCTCAATCGCTGATGTACATTAAGCTTCGGCTGAAGTCTCCGACGCAGAACGCCCATACTATGCCCACGTGATGGTTAGTGCTATCAGGCCAGAGGCCCCTCGGATCAAATAACCAAACCGTTTAGTGGTTTAGGAGCGCGCGGTAACGAGCAGAGACTCACGATCGATGTGACCCCGTCGCTCCGTCTCGAGGACTTGCGGCAAGGGCTAAGAATGCCCGGCCACACCTCGTAGTTATCTCGCGGGCACCTCTCAGGTCAACCCGACTCCACATCACTTCGCATTCATGCTCGCGCAGGTACCCCTCAGGGCCGACCCGTCTTTAGTATCATGGTTCAGTGTTCAGTCATAGTAACCAAAGTCTCCGTGTGTCTGACACCAAGGGGGAACCCTGAGGAATCACCCCCGATGGGATCCCACTCGATGCTATCATCAAGGTGAACGAAGGAGGAATCACCCTCGAGGTCCACACTTGAGGTGTTGTACGATGGCGTCGGTATCGGGGGTGGTGTAGGAGGAATCACCCTCGCTTACCACGACCGATTAACTAACCTACAAGGTTATCATCAGAAGTGCTGATGAGGTATCACCCTCGGCACTCGATAGTAACCCAGTAGTGTCGAGCAATTTAAGGGGGAAGTGACGTGCGGTGCCAGGGTCTGATCTTCGATCCCGTTGCTCGGGTCTTCTAAGAGTCCAGCGGGGCAGTCGGGACAAGTGGGTCTCTGATAAGGCTCTACCCATCCTATACTAAAAAGTTTAGGATAGCAGGAAAGTATCAACAACAGGTTACAAGTAAACAGGCTATGCAGCAGATATAGGACAACAGTAGCAGCAGTAACTTCTAATGCAAGCATAAGAGAGAAGAGAGTGGGCGATATCGGAATGCTCAAAATGGGGGTGCTTGCCTGTCTGCTCGACGGCAAGGGCCGGGTCGTCGGGGACGTAGTCGTACTCCGGAGCGGCGTCTGCCTCAGGAGCTACGTCGACGTCGGGGTCTACCGAGAGAGAAGAGGGGGAGGAAATAAATAAATACACAGCAACGATGCAATACAGGGTATGCTACGACTATGATCCAGTGTAGGGTTGCCTAAAGATGCATCTAGGTCATTTTAGTTATTTTAGGATTATCGTAGGATTTATTTACCGATGATTAGTCACTATTCATCTATCGGATACGGGTTCGGAGTTACGAGCTTTCCTACGTAGGAGGTTCCAACAAGGAAACAGACGGCACGATCAAACTCGTCTCATCGTTCTGAGCAACTTTCATGTTTTAAGTTTTTCGATCTGAGCTACAGTTTAAAAGTTACGAATTTTTGAAGTTTAAATGATTTTCTGGAATCATTTTAATTAATCAGAAAATGATATATGACGTCAGCATGACGTCACTGTGACGTCAGCAGTCAACAACGGCTGACCAGAGTCAAACCTGACATGTGGGTCCCACTCTGTTAGACTAACAATGAATTAATTAAACTAACAGGGGTAATTAGGGGGGTGGACCCCACATGTCAGTGAGAGATTAGTCTAACTAATAAGTTTTTATTTACTTAAATGTTTTAGTTAATTAACAGGGCGGTGGGGCCCATGTGTCAGTGACACTGGGTTGCCCAGTCAGCAGTTGATTGGGTCAACCCAGTCAACTGGGCCCCCGGACCCACTGGTCAGTGACCCAGGGGCGGGGCCCACTTCGCCACGTCAGCTGGCCGGCGGCTAGTCGCCGGCGTGCACAAAAACACGGCGGAGGCCTCGAGCCTTGCCGGATTTCGCCTACAGGTCGCCAAATCGAGTGCCGTTGGGCGCGTTCGAACGAGCAGAGAGTGCCGCGTCGAACTGGACTAGCGCGAGGTGTCGGGATCGGCCGGAACGGCGCCGGCGACGAGCAAAGGCGGCGCCGGAGTTCGGGCTTCGACGGGATCGGGGCTACCGTATGCAACAGCTCAAGCGCGAGGCCTAGGCGTGCTCTACGCGATGCGGTGAGGGTGATGGACACGGCCCCGAGCTCGTTGGGTCACCGTGGGCTCGCCGGCGACGAGCTCCGCGGCAACGGGCTCGGGCTCACGTGGTGCGGCATCTACAGACTAGCCGAAGCGAAGGAAGAGGCTGGGGAGGCGCTGTGGCTCACCGTGCAGTCAAGAAAGACCCGCGACTGGTTAGTAGCAGCAGCGCGCGTCGCCGGAGTCGAAGGAGATCGCCGGAGCCGAAGTGGAAGGGGGCGGCGTCGTGCGGCGTCAGCGGTGCTCCCCAGCTCCACTGGATGGCACCAGGCGAACGAGCGGTCGACGGCGGTTCTCCGGGACAGCTCGAGCAGTCGTGGCGGCACCGGTGGCCGCGGGATCTTGCCGTCGCGGCGGCGGCCCCGCTCGGGCGTCCGCGAGCAGAGAGAAAGAGAGCGTGCGAGCGAGGGGAGAGAGAGGAGATGTGAGCGAGGATGGCCAGGGGGAACGCACGAGCTCGACCTTATCTCCCCAGCGTGTCGGTGGCGTCGGAGCCGTCGCCGTGTCGCCGCCCGGTTGGCGCGCGCGCGCGCGGCCATGGCGCGACCGACACGGGGAGGAGGGAGAAGGAGCTGGGCCAGGTGGGCCGCGGTTGGGGCACTGTGCACAGTGCCTCGTTTTATTTTTCTGTTTTTGTTTTCTACGTTTCTTTTATTTCTTTTCTGCTTGGAAATAGTGAGGCCATTTGTGCTCTTTTGTAAAATATGGGACTTGGTCCAAATATTAATATGCAATGTAAACATTCACCAAAAATTGGTTTGAGCAAAGTTGGGCTTCATTTGAAATTGATATGATTTTAGATGTATTATATATTGCTGTTTTGGTGCTGTTTCATATTGTTTGAATCATTTAATTAATCCAAGTATTACTGGTGATATTTTTATGAGTGCTTCTGGAATATTTGCTATTTAGTGAGCATTTTTGCAACAGTGTTTGAGCAAATTTATTTTGCACTTTTGAATTTGAGTTGATTTTCAGAATGGAGTTGAATTGATTTGGTTAACCACTATGTTTAAGCACTGCAATGATATGACTTGGCATTATTAGCAGTAGATTACAGTGACTAATACACAGGGGTATTACAAGTTCTCCTCCTCTAAAAGAAATTCTCGTCCCGAGAATTTAGGATGTAGAAGGAAAGAGGTCGGGATATTCTTCCCGAAGATGATCCTCGCGTTCCCAAGTGGCTTCATCTTCAGTGTGATTCGACCACTGCACTTTCAGGAACTTGGTCGTCTTCTGACGAGTTCGACGTTCAGCTTCATCAAGGATGCGGATCGGATGCTCCTTATAAGATAAGTCATCTTGCAATTCAAGCATTTCGTGATCCACTGCACGGTGCGGAGATTCCTTGAAGCATTTGCGAAGTTGCGACACGTGGAAGACATCATGAATATGAGAGAATTGTGGCGGCAACTCCAATTTATATGCCACCTGTCCACGTCTGGCAACAATGCGAAAAGGACCAATATAGCGAGGAGCTAGCTTGCCCTTGATTCCGAATCGATGGGTGCCCTTCATCGAAGTGACACGAAGATAAGCTTGATCACCTGGTTGATAAGTCAGACCCCATCGCTTGCGATCATAATTGCTCTTCTGGCGGTCCTGAGCTGCTTTGACATTTTCTCGGACAAGTCTGACTTGTTCTTCAGCATGTTGAATAATGTCCGGTCCAACGAGTGGTCGTTCCCCAGTTTCTGACCAATTCAGAGGGGTTCGACACTTACGTCCGTATAACACTTCGAAAGGGGCCATTTTCAAGCTGGCTTGATAACTGTTGTTATAAGAGAATTCGGCAAACGGGAGAGATTCTTCCCATTTCTTACCGAATGATATAACACAAGCGCGAAGCATATCTTCAAGCACTTGATTTACTCGCTCGACTTGGCCTTGGGACTGAGGATGATAAGCTGAACTCCATGTAATGTGAGTCCCCATAGTTTCTTGAAAACTTTCCCAAAACTTGGACGTGAAAAGACCGCCACGGTCCAAACTAATCTCCTTCGGAATACCGTGGAGTGGAACGATTCTGGAGATATACAGCTCTGCTAACTGACTAGCAGTGATAGTCTCCTTGACAGGCAGAAAATTAGCAACTATGGAGAGTTGGTCGACGACGACAAGAATAGCATCGTGACCTTTCTGAGACTTGGGAACACCAGTAATGAAATCCATCTGCACCTTATCCCACTTCCACAAAGGAATAGGGAGTGGTTGAAGAATTCCAGCAGGCTTTTGATGTTCTGCTTTCACGCGACGACATACGCCACATTCATCAACATAACGAGCAATGTCCTGCTTCATTCTAGACCACCAGTACCTCTGCCGAAGATCGTGATACATCTTGGTGCTACCCGGATGGATAGACAGTGGTGTATCTTGAGCCTCCTTCATGACCTTGTCAGTCATAAGCTCGAAGCGAGGTACTACGATGTGGTCCCTGAAATATAATGTTCCATCTTCAGCAACTGAGAAATCCCGGTACTTAACAAGGTGAAGCTCTTTCTTCATCAAGTCAATTTCAGCATCTTTGGCTTGCGCTTCCTTAACAGCCTTTGGAAGGTCTGGTTGTACCACAAGGTTATTAAGAGAACCCTGGGGAACAATTCGCAGATTCAGCTGAGTCAGTTCTGCATAAAGACGAGGTTGAGCTCGCCTAACCATGAGGTTGTTGCGATATGACTTGCGGCTCAGGGCATCGGCCATTACATTAGCCTTGCCCGGGGTATAAGAAATACCACAGTCATAGTCCATAATTGTTTCTAACCATCGTTGCTGACGGAGATTAAGATCCGGTTGAGTGAACAAATATTTCAAGCTTTGATGATCGGTATAGATCTCACACCGATTATCCAGAAGGTAATGTCGCCATAACTTCAATGCATATATCACTGCAGCAAGTTCAAGATCATGCACTGGATAATTTTCTTCATGTGGACGCAATTGACGTGAAGCATACGTAATTACTCTTCGTTCTTGCATTAGGACATAGCCTAATCCCTGACGAGAGGCGTCGCAGTATATGACAAAGTCCTTGCGAGAATCAGGAGGAGCAAGCACTGGAGCAGAAGTAAGCTTGTCCTTGAGGGTCTGAAAACTTTCCTGACATTTGTCTGTCCACTCAAACTTAACGCCTTTGTGGAGCAGATTAGTCAAGGGCTTGGCGATCTTGGAGAAGTTCTCGACGAATCGACGGCAATAACTGGCTAGACCGAGGAAGCTTCGGACTTGCTTGGCATTCTTCGGAGGAGTCCAGTCAAGGATAGCCTGAACACGCTCCGGGTTAACGGCAATACCGTCCTTGGAAATCACATGTCCAAGGTAGGTCACTTCAGAAAGCCAGAATTCATATTTGGAGTACTTGGCATATAACTCGTGCTCTCGAAGCCTCTCCAGAACAAGGCGAAGATGTTCGGCATGTTCTTCCTTATTCTTTGAATATACTAGGATATCATCCAGATACACCACAATGAAATTGTCGAGGTAGTCCATGAATATGTAATTCATTAAGCGGGAGAACATAGCTGGAGCATTCGGTAGGCCAAATGACATGATGGTGTATTCATAGGAGCCATATCGAGTAACGAATGCAGTCTTTGGAATATCCTCTTCACGGACACGGATCTGGTGATAACCCAACCTCAAGTCGAGTTTAGAGAACACCGAAGATCCAGCAAGTTGATCATATAAGTCATTGATCCGGGGAAGCGGATATTTATTCTGAATGGTTGCCTGGTTGATAGGACGGTAATCTTGGACTAACCTATTCGTACCATCTTTCTTCTTGACAAAAAGAGACGGTGCTCCCCAGGCACAGGAACTGGGACGGATGAAGCCCTTCCTAAGAGATTTATCGATTTCTTCCTTATGCTCAATAAGGTGGTGCGGTGGCATCTTGTAAGGACGCTTCGCAATAGGAGTTGTGCCAGGCTTCAAGTCGATGACGAACTCGACAGCTCGAGCAGGGGGTATTCCGGGAAGTTCTTCTGGAAAAACATCCGGGAAGTCACAGACAACTGGGATGTTCTCGATCCCCTCAAGCGGAGAAGCGTTCAACGCGTTCAAGGCATAAATCTGAGCCTCAGCGTTCTGAGTGAGATGAGCTTGATAATTCACTAGCTCATTCGATGGGTGCAGGAGGTGTACAACTTTAGTGGCACAATTGATTGAGGCGTAGTGAGCCTTCAACCAATCCATTCCCAAGATGAGATCAATCTTGGAAGATTTCAGGATAATGGGAAAATGCCTGAAACTTCAACCCTTCAATATCAACAGTGACTTCGGGACTGAACAGGGAGGTTTGACATTGACCCGCGGGAGTGTTTACCATTAAGGATTGGTGTAGCGTTTCGCATTTAACGTCATACATGAGTGCAAAATGTTCTGACATGAATGAATGCGATGCTCCTGAATCAAATAAAACAGTTGCAGGTACGGAATTAACAAGAAGTGTACCCATCACGGTTTCAGGTTGATCTTGAGCTTCAGCCATATTGACATGATAGTTCTGTCCACGACCATAAGAAGGCCTGACATTGCTGTAGCGAGGCTGAGAATTCCCACGGCCATTACCACGGCCAGCAGAAGGGAGAGCCAACTGATTTTGCTTCTGAGAACAATCTCTAGCACGGTGACCTCGCTGGCCACACTTGAAGCATAGTCCATTGTCAGGACGAGGTGCAGGAGCTCGAGGTGCTGGAGCTTGCAGAGGCTGCCTTGGTGGTGGAGGAGGCAGACGAGGTGCAGCATGTGAAGGCCTGTACACTGGAGCTGTTGGACGGTACATACTCTGTGGTATCCTGATGCGGCGCTTCTGGGAAGACGAGCCCGAAGATGAGCCCGTCTCACGGGTGCGTCTGGTTGCTTCCTTGTGCTTCTTTAGACCAGTTTCAACCATGATAGCCTTATTCACCAAGGTGGCGAAATCAGGATAGTCTTGGACAAGCAGAGCTAACTGAATATCATGATGCAGCCCTTCACGGAAGTTCTCCTGTCTTTGGTCATCAGTGGGAACATCCTCTTCAGCGTAGCGAGACAAGCCAAGAAACTCGCGCTGATAAACTTCCACAGACTTGTTGCCCTAAACGAGACTACGGAACTCGGCCTTCTTCCGGGCTATGACAGCTTGAGGAATGTAGCGAGCACGAAAAGCAATCTTGAATTCTGCCCAAGTGACGACGGTACCAGGTGGTAGGGTGTGTCTGTGAGTGGCCCACCATTGTGATGCGGGACCCTTCAGAAGGTATGTCGCAAAGGTGACATAATTGGCCGGGGCGACATCAGCAGACTCCATCTCATAAGAGATGTCACGCAGCCAGTCATCGGCATCCAGTGGGTTGACTGTGTTGCGAAAGAACGATGGGTTGAGTCGCATAAATTCTCGCAAGGTGATGGAGGGTGACGGCTGGTCGGCATTGGGACGGGGGAATTGTTGCATAATCCCCGTCATGAACTGACGGTTGAGTTCAAACTGTTGCATCATTGCTGCCATATAGTCAGGCGGTGGCGGCGGTGGTGGATTGTTATCACCCATCCTGTTAAATTAACAGGGGTAGTTTAGCCGAAGCCACGACGAGTGTTTAGTAACAAACAAGATGTAACACGATGAAATTTAAGTAGTACAACAGATACTTAATAATAGTCATTAAGTCATACAGGTCCATACAAAATCGGTTACATTCAGGCAGCATAATGGCGCAAATTCAAAAGCTAGACATACTAGGCGGCGCGCAGGCACGCGGTAAGGAAGTACACAACGAGACATAGCAAAGGCTACATCAATGTCGGAGAAAACCACTGAAATGGGGTAGCTGCAAGTGTGGACGACGAACGTTCGTCGCAGAAGGATCCTGCGCTCCATGTGCACTCTGATGCAGAACCCGGTCTCGAACTGTAAGAAGAGGTCCACGTGCAGGCGTGTGACCTCCCACAGCAGGCCAATCAATCCCTGATGGCATCTCGGTCCTGCTCGTGTAAAGAATGTGCTCCGGATGTATCCCTACACGAACAGCTGGTAGCAACTGTGTCATAGCCTCGTAGAGTCATGCTCGAGTGGCAAATAACTCGACAGCAAGAGCGCGAACGGTGCGATCCAGAGCCTGAGTACAGTGAATCAGAACTCGCTGATCGTAGCGACGAGGCTCGTACGGGGCACAGACAACTGTGTAGTATCCAGTAGCATCTCCAGCAGGGACATACGGAACGTACCGATACTCAGAGGCATCCAAGTCAGCGCTGAACTGTCCTCGAAGATGTGCAACAGCAGAGTACGCGGCATCATGGACTGCCATCTCAATAGTCACGCCGATACCGTGAAAACGGTGTAGCTCAATGTCAGAGTCATCCTGCTGATCGTAGATGTGAACATCAGCATAGTACTGCTCCTGGTTGAACTCACGATAAACCTCGTAGACCATGTACTCGGGGCACCAGCGGTATCCCAGCCTGATCAAGAGAGCGATTAGAACAGCTGGAAACCCAGGGACGTCTCGAGCACAGGTGTGAAGCACAAGCTGTGTCGTAGGGCGAGGTGGAAACAGACGGTCCATCTGAAACAGAGAAGATTCAGGATTGTCATTCGACGACGAGAAATATAGAAGATCTCGAATTGAAAGGTTAAACAAAACAATGGAAAGGAAAATGACTATCAGACTAATCAGATCAAAGACAGGGAAATCGCACTGAATCCAGCTCTCCGAATGGATGAAATTTACGAGATCCTAAGTGTCGGTGTTAGTAAATTTATTAAACCCGAATAGAAGAGAGATCAGAATCCTAGAGTAAAGATCGAGGAATAAAAGATCCTAATACCACCCAGTTGGCGACGTGGGCCCGTAAGCCACACATCCAAGTTAGTAAAACAGTTTTCGACTACCTGACTCAACTTCGGCCAAGGAATTGGATAGGGGAATTCCTAGAGGCAGTCGGCTCTGATACCAACCTATGACGACCCCGGCTTAATCGTGCACTAATCATACACGCGAATGCACATGATCAAGCCTAGGACTCACTTGAAGATATCACAACACAACTCTAAAACATAAATAAAGTCATACAAGCTTTATATTACAAGCCAGGGCCTCGAGGGCTCGAATACATAGCTCGATGGCATACAAGCGTCAGCGGAAGCATCAGTTATCTGGGTACAGATATATTACAGAAAAGGAGATAAGCCTCTAGAAAGGTGGGGTAAAATAAAATACTATGATCGAAAGGCGTAGGCCTCCTGCCTAGGACACTCCGAATCCTACTCCTTGTCGTCTGTCGGCTCCTCGTAGTAGTACTCATCGGGAGGGTAGTAGTAGTAGCCGTAGTCGTCGACGGGGGCAGCTACCTCAGGGGCTCCGTCATCTGGCGGCGACATAAGGATATGGGGAGAAAAAGAAAGTAAAGCAAACATGAGTACTCATCCGAAGTACTCAGCAAGCGAGGATCTACACTACATATGCAACATTTTCAAAGGGTGGATGTATATGTGGACTGGGCTGCAGAAATGCCAGAATGGAGGGGGAGAGCCTAGTCCTATCGAAGACTAGCATCTTCAAGCATCTTCATCAGTCTTGCAGCATAAGAAGAGTGCGGAAACATAATGTAAAGTATAGTAGTGTCATCAACCTCGGCCAGAGATTCTTCCTCGACTCCCTGCGAGAAAGCAATCCCAGAGCCGTACTATCCAGTTCATCTCAAGTCACAAGTTCTAGTTGTATCGACCGGGATACAACTCCGAGTGTCCGTTACCGTAGGACAGGCTATCGATAGATTAGTTCTTCCCTGCAGGGGTGCACCAAGTTACCCACCACGCTCGCTTAACTCCGGCCGGACACACTTTACTAGGTCATGCCTGGCCTCGGCTAAGCAACACGCCGCAACCCGACCAAATACTTAACAGAGAGGTCAGCACGCCGGACTAAACCTATGCCCCCAGGGGTCTTGGGCCTTCGCCCCGGGAACTCCAGCACGTTACATTCACGGCCGAGAGCAGACCTAGCAACCCCTTAATACAAGCGCAGTTGCGTAACCAGTCCAACTCAGCGCGCGTCGCTCAATCGCTGACGTCCATTAAGCTTCGGCTGAAGTCTACGACGCAGAACGCCCATACTATGCCTACGTGATGGTTAGTGCTATCAGGCCAGAGGCCCCTCGGATCAAATATCCAAACCGTTTAGTGGTTTAGGAGCGCGCGGTAACGAGCAGAGAGTCACGATCGATGTGACCCCGTCGCCCCGTCTCGAGGACTTGCGGCAAGGGCTAAGAATGCCCGGCCATGCCTCGTAGTTATCTCGCGGGCACCTCTCAGGTCAACCCGACTCCACATCACTTCGCATTCATGCTCGCGCGGGTACCCCTTAGGGCCGACCCGTCTTTAGTATCATGGTTCAGTGTTCAGTCATAGTAACCAAAGTCTCCGTGTGTCTGACACCAATGGGGAACCCTGAGGAATCACCCCCGATGGGATCCCACTCGATGCTATCATCAAGGTGAACGAAGGAGGAATCACCCTCGAGGTCCACACTTGAGGTGTTGCACGACGGCGTTGGTATCGGGGGTGGTGTAGGAGGAATCACCCTCGCTTACCACGACCGATTAACTAACCTACAAGGTTATCATCAGAAGTGCTGACGAGGTATCACCCTCGGCACTCGATAGTAACCCAGTAGTGTTGAGCAATTTAAGGGGGAAGTGACGTGCGGTGCCAGGGTCTGATCTTCGATCCCGTTGCTCGGGTCTTCTGAGAGTCCAGCGGGGCAGTCGGGACAAGTGGGTCTCTGATAAGGCTCTACCCATCCTATACTAAACAGTTTAGGATAGCAGGAAAGTATCAACAACAGGTTACAAGTAAACAGGCTATGCAGCAGATATAGGACAACAGTAGCAGCAGTAACTTCTAATGCAAGCATAAGAGAGAAGAGAGTGGGCGATATCGGAATGCTCAAAATGGGGGTGCTTGCCTGTCTGCTCGACTGCAAGGGCAGGGTCGTCGGGGACGTAGTCGTACTCCGGAGCGGCGTCTGCCTGAGGAGCTACGTCGATGTCGGGGTCTACCGAGAGAGAAGAGGGGGAGGAAACAAATAAATACACAGCAACGATGCAATACAGGGTATGCTACGACTATGATGCAGTGCAGGGTTGCCTAAAGATGCATCTAGGTCATTTTAGTTATTTTAGGATTATCGTAGGATTTATTTTACCGATGATTAGTCACTATTCATCTATCGGATACGGGTTCGGAGTTACGAATTTTCCTACGTAGGAGGTTCCAACAAGGAAACAGACGGCACGATCAAACTCGTCTCGTCGTTCTGAGCAACTTTCATGTTTTAAGTTTTTCGATCTGAGCTACGATTTAAAAGTTGCGAATTTTCGAAGTTTAAATGATTTTCTGGAATCATTTTAATTAATTAGAAAATGATATATGATGTCAGCATGACATCACTGTGACGTCAGCAGTCAACAACGGCTGACCAGAGTCAAACCTGACATGTGGGTCTAGTGGGACCCACATGTCAGCCTCTGTTAGACTAACAATGAATTAATTAAACTAACAGGGTTAATTAGGGGGGGGTGGACCCCACATGTCAGTGAGAGATTAGTCTAACTAATCAGTTTTTATTTAATTAAACGTTTTAGTTAATTAACAGGGCGGTGGGGCCCGCGTGTCAGTGACACTGGGTTGCCCAGTCAGCAGTTGACTGGGTCAACCCAGTCAACTGGGCCCCCCGGACCCACTGGTCAGTGACCCAGGGGCGGGGCCCAATTCGCCACGTCAGCTGGCCGGCGGCTAGTCGCCGGCGTGCACAAAAACACGGCGGAGGCCTCGGGTCTTGCCGGATTTCGCCTACAGGTCACCAAATCGAGTGCCGTTGGTCGCGTTCGAACGAGCAGAGAGTGCCGCGTCGAACTGGACTAGCGCGAGGTGTCGGGATCGGCCGGAACGGCGCCGGCGACGAGCAAAGGCGGCGCCGGAGTTCGGCCTTCGACGGGATCGGGGCTACCGTGTGCAACAGCTCGAGCGCGAGGCCTAGGCGTGCTCTACGCGATGCGGTGAGGGTGATGGACACGGCCCCGAGCTCGTTGGGTCACCGTGGGCTCGCCGGCGACGAGCTCCGCGGCAATGGGCTCGGGCTCACGTGGTGCGGCGTCTACAGACTAGCCGGAGCGAAGGAAGAGGGTGGGGAGGCGCTGTGGCTCACCGTGCGGTCAAGAAAGACCCGCGTATGGTTAGTAGCACCAGCGCGCGTCGCCGGAGTCGAAGGAGATCGCCCGAGCCGAAGCAGAAGGGGGCGGCGTCGTGCAGCGTCAGCGGTGCTCCCCAGCTCCACCGGATGGCACCAGGCGAACGAGCGGTCGACGGCGGTTCTCCGGGACAGCTCGAGCAGTCGTGGCGGCACCGGTGGCCACGGGATCTTGCCGTCGCGGCGGCGGCCCCGCTCGGGCGTCCGCGAGCAGAGAGAAAGAGATCGTGCGAGCGAGGGGAGAGAGAGGAGATGTGAGCGAGGATGGCCAGGGGGAACGCACGAGCTCGACCTTATCTCCCCAGCGTGTCGGTGGCGTCGGCGCCGTCGTCGTGTCGCCGGCCGGTTGGCGCGAGCGCGCGCGCGGCCATGGCGCGGCCGACACAGGGAGGAGGGAGAAGGAGCTGGGCCAGGTGGGCCGCGGTCGGGGCACTGTGCACTTAGGCCCAGTGCACAGTGCCTCGTTTTATTTTTCTGTTTTTGTTTTCTACTTTTCTTTTATTTCTTTTCTGCTTGGAAATAGTGAGGCCATTTGTGCTCTTTTGTAAAATATGGGACTTGGTCCAAATATTAATATGCAATGTCAACATTCACCAAAAATTGGTTTGAGCAAAGTTGGGCTTCATTTGAAATTGATATGATTTTAGATGTATTATATATTGCTGTTTTGGTGTTGTTTCATATTGTTTGAATCATTTAATTAATCCAAGTATTACTGGTGATATTTTTATGAGTGCTTCTGGAATATTTGCTATTTAGTGAGCATTTTTGCAACAGTGTTTGAGCAAATTTATTTTGCATTTTTGAATTTGAGTTGATTTTCAGAATGGAGTTGAATTGATTTGGTTAACCACTATGTTTAAGCACTGCAATGATATGACTTGGCATTATTAGCAGTAGATTACAGTGACTAATACACAGGGGTGTTACATTTAGTATCCGGTTTGCAAGAGAAATCATGTCCGGACCATCCCGCGGACCGATACAGGTCGGCGTTGGATGACTTTCGCGGTCCGAACAGCACGATCCAGACGCATGCGGGATGTTTGCGGGTCGGCGTTGAAGATGCCCCAAGGGTATATGAATGCTACCTCATGAGCTCAAGGATGCACGGCTCCACCATGCCATCGACTATTCTGAAACCCAATAAAAGATTGAGCCATGGTAATATTATTCTTGAGCTTTTTTGTGGCGTTTCCTCTAAATCCCATGGTAGACTATTCTCAAGCTTTTTTGTGGTGTAGGATTATCGGTAGACAAATTGTAGATGGCTGCAAGCAAATTTTGTTTTGGTTTCATTCCGAAGGACAGCTGTAATGCCAGTAATGGAAACTGAGGGATTTAACCACATTAAAAATAATAATATTGAAAGCCACTTCTTTGAGGACAGTGAAGCTGCATGCCCCACCAGGTGTACTGACATATATAAGCGCGTGTTAGAAAAGGAAAAAGAAAGGGTACTTGTATGGGTGTCTACACGTGATCGTGAAACTAAGCATTTCTACACGCCTCTGTAGCATGAGCGTTAATCATGGAGGCCATCAGACCATATGTTTTGCATTTTGCATCAGTCTTCAGAGACAGACAGGAACCTTTTGGGGTCATGCTTCTAGGTTGGGGGAGCTCTGCGCCTCATTCCACTCAGTTTTTTTTTTTTTTTTTTTTTGCGGGACACTCCTCAGTTCTTGTACTACGCGTGCTCAACCTTGCCTACCCCAGATCGGTGCAAGTGAGGGTGGATCGATGGCGATGCAGCCTTCATGTGGCCTTCTTCATGATCGTCCAAAAGTGGTGCTCATCAACATCAATAAACGTATTTATATGGGATTGCGTACGTGATGCATGATGCGACGACGAAAGCAGCACAAGGCCGGCAACTACATCCACGAGATTACCCGTGCCAATAAACTATACACACTTGGACATGGTGTAGGCAAGAAGAGACTGTGCAATAATTCACCGATCAATCCCATAACCAGTTAAAGAAGTACAAATTCGGTTTTACTCCTCTTACCAGCACCTAGCCAATCCCTAATCGACGTTAGTGAAGGATACATTACCCTTAGTCGCGCTACGCGTCCCTATATTTACTCCACACCGCTCGGCGGCTGAGTAAAAATCCCCTCTCCTCTGCTGCCTCCCCCACCCCACTCCCATGCCACATCTACGCCCGTCCCTCGCACCCCTGCCGGTCATCGCCCGCCACCGCGGACGCTCCTTAGGTTGCGGCTGCCGGCGCCGCCACCGGATTTGGCGCTTCCCTCGCTCCGTCACCGGCGCACAACCGATATATCTGCGGCTGCCGGCGACTGTCCCTTGCCATGGATTAGCCAAGTACCGGACCGCACAGCCTCGGCAACTCCTCCTAGCCGCATGTAGGTATTGGTTCCGCCTCTAGCGTCTCGGATCTCTCCCAACGGTGGTTCGCCGGCAAAGACATACCCGGCCATCGCCCGGCCTCGGCGCTAGCATAGCCGCTCGTCGGCTCACCGTTGTCGGTCATAAACTGCGATGATTGCCCGCGGCAGGTGGTGCGCCGAGTTCCTACCACGCCAGAACATCCCGAATGAGTGTTCTTCAAGTGCAAAAAAGATGGGATATGTGCTTCTTTAGATTCGGATTTGGCGCACTTTCGGTAGCTCATTGTTTGCTTAAATTTGTGCGTAGGATGGGTGCAAATTTTGGTATTGAAAAAAAGATTACATCGATCTATTGGCATGAAATTTGATAGATGCTCGTGCACTCGTTGATAGACACTAGTGTAGAATCGGGCTATTGTCCCGGTTCGTACGGACCTTTAGTGCCAACCGGCACTAAAGGGTGGGGACTAAAGGCTCCCCCCCTTTAGTGCCGGTTCGTCACGAACCAGGACCAAAGGCCCACCACGTCGCACGAGCCCGCGTCGGGGGGCTGGGGGCCTTTAGTCCCGGTTGGTTACACCAACCAGGACTAAAAGATTTAGGGGTTTATGGTTTATTTTTTCTTTTAATTTTGTGTTTTTCATTTAATTTTTTTTATTTCAAACATATTTTACGCTACTACATATTATACACGTTATGCATATATATATAAATAGAATTTCTCGTAGAACCGTATATATATCATCGAATTTCTCGCACGACCATTCACATACACATATATATATACAATTTGATATATACAATTTCTCCTACAATTTGCAGATCATTACATGGAGGCATTACAACTTGTAATGTTATTCTCCTTTAAGATCTATGACCTGGTCGAGCAAAAATCCCGCTATTTCCTCTTGAATTGCTCGTACGCTATCCATTAGTAGGAGCTTATCCCACATCTCTTGCATCTTTATTAAAAAAGAAGATCAATATGAATATATTAGTTGTGTGTATATATATTAGATCATGATAAAAAGAATTATGAATAGTGTTCTAGCAAATGTACCCAAAGTTGTCTATCACTTTTGGACCTTTTGTACGTCATCATGCGAATGTTCTCGCAAACGTAGTATGCACATAAATTATTTCCTGACGCCTGCCTCAAGGCCTTTACGAGAATAGAATTCAATCAGATAATAATTAATCAAGCATGATAATGGTATTGAAACTAGAATTAAAGAGATGGTAGTTAGCTAGTACTACTTAATTAATTACCATGGGTCGACACCATTTTAGTTTTTATTTTCATTGGCCTTCCACCTGTTTGATGAACTTTTCCCAAGCCCTGCCCGCCGGCAAAGAAAATGAATAAAGGAGTTATTAATTAGTTGATATCAGGAAATGAACTAAAGAGGCCGACATATAGTTCGATAATGATTGAAATTACCTGTCAACCATGCCCCTCACGATTGCGTAGTCATTAACGCCTTTAAGTAGTGAGTCCAGTGCTTGAACTTTTCCCTCGTCAACTTCAATGATTAACAGGATCCAGTGAAAACAGCATGTGCACACATTTGTATAATTAAGCGGGCATGTGCATAACTCATCAACTACACTTATTAACAGCTAGTAAGCAAAAACATAATTTGTAGTACAAGACAGTGTCACTCACCCGAAGTTGTAAGGAAGTAGTATTTCTGGTTGGGTATTTAGTCGCACCAAGAACTCTAGCAAGCTTTTCTCTGTGTCTTTTTGTTCCTATTGACGCGTCTATGTCTCTTCATTAATGGTATTTGGGTCAATGAACCCAATGCCATAGCGTACAGCTTTTTTCATTTCATACATCTTCATTCTGCATAATACCACAGAAAAGAATATAGTGGGGATAATTACAGATAATGAACGAGCACTGCAGCTAGCTAGAGACTTAAATTACAGAAAGAAACCACTTACAGACAATAGCAACTGACGATAGATTTGTCGAGTGCGTCTTGATTGAATAACTGAAACATTTCTTGAAACTCAACCCACAGATCTTTTGCATGGTAGTAATGCTCTTCCTTGACTTTCACCATGAGTGACTCTCGATCGGTAGTCTTTACTTCTCTCATGTACCATAGATGCAATTCATACATTCTCGTTGATAAAAGCGGGATCTTCTCAGGCTTGACCATAGGTTGGCCACGGGCATATTTCCATTGTAGTTCCTCCTCTATAAACGTTTGGAAGTCCTCGATGCCTTGGAGTTGTTCTACAGTGACACCGGCCTCTTGAGCCTGCCTTCTATGATCGTCGGTTATTACCAGCTGATCGGCGGTACTCCCATGTGTTTGTACAATGAGCGGGGAAATCGATTGCACTGCCTGTTCTCCCAGCTGGGGAACAGTTTTCCCACTTTTTTAGCAGCTGCTTGGCTCGAGCTCGAGATCGACTCCTTCTTTTGTTGTGCATGATATAACTTCTTGATAGAGCGCTCATAGTCTGAATCCCTATGCTTGACAGCTGGTTGAGCCATATCAATAAAGTGCTGCATGGCATGCTCAGGTACTTTCTCCTTTGGCGGCGGGGGCGGTTTCGGTCCAAAATGGGCCTTCACTTCGGCTTCGTTTTCCTTTTCAGTCAAGTGGTAAGGCAACTTCGGAAGAGGCTTGAGGCTTGGACCAAATTTGTATTTCTTGCCTCCTGTTGTACCGCTAGCCGCCGTAGCTGCGGCGCCTCTCTTTCGTTGTTGCTGAGGCGGCGGAGACGGCTGACGCGGTGCCTGACTTGGAGGAGGAGTCGGCTGATGCGGTGCCGGACTTGGAGGAGGAGGAGTCGGCTGATGCGGTGCCGGACTTGGAGGAGGAGGAGTGGGCTGACGCGGTGGCGGACTTGGAGGAGCAGAAGTCTGCTGATGTGGTGGCGGACTTGGAGGAGCGGGAGTCTGCTGACGCGGTGGCGGACTTGGAGGAGGAGCCGGCTGACGCGGTGTCGGTGGCCTTGGAAAGACGATGCAATCCTTTCTCCATACAATGATACGATGTATGGCCTCTCCCAGTGTGCGCTCGTCGTCACCTCCAGGAATGTCAAGCTCTAACCCCGAATATCCTGCCACCACCTCATCAACCCTGACACGAGCATAGCCAGCTGGAATCGGATTGCAATGGAAGGTTGTTTCAGGGGGATTTGTTTGAGCATAGCCGTCCGCCACCTTCATGGATATGTTCTTCACTTTAAAGTGTAGCTCACAAGTTGTCGTAGCTATGATATCATCCACAGGGTATCTATCTGTAACACCCCATATAATTAACCACAGTGATCACCCTTAGTTAATGCCATGTCAGCAAGTTTAACAGTGACTAGTCATCATTTGCATCATATTGCATTTCAAACTCCTAATTCAAACTTCAAAATAATTTAAAGTGAAAATAAAAGTTGTTCCGAATTGGAAAATAAAATGATCATTAAATAGCAAATAATTCTGAGGCAATTATAAAATTGTAACCAACATCAATGGGATTGGATAAGTGCCCCTAACAACCTCAAACAGTGGCTAATAGCAACGTTTAATAACCTTTTATTTAATCTAAATTAAATGTGAATTTATATTTTAACCAAACTAATTTTTGGTGATAGGTGCTAATGCAATGCAATTTATGAGCTAAGTCCCACATTTTGTAAAAGTCATTTAGTGGCTGAACAATTTGCAAAACAGAAAAGGAAATAGGAAACAAAACAGAAAATAGAAAAAGAGAAAAGAAAAGAAGACTACTGTGCACTTTAGGCCTGCTTGCTACAGCAACAGCCCAGCCCAGCCCACCCCGCACCACCTTCCACCTCGCACTGCTCCTCCCCGCGCGCTGTTGTCGCGCGCACGCACCGCGCCCTGGCCCCCCTCGCTCTCTGATCGACAGCGCGCGCCTGCGCCCGCGCGTGGAGGATAAGGGCAAGGCCCTGCGCATTCCTGGCCTCCCCTCACTCACTCTCCCCGCGCTGCTCTCTCCCTCCCCGCCATGGCCGTCTATGCCATCGCCGAGTACCGCTTGCCCGCGTAGCCGCCGTGCCCGCCTCGCCTCGCCTCCGCGCCAAGAAGGACCGCCTCGACCTCCTCTTCCTCCCCGACGAATCACCCGAGCAGGAGCGCCTCTGCACCGTCCCCTACGCCGTCGTCTTCCTCCTCTTCTCCGACGAGCTCCGCCACCGAATCCGCCGCACCGAGCCCTCCCCGAGCCCACTTGAGCACACCTGCAGGACTAACGTGAGCACACGCTTCCTTTCCCTCTCTTCCCCGCGCGATTCCGCCGCCATAGCTCCTCCTCCCCATCGTGCCCGAACACGGCTCCGCCCGAGCTCGTCACCGGCGATGCTCCGGCGACCAAATGGCCTCGGGCCCGTGCGCAATTCGCTCGCCACTTCGCCTAGATCCCAACGCACACACGCACGGGACTCGCCGTGCCCCGCAGCCCCTTGTTCGTCGCTCACCGGAAACCCACCGCCGCCTGACTCGTCGCCGGCGACGTTCCCAGCCATCCCCGGCCGCGCCACCACCACCATTCGACACGGTGTGGACTGGCCGTTCGAACAGACCAAACCACAGCCCCGAAGATGCCCTGTGGGCGAATCCCGCACGTCGCCGCCGTCTTCTGTGGTCACCGGCGATGCTCCGGCCGCCGTGCTGACCTAGCGCCGACGTGGCCACCTGGGGCCCACCCCAAGTGTCACTGCCCGTGGGCCCCCCTGGCCTTAGTTGACCAGGGTCAACGCTGACTGGGCGGCCCTGTGTCTATGACATGTGGGTCCTGCCGTTTAAAATGGTTTTATAAATAAATAGACTGTTAATTAAATTATTAATTAGATTAATTAGTTAAATCACTCACTGACCAGTAGGCCCCACCCACTAATTAACCAAATTAGTTTAATCTAACTCTGTTTAATTAGCTGAGTCACTGACGTGTGGGTTCCACTGGACCCACATGTTAGGTTTGACTCTGGTCAGCTGGGTTTGACCTGCTGATGTCACACCTACATCATGCTGACATCATCATCACTATTCTGGATAATTCAAATTTAAATAAATTCAAAAAATGTTTAAATCTTTAGAAAATCATAGAAAATAAACCGTAGCTCCGATCAAAAAACTTTATACATGAAAGTTGCTCAAAACGACGAGACGAATCTGAATACGCCCTTCGTATTGCTGTCAGATGCCCCTAGCTACCTGAACATTAAACTTTTAGACTAATTTCGATAAATGAATAGTGCTCAAATTTAATAAAATAAATCCAAATAAATTCCTAAATTAACTAAATCATTTAGTTAGGCAGTAGAACACCTCTGCATATCATTTAGGCATGTCATGCATATTGTTTGCATTTTTGCCGTGAATTTATTGTTTCTTTCCCCCTCCTTCTCTCTCGATAGACGCCGAGACCGACGCCGACGCAGCAGAGTATGACTACGCTTCGGACGAGTAGCCTTCTGACGACCAGCCCCTCTCAGCAGAGCTTCCAGGCAAGCCCCCCCCCCCTTTGATCACTCCGATATCGCCCATTCCATTCTCTCATGCTTGCATAGATTTTGCTACTGTAAATGATTGCTCATATTCTGATGCATAGCCTATTTTTGTAACCTGCTTATTGCTACCTTACCTGCCTATTTCAAACTGCTTAGTATAGGTTGGTGAGTGATCCATCAGTGACCCCCCCCCTTTGTCCTTGTTGCCTCTGCTTCATCATCGACGATTAGATCAACGTGATCGACGACCAGAGACCGACACCTCACTTCACCCCCCTTTGTTGTACGACTCTGCATAGTTACTATCGAGTGCCGAGGGTGATACCTCGTAACGCACTCCTGATGATAACTCTGTAGTGTAGCTGTTCGGTCATGGTCATCGAGGGTGATTCCTCCTTAACCACTCCCGATATGACTCTGTCGTGCAACCCATCAAGTGTGAACCTCGAGGGTGAGTCATCCTACATTCACCTTGATGATTTCATCGAGTGGAATCCACCGAGGGTGATTCCTCGGGGTTTCCCCCTTGATGTTATGACCACACGGTTACTTTGCCCTTTGTCGCAGGTGGGTCGACCCTGAGGTGTACCCGCGGGAAACTTATGCAGTCGGGTTTGCCAGGAAGGCACCCGAGAGAGATATTGTGGCGGAGCATCAGAAACTCTGATCGTCTCCGCGAGTTATTAAATACGCCTAACGGATTTGGGTAATTGATCTGAGTTGGCCAATGGCCTATACGCACTACCACCACGCGGGATAATGGTTTATGGGGCCCTCTACGTCGTACGTTTCTCCCGAAAGCTCATTAGATGTGACAGTTCACTGTGCGGGCTGATTGTTGGGGTTGGGCTGGATACTTCACTGACAAGTTCAGTGTCGTGCCTACTCCCCGTCCAATCTCGCAACGCGCAGGAGCGCCCGGGGCGATGGCCCAAGACCCCTAGGTGCATAGGTTAGTCCAGCGTGTTGACCTCTCTGCTGAGCCTAGGTAGGGCGCTGCTTCGTGTCGATCTCCCGAGGTCGGGCATTACCCAGCAAGTGTGTACGGCCAGAGGTGATCGAGCGTGTTGGGTAACAGTAGTGCACCCCTGCAGGGAAGTGATCTATTCGAATAGCCGTGTCCACGGTAACAGGACGCTCAGTTTGGTATCCCGATCTATTACTTGAACTGGATACTTGCTTAATTAATTGAAGCTCCGGGATCGCTTTCTCGCAGGGAGTCGAGGAAGGATCTCTAGGCTTTGCTTCAACATGCTTGCTTAATAAAATGCTTTTCTGTACTCTTCTAATTTCTGCAAGATAGTGGCTTCGTGAAGATGCTAGTCTTCGATAGGACTAGGTCTTCTCTCTATTCTGGCATTTCTGCAGCCCAGTCCACATATACAACCTTTCTTTGATAATGTTGCATATGTAGTGTAGATCCTTGCTTGCTGAGTACTTCAGATGAGTACTCACGGTTTCTTTGCTACCTATTTTCCCCCATACCCCTTTTGATGTTACCTCAGACGATGGAGCCCAGGAGCCAGATCCCACCGCAGGAGCTTACTACCAGGAGGGTCAAGACGGCACTTACTACTGGATCGAGCCAGCCGGCCAGGAGTAGGATCGGAGGGTCCCAGGCAGGAGGCCTTCGCCTTTCGATCTAGAGTCGTTGTTTGTGCTAGCCTTCTTAAGGCAAACCCTTGACTAACTATGTCTGTACCCAGATATTATTTGTATGACTGACTTATGTATTTCGGATCCTCATGATCCCTGGTCTGTAATATTCGTGGATCTCCGTTTATTTGTGTTAGAGTTGTGTTGTGATATCTTCCCGTGAGTCCCTGCGCTTGATCGTGCATGTTTGCGTGTATGATTAGTGCACGATTGAGTCGGGGGTGTCACACTATCCAGCAGTGCATCATCGCCCGGGGCGGAACCCACGTTGCTTCTCGGCATGGATGGGACGGTGCTATCCAATGCTGGATCCGCTAGCTGTTGCCGCTGAGACGCCCTTTCTTGGCTAAGTGAGTCGATCTGCTCCTGCTGCCGGATGAAAGCGCGTTCCAAATCCGCGTGCTTTGATTCTATGATGCGAAGGCTGTCTGCTTCCTGCTTCCTCTGCTCCTCCTCCAGCTTCCTCTTCTACTCCTCCTGCTGCTTCTTTCTTGCACGGCTTCTATAGTTGGCATTCCAGTCTGCAAACCCCTCAAACCACGGAACAACGCCTTTCCCTCGTGTTCTTCCTGGGTGTACAGGATTCTTCAGGGCGCGCGTAAGCTCATCGTTCTCTCTGTTGGGCGTGAACACCCCCGTTCGAGCCTCTTCTATTGTAACAAGTAAACTTTCATTGGCTCCTTTAAGACATGCCCGCTCCAAAACCTGCCTGTCTTTGGGTCCAACTTCCCCCCATGCGCATAGAACCAAGTCCTGCACTTGGGGGGCCAGCTCAATGTAACTGGAGTGACCCCTGCATCCATCATCTCTTGCTCAGCGAGATCCCACTTAGGCCGGGCCACCTCATAGCCACCTGGCCCCAGCTTATGGTGCCACTGCTTTTTCACGGCATTAATCTTGTTTTTTCTCGACCGTTCCTGAGCTACATCCGATTCCTTGAAATTCACGAAAGCGTCCCAGTGAGCTCTTGCCTTCTCCAGTGTTCCCTTGAATTCTGGAGTCTGCTTTCCCGCACTGACGTACGCGGCCCATATATTTTTCTTGTGGTTGTTGAATGCTCTCGCCATCTTCTTAAGAGCACTGCTCTTGACTTTCTCCAGATCTGCATCTGTCAAATGATCTGGTAGGGTGAAATGTGACATGAGCGATTCCCAAAGCAGATCTTTTGCTCTTTGGTCGACAAAAGTAACATCTGGATCTCCCTTTGCTGGCTTTTTCTATTCTTGAACGGAGATCGGGATTTGGTCCCTGACAATAACTCCGCATTGACGAATGAACTTCTTCGCATTCTTCTTAGGTTCATCAGGTTCGCCATTAGATTTGATGGCATCGATGTTGTACTTTACGCCAGCGTGCAACTTTTTGGCTGGGCCTCGAACTGCCCTGCTGCTTGTAGAAGATTTGCTCGATCCGGAGGGCTAAAAGAAGAAAGATCGATTCGTTAATATATGTACAAATCAATTAAAACATGTGATGATCACCAGATGCCTTATATAAATATACCTCGCTGGTGTTTGTTATTTGAAGAACAACATTTTCATCGTCATCATTGTTCTGGACTTTATCTATTCGTTCGTCTTCATCGAATATCATACCATCATCGGTATTGTTCAGATATTGCGAGCCGTCATCTTCTTCATTCTCATCTGGTCTCGGGGAGCGTATGATCTCGAACAGGGCCTCTTCTCCTTCTCTGCCAGTATTGTCCATAGCTTTTATTTAACTAATCCAGAAGAAAGATAAAACAATTTAGTATTCAAATTAGAATGCATGCATGCAATCAATAAGGAAAAACTGAATCATAGTAGATAATATATATACATCTCGAATAATCCAGATAATATGCATCATCGAGTATAATCTCGAATACATCGTCTCGAATATTATCGAATAATATAATCTCGATTACATCATCTCGAATATTATCGAATATAATCTCGAATACATCTCGAGTATTATCACTAATACATCTCGAATATTATCATATATATAACATCACTAGCTAATACAGATCGAATACTATCGAAGAATCTACTTCACTCGCGGTTCCTGAGGTGCGGGCGGTTGACACCCAAAGAGAAGGAACGATCACAGGATCATAGCTCGGGTGAGATCCCTGAAGAACCTGCCAGGTATTGGAGAACCCGACGTCCAACACAGCCATGTAGCGACTTACGTGCTCGTCCTCCTCCCTGACACGGTGACGTACCACCTCCGACGGAGCCGGCTGCCTCCGCACCGAAAGTGGCCCACGCGAACGCCACCAAAAAAGCTCCGGGTTGACGACGGGAGCCCGGTTCCTCACCAAGCTGCGCGCCCCGGAAGGTAGCACCTCCCAGTGCCAGCCCGGCGGAGCCCAGTCCCGGACATGGCTCCTCTGAAGCAGGACGTCGTCGCGAACGAGTCGACGACGAGGATGGGGCTGGGCATCGTTGACATCGAGAACAAATTCGATCTATGCAAATTTAACATTTTTTAAATGCTTGATTGTGATTTTTGTAATTCTTTTTCACTTGATTTTGCAAATACATAACAAACTTTTGCAAATACAACATTAAAAAATGCAACTTTTTTCTATGCAATTTTTTTCTATGCTTGGTCAAAATTGCTCAAATGTTTTCTATACATTGTATGCATACATATACTAATTGCTATACATTGGATCAAATGTCTATACATACATTATATACTAATTAATTCCTCAAATGTCAAAATTCCTCAACTTTTTTCTATACATCTAATCATCTAGTAAAAAAAGTCAAAATTTTTCTGAAAAATGTCAAAATTGCTATACATATATACTAATTAAACATACAAAAATACATATAAATCATTAACTTAAGAAAATGTGTGTGTGTGTGTGTGTGTTCATGCATGTGTGTGTGTGTGTGGGCTCGGGGAGGGGCGGCCATGGCGGCAGGGGGCGAGGGAGAAGGGGGAGAGCTCACAGCGGGGCGACGGCGACGGCGAGGCGAGGCGAGTCGGGGGCGGCGACGGCGTCAGGGCAGGCGGCGCGCGTGGCGAGGAGCTCGAGGAGGAGCGGGCGCGGGCGACGTCGGGACTAAAGGTCTCGTGCTGCCACAGCCGTGGTGCAGGAAGTTTAGTCCCACCTCGCCCAGCGAAGGGCAGCCGCACTGGTTTATAAGCCCCGCCGCGGCTGCTCCTTCGAGCTCCTCTCTAAAGCAGGACTTCTGGGCCTACCTCACCTGCGCTGCCCTGTGGGGCCTACTGGGCCTTGCGGGCCTGCATCCTGGCCCAACTAGAGATTGGGTTTCTAGTCGTATGCAGACCGTTGTGGCCCAGTAGGCGGGCTTTTTTTTAATTTATTTATTTTTCATTTTTTTGTTTCCTGCTTTATTTATTTTCTTTTGTTTCTGAGTTGTTTTTGCTTTATTTAGAGTATCTTTGTGAATCTTTTTGCTTTAGGTAAAAAAAATTATAAACTTTCTGTTAGTGCCAGTAGTTTTCAAATTTGAATAGTTTAAATTTAAATTATTTGAAATTTGTGTGAATCACTAGTTTGTGAATAACTTTACTTTAAAGATAGATTTTTCAGTGTTTCTTTTTTTTGCTGTTTAATATTAGTGTGTTATATCATTATATTCAATTTGGTAATTCTTAGATTATTTAAAAAAAATGAAATGCCTTTCTAACAGATGAGTTTTAGCCCAAAACCCTGATACTTTGAAGAAGATTGTCCATTTTGTACACGAAGTGCATCCAGTTTTTGCCGTAACCCTCTCAACTTTTTTGCACATGCTATGTGGGTGAAATGATGATACCATGCCAACTTTCAACCTTTTCAGAGTTCATTTGTAGTGCTTTTCAATTTCAGGGTCATTTAGCTCAAAAAAATCAGTAAATGCATGGAAAATAGCAAATAATGTCAGAAAGGGTTGAAAATTGATGACGTGGCTTTGAATGGTGCATACTGAATGCACAAAAAGTCTGGACTTGAAATAAGTTTTAAAAAATGAAATGCCTTTGTAACAGATGAGTTTTAGCCCAAAACCCTGATACTTCGAAAGAGATTGTCCATTTTGTACACGAAGTGCATCCAGTTTTTGCCGTAACCCTCTCAACTTTTTTGCACATGCTATGTGGGTGAAATGATGATACCATGCCAACTTTCAACCTTTTCAGAGTTCATTTGTAGTGCTTTTCAATTTCAGGGTCATTTAACTCAAAAAATCAGTAAATGCATGAAAAATAGCAAATGATGTCAGAAAGGGTTGAAAATTGATGAGAAATTAATCACAGATAAGTACCCTAACTATTACAAAGATTCCCTCCGGTTTGTCCGAAGTGGGACTTTCCAGATATATAAGTCCAGAAACTCACTAGAGAAGAAAGTGATGACAGTGAAGCCGGTCACATCCCAGAGTGGGATCTTTGGGTGTAAAACTTTTTCTTCGCGTGTGTCCCTTTGCGCCGTAACCATGGACAATCTTCATCATTTAACTGGATGCTCGGGTCAATATTCACTGTGAAGGGAGCAATTTCATGAAACTTTTCATAATCTTCTGACATGTCTGTCTTGTCCTCCACTCCCACGATGTTTCTATTCCCTGAAAGAACTATGTGGCACTTTGGCTCATCGTATAATGCATATAAATCAAATAAACTACCGCATATAATTACTCCCAAAGTAAAACCCACAAATCACTGTAATTATAGAGCATTGCAAGAGCTAATCTAGCAATGAGAGATAAAAGGACAAAGCTGCTAACCTTTGTGATCACTTGGATGGACGGGGGGCCTTCAAATCTTGACAAATTCTGGGCAAAATGAAGGATGAGCTTGAGCTTTGGGGAAGAACAGAGAGGAGAGGAAAGGGGAAGAACAGAGAGCTCGATCGCTGGCTGGACGAAGGGTTTATATAGGAAAATCTTTAGTCCCGGTTCATGACAGAAACCGGGACTAAAGGTGAGCTTCTAGTACCGGTTTGTGCAACGAACCGGGACTAAAAGGACTGGTGGGGCCCAGCCTGACACCAGCCTACCACCACCTCTTTAGTCCCGGTTCGTGGCACAAACCGGTACTAGAGGTTCAACACGAACCGGGACTAATGATGCTCGCCCGCCTAGCCATTGGAACCGGCACTAATGGTCACATTAGTGCCGGTCCGTTTACAAACCGGGACTAATGTATCTCACATAAAGTAGTTTTTCTACTAGTGAGAATAGAGGCTCGAGATGAGACTAGAGGCGAAGCAACGTCGAATTCTTCGGAATCGAAGAAGAAAGAAGAGTGCAAGCTCGAGAAGCCAATAGAGAGAATCAACAATGTAAGACAGAGAAGATATTAATACCACTAGTGAGAGCAGTTATGAAAACTAGATATATTTTAATATGTCTAATTGTGGTTCTTGTTTTCTTTGATTTTATTCTTGTAGCGTAGAATTGGTGAATTATGTACTCTAATGTATCAAAATGTCATTGAATGAAATAAAGAAGTAAATAAATGTGTTTCGATGGCCGGAAATGAAATGCAAATGAATTTTTCTACTCCGTTATATATAAGGGACTGGTTAGGTCCAGCGAAAATTTAATGAAGTAAATTTACTCCACTAAGAATTTACTCCACGTGACACTCCACTATTTTTAGTGGATCGATTAGAAATGCCCTAATTAGGGCATCTCCAACGGGCGACCCGCAAATTTCCTTCCGCATCCGGCAGCGGACAGGGCGACCAATCCACGGACACGGATGCGGGAGACGTCCATCCAATGCTACCCGCATACATTTCAACCCACATTTGAATTAACCAGATGAAATTCACAAACTGAACTATATTCATCAAAGCTCAGATAGAAAATAGCAAAAATCATCCATATATAGCATGCAAATTAAGACTAGTACAACAATGTCTCAAATTCGACTAGATTAACCTGATGTCCAACAAGTTTCTCATCAACAGATCATGTCGTCCCACACATACTTCCCCTTCAGCTTCATCCAACAGCGTGTATATGTAAATGACCGTCCCTCTGTCCTGTGGTACATCACGACAGCGCGTGCGCGCTACATAATGTGTAGACAAACATTGAATGATAGAATCATCCAGCAAGTCCGCGTGCAATGACCACCTTGCTTTTAGCTAAAAAACCACGTTACAAAACTTGGTGACGCTGGTCTGGATAGCGTACCAACGATACGGTAATGACCTCACATTGCATTCTTAAATGATTTACATGTCGTAGGATGCAATGTGCATTCTTGCGTGAAACGATCCATGCACTTGCTGCCAGAAGGTCCCCCTCTACTCCTGCCTACAAAATTCGTGGATACGGCCAACGACGCATGGCACAACAACCTCCATGGTCAAGTAGCTAGCCATCCTTCGTACTCTAAAAAACGACATAGCGTTCGAAAATAAAGCTCAATGGCATTTGACCGAACACCTGCAGAGCGTGGTGTCAGCCATGGAGGTCGTCAATGGGGGCGGAGTGTACCTGGGTACAAACGGCTCTAGGATGGACATGGTCGTCGTAAAGGCGAGCGGGCGCGTTGGTGCTGATTGCGGGCGTCCGACAATACCTCTGTGGCGGCCGAAGATGTACGGCGGCGACGGTGGAGGAGGGTGCGGATGCAAAGTAAGAGGGAGACGGGGCGGAGTGGAAGGAAATAGGACCAGAAGGGGGGATTGGATGTGCTGGGGGTGTCGGAGTCCTATGTGGCTGCTGTCCGGACTCCCGCAACCCCCTCCTCCACCCCTTCCATTTTGTTTTCAATTTGCGGGAGAAAACACGTCCGGGCCGCCCAGCGGACCAATGCAGGACTGCGTCGGATGGCACAACATGTCCGGACAACGCGGTCCGGACGCTAACGGACGTGTTGAGGGTCGGCGTTGAAGATGCCCTTAATTTTGCATATCCTTCAAAAACACTACTCCGTTTGGAGTGCGATATTATATACTCCCTTTCTCATAAAATAAGTGTCTTAGACTTAATAGTACAATTTAAGTTGAGTATTATACCCTTCAGCCGGGGAAATCATGATAAAATTCAAAAATAATTAAATTTAAGATATATACACGTTCTCTTTTTTTTGCTTGGTACAATATACGTTATTCTCAGAAGATATGCACACGTAAGTAAGGTGTAGTAGTTTTCCTCTCGTCCTTGGCGGCTGGAACCCTAGCCGCCACCAGGAGAGGCCGATCTTCCAGCACCGTCCTCCGGAGGTTCCCCTCCGCCGGCGACCTCGGTCATCGGTGGTGAGGGAGTCGCCGGATCCACGCGTGTGGATCATTTTTACTCCCTCGTAGTCTAGGTTTTTAGGTTGTTCATCGTCTTTGCTTCGGCAGCGACGATGACGGCGCTGAATAAAGATTCTTCAAATCCTTCCCTGACGAGGCCATTGGTCCTATGGTTGGGGATGGATTTGGAAACCAGTGTGTTCAAGTAAGGATGGCGTGCCGACGGCGGCATCCTCGTGGTGGACCTGTGTCCTCAAGCTCCGCCGTTGCGACGGCGTTTGCTCCAGCGTCGGCGCGGAGTTTTGGAGGTAGTCCAGGAGTGGATGCAGATCGTGGTCTGCATCGACGGCATCTGAAAGACAAAACATTTGCTGGGCTCGTGGTTCGTAGATGGCAGGTATGGTTTCCTCCTTCGGCGTCTTAGTCGTGGTGGGGTGCCAGATCTGGAGCTCGATGGCGTGTCCAGGGTTTTGCCCCGGTCTGATTCGTTCAACGACAAGGGCTTCACTTTTGGTGAGCCACCTTGAAGGTCCGCAAAGCTGCATATCAGCGATGGAGCCGCGTCGAGCTCGGGTGAGGAGGTGATTCGTCATTCTTTTTTTCGGTGGCTGCTGTGGTAGTGCCGGAGGCAGGTGACGGGCGTTGGTGTCAAGCTCAAAGATGTTCTGCTATCTTCTCAATTTTATCATGTCGGTCTTTATGTGACTTGTACTTCGTTCTTTACGATATGAATAAGACAGGTTTTACCATGTAAATAAAAAAGTAAGGTGTAGTATACGATATATGGTCCATATGGACCAAGATTAGGATGGTCATCCATCCTCATCAAGGCAGGCCAAAGCGCAAGAAGACAAACTGATGATGGAGGCAGGACCAAATTTAATTAGGTCAGCCATGATAAAAAAGGACGCACATCATCCTGCCATTTCGATGGAGTCGTTGTCCATGGACCATGGCGGCAGGTGCCGCTTTGGTATTTCTACGACTCGCTCGTCATTTGTAGGGCTGGTTGGGACATAAAAAAAGTTTGATTATAGTTATGTTATATTATATACTCCCTTCGGTTCTAAATGTAAGTTTTTTTTGACATTTTAATGTAGACTGTATATGAATGTATATAGATGTAGTTTGTAGTGTATATTCACTCATTTTACTTCGTATGTAATTTATATTAAAAATATTTGAAAAGACTTATATTTAGGAACGGAGATAGCATGTATCTCGAAAGGTCCACTAACACTACATTTGTTTGTTTTCTCTGCTTGTGTCGAGGGTAGGAGAGAAATTGAGCGTGATATCGTTTCGGTCGGGATAGAGGTAAATAAAAGGTGTAGTGCATGATTGCTCAGAAATGGTACAGCCAAAACGTAGTGTCGTCAAATTAGGAACGGATGGAACCTATGATGAATATCTTTTGGCATCTCAGGTATAGGTTGTGTGTCAATTGTGTATCGATAGCATGATATGTATTTTTTTTTTATAATGCAGTGCTCAGCAAAATGATTTGGGTTTGGCTTGCTTTTTTTAGTATGATGTGTTTTGACCTTAATTTGTCTTGCATACCCTGAACAAGTCCCAGGTCGTCAGTTACACTGGAGTAAAATGCGTAAAACCATCACTTTCACGTCATTAACTCTCGAAAAATCACCACTTTACAAAACGTGACACTTTGCACCGTATCAGAAAATAACAGTGGCAAAAAACACTTATGATAGAAGCTAAGTGTTTCGATAACGTCACTAATCGGCCGAGCCTGCCCGTCAGGCTGAGTCGACAGAAAAAAAGTGCCACATTGGCAAATTGACTTGGTCCTCTTCTTCTTCCTCCATCTTAGAGCATCTCCAACAAGCACGCTGGAAAAATCGTCTTTTTTGCGCACGTGTAGCCGGAACAGGCGCTCCAGCAGACGCGCAAAAAACACGCGCGCGGTATAGTTGGTTCAGCGCGCGGAGCAAAACGGCATCGCGCGCCGCTTATTTCGTGCGCCCGCTCCCGCGCGCTGGACAGTCGAGCACCCGTGACCAACTGCCGCCAACCTCTCCGGCCGCCGGCGAAATTCGACCGACGGAAGGCCGCGCCGACATCCCCCCACCCTTCCTACACCTGCGACACCTAGCGCGGGGTTGAGCTTCGGCTTCGCCGCCGCCGGCCCTCCTCCAAGCACCGGTCTCGCGTGCGGCCTTTTCATGCCGCCACAGACGACCTCGGGCGGTGGCGTCGCGCCGGCGCCGGCCGTGAAGCCCCGGCCCTCCCTCTCCAAGCGACCGAATGCAGCGGCGGCGACGGCGGGGAAGGTGTCCGGGAAGAAGAAGAAGGCGGATGGCTCTTCTAGGCGGCCGAAGAAAAAGCTTGCAGGGCGTGCGGCGGCGGCGGCGCCGACCGAAGCGCCGGAGAGCTCGCAATTTGTTGCGCCGGCGACCGATGCGCACAAGGTGTTTGATGAAATGCCCACAAGGTATGATTTCGCCCCTCTTTTTTTGTTGTTGTTTTTTACATGAATGGATACATATGGATAGCTTAGTTTTCTTCTACATACTTTGTAGTTTCAATGATGAGACATATATGTTAACTATGGATGTTGGCTCCAACAATTCCCATTGGTCTCAAATCAATGAAGTGCATGAAGATAATCATGAGTTTGGGGTGGACGAGGATGTTGAGGGTATCGTCGATGCACCGAAAGGAAGAGCGGGCAACTACACCATGGAAGAAGACATCTTTGTATGCAATACATGGTTGCATGTGTCTATGGAGGCCAACGTTGGAGGGGATCAAAGTAGAGATGCATATTGGATCCGGATGAAGGATCACTTTGATTTACACAACACGAGTGGAATTGCCCGCACGGAGAGATCTCTTCGCTCCCGGTGATCGACAATCAACAAAGATTGCAAAGGTGGGCGGCAGCACTTAAGGCGGTTGACACGATCAACCCAAGTGACACTAATGATAGAGATAGGGTAAATGCCCTTTCTTTATGTTCCTTCCATGTTCATGTTTTTTTGTTTGAAATGCTAACTTGTTCTTTTGTTTGTAGCTCACTATTGCACAAAACTTATTTCAAGGCATGGGTGGCATGTGAGACATATGTGGCTTCGGAGCGACCTTGGGCGGCATGGGAGGCATGGGTGGGTTCAGAGCTACCATGGGAGGCATGAGTTTTTTGTCTCTCATGGGAGGCATGGGAGCACCTCCGGATGACATGGGTGGACGCATGTTTTCCGGCGTGCCTCACATACCTTCGCATGATGCCGTTGGAGATCTTGCGAACACCATCCGAGCTCCCGATGACGATGCGGCGCGCGACAATGAAGAGGAGGAGGAAGAATTGTCTTCGGATGAAGAGGAAAGAATCGGAGGAAGGAGGACGATGATGATGTGGCATGATTGTTGATGTGCCATTTGTTTGTGTGAACTTTTATGTGTCATGAACTTGGTTGGATGATTTTGAACTATGCCGTGCAATTGAACTATGCTATATCTTTATTTTGCACATTTATTTATGTTTGAAATATCATCGTATTGTCAAAATGGACATGTAAAATATTATTTGCAAACGGCGGCTGCTCGCGCGCTGTAAATTAGCACGCCTGCTGGAGCTGCTCGCTCGCGCGCGTCATATTTTGTAACGGCTGCTGAAGCCAGCGCCTTGCTGCGCTCAAAAAACCGCTATTTCGACGGTGTAAAAAGGTTTTAGCGTGGCGCGCGGTTGGATGTTCTTACCCTTGTTGAGGCATTTCATCGACACCTCGTGTGCATCCGAGAAAGCCATTCAAGTCCCTCATCGAGAGCACCGAACCAACTCCTTTCTCATGCCCGAGGCTGGGAGCACCGCACCATGGATCTCACTGGACCAACCAACAGCGCGCCGGAGAGGTGGGAGTGGAGCTCACTGAGGCAGGGGGAGGGGCCCGTGTCGTGGGAGCCCCGGATACGGCGAACGGGCGAAGGCCCCCTGCCCGACTCGTGTTGTGGTTGCTCCGGTGAAGGGCCTCTTGCCAGCGCGGCATGCTGCGGCTGCCTGTGCTCCCACCGCCTCCCGAGTGCAGCCAGTGCAGAGAGACGGAGTGCCCGCCGGCCAAGGTCAGGACAGGCCACTCAAACGGGGCAGCAGCCATGTTGCCTACTTCTTCATATCAACCCATACAGGGATGCATCATGGCGTACTGTACGACCATAGCTGGCTGAGCTGGGCGTCTGCTTGGCCGTATTGTACAAGGATGGGCGCGTGTTCAAGGAGCTGTGGTTGCTCCTGGACATGCTCGTGCGCGGCAGATCCGAAACCACGCTGCTTCATGCGGCCGTCTCCGTCTTGCCTCGATGGTACCGAAAAAGGCTTTCGCCCCGTTTTATATATAAAGCAAAGATCAACCATAGCCCAAGTACAAACGCACCTCACGACAACACACGCACACACCGAAGGCGGGATACATAGGCGCTGAGCGCAGCAACACCACCCCTAACACTACAAAAACAATCGGGGACCTTCATCGTGAACACGCCATCGCGAAGAGATGAAGTTGTCTATGACGAACCGTGAGCTTCAAGACGGCGCCTCCAAGAAGGTTACGACGCCAACGTGCCGCCACCGCCCGACCCGGGGGTCAGAGTTTCCCCTGGAGCAACACGATGACCGATGAGAGCCGCGACGACACCTTCAAGAAGGTAACGCGCTACGCCGCCGCCGGTCCGTCCGAAGATAGAACAGGTTTTCACCCAAACAAACACTCACACGCCACACCCCTGCAACCATGCTACCCACACGGCCATGGTCATCGGGCAGCACCAGCCACGGGCTCTGCCCATGAGCACCGCGCTACCACCACCAGGGCCGCCGCCCCGGCATCCAAGACCTTGACACCACCTCACTGAGACCCGTCGCTACCCCAACCAAAGAGACGAGTGGAAAGGCCTCTCCTTTCACACCCCTGGGCGGCCCCCCGTGCCGAGACCCAAAGGGCCGGCCAAAATTGGCCTCCATCGACCCGTCCTGCTGCACCGGGTGCGAGGCGAGCTCAAACCAAACGCCGGGCGCGAGACGAGCTCGGTCCTGCTGTTGGGCGTGAGACGAGCTCGGTCCTGGTGCCGGGCGCGTGACGAGCTCGGTCCTGTAGCCGGGCGCGAGACGAGCTCTGTCCCGCAGCCACGGGCACGAGACGAGCAATTGACCGCAGTTGGGAGCGGTCCAGCCCTATGACGAGGGTAGAGCCCGGACGACAAGGGGATGAATCGAAGGTCGATACAGGCCGCCCACCGACGGCCGACGCCGGAGGAGACCAGCCGCCGCCGTGAAACAATCCAGAATACCACCATGAGCTACCACCACGCCGTGACAGCCCACATCCACGCCGAGACCCCGAGGAGCAGCCCCGAGCCACCTTGCAGCAGCCTGCGACACGCCGCCGAAGACGCAACCCGCCCCCCGGCCATGGACGTCCAGCGCCCCTCCACCCTGAAAGGAGCAGCCCGACTGCCGGGTGCCCCGCAACCACCTTAGCCAGGTCGCCGCCGCCACCCACAAGTCCGCCGCCGCCACCACCCGGATATGGGCAGGAGCACCCAGATCCGCCGCTAGCAAGGCCCCCACACCCCGGAGCCCCAAGAGCCACCGCATGGAGGGGGGTGCAGCACCGCCGGGACGCCAGAACACCGGGGGGAGGGACCAGAGCCCGAGGATGGGCCGACGACCACCGCCGCCAACGCGGAAGGCCGCGCCCCGCGACGCACGCCTCCAGCGCGCAAGAAGAAGACGCCCCGCTGTGGCGCCCCGCCTGATTACCACTGTAGCCAGACGGTCGCCACGCATACCAGCCCAGGAAATCACTCTGGCATGCACGTTTACAACAAGGATAAAGAACACATGCATTTCTATTAATGGATATATAAGCCATACATGATATATTACAAGACTGATGGCAGCGGAAAAGCTCTATCTAAGGCAGCATGGTCCTGGTGCGGCTCCAATCCACAGGGATCTGACTGGGTTACTCTTCTAGCCCGCGAACGCTCCGGCTCCTCATCGACGGACGACGGATCCTTATGTGAACCTGGCCACATTAAAGGCCGCTGATTACTTTTGAATGTACTCGCAAGTAAACCAAAATAACATATACACCAAGCAAAGCAATCCATGGCATTCAAGCATGCATTTGTTATTAGAGCATCATTAATTATCATGGCATAGTATATCTATCTAGCAAGATTAATCATCAAGTCATAACAGGTTTATCCAGCAAGATAACTACTAAAGTAAAATACAGTAAACATATCAAGTAAGTGATCCATACACCGAACATTCTCAGGATCCAATCCTACTCTTTTGGTCATCTGACCATCTCTTACATAGCCATCTCATGGCTAACATATCATATCCCTGACATCATCCGATGTCTATGTATCTTCACTGGAAGTCTAATAAACTTACTTTCTTATGTGTTGTCCCACAATCCTCAGAATACTCATGATTCACTGAGTACTTCCGATCACAAGACAAGTTCTTCCATCATTATTATCTTTGTTACGGTTGACCACCTAGTGAGGTTTGGACGGACTGTCCAATACCGTGGACACGGCTATTCGAATAGATTTTTCACTCTGCAGAGGTTGCGCACTTTACCCACACCATGGAGCATCTGGCCTCGTGATCCCATTCGGGTGGACCAGGGTTGCTCCAACGAAACCTGCCTAACCCGTGACTCATCTATCGTACCACCGGCAATCATCCTCCTCCGGAGTCAAGCCCTAGGTGGCCCCTGTGTCACCTCGTGACACCTGCCACCGTCTTGGCCAACTAAACTATCCCAAACGGGGACACCGGCAAATAACTCAACTGGGCTCACAAGGTTATCGCCGCCTACCGGGCCAGGGCAGCGCGCGCGCATAACCTTCCCTGTTTGGTGGTACCGATAAAAGAGCACGCGATCAGACCAAGTCAAGGCCGTCCCATACCGGCAAATGTGGCTGCACGGATAAGTCCGGACAGATGACTCTGGATCAACTGACTAGGTTTAGCTTTAGTAGGTACTTAGCAAGCATGGTTGTTTATCACAACAAGTTGAGGTGGCAGCAACTATGCCTTTAAGTAAATTACTTTGAATTATCACATAGCAAACTAATGCAAGTAATGTAAATAGTAAGTGCAATCTAGCATAAGTTTAATTACTTCTATCACAGGCATAATCATTAATTAAACACGCAAGAATAACACAGAGCAATGCTTTAGGGCATATATCAGATGGTCGGCTTCCTGTGGTCGAAGAATACTCCAGGGAGAAGTGCGATCACCTTGCGGAAGGATTCGCCGGAAAGGATTCTTTCCCGGAGGGCTGATTGAGGGCAAGGGCAAAATGGTCATTTTCACATTGTGGAAACATTATGAAAAAAGATACCATCGGAACGGGCTCGACGAACTGAAGACGTGGGCGTTGGTTTACCTCGATCAGAGTTACGGTCGCGAAGTTAGGGCAGTTCGTTCGTTAAGCGATAAAACAGACAAAATCTGTCCATTCTGGCGCTTAGCGAGTGAACGTTCACTATACAATGGTTTCGGCCGGCGAGGCTGTGCTGAAAGCGTGTTTCCGGGTTTACGCTTTCGCTGTAGTGAAAGCGCACTCTTGTCTGAAGTTGAACCCAAACACACTTTCGAAGCAAGGAAGCGCACTTTTGAAAGTACGTTTCCACTTAAAAAAACTGGGCCCGGGCTATAGAGACTGACGGGCGGGGCCCGCCTTATCCCCTTCTCTCTCTTCCCTCTGAACCATATTCTCCTCCGCTGACCAGAGCAGAGGCAGGGGTGGCTGGCCGCCGGCGTAGCCGTTGCCCCGCTGCACCCGAGGGTCGGCCGGCGGGCTCTCTGGAATCAGCGCACCTCGCCGCGCCCGAAGATTGCCTCGGGGCCCTGCGGGACGGCTCACAGTGCCGACGGCACGAGCAGGAGCACGGTGGCAGAGGAGCTTCGAGGGGCCGCGCTGGCAGGGCTTCCCCGGAGGAACTAGGGGGGTGGGGGCGGTGGCGGCTCGAGGGACTCCGGTGAAGGGCACGGACGCCGAAGAAGCAGAGGGGAAGGCAAGGGGAAGAAACTGGCTGAGGGGATTGGCGGCGGCTGCCTCGACCATGGAGGACGGGAGAGCTCGGCGAGCTTGGCTGAGAGGGCGAGGAGGCTGATGGTGAGGAGGGGAGCTCGGGGCGCGCTATTTATAGTCGCGGGGAGGGCTAGGCGACGACGGACGGAGGTTCGAGAGCTCGGTGAGGTGGCGGCATTCTGGCGGAGCATCGGCGTCGGCAGAAGCATCCATGGGCTTGAGGACGAGGGGGTGAAGCAACCGGAGAGCACACGTGTGTGGTGGAGAGCTCGCCGGCGCGCCCGGACGAGCTGGAACTCGCTGGAGGTGCCATCCCGAAGACTCCAATGCATAGAGCTCCGGTTTGGCATGCTCTGCCCATGGTCACCATGTGGCCACGGCAGTGCCACGCTCCACTAGTTGCCAAAGGGTGTCTAGGGTGTTCTCCACGCATCACTGAGTTGACCTATTCGTCTGGAAGACACGCGGGAGCTCTGAGGTGACTTCACCAAGGTCAAATAGTTTCCAGCAGCAAAGTTTGGACATGTGGTGTGGCTACCACAGTGCTCCTCTTGGCTTGATCTTGGATAGCAGTTAATCATCTACCAAGGTGGCCATGCTGACAATAATTCAGCTCAAATGGACAAGGTTATCTTGTACTTCCTTTGTAACCTTGCAATTTGGCCAGAAATGAAGATGATGGTGCTGGGGAAAAATGGCTAGGTAGAATGAGCTGATTTTTGGTGGAGACCAATGATTTAGGGGATATAATGAGATGGTAAAATTTCAGCTCATTTGGATACACGATGAAGGTACTTCCTTCACAGAGCTTTCAAATGGACTGAAACTTAGGAAAATTTCTGTGGAAGCATGGATAGATCAATTGAGCTGGTTTTTGGTTTCCATGTGTGATTTGTCAACGTTAATCATCATGAAAATTTTCAGCTCAAATGAATCAAGGGTTCAAGCACTTCGTTTGCAAACTGGAAATCTGGGCAGAATTTGCAAATGGATGCTGTGCTCAAAATTTGAACTATGGGACTTGGGTTCTGATGGAATTGGTGAAGGAGAAGCTCCACAATTTATTTGGGATTTTTCTTGGCTACCAAAATGGTAGTTCCTTTAGAAAGGGCCCAAAATGCAATATTGGCATTAAATAGGAAAATGCAATTTCCCTTATTTAATTATTGCCAATATTTTTGTGGGAGCTCAATATGATCACAAAGAATATCTGCACAAGTTTTCATTGACTTTGGAGATGGATAGATATTTTCTTGGATTTAATTCCTTTAACTGGTAGAAAAAGGAATTAATTATAAGTGAAAAATATTACAAATGACTTGGCGATATTTTTGCATATCCATGGTTTGTAGATAAAGGATGATCACTGGGAAAAGTTTGGGAGGCAACAGATCAAAGGAAATTGGGGTTCCTTTGTAACGGAAGAGATTAGGGTTTCCCTTCCGACAACTCGGAAGGTAGGGTTTCGGTGGCAAAGTCTTGAGAATAGATCTTGGGTGGCAAGGTTGAACTGAAGAGAATCTCGGGATGGATAGGGAAGGCAAGGTTAAATGACCATCTTCATATACCCAAGAGCTAAAGAAATCCGATAACACCGAGAAAAAGGACGGGAGTCAAATCCCGCGAAGGAAAAAAAACAGGAGCGAAAACCAGGGTGTTACAAACCTACCCCCCTTAAGAAAATCTCATCCTTGAGATTTCTAGGCTTACCTCCCGATGAAGGGGGACCTACCTGTGTGTGACTTGGATCCATCAGCGGTCTTGTCTTTGTTGGTTCACTGACCCTTTTAACTGCCTCTTCTGATGGACCATGTGTTGTCTTTCACACAACTTCCTTGAATCATTCTCTTTCCTGTCAGGTGTACCTTTTGTCCTGGTAGTGGTGTTGCTGGGTGGGGTAGCGGGTAATTCCGACAAACAGCTCGGTTTCCATGGCCTAGAAGTAACTGCTTCGGGTTTTATTGCGATACTTCGTACCCTGACAGTCATGGGCAAGACATCCTTTTCTGGTACCAGGCTCATGTGCACGTATGGCCTTGGCTAACTAGGGGTGACTTTCTTTTTGCCGTGTTTGAATGCTCATTCTGACTGTGGGTTCCGTACTGACATTTCCTTTTGTCTCAGACATTCTGACTTTGTCCTTAGGTGATCCACAATCCACATGACCAAGTTATTACTGTTGCATCCCTAACTGAAATGCCAGGCATGATCACAAAGTAATCATAGACAGTAATCTCTTATTCCAATGATGTCATGATGTCTACGAGTTGTTGATGCTGATGTGCTTTGAGCCATTCTATCTGAATGTCTGGTTTCAAACTCTGTTGCTCGTGGAAATGGCTCTGTCATATATACAGCCTCTGTAGTCCTTGCTATGACCACTGAACTGAATATAGTATGGCTGTCATTCCCGTGTACGAGTGGCTCGCATTAACTGATCCACTGGACTGTATGCTCACAACATATGCAGGTGTAGGATAAATCCTTTCATACCCACTGAGTTCTGAGTCAAACGGGTGTCTGGGCTAGTTCTTGTTCCTGACAAACTTGTTGTGGGCACAATGGTGTGTTGAAGAAGACTGAGTCCCTTATACTCGAAGCTTCTGCTAGGGTAGCGTGCTGAAGAAGGCGAGGTATCGTACCTCAGAAGTTTTTCTTCATGTGGCTTGCTGCGGAAGGTCATGTGTCTTATGCTGGCAGCTTTCCGCGGTAGCATGCTGAAAAAGATTGGAGTGTCGTACCCCAGAAGATTTTCTCACCAAGTGGCGTACAGAGGAAGATTGGCAGTCTTGCGTCGTAAGCTTCTCCCGATAGCTTGTGGAGGAAGGCTGGGTTTCTTATACCAGAAGCCTTGTACTGTGATAGGCGGTCGGATCTATGGCCGATTCTAGCTTCCTTCCGAAGTATCCGGAATTTACTCATAGCAGAGCCAAGACTTGGTATAGGCCATACCTTGTCTGAAAATATTCCATTGGTCATGCACATCGCTTGTTTTTCTGCTGGTCTGATCATTGTTGTGGTAAAGGTTGCATGACTGATGCAAGCTTAATTTGGAGTACCCTTTGTATTCAAACCAGGTGTTGCCGATAATAAGCAGTTGATGGATCATTCCATTTGGTCCAGCTGAGCCTCCAAGCATATGAAGTTCTTATTGATTCTGGGCAACCACGAATTCATCCATATTCCTTGCAAACCTTGTTCACAGTGCCCGGAAGATTTTGTATTTGCATCGATGGACTTCAAGATTTGCTTTGAAATTTGTACCAACGTACCGGAGTTTTGTTGTTGCTCTTGGCACATCCACATTTTTGAAATATGTCTTCGGTGGGTAATAGGTGATTCTGGAGTCGATTGAAAAAAAACTCAAGGTTCACCCCACTGACCGAAGAATCCTTATGTCGAGGACGGAATCATTTGTCCTTGCTGGTGTTCATTCTTGGTAACTCATCTGACTGCTTCTTAGGCATGATCTGTTTTGAGGCACACTCTCTCAAGTATATTCTGGCCTTATTTGTTGCACATAGATTCTGCTTCTGATCCATTCTTCATTCTTGACTGATCCAGAGATGATGTTCTGAATATTGGGCAGTTGACTTGGCTTGACTCTTACTGGATTTGGATTATTGGGTATTATCCAAGTTGTATGCTGGTCTTCCTAGGCAGCTCTTGCGGATGGATCCAGTCGGAGCGAAGAAACGGAACCGATAAAAGAAACAAGAACCGCGAAAACCAAAAAGCAAATGAAACTCAAATCTTGCGGACCTTACACATGTGGCCGAGGATCCACTAGTATAACTAGCCTAGCGCACTCGATGCACCTCTAAGGACTTAGAAGCAAAACCACACAATGCTCCTGGTAGCAATTGGTGTCAAGCTTCTACTACTTCCTTAGGGAACATCAAACTTGACGCACGACGATAGCCAAAGTGGCTTAGTCAACGATCCTAGGGTTGTCGGGGAAAGATGGAATTTATAGGTGTTTCCCAAAGGAAACCAGAGTTAAAAAGAGAAATGCCATGGTTAGCAAGCAGGGTAGGGATATCTGGTTTACCTAGGGGTTCAGGGCTCACGGGTCGTTGCCTGGTGCGGATATTTCATACCGAAGGCAAAGTCCACGAGAGTTGGGGTCTGATGGAGCCAAAACCTATGGGGTTGCCTTATGGTCAATAGTAGCCGTGCCTGCTTGGCAAAGATGACTGAAATCCATCTAGGCTTTCTACTGAGCACAAGACAGTGAAGTCTGGCTAGGGTAACATATAGTCAGCCTGGCTGCTCTGATACAATCCGTTGTGGCGCCCCGCCTGATTACCACTGTAGCCAGACGGTCGCCACGCATACCAGCCCAGGAAATCACTCTGGCATGCGCGTTTACAACAAGTATCAATAACACATGCATTTCTATTAATGGATATATAAGTCTTACATGATGTATTACAAGAGTGATGGCAGCGGAAAAGCTCTATCTAGGGCAGCATGGTCCTGGTGCGGCTCCAATCCACAGGGATCTGACTGGTTACTCTTCTAGCCCGCGAACGCTCCGGCTCCTCATCGACGGACGACGGATCCTTAAGTGAACCTGGCCACAATGAAGGCCGCTGAGTACTTTTGAATGTACTTGCAAGCAAACCAAACTAACATATACACCAAGCAAAGCAATCCATGGCATTCAAGCATGCATTTGTTATTAGAGCATCATTAATTATCATGGCATAGTATACCTATCTAGCAAGATTAATCATCAAGTCATAACAGGTTTATCTAGCAAGATAACTACTAAAGTAAAATACAGTAAAGTAAAGCATATCAAGTAAGTGATCCATACTCCGAACATTCTCAGGATCCAATCCAACTCTTTCGGTCATCTGACCGTCTCTTACATAGCCATCTCATGGCTAACATATCATATCCCTGAAATCATCCGATGTCTATGTATCTTCACTGGAAGTCTGATAAACTTACTTTCTTATGGGTTGTCCCACAACCCTCAGAATACTCATGATCCACTGAGTACTTCCGATCATAAGACAAGTTCTTCCATCATTATTATCTTTGTTACGGTTGACCACCTAGTGAGGTCTGGACGGACTATCCAATACCGTGGACACGACTATTCGAATAGATTTTTCACTCTACAGAGGTTGCTCACTTTACCCACACCATGGAGCATCTGGCCTCGTCATCCCATTCGGGTGGACCAGGGTTGCTCCAACGAAACCTGCCTAACCCGTGACTCCTCTACTGTACCACCGGCAATCATCCTCCCTCGGAGTCAAGCCCTGGGTGGCCCCTGTGTCACGTCGTGACACCTGCCACCGTCGTGGCCAACTAAACTGTCCCAAACGGGGACGCCGGCAAATAACTCAACTGGGCTCACAAGGTTATCGCCGCCTACCGAACCAGTGCAGCGCACGCGCATAACCTTCCTTGTTTGGTGGTACCGATAAAAGAGCACGTGATCAGACCAAGTCAAGGCCATCCCATACCGGCAAATGTGGCTGCACGGATAAGTCCGGACAGGTGACTCTGGATCAACCGACTAGGTTTAGCTTTAGCAGGTACTTAGCAAGCATGGTTGTTTATCACAACAAGTTGAGGTGGCAGCAACTATGCCTTTAAGTAAATTACTTTGAATTATCACATAGCAAACTAATGCAAGTAATGTAAATAGTAAGTGCAATCTAGCATAAGTTTAATTACTTCTATCACAGGCATAATCATTAATTAAACACGCAAGAATAACATAGAGCAATGCTTTAGGGCATATATCAGATGGTCGTCTTGCCTGGGGTCGAAGAATACTCCGGGGAGAAGTGCGATCACCTCGCGGAAGGATTCGCCGGAAAGGATTCTCTCCCGGAGGGCTGATTGAGGGCAAGGGCAAAATGGTCATTTTCACAGTGTGGAAACATTATGAAAATGATACCATCGGAACGGGCTCGACGGACTGAAGATGTGGACGTTGGTTTTACCTCGATCGGAGTTACGGTCGCGAAGTTAGGGCCGTTCGTTCGTTAAGCGATAAAACAGACAAAATCTGTCCATTCTGTCGCTTAGCGAGTGAACGTTCACTATACAGTGGTTTCGACCGGCGAGGCTTAGCTGAAAGCGTGTTTCCGGGTTTACGCTTTCGTTGTAGTGAAAGCGCACTCTTGTCTGAAGTTGAGCCCGAACACGATTTCGAAGCTGGGAAGCGTACTTTTGATAGTACGTTTCCACTTAAAAAAAAACTGGCCCCGGGCTATAGAGACTGACGGGCGAGGCCCGCCTTATCCCCTTCTCTCTCTTCCCTCTGAACCGTCTTCTCCTCCGCCGACCGGAGCAGAGGCAGGGGCGGCCGGCGTAGCCGTTGCCTCGCCGCACCCAAGGGCCGGCCGGCGGGCTCTCTGGAATCAGTGCACCACGCCGCACCCGAAGATTGTCATGGGGCCCCGCGGGATTGCTCACAGCGCTGACGCCATGAGTCGGAGCACGGTGGCGGAGGAGCTTTGAGGGGCCGTGCCGGCAGGGCTTCCCTGGAGGAACTGGGGGGGCGGTGGCGGCTCGAGGGACTCCGGTGAAGGGAACGGACGCCGAAGAAGCAGAGGGGAAGGCCAAGGGAAGAAATTGGTCGAGGGGATTGGCGGCGGTTGCCTCAGCCATGGAGGACGGGAGAGGTCGGCGAGCTTGGCTGAGAGGGCGAGGAGGCTGATGGAGAGGAGGGGAACTTGGGGGTGCGCTATTTATAGTCGCGGGGAGGGCTAGGCGACGACGGACGTAGGTTCGAGAGCTCGGCGAGGTGGCGGCGTTCTGGCGGAGCATCGGCGTCGGCAGAAGCATCCATGGGCTTGAGGACGAGGGGGTGAAGCAACCGGAGAGCACACGCGTGCGGTGGAGAGCTCGCCGGCGCGCCCGGACGAGCTGGAACTCGCTGGAGGTGCCCTCCTGAAGACTCCAATGCACAAAGCTCCGGTTTGGCACGCTCTGCCCATGGTCACCACATGGCCACAGCAGTGCTACGCTCCACTAGTTGCCAAAGGGTGTCTAGGGTGTTCTCCACGCATCACTGAGTTGACCTATTCGTCTGGAAGACACGGGGGAGCTCTGAGGTGGCTTCACCAAGGTCAAATAGTTTCCAGCAGCAAAGTTTGGATAGGTGGTGTGGCTACCACAGTGCTCCTCTTGGCTTGATCTTGGGCAGTGGTTAATCATCTACCAAGGTGGCCATGCTGACAAAAATTCAGCTCAAATGGACAAGGTTATCTCGTACTTCCTTTGTAACCTTGCAATTTGGCCAGAAATGAAGATGATGGTGCTGGGGAAAAATGGCTAGGTAGAATAAGCTGATTTTTGGTGGAGACCAATGATTTAGGGATATAATGAGATCGTAAAATTTTAGCTCATTTGGATACACTATGAAGGTACTTCCTTCACAGAGCTTTCAAATGGACTGGAACTTAGTCAAATTGCTGTTGAAGCATGGATAGATTAATTGAGCTAGTTTTTGGTTTCCATGTGTGATTTGTCAATGTTAATCATCATGAAAAATTTCAGCTCAAATGGATCAAGGGTTCAAGCACTTCCTTTGCAAACTGGAAATTTGGGCAGAATTTGCAAATGGATGCTGTGCTCAAAATTTGAACTATGTGACTTGGGTTCTGATGGAATTGGTGAAGATATGGACAGGAGAAGCTCCAAAATTTATTTGGTATTTTTCTTGGCTACAAAAATGGTAGTTCCTTTAGAAAGGGCCCAAAATGCAATATTGGCATTAAATAGGAAAATGCAATTTCCCTTATTTAATTATTGCCAATATTTTTGTGGGAGCTCAATATGATCACAAGGAATATCACCACAAGTTTTCATGGACTTTGGAGATGGATAGATATTTTCTTGGATTTAATTCCTTTAACTGGCAGAAAAAGGAATTAATTATAAGTGAAAAATATTGCAAATGACTTGGCGATATTTTTGCATATCCAGGATTTGTAGATAAAGGATGATCACTGGGAAAAGTTTGGGAGGCAACAGATCAAAGGAAATTGGGGTTCCTTTGTAACAGAAGAGATTAGGGTTTCCCTTCCAACAACTCGGAAGCTGGGTTTCGGTGGCAAAGTCTTGAGAATAGATCTTGGGTGGCAAGGTTGAACTGAAGAGAATCTCGGGATGGATAGGGAAGGAAAGGTTGAATGACCATCTTCATATACCCAAGAGCTAAAGAAATCCGATAACACCGAGAAAAAGGACGGGAGTCAAATCCCACGAAGGAAAAAAAACAGGAGCGAAAACTAGGGTGTTACACCCGCCGCCTACGCCGCGCGGTCTTTGGCCGGCGACGCCATCGGCTGCGGCGAGGGGAGGGATGCCGGGAAGGGGGGCTGAGAAGCGGCGGCGCTAGGGTTGGCTCCCGGAGTCGCCCGCGGGAGCGACTCGGGGTTGGCCGGTTTCTTTTGGTTATGTCCTCCGAAGATCTGGCTCGATATTTCTCGGAGCTGGGGGATGACCAGCTTGCTTCGGCCGTCCCAGGCGCGCGACCAGCTCCTGCTCGCCGCGGCGCCTCCTGGTGCTGCTCCCACTCAACCTCCCTGAGCGTGTGGGGCTGGTGCCGGAGCTGCCACTCCTGCGGTGAGGGAGGCGGCCGGTGGCGACGCCCAAAACGACTGGGTGCAGAATAGCACAGCGACAGCCGGCTCATTTGTGCTTTGTTTTCTCTGGTGGTGGTTGCACACGAGGTGTTTGATGAAATGCCTCAACGAGGGTAAGGGGAAAGAAGAAGAATACCAAGTCAATTTGCCAACGTGGCATTTTGTCCACCAACTCAGCCTGACGGGCGGGCTCGGCCGATTAGTGATGTCATCGAAACGTTTAGCATCTACCATCAATGTTTTTTGCCACTGTCAATTATTTTGTTCGGTGCAAAATGTCATGTTTTGTAAGTTGATGGTTTCAGAGAACTATGACACGAAATTGGTGGTTCCGTACATTTGAACTATTGGGGTAAACACACCCATAACCCGACGTGTGGCAACGCGCGGTGATTGTAAAAAAAGCCCAACTCCAGTGCTGGGTGAGGGACTGTGGCGTCTTGTCACCCGGCTCGTCATGACGGAGTAAAAAAATTTGGAAACGAAATCATGTTTCTTAAGGCAAACAAACAGCTCTAAAGTAGGGCACCCAGATAAAAAAATCAATAAAAAATTATTGAACTAACATTTGAACTACTTGGGCCATATTTCATATTCAAACAATGTTCTACCGATGTTTAAACATGCAAGCTATAAACATAGTTCGAATACTACATGACACTTAAATACTAACTTGACTACAACAAGCACTACTACGAATAGTATAGATTGTCCCAGTCGATATCATCAGACCCATCACTCTCGACGTCGACCACAATGGAGCCTCCTGCATTCTTCTTCTTCTTCTTCATACTCCGGATGTGACCCTGGTAAATGCCGCCATGGCCTCCTCCTTGTTCTCTCGGATGTTTTCCTGCTCGTCGACAACAATGCGAGGAGCCACCTGGATCGGGCTCGACTCAGTTGTCACCAGCGGGCCGATGAGCTCCACACCTGTCGAAGACTCAATCTTCGGGAAATTGAGTTTCAGCGGGGGAGGCCGAGCCTCCACACGGAAACGCCGTACGTGTGGGCGATGAGGTCGGCTGATGAGTACGTGTCGAGCCAATACCGGTGGCCGGCGTGTTGACACTCAACGACATAGTTGTCGGATGACCACTGCCACACCCCATTGAATCCGGTGGCGCCCTTGCACTTTGGTGGCATAGTGAGGAGGCTGCGCCACCGGGGAAGCAAGCGGCGGCTTCGGGGAGGCGCTGGCTCAGAGAAGACCAGCGGCGGCTTGGAGAAGAAACGATTGCTCAGAAAAAGCGGCACGGCGACTGATTTCAGTCAGAATTGGGCGGCGGTGGCTTGATTCCTTGGTTCGCTGGTGACGGGGTGCGGCGGTGGAGTGGATCCGGTGGCGGCAGCGAGCGGCGGGGAGCGGGAGCCGTGAACATGCGTCGGGTGACGAGGCGGGTGTGTGGCAAGGAGTGGCTGGGTGTGCGCCAGGAGGCCGTTCCGGATTTGCGACAGCCGCCCAGACTGCCCTATATTTCCTACACTTGAGCCTCTTTTTAGGGCTGTCCAAAAAGTTTTTTGCAAAAAATTAGGATTAGACTGTTGTTGGAGCCGATTTTTGCCCTCATGTGCCCTAAAAATGTCCTGTTCCTAGAGATAGGGCTTCTATTGGAGATGCTCTAAGTGCCATCTCTATCTTTGCAAACGTTTGTTGTAGTTCTCCCCTTCCAGCCCGAACACCTGCATCGACATGGATTTTAGCCTACCCCTGGGGCACGGCCTTTGGTCGCTGGTTGATAACCCCGGATGTCGCAGACCGGACAGGAACAGCCTCAGGATTGTTGTCCTTAATCATTTGAGCTCGGCAATAAATCTGTTAATGAAAGAGTGGACAACTTGAGGGCTTTGAAAAATGCCTTCGTGAATAGCCTTGCGTCTTGCAGCCCATATTGCCCAAAGGGTGACCAAGAGCTTCACAAAAAGAGCATGTGATAATGACTCCATAAGTCTGAACAACCAGTTTTTTTTGTGCTTGGTTCAGAAGTCGCCACTAAGGTTTGAGCCAACTCGTAATCGACCAAAGCCCACATGCATCTCGAAACTGTACATTCAACCATCGAATGTTTCCATGAATCAGGCTTCCCGCAGAAACCGCATGCATTTGTCTCGGTCATATGCATGTGAGCTCTAACATTGTTAGTCAGGATTGAATGTCTAGATAGCCTCCATAAGAACATCTGAAACCTTGGCTGGAACATGAGTCTTCCATAAGCCCCTCTAGGAACAGCCTGTTGGAATTAATGGGCCTGGCCCATTAACAAAATATGAAATCTTAAATGAGCCCATGTGTAAAATGGCAAGTGGTGGTGCTAAAGTTTAGTCCCACCCCGAAAGTTGAAGAAGAGTTGCACCTCTTTATATAGTGGGTTCTCTCCACCACTCTAAGTGATGTGTTGAGAAGAGAAAGGGAAGACCACACGCGCGCGCGCTAGCTCGCCTCGCCTCGCCTAGGGCGTGGCATGAAGTGGCGATGCGAGGGGGCATGTACGTGCGACATGCGCGCGAATGGTCCACCGAAATCCGGCCTGTTACCTTGCAGGGGCGCAACTTCCTTTTGCCGTTTTATTTTTAATGTCTTGGCAGACAAGTTAATTATTTCTTGTCCGATAAGTATACGACTTAGAAACCAAGTCGGTTTGGGATTGTGATCGCGTCACAATACTGCCTCGGGTCTTACTATATATACTGCTACCGCCGCGGCCATAGACACATCGAAAGTATCTAGGATTTTGCCTCGTCTCACAACTTGCGCCGCCACCGTAGTCTACTCTATTCCGAATGCTGACGTGCATCGGCGTACGGGAGAGTAGGTCTCCGGAATTGTTCGTCCTTGCGATCCTGCACCGGGAGGGGACGAATTAGGTTTTTGGGAAGCGCTCTACGCGACTGCTAAAGTTTGTCATCACGGGTCCTCTTCCGTCCAAGTCTGGCGGTGCTAGTCATCGTCGTCAACAACAGATCGTCGCCAACATCATCATCAATACCGTCGCTCCTGCTGCAACTACCGAACAGTACGTCAATTGTGATATGTTCATGTCTCTTTCTGAAGTTGCTATTTTCTGGGCGATGCTACTAACATGACTTGCTGCTCTTCTAGTTTGCTAGATCGTTGCATGCTAGTTTCTGTCTTAGTCATGAATTATTTACTGGTATTGATCATGAACTTGCCTAATATTCCAACAATCCAAAAACCTAATTGTAGGCAATTTCCTGAATGAACTATGGCTGGATTCGCTGATGCACTAAGGCCGGATAAGTTTGTAGGTGTGTAATTTAAGAGGTGGCAGGTGAAGACCACACTCTGGCTTACTGCTCTGAAAGTTTTCCATGTTAGTGTTGGTGCTCCAGAGGGAATATCTGACGAAGATCAGAGAAAATTCCAGGAAGCCAATACTATGTTTGTGGGATGCATTCTGAGTGTTCTTGCTGATCGTCTGTGTGATGTGTACATGCACATAGATGACAAAAAGACATTGTGGGATGCACTGAATGCAAAATTTGGTGCAACAGATGCAGGCAGTGAACTATACATCATGGAGAGTTTTCATGACTACAAGATGGTGAAAATAACCGTTATGTGGTTGAACAAGCTCATGAGATACAATGCATTGTGAAGGAACTTGAACTCCTTAAGTGTTTCTACCCGACAAATTCATGGCTGGGTGCATGATTGCAAAGTTACCTCCTTCATGGAGGAATTTCACCACAACTCTGAAACATAAGAGACAAGAGATATCAGTTGAAAATCTGATTGCATCTCTTGATGTTTAAGAAAAAGCTCAGGCTAAAGACACTACTAAGAAAGGAGGTGAGGTTTAGCCTACCGCCAATATGGTGCAGAGGTTCCCACAGAACAAGAACAAAGGGAAGAACAAACCTATTTTCAACAAGCCTACCAATACTACTACCTTCAAGAAGAAGAAGTTTAACAAGGCTGAGCTAGAGTGCTACACTTGTGGGAAGCCCGGACACTTTTCCAAGGAATGCCCTAAACGTGCAGACCACAGAGGGAAAACATGCTCCAAGACTGTCAACATGGTGACCGCTAGCAATACTAATGGGTATGGTAATTTACCTATTGTGATTTCAGTATTTCAATCATCTTCGTGGTGGATTGATTCGGGTGCTAACATTCATGTGTGTGCTGACGTCTCTTTGTTTACTTCTTATCAGGTCGCAAGGGTTTCTTCCGTCCTAATGGGGAATGGTCACATGCATCTGTTCGTGGCATTGACTTGGTGGATCTAAAGTTTACTTTGGGAAAGATCGAGCAACTAAGGAACGTACATCATGTCCCTACACTACAAAAAAAAATACACTTCCGTGATGATACGTGTTTGTCACAGTAGGTCATGTTTTCTGTCATGCATGTACATCCATGACGATTTTATGACAGAATCAAGATAGTCATACCTGTGCTGTCATAGAAGTGTTCCATGAAAATACCAAAATTATCATCACGGAAGTGTTCACTTCCATGACGATAAATGACGCGTCATGGAAGTGCTTTCGTCAAGGGTAACCGACACGTGGCATCCACCATAACGGGTCACCGTTAAGCTATCTGGTCTGGTTTTGGATTCGATAACCCATTAACAGCAACGACCAATGGAGATTTTCCATGTGTAAAATTCTCATTGGCCGGAGGAAACACGTGTCAGCTCGTCATTGGGTCAGATAGGCGCCTACGATATGTCGACACGTGCGACGTCCCAACACTGGCCCATTTAGCTTACAAAGGCCGGCCTGTTTGACTTGGTCAAAAGCTAGTGGGCTGGCCCATGAAAAGCCTGTTAACGGTCTGTTCGCATATAGCCCATTTTATGGCCCGGTAACTCACGGCCCGTTATGGCGTTCCCGAAATCGGCCCAACAATGTCAAGTGGGCCATCCAGTATAATACCAGCCCGTTTCATTTTCGGCCCATGTATGACCCACGATGTCTTTCGGCCCATACGAGGCCTTTCGTATCTTTGGGCCCTTTAGTGGGCCGCCGTGACTCTGGCCCATAATAAACAGTAAATTTCTTTATACCCAGTAACGGCCCATGATTCACATGGGCCGCTTCCAGCCAGTGTTAGCTTTTGGCCTACTGACGGCCCATACATTCTTGGGCTCCTTTCCGGCCCTCAATTACTTCCGGCCCATTACTGGCATGTTCCCCTAATGGGCCAAATTCGGCCCGTGGTTAGAATCGGCCCGTTTGTGGCATGTTAACCCGTTGCGCCATTTCCAGCCCGTCCTGTATTCTGGCCCATTAACGACCCGTTATGCCTGTGATTGAATTAAGCCTTTGCTGTCTTCCGGCCTATTAACGGCCCGTTACTGTGCTGGCTCGATACCAATTACGCCCGTTTATGGCCCATGTCGGCCCATTTATCCGATGGCCCGAGGCCCACTGATTCTACGGCCCGTTGGAGGCCCACTGATCCGACGGCCCGTAGGAGGCCCATGGATCCTACGGCCCGTAGCAGGCTCAAGGTTACCATGGTCCGTGTATGGCCCATGGTTGTTGCGGCCACTAGCAAACCAAGGAAAAGAAGACTAGGGAAATAAATAAGCCAGAAACTAACGCTAGGCTATTAAGGCGATTGCACAGATTACATACACTAGGCATCAAAGTTCACCACGAGTGCAAATATAGGGAACACCCTACACTATACAAAAATGGCTTGCTATTTTCTTGATTCGGTCGCTGCACGTTAAGAACAAATTTTGTATCACAACAAAACAAATTACAACCATAAAACAAAAGGAAGGTTGGCATAAAAGTTAACAGTCCGGCAGATAATTGCACCACCAGAAGTTCAGAAGCTCAGTTCATTTGACCTGACTGTTACGTTTTCATGCTGTACTATCTAATGGAGCACCATAACCTTCGCCTTCGTTTCTCCTAGGCTCTTGAACAACATAGCAAATGTCTGATAGTCTGGTTTCAAAACCATGCATATGTTGACGACATCGAACAATAGCTGTCCTTGTTTCACAAAGGGTCTCTGTTAGGGAATGGACTTGTGTCTGGAGCGCAGATATAACATTGTTTTGAGCTTGCATATCTTGATCATGAGGCAGTTTGGACGAGATTGCCTTAACAACCAACCTAGTATTACGCAGGAACGTGCTTTTGGCACAGTTAGTGGACAGGTATTGACCCACTGCAGCAAGAGGTGACATTGCGGTTATAGTTGCCTCGTCACCTTCAAAAGGTGGCGGTTCCACCGTTCCATAGCTTGCTGAAAAGTTGAGTTTTTACATTAGTAGTACCAGAACAGAAGATATTAAGGAGGCAGCAAAACCAAACAAAATAGCTTTGGGCTATATACGGAACTTATTCTGGTGAACCCGTGTAAAATATTAGTTGTATTTTACTGCAAAGTAAATAATAAACCAGGTTCCAAACATATGACCATCTACCATGGCTAATGTATTGTCTATTTCTTCACATTGTATTGACAGCTAAGGATAAAGAGACAAAGTTTATAATACGGTAAGCATAGTATGACATCATTCATATCAGAAAACAACTGAGAACAGAGAAATAGGCAATTGTAACGTTGTGTAGACAAGTCCAGCACGAAACTAGATTACAGATCAAGATCAAAGGAACATCACTCCTCTCTTTTAAACCTTGTAAGGTGCAATGATACGCTAAGACAATTGTGTATAAAATTTAAAAAAGTAGTAGACATTGGCTGCAAACCGTGTAGTTCAATGCACAAGTAAGAGTAAGTAGTTGTTAAAAGGCATGAGGATTAAGGACTTACAACAGCGGCTTTGACTGGTGTAGTCATGCCCTTCGTCTTGCTGGTGTGACAGTCCTTGAAGATTTCCACATCATTTGGTTCAGGTACTTTTTGGTCCTTGCGGGCTTTCCTCTGCATTTGGAACAAGTCAATATAGATCTGATAATATGGCACAGCGAAAAGAGTGAAACATCAGCTAATTACAAGAGCCTCGCAGTGTGCAATATAGCTACGAGATCCTATCATGTGTTGGAATTTCACTTTCGTACGGTTGGCCTTGTTCTTTGAACAGTTCACCTACCAGAAGATAGATTTGTGAGGCACATGCGTAAATAGGAGTTCAACATGTGACCTGATCACATATATATAACGTACTTGATACTTTGGATCATACCAGTGTTTAACGAGGCCTCTCCAGTCTTCATCCGATATATTTTCCACTGGAGATGTTTGGGCAACTTCACTGTTAGCTTTGCCTTCAAAGTGAGTTTTCCTCAAGTTATACCGATACTGTCGCAGAGCAGACTTGAAAACATGGGTGCATGCTTGTCAGGTTGCATCATCTTGGCTATCCAACTTGAACCTCATCTGTTGAAAAATACGGGAGTCTCATTACCAGCAACCTCGAAAGTATGGGACAGAGCAAGACGATATTACTAATTTCCATACATAACCATACTTACAGATAAATGGTCAAGGAAGGTGTTGAACTGGGTTTCGTCTTTGTCATTCATGTACTGAATCCATGTTGGGAGGATACGTGCATGACACCTAACGGCAACCACTTCCTCTGATACTAACTTGGCTGACTCTATAGCATCACGTGGGCTTTTTAAACCTACCTCAAAATGGATCTCCATTCTTCCTCCTCTAGATTTAGTTAACCTATCGAGCATTATCCCTGATCTTTGTTTCCTCTTGCGCCTAGGTGCTAGTCCAACAACAAACATAGGAAGTGTTAGTGTACATCAAACTGTGAGACTACATATAAAGAAGCATGCAACTATAACTTGACTCCAGCAACTACCTTCTTGCTGTTGAAGCTCACAAGGTTCATCTAATCTTGCCAACTCATCTTGTGTCAAGAGTGCTTCGGAAGTAGTGTCAGGTGGCAAGGGAGCTTGGGAACTTGCCGCTAGCTGAGTTAACAAACGAGTAACTCGTGCAGCTATTGGTACTGTGGAAGATGTTGCAACAACTAGGGCTGTCATTGCTTGTTTGGTGGCAGATATTAGTTTCTGTTTGGATTGTTTTGCAGTTGGTGTAGCAGGGGACACCGTGTTTGTAAAATTTCCCGGTGGACTTTGACCTTCTATTGCATCATCAGTACCAGCAAAATCTGCATAATTCTTCCGCTTCCGTTTCCCTGCTTCCTGAGTACTAACACCATCCCCTGCCATTCTGTGTTCCTTCCTCTTTCTTTGTGCCATGTCAAGTCAAGCCGACAAGAAAAAGGAATAAAAATTTAGTTCTTCAGAACAAATTGATGCGTGATACAGACGATCTGAACATTGATGTTAGACAACCGCATGATAGGAGGATGTAATATGTACGAAAACATGACGACAAGAGATCATCAGAACTATGATGTGTAAACTAAGTAGAAGGCATTTCAATAAATTAGAAGCAATGCAATGGAAGGTAGACACCATATGAAAGATGCTACAAATATCGCTCTACCAAGTTAACAATGTCTCGTCATAACTGGCATTTAAACAAATGTGAAGCAGTACAAGAAATAAATCATATACAAGATGCAAACAACATCACACTACCAAGTTAAAGGTCTCTTGTCATTAGTGCCATTGCATATTCACAGCTATGATGTGTAAACTAAGCAGAAGGCATTTCAACAAATTAGAAGCAATGAAAGCTAGACACCATATGTAAGACGCAACGGATATCCCTCTACCAAGTTAAAACTGTCTCATCATTAGTGCCATTTCAACAAATTAGTAGTACAAGCTAGAAAATAATGCGAGATGTAAACTATATCAGACTCCCAAGTTAAACGTGTCTTGTGAAAAGTGATTGTTGCAGGTTACACAACAGTAGTAATTTGATGTAAGAACATGGTGTGATAGACAGATATTGTATGTTCTAGAAATAGGAACACGTGTCTTATTCAAAAGTATATTGTGTAAAGTAAGCAGATGGAATTCAACAAAATTAGAAGCAATACAAGCTAGACATCATACATAACATGCAACCACATATAACAGTGCCGTGTTAGAGGGAGCACCTGTGATGGTGGACTAGGGGAGATGTGCTCATCATCAACACAGCTATGTTGAGTGTCTATGCATGTGGTGTCTTCCAAATCTTGTTGGGAGGATGGCGGTGTAGAATCTATATAGGCCGTCTGTTTCAGTTGTTTGGAAGGAGCACCTTTATCCACTGCCTTGCTAATTTCCTTCTGCTTTATTGATTTTGCATTGTCAAGTAAAACTGACAAGAAAAAGCAATAAAATCCACTCTTCAGAAGTCATTCATGCATGATACTAACAATCACTACCTTGATGTAAGGCAAACACATGATACGAGGATGGAATATGTACAAAAAACAGGACGACATGGCATATTCACAACTATTTGTGCAAACTAAGCAGAAGTAATTTAATCAAATTACAAGCACTACAAGCTAGACACCGTATGCAACATGCAAGACAATATCACACTGCCAAGCTAGAGAAAGCACCTAGGATGCCGGTTTCGCCGGAAGACCGCCATCAGTCCCAGCCTTAATTTGTTCCTTCCTCTTACTTAATTTTATTGCCTTGTCAAGTCAAACCCACAAGAAAAATGAATAAACATTCGCTTTTCAGAACTCATTGATGCAGGATGCTGACGAGCACTACTTTAATTTAAGGCGACCACATGATAGGATGATTGAATGTGTAAGAAAAAAGGACAGCATTGCATATTCACAGCCGTGATGTGTCAACTAAGCAGAAGGCATTTCAACAAATTAGAAGCAATGAAAGCTAGACACCATATGAAAGATGCAATGAATATCACTCTACCAAGTTAAAATTGTCTCGTCATAAGTGCCATTTTAACAAATTAGAAGTAGTACAAGCTAGAAAAGAATGCAAGATGTAACCTATATCACACTCCCAAGTTAAACGTGTCTTATGATAAGTGATTGTTGTAGGTTACACAACAGTAGTACTTTGATGTAAGAACATGGTGTGATAGACAGATATTGTATGTTCTAGAAGTAGGAACACATGTCTTATTCACAAGTATAATGTGTAAAGTAAGCAGATGGAATTAAACAGAATTAGAAGTAATACAAGCTAGACATCATACATAACATGCAACCACATATAACAGTGCCAAATTAGAGGGAGCACCTGTTATAGTGGACTAGGGGAGACGTGCTCATCATCAACACAGCTATGTTGAATGTCTATGCATGTGTTATCTTGCAAATATTCTTGGGGGGGTGGCGGAGTAGAATCTGTAGAGGCCCTCTGTTTCAGTTGTTTGGAAGGAGCACCTTTATCCACTGCCTTGCTAATTTCCTTCCGCTTTATTGATTTTGCATTGTCAAGTAAAACCGATAAGAAAAAGCAATAAAATTCACTCTTCAGAACTCATTCATGCATGATACTGACAATCACTACTTTGATGTAAGGCAAACACATGATACGAGGATGGAATATGTACGAAAAATAGGACGACATGGCATATTCACAACTATTTGTGTAAACTAAGCAGAAGCCATTTCAACAAATTAGAAGCAATGCAAGCTAGACACCACATGAAAGATGTAACCAATATGACTCGGCCAAGTTAAAAGCGTCCCATCATAAATGGCGTTTCAACAAATTAGAATCAGTGCATGCTATAAATCATATGAAAGATGCAACCAATATCATTCTGCATATAAGAAAGGTGTCTCGTCATAATTGATTGGTGTGGGATGCAAAAAAACAGTAGTTTTATGTAAGGACATGCTTAATAGACAGATGCACTAAGTACCAAAAACATGAAGGCATGTCACATTAACAGGTATAATGTACACTACTGCAGGTTGGTCCAAACGCGGCAGTCCAATCAGAGACCGTTCGACAAAACTGTGTGCGATGCATTAATCACAAACGGTGATGAAATAAAACCATCAAAAAAGATACAAAATGTTTGCGATGGCGGTGACATCAAACACGGTTTAGATTAGAGTTCCGTGTGCGATGCGTGGCAAATGGTTAATCCAGCAGAACTGTTTGCGATGAGGCAGAACAATAGTAACGGGCAGCCAGATGAGGGTGTGTGCGATATATGGCATACAGTTCACTAGGATGAACTGTGTGCGATTAGGCAACACAATAGAAACAGCCAGCCAGATCAAGGTGTGTGTGATGGAGGGCATACAGTTCACTTGGATGAACTGTCTGCGATGAGCCAAGACAACAGAAACAGTTCAACTGAACAAGATGTGTGTGATACGCGGCAAACATGTCCGTAATCAGAAATGTGTGCGAAGACCAATAATAACACAGACGATTGCTGCTAATGAGCCGTGTGATTTGCTCTATCTACAGAAGAATAACATATATATATATATATATACATATAACTGAAATAAACATCCAATTACATAAGTGACTATACAGATCATTCGCACACACCTCAATAAACAATTGCATGCATTCTAAACTAGGAGAAACAATCGTCTAGTCATCTACTCCTTGTGACGCTCCCGCCACTGCTCTGTGGCTCGATCCCTCGTTTGGGGCAGGAAGAAGACACTTCCTCATGTCAACGATCCGCCTGTACATCTCGTAGCTTGTGTACGCGTCCTTGGCCGCGTACTTGATGTGTTGTTCATCCAATCTCTGATGCTAGACACTGTGCCAGGCGTTCTTGTCCTTCTTGCTCTCATCCTTAATCTTCATGTAGTAGGGGTCGATGATGGCCAAGGCGAGGTCTGCGGGAGGGGAATGGGAGGCGAACAGTAAGGCCGCCCGTATTAAACTACGAGAGGATGCGAGCAAGGCGGGCGGCCATGGAAGTCAAAGGGCTCGCTTCCCAGTGAGCTTGCATGGCGTACAGCTCGCATGCTTCCCGGTGAGCCTGCACATTGGAGGATAGCTTGCACGCCTCTTGGTCAACCTGTGCTCGCACGCCTCCCGTTCAGTCAAGCAGCTGTCCGCACGACACCTCCTAGCCATTAAAAGTGACGCGTGGCGTCACCTGAATGGTTAACAGAACGCACACGATTTAAATTATACAAAATGTTTGAGATGTTAAAGTGGCAGCTATTTTTTTTAGCAATCTAAGATAGTAGGAGAGGCTCCTACTGACATGTTTTTCATTCATATACTTTCATTTGTACACATTTGTGGGGGTACACAGGACACAGCCAAATCAGGAGAGTCCTCTGATCCCCATATCCACCCCTAATCACATGGTGAAAGGGTGATGGAGAAGAGCACTACCCTTACAGCTAGAATAGGTAGGGTTTATACAATGGAGGTTATAAAATTTTCTACAAACCCCACTAGGGAGGTTTTGGCTCTATGAGCTAGAAGAGCAAAGTCAATCTTGAGTCTTTTCTTCCAAGAGGGGAGGGAGTTAGGGATATTCCTGAAGATCTTATCGTTGAGTTCATTCCAAATCGCCCACGCCGCCGTCATGAAGATTTCCGTGAACATGGGTTGGGTCCAGGCTTCTTTACCTTGGTGGATCTTGGCAAGACGGTCACCCGGGCCTCCATACTGCACGCAGATCGCTCCGCAACATTCAGTACTGAACGAGCAGTCAAAAAATAGATGTTCTACTATTTCCTCCACCCCATCGCCACATAGGACACAATTGACTCCATCAGCAACATTCCAATGTCTCCACCTTAGCATGTTTTTAGTGTTAGCACGATTAGCTGCAACCAACCATGTGAAAACTTTGATTTTCATGGTGCATTTAGACTTCCATATCCATCGAAAGGCATTATCTGCTGTCACATCTTTGAAGTAGAAGGCATAAAACTGTGGAGATGAGTACTTGGCTCCCCAGACACAAGCCCACACATCTCTCTCCCCCTGTGTTGGGTGTGTCGGTGCCATAATTAATTGTATCTCCCGCAATTCATCTCTCGCTTCCAGGGTGAGGGGCAGGAAGAACTCATCTTGTAAGTCGGTCATCGCGAGGAAGTCGACCACCAAGGAGTCCTTATTTCTGACAAACGAGAAAGCCCTGGGGCGAGACCACTCAAGTGTTTGCTCAAGCCATAGATCCTTCCAGAAGAGGACCATAGAACCATTACCAATAGTCACCTGGGTAATCGCTCGGTAGGTGTGGCTGAGGTTCATCACATCTCGCCACCAGAAAGATCCACAGGCCTCCACCGCATGTGGTATTTTCCCATCATAGTACATGGACCAAACAAGCTCGCACCAGGGCGTATCTTTCTTATTGTAGAAACTATGCAGGAATTTCATTAGCAGGCCATTGTGTTGGACTTTGATATCGAGTATTCCGAGCCCTCCACGTGATTTCGGCCTGCATACCAGATCCCAGGCTGCCAGCGAGTTGCATGATTCACCGTTCTCTGTTTTCTTGTGCAATAAGCACCGCCTTCTTATTTTGTCTAGATATTCCACTATCTTCAGGGGGAGTTTGAGGGTGCACATTGGGTATATCATTAGAGAAGTGATCAGCGAGTTCAAAAGGGTTGGTTTGCTCCCCTGGTTCAGCATACACAGGGACGAGGACAATTTGCGTTCAGCGCTTTCAACCACTAGCATGAGGTCCGATACCGAAGGTCTAGTAGTCCCCATTGGCAACCCTATATATGTGAATGGCATCGTCCCAATGGAACATTGAACTATTTGTGCCAATTTGTTCACTAGATCATCCCGTACATTGAGTGGTGTCATCATTGATTTGTGGAAGTTGATTTTTAACCCGATAGAATCAGCATAGTCCAACATGATCTTCTTCATGTGAGCGACTTGAGTGGGGCATGCAGCCATGATTAAAATGGTGTCATCCGCATATTGTATCACCGGGTAGTCCACCGATCATCTGCCAGGGATAGGTAACTGGATCAGGCCATTCCTGTGCGCATCATTAATCGCTGCTTGCAAAAGGTCCGCGGCGAGGACGAAGATGAGCAGGGAGAGTGGATCCCCCTGACGAACTCCACACTTGCAGAGGAACTGACGGCCAGGGACCCCGTTGAGAAGGACCGATTACATCCCTGAGCTGAAGATCATTTTGATCCAGTTCAACCAATGAAGTGGCAACTATTTGTTTCAAAATGCCTTTGTTGGCTGTTATTCGAGTGCGCCCTCTCTCAAAATGGACACAAAAAATACCACAGCATGTCGGGTGCCATTCCAAGATAGCATGCCAAGTTTCATGAATTTCAGACGAGTTTTTCGATTTACTAGAATTTAAAAACAAAGTATCTCAACATTTTGCCGGCAATCAACAGTGCCCTGGTGTTTGAAATTCATTCCCATTTCTTGCATGGGACCTAAGCATGCACCCAAGGACACACATTTGATATGTCAACCCATTTTTCTGCACTGGAGCATGTGCATGTAGTTCAAATTTGAATTATGCACATAAAATGCCTAGAAAAATCAGTTAATGTATAAAAACGTCTAAACGAACCCCGAAATTGCAAATTTTAACATGACACTTCTATTGCTCTATGTTGCCACTAGGAGAAAATTTGAAAACAGGAAGAGGTAACGAATATTGTTTCATCCACCAAGGAGGCAAATTCGCTACCGGAACCATGAGGCTTGTTGTCAGAAGCTCTGGTATGTGAGAAGCTTATACCCAAACCTACCCCAAATGGGACAAAAAATTTACCACAGCATGTTGATGCCGTTCCATGATAGCATGCCAACTTTCATGAATTTCATAAGAGTATTGGATTTACTAGAATTTGAAAACCATGTTTTGCAATGTTTGCGGACGAGCGATGGTGGCGAGGTGTTTGACATTCATTCCCATTTCTTGCATGGGACCTAAGCATGCAACCAAGGACACAGATCTGATTTTTCAACCAATTTATATGCACTGGAGCATGTGCCTGTAGTTCAAACTTGAATTATGCACGCAAAAGCATAGAAAACTCAGTTAATGTATAAAAATGTCCAAACGAACCCCGAAAAATTCCAAAATTTAACACAACACTCATGTTGTTCTATGTTGTCACTAGAAAAAAAATTTGAAATCAAGAAGAGGCAACGGATATTATTTCGTCCAGAAAGGTGAAACGTTCCCTACCATAACCATGAGGCTTGTCGTGAGAAGCTCCGGTTTGTGAGAAGCTTATACCCCAACCTGACCCAAATGGGACAATTTTTTTACCACGGCATGTTGATGCCGTTCCATGATAGCATGCCATGTTTTATGAATTTCAGACGAGTTTTGGATTTACTAGAATTTGAAAATCATGTATCTCAATGTTTGCGGCCGAGCGACGGTGGCAAGGTGTTTGACATTCATTCCCATTTCTTGCATGGGACCAAAGCATGCAACCAAGGACACATATTTGATTTTTCAACCAATTTATATGCATTGGAGCATGTGCCTGTAGTTCAAATTAGAATTATGCATATAAATGCATAGAAAACTCAGTTAATGTATAAAAATGTCCAAACGAACCCCGAAAAATTGCAAAATTTAACACAACACTCCTGTTGTTCTATGTTCACACTAGAAAAAAAATTTGAAATCAAGAAGAGGCAACGGATATCGTTTCATCCAGGAAGGTGAAACATTCCCTACCGTAACCATGAGGTTTGTTGTGAGAAGCTCTGGTTTGTGAGAACCTTATACCCCAACCTGACCCAAATGGGACAATAGTTTTACCACGACATGTTGATGTCGTTCCATGATAGCATGTCAAGTTTCATAAATTTCAGACGTGTTTTCAATTTACTAGAATTTAAAAGCCATGTATCTCAATGTTAGCGGTCGAGCGACGGTGGCAAGGTGTTTGGCATTCATTCCCATTTCTTGCGTGGGACTTAAGCATGCAACCAAGGACACACATTTGAATTTTGAACCCATTTATATGCACTGGAGCATGTGCATGTAGTTCAAATTTGAATTATGTACATAAATGCATAGAAAACTCAGTTAATGTATAAAAATGTCCAAGCGAACCCCGAAAAATCCCAGAAATTGACACAACACTCCTGTTGTTCTATGTTGACACTAGAAAAATTTTGAAAGCAAGAAGAGCCAACGTATATCGTTTCGTCCACAAAGGTGAAATGTTCCCTACCAAAACCATCAGGCTTGTTGTGAGAAGCTCTGGTTTGCGAGAAGCTTATACCCAAACCTGCCCCAAATGGGACAATATTTTTACCATGGTATATTGATGCCATTCCATGATATCATGTCAAGTTTCATGAATTTCAGACGAGTTTTCGATTTACTAGAATTTTAAAACCATGTATCTCAATGTTAGCGGCCAAGCGACAGTGTCAAGGTGTTTGACATTCATTCTCATTTCTTGCATGTGACCTAAGCTTGCAAACAAGGACACATATTTGATTTTTCAACCTGTTTTTATGCACTGGCGCATGTGCATCTAGTTCAATTTTGAATTATGCACATAAATGCCTATAAAACTCAGTTAACGTATAAAAATGTCAAAACGAACCCCGAAAAATTCCAAAATTTAACACGACACTCCTGTTGTTCTATGTTGAAACCAGAAAAAAAATTGAAAGCAAGAAGAGGCGACGAATATCATTTTGTCCACGAAGGTGACACGTTTCCCTACCGGAACCATGAGGCTTCTTGTGAGAAGCTTATACCATAACCTACCCCAAATGGGACAACATTTCTTACCCCAACATGTTGATGCCATTCCATGATAGCATGCCAAGGTTCATGAATTTCAGACGAGTTTTGGATTTACTAGAATTACAAAAGAAAGTACCTCAATGTTTGCCGGAGAGCCACGGTGCCGTGGTGTTTGAAATTCATCCACATTTCTTGCATGAGACAGAAGCATCAACCCATGGACACATATATGATTTTACAACCCATTTTGGTGCACCGGAGCATGTGCATGTAGTTTAATTTTGAATTGTGCACCTGGAATGCCTAGAAAACCAAGTTAATGTATAAAAATGTCCAAACGAACCCTGAATAATTCCAATTTTTTTGACGACAGACCTATAGTTGCATGTTCACTGCAGATAAAAGTTCTAGCAATTCAAACACCCTCCTTTGCTGCTGTGACCCCATTATGTAATTCAAATCAAGACAAAAAATCAAGTAGATCGGAAACAATTTATTATCACCAACCATGTGAGATGCAGTACAAAATATCTTGGAGCACTGTCGGAGTATAGTATGCCTATGGCTTACGTGAGAAGGTGCGTCGGCTACAGTCCACAGCCGGCGTGTCAAGGACACTAGCTCGCTCCCCAAATATCATTTCACTGTTCAATCGTCTCCGGTGAAAGATGGGGACGTGGACCCGCTTTGTGAGGGCAACTTCGGTGGCCCACTCCGGCGAGAGCATATTCGTAGCCGCTAGGCGCGTGCTAATAAGCTTCGTGAGCGCAGCCGCAATCTGCGACCGGGCGGCCAAGGCAGCCCAAACGGCCGCTGTTGCTTCTCAGGTGGCGGCAGCAACATCTGCCTCGGGGATAACAACTGGCGAGAGAGGCACAACAGCTGTCCGTTACATAGCGGCGGCCTTAGCCCTGATGGAGGCCGCCTGCCACCATGTCGAGGCCACCCATGCCCAGCTCATGGCGGTCACCGCACAAATCGGACGAAGCTTCTCCGACAACGGTCGGCAACCCACGGCCGAAGAGTTGGCAATCGCCGAGAGCGTTCGAGCAGCCGCCCGTTCCTCCGCGGCATACCTTGCCAGGACGGAACCCGTCCAAGCCCAGATCACGGCCACCCACACCCAGCTCGTGGCGGCCTTTTCCAATGATATGGCGGACGCGGATGGCGAGATGCTTGCCGAGTATGGCGTGATGGATGCCATGGAGCCCCTTCCCCAGGAGATCGTCGGGCGCGAGCTGGACATGGAGGAGGCAGCGGAGATCGACGAGCACCAGCCGGAGTAGTACTCTTTGTTTTGTTTAATTAAGAGCACCGGTCTTTAATTTGTTAGAGTAATGTTTAGGTCAGCTAGCTCTGTTTAATTGCCGAACTTGCCCGATTAAGAAGTGTGGGTGTGCTGTAGTCTCCTTTGTGTACCCAAATTATGCAATGATGTGGATGACCACTGTAACGAGGGAAATTCGAACCAAAATTTGCACGTTCAAACTCATCACACACGGGTTAAGCTATATGAATTGTTTGTGATGTTCACATATTGTACACAGTGCTGGATTAGAGACCATGTCTGATGACAATTTGCGCGCCCATTTTTTCGCTGCGCCGATCCAAAATTTTCGGCATCCGCAGAAATATCTACCTCCCCGCCCCCTCCCCCTTACCAAAAGCCACATTTCCCCTGTTTCGGCCTTGCTTTCCAAGTTGAAACCTTCACTCCTTGCTTGCAGCGCTGCCTCCTCGCTGGCGACCCTCCTTCACACTGCTCGGCCTCGTCGATCCAGGCAGGTAATCCACACCCGACCCCCATCCTTCTCCTCCTTCCACATCCCACATGCCTCGACTGCCGGCGTGACACCTTCCACCCAAATCACCGACCCCTCCCCCAAATAAGCGCCACCATAAGCCATGGTGCACGCTGTATAGCCAGGAGCTCAAGGATCATTTGGCAGCGGAGAAGCAAATCACGGCCGCACGCGCGGATGAGGTCGTGATGGCAGCCATTCGTGCCGACCCCCAGATCTTGGAGGAGCACCTCGTCGTTGAGGCCAGTGTCGATGTCTCACGCACCGACACCGTGATGCGGTAGGCTGCTTTAAATGACAGTTCGTGGCATTTTCTCGAGGCCACCATCAGTGCCTTCGACAAAGATTATGAAGTGTTTTCTCAGCGTGCCCGTGCTTACCTCAACTCGAGAGCTAGCAGGTTGGTGCCCAGAGCGGCTCAGGCAACTCACCACTATGACGAGGGCACCCACGATGTGGAGGCCTCGCCCTCTTCCATGTCCAAGGAGCCAATCATCATCGATATCTCCGACGATGAGGAGTAGCTTGTCTTATTAGCTCACTATAAGGACCTATGTTCAGTTTGCTAGCTACGCCGGTTAAGCATGCTCGGTTTACCCGTTGCATGTGCTGCTCCTGCCTTTCCTTAATAAATTCTAGTGAATTGTCCTATGTACCTTTACCGTGCAATCTGTTGCTCTAGTGTATATGTTCTATATGTCGTGCAATGTGGTGCTCACTTATTAACTGTTTGGTTAATTAGTTGTCGTGTTCAGTTAACTGTTTGGTTCAATTCTGCAAATGTGAGGTTCAATTCTTCAGGGTGTAATTTTGTATTGTCTTCCATGTGAGAAATATATCGAATTTATCTTTACAAAATACATGAGAAACAAATACAATTGCTATATTTCCTAGTTGTCAAGCATGCTTGGTTTGGTTAACTGTCTGATCTTCTAGTATGTTATATATTATGCAATGTGGTGCTCAGTTAACGTTTGATTCATTTGTTGTGGTGTTTAGTTAACTGTTTGGTTCAATTCTGCAATGCGATGTTCAATTATTGTGGGTGCATTCTGTTATTGTATACCATGTGAGAAATAAATCGAATTTGGCTGTACTAAATATATGAGAAACAAGTACAATTGCTATATTTCCAAGTTATTAGGCATGCTTGGTTTGGTTAACTGTCTGATCTTCTATTAGGAGTATGTTATATTGTGCAATGTGGTGCTCAGTTAATGTTTGGTTCATTTGTTGTGGTATTAATTAACTGCTTGGTTCAATTCTGCAATGCGAAGTCCAATTGTCGTGGGTAGAATTTTGTATTGTTGTGCATGTGAGGAATAAATCGAATTTGGCTGCCCTTAATACATGAGAAACATATACAATTGCTATATTTACTGGTTCTTAAGCATGGTTGGTTTGGATAAATGGGTTTTCCATGTGGCTTGAATTAATCTGATGAATCTGCAATGTGCTTATTTTTCATCAATATATTTTATTGATAGCATGCGAACCCTCACTTAACCTGATCACTAACTACCTTATATGTGTTGCAGGGAAACAATGGGAAGCACTGAGGTTTACAATCGAGGTTTGCACATGCATAGTCCTTTGTCTAATAGCACATTATTGTGCAATTGTAGGAACCATTCTAATATTTAGGTTTTTAACAATTTGGTCTTGCACATGTAGGTCCTGCTGTCAGAGGTTTTGACCCACTGTTCGACCCTTTATGCATATGGGGAAATGAGTTGTCCATGAATATCAGTCAAGTCAAGAAACTCAGAAAGATTGTTAGGATAAAGAAATTAGCGACAAAAAACAACAAGATCTTTGTCTACACAATGAAGAAGAGATCAGTTCACTACAGGATGGTACAAACTATTATACCTTGGCTTTTTTATTCCTTTGCCCCATTTCCAATATAGAGAAGATATTTATGCACATCCTTGTTTTCAGGCCTTTCCAAAGCAATTCACTGATGATTACCTCTCAAACCACCTGTATGGTCAGGAGGTAAGGAAGGTATTCATACAACACCCACGGTTCAATATTGAAGTGTTCCTGAAGAGGACGAAGGATGGACGGTCAATCATCCGCATGCACTGGCCTAATGTTGTAGAGACCTTCAACATCAATGAAGGCTCAATATTCGCCTTCCACTTCAGCAGTTTTCCAGATGAGATTCATCTGTCTATGTACCATCTATGATGATAATTTTCAAAGGTTATAGATGTTGCATGTGAAACTTGGTGCTGGTGCAGTTGTGTAATGGGGTAACTGAGTGCTGAAGCTATATGATGTTGTACTCTGATGTATTTCAATTATGAAATCTTGCTTCCTTAATATGAAAATGAAATATATTGTGTGCTTAATATGAAATGTCAATTAGATTAATAAATGAATTATTAATAATAGGACAATTAGCGTACTAATGGCCAATTAGCCTGCTAATTGGGTTTTTCTATTGCAAACGGTTATTGAGAAAACACCGTGGGCGATGATCTCAGACAGCGCACACAGTTTCTAGGAATAAAATGTGTTGGATCAATGAACAATCACACACGACATCCTCTTGAAAACTTTGCATTAGGAGACCTTGCGCAAACATTTACCACATAAAAAGTGTGTGTGATGGACAACCTATGCCACACAGTTTCTTCTACGCACCGTGTGTGATGCATTCAATAAAGCAAACGATAAAATTGTTAATATCGTCTGCAATGGCAACGCTATCACAAACGATTTAATGCGGAAAATTGTTTGTGATGTACCTGCGAATGGAAACGTTTTCCTTGGAGTGACTGTGTGGGATGTATATACGAACGGAAACGTACTTCTTGGATTAACTGTGTGGGATGTACATACTAACGGAAACGTATTTCTTGGATTGACTGTGTGGAATGTACATACGAATGGAAACGTTTAGCCGGGACTCACTGTATGGGATGTACTTACGACCGGAAATGATTTGGCCTGTATAATTGTATTTTTTTAGCACAACTGTACGTATAACCGTATTTGATCGCTTTCCCGTCACACACGACCTCATTTTGCCGAGCGTGTGTGCCAGGAGGGCCTATCCCCAACGGTTTCTGGGTCGTGTGGGAACGACCCCCCTATCGCCCACACTCACTTGGCGACGGTTCCAAATGCCATCGCGGAAAGGGGTTAAAAACCCTTTGTATAAAACCTCACTGTACCAGTGGTATAAACTAAGCAGAATAGCACATGCAACTTAACCAGACTGGAAGAATTACAATCTAGACACTATATGCAACATGCAAGCACATATCACACTGCCAAGTCAGAGCAAGCACCTGCGATGGTGGTGTAGGGGAAATGCGGTAATCAACTACAGAGCTACGTTGGCTATCTTCATCTAGCATTGCTGTTTCTTGAGAATCATGTGGGGAGGCTGCCACTCCATTCTTTAAAAGAGGATCTTTTCTTACAGCAGTCCACGAGCCTGACTGTCTCATCATAAGTGATTGATGGGGGATACACAAGAACATTAGTTTGATGTAAGAACATGGTTAATAGACAGATGTAGTAGTATGTACCAAAAACAGGAAGGCATATCATATTCAAAGGTACAATGTGTAAGCTAAGCAGATGCAGTTTAACCAAATTGGAAGCAATAAAAGCTAGACACCCAGCTGGAGTGGTGAGCATGATCATCGAGGACCCGAGAGCCTGGTGGGAGGTGGGCTACTTCGCCACCATCGTGGATTTTTAGTTGGCTTGCAGGTGATGCCTGTCTGTGCTGGGCTTGTCACTAGCTCGACCAGTGCCCTGACTAGCTATTTGGCTTCTGGTGCTCCCGGGATGGTGGTTCTTGTACAAAATATCTTTCCTTATCTTAATAAAGACCGACTTCGGCCTTTCGAATACAAGCTAGACACCATATGGAACGTGCAACCACATATGACTCCGCGAAGTTAAAGCAAAGCACATGGGATGGTGGTTCATGGCGAGCGAGATCTTCAACTCCAGAGCTACGTTTACCGTCCCCATCTGCTGACAATGCACCCTTTAAAGTGCCGAAACGTGTCTTGCCTACGCACGAAGAAATCTGGAGCGACTTCTCTCTTTTATTTCGTGCTTCTATCAACCGTTTGGCAGAGGCTGAAATACCCATGCATAAAAAAAATAGTGAGAGTATGGTTGAAGTGCGTGCATAACTAGTGCATTGTAAAAGTAGTAGATAGCAGGTGGCTGAAAAATAAATCAGGAGACATATGATAGCTCTACAACATTGCATGGCAAACAAAATTAGATTCTACACCGTATGATTTTGTAATATATGAGCACAGGGATGGCTGGGAAATGTAGGTACTCCTCCAGCACACCACCACATGTCGTCCTATCAAAATAACAGTCGACTGAAAATAAATAGGTCAGTCAATTTTTTTATGAACCGTCTGATCTACAAGGAACGGGCAGATGGCCTTCATCTACCTCCCGCCAGTCACTGTTGACGATCTTTCTCAAACCGCCAGCGACCACCGGCCCAGACCCCTGCCTCCGCCGCCCCATCCTCCCCTCGACCTCACACCACCGCCATTCTTGGCAGCGCCCCCCGGCCATCCCTTTAAGCTCGGTCGACCTCTAGATCGGGCGCCAACAGCTCCTAGGCCCCACACCCCCCTAAGATAAACACCGAGGTGCTGCTTCCTCGGCGTAATAGGCGGACAATCGCCTGTTATGTCGGGGAATGCTTCCTTTAATTGGGAGTCAACTGACCAGGAAGTAAAATCCAGGGGGGCGATGGACCTCTAGCTAAGGTGAAATAGTATATGAGGAGAAACCTTGTGCATTGCGAGTTACTAGGAACATCTAGTATCAGGAAGAATGTGTAGGAAGAAGCAGTCAGCTAGTGTTTTCTGTGGGATGAATACCATGCAAAGAGACATGTAAGATTTGCACGAATAAGGGAAGAGGAGTACCAGTTCCGGTTGCCAGTGCTGTGTCCTCCTTATTTTGCGGCGATGTTCTTCTTTTTACCGGGGGAACCGATGTTTTGGAGGAGGGTGGAGCCTTGGACGAACCCATGGCCAAATTGTTGAATGTGTTGCGGTGGCCATCTATCGGCGGAGGGGAAGCATATCCGAGGCGGCGAAGGACGGTATAGCGGGAACAGCTCCGGTGCAGTGGACGGTGGCGATGTTGGAGTGGCGGCGGTGAGGCGCATGACGGTGTGGTTGAACTGGCTCGGGTACGGCGCACGTCGGCGTCGTGGAGGCAACTCGGCCTCAGCTTCAACTACTAGCCATGGAGGGCGTTGCGGTTGCGGTTGCGGTGGACGACGACGTCGGGGTATCGACTCCGGCGTGATGGAGGAGGGCGGCGGTTGATGGGTGGGATGGGGTGTCCGACAGAGGACGTCGGGGTTTCGCGGCTGGTGGAGAGGTAGTTTTGGCGCCCACGAAGTACGAATGGGAGAATCGTACCTACCCCTGTTTAGACCTTTGGATGTCGGGCCGGTAGGTTTCACGGGTCATAGTTAGAAAAGTAATTTCCTTCTACCAAACATTGGTCTCATGCGGTTTCGGGTGAGTAGAGGCTCTTTTGGTGCTTCGTTCGAAATTTTGAAACAGAAGCATTCACATTTAGAGTACTCTTGAACTTTGAGGATTGACCTAAATAGACAATGTTAAATTTGACCTTGTATGTTTGAAAACCTCATTAAATTATGCGCTTCTTTTTGAAATTTTGACACTTGAAAAGCCTATAACTACGATTATTTTGGAATGGAGGAGGTAAATTTGAATCTATTTTGTACACGACTATATATGCTATTATGTACAAAAGCAGAGCAAAGATTGCTGCCCCCATAATTTAGGTATGATTTACAAATGCCATGATCTCGAATTCAAATAATTGAATGGACTTCATGTTGAATTCGATTTTTTAAACCACCTTAAGTTGAATTCAAATGTATGCTAGTTTCTAACTATCTATTTATAATGTTCATTGTGTAACTTTTGTATGTATAATGTGCTTTACACACACAACATGAACTATACTCACGTTTATATTTGAATTGCTAAAGCGATGCATTGTCTGAAGTTCAAAATACTGACTCTAGGGATCAATTATGTCGAATAATAACATAGACATGCTCAAATTTGATATAATATAGATGTCTGATGGACTAATGACCGTTCCTTATGCGAATTGCAAATATCATGATCCCATCCTAATATTTGGATACAATTTATATTTTTAATCAATGTGTACATCAATCTTTTAAGTGTAGTTTCACTCTCCATAGGCCCCTCCTCACACACGCACTAACTTTCTCTCTCACACATACGCGCACATGGTGTATATCCATCGATGGTCTCTGACACATGCTCACACACTCTCTCCCGAGGTGTCTTTCTCGCACACATGCTCTCGATATCACCCTCCCTCCCTCTCGCAACCATTTACGACTGTTTTCACTAACCTTTATCACAAGCACTCTTCCTCTCACATGCATATGCACACACAATCCCCATCGACCCTTTCTCTATACATAGACCTACCTACGTTTCTCCCGCACGCACATTATCTTTAGGCCTGTCTCGCACGCATTGTCTCCACCTCTCTTCCTAATTGATGAATATGATTCCAACAGAGCATTCTGTATGATGCCCATTAAAGTTAGTTTGGATGAATGGTAATATCAGAGACAAGGGGTTACCTTAGTCCGAGGACCTAGGGTTACAAATCCTAGCCATCTTTGTTAGTGGACACAGAGTCCTTCACGACTCTGGTATCTTTGTCTTGTACAACTAGTCCTCCATGGGTCTCCCTGAATACGTCACGGGCCGACCAATCTGGCGTAGGACAGAACAGACCCAAGGGCCTCACCTCGGCCCATCGGACCTCACGCGGTGACACACCCTCTGCCCCTAGTTCTCGTTATCTTCTCACACCCAAACATACCAAAACAGACACCACACAAAATATTTTCTCCTCATGCCTCTATCCCCTCCCCCCTTGCATGTACACACTCAAGGGCATCTCTCACCGTGACATCCTATTCATCTCCCTCTCTAGACCTCTCATTTCTCATGCTATCTATCCCACGTCCCCCCCTCCCCCGGCGGCCCATCTATCCATGCCTCTCTCGTATACGTACACATACCCTCTCTAGGCCCTGCCAAATACGTCAACTACACATTCACACATGTTACATCTTATCACGTACCCCATTGATCTAAAAATCCCTCTCTTCACGTTTACTTCGCATACAACATTCCTTTTGAATAAAACCACACAAAGTGTGGCCAAAAATTTATTTTAGAATTTCTACATATATTCAACATTACAAAGTTATATGGAGTATGAAAGTTAATTTGCATTGCATGGTTCACCCAATGATATTAAATCCGCACTGTGAATTTTTATATTTTTATACTATATATAAAGTTAGTCATAATAAAGAGAAACGAAGAGCATCTCTCTCTCCATCGCACACACCCCCTCTACGCCCCTTTCACGTACGCACACAAACTATCTCCAGGTCCTCCAAAAGATGCCCCCAGCACATTCACGCATGTTTCATCTTTCTCTCGCGATATATACAGTGATGATCATTGTATTTGAAGCGAAAGCACGATACATACATTGGACTTCAGAATCCACTCATTACGGTCACCATTTATGTTTTGTGGTTATTATACAGTCACGGGCTCACCATATAGCTCTGTATTTGTTCAAGACACGACTAGTTGAGCAGTTAAACGCTCCATGTGGCACCTCTAGTGTTGCATCACATTATCTCACTACCATTGGGCCCACCTGTCGGCGTGTATAAGAATGAAAACAAACAATAAAAAAATATTGGACGGTGGTTTGAAGTCATGACCGCGGGCACAGCGGACAAGGTGGCCTTGTATTGGTATGCTGAGCCGTTTGTTTTAACACACACGAGCTGGTGTGGTGATTATACACACACGCACGCATGCACACGAATTGCATGCACGCAACACTCACACGTACACACGCAGCCATGCACGCACGCAACACTCACACACACACACACACGCACGCATGCATGCACACACCACACGACCAACACACACGCTCATGCTCAAGTGCTCAACCTACACGTGCATGCGCACAAATCAGACCCTGACAGACACATACACAACCAGGTGGTTCTCGTGCACGGGTTGGAGTCTTGTCGCGCCTGCGTAAATTTGTGTTTATCTTACTTTTTCCTATGCGAACTGACAGGTGGGACCCACAAGGAACGTGGTCAATTTAACCAGTCAACATAGTGCCACGCAGACTATTTGGCCGGTCAACAGAGTGCAATCCGATGCTGAACGGTGAGAAAGTGACCGTATAATCACCGCAAAACGTATAAAGTGACCGTAATGAGCATATTCTGAAGTTCGGTGACCGTATTACGCTTTTTGGTTGAAATACATTGACCGCTAGTGTATTTATCTCTTCTCTCGCTCTCTCTATAGAGCCTAGTAGGCCAACGTGCCAGTGCCTAAATTGGCGCACGCCACCCCATTATTGCTGTACTAGTTTCGTAAGAGTGAACAAGCATTCACGTCTACCGTACAAACTGTAGATATGAGTTACAAATGCTATGAAGACGAATACAAATATTTGAATCCACTTTATGCCCAATTTCTCTCTGTAGGCCCTCCACAAGTACATCTCTACACGTTCTCGCATGTTACATCTAACAACTATGCAATTCAGCACTACTACTACACTCTAACACAATAAATCATATGTGTTTTTAGTTTTACTAGATCTCATATTGTTACTTAATTATTCAGTTTGCATACATTAAAATTTACTTTGAAATTTGTGGCTAGTATCATCTACCGCGTGGGAAAAATCCCGCCCTTGCCTGTTTAATCGGGTTTGTATCGATGGATCATGCGAAACAACAAAACTATAGTAGTACTACAGTACAAGTAACAGTCCACTAGGCCGCCGTGTCGTGTACTCCTCCATCGTAAGAGTGGAGCGCTCGCTTTCCTAAATGTTCTACTCCCTTTCACCGACATGTGGGACATCAAGCAACCGGGTCCACGTGCCATACCAAAATAATAGTGCAGAGCAGCAGGGGTGAAGCACCCCGGTCATGGCGCCGGCGTAGTAATGAGCAATGAGGCGTCAAATCACAAAGCTGCACCTTTCCCGCAGTTAAGTTGGAGGGACGAAGTGATGCTAAAAAAAGGAGTTGGAGGGATGAAGTGATGCTAAAAAAAGGAGTTGGAGGGACGAAGTGATGCTAAAAAAAGGAGTTGGAGGGACGAAGCAAACATCATTTCACTCGTTGCTGAATCCGCTTCTCCCTCATCTTCTTCAAGTTAACCACGTGTTGCTTCTGCCATTGTTCTGCCTCATGTGGGACACGGATCGGCTTGGTAAATAACTGACACGTGAGACCGCATGTTAGCAAACCGCCAGGCCAACGTCCTCTAAAAATAAGAAACCTCCCCCGCCTTCCGCGCGGCAAAATCACCTCCTTTTTACTAATCTTGATATAATTTTTTAGATCAATATAATCATGATTTGTATAGATAGCACACAGGAGCAAAACCAGGTGGTATGGTTAAGGGCATCCACAATGTCTAGCGAAATGTGAAAATAGCTTTTTGGCATCGATGGGAACGATTGTGGAGGGTGCTGCCAAAGCCAAAATGAGGGAACCCAAGCTCCCTAATTGATTGACTGAAGGAATAGAAAAATGCAACCTCTCTCCTATTTCTCCCGTGCTTGGACGGATGTATAGTATATAGCACAGAGTCTACTCACCTGTCCCTTCTATCACAAATCACAGAGCAGTGAGGCGTCAAATCACAAAGCACGGATGAAGCAACCATCATTTCACTCTTCGCTGACTCTGCTTCTCCATCGTCTTCTTTGAGAAACCACCTTAAAGCACTAAGCTGGATGGACAACGCTATTGTGTAGTAGTACATTTACGCCTCCTTTGGTTCAAAGGACTTCCTGGATGCAAAGAAGGCGGTTGTCTCGGCTTGCAAGAAGCACTTGCGAATGACTTACCGTGGTCTCCCTCAATGGTGTGCTCCATCGAACGCACTTCGCCAAAGCCACAACGTTCGAGATATCATCGACATCACCGCAATGGGGAAGGAAATCAAATAGTTACTACCTCCATTTTTTTGTATACAAGGCCAGTATCAAAATTACAATTTGCAGAAGGCCACTAACACTAATCGAGGCAAAATTGATGGGGGTTGCCTCATACTAGCAACCAAGGACATTAACATACCCTTGCATGCATGCGTAAGTGAGAAGGTTGGTTTGCATGGCGCTGCATTAATCAAGCAATGAGTTGTGAGATGGTTAGCTCTTTGGGCGTTGGAGAAAAAATACGCATTAATTGACACGTCAAATGAGGATTTGTATTGATCAATCCCGCAAAGGAAAACCCCACCTTTCTTTTTTAACACAAGTAGTACATACTTGTATCCTGTTTGGACCTAGACCTTGCATTGCCATACTTTGCCACACATTTTTGCCAAGCCTGCCTAAAGTTTTTCAAAATGAAAAGGAGGTACACTTGTGCGCGGCTGTCGCAGTCGCACCGCACCCTCACACGGTCGCTCCTGCACGCTGCAAACCCAACCAAGGGAACGCGCCCTCACTGACATGTGCTACCACATGTGATCAAACCAAACTCAGCCATCCTACCACTTACACATAATTTTTGTTCATACAGTATGTTTACACAACCGCATGTTGGGGAAGATCCGTGCGGCCCGTGCGGTGGTCTGTTGGGGATGAAGAAGAGGTGAGGAAGAAGAAGGGTTAGGAGACGTAGGATATTCATCCAACCGCCTGAAATGGTCGACTGACCGAAATGATGAAAGTCAAGTGACTTGCATAAATATATGTTTTTACACAGCAAAAGATCCCTAAAAACAACAACATAAAGAAAAACTATCACTGCTCGCGGAACGAGACGGCCTCATCGTCTTTGGTTACCGGTGCGAACCAGCCGTAGCTGCTGACGTGTGTCTCCGCAGCATGGTTGTCCTTGGTCTCAAGCTACTCGTTCACGCGGAGCGTGCGAGCGCAATGCACGGACGCGAGCACCGCCCGGTTCACGTCCACGACGTTCGGTTCCGCCTGCAGGAGGGCCTCGATGGCAGCAGCATCCGCGCGCTCCGTGTCGAGTTGAGCCTCCGCCGCCCGGTTCAAGTCCAGGATGTCCGGTTCCGCCTGCAGGAGGGCCTTGATGGCAGCGGCATCCGTGCGCTCCGCGTCAAGTTGAGCCTCCGCCGCCCAGTTCACGTCCACGACATCCGGTTTCGCCTGGAGGAGGGCCTCAATGGCAGCGGCATCCACGTGCTCCATGTCGAGTTGAGCCTCCACCTCCAGGTCCTCCTTTAGGATTGCCAGGTTGAATCGCTGGTCCGCCTGCACCATGGGGGACCCGGACACCGGCACGAAGTCAACGTCCATCGTCTCATACGCATCAGGGGCCTTCTGTGCCGCGACCTCCGCCATGAACATTGGATCGGCTTCCTCCTCCTCGGAGCTTGGCTCTAGAGAACTCGGGGATTGGCCCGCCGCAAAGCGAGCTTGGGAACGGAGGGATGTGGTGCCGACCGTCGCTGCGATTTTTGCGCGGCGCTCCGGTGTCAGCATCTTGTAGTACGTGATCTTGCGGCGCACCATGGCTTTCCAGTGAACCAGGGGGCGGCTAATACGGGCTAGGGGATCAAAAGGTGGGGGAATGGGCTGGAAAGGAGGTGTGGTTTTGGGGCAGTGGTGACCGGCCGGCAAGTAGCTGGCGTAGGCCGAGCAGCGAAGGTTCTGGTGCGAATAGTGGTTCCGGTGACGACCGGTCAATTGGTTTTGACTGTGCGGAGTTTGCAAAGTCGGATGGCTGGAGCCTAGAGAGTTGTGGGGTGGGATGGGACCAAAGTTTCGGAGTTTCACCTGGCAGACATCCGGACCTCCCCACCGTTCCTGTCGACGATGAGGCGGTGACTTCATAAATCTCAATATGACTAGCAAGATGCCCGTGCATTGCACGGAACATCAGGATGCATTTTTTTACAAAACACCTATTGTGATTGACCCATGTAGGAGTAATCCCATGTGTAAAAACTAATGATATCTCGAGAATTTCATCAAAAAAATGGTATCTCAAGAATTTCATCGAAAAATGATATCTCGAGAAAGATGAGAGATAAGGTGAGGAGGAGTGGGGCGCGGTGGTGATTGGTGGTCGGACTTAGTGGAGGCATGGGGATGGACAACGCCGGCAGCGGTCACCATGCCAGATTGTTCCAGAGGCTTCCTTTTTTAATTACTCAACAATGAAGTTGTGGGAGATAAGGATGAACGGGAGAGGTGCGGGTATCCTTTTGCAAAATTGCCATAGTTTGCTTTCTATCCATCAGATATCGATCGGATGGTCTATATTGCAAGATGGCAGGCACACCATCATCACCGAGAGTAGAGATATAAATATGACGGCTCAGTCTCTCGAAGGTGCTCATAGGGGTAGGGTGTGCGTGTGTGTGTTCATAGGGGTGAGTGTATGCGCGCATGTATGAGCGCTTGTGTCTGTACTGTGTTCAAAAAAGGAGTACACGAAGTATGCAAGTTCATAAGGAACGGAAGGTGTACATCACTCTTGCCGTGTTCGCGTTGCACCCCGGCACGGTGGACCCTACACGTCGCTCACCGAATGGAACACGCTTCATCTTGCGTTTTCGCTCACTTGTGGGACCGCAGTTGAGAGCAAATCGACGTCCTTCCCCCTCCCCCGCCCTCGTCATTTACTACTAGAGAAGAAGAGAGAGAGGTCAGCCGAGTGTTAATGAGGCCATACCGACGCTTGAATTTGGTCGGGAAAACAGGGAAACCGACATGTGGGGCACACCTGTCTGGATGACATGGCGCAGACTAGTCCAATGGAGGAGCTGGCCCATGACCTCCTCGCCACCGGCAACCATTCATGTGGGTCGTGGGGGCCAGCTATGTGGCGCAGCTCCCGCACCACCTCTGGACATGGCGACCGCGGTGAGCGACACGCTCATCGCCGCTAGACACGCTCGGCTTTAGGGTGCCGAGGGTGGCACTACTGCTGTGGCACGACCAGCAGATCAACACCCGGCTCATCGAGGATGCACGAGGCGCCGAAGTGAGTGCACTCCACGACATGTCCGTGGAGTGTTCTAGCGCGGCCAACTGCATCCCCAGAACCTGAGACCATGCCGGGTTGTCTTTCAATGAGATGTGGGATCGCATGTGAGCAAAGGGCATGTCCAACGTTGCCACGCCCGCAGCTGATTACCCTGGCACACAAAAAACCCTCGTCCCTCGCGCCGTCGCGCGCGTGCGTTCCTAGCCGGCGCCAGCTGCCTGCATTCATGCCGTCCATCTGTATGCCATCATTAAGCAGGCTTGCTGCCCGAGGAACCAACTCTGATGACTTATTGATGCACCAGGACGCTTGGCCTCACTGGAATGCGCTACTTAAAGCGGCAATGCCCAACTAAACTCCACACCATAGCGCATCCTCCTACCTGGCACCACATCCACCATGATCGCGAGAGGGAACGCTCTGTGGGAGAGCTTCTCTTCGGGGATGAAGCTCGAGGTCGCCGCCCTCGCTCAACTCGCCGCTCGCAACACAATACCGGCGTAGCCGGACATGGATGCGACCGCACAAGCGGTGGCCACGCTGGCGGCCAATGACGGGAGCACCGCTAGCCACGCGTCCTACTTGCCGCCGTCCAACTTTCGGTGGCGCATGTGGCAGGTGAAGCGACGGACCATCCACGTCCATCATCATTGATCTCATGTCCACCGGCACCGCCGAGGTCGGGGACTCCTCCAAGGATGAGTAGGGCATGGGAGGCGGCAGGCATGGTGTGCCAACTGGCCAGTCTGTCTCCCGTGTTCTACTCTTCCTCGCCGGAGACCGCACCTTCACTTCACGGGTCTTGAACCCCGCCGCCGTTCATGGAGACGGCAGATGGAGGACGTCGTTGCCGATGCAGAAGTACAAAGGAAAGTGGACGTCGGCCGCCGCCATAGAATAGGTTTAGGGTCGGGTTTCTTTTCTTTTTCTTTCCCATAAAAGTTCAAAACGTAATGAAAATCTGCCGTGTTTGCATGAATCTCGTCCGGTGTATATGAACTTTCACAATAGTAGTAAGGTATATTGTATGAAAATATATTGAATGATGATTCGTTTTTGTGTGTATAAACTTGGTCTAAGTTTAGAAGGTTTGACCCGAGACAAAGCTAACATGCGAAGTAAATAAACACATAGGTATACATACACAATTTATTTTAGGCACTCCAATAGTATGTCCACTACACATTCACACATCTCACATCCTTCTCTCGATCTGTCTGTCAAACCAACTAAGCCTTGTCCTAAAAAATAAAGTCCTAAAAAAACCAACTAAGCCAACCTCCCAGCATATCGCGCGGGAAAAGACCCGGCCGCGCCGTCTTAGTCGGGGTTACCGGATTACTAGTAGTAGTATCGATGGATTGCGCGAAGCACCAAGTTTAAAAGGAAAAAGGCTGTACACTCATAGCACGCCTGTCGCGGTCGCATTGCACCCCTCACACGGTCGGTCCTGCACATGGCTCACGCAAACGGAATGCGTTTCGGCTTGCCTCTTCACTGACACGTGGGACCGCATTTGGAGAAACCGACCATGCGCCAAACTCCCCCGCCCACCGCGCGAAAATTCCCCCCAAATCCCAAATTCAACCCCCCTTCGGCCAACTAGCCAATAATATTTCCCAAACCCCTCCCCCCGCCCCCCTCCACTCCTTCGCTCCGTCAAAGCCGCCCTCCCCGCCGCGCCGATACATTGGCGTCGCGGTTCGTCGAAGGGACGCACGGCGATCCTCTTGCTCCCACAGTACGCTCTCGTAGACTGCCGTCCTCCAGCCGCGCCACCACCGCTGGCGACGTTCTTGTGTAGATGCACGGTGGTCAACTTCTCCCATGGTACGCGCATTCTAGACTGAGGCTGTGACGCCCCCGGCTCAATTGTGCACTAATCATACACGCAAATGCACACGACCAAGCCTAAGGACTCACAGGAAGATATCACAACACAACTCTAAAACATAAATAAAGTCATACAAGCTTTATATTACAAGCCAGGGGCCTCGAGGGCTCGAATACATAAGCTTGCGTACAAGCGTCAGCGGAAGCATCAGATATCTGAGTACAGATATAAAGGAAAACACAGATAGGCCCTTAAAGGCAGGACAAAAGAAAACACTACGATCGAAAGGTGTAGGCCTCCTGCCTGGGACCCTCCGATCCTACTCCTGGTCGTCGGCCAACTCGTAGCAGTAACCACCCTCGGGGTAGTAGTAGCGATCGTCAGCGGGGGCAGCTGTCTTAGGGTCTCCGTCATCTGGTCACGACAAACTGATATGGGGAGAAAAAGAAAGCAAAGCAACCGTGAGTACTCCGAAGTACTCAGCAAGCAAGGATCTACACTACATATGCAACATTATCAAAGAATGGCTGTATATGTGGACTGGGCTGCAGAAATGCCAGAATAGAGAGAAGGCCTAGTCCTATCGAAGACTAGCATCTTCAGCGGTCTTGCAGCAATAGAAGAGAGTAGAACAGTACAATATAATGTAGCAGTATCAATAAGTCTCAACCTCACCCAGAGATCCTTTCTCGACTTCCTGCGAGAAAGCAATCCCAGAGCCATACAGTCATCAACCTCGTCCTGAGATCCCTTCTCGACTCCCTGCGAGAAGCGATCCCAGAGCCATAGTATCCAATTCTAGTTGTATCGATCGGGATACAACTCCGAGTGTCCTTTACCATAGGACCGGGTATCGATAGATGTGTTCTTCCCTGCAGGGGTGCACCAACTTACCCAACACGCTCGATTAACTCCGGCCGGACACACTTTCCTGGGTCATGCCCGGCCTCGGCCAAACGATACACCGCAGCCCTACCTATAGCTCAGCAGAGAGGTCCCCGCCGGTCTACATCCTAAGCGCTCAGGGGTCTTGGGCCGTCGCCCTGTGCACTCCGGGTCTTTGCGAGCAGGGTGAAGCCAGGCACCAGGAGGGCGCCGGTCCGTCCTGGCCGCAAGGCTGAACTAGACGTCTGACAGAGCCTTCGGCTGATGCTACGATGCAGAACGCCCATACTATGCCCACGTGATGGTTAGTGCTATCAGGCCAAAGGCCTGCTCGGATCAAATATCCAAATCATTAGTGGACTAGGGCTTGCGGTAACAAGCAGAGACTCACGAAAGATGTGACCCCGTCGCCCCGTCTCGAGGACTTGCTGCAAGGGCTAAGAATGCCCGGCCGCGCCTCGTATACATCACTCGGGCACCATACAGGCAACCCGTCTTCACGTCACACGCGGGTACCCCTCAGGGTCGACCCGCCTTTCCAAGTAAGAATAGTACAGTCCAAGTATCCGTGTGTCCATAACATCAGGGGAATCCGAGGTATCACCCTTGTTGGATTCCTACTCGATGTATCCGTCAAGGTGAACTAAGGAGGAATCACCCTAGATGGGTTCACACTTGATGTGTTGCATGACAGCGTCGTTATCGGAAGTGGGGAAGGAGGAATCACCCTCGATGACCACGACCGAATAGCTACTCTACAGAGTTAACATCATAAGTGCTACAAGAGGTTTCACCCTCGGCACTCGATAGTAACGCTGCAGTGTCGTTACAACTAAGTGGGGGGGGGGGGTGATGTGCGGTGCTGGGGCCTGGTCTTCAATCCTGAAGATCGGGTCTTCTGATAATCCAGCGGGGCAGTCGGGACAAGTGGGGTCACTGATAGGTCTCTACCCAGCCTATACTAAGCAGTTTAGGATATGCAGGTAATTATCAACAGCAGGTTACAATAAACAGGCTATGCATCAGAATAGGTAAAGCAGTAGTAGCAGCAATTCTAATGCAAGCATGAGAAATTAGAATGTGCGATATCGGGATGATCAAAGGGGGGGGGGGCTTGCCTGGTTGCTCTGGCAAAGGTAAGGTTGTCCACGGTGTCGTCGGGCTCCTGAGCTGCGTCAGTCTCGGGGACTACGTCGGTACCGGAATCTACCGGAAAGAAGTAATGGAGGGGAAGCACAATAAATAACAGAGCAATCAAAGCATCACAAAGCACAGCATGGCAAATACGCGGTGCTAGGAGTGACCTAACGTATGGTTGCATGTCACAGGGGAAGGGGGAATCCATCCGGGAATGTTTTCCCGGTTCCGGACATTTGTCAGACAGATGACCGGAGGGGAACGGTCCCATGTTCGGGTAGTTAGGGACGTGTGACGGACGAACGGACCGCGCATTCGTATTCGTCTCAAAATTCTGAGCAACTTTCATGTACAAAGTTTTTCGATCTGAGCTACGGATTATTTTATATGATTTTTCAAAATTTAAACAATATTCTGAAATTACAGATTTATTATTAATTTGATTTATCCAAAACAGTAGCAGGGTGACATCATCATGATGTCACTGTGACATCAGGAACAGTGGGTCCCACCTCTCAGTGTCACGTCAGGCTAATTAGGGCTTAATTATACTAATTACAGATTAATTAGGTTAACTAGATAATTAGGATAATAAAATAGAGATAATTAAGTTAATTAACTATTAATTAATTAATTACTAATTATTGATTTCATTAAATCCATTTTTATTTTCTTTTTCTATTTTCATTTAACCCAGGGGCGGGCCCCACCTGGCAGTGGCCCAGGCGGCCACTGGAGCAGGTCAATGCGCGCGCGCGCTCTAGCGGAGAGGCCGACCGCGGCCAGAGGCAAGCGCGGCGAGGCCGGCTGGCGGCGGCGAGGGGCGCGCTGGCGCAGGCGGTGAGCGGCGCGCGGTAGCAGTTTGCAGCAGCAGCGAGCAGCAGCGGCGGCGAGCAGCAGGCGAGCGAGGCCACGGGGAAGGGGCAGCGGGCGCGCGGGAGCACTGCTACGGGCGCGGCCGCGAGCGGCGAGGCGCGAGCGAGGGAAGGGCGCGGGCTGGTGGCGAGCGTGCGGTGGTCGTGGGTGGATGGAGCGGGCTGGCGCGAGGAGTTAGAGGAGGCCGGAGCACGGTGAGCGTGGTGGGGAGAGGCGTGAGCCCGGACGGGGTCGGGACGGAGGGGAAAAAGGGGAGCAGGTCACGGGAGCTCACGGCCGTTGCCGGGGTTCGCCGGTGAGGCTCGAGGCAGCCGAGTCGGGGATCGCAGCCGACGGCGACGGGGTCGGGAGCGGCTCCGGGCTCGGGACAGTCCGACGGGGAGGAGGACGAGGACGGGGCGGTCGAGGCGGAGGGCGACGGTGGCGGTTCCGGCGAGGTGCGGGGCTCCGGGCGGCGGCGTCGCGGGCGACGGCTACGGCAAGCGCCCGATCCCGATCCAGTTTGGATCGGGGTCGGCGAGAGTGGGCGGCAACGTGGAGGGGGGGGGGGGAGTGGGGTGACTCGGGGGTTAGGGTTTCCGGGGGGGGGGTAGTAGGATGGGGACTAGGCCGGCCTGGCGGCCTGGTGGCCTACTGGGCCGAAGCCCAGTTGGAGGGGGGGTTTTGTTTTCCTTTTTATTTTGTTTTAGCTTTTCTGTTTTCATTTGTTTTCTGTTTTGTCTTTTGTTTTTATTTCAAATAACTTTTGTAAAATATGAGACTGGTCCAAATAGTAACAGTGCAAAATTAGTCACTGCTAGAAATTGGTTTGGTGTCCATATCTTTTTATTTGGATTTTTTTATTGAAAAAGGATTAAATAGTACTACTTTGCTGCTGTTTCTTGTTGTTTGAGTCCTTCTACAATTCCAATAAATGTTGCAATCATTTTTATAAATGCTATGGGAATATTTGCAACATGATGCACATTTTTGTTTTCCAATTTGAACAACTTTTATTTTTACTTTAGTTTGAATTTCCATTTGAATTTGAATTTGAGAAGGGATTTATTACTAATGATGATTAAGCACTGTTGATCATGATGACATGGCATAATCAAGAAGGGTGATTACTGTGCAAACCACTGGGGGTGTTACAGAGGCCCCGTGCATGTCGGAGTAGCGCTGAATGTTAGCTGATAGATGCTGTTAATCTCACTGTTTGCCAAAATAGTTTACAGTCAATATGCTCTTCTTAAGAAGCTGCCTTGCCCTGTTCTGCACTCAATCTGCTTTGCTGAGATGGCATACCATGCCAGATTAGTTGGTAAAATATACTGCCTTATATTTACTGTGAAGTAGATTACCATGGGGTCTAGTAGCCAATCTGTTAGGTGAAATAGCTCGACACCGTTTTATACTCGATCTTTGTTGCTGAGATGGCCTTCGATGACTGTGTGCTCGCCCTCATTGACTGCTGAAATAGCCTGCCATAATTTGGCACTCAAATATGTTTGCTGAATTAGCTTTACATATATTTCGTTACTTAGATCTGCTTGTCCAAATATCTTTCCATAGATTTAGACATCGACCTAGGTATTTTTTCTGGACTTTATAAAAAAGCATATATGTTTTTCATGTAATATCTAGTAGAAGAACTAATTTGTATGTCTAACAGATGGACAGGACTTGGATAACTTCTGCTCGAAGATTCTCCGCTGCACATGTCGAGGGGGTTGAAAACTTCATGAACTTTATCAGAGCTGAGCATGGTGGTCCGAAATCGGATGTACTCTGCCCGTGTAGCAGTTGTATGAATTCAGTTACAAGACCCCAATCAACTGTGCAAAACCATCTACACTTGTATGGGATGTCGGTCACATATACTAGGTGGGTTCATCATGGTGAAGCTGTGAACGTCAATGTTACTGACTATGTGGAAGCAGCAGATCACCATCTTGATCTGCCTGATGCTCAGGTGGAAGAGGAGGAGGAGGTGGTAGAGGCGGAGCCAGTGAGTTTGACCAACATTGAAACAATGCTATGAAATGCTCGCGCATTTCATGAACTTCCACCTGCAGAAGAAAAAAGGTGGGCCCGCATGTTGGAACAATGCAACGTGGCAGTCACCCCAGGAAATAAGCTATTGGTATTCTCAGCTATGGTCACCTTTCTTCAGGTGAAGACATCTGAGCGGATGACCAACATCTGAGAGGAAACAACGTCGTGTTCACCGGGAGCCAAGTGACTGGGTCGGAACATGTCCTATTCATTGAGAGCGAAGCCACTGGGTCGGAACGCGTACTGTTCATTAGGAGCCAACCGGCTTGGACGGAACAGCCGGAACGGGGTCTGGCGTACCGCAAAACGGAGGAAAACAGCCTTCTGTTCGACCGCATATGGTCGAAACGGGGTCATGTTCATCGGGAAGGGTCTGGCGTACCGCAGAATGGAGGAAACGGCCTTCTGTTCGAGTGCCTACGGTCATAACGGGGTCCTGTTGATCGGGAGGGGTTTGGCGTACCGCAAAACGGAGGAAACGGATTTGTGTTGGAGCGCCTACGGTCGAAACGGGGTCCTGTTCATCGGGAGGAGTGTGGCGTACCGCAAAACGGGACTCCACGGGCTACTGTTCATCCACAGTCTACTGCCTCACTCCATCCTCCACGGGCTACTGTTCATCCACCGTTGACTTCCTCCAGCCTCCACTTGCTACTGTTCATCCACCGTCGACTTCCTCCTGCCTCCACTAGTTACTGTTCATCCACGGGGTCCTGTTCATCCAGCCTCCACCGGCTACTATTCAACCAGCCCTCCACGGGGTCCTGTTCATCCACCCTCCACCGGCTACTATTCAACCATTCCTCCATAGGTCCTGTTCATCCACCCACAACTGGCTCGATCGGGTGGTGTGTGGTGGCCTCCTCTCGATCGGGATCCTGTTCGTCCAGCGACAACGGCCTCTACTACCACGGGCTCCTGTTCATTGAACCCCCACCGGGAACTGTTCATCCAATCCCCAACAACGGTCACTGTTCATGAAGAGGCAGCAGGTTTGATTGGCTTTAGTTAGCAGCAGTAGCGAAGGAATCGCTCGGGTTCAGTTAACAGCCTAGGGATCGATCGCTCGGGTTCAGTAAGCGAATGCCTCGCCCGGGTTCAGTTAGAGCCCAACGCCTCGCACACACGTTTGTACATGTACGAGAGAAACATGCAAACCTCCGTGCATCGCTTGGCCCCGACCACCCATCGTAACCGGGAACTCCCCGATATTTTCCTCGCCCTCGCTTCCACCACGATATTTTCTGTCATGGACGACCCAAAGAATGTCATACAGGTGCGTCCCCGGCCCGCCCAGGACTAAAAGCCCATTTTCTATCATGAATTTTTGTCATAAAAGTAGGAGCCCACCACATCTATGATGATACGTGGTTTTGTCACAATTATGGTCATAGGAGTGTCATAAGCATGACATATTTTTTTTTCGTTCGGGCCAAAATGTCACGGATGTGTCTTTTTTTGTAGTGTTACTATGAACAAGAATCTAGTTAGCGGCTCTCTTCTATGTCGAGATGGGTTTAAGGTAGTTTTAGAGTCGAATAAAGTAATCATGTCGAGATTTGGACAATTTATAGGAAAAGGCTACGAGTGTGGAGGCTTGTTCTGCTTTTTCCCTTTCAGATTTTTGCAATAAGTCAGTAAACCAAATTTGTGCTAGTGTTAATGATGATGAAAGTGTTTGGCACTCTCGTTTATGTCATAGTAATTTTGGTTAAATGTCTTGGTATCGAGTATGAGTTTAATTCCAAATTTCACTGTTGCCAAAGGTTCTAAGTGCCATAATTGTGTGCAATCGAAGCAACCTCGAAAGCCTCATATGGCTGCCGAGGAGAGAAACTTGGCACCTCTAGAACTCATACATTCTGATCTTTGCGAGATGAATGGTGTGTTGACAAAAGGTGGAAAGAGGTATTTCATGACTTTGATTGATGATGCGACAAGATTTTTCTATGTTTATTTGTTGCAAACTAAAGATGAAGCATTAGACTACTTCAAAATCTATAAAGCTGAAGTTGAAAATCAACAAGAGAGAAAGATCAAGCGTCTTAGGTTCGATCGTGGTGGGGAGTATTTTCCCAAAGTATTTGATGATTTTTGTGAGGAACATGGTATTATTCATGAGAGGACGCCTCCCTATTCACCCCAATCCAATGGGGTTGCAGAGAGGAAAACCCGCATGTTGACTGACTTGGTGAATGCCATGTTAGACATTGCCAGATTATCTAAGGCGTGGTGGGGGGAGGCTCTATTGACTTCATGTCATGTCCAGAATAGAGTTCCTAACAAGAATAAGGAGAAAACCCCTTATGACGAGTGGGTTGGGAGAAAACCATCACTCTCTTATTTGCGCACTTGGGGATGCTTGGCAAAGGTCAATATTCCTATTCCTAAGAAACAGAAACTCGGAACAAAGACAGTGGATTGTGTCTTTCTAGGATATGCTCAACGGAGCATTGCTTATAGTTTTTTAGTGGTTAAATGTGAAGTACCTGATATGCATGTTGATACTATAATGGAATCTCGTGATGCAACATTTTTTGAGAATATATTTCCTATGAAATATATGCATATCATTGCTCAATTTTCTTCTGAGATAATTCCTGAATCTAGTACAACTAATGAATATTTTGAACAATCATACGAGGAAGTCCTTGAGAAGGATAATAATGAAGTTCCTCTAAGGAGCAAGAGACAAACGGTTGCAAAATCCTTTGGTGATGATTTCATTGTATACCTTGCGGACGACACACCCAAGTCTATTACAGAGGCATATACATCTCCGTATGTTGATGATTGGAAAGAAGTTGTTCATAATGAGATGGGCTCAATTCTTTCTAATGGAACTTGGGAGCTAACTGATAGACCATATGGTTGTAAACCTGTGGGCTGTAAGTGGGTACTCAAAAGGAAGCTAAGGCCTAATGGTACTATTGATAAGTAGAAGGCGCGTCTAGTGGCCAAGGGCTACACTCAGAAAGAATGCGAAGATTACTTTGACACCTACTCACCCGTTGCTAGAATGACCACCATTCGAGTGTTACTTTCTCTGGCTACCTCTAATGGCCTTATCATTCATCAAAAGGATGTAAAGATGATACGTCCATTTTGCATCATGTTTTCCTACTGTTATTTATTATTTTTTTATGCATAATAACACTTTATGGAGTAATTCTAATGCCTTTTCTCTCATAATATGCAAGGTTTGCACAAAGAGGGAGAATACCGACAACTGGAATTCTGGACCTGAAAAAGCTATTTCAGAGATACCTATTCTGCACATCTCCAAATGAGCTAAAATTTTACAGAGAATTATTTTGGAATATATAGCAAATATTGGAGAAAAGAACTACCAGAGGGGGGCTGCCAGGTGCCCATGAGACACCAGGGTGCGCCAGCCCCTCCAGGCGCGCCCTGGTGGATGGTGGGCAGCCTGGCCCACCTCTGGTGCCCATCTTCTAGTATATAAGGTTTTTTGACTTAGAAAAAATAAGGAGAGGACTTTTGGGATGGAGCGCCGCCGTCTCGAGGCGGAACTTGGGCGGGAGCACTTTTGCCCTCCAGCGGAGTGATTCCGCCAGGGGAACTTCCCTCCTGGAGGGGGAAATCGAAGCCATCCTCATCACCAACAACCCTCTCATCTTTGGGAGGCCAATCTTCGTCAACATATTCAACAGCACCATCGCATCTCAAACCCTAGTTCATCTCTTGTGTTCAATCTTTGTATCGGAACCTCAGATTGGTACCTGTGGGTGACTAGTAGTGTTGATTACATCTTGTAGTTGATGCTATATGGTTTATTTGGTGGAATATTATATGTTCAGATCCATTATGCTATTTAATATCCATCTGATCTTGAGCATGAATATTATTTGTGAGTAGTTACCTTTGTTCTTGAGGCCACATGAGAAGTCATGTTGCAAGTAATCATGTGAATTAGATATTCTTTGATATTTTGATGATAAGTATGTTGTGACTCCCTTAGTGGTGTTATGTGAATGTCGACTACATGACACTTCACCATCTTTGGGCCTAAGGGAATGCATTGTGGAGTAGTTAATAGATGATGGGTTGCTAGAGTGACAGAAGCTTAAACCCTAGTTTATGCGCTATTCCATAAGGGACTGATTTGGGTCCATACGTTTAATGCTATGGTTACATTTTATCTTAACACTTCTTTCGTAGTTGCGGATGCTTGCCAGGGGATTAATCATAAGTGGCAGGCTTGTTCAAGTAAGAACAGCACCCAAGCACCGGTCCACCCATATGCTCTATTCCGGATCCGATGCAGAATTTCGTCAGTGCCTCCCTGTTGTTCTCCGAGTACACATCCTCTCTGCTTATTGCCGAGACATGTATCAGGAGAACAGTGGGGAGGTGCTACCAAAATTTTGCGTCGGATCCGGAGCAGAGCATGGGAAAATGAACCCAATCTACACATACTCGGGTGGGATTAGGACCTATCTTTACCTATTAGAGTCTAGGTTGCATGAACGTAATAAAAGTGACAAACTCCATTAACTGATGAATATATACATGCTGATTTATATATATATTTCTTATGTGTCCAGTAGCTAGGCAAGATGAGTGATCGTGCGTGGATGTACACCGGTCACACTAGTCAGAAAGACATGACCATTGAATGGTTAACAAAAACCAAGGGGTTTCTGAGAGCCGCATTTGCAAATGGCCAGAGGACAACATGGTGCCCCTGTGCCGGGTGCAACAATTGGCACAAGAGGACAGCGGATGAAATGGGCAAACACCTGCAGAAGAGGGGTTTTACGCTAGATTATACGGTGTGGACATTTCATGGCGAGTCTGCCCAACGTGCCAGAGCTGAGGTGCTTCGTCCTCGCACCGACGAGCATGGTACCGAGATGCAAGACATGGTGCAAGACTTTGATGATGCTCGGGACTCGGACGATGAGATGGAGGAATCTGCAAAGGCCTTCAATGAATTGTTGGAGTCTTCGAAACGTCCTCTCCACGAGCACACTGAGCTTTGTCAGCTGCATGCCATCTCACAAATAATGACTCTGAAGGCTCAATTCAACTTGGGCAGAGAATGCTACGATGCAATGATGACAATATTTGGACGTTTTCTACCCAAAGGCCATGTACTACCTGCAAACCTGCACCAGTCAGACAAAATCCTCCATGCTCTTAAGATGCCCTATGAGAAGATACATGCCTGTGAGAAAGGATGTGCCTTATTTAGGCTTCAGTATGCAGACTTGAACTATTGTCCCATTTGCAAGTCATCCAGGTATGTTGTGGTAGACAACGGTATGGGTGAGAAGACGCAGACCAAAATCCCCGTTAATGTTCTTTGGTATATGCCAATCATACCAAGACTTCAACGTCTTTTCATGGTCGAAGAGACAGCCAGACACATGACATGGCACAAAACGGGCAAAAAACCCCAACTAGATGCAGATGGGAAGCAGATGATTGTGCACACATTGGACGGTGAAGCATGGAAGTTTTGATGACAGATGACAAATGCATACTTAGCTTATTTTCCTCCTAAATGGCATAATTACCTAAGTTAGATAAAAATGGCATTTTTACCTACCTTAGTTAGAAGAAGAAGAAGATAAAGAAGAGGAGAGGAGAAAAAGAAAGAGAAGAAAAATTCTTCTTCTTCTTCTTCTTCTAGCTAGTCTTCTTCTTCTTCTTCTAACTTTCTTCTTTCCCAATTTGCAGATTTTCTTTCGATGAGGAAGCTTGCGTTGATGGAGTCTACTCTTCTCCTTGTGCTTCCTTCTTGTTTTGATTTTGTAGGATGAACAATGTGAAACTTGCTACCTATATATGTATGTATGGATGAAACCATTGTATGCTTGTTGTTGGATATGTTGGCTAGCTATATATGTTGCATATGGACTTTTGATTTGGTATGTATATGGGTTGGATGATTATATCCATATGGCAGGGATATGATTTGGTATGTATATGTGTTGTTATGCTTGTTGAAAGTATTCTCAAATGTGTATATATATATCTGTGAAATTATGTGAAATTGAATGAATTTAAGAAAAAACAGAAAAAACAAGGGCTGTACAGGCTCTTTGCCGTCTGCTGGCAGACGGCAAAGAGCTTTGCCGTCTGCCAGCAGACGGCAAAGCTGCCATGTGGCAGCTACCTGTGCAACCAGGGGTGCACTGGGCTGGCCTATTTGGCAGCTTTGCCGTCTGCTGGCAGACGGCAAAGACCTTTGCATCTTTGCCGTCTACCAGCAGCAGACGGCAAAGCAAGCCGTTAACCCCCTAACGGACCTAACCTTCCACGTGTGCCGTCCAGGCTCTTTGCCGTTTGCTAGCGGACAGCAAAGACCATTTCATCTTTGTCGTCCGGCAGCAGACGGCAAAGAACCCTTTGCCGTAGCTTATTCAGCCGGACCTCTTGCCGTCTGCTGGCTGACGGCAAAGGCCTTTGCCGTCCGCAATGCATGCCTTTGCCGTCCGCCATGGCAGACGGCAAAGTGCCTGATTCCTGTAGTGTATTTGATGTTTGGGGTTTTTATTATATGGGACCTTTTACTTCCTCTAATGGGTATACTCATATTTTGGTTACTGTTGATTATGTCACTAAGTGGGTAGAAGCTATTCCAACTAGCAGTGCTGATCATAACACCTCCATTAAAATGCTTAAAGAAGTTATTTTCCCAAGGTTTGGAATCCCTAGATATTTAATGACTGATGGTGATTCACACTTTATTCATGGTGCTTTCCGTAAAATGTTTGCTAAATATGATGTTAAACATAGAATTGCATCACCTTATCATCCTCAATCTAGTGGTCAAGTTGAACTTAGCAGTAGAGAGATAAAACTAATTACAAAAAATAGTCAATAGGTCCCGAAAGAATTGGTCTAAGAAATTACATGATGCACTTTGGACTTATAGAACAGCTTATAAAAATCCTATGGGAATGTCCCCATATAAAATGGTTTATGGAAAGCTTGTCATTTGCCTCTTGAATTAGAACATAAAGCATATTCGTCAATTAAAGAACTCAATTACAATTTCAAACTTGCTGGTGAAAAGAGGTTATTTGATATTAGCTCACTAGATGAATGGAGAACCCAAGCTTATGAAAATGCCAAACTATTTAAAGAAAAAGTTAAAAGATGGCATGACAAAAGAATCCAAAAGCGGGAATTCAAAGTTGGTGAACATGTTCTATTATACAACTCTCATTTTAGATTTTTTGTAGGAAAACTTCTTTCCAAATGGGAAGGACCATATATTATCGAAGAAGTTTATCGCTCTGGAGCTATCAAGATTAATAATGCCGAAGTTACTAACCCAAAGGTGGTCAATGGACAAAGAATTAAACACTATATCTCAGGTATGCCCATTAATGTTGAAACTAACATTATCCAAACCATGACACCGGAGGAACACATAAAAGAAACCTTCTAGAACACTCTAGAACCCTGAAAAAGAAGGGGTACGTGATACGGTAAGTAAACGGACTCCAAAAAATCCGTAAAAATATTTTCTGTCAGTTTTGGAATATTCGAAAAAAATAGAAAAATGATAAATAACCGGGAAGGAAACCCAAGTGCCCACAAGACACCAGGGCATGCCTGCCCACCTGGCGCCCTGGTGGGTGGTGGGCCCCTCGAGCACCTTCCCAACTCTATTTTCCTTCCATATACTTGTTTCCCAAGATAAAAAATCTTTATATATACCTTCAGACAATCTGACCTCCGTATCGCGGAGAAATCCTCTGTTCTTGTTTCAGGCTGTTTTTCTGTCAGATCTAGCAAGCCAGGCATCATGTCTTCTCCCTCCTCCAACAATGTAGAAGAAGATGCTTGGCTGATGAAGATGGAACTAAAAAGAGAGGGACCAAAAGAAGCCACCAAGGAGGACAAGGGCAAGGAAGTTACGGGAGATCAAGCTCAAGCAGGAGGGCAGGCCATGCTAACAGAAGAAGAAGAAGAAGATATCCTTCAACCATACTCTAACCATCTCACCCCTACTGAAATTGAAGCCTTTAGAGCCTTTGAAACGGTTCGTGTTCAGAATAAATATCTCACTCATGAAAATATTTTGTTACAAGAGCAAATCATCACCCTCCGGAGCATCATTCATAGATTGGAGTACCTATTGAGGCGGAAGTGTGACGCTACTACCTCATCACCACCACCATCATCATCATCACCACGAAAGAAGGAGACTTGAGTATACCGGTATGGGCACTCCCCTTGGCTTATGCCAAGATTGGGGGAGATGCCCCGGTATCGTATCACCATAACTTTTATTACCTTTACCTATCTTAGTTCGATCCTTAGCTATTTCGTGATTTAGTTGAATAAAGTTTAGTATGATCTATTTTCGAGTGCTAGTTTCGTGATGTATCTATGTAATCGAGTAAGAGTTATATAATAAAGTTTAGTTTGACTTTTTGCTTCTTTACTTTTATGTTACAATCAAAATAAAAGAAAATAATGAAAAAGATCATATGCTAATCTTATGGTAAGTAATGACATCACATAAGGAAAAGTATAAGTGGTAAAATTTGTTGAAACTTGACAAACATAGCAATGGTCAATGATGCAATTCATGAAAGAATTAACAAGGGAAGAGAAGATTCACATGCAAATACACTATCTTGGACATCTTTTATGATCGTGAGCCCCCACTAAATATCTTATGCCAAACTGTTGACGTTGGACAAGGAAGACAACGTAATGATTTATGTTTGTTCATATTCACATAGAAGTTATATTGTTATAGATCCTTCAACATGTGGTGCTTGCTCAATATCTTTTCTAGCCAAAAATCCGCACTAAGTAGAGATACTATTTGTGCATCCAAAAACCTTAAACGCAAAATCATGTTTTGAGAGTCCACCATACCTACCTATGGATTGAGTAAGATCCTTCAAGTAAGATGTCATCGGTGCAAAAGGGTCATAAAAATTGCTTCTAAATGTGTTTGATCCTTTAGTGTAAGAGAAATTAAGCATTGTACGAACTTGTGGTGGCAAAGTAATAAAAGTGACAGACTGCATAATAGAGGTTGCTATCATAAGGGGCAATATAACCTGATGTTCTTTTGCATTAAGAGATTGTGCATACAAAACCAAAAAGCACATGACAACCTCTGCTTCCCTCTGCGAAGGGCCTATCTTTTACTTTATGTATTTACTTTTTATGCAAGAGTCAAAAATATTTTCCCATATTCCTTTTTATTTTCTCTTTGGCAAACATCATGTGGTGAGGAAAGATCTAGGCACATATACCCAGCTGGATATGAGTGAGCAAGAGTTATTATTGTTGACATCACCCTTGAGGTGAATAAGTTGGGAGGCGAAACTATAAGCCCCTATCTTTCTATGTGTCCGGTTGAAACTTTTTGCTCATATATATGTTGTGAGTGTTAGCAATCATAGAAGATTAAATGATGGTTGAGTATGTGGACTTGCCAAAAGGCTCTGATACACGACCCTTCCTGAAAATATGATGAATTGTAGTTGCAAAGTTAACTGAGAACATAGTTTGTTGGTTTTCAATAAGATTTATTCTTTTTACTTTGATGTTGTGATGAATTGTTACTTGTTCATGAGAAGTTATATGATGAAGCTTTATGATAAAGTTTGTTGTTGTTATAATAATAAGCATGATGCTACTATTTCCGTATTTTGTTTTTATCGACACCTCTCTCTCTAAACATCTGGACATAATTCTCGATATCGGTTTTCGCTTGAGGACAAGCGAGGTCTAAGCTTGGGGGAGTTGATACGTCCATTTTGCATCATGTTTTCCTACTGTTATTTATAATGTTTTGATGCATAATAACACTTTATAGAGTAATTCTAATGCCTTTTCTCTCATAATATGCACGGTTTGCACAAAGAGGGAGAATACCGGCAGCTGGAATTCTGGACCTAAAAAAGCTATGTCAGAGATACCTATTCTTCACATCTCCAAATGACCTAAAATTTTATGGAGAATTATTTTGGAATATATAAGAAATATTGAAGAGAAGAACTACCAAAGGGGCCTGCCAGGTGCCCACGAGATACCAGGGCGCGCTAGCCCCACCAGGCGCACCCTGGTCGGTGGTGGGCAGCCTGACCCACCTATGGTGCCCATCTTCTGGTATATAAGGTCTTTTGACCAAAAAAAATAAGGAGAAGAGTTTTGCGATGGAGCGCCGCCGTCTTGAGCCAGAACTTGGGCAGGAGCACTTTTGCCCTCCGATGGAGCGATTCCGCCGAGGGAACTTCCCTCCCAGAGGGGGAAATCGAAGCCATCGTCATCCCTAACAACCCTCTCATCTTTGGGAGGCCAATCTTCATCAACATCTTCAACAGCACCATCACATCTCAAACGCTAGTTCATCTATGGTGTTTAATCTTTGTACCGGAACCTCAGATTGGTACCTGTGGGTGATTAGGAGTGTTGTTTACATCTTGTAGTTGATGCTATATGGTTTATTTGGTGGAAGATTATATGTTCAGATCCATTATGCTATTTAATATCCCTCTGATCTTGATCATGAATATTATTTGTGAGTAGTTACCTTTGTTCTTGAGGCCACGGGAGAAGTCATGTTGCAAGTAATCATTAGAATTTGCTATGTGTTCGATATTTTGATGATATGTATGTTGTGATTCCCTTAGTGGTGTTATGTGAATGTCGATTACATGACACTTCACCATCTTTGGTCCTAAGGGAATGTGACAACCCACAAGTATAGGGGATCGCAACAGTTTTCGAGTGTAGAGAATTCAACCCAAATTTATTGGTTCGACACAAGGGGAGCCAAAGAATATTCACGAGTATTAGAAGTTGAGTTGTCAGTTCAACCACACCTGAAAGACTTAATATCTGCAGCAAAGTGTTTAGTGGCAAAGTAATATGGAAGTAACTGTAACAGTAGCAGTTTTGTAGTGATTATAACAGCAGTAGCAACGAAAGTAACTTAGCAAAGATCAATATGTAAAAAAGCTCATAGGCATTGGATCGGCAATGATAATTGTGTTGGATACTATTCATCATGTAGCAGTTATAACCGAGGGTGACACAGAACTAGCTCCAGTTCATCAATATAATGTAGGCATGTATTCCATATATATTCATACGTGCTTATGGAAAAGAACTTGCATGACATCTTTTTTCCTACCCTCCCGTGGCAGTGGGGTCCAAATGGAAACTAAGGGATATTAAGGCCTCCTTTTAATATAGAACTGGACCAAAGCATTAGCACTTAGTGAATACATGAACTCCTCAAACTACAATCATCGGAAAGAATCCCAATTATTGTCACCTTGGGGTATGCGGATCATAACTCGTAATAGGTGTCTACAACTTGCAAGATAGGATCAAGAACACACATATATTCATGAAAACATAATAGGTTCATATTTGAAATCATGGCACTGGGGCCCTAGTGACAAGCATTAAGCATAGCAAAGTCATAGCAACATCAATCTCAGAACATAGTGGGTACTAGGGATCAAACCCTAACAAAACTAACTCGATTACATGATAAATCTCATCCAACCCATCACCGTCCAGCAAGCCTAAGATGGAATTACTCACTCACGGCGGTGAGCATCATGAAATTGGTGATGGAGGAAGGTTGATGATGATGATGGCGACGAATCGCCCACTCTAGAGCCCTGAACGGACTCCAGATCAGCCCTCCCGATGAAGAACAGGAGGCGGCGACGGATCCATATCGTGAAACGTGATGAATCCTTCTCTCTTATTTTTTTCTCCCCGAATAGGTACTTATAGAGTTGGAGTTAGGGTCGGAGGAGGTCCAGGGGGCCCACAAGCCTGCAGGGCGTGACACAAGGGGGTGGGCGCGTCCCCAGGGATTATGGCCTCTGGGTGGCCTCCCTCTGGTAACTTGTTGCGCCAGTATTTTATATATATTCACTACTGCAGGATGCTGCTAATGCGACACTATGATCAGAGACCCTTCGATGAAACTGTGTGCGATGCATCAATCACAAGCGGTGATGTAATAAAATCGTCAAAAAGGATGCAAAACGTTTGCGATGGCGGAGACATCAAACACGGTTCATATTTGAGTTACGTGTGCGATGCTGGGCATATAGTTGATCCAGCAGAACTGTTTGCGATGAGGAAGAACAATAGAAACGGGCAGCCATATCAATGTGTCTGTGATATACGGCATACAGTTTGCTCCGATGAACTGTGTGCTATTAGGGAATGCAACAGAAACGGTCAGCTAGATCAAGGTGTGTGTGATATACGGCATACGGTTCAGTCGGACAAATTGTTTTCGATTAGGCAAGAGAACGGAAACATTTCATCTTAACAAGATGTGTGTGATATGCGGCATTTGCGATGAGCCAAAAGGACACAAACGATTCGTGTAAACCAGATGTGTGTGATACGCAGCAAACAGCCCACTCGGATGAACTGTTTGCGATGAGAAATTATAACACAAACGGTTACTATAGTAAGTTCATGTGCGATTCTATTCGTACAAAAAACTTTGAAAAATGCAAACTAGTTACTTACGGTGGCTAGGAGTATCGCACACGATGCGTCTGCGAGTACTCATGTGCGATGATTAGTAAGTTACACATAATGAACGGCCGCAAGGGTGATATGCTGATCATGGAGTCCGAGAAGACCGTCGTCGGAAGGCCGCCGGCTCAGCCTTTTAGCATATATTTTATTATAATTGTATGCATAAGTAGGTCATGAGTGTTTTGTGCCTTGCCGCATGTGGCATTTTAAATTATCCTGAATATGTAAGACAATTATTAACCGTTGCCATTGTAAATTTGCCTCAACGGCGAGCAGAGCGCGCACAGGGACGCCACGGCGAGCAACCATGTGGTCAACCTTCTGGCACCCTGTGGGAGACGCGACATCGCATCCATAGGACATGATGGTGATATCATGACCGTGTGTGATAGTGGGCAGACACGTACACGTACATCTGAGAACAAGGGCCCATGTTTCGGGCTTCCAATGCGTGGCATATGGTTGATCCAAAAGAACTGTTTGCGATGAGGCAGAACAACAGAAACGGGGCTTTGTAGGCCCAGAACTATCAATAAATTTTGACTTTGTTTCTCGTCACATTGCAGATTACAACGCAATAAGTAATTGCAAATCTGGTCACACAGATCAAACTAATATGTGTTCACACCGATCAAACTAATATGTGTTCACACTTAGCACCAGGCTATAAAAACTACCCACTCAAAAATTACTTCACAGTTCCTCTCCTCATCACCCACAAAACTGGTCTTTCCTGTCAAGTCGTTCCACCATGACCGGTAGGAGGAGTTTCGGGTGGACATATAACTAGGTAGCAAAGACCAAGGCCGTGGAAGAACTAGAGAGGTCCCGCCGCGAAGCGGCAGCCGCAGCAGAGATGTCCCGGCGCGCCGCGGAGCGCTCGAACGAGCTCTCACGGGCACGCGAGGGCTCTCACAAGCGCACTCGCCGCGTCGGCGATCGCGACGAGCTAGCGTTGCTGAAGTCCTTGGCCGGCGACGACGACATTCTCGCTGGCCTCATTAAGTAGCAGGAGCTTGTCGACGGCTTGATGAAGCTGCTCGAGATCAGCGATGCCTCAGTTGACAAGGCGACCGGCCTCGTCGAGTAACTCATGGGTGACAATGCGAAGCTCCTCAAGGCGCTCGCCGAGAAGGAGGAGGAGGCCGCCAGCTAGAAGATGCTGCATGAGCAGAGCAGTGACTCGGGGATGACGCAGATAGCGGTCATCGAGGAACTGATGGGTGACTTGAGGAAGCTCCGGATCGAGCGCGAGCAGGAGGTGGAGGAATCCGTGGCTGCTTTCAAGCAAAGTCGTTAGGAATTGAAGAAGGAGCTGGAGGATGTTGTCGCCCGGCGATCCATCGACGAGTAGAGACAGTAGCGATCCAGATCGTTGTCTGCGATTTCCTTCTTCTCTTGCCCCCGTGTCTTCCGGGCTTTGCCGCATGTGGCATTTTAAATTATCCGGAATATGTAAGACAATTATTATCTGCGCCATTGTAAATTTGTCATCGTATTATCCGTTGCCATTTTATTTGTGGTCGTATTATCCGTTGCCCTATGTGGCAATTTAAATTAGGCCGGAATAGGAGTTGAAAACACGAACAAAGCAAATGTTGCCATGGGATCACAACCAAACACCCTCCGTCTAGGTGCTTTAATTAACCCAATAATGGAGAAGTTGTGAGCGAAGCGGGCGGCGGCTGGTGCATGGAGGTCAAAGTGCTCGCTTCCCGGTGAGCATGGGCGGCCTTGCTGCTCGCACGTGTCCGTCGAGCCTGCGAGGTGGACATGATGCACGTGTCCCGTCGAGCCTGCGCGGCGGACTACTCGCACTGTCCCGTCGAGCCTGCACGGCGGACTTCTCGCGCTCGTCCCGTCTAATCAAACAGTTGCACGGACGCCACCGGACTGCGCTCGCACGCCTCCCATTCAGTCAAGCAGCTGTCTGCACGGCACCTCCTATAGCCATTAAAACGAAGACACGTGGCATTATGTGAATGGTTAACATAACGCACACGATTTGAATTATACAAACATTTGCGATGTTAGAGTGGCAGCTATTTGTGTCAAAATGCCTTTGTTGGTTGTTATTCGAGTGCGCCTTCTCTCAAAATGGACACGAAAAATACCACAGCATGTCGGGTGCCATTCCATGATAGCATGCCAAGTTTCATGAATTTCAGACGAGTTTTGGATTTGCTAGAATTTAAAAACAAAGTATCTCAATGTTTTGCTGGCAATCAACGGTGCCCTGGTGTTTGAAATTCATTCCCATTTCTTGCATGGGACCTAAGCATGCACCCAAGGAAAAGATTTGATTTTTCAACCAATTTATATGCACTAGAGCATGTGCACGTAGTTCAAATTTGAATTATGCACATAAAATACCTAGAAAACCCAGTTAATGTATAAAAATGTCCAAACGAACCCCAAAAAATTCTGAAATTCAACACAACACTCATGTTGTTCTATGTTGACACTAGAAATTTTTTGAAAGCAATAAGAGGCAGCGGATATCGTTTCGTCCCCAAAGGTGGCACATTCCCTACCGAAACCATCAGGCTTGTTGTGAGAAGCCCTGGTTTGTCAGAAACTTATACCCAAACCTGCCCCAAATGGGACAAAAAATTTACCACGACATGTTGATGCCGCTCCATGATATCATACCAAGTTTCATGAATTTCAGATGAGTTTTTATTTACTAGAATTTAAAAACCAGGTATCTCAATGTTTGCGGCCGAGTGACGGTGGCAGGGTGTTTGACATTCATTCCCATTTCTTGCATGGGACCTAAGCATGCAACCAAGGACACAGATTTGAATTTTCAACCAATTTATATGCATTAGAGCATGTGCATGTAGTTCAAATTTGAATTATGCACATAAATGCATTAAAAACTCAATTAATGCATAAAAATGTCCAAACGAACCCCAAAAATTGACACAACACTCCTGTTGTTTTATGTTGACACGAGAAAATATTTGAAAGCAATAAGAGGCAATGGACATCGTTTCGTCCCCAAAGGTGGGACGTTCCCTACCGAAACCATCATGCATGTTGTGAGAAGCTCTGGTTTATGAGAAGCATATACCCAAACCTGCCCCAAATGGGACAAAAATTTTACCATGGCATGTTGATGCTGCTCCATGATAGCATGCCAAGTTTCATGAATTTCAGACGAGTTTTGGATTTACTAGAATTTAAAAACCAGGTATCGCAATGTTTGAAGCCGAGTGACGGTGGCAGGGTGTTTGACATTCATTCCCATTTCTTGCATGGGACCTAAGCATGCAACCAAGGACACATATTTGAATTTTCAACCAATTTATATGCATTAGAGCATGTGCATGTTGTTCAAATTTGAATTATGCACATAAATGCATTGAAAACTCAATTAATGCATAAAAATGTCCAAACGAACCACGAAAAATCCCAAAAATTGACACAACACTCCTGTTGTTCTATGTTGACACAAGAAAAAATTTGAAAGCAATAAGAGCCAATGGATATCGTTTCGTCCCCAAAGGTGGGACGTTCCCTACCGAAACCATCAGGCTTGTTGTGAGAAGCTCTGGTTTGTGAGAAGCATATCCCCAAACCTGCCCCAAATGGGACAAAAAATTTACCACAGCATATTGATGCCGCTCCATGATAGCATGCCAAGTTTCATGAATTTCAGGCGAGCTTTAGATTTACTAGAATTTAAAAACCAGGTATCTCAATGTTTGCGGCCGAGTGATGGTGGCAGGGTGTTTGACATTCATTCCCATTTCTTGCATGGGACCTAAGCATGCAACCAAGGACACAGATTTGAATTTTCAACCAATTTATATGCATTAGAGCATGTGCCTGTAGTTCAAATTTGAATTATGCACATGAATGCATAGAAAACTCAGTTAATGTATAAAAATGTCCAAGCGAACCCTGAAAAATCCCAAAAATTGACACAACACTCGTGTTGTTCTATGTTGACACGAGAAACATTTTGAAAGTAAGAAGAGGCAACAGATATCGTTTCGTCCCCCAAGGTGTCACGTACCCTACCGAAATCATCAAGCTTGTTGTGAGAGAAGCTCTGGTTTGCGAGAAGCTTAAACCCACACCTGCCCCAAATGGGACAATATTTTTACCACGGCATGTCGCTGCCGTTCCATGATATCATATCAAGTTTCATGAATTTCAGACGAGTTTTTGATTTACTAGAATTTTAAAACCATGTATCTCAATGTTAGCGGCCGAGCGACAATGTCAAGGTGTTTGACATACGTTCTTATTTCTTGCATGTGACCTAATCTGGCAACCAAGGACAAACATTTGATTTTGCAACCCGCTTTTATGGACTGGAGCATGTGCATGTAGTTCAATTTTGAATTATGCACATAAATGCCTAGAAAACTCAATTAACGTATAAAAATGTCCAAACGATCCCCGAAAAAATCCAAAATTTAACACGACACTCCTGTTGTTCTATGTTGACACCAGGAAAAAATTGAAAGGAAGAAGAGGCGACGAATATCGTTTTATCCACAAAGGTGACACGTTTCCCTAACGGAACCATGAGGCTTCTTGTGAGAAGCTCTGGTTTGTGAGAAGCTTATACCACAACCTGCCCCAAATGGGACAATATATTTTACCCCACCATGTTGATGCCATTCCATGATAGCATGCCAAGGTTCATGAATTTCAGATGGGTTTTGGATTTACTAGAATTACAAAGCAAATACCTCAACATTTACCGGAGAGCCACGGTGTCGTGGTGTTCGAAATTCATCCCCATTTCTTGCATGGGACATAAGCATAAACCCATGGACACATAAATGATTTTACAACCCATGTTGGTGCATCGGAGCATGTGCATGTGCGTTAATTTTTAATTGTGCACCTGAAATGGCTAGAAAACCAATTTAATGTATAAAATTTCCAAACGAACCCTGAATAATTCCAATTTTTTTATGACACACATATAGTTGCATGTTCACTGCAGATAAAAGGTCTAGCAATTCAAACACCGTCCATTGCCGGTGTGACCCCATTATGTAATTCAAATCAAGATGAAAAATCAAGTAGATCCCACACAGTTTATTATCACCAACCGTGTGAGATGCAGTACAAAATATCCTGGAGCACCGTCGATGTATAGTACGCCTATGGCTTACGCGAGCAGGTGCGTCGGCTACAGTCCATAGCTGGCGTGTCAAGCACACTAGCTCGCTCCCCAAATATCATTTCACTATTCAATCGTCGCCGGTGAAAGATGGGGACGTGGACTCGCGTCGTGAGGGCAACTTCGGCGGCCCACTCCGGCGAGAGCGCGGCCACAGCCGCCATGCGGATGCTAACAAGGTGCATGAGCACGGCCGCAATTTGTGACCGGGCGGCCAAGGCAGCCCAAACGGCCGCTGTTGCTTCTCAGGTGGCGGCAGCAACATCTGCCTCGGGGATAGCAACTGGCGAGAGCGGCACAGCAGTTGTCCGTTCCGCAGCGGCGGCCTTAGCCCTGATGGAGGCCGCCCACGACCATGTCGAGGCCGCCCACGCCCAGCTCGCGGCGGTCACCGCACAAATCGAACGAAGCTTCTCCGACAACGGTCGGCAACCCACGGCCGAAGAGTTGGCAATCGCCGAGAGCGTTCGAGCAGCCGTCCGTTCCTCCGCCGCATACCTTGTGACGACGGAGCCCGTCCAAGCCCAGATCGCGGCCGCCCACACCCAGCTCATGATGGCCTTTTCCAAAGAGATGGGGGACGCGGATGGTGAGATGCTTGCCGAGTATGGTGCGATGGATGCCATGGTGCCCCTTCCCCAGGAGACCGTCAGGCGCGAGCTGGACATGGAGGAGGCAGCGGAGATCGATGAGCACCCGCCATAGTAGTACTCTTTGTTTTGTTTAATTAAGAGCGCCGGTCTTTAATTTGTTAGAGTAATGTTTAGGCCAGCTATCTCTGTTTAATTGCTGAACTTGCTCAATTAAGAAGTGTGGGTGTGCTGTGTACCCAAATTATGCAATGATGTGGATGACCACTGTAACCAGGGAAATTGGAACCAAAATTTTTGACGTTCAAACTCATCACACTTGTTTTAAGCTATCTGAATCATTTGTGATGTTCATATATCATACACAGTTCTGAATAAGGGACCATGTCTGATGACACTTTGCGCGCCAGTTTTTTCGCTGAACCGATTCAAAAAATTTGGCTTCCGCGGAAATATCTACCTCCCCGCCCCATCCCCCTTACCAAAAGCCACATTTCCCCTGTTTCCGCCTTCCTTTCCAAGTTGAAACCTTCACTCCTTGCTTGCAGCGCCTCCTCCTCGTCGGCGACCCTCCTTCACACTGCTCGGCCTCGTCTATCCAGGCAGGTAATCCACACCCGACCCCCATCATCCTCCTCCTTCCACATCCCATATGCCCCGACCGCCGGCGCGACACCTTCCACCCAAATCACTGACCCCTCCATGAAATAAGCGCCGCCCTAAGCCATGGTGCACGCAGTATAGCCAGGAGCTCAAGGAGCTTTGGCAGCGAAGAAGCAAATCGCGGCTGCACGCGCGGATGAGGTCGTGATGGCTGCCATTCGTGTCGACCCCCAGATCTTGGAGGAGCACCTTGCCATTTGCTGGCTACGCCGGTTAAGCATGCTCGGTTTACCCGTTGCGTGTGCTGCTCCTGCCTTTCCTTAACAAATTCTAGTGAATTGTGCTATCTAATTTTACCATGTAATCTGTTGCTCTAGTGTATATGTTCTATATGTCGTGCAGTGTGGTGCTCACTTATTAACTGTTTGGTTAATTAGTTGTCATCTTCAGTTAACTGTTTGGTTCAATTCTGCAAATGTGATGTTCAATTCTTCAGGCTGCAATTTTGTATTGTCTTCCATGTGATAAATAAATCGAATTTATCTATACAAAATACATGAGAAACGAATACAATTGCTATATTTCCAAGTTGTCAAGCATGCTTGGTTTGGTTATACATTGTGCAATGTGGTGCTCAGTTAATGTTTTGTTCATTTGTGTTGTGGTGTTAATTTAACTGTTTGGTTCAATTCTGCACTATGATGTTCAATAGTTGTGGGTGCATTCTGTTATTGTATACCATGTGAGAAGTAAATCGAATTTGGCTGTACTAAATACATGAGAAACAAATACAATTGCTATATTTCCAAGTTGTTAAGCATGCTTGGTTTGGTTAACTGTCTGATCTTCTACTAGGAGTATGTTATATTGTGCAATGTGGTGCTCAGTTAACGTTTGGTTCATTTGTTGTTTTGTTTAGTTAACTGTTTGGTTCAATTCTGCAATGCGATGTTCAATTGTTGTGGGTGCATTCTGTTATTGTATACCATGTGAGGAATAAATTGAATTTGGCTGTAGTAAATACATGAGAAATAATACAATTGCTATATTTCCAAGTTGTTAAGCATGCTTGGTTTGGTTAACTGTTTGATCTTCTATTAGGAGTATGTTATATTGTGCAATGTGGTGCTCAGTTAATGTTTGGTTCATTTGTTGTGGTGTTTAGTTAACTGCTTGGTTCAATTCTGCAATGCAATGTCCAATTGTCGTGGGTAGAATTTTGTATTGTTGTGCATGTGAGGAATAAATCGAATTTGGCTGCACTTAATACATGAGAAACATATACAAGTGCTATATTTCCTAGTTCTTAATCATGCTTGGTTTGGATAAATGGGTTTTCCATGTGGCTTGAATTAATCTGATGAATCTGCATTGTGCTTATTTTTCATCAACATATTTTACTGATAGCATGGGAACCCTTACTTAACCTGATGACTAACTACCTTATATGTGTTGCAGGGAAACAATGGGAAGCACTCAGGTTTACAATCGAGGTTAGCACGTGCATGGTCCATTGTCTAATAGCACATTATTGTGCAATTGCGGGAACCATTCTAATATTTAGGTTTTTAACAATTTGGTCTTGCACATGTAGATCCTGCTGTCAGAGGTTTTGACCCACTGTTCGACCCTTTTTGCATATGGGGAAATGAGTTGTCCATGAATATCAATCAAGTCAAGAAACTCAGAAAGATTGTTAGGATAAAGAAATTAGCGACAAAAAACAACAAGATCTTTGTCTGCACAATGAGGAAGACATCAGTTCACTACAAGATGGTACTAACTAATATACCTTGCCTTTTTTTATTCCTTTGCCCCATTTCCAATATAGAGAAGATATTTATGCACATCCTTGTTTTCAGGCCTTTCCAAAGCAGTTCACTGATGATTACCTCTCAAACCACCTCTATGGTCAGGAGGCGAGGAAGGTTTTCATACAACACCCACGGTTCAATATTGAAGTGTTCCTGAAGAGGACGAAGGACGGACGGTCAATCATCCACATGCACTGGCCTAAAGTTGCAAAGACCTTCAACATGAATGAAGGCTCAATATTCGTCTTCTGCTTCAGCAGTTTTCCAGATGAGATGCATCTGTCTATGTACCGTCTATGATGCTAATTTCGAAAGGTTCTACATGTTGCATGTGAAACTTGGTGCTGGTGCAGTTGTGTAATGGGGTAGCTGAGTGCTGAAGCTATATCATGTTGTACTCTGATGTATTTCAATTATGAAATCATGCTTCCTTAATATGGAAATGGAATATATTATGTGCTTAATATGAATGTCAATTAGATTAATAAATGGATTATTAATAATAGGGCAATTAGCTTGCTAATGGCGAATTAGCCTGCTAATTGGGTTTTGCTATTGCAAATGGTTATTGAGAAAATACCGTGGGCGATGACCTCAGGCAACGCACATAGTTTCTAGGAATAAACCGTATTGGATCAATGAACAATCACACACGGCCTTCTCTTGAAAACTGTTTGCGTTATGCCACCTTGCGCAAACGTTTACCACATCAAAATTGTGTGTGATGGACAGCCTTTGCCACACAGTTTCTACTACGCACCGTGTGTGATGCATTCAATAACGCAAACGATAAAATTGTTAATATCGTGTGTGATGCACCTGCGAATGGAAACATTTTCCTTGGAGCGACTGTGTGGGATGTATATACAAACAGAAACGTTTAGCGGGGACTGACTGTGTGGGATGTACTTACGACCGGAAATGATTTTGCCTGTACAATTGTATTTTTTTAGCACTACTGTATGTATAACCGTATTTGATCGCTCGCCGGTCGCACACGACCTCATTTTGCCGAGCGTGTGTGCCAGGAGGGCATATCCCCGACGGTTTCTGGGTCGTGTGGGAAGGACCCCCCTATCGCCCACACTCACTTGGCGATGGTTCCAAATGCCGTCGGGGAAAGGGGTTAAAAACCGTTTGTATAGCACCTCGCTAAGTTTTTCAAACATGTAAGAAGAAAGCAAAAAATAAACTAACATGGATTCTACAATGAAAAAGTACGAGCACCGACAACTGGAATGAATGTGTGATGCATGAATGTAATGTCGGTGAGAAATACATACTCCCCCAAGCTTAGGCTTTTGGCCTAAGTTGGTTTATGGCCACGTCTCGAAATAACCCTCTCCTGGATACTGCGGAGTGTCCCGAGGGTTCCACTGGTTGGCGAGCTCCTGTGGCTCCCACTGATAAACTGGCTCCTAATATGGCTCAGGCGCTGGTGCTGGCTCAGGTGCTGGGGGTTGTGCCAGACCCTAGTGTGCATAAATGTCCTCGGGCATAATAATGTACCTGCCTGAATAAATATTGAACAAACAAGGTGCAGACAAGGTAATAATCTCACGAGTGCCCTGGCTGAATACTAAGTTGTAGAGGAGTCGCTTTTGCTTGTCGTTGTCAATAAAATTATGCGCTACCATACTAGCATAGTCTAAATATTTAGTGGGTAGCGGCATCTCCTCCTCGTGATGCCTAATAGGAATCTCAAAATATTTAGCAAGGCGGGAGGCATAGACACCACCAAAAATATTACCCTTCGAACGGTTGATGTGTAACCGCCGAGCAACCATGGCAACCAAACTAAAAGTTCTATCAGCATATAAAGCATGGCACAAAATAGCAAGGTCAGGTGCACTAAGGCGTCCACTCTCCCCACGACCAATCAGACATCTCTCGTCAAAAAAATTACTCTAACTTCTGACACTCCCCTCTCTTCCCCCACGGTAGTTTCAAAAATAAAATCCTCCATGTCCCTAGGACGTGGCTCATTGACGCTGCCCTCATAAAGAATTTTGCAAACATTGCAAAAATCATATAATGTCATTTCCTTAGGCACATCATACAAGTGAAACTCTACCATGGGTGGTTCCTTCTTAGGATAAAAGTGAAAATTTTGCACGAAGGTATTAGTGAGTAGGAGGTATTGGTCACACTTATCTTGGAGGAAGGGAATGATGCCGGCCTTGTCTGCGAAATAATAGAAATCCTCATAAATTCCCACCCCCTTCAAAAATTCATCACTTGGCCACAAGCATGGCCGAACCTCTGCCGCACGTGGAAGATTGTACTTGGGCTTTTTCTTCTGAGTTTCTTCCAAATCTCGCCTAGATGAGCCCTGAACCACCTCCTCATGGTTCTCTTTTCCTCTGAAAATTTCTAAAATTTTTAGTGACTCAAAATAAAAGTGAACCAAACTCAACAAAATTGATAGCAACTACTCCTACAAGTGTCTAGAGGCCATATCATGCAACAAAACTACTTTGAATCATATAAATTTGACATGCAAGCTCAAGAACATTGTCACCACAGCAGCAAAAAAATTGCAATATATAAGGCACTATAGCAAAAACTAATTGGACCAACGGAGGAGTCACATACCGATGAACAATCCCCTAAAACAGTTTCGGAAATGAAGCTCTGAGCAAAGAGATCGAAAATGGCAGCAAGATGAGCATGGGCTTGAGCAATGGTGTGATTTTTTCTAGAGGAATAAGAAGTGGATGGGTGGCTGGAATAAGTGAGGGGGCCTACGTGGGTCCCACAAGCCCCCAAGGCGCGCCCAGGGGGTGGGCGTGCCCTATGAGCTTGTGGCTCACAGGTGCACCCCCCTAGGGTGTGTTCAGTTCCAAAAAAATTCAAATATTGTAGAAAAAATCCTATAAAATTTGCAGGGCATTTGGAGAACTTTTATTTTCTTGTCATTTTTTATTGCACGGATAATTCAGAAAACAGTAAAATAATATCATTTCTACTTTATTAACTCTAAATAACAGAAAATAAAAAGTGGGTATAGAAGGTGGTGTTTAATAAATTCATCCATCACATGCCCGTCAAAAGGAATCCATTAATAAGGTTGATCAAGTCTTATTAACAAACTTCTTCTGAATGACATGAAACCAGAGAATCTTCATATAGCAATTGGTTACATCAACGGGGATATGCATGTCCCCAACAATAAGAATTTCATATCTCTTTTTGATAGTAGGAATAGGGAATTCAAAATCTCCAATAGTAATTGTTGAAATTTTCCCAATAGAGTTGATACTATTCACGTGAGGTTGTTTCTTCAGAAAGTGTACCGTATGCTCATTACCATTAACATGAAAAGTGACACTGCCCTTATTGCAATCAATAACAGCCCCTGCATTATTCAAAAAGGGTCCACCAAGGATGATCGACATACTGTCGTCCTCGGGTATATCAAGAATAACAAAGTCCGTTAAAATAGTAACATTTGCAACCACGACAGGGACATCCTCACAAATACCAATGGGTATAGGAGTTGATTTATCAACCATTTTCAAAGAGATTTCATTTGGTGTCAACTTATTCAAACCAAGTCTACGATATAAAGAGAAGGGCAGAACACTAACACAGGCCCCTAGATCACATAAAGCAGTTTTAACATAGTTTCTTTTAATGGAGCATGGTATAGTTGGTATTCCTGGGTCTCCTAGTTTCTTTGGTATTCCACCTTTAAATTTATACTCCCTCCATCCCAAAATAAGTGTCTCAAGTTTGTACTAGCTTTGTACTAAAGCTAGTACAAACTTGAGACACTTATTTTGGGACGGAGGGAGTCATTAGCAAGCATAGTGGAAATTTCAGCTTCCAGTATCTTTCTTTTATTTGTAACAATATCCTTCATATAATTAGCATAAGGAGACATTTTCAGAATATCAATCAAACGCAAGCGCAAAAAGACAGGTCTAAGCATTTCAACAAAGCGCTCAAATTCTTCATCAATCTTATTCTTTGAAGCTTTAGGAGGAAAGGGCATGGGTTTCTGAACCCATGGTTCTCTTCCTTTACCATGTTTCCTAGCAATGAAGTCTCTCTTATCATATCTTTTATTCTTAGGTTGTGGGTTACCAAGATCAACAGCAGGTTCTATCTCCACATCATTATCATTACTAGGTTGATCATCAACATGAACATCATCATTATCATTATTACTGGGTTCATGTTCATCATCAGATTGTGTTTCAGCATCAGAAATAAAGATATCATTTGGATTCTCAGGTGTGTCTATAATTGGTTCACTAGAAGCATGCAAAGTTCTATCATCATTCTTTTTCTTGTTATTACTAAAAGGACTAGGTGCATCAGTATTAATTCTTTGAGAGTCTTGTTCAATTCTTTTAGGATGGCCTTCAAGATACAAAGGTTCCTCAGTCATTTTACCACCTCTAGTCATAACTCTAACAGCATGATCATTCTTTTTATTGTTCATCTCATTTTGTGCCTTAAGAACTTGTTCTACTTGAGTTTTTTTTATCATGGAAGCATGTTTACTAATAACCTTGAGATCATTAACAGTTCTAAACATATAGTCACCCAAGCATTCAATCATATAAGCATTACGTTTCCATTGTCTACTAACATATGCATTGAAGTTTCCTTGTTTAACAATAAAGTTATCAAATTCATCCAAGCATTGACTAGTAGATTTAGTATAAGGAATATCACCGTCATCAAATCTATATAGAGAATTTACCTCTACTACCTGTGTCGGGGTATTAAGTGTCGTGGGAACGAATCCGACAGTACGAAGGGGGTAGGGTAAAGGAGCATGATCTATCGAGATGCAAATGGGTGACACGATGGTTTTATCGAGTTCAGGCCTCTCACGGTGGAGATAACAACCCTATGCCTCGTGCTCCGGAGAGGCTTTGCTTTATCTGAGTATGTATCCGGAGATTACAATGTATGTGTGGGAGAGAGAGAAGAACGGATCTTCATGCCTGGACAAGTCCTGAGACTAATGGCGAGAGAGAGAGCTAGGAGGAGAAGAATCAGCCCCTCCAAGTCTAATGGTGGGGGGTGGATTATATAGAGTGCGCCACCCCCCTCCTATGTTACAAAGTGGGGCATGAATGCCATAATGCCAGCTCACTACCAAGCCTTCACTATGAGAATGATGCTTTGACTGCTTTGCTGCCTGCTGGTCTTCGTATACCCGAGTGAGTCGTACGGTCGAGTGGTGAACTGTCATCTGAGTGGATGGTACGTTGCTTGTCCGAGTGGATAGTATCCTGCTTGTCCGAGTGGAATGAGTTCATCGAGTGGAGTGCTATGCTCCGAGTGGTCTGTTGCCTTCTGAGTGAATGTCACTCTGCAGAAAATCTGACTGCTGATCTGGCCCTGGGGCCTAGTATAAGGTGTGTGGTGTCCTAGGGTAGGGTCTTTAGGTCAGGCCTGTTACCCTACCCTCAATACATGTCCTTGTCATTAGCCCCCGAATCAGTCGAGGTTGAGCGGGTCGAGTCGAGGTGAATTCCCAGATGAGTCGAGTGCTACGGGGGCGCTCATGAACTCCCTCTGGTCACCCGGCGATCTCATCTCCGCGTGTTGCCTTGACGGATTCCGGACTACATGGTGTCCGAGTGAAATGAGCTCAAACGGGTCCACGGAGGAGCGTTAAACTCACCTTATAGCAATATTTTTTATTGAAGTGATTTGGAGCTGGTCCCGCATCGAGTAACTGATTACTCGGAATTTCTTCACGCCTCGAACGTGTCTTTTTTTTGTTGTTTGGCCGTCACTCGGATCGGGCGGACCGTTCCGAGTGGATACCATTCCAGTGGGGGCACGCTGAGTGCACCCACTGGGTGTAGTCCCCGAGACTGCCGTCGACTGCGGGCAGTCGGCGGGAGTCTTAGAGCCTGTCTTTTTTGTTGTTTTTTGGCCGTCACTCGGACCGGGCGGACTGTTCCGAGTGGATACCATTCCAGTGGAGGCACGCTGAGTGCACCCACTGGGTGTAGTCCCCGAGACCGTCGTCGACTTCGGGCAGTCGACGGGAGTCTTAGAGCCTGTCTTTTTTGTTGTTGTTTGGCCGTCACTCGGACCGGGCGGACCGTTCCGGGTGGATACCATTCCAGTGGGGGCACGCTGAGTGCACCCACTAGGTGTAGTCCCCGAGACCGCCGTCGACTGCGGGCAGTCGGCGATGGTCTTAGAGCCTGTCTTCTGGTCTGGAACTGAATTAAACAGGTGAACCCTCGTGTGCTCGGCACGGTAAATGACTTCAGCCTAGAACTGTGGCGGGTCATCATGCATTCGGAATGGGTCATCATGCACTCGGCATGGTAAATAAGTTTAGCCTGGAGCTGAATCAGTCGGACTGATCTTCATGCACTTGGCATGGTAAGAAAATTCATCCTGGAACTGGGTCAAGCAGGTGAACCTTCGTGCACTCAGCACGGTAAATAACTTCGGTCTTGAAACTGCCAACTGGAGAGAAAAGTTGGACACTGCAAGGAGTACTTGTTCCAGTAGTACTTCTTACATTGACCGTTAGCTTCTTGTTTTCACCCTTTTGCATGAAAGGGGTATTTGTCCGAGTGGACGTGCTTCCCGACTGATCGGGGTATGTTAACTGCAAGAAAAACTTGGTGGCACTCGTATGTCTCCCGGAGGAGATAGACTAGTGGTCCGATGTGGACGTTCCATGAAACCCGAGTGGCGAGGCTAGCGCGTGGACTGACTCTCCAAAGAGAGGCCACTCATTATCCCGGGGGAACACCAGCACATGCCATCTCCGAGTCCAAGTTTGTGAAACTGACGCCTTGGAGCTTAGAAGAAGGGCCAAGTATATCCGTAGAGGAGCATCATTTTCACCCTTTTACAGCCCCGAAGATGACTCCAGGTAATGATTTGGGCGATCGTCCGAGTGGACAGTGCGACCCTTATAGATCTTCGGCGGACCGAGCGTGTATGGTCAGAAAAATGATCCTGATGTGATCAACAGGTTGATCAAATGGGCGTAACCCCTGAGGGCGGCATGGCCCACGGCTGTGGCATAGCCCCCGAGTGATGCTCGAAAGAGGTAAGCTCGCTACAAAGTGCGGTACGAGGTTTGTTCATATAAGTAACTCAGTCGTTCCCGTGCTGGGGGTGTAGTGGTGAAGACATGTCCAACCAATGGTGACGCGCCGGGCGAACGAGGGGCGAGGATGTGTACAACCGAGTGACGACGCGTGGGACGGCCGAGTGGCGAGGATGTGTACAACAGAGTGACGACGCGCGGGGCGGCCGAGTGGTGAAGACATGCACAACCGAGTGGCGACGCGCGGAGCGGCCGAGTGGTGATGTGCGGGGTGGTCGAATGATGAAGATGTGCACAACTGAGTGGCGATGCGCAGAGCGCCTGAGTGGTGAAGACGTGCACAATCGAGTGGCGACGCACGGAGCGGCTGAGTGGTGACGCGCGGGGCGGCCGAGTGATGAAGACGTGCACAACCGAGTGGCGACGCGCGGAGAGGCCAAGTGATGACGTGTAAGGCAGTCGAGTGGCAAAAAATGGTCCTCGAAGGAGTTAGCCATATGCTTTCGAAGCTGATGAAGCGACGAGGTCTTTGTAGTGTGGTTGCGACTCAACAAGACCGGCGTGACAACTGAGTTTGAGTAGGAATGAAGATGGCGAGCAGAGTGTCTGAGTGATTATGAAACTTGTCGAAGTAGCGGATCTGACTGCACTCGTTGAAGTGAAGGATCTGACTGGTGATGAAGTACTCGACCACTCAGGAGAATGTTATTCTGAATGAGCTGCAGCCCCCGAGTGTGGCGTAGCCCCCGAGCGTACTACAGACTTTGACGATGGAATTGTCGGAATATGAGAAATATAGTTTTGAATGGATAAATTGTAACTCATCGAGTCAGACTCGGGTAAAGATGAGGAGGAGCTTCCGAGTGATGCTCGAAACAGGCAAACTTGCAAAGGAGTGAAGTGTGCAGTTTGATTACAAAAGTGACTTGTCTGTCTCATGCCTGACGAGGTCTATATCATTGATACGATGAAGAGGATCCCACAGAGGGGTCGGCCGGATGTGTTTGAAGTCAACAGAGCGACAAGGTCGGTGTTGTGGTGCGCTAAGACTAGTATGGTGACCGAGTCTGAGTAGCGATGAGGTTGGCGCATAGGGCCGTCGAGTGGTCGCGTAACTTGTGTAAGAAAAATAGCACAAGCCAACATAACAATTTCTCGAGGAAATTTGATGTGTGCTGAAATAATTTGTTTGAATAACACCCATAGACACCCGCTGGGAGTGCAAGGGGCTTACTGGTTAACCAGCAAGAGTCTGGAAGAGCAAAGGATCCGTTCAAACTTGTCGAAGTGAAGGATCCGACTGAACTCGTTGGAGTACTGGCTCAAATAAAACGGAAGTGTAGTGTTTGGACTGATTTGCAGCCCCGGAGGACCGATGGAAACTCGAAATGAAGAACACAAGGTGTTCGTGATTGACGTATGCGTTAAAATGGAAGTTGGACTCAGGAGTCGAATAACCAGTACCAAGCAAGTATGTGAAAATAAGCAACCGAGCGTAGAGGTACACTCGATGGCGTGGCCTCCGAGTGAACGTGATGTGTGAATTACGGGATACTCGGGAATGCAGAAATAACAGAATGTAGTGCATTTAGAATGACTTAGCTGTCTGAAGGCGCGCGAGGCGGCCGAGTGGCAATGAGGTGACCAACCGAGTGGCGACGCGCGTGGCGGCCGAGTGGTGATGAGGTGACCAACCAAGTGGCGACGCACGGGGCGGCCGATTGGTGATGAGGTGACCAACCAAGAGGCGACGCGCGGGGCGGCCGAGTGGTGATGAGGTGACCAACCAAGTGGCGAGGCGCGGGGCGGCCGAGTGGTGATGAGGTGACCAATCAAGTGGCGACGCGCGGGGCGGCCGAGTGGTGATGAGGTGACCAACCAAGAGGCGACGCGCGGGGCGGCCGAGTGGTAATGAGGTGACCAACCAGTGGCGACGCGCGGGGCGGCTGAGTGGTGATGAGGTGACCAACCAGAGGCGACGCGCGGGGCGGCCGAGTGGGATGAGGTGACCAACCAGATGGCGACGCGCGGGGGGCGGCGAGTGGTGATGAGGTGACCAACCAAGTGGCGACGCGCGGGACGGCAGTGGTATGAGGTGACCAACCAGAGGCGACGCGCGGGGTGGCCTATGGTGATGAGGTGACCAACCGAGAGGCGACGCGCGGGGCGGCCGAGTGGTGATGAGGTGACCAACCGAGAGGCGACGCGCGGGGCGGCTGAGTGGGCAAGTAGATGAAGACGTGCCCAACTGAGCGGCGACACGCGGGGCGGCCAAGCGGGCAAGTAGATGAAGACGCTCCCAACTGAGCGGCGACGTGCGGGGTGGCCGAGCGGGCAAGTCGATGAAGATGCGCACAACTGAGCGGCGACGCGCGGGGCGGCTGAGCGGGCAAGTAGATGAAGACATGCCCAACTGAGCGGTGACGCGTGGGGCAGTCGAGTGATGAGGACAAGCCCAGCCGAGTGGCTATGTACGGGACGGCCGAGTGGTGATGAGGTGACCGACCAAGTGGCGACGCGCGGAGCGGCCGAGTGGTGATGAGGTGACCAACCAAGTTGTGACGCGCGGGACGGCCGAGTGGTGATGAGGTGACCAACCGAGAGGCGACGCGCAGGGCGGCCGAGTGGTGATGAGGTGACCAACCGAGTGGCGACGCGCGGGGCGGCCGAGTGGTGATGAGGTGACCAACCGAGTGGCGACGCGCGGGCGGCCGAGTGGTGATGAGGTGCAACCGAGTGGCGACGCGCAGGCGGCCGAGTGGTGATGACGTGACCAACCAAGAGGCGACGCCGGGCGGCCGAGTGGTGATGAGGTGACCAACCAAGTGGCAACGCGCGGACGCTGAGTGGTATGAGGTGACCAACCGAGAGGCACGCCGGGGTGGGCGAGTTGGTGATAGGGTGACCAACCGAGAGGCACGCGCGGGGCGCCGAGTGGTGATGAGGTGACCAACCGAGTGCGACGCGCGGGCGGCCGAGTGGTGATGACGTGACCAACCAAGAGGCGACGCACGGGGCGGCCGATTGGTGATGAGGTGACCAACCAAGAGGCGACACGCGGCGGCCGAGTGGTGATGAGTGACCAACCGAGTGCGTGTGCGGGCGGCCGAGTGAAGTAGATGCGTCCCGCGAGTGACGATGCGCGGGGCGTCCGAGCGATGTAGACGCGTCCCGCGGAGTGACGATGCGCGGGGCTTCCGAGTGAAGTAGACGTCCCGCGGAGTGATGATGCGCGGGGAGTCCGAGCGATGTGGACGTCTCCCGCGGAGTGGCGCGCACGGGCATCCGAGTGAAGTAAGCGTCCCACAGTGACGATGCACGGGGCGTCCGAGCAATGTAGACGCATCCCGGGAGTGACGATGCGCGGGGCGTCCAGTGAAGTAGACGCGTCCCGCGGAGTGATGATGCGCGGGGTGTCCGATTGATGTAGATGTGTCCCGAGAGTGATGATGCATGGGAGTCCGAGCGATGTGGACGTCTCCCGCGGAGTGGCGACGACGGGCGTCCGAGTGAAGTAGAGGCGTCCCGCGGAGTGACATGCACGGGGCGTCCGACGATGTAGACCGCGTCCCGCGGAGTGACGATGCCGGGGCGTCCGAGTGAAGTAACATGTCCCGCGAGTGATGATGCGCGGCGTCCGAGTGATTGAGATGTGTCCCGCGGAGTGATGATGTCGGGGAGTCCGAGTGATGTAGACGCGTCCCGCGGAGTGATGATGCGCGGGGAGTCCGAGTCGGGCAAGTTGACGATGACGCGAGCAGCTGGGCGGCGACGCGCGGGGCGGCCGAGCGGGCAAGTAGATGAAGACGTGCCCAACTGAGTGGCGACGCCCGGGGCGGCCAAGCGGGCAAGTAGATGAAGACGCTCCCAACTAAGCGGCAACGCGCGGGGTGGCCGAGCGGGCAAGTCGATGAAGAAGCGCACAACTGAGCGGCGACGCGCGGGGCGGCTGAGCGTGCAAGTAGATGAAGACGTGCCCAACTGAGCGGTGACGCGCGGGGCAATCTAGTGATGAGGACAAGCCCAGCCGAGTGGCTATGTACGGGACGGCCGAGTGGTGATGAGGTGACCAACCAAGTGGCGACGCGCGGAGCGGCCGAGTGGTGATGAGGTGACCAACCAAGTTGCGACGCGCGGGACGGCCGAGTGGTGATGAGGTGACCAACCGAGAGGCGACGCGCAGGGCGGCCGAGTGGTGATGAGGTGACCAACCGAGTGGCGACGCGCGGGGCGGCCGAGTGGTGATGAGGTGACCAACCGAGTGGCGACGCGCGGGGCGGCCGAGTGGTGATGAGGTGACCAACCGAGTGGCGATGCGCGGGGCTGCCGAGTGGTGATGAGGTGACCAACCGAGAGGCGACGCGCGGGGCGGCTGAGTGGGCAAGTAGATGAAGACGTGCCCAACTGAGCGGCGACACGCGGGGCGGCCAAGCGGGCAAGTAGATAGACGCTCCCAACTGGCGGCGACTGTCGGGGTGGCCGAGCGGGCAAGTCGATGAAGATGCGCACAACGAGCGGCACGCGCGGCGGCTGAGCGGGCAAGTAAGGAAGACATGCCCAACTGACGTGACGCGTGGGGCAGTCGAGTGATGAGGACAAGCCCAGCCGAGTGGCTATGTACGGGACGGCCAGTGGTGATGAGGTGACCAACCAAGTGGCGACGCCGGAGCGGCCGAGTGGTGTGATGAGGTGACCAACCAAGTGGTGACGCGCGGCGGCGCCGAGTGTGATGAGGTGACAACCGAGAGCGACGCGGGCGGCCGATGGTGATGAGTGACCAACCGAGTGGCGACGCGCGGGGCGGCCGAGTGGTGATGAGGTGACCAACCGAGTGGCGACGCGCGGGGCGGCCGAGTGGTGATGAGGTGACCAACCGAGAGGCGACGCGCGGGGCGGCCGAGTAGTGATGAGGTGACCAACCGAGAGGCGACGCGCGGGGCGGCCGAGTGGTGATGAGGTGACCAACCGAGAGGCGACGCGCGGGGCGGCCGAGTGGTGATGAGGTGACCAACCGAGTGGCGACGCGCGGGGCGGCCGAGGCAGGCAAGTTGATGACGACGCGAGTAGCTTCGTCACTGCGTGCAGGGCAGTCGAGTGATTAGGACATTTCCAACCGAGTGATTGCTGGACCAAAACTTCTGTGTCCAACTGCCGCAGTGGTCTGTTAACCATCCGAGCAAATTCATCCGAACATGCGTTCCAGTGAGCTTAAGTCCTGTCCGAGTGAACCTGGGTTCGAACAGAAAAGGGACTGTTAAGCAACTTTAGAGTAATTTGTGAGCTAAATTGTAAAATGATCGAAGAGGATAAGGTCCTCAATTCTGTGCCGAGTGTCTGGGGACTTGTTCCCTCGAGTTCATCGTCATGGAAGCGGACGCCGCGAGCCCGCAAAGGGAGGAGCCGCTGCACGCTCGAGGCATGGCCAGCCTTCGGATTTCTGCCGCATCGGGCCTGTGGAGCCAAGAAAAATAGAGTAAGAAACTCAGAAAGAATAGCTTGTGCCCGGAGGTAAGCGGAAGGGTGCAGTAGCTGCACTGCGTCCGGCAGTCCACGCGGGAGGGAGCAGCAGCGCTGCCGGCCATCATGCTTTGTTGCTCGGGGGAGCCGGGCTGCCGGCCAATTTGAGGACGCCCGGCCCACGGCCGAGTGCTGATGTCGATGATGTTCTGGACATTAGCCGGCCGAGTGAAAAAAGGTGAACCGACCGAGTGGACCCAGGGGCTGCACGACCGAGTGAGCGCCGTTCGAGTGGATGCCTCATCCAAGTGCATCCGCTGGTCCGAGGGAACCACAGCTGGGTTGTGATCCGGTCAGTGTGGAGCTGGCTGAGCAGGCCGACGCGGAGTGCTGGGCTCGGAGGTGTTGGTGATGTTCGGTGTGGACGTGCCCATGAGCGGACGAGCGTTGCTCCCTCCACTGGAGGCGGGCAGAGACACGTACGGGTCCAGAATCTGCATGCATATGGCGTTAGCGCTAATGAAGCAAGCGTTCAAGCCGGTATTGAATGCATTGGAAGTTTCCTTCTTCCACCGGTCATTTATCTCCCTCCATGCTGTTTATCGCCAAATCGTGGGCGGTCCACCCGTTTAAGTCGAGCGATCTGGACCAGGCGACGGGTGACCTGCAGTCAATTGCGGATGTCAGAATTTGTACGCAGGATCTGCATGAAAGAGGAATTAATGCTAATTAGCAGGAGTTAAAGCCGGTTCAGCATGCAAAGGGAGTTTCCTTTCCCCACGGCTCATCCACCGCATGCAATTTATTGCTATGCCGTGGGGACTCACCGAACCAGATCTCGCGGCCTTGGTAGGCAACGAACTCGCCGGGGACGGGGCCGTCAGAGGCTCCGGAGAGCAGCTCCGAGAGGGTGATGAGGACAAGGCGGAGACGGTGGACGGCACCGGCATTCGTGCGCCGGAGCCGGGCGTTAGCGGCGCAAACAAGGCCGGAGACGGTAGACGGCGCCACGGACGAGGCGGAGACGGTGGACGGCGCCGGCGTTCGTGGGCCGGAGCGCGGTGTTAGCGGCGCGGACGAGGCTGAAGACGGTAGACGGCACCACGGATGAGGCCGAGACGGTGAAAGTCGCCGGCGTTCGTGGGCCGGAGCGCGGCGTTAGTGGCGTGGACGAGGCTGAAGACGGTAGATGGCGCCACGGACGAGGCCAGAGACAACGGACGACGCCGCATATGAGGCGGAGACAGCGGACGGCGCCGACATTCGTGCGCCGGAGTGTGGACGAGGCCGGACACAACGACGGGTCACTTCATCGTCCGTGAGCTGAGCCACCGATCGAAACTACATGAGTCTCGTGAGCTCGCGTGCTCCCTGATCTTTTAGTATGAGTACTTTGCCTTCTCTTAGTTGATGTGATGGCTGAAAACTCTAGTAGTCAATGGTGATGATTGTATGATCTTCGGGAGATCATCCCAAAAGAGCTTGGGTTGAAGATTGAAGAAAAAACCATGTGCATCATGGCTCGATAGACGCCATGCCCCACGGTGGGCGCCAACTGTCGTGGGAACGAATCCGACAGTACGAAGGGGGTAGGGTAAAGGAGCATGATCTATCGAGATGCAAATGGGTGACACGGTGGTTTTATCGAGTTCGGGCCTCTCACGATGGAGATAACAACCCTACGTCTCGTGCTCCGGAGAGGCTTTGCTTTATCTGAGTATGTATCCGGAGATTACAATGTATGTGTGGGAGAGAGAGAAGAACGGATCTTCATGCCTGGACAAGTCCTGAGACTAATGGCGAGAGAGAGAGAGCTAGGAGGAGAAGAATCAGCCCCTCCAAGTCTAGTGGTGGGGGGTGGCTTATATAGAGTGCGCCACCGCCCCCACCACCTATGTTACAAAGTGGGGCATGAATGCCATAATGCCAGCTCACTACCAAGCCTTCACTATGAGAATGATGCTTTGACTACTTTGTTGCCTGCTGGTCTTCGTATACCCGAGTGAGTCGTACGGTCGAGTGGTGAACTGTCATCCGAGTGGATGGTACGTTGCTTGTCCGAGTGGATAGTATGCTGCTTGTCTGAGTGGAATGAGTTCGTCGAGTGGAGTGCTATGCTCCGAGTGGTCTGTTGCCTTCTGAGTGAATGTCACTCTGCAGAAAATCTGACTGCTAATCTGGCCCTGGGGCCTAGTATAAGGTGTGTGGTGTCCTAGGGTAGGGTCTTTAGGTCAGGCCTGTGACCCTACCCTCAATACATGTCCTCGTCATTAAGACCATGTATTTCTTCAATAGGTGGTAAATGCTTAACATCTTCAGCTTGAATACCCTTTTCTTTCGTAGATTTCTTTGCCTCTTGCATATCTTCGGGACTGAGAAATAGAATACCCCTCTTCTTCAGAGTTGGCTTAGGCAGTGGTTCGGGAAGAGTCCAATCATTATCATTACTCAATATATTATTCAATAATTCTTCAGCTTGTTCGACAATACGTTCCCTGAAAACACAACTAGTACAACTCTCTAGGTGGTCCCTAGAAGCATCGGTTAGTCCATTATAAAAGATATCAAGTATTTCATTTTTCTTGAGAGGATGATTAGGCAAAGCATTAAGTAATTGGAGAAGCCTCCCCCAAGCTTTTGGGAGACTCTCTTCTTTAATTTGCACAAAGTCAAATATTTCCTGTAAAGCAACTTGTTTCTTATGAGCAGGAAAATATTTTCCAGAGAAGTAATAAATCATATCCTGGGGACTACGCACACAACCAAGAGCAAGAGAATTAAACTATATCTTAGCATCATCCTTTAATGAGAAAGGAAAGAACTTAAGAATGTAGTAGTAGCAAAGTTTTTCCTCATGAGCAAATAGGGTGGGTATGTCATTTAATTTAGTAAGATGTGCCACAACATTTTCAGTTTCATAACCATGGAAAGGATCAGATTCAACCAAAGTAATTACCTCAGGATCGACAGAGAATTCATAATCCTTATCAATAACAAAGATATGTGAAGTAGCAAACTTAGGATCATATTGCATTCTAGCATTCAAAGATTTTTCTTTCAACTTTACTAGTAATTTGTTAAGATCCTCTCTATCCTTACAAGAAAGAAAGTCCCTAGCTACCTCTCCATCCATAACATAACCCTCGGGTATATCAGGCAATTCAAATCTAGGAGTGCTAGGTCTAATGGGTGTTTCAAAGTTTTCAGTTTCAATAATTTCATCAGTTTCAGAAATATCATCAATTTCAGCATTCCCAATATCTTTTGCTCTAGCAAGTTGTTCGTCAAGAAATTCACCCAGTGGCACAGTCTAATCAAGCAAAGAACTAGTATCATCATAAGCCTTAATCATAGCAGAAGTAGCATCATCAATTACTTGCGACATATCAGGATTAATATCAGGTGTAGGTGTCGCAAGCTTACTCAAAACAGAAGGTGAATCAAGTGCAGAGCTAGATGGCAGTTCCTTACCTCCCCTTGTCCTAGAGGGAACGATCTTGGTTCTGGTATCTTTCAGATTATTCATAGTGATCAACGGATATAAATCCCAAGTGACTCAGCAAATAGAGCTATGCTCCCCGGGAACGGCACCAGAAAAAGGTCTTGATAACCCACAAGTATAGGGGATCACAACAGTTTTTGAGGGTAGAGTATTCAAACCAAATTTATTGATTCGACACAAGGGGAGCCAAAGAATATTCACGAGTATTAGGAGTTGAGTTGTCAATTCAACCACACCTGAAAGACTTAACATCTGCAGCAAAGTATTTAGTAGCAAAGTAGTATGATAGTAACGGTAATAATAGCAAAAGTAACAGTAGCAGTTTTGTAGTGATTGTAACAGTTGCAACAAAAGTAACTTAGCAAAGATCAATATGTGAAAAGCTCGTAGGCATTGGATCAACGAAGGATAATTGTGTTGGATAATATTCATCATGTAGCGGTCATAACCTAGGGCGACATAGAACTAGCTCCAATTCAACAATATAATGTAGGCATGTATTCCGTACATAGTCATACGTGCTTATGGAAAAGAACTTGCATGACATCTTTTGTCCTACCCTCCCATGGCAGTGGGGTCCATAAGGAATCTAAGGGATATTAAGGCCTCCTTTTAATAGAGAACCAGAAGAAAGCATTAGCACTTAGGGAACACATGAACTCCTCAAACTACTATAATCACCGGAAAGAATCCCAATTATTGTCACCTTGGGGTATGCGGATCATAACTCGTAATAGGTGTCTACAACTTGCAAGATAGGATCAAGAACACACATATATTCATGAAAACATAATAGGTTCAGATCTGAAATCATGGCACTCGGGCCCTAGTGGCAAGCATTAAGCATAGCAAAGTCATAGCAGCATCAATCTCAGAACATAGTGGATACTAGGGATCAAGCCCTAACAAAACTAACTCGATTACATGATAGATCTCATCCAACCCATCACCGTCCAGCAAGCCTACGAAGGAATTACTCACTCCCGGCAGCGAGCATTATGAAATTGGCGATGGAGGAAGGTTGATGATGACGACGACGACGGATTCCACCCTCCGGAGCCCCGAACGGACTCCAGATCAGCCCTCCCGATGAAGAATAGGAGGTGGCGGCGGCTCCATATCGTAAAACATGATGAATCCTTCTCTCTGATTTTTTTTCTCCATGAATAGGTATATATGGAGTTGGACTTAGGGTTGCCGGAGCTCCAGGGGCCCCACAAGCCTAGGGGCGTGCCCTGGGGGGGAGGGTAGGCGCCCCCCAGGGCTTGTGGCTCCTGGGTGGCCCCGCTCTGGGATCTTTTTCCACCAGTATTTTTTATATATTCCAGAAATATTCTCTGTAAATTTTTAGGCCAATCCGAGAAATTTATTTCTACACAAAAATAACACCATGGCAATTCTGCTGAAAACAACGTCAGTCCGGGTTAGTTCCATTCAAATCATGCGAATTAGAGTCCAAAACAAGGGCAAAAGAGTTTGGAAAAGTATATACGATGGAGACGTATCACCAAGTTGTCTTCTAGGATGAAAAAAATCTCCAAAAAGTTTCGCTGCGTTTGGACTCCGTTTGATATGGATATTCTGTGAAGTAAAAAAAAAGCAAAAGCAGGAACTGGCACTGGGCTCTATGTCAATAGGTTAGTCCCAAAAAATGATATAAAGTTGCTATAAAATGAATATAAAACATCCAAGAATGATAATATAACAGCATGGAACAATAAAAAATTATAGATACGTTTGAGACGTATCAGCATCCCCAAGCTTATTTCCTGCTCGTCCTCGAGTAAGTAAATGATAAATACAGAATTTTTGATGTGGAATGCTGCCTAACATGTTCATCACATATTCTTTTCTTTTGTAGCATGGACATTTGGACTTTTAGATGGTTCAAAGCAATAGTCTATAATTGACATGAAGACTTCAATACTCAAGCATATCAACAAGCAACACAATGTCTTTCAAAATATCAACACTAAAGAAAGTTATCCCTAGCCCATCATGCTCAATCATTGATCCATTCATGAAATACACCCGAATATTAGCTACATCCAATGCACAAGTATGATCATAATGCTCCCTAGTTGGTGATTTATAAGAGAAGATGGAGACTCAAATAAAAATAAAAATTGCATAAAGTAAATAGATAGGCCCTTCGCAGAGGGAAGCAGAGATTTGTAGAGGTGCCAGAGTTCAAAGCTTAAATTGAGAGATAAAATATTTTGAGAGGCATGCTTTTCCCGTCAACGAAAATGACCTAGTAATTCCCAATACTTTCCATGCTAGATACATCATAGGCGGTTCCCAAACATAAAATAAAGTTTATTCCTTTTTCCACCATTCTTTCACAATCCATGGCTAGCCTTATCCACGGGTGGCTTCCATACCAACACTTTCCAAGGAATTTATTATTTGACAACATAAAGTAAATTTCTTTTTCATTTCGGGACTGGGTATCCCTATTATATACCTCCACACTCTCATGCAATGACAAGTGAATAAACACTCATCTTGAGAATAACACATCTAGCATGGAAAAATATTGGCCACCCCCTACCGCTTCATGATCGGTACGGGCACACAAAAAGGAAATTCATGTTGAAAATTAGAGTTGGCACATACGAATTTACTTAGAACGGCACGGAAATACCACATATAGGTAGGTATGGTGGACTCATATGGCATAACTAGGTTTAAGGATTTTGGATGCACAAGTAGTATTCCCACTTAGTACAATGAAAGGCTAGCTAATAGATTGAGAAGGAACCAACCAAGAAACAAAAATTCTCATAAACGAGCATTAAGCATAACTAACACCAAATAATGCACCACAAGTAGGATGTAATTTTATTGCATAACTATTGACTTTCGTGCTTGCATAGGGAATCACAAACCTTAACACCAATATTCTTACTAAAGCATAATTACTCACCAACATGACTCACATATTACTATCATCATATCTCAAAACTATTACAAAGAATCAAGTTTATTTTGTCCAATGATCTTCCATGAAAGTTTTTATTATATCCCTCTTGAATATCTATCACTTTGGGACTAGTTTCATATATTGCCATTGCTTTTGACAAGCTCAAACAAATTTAAGTGAAGAACATGAGCATAAAAAATTTCATCTCTCAAAATAATATAAGTTAAGCATGAGAGAATTTCTTCAAAAAATTTGCTAACACTCAGAATAATCTAAGTGAAGCATGAGAGCATATTTCTTCAAAAAATTTACTAACTCTCAAATTAATCTAAGTGAAGCATGAGAGTATTTCTTCAAAAATCTAAGCACCACCGTGCTCAAAAAGATATAAGTGAAGCACTAGAGTAATTCCATAGCTCAAAAAATTTAAGTGAGGCACATAGCGGAATTCTAACAAATCATAGCATAATTATGGATCTCTGAAATAGGTGTATCCAGCAAGGATGATTGCGACAAACTAAAAAAAAACAAAGACTCATATAATACAAGAAGCTCCAAGCAAAACTCATGATATGTGATGAATAAAAATATAGCTCCAAGTAAAATTACCGATGGTTGTTAGAAGAAAGAGGGGATGCCTTCCGGGGCATCCCCAAGCTTAGTTGCTTGGTTCTCTTTGAATATTACCTTGGGGTGCCATGGGCATCCCCAAGCTTAGGCTCTTTTCACTCATTATTCCTTCATCCATTGAGATCGCACCCAAAACTTGAAAACTTCAATGACACAAAACTTAACAAAACCTTCGTGACATCCGTTAGTATAAGAAAACCAATCTTTGCTTTAAGTACTATTGCAAACCCATTCATATTTTGTTATTACATTATACCTACTGTATTCTAACTTTACCATGTGAGGGATTCATGGACTAAGGGTCCTTGGGGCGACGGCCCATCGTACGTGGGCCGGACTGGTGAAGCCGTACATTGACAGGTGATCTATGAAGCCGTGGTGTGCCCTCCAAGTCAAGAAGACGCAGTATCTATTTAAACCCTTGTGGTAATCTATCTTCGGTAACCCTAACCCTATCGGTGTCTATATAAACCGAGGGTGGTAGTCATTAGGGTGAGAGCTACATTCATTACCTCATAGCCTTAGGGTTAGCTCATGCTGATCTCGAGGTAGATTTACTTTGTAAACCACATCATACATCCAATATAATCAAGCAGGACGTTGGGTATTACCTCTTCGAGAGGGCATGAACCTGGGTAAACACTATGTTCGTCGTCCCTTGTTACACATCGACCCTAGATCCACAGCTCGGGACCCCCCTGCCCTGAGGTCTGCCAGTTTTGACACCGACATTGGTGCTTTCATTGAGAGTTCTGCTATAGGGTCACCCAAAGGATTGATGGCTCGCCTGATCATAGGAGAAGGCATCAAATCCGGGGACTTCTTCGTCCCCAGTCAACTCTTTGCGTTCGGCAGCATCGTACTGCATGCGCGACCCGACTGGTCGTTTGGATCAGATCGACCACTTCGCCCCCGAACACCGAATTCGATTCGGCAACCTGGAATATGTGTGAGACTCACGGGGCGATCTGGTCTTGACCGGACTCACTACCCCTTCCCGCACTCACGCAGGCCTCGTTGTGCCCGCCCCGGAGTCTCCCTCCGATCCGATCTACGGATCGGCTCCAGCAGCTTTGAGCCAGGAAAGCTCCGCCTCGAGCGGCGGCCAGACTCCACCTTTGCTCGAACCCGTCATGTTGGCGGAGGACTTATCCCCGACCTTCGAGGCAGGATCTAGAGGTAGAAGCCAAGAGTCAATCTCGGCCGAACCGTTCCTCCACAATGCCAACTCAGCCGTGAGCTCCCACGATGAAGTGGCGGCCAATGGCCAGGAATTACCCCCAGCCCGAAGCGACTCAATCTCAAACCCCGGGGTGGAACCCACACGCATGGATCAAAATCTGTCCTTGACTTCCGATGACTGTCCGGACCCAATCGAGGATACGGTTCCGTACCCTGAGATTAGCTTGGCCTGTAGAAAAAAAGGACTGGCTAGGGCATTGACTACCCCCGTGACAACGGGATCTTTCTCAGAGCCCTCGAGTTCGGCGACCCTTGCTATGATAAACGAGGTGTTGGACCAAATTTAGAAAATGACTATCCAGGAGGACCTCTCCCCCGCTCACGATCGTCAACCCGTCGAGGCGTACTATAGGGAATTTTGCGTCCCACCCACCACCCTCTTGGTAGCCACTATCGATGATTTAACCGATATGCTAGACTATAATTCAGAGAATACCGAATACATGGACGAGGGGGACGGAGCCACGGCTAATGCCGATGTTGTCCCCCCCCCCCCGTCACCGGCCGCTGGTCGGCCACTTCCACCTACGACATTTACATGGTGGACACCCCCAAAGACAGCGACAACACTCCCAATCAGGACAGAGGCAAGCCCAGAGATGATCCGCCCAAACGCCGAAAACAACGCCGTCGATCAAAGCCACGTCGAAGCCATGCGAGCAACGTGGACTCAGCGGAGAACGGCACCGTAAATAATATGGATGACCTCGCCGGAGACACAGCCTTTGAACATCATCAGGATGACCCCGCGGGGCAGGAGGACCCGCTCAATTCAGAAAACCCCAATGACTCCGAGGATAGCAACTACCTCCCACTCTCTGAAGAGGAGGCCAGTCTGGGGGAGGACGATTTCATCATCCCCGAAGACCCTCTGGAGCAGGAACAGTTCAAGCGGAGGCTTCTAGCCACTGCCCGCAGCCTGAAGAAACAATAACGCAAAATTAAAGCCGAATAGGACACCCTCAACGACCGATTGACCAAAGTCCTAGCTGCCGAAGAAGGGTATGGCCGTGACCTGCCAACCAGGAGTTACCCCAAGCGAAGGCTATTGTCCCAGTTCGACGACGAGGCCATAGAGCCAACACGCCCGACGTACACAAACGCCGAACAGCCGGACCGCCCCCCTAGAGGCCGTGACCTGCCAACCAAGAGTTACCCCAAGCGAGAGAACAATTGCTTCTTTTTGGCGGGCGCAGCTTCTAGGACCTCGGGGGTGTCCCCAACGCCTGGTTGTGCGGCTGCCATAGCCTTGAAAGCGAGCTTGAGTGCCAGGAGTGTGCCCTTGGTGTCCCCCGCCATGGTGATGATGCCACTACTCCCTGGCATCTTGACAACGTTGTAGCCGGGGTGCGTCGCTGCCATGAACTTGGCAAGGGCCGGGTACCCAAGGATGGCATTGTACGGGAGGCCGATGCGGGCGACGTCGAAGTCGATGAGCTCGGTGCGGTAGTTGTAGCGTGTGCCGAAGGTGTCGGGGAGACGGATCTGCCCTAAGGGCGTGGTGGAGCCGCCGACCACCCCCGAGAAGGGCCTGGTGGGGGCGAGCTAGTCGTAGGGCACTTGAAGCAGAACGAAGGCTTCCGCGGAAAGGATGTTGAGGCTGGCGCCGCCGTCGATGAGGGTCCTAGTGACAGCGACGTTGCCCGTGGTGGGCGTGCACAACATCGAGAGGGTGCCGACCCTGCCGTGGTCTTGGGGTGATCCCTGGAGTCAAAGGTGATGGAGGTCCCAGGCACAACGCGGCCCGGAAGAGCCTCCTGCCGCGGCCGAGCAGCCCCGACCCGACGAAGAAGCTGCTTAATGTGGCGGCCCGAGGCCGGCGCCTGCGACCCACCGAGGATGGCCGCAACCGCATGGGGCGCCGGGGCCGCGAAACGTGCGATGAGTAGGCCGCACAACTCCTCCCATGAAGCCACCGAAGACTCCAGCAGGCCGAGCAACCAGGAGCGCGGCACGCCCGCGAGGGCCAAAGGGAGCCAGTTCGCCATGACCTTGTCGGCACCACCCGCTGCCCAGATGGCCTGCGCGTATGCCTGGAGGAACTCCACGGGGTCTGCCGCACCGTCATACCGCGGGGGCAACGCCGGCCTGAACTTTGGCGGCCATCGCACCTGCCACAGGGCGGGAGAAAAGTCCCGGATGCCCACTACTACTCTGAATGAGCTCAACTGCCCGAGGGGTGGGGCAGCGCCGGCCATAGGAACCACGCAGCGCGGGCGGAGCGCGGCTTGGTGAAGAGGCGGAGCTTCAACACGCCCCTACCTAGCGCGCCAAATGTCAGATTCAGGGCTCCGCAGACCCAAGGAACTCTGGGGCGTGTGCGAAGGACTCAACCTATCCAGCCAACCAGCTCGTCGCCCTAAGCCTAGCTCGATGCACGCAAACAAGAAGATGAACATGGCAGTTTACCCAGGTTCGAGCCACCTTGTGGTGCAAGACCCTACTCCTGCTTGTGGTGGATTGGCCTCACGAGGGGCTGAGGATGAACTAGTACAAAGGATGAACAACCTCGCGAGGTCTATGGGTGACGGTGGAATGGATCCGATCGGGTCTACGGTGGTGGCTAGCCTATACTTATAGTGGCCTTGGTCCTCTTCCCCCAAATCATAGGCGGGAAGGGATCTCATGGTGGCCAATTTGAAAGGGGACAAGTAGTACATCTTATCCTGACGAAAGGTGGTCTTCGCCTACAAAGCCTCTGGTTGTGACGCAGCAGTGGGCTCGACGATGACATCCGTCCTGGCGGTCTTCGTCTTGTAGCACTGGAATAGAAACCTTTGCCGGGCTCCTTGGGAACCCACGCCTGTGCTTGCCTCCTTAGCATCAAAGAGGAAACTGCCTCCTCTATGCCCGCTGGCACCCGCCTGGCCTTGGTCATCGTGGCTTGCGTCATCGCAACCTCCTGAGGTTGGGTACCTGCATAGAAATCTCCGCTCCTCAGGAGGCAGCCTGGGGAGGCCGCTCCTTCGGGAGGTCTTGGTGTCGTCCGCCTCGTGAGGCTTGGCCCCTCACGAGGGTCTTGTCTTGGTGGTCTTGTAGATGGGCCGTACTACGCGATCGACGGAGCCACGCCGTGGGCAGCAGGCAGGCAAGTCTGGGTACCCTAGTTCCCAGAATGCCTACAGTTGGGTTGCCCGGCTCCTGTGTTTGCCTCTTATATTTTGCAAGTTCGACTAAGAGGGCAAAGGGAGAACCCCTGCGATTGTACTTCTGGTTTGCCGGTCAAGTACCTCAGGAGGAAAAAGCCAAAAACTGACCGTCATAGTAAGCGCGAACTGGTCTACGATCCGATGATGAGGTTTGACTCTAAAAATCATTGGTGATTTCGCCGTGTCACATGAAGGGTTCGTCTTAACACAAACCATGTGATCGGAAAGGGTAGGTTTCGATCCCCAAGTACATCACAATATACCGGGGGCTAGTCCCTAGTCCCCACCGTCAAGCTCCTACGGCTAAGTGAAAGCAATAAAACCGAATAGCCCGATTGCCTGGTTTCGCTCCCGCACTACCGCCTCCGGGCACCAAGATGTTGGCTAAGGGTAACAGTGCGGAGACAAAACACCCCTCGTGATATTCACTTGGGGGCTGAAACCGATGACTGGTAGCTTTCAGAATAAACATACGGCCACACAGGAGTCAAAATTAAATCATGACAATATAAAACAAGCCAGGCAGATGCATAATAAAGCATAAGGTCCACTTGGTACAAACTTAAACACAATCACTCAAAAAATACATCTTTCGAACACTGGCCTTCTATCGCCCGCGCTCCGTCTATCACCTGCGCGAAGTACTGCTCGGGGCGGCGATGCTCCCTCCCCTTGGGCGGAGGACTAGTGGCCATCTCCATTGGATTAATCCTCGGCCAATGCACCATGGTCTTCGCAAACGCGAGCCTCACCCCCTCAAGGCACACTGATCGCTTTACGGCATCAATCTGGAGCGGCGCCTCCCGCAGCTTCTGCACAAGGCCGAAGTAGGTGTCCGGAATGGGCTCAGCCGGCCACAGGCACACACAAAGGTCCTTCATGGCCAGCTCCGACATCCGATGCATCTCCATCAGCTGCTTCATTTGATCACTTAGAAGGGGGGCGCTAGGAGTCCGAAAACTATGACTAGAAGAGCCGTTGCGTGGAGTCCTCCTTGAGGGTGGCATAGTGCCTCGCCGCGGCCGCTGCATTCTTCGAAAGTTCGGCAAAGATGCCTGTGGAGCGCCAGACCCGTGTCAGCAGGGCGAACCTATTGCCTCTGAACACACTCTGTAGTAAGTATTTCTTACCATTTGCAATTTGTGTGGCTTGGCGGAGCTCCTCCCGGACACCTCGCGTGACACTTCTCGCCTCCTGAAGCTCCTTCTCCGCCTTGGATAGCCGGGAGGATTGCTCCTCCTACCCCTTCTCAAGGGCCTCCAGCTTCTTGGCGGCATCCTGGAGCTCCACTTGGACTTCGGTCCCCCGAGCCTCGTGCAGATCAGCAGCAAGCTTGGCCTTCTCAAGCTCGGCCACCGCCTTCTCAGCGACCATCTTCTTCGCGGCCGCCTCGGCCTTGGCTTTCCTCAGGGCCTCCTTCAAGCCCTCGACCTCGCGGCAGCAGCTGCAGGATCATCAAGATAAAGGATTAGCATATAGTCCGAATCGTCAATATCCAGCGTCAAGCAAATTACACATCTTCTCACAGGGCTTACCTTGTGCCTCGTCAAGCCGTTTGTTGACAATGTCAAGCTCTTTGTCGGAAAGCTTGAGCTTCCAATCCATCTCCTCTAGTGCCGCGGCATTAGCAGCCGCAGCCACGGAAGATGCCTGCATTAGCCACAGAAATATCGACATCATTAGTCGGCCTACCGAATTTGATCCTCTGCAGTTTTCTTCGAAGTCCTTGCAGAGTCTCAGGGGATGGTACGTACACGGCCTACCCGAACTATCAATTACAACCGCATTACGAGGAAAGAGTATTACTTGACTTACCTCAAAGCCTGTTAGAAGGCCTTGGACAGCATCGTTCAGACTGGATTGGATGGACCGAACACCCTGCATCACCGCACTCATAAGAGAGCGGTGCTCGTCAATGATGGCAGAGTTGTCCACCAGCTACTCCAGCACGTCCGGCCAGCCAGCCGCCGCCCGTGTAGAGGTGTTCGCCGCTGGCGTTGGCTCCTCGGCCCCTTCCCTGCTGGGAGGAGCCTGTGCCGTTGAAGGCATCGGGGGCTCGGGAGCGGTCGATGGATGGGGACCGGATGGTTCGGACTCCTTTCCTTCGTTAGCTAGGAGGGACGCTCCCTCCTGGTCTTTAGTGACCAAGGTGTTAACCTCGGCCATTACGGCATCTGCCTCCTACTCTGTGTTCGAGGGAGGAGGAGTCCTTTGGGACCGCACCTCCTCAACCTCTCCGGGGATCAGAGGAGGAGCGTAGTGCGCCATAGACCCACTGTCCGCCAATTCGGCGGGCGGAGACGTCCCATCCAAAGTCTGCTCGGTGGGGCGTTCACGTGGGGGACTGCAACTCGGAGGGGTTAACCTTCACCTAAAGCAAATTACTGAAAACAAGATTGCTAAAAATGCCAACCTGCTGGCCGGGGGCTTGACCCTGAGTTCCTTCTCCAGAAACTTCTCGGACACTTCGGACTCCTTGTCGGAGTCTGAACTGTTGGACAGAACCAGCTTGGGCCGGCATCATCTCTTCGGGGCTGGGGAAGGTTGGACCTCCTCGACGTCCTCGGTTGCCGCCCTCTTCTTGGAGTGCGAGGAGGCACTCTCCTCCTCGCCCCCATCATGCACGGATGAGGCCGCAGCGTCTCCAGACCGATTGCCCGGATGAACCCTACGGCGGAGGCCCTCCCTGGCCTCCGGCCCTTCTTTCTTCTTGCCCATCTTAGCGGGCGCCTTATAAGGCACCACGACCAGCAGCTTTTCCAGCTGCTCTGATCAGGGCCCTTCCGGCAGAGGCGCCGGGCCACGGATCTTCTTAGCCTTGGCGAGCCAGCGCTGCAAAATCCACATACCAGGGTTAGACCGAATCAAACATGGTGTGAATATCCAAAAACTTCTTGAAAAAGAATGCCACTCACCTCCCTTGGGGGGTTCGTGGCGTCAAGGCCGATGTCCTTCCCCTTGACCGGCCGCTCCTTCTAGGGCTGGAATAATTGGCCCCATATCTTGTCAGGAGTCGTACCGTAGAGGTGTCACACGGAGGCCGGATCCTCGGGCTCATGCTCCCACATAGGCTTGGCCCTCTCCTGGCAGGGGAGGAGCCGGCGGTGGAGCATGATCTGGACCACGTCGACCAGCTTCACGCCGGTCTCTATTATGCTGTCGACATGCTTCTGCAGCGTTTTCGTGTCGGTGACACACCCCCAGTCCGGGCTCTTGGTGGTCCAAGAGGCCAATCGGGTAGGGGGTCCAGACCTAAATGCGTGGGCCGCTCCCCATGTGGCCTCCCTCGGCTCGATGATATAAAACCACTCCTTCTGCCACATCCGAACAGTGTCGATGAAGTGGCCGTCCGGCCAGTGGACCCATGTCAGCTTACTATTTATGGCACCTCTGCAGTCCGCATGCTCGCCGCCGACCACCTTGGGCTTGACATTGAACACCTTCAGCCATAAACCAAAGTGCGGCCGGACCCGGAGGAGTGCTTCACAGATGACGACAAAGGTCGAGATGTGGAGGAGGGAGTTGGGGGCTACATCGTGAAAATCCAGCCCATAGAAGAACATCAGCCCCCGCACAAAGGGATGCAGGAGAAATCTGAGCCCCCTAAGGAAATGGGGAAGAAAAACTACCCTTTCGCCCGGCCCGGGTGTAGGGATGATCTGGCCCTCTTCAGGGGCCCGATGGGCAACATTGGCCGGCAAGTAGCCGGACTCCTTCAGCTTCAGAATGTCCCCGTCGGTGACAGAGGAGGCCTCCCACTTCCCATTGGCGCCAGATCCGGCCATGGTCGAAGGAGGTGAAGTGGGATTCGCTGTGGAAGGAGGGAGAAAGGGCGCTGGAGCTCTGAAGGTCTGCGAAAGCGGAAGGTGGAAGAGGGCATGGGATGCAGACTGTAGCAGCCCCCCTTTATAGGCTGTGGCCAGGCCATGGATTCCTTTTTCCACGCCGTTGGCTCCTCCACTTCCCGATATCTCCGCAACGTTATGAGCGGGGAGGGGAATCAAAATCATTAACCATATCCCGCGAAAAACGGGACACAATCTTGTGTCAAACATGGCGTGACCTCGAGCCGCGCTTCGAGAAATAGTAACTACTTGGTGTTATGGCCGGAAGCGACTCTTCGTTCAGAGGGAAAAGTTGTCAGATAAAGGCACTATTTGAGCTCGAGCGATGTTTTTATTGCCTTCGGTGTTAAGTAAGACTACCATTTCAGATTCCAGACACCACCTGGTTCCGAACATGGAAGAACTCGCCTCGCAAGCCGAATATAGGTCGGACAAGTGGATGCTGGATACAAGTCTTGGCGTTGGAGTCATGTTCGGGGGCTACTGAGGGAGTCATGGACTAAGGGGTCCTCGGGGCAATGGCCCATCATACGTCGGCCGGAGTGGTGAAGCCGTACATTGACAGGAGATCAATGAAGCCGTGGTGTGCCCTCCAAGTCAAGAAGACGTAGTATCTCTTTAAACCCTTGTTGTAATCTATCCAAGGCAATGATCATGTATATAGGCATCACGTCCAAGATTGGTAGACCGACTCCTGCCTGCATCTACTACTATTACTCCACACATTGACCACTATCCAGCATGCATCTAGTGTATTTAGTTCATGGAGAAACGGAGCAATGCAATAAGAACGATGACATGATGTAGACAAGATCTATTCATGTAGGATAGACCCCATCCTTTTATCCTTAATAGCAGCGATACATGCGTGCCTTGCTACCCCTTCTGTCACTGGGTGAGGACACCGCAAGATCGAACCCATCACAAAGCACCTCTTCCCATTGCAAGAAAATTAATCTAGTTGGCCAAACCAAACCAAAGTTTCAGAGAAGAAATACGAGGCTATAACAATCATGCATATAAGAGATCAAACAAAACTCAAATAATATTCATAGATAGATCTGAACATAAACTCGCACTTCATCGGATCCCAACAAAGACACCGCAAAATGTCATTACATCAAATAGATCTCCAAGAACATCGAGGAGAACATTGTATTGAGAATCAAAAAGAGAGAAGAAGCCATCTAGCTACTGCCTATGGACCCGTAGGTCTATGGTGAACTACTCACGCATCATCGGAGGAGCACCAATGAGGATGGTGAACCCCATCGTGATCGTGTTCCCCTCCGGCAAGGTGCCGGAATAGGGCTCTAGATTGAATCTCGTGGTTTTGGAACTAGCAGCGGCTGGAATTGTGTTTCGACGACTCCCCTAGAGTTTCTGGAATATCTGAGTATTTATAGAGCTGAGAGGTGGTGGAGGAGACCTCCGTGGGCCCCACCACCCATCAGGGCGCGCCAGGGTCCTCTGGCACGCCCAGGTGGGTGGTGGGTGATGTTGCTTGAACTATGTCGGTATTTCCCCAAAAAGGAAAGGATGATGCAGCACAGCGACAGTAGATATTTCCCTCAGTGATGAGACCAAGGTTATCGAACCAGTAGGAGAACCAAGCATCAGTATGTAAACAGTACCCGCACACAAAGAATAAATACTTGCAACCCGACGTGTTAACGGGGTTGTCAATCCCTTTCGGGTAACAGTGCCAGAAATTGTCACGTGGACAAGAGAAAAATTATGATAGATTTGATAAATAGATCTTGAATAAACACGAAATAAAAGAAGTAACAAAAAAGTGCAGCAATGTATTTTTGGGTTTTTGGAATAATAGATCTGAAAATAAAAGTTGCAAATAATAGATCGGAAAGCAAATATGATGAAGAATAGACCCGAGGGCCGTAGATTTCACTAGTGGATTCTCTCGAGAAAAATAGCATACGGTGGGTAAACAAATTACTGTTGGGCAATTGATAGAACTTCAAATAATCATGACGATATCCAGGCAATGATCATTATATAGGCATCACATCCAAGATTAGTAGACCGACTCCTGCATGCATCTACTACTATTCCTCCACACATCGACCGCTATCTAGCATGCATCTATTGTATTAAGTTCATGGAGAAACGGAGTAATGCAATAAGAACGATGACATGATGTAGACAAGATCTATTCATGTAGGAATAGACCCCATCTTGTTATCCTTAATAGCGACGATACATACGTGTCATGTCCCCTTCTGTAACTGGGATTGAGCACCGTAAGATCGAACCCATCACAAAGCACCTCTTCCCATGGCAAGAAAAATCGATCTAGTCGGCCTAACTAAACCAAAGATTCGAAGAAGAAATACGAGGCTATAAGTAATCATGCATATAAGTGTTCAAAGAAACTCAAATAAGTTTCATGGATAAAAATATAGATCTGATCATAAACTCAAAGTTCATTGTATCCCAACAAACACACCATAAAAAGAGTTACATCAAATAGATCTCCAAGAGACAATTGTATTGAAAATCAAAAGAGAGAGAGAGGAAACCATCTAGCTAATAACTACGGACCCGAAGGTCTACAATGAAATACTCACGCATCATCGGGGAGGCACCAATGAGGATGATGAACCCCTCCGTGACGGTGTCTAGATTGGATCTGGTGTTTCCGGAACTTGCGGCGGCTGGAATTGTGTTTCGTTGACTCCCCTAGGGTTTTTGGAATATTGGGGTATTTATAGAGCAAAGAGGCGCTGAGGGAGGCCACCGAGGTGGGCACAACCCACCAGGGAGCGCCTGGGCCCCCAGGCGCGCCTAGGTGGGTTGTGCCCCCTCGGGGCACCCCTCTGGTACTTCTTCGGCCCAAGTTGCTCCTTCTGGTCCAGAAAAAATCTCCAAAAAGTTTCAATGCGTTTGGACTTCGTTTGGTATTGATTTTCTGTGAAGTAAAAAACAAGGGAAAAACAGGAACTGGCACTAGGCACTATGTCAATAGGTTAGTCCCAAAAATGATATAAAGTTGCTATAAAATGATTGTAAAACATCCAAGAATGATAATATAACAGCATGGAACAAGCAAAAAATATAGATATGTTGGAGACATATCAGTGGGCCCCACGGGCCTCCCCTCGTGCACTTCCTTGGCCCCACGGGCCTCCCCTCGTGCACTTCCTTGGCTCCCAAGATGTCTTCTGGGCTGAAAAAATCTCCAAAAAGTTTCGGTACGGTTGGACTCCGTTTGATATGGATATTCCGCAAAGTAAAAAAAACAAGCAAAAAACAACAACTGGCACTGGGCACTATGTCAATAGGTTAGTCACAAAAATGATATAAAGTTGCTATAAAATGAATATAAAACATCCAAGAATGATAATATAACAGCATGGAACAATAAAAAATTATTGATACATTGGAGACGGATCAGTAACTTTGCAATCATGCACCCAGCCACAAATTTGTCGGGTAGAACACAGTTAAGGAGTTCAAGTTCCTTCACAATGCACTATATCTCATGAGCTTGTTCAACCACAGAATGGTTATTCACCATCTTCTAGTCATGAAAACTCTCCATGATGTACAGTTCACTACATGCATCTATTGCACCAAATTTTGCATTCAGTGCATCCCACAGTGTCTTTCTGTCATCTATGTGAATGTACACATCACACAGACGGTCAGCAAGAACACTCAGAATGCATCACACAAATATAGTATTGGCTTCCTGGAATTTTCTCTGATCTTCGTCAGACATTCCCTCTGGAGCACCAACACTAACGTGGAAAACTTTCAGAGTAGTAAGCCAGAGCGTGGTCTTCACCTGCCACCTCTTAAAGTGCACACCGGTAAACTTATCCGGCCTCAGTGCATCAGCGAATCCAGCCATAGTAACTCAGGAAATTGCCTACAATTAGGTTTTTGGATTGTTGGAATATTAGACAAGTTCATGATAAATACCAATAAATAATTCATGACTAAGACAAAAACTAGCATGCATCAATCTAGCAAACTAGAAGAGCAGCAAATCATGTACAGCAACATCGCCCAGAAAATAGCAACTTCGGAAAGAGACATGAACATATCATGATTGACGTACTGTTTGATAGTTGCAGCAGGAGTGACGGTATTGATGATGATGTTGGCGATGATCTATTGTTGACGACGATGAGCAGCACCGCCTGACTTGGACGGAAGACAACCCGTGATGACGAACTTGAGCAGTCACGCAGAGCGCTTCCCACAAACCTAATTTGTCCTCTCCAGGTGCAGGATCGCAAAGACGAACGGTTCCAGAGACCTACTCTCCCATACGCCGATGCACGTCAGCGTTCGGAATAGAGTAGACTATGGTGGCGGTGCAAGTTCGAGATGAGGCCAAACCTAGATACTTTCGGTGTGTCTATGGCCACGGCGGTAGCAATATATATATTAGGACCCGAGGAGGTATTGTGTCGCGATCACAATCCCAAACCGAGTTGGCTTCTAAGTCATATACTTACCGGACAAGAAATCATTAACTTGTCTGCCAAGACATAAAAAATAAAATGGCAAAGGAAGATGCACCCCTGCAAGGTAACTGACCGAATTTTAGTGGACCATTCATGCGCATGTCGCAGGTACGCGTTGCCCCGCCCCGCCTCGCCAGGCGAGGCAAGCGAGCACGCGTGTGTGGTCTTCCCTTTCTCTTCTCAAGACACCACTTAGAGTGGTGACAACCCACTATATAAAGAGGTCCAACTCTTCTTCAACTTTCGAGGTGGGACTAAACTTTAGCACCACCACTTGCTATTTTACACATGAGCTCATTTGAGATTTCAAATTTTGTTAATGGGCCACGACCATTAATTCTAACAATCCCCCACCAGATCTCAAATACCCATTTAGAGTTTTATCTTTTCTCACCACTTGTTTAATATACCAGTGTTTCAGCAGAGACTGCTAAGTCGTACTTCTGCCTAAAACTTTAAGCTACATCTATTCACAACTTGACAATGGACTATGCCTTGAATTGCTAGTTTTGTGTGAACAGGTTTCATTCAAAGTCTTAACCAGTACCTGGCTGCCAGTAGGCTACTCCGCGGTTTGGAGCTTATACATCATACTCCCTGGTCTCTTCGTGATCTTACTAGAGATCACCAAGTCTCACAGACTGCGACGTTTACAATCGAAGCTCATATAAGTGCGTTGTTTCAAGACTGCTCTGTAGCACAACATCTTTGCTATAATAGCCAATAGAACCACATTAAGGCATGTTGCCAACTTGCCTTACAACACTGAGCCTTACAGCTCTGAGAGTTTTTCATCTTCACCTAGAGACGGTCACTTATTAATCCCCTCAGTTAACCAATAGCTTGTTCTTACCAGATCCTAATTCACGGGATCTCCGATCAGAAAGGTTGGGTTACTACTATGGTGTAACATCTATGCGTCTCAAATCCATCTCCCTTGATGCAATACACTAAAAAAAAAAGACACATCCATGACATTTTGGCCCGAACGAAAAAAAATATGTCATGCTTACGACACTTCTATGACGATAATTGCGACAAAACCACGTATCATCATAGATGTGGTGGGCTCCTACTTGTATGAAAAAAATCATGACAGAAAATGGGCTTTTTGTCCTGGACGGGCCGGGGATGCAACTGCATGACATTCTTTGGGCCATCCATGACGGATAAAATCGTGGTAGAAGCGAGGGCGAGGAAAATTTAGGGGAGTTCCCGGTTACGGTGGGTGGTCGGGGCCGAGCGATGCATGGAGGGATTGCGCGTATCTCTTGTACACGTACGCGCGTGTGTGCGAGGCGTTGGGCTCTAACTGAGCCCGAGCAAGGCATTCGCTTACTGAACCCGAGCGATTTCACTAGCTACACGTTACTGAACCCGAGCGATCGATCCCTTGCTGTTAACTGAACCCGATCGAGCGATTCCTTCGCTACTACTGCTAACTAAAGCCGATCAAACCTGCTGCCTCTTGATGAGCAGTGAATGTTGTTGGGGGTTGGATGAACAGTTCCTGGTGGGGGTTGGATGGATAGGACCCCGTGGTAGTAGAGGCCGTTGCCGCTGGATGAACAGGACCCCCGATCGAGGAGGTGGGGGTGGATGAACAGTAGTCGGTGGAGGGACCCCGTGGAGGGCTGGTTGAACAGTAGCCGATGGAGGCTGGATGAACAGGACCCCGTGGAGGGCTGGTTGAACAATAGCCGGTGGAGGCTGGATGAACAGGACCCCGTCGATGAACAGTAGCTGGTGGAGGCAAGAGGAAGTCGACGGTGGATGAACAATAGCCCGTGGAGTCCCGTTTTGCGGTATGCCACACCCCTCCTGATCAACAGGACCCCGTTTCGACCGTAGGCGCTCCAACACAAGTTCGTTTCCCTCTGTTTTGTGGTACGCCACACCCCTCCTGATCAACAGCACCCCGTTTCGACCGTATGAGCTTGAACACAAGTCTGTTTCCTCCATTCTGTGGTATGCCAGACCCCGTTTTAACCGTAGGAGCTCGAACACAAGTCCGTTTCCTCCGTTTGGCGGTACGCCAAACTCTGTTTCGGCTGTTCCGTCCAAGCCGGTTGGCTCCCGATGAACACGACGCATTCCGTTGCCTCCCGATGAACACGACGTAGTTTCTCTGTTCTGACCCAGCCGGTTGGCTGTCGATGAACAGGACATTGTTGCTGCCGTCCATTGCCTCTCCATGTACACGAGCCCTGGCCGTACGTATGCGCGAGTAGGCGTTCCAGACTGCGCCCGTATGTATGTACATGGCCGTATTTTTTGGCATCTGGTTGTACGTACATGTACACGGTTTATACTGGACTGCCTGAACTACTACGTCGGGGGCTCTACTACTACACGTGCCGTTGCTTGCTCGGCCACGGTTCATCGTTGCAAAGAGACTGATCGACCAGTATGTACATACACGTTCGCGACCAGACAGACAAGGCTACATACGCTTCGATCGGGTGGGTCCCAGCTATCAGGGAGGATAAGGACGCACTTCCTTGCATGCGAAGATATAGCTGGTGGGTCCCAGCTGTCAGGGGGAAGAAACATTTTTTTTCGCGCCTAACATGGAGGCACTTCCTTGCGTCCGAAGATATAGCTGGTGGGTCCCAGCTGTCAGGGGGGAAATGTTTTTTTTCCGCAAAATACAGAGGCCCTTCCGGTGGGTCCGCGCTGTCAGGTGGAGGAATCATTATTTTGCGAGTAATAAGGAGGCACATCCTTGCTACGGTCGTGGACCCAGCTGTCAGCCTCTCCACGTACAGTCCTCTTCCGATGTAAGTCGTTCGTTGACCATGTTGACTACGCCGCGGCGAGAGCACCAAGGCGGTGGATGACGGCGAGGCCTAGGAAGGGAATGACCCAGAGCCGGGGAAGACTCGGCATTTGTTTCCCACGTGGAAGGGAGTACGAGTGTTTACTGGTTGGGCTGCAGTGTGAGGCTGCCGTTGCCGGAGAATAACAGGAGGTCTGGGTGAGTAGAGGGATGGCCAGGCCAGCGATGGGAGTAGGATGGGGCGGTGAGGCCTGCACGGCAGCAGAGCCAACCACGGGAGGCAAGACCAGGCGGCACGATCGACGCTGGTTTGGGCGGCTAGAGCAAGAGCAACTAGATCAGAGATTGAAGAAGCAGGATCACCGTTGGATGTCAATCCAACAACTACAGATGTCAGAATAATTTGTTGACTTTTTGTTTTAGACCATTAAATCGTTTTGTTCACTAAATGGACAACATGTTGCACAGGGCTTCGTCTAGTGGACCAACAAAGTCAGCTTCGAAAGCTGTGGCGGAATGCAGCCCATTTATTTAGGTTTTACAGCCCATTTCATTTTGTTTGCCAATACATCTATTTCCTGGGCTTTGACTCAAAAAATAATCTATTTCCTGGGCTATGTAAAAGTAAAAATACCGATTTACTATTTATGATAATTTATAGCGCGTTTGATTATTTATTCGAATACACCTATTTACTGGGCTGGTTGAAAAACAATATTGCGTACATGCAGCCCATTTATCATTTCTGATAATTTACAAGCCATTTGATTTTAGTAGAAATGGACCCATTTTCTGGGATGGGTGGAAAAACAATGATGGTCTGGACTGAGCATTTCTTATAAAAAATAATATTGAGATAGGAATATTATTAAAAAATTAAGTTGGGCTAGGTAATCTTATGATATAAAAAACGAACTGAGCTGTGCATTTTATTAAAAGAAACATAGGCTAGGCTGCGCTTATTTTAAGATCTTGGGTACAACTGTCGGCCCATTTGCATTGCTGATGTTCAACGAAAAAGGCCTGTGTAGTACAGTACAACTTTACATGGCTACTGAGCCCACATTCAAGGACGCTTGAAAAGGCCCAAACAAGGCTTCTGTACAACTTTTTGAAGTCACTGAGCTCAATTAATAACTTAAGAAAAATGTTAGAGTACAGTGGAACCTAATTAAAAGTTGTCACGAGCGAAGAAATAATTCAACGGTCGATGTGTGTGTGTGTGTGTGAGAGAGAGAGAGACCCATCGGTCGATGCTCGTAAATACATCTTTCAGCCATATGCATTGCTGATGCCCAGTAAAAACTTATATAGTTGACACAATCATATAGAACATCATAGCACACAGAACTTGCATACATAAATTTCACGCAGGAGGCACAATCTGGGTGGAAGTAGTGGATCGCTACGGGTAGGGCTATGTTGAAACCAACGAACTCATACATAACCGTTCATTGTCTTTATCAATGACGGGGAAATATCTTGAATGCTGTGCAAAGAAAACAGACAGACAACACACTAAGTTCTACTAGCACATTAAGTTGACGTACACCCCTTTCTAAAAAAAGTTCAGGTACAAAAATAGAACAGGTCACAATCAAATGTACTGGCACATCAGTGCTTCACACCGATAGCTCGGATTTAACTAGTATCTGAGAAGATTCAGTTGTTACCTCAAATTAGAGCACATCCAGGCAACAAGCCCTACCTCTTTTCCCAAAGAAGCAGTGGCCTCCACCGCGCGATGGAGTAGGCCCTGTGCCATCCATCGTTCCGAGCAACATGGGGTAAGTCTGACGTTGACTCCTGTAATGGACGTCGTTGATGGACCCTGGCACCAACGGCGGTAGCAGGACTTCGTTTGATGGATTGACCACTTCTTCGACATGCACAAACACTCGATACAGGTACATCCCTAACGTGGTCCGCATCGGCTTTGGTGGCAATGAATAGTATAACCCCGGTTCCTGCACTGGTATCTCAACACCAATCACCGTCGGTATGGTGGACGGCTTCTTCATCCATGCCATAACCATCAGAGCCCAGCTGTCTGGAGGAACAAACATACTTACGAGCTCACCTCCTAGGTCGTTGATAGGCTCATTCATGGACTCGCTATTCCAAGCACGTCGAGGCATGCCGTGGAAGGTAAGCTTTGTTAAAAACTCAAGCTCAGAGGGCACCGAGCCCCATCCTGGGTGCCACCGATCAAAGCTCACCAGCGCGCCATCGCAGAACAAACGCCGGGATTCGAACACACGACTGCAGTTGTAAGTTGTCCGGAACCTGACGAAGAAATCAGTCGGTGGCGGACAGACTTCGACGAGCAAGTCACTTATTTGGATGCCATGCGCAATGCCAAGAGCTTTGACAAGGTCGTCCGGCGAGACGGAAGGCCGGTCGCCATTGATGGTTGCCATCAGCACTTTGCCGGCAAACTAGTCATCAAGTGCCGCCGTGCCATTGTTGAGCGACAGCACGCAGCGCCCGAAGGCAGGACGGACCTCAGGATCTCCGGCTTGGAGATCCGTGTTGACCGGCGATATGATAGTGCGCTTGGGTACAGGGAGTACAGGAGGTGGGTTTGGGGGAACTGGAGTAGGAATCGAGATTCTAGAGGTGGGGGAGGGGCGGGAGATTGGGGATGAAAAGGTAGCATGAATTTCGAACATGCGCCAATATGCTCTCGGCGCGCAAGTGCACAAAAACACCGGTGGCGCCCACATGTCGGCCTAAGAGTCCTTTTTCTTACTTTTTTTGAGAGCCCGGCCTGAGAGTCATAATTGACCTGTTTGGCATTGTGTTACCACTTGGCCCATATTCAACAACACCTCACTGGCCCAAACAAGTGTACATCATCGAAAAGACACTGAGCTCAAATTATAACTTGAAAAAAGGAGATATACTCTGAACACTGGAGAATGGTGATGCCCTCATTTAGCCCACCAACAGTTCAAGATAATAAACAGTTCGAAACAATGATATATACAACATTCAAACACTATCTAGTGACTACTACTGACATAAACAGCAAGACATGATAGTTCATAAGAAGTCTTGCTACACCTCCAAAATGCACCCGTCTGCAGCGCTCAGACTCTCATGATCCAGATGAGAATGACATTCTAAATAGAGGCAACTATTACATAGTAAGAGTGACATAGACGAGAATGACCAAATGACAAGGAATATGCATAACAAAAGAGAGAACTACCCATCCAGAACAAGCAGCAAAGACAACAAGTCATTCCAAGAGGAATGGTCCAACACCATCATAATTTGCGGCCCCGCTTCAGCCACCAGTGATTCGGAGACACCAGAACTCCACCCTTTCGATGCAACAGCCCAATTACCTATCAACCTGAAGGCTTGAACCACATCACTACCTGTCGGACTTGAGACATCCAAGGATCAAAGTTAATCTAGATGCCTTTGTCATTCTCACCTTCTTTTGGCTGCAGGCTGTATCATTGACAATCAGGGGAGTTTGCTCCCGAAGTCCTAGGGCTCGCCGTGTAGACACAGTTGTCCCTAGCAAATAGAGCCTCTCTGCCATCAAGGTCGTTGCCAACGATGATCTCCTGGTTAATCAGATAATTGAGTCCGAGAAACAGAGAGTGTGAACCAAGGTTGTTTACCCGCCTCCAACTCAAAAATGCTGAAGGCCCAACAAGCTGGAATCCTGCTCATAGACGTTACAACCACTGTCCAGATACTCACGTATTTCACGGTGCTTGTACATAGTGGGGTTTTTTGCAATATAACTTTTCCAGCTCATGTGTGCGAATGATCATCAGTCTTTTGCCGTTGTCTGATCGAGCGAGGAACCAGTTGTGCTTCCCTTTTTTGGCAAAGGCGGTGTGATTACAAAGGGCAGTAACTGTAGGGACACTGCATCAAAAAGGACAGGCATGGTTAATGTAAGATCAGCATTGTTCAGAGTATGAGTAGGATAATATCAGAAACAACATTGATCGGTCCATGTTGGAACTGAGAGGAAAATATAGGGAAATGTATACCGGGTTCGGAAATATAGAAGTGCCATGCATGGTTATACTCATGTTATCTCGCAATCGATTCTTCACAGCAAACTACTATGTCATGCATGTTATGTAATTATGTTCTATCCTCACAAACACATTCTTCAAGGAGACTAATAGACCATGCATTGTTATATACTCATGTTCTGTGGGCAAAATTTTTGTGAGGATATTATTCTAGCCATTGATTGCTGAAGGGCGAATATAGGTATGTACACATGGTAAGCATTACAGGATTTCACTACTTCCAAATATGGTCAGATGAAACCAACAGCGTGATGCATGTTTCTACATCATGAAAATGAGGAAACTAACATGGCTATTGATACACACTCATATTTAGTAGTATATAGATTACTATAAAGTAAGGAGAATATTCATATCTTCCTAACCGTTTGATTATTCAAGGGTACAAATTGGCTGTAATGACATGGTCACAATCGCATGAATTAACTCATTCCAAATATAGCTGATTTACGGCGTCTCTGTCGGTGCAACAAACCCCAGGCGTGTGTTGACCGGACTATACACAGGCTCAAGAGCAAGGTTGCAACATCCAAGACGAGACCAAGCAGAAGAGACAGCTCTTTGAGAAATCAAAGGGCGGATCAAGAAGACCAAGACCAACCAAGTGAGCAAGATATATCTGAGGAAAAACCTCCCTTGCCGGGCAGGCAAGCCTGGCGGGATCAAGGTCACCCAAAAGACAAGTCTCAAGACTCCCCCGGAAGGCTTGCCGGGGACGTCGAGGGCGGACTTCCTCGCCAAAGCTCCACCGCTCCACCTCACAGTGACGCAAGTCATCTATCAGTGCGGTGTCGAGCCCCCAGGTTGTTAAGTGGCTGCCATTTAGTGCGTGGCAGCTGTTTGGAGAGAAGATTACCCCTATGTGACACCCGTCCGGACGCGTGTCACACAGGTAGGCAGGAGATGACCAAGACGGTGCGGCAAGGCTTGCCGGGCCGCATCGGCGACGTGACGTTAAGTGGTGCATTTAATGCACTTTGTCCTAACTGCCAGAGTTAGGTATGATAGCATTGTGGCTATCTAATCACTGTATAATGACCGTTTTGCCATTGTGGTAACCCCTTGACCTATAAAAGAAGGGTTGTGGCTACCTTAGAAAGGATTCGGACCCCTGTACACTAATACGCGCGCAGCTGCCCTCATCCCCAGGCGGCCTTGCCGGGCTAGAGCGCTTTGTCTCCACCACGGTCCTCTCGTCAATCCACCAAAGTAGGAGTAGCGTTTTACGCCTCGCGGCGGCCCGAACCTAGGTAAAAACTGCTCGTGTCATCACTCCCAGCGGCGATGCTCCACAGGATGCGGGTGGAGAAATTATTCCATCTCCACCTCTCCACTCCACTGAGGAGCGCAGCCGCAACGATGGCGCCCGCTCTAGGGTGAACCGCAACCCTCTAGCCGCCCCCGTTGCGGGTGCGGCTACAGGGCACGTGCCACCCCCAGGACAAGCTAGTCGAGACGGTGCACTGAATGGGGTCGCCAATCCCCAAGCGCATCCACCTCGTCGCCACGCCATCCTGGCGACCGGCTCACGGTGACAAGAGTAAGGCGCCGTCACTACCGGCACTGTTGGAAGCCAGGCGACGTCGCGATCTACGTCGTCATCTATGCCGAGCACCGCTTCGAAAGCCATGGCGCGGGGCCAACTTCTGCTGAGATTTCCGCCGGCGGCCGATCAGATGGATGAGTGGAGAGCCACCATTCAGAGCTTGATTGGTTTCGCTGAGGCGGGACGATCACAGCGGGGAAGCCCGCCACGGCCTCCACAGGCGGCGACGACTGCCCGGGCCGCTGGCCGTACCGAAGGGGCCACCCCCACGGTGCAATCCCCTCCGCGGCAACCAGCGCAGGGGCCACAGCCAGAACCACGTGGTCAAGAACCCGACAGCGTATCGATGGCTTCGTCTGATCCCCGGGCACGTCGAGACCAGCGACGAGTCCTGGAAGATGGGCGGAGGGAGGACGCGCACGTCACCATTGAATGACGCCGCGAAACCCGCCGCCAGCCTGATAGGCGCAATGGCCCCGACATCGATGAGCCCGTGTCCGGTGGAGACAGATACCTGCCTTTCGAGGTTGGGTGCCCCGCCTTCACTCGCGAGCTGCGGCAAGTCCGTTGGCCATCTGCCTGTACGTTCAAGCCAGAGATACCAGGAAAGTACGATGGAAGATTGAACCCGGCATTATTCTTGAGCATCTACACCATTGTTGTTCATGCCACCGGAGGAAGAGATGAGAGGGTGTTCGCCAACTACTTCCCTTTGGCACTCAAGCCAAACGTGAGGTCGTGGCTGATGCACTTGCCGGAGAACTCCATCTCGTCCTGGGCCGACCTGTGCCAGGAATTTGTTGGTGCCTTCATAGGCGGTCATCAAGAACCAGGGCGTCCCAGTGACTTGCAGCTCCTCCCACAGTAGGAAGGAGAGAGTTTGCGGAAATACATGTGGAGGTTCAGTCGGGTGCACAGAAACATTCCGGACATCCACCCGGCAGCTGTGATAGCTGCATTCCAGTCCAGCGTACGCAACCACAGGATACATTCCAAGATGAATGTCCGGTTGCCCAAGACTGTGAATGAGTTGTACACTTTGGCGGAGAAGTGTGCCCGAACAGAGGAGGGGAGGCATCTCCCCGGTGAAGAAGATGGCATCGACATTGACTCAGAGGACGACGACGACACCACCAATCAAAAGAAGAAGAACAAGAAACGCAACAAGAAGCGCAGGGATAAGGGAGTGCTAGTTGTTGAAGGATCGAGTAATCCTAGTACCAGCAAGAAGGCCAAGACCGAGGCTCCCGGCAAGGAAGTTGCCGCGTGCGCTGATTGCCGGGAAGCCACGGCTACCGAGAAGGCTGGGAAGGATGACGGGCTGTACTGCCAGACCCATCGGACCAAAGGCCACGATCTTCAAGAGTGTCATCAGGTTGAGCAACTCATCAAGAAGCACAAGGCGGAGTACGAGAAGACCTTTGCGGATCTTTGCAAGATCAACTTGAAGCTGAACCCGGAGGAGTGTGTGCTTGGTGTTCCTTCCGGCAAGCTACTTGGCTTCTTTGTGTCCCGCCGGGGGATAGAGGCAACCCCAACAAGATCAAGGCAATCAAGCAGATTCAAGCACCCAAGATGGTTAAAGATGTGAGGCGTTTGACTGAATGTGTTGCTGCACTGAGCAGGTTCATTTCCAAGTCTGTCGAGCGCGCTTTGCCATTTTTAAAAATCTTGAAGAAGGCAGGGCCTGTGGAGTAGACCCTGGAGGTGGACGCTGCGCTGCAAGAATTGAAGACCTACCTTTCCTCTATTCCCACCCTAGTCGTGTAGCGCCCAAGATGCGATTCTATCCCAATCACATGATGAATTCATGATTGGGGCACAATCGCATTTCGAGCGCATAGCAAGGTGGATATCATTACAACATACCATGTACTGAATAGATGAGAATACAAGATAAAGGCTTACACTCGCCACAAGGTACAACATGAATACAACAGTTCATCAATACATAGCAATCATCATACAGAAGAGCAGGATCCGACTACGGATGAAATCAAACGAAAAAGAAGAATGACATCCACCCTGCTAGTCCAGGCTCCCGACCCGGAACCTATCCCTTGATCGAAGAAGAAGCAGAAGAACTCCAAAACAAACAAGCATCGCTCTCACGCTAGATCATCGCTTTACTTGTACCTGCAACTGTTGTTGTAGTAATCTGTGAGCCACGAGGACTCAGCAATCCCATTACCATGGGTATCAAGACTAGAAAAGCTTAATGGGTATGGAATGGATAAGTGGTGAGGTTGCAGCAAGCGACTAAGCATTGTATGGTTGCTAACTTACGAGTACAAGAATAAGAAGAGAAACTATGCATAACGGTCGTAAACTAGTAATGATCAAGAAGTGATCCTGAACTACTTACGTTCAAACATAACCCAACTGTGTTCTCTTCTCGAACTCACCTGAAAAGAGACAGTCACGGTTACGCACGCGGTTGGTGTATTTAATTCGGATCTGGTGTCAAGTTCTCTACAACCGGATATTAAAATATTCCCATCAGCCTCATAACCGCGGGCACGGCTTTTGGAAGTTCAAACCCTGCAGGGGTGTCCCAACTTAGTCCATCACAAACTCTCATGATCAACGGAGGAAAATCCTCCTCCCGGAACAACCCGATCAAGCTCGGGATCCCGGTTCACAAGACATTTCGACAATGGTAAAACAAAACCAGCAAGGCCTCCCGACATGCCGACACCGTGATAGGAGCCGTGCGTATCTCGTCTCAGGCCACGATCGGATGAGCAGTCCGTACAACTAAAACTAGTCCTCGAGTTTCCCTGTGGTGGCGCTGCAAGGGGCTCTAGTTTGGACCAACACTCATGAGGAGCACTAGCCCGGGGTTGTTGATTAATTATCCTCGGGTGCTAGCCGGTCCCTATGCAAGTTTTAGTTATTATTAGGCAAATGGTAAAACCAAAGTTGGGCCTTGCTGGAAGAGTTTTATTCAAAGCGAACTGTCAAGGGGGCCCATAAACCCCGACCGCGTTATGAACGCAAAATTCAAGGAACATAACACCGGTATGACGGAAACTAAGGCGGCAAGAGTGGAACAAAACACCAGGCAAAAGGCCGAGCCTTCCACCCTTTACCAAGTATATATGTTCATTAATTAAATAAGAGATATTGTGATATCCCATGATATCCATGTCCCAACATGGAACAACCTGCAACTTCACCTGCAACTAGCAACGCTATAAGAGGGGCTGAGCAAAGCGGTAACATAGCCAAACAACGGTTTGCTAGGATGGTGGAAAAGGTTAGAGGCTATCATGGCAATTTGGGAGGCTTGATAAAAAAGTGGTAGGTAGCGCGACATAGCGATAGCATCGAGACAACTAGCAAAGCAAATATAGTAGTGAGATCCAAGGTGATGGTCATCTTGCCTGAAATCCCCCTAGGAAGAAGACCGAATCCAAGAAGTAGTCGAAGCAACGTAGTCGAACGCATCCTCACAATCGCAACATAACCGGAACTATCAAGGAGAAGCGCAACCGGAAAGAAGCAAACAACATGGTAAACACACTAGCATAAACATGACATGATGCACAACCAAGTATGATGCATGTCCGGTTTAAAGAGGCATGGCATGGCAAAGTGCAACAAACAATACTACAAATTAAGTGGAGCTCAATATGCAACGAGTTGCATATTGACGAAACACCACATTCAATTATTTAATTCACTCTCGTTTATACTACACATCAATATTAAATGTTGGTTAACATGGCAAGAGGTGCAACACAATTAAACTACACTATCTAAGCAATTTAAATGGGGCCGGAAACAACAAACAACAATTCCGGTAAATCCCCACATGTCATTTAGTAATTTAATGCAAACAACAATTTTAAACATTTTAAAAGTTGTTATCATGATGCGGATGACATATACAAGTTTATGCACTTTTATGAAAATGTTGACATGAGCTTGTTATGAAGCATTTCGTCACCATGGCGGAACGAAAGGGGTGCAACGGCAACGACAACGGAAATGGTGCCACGGCAACATTCCGATGATCCGACAACTCGTCGAGATGTCGGTGCAAAAGAAAGTGTGGATGTACGGAACATGCAAAAGATGGTGGGGTGATCCCGGTTACCTGGTTCCCACGGGTCGACGGCATGGCAAACGAGGAGGAACGTGTAATGACAACTCGGACACGGTGCAAACACGAGCATCTCATCCAACACATTCATTCATCAACGGGCGGTCGTCTCGATGGTATACCTTCGAACCGTGCATTTCGAGGCGGACGGGTTCGATGCGGTGTAGATGTACATGGGTCGTCATGGGAAGTAGTCGTTCTCGTGACGGTAGTGGAAGTAGTGGTACACATTTCATAGTCATACACACTCTATAGATGGTCGGGGTCACGGCAAGGAACTTGACATCCACGGGGTCTTCGAGGTTCGACGGTAGTGGTACACATGTTGTCGGGGTACTTGTAGGTCCGGTCTTGGGCTAGATGTACAAGGCAAACGTAATGGTACTATGCGTCGATCGTCGAGGAGCTTGCCAAAATCCACAGAGTTGGTGTGTTTTTTCGGGTGGCTGTCTTGCCGGCGGGATACTTGGCGAATCCGCGTAGTCGCACATGGGTCGTAGTGGTACTTGGCAAATTCCACGGGGGCGGTCTTGGCATGCAACGAACAACGACACGATGTACAGGTGTAGCGGTGGTCTTGGCGTCCAGCGACAGCAGTACAGGAAGGCAAGGGCATGGCCGATGGTGAGGTTGCAGCGGGCCTTGGGCGTGAACTCCGGCGACGGGACGATGGGGAACGATGAGATCCCAGACGGAGGAGGTTGGGGCCAACTGGATCTGGCCGGAGTAGGGGCGGAGGCGGTAGAACGAGGACGTAGCGAAGGCTGGTGGCGTGGGACTCGCGACGGCGATGGGGTACAAGGTGAAGACGTCGCAGGACGCTGGTGATTGCCGGAGGCGGAGGCGCTGCGAACTGCAGCGGCGGGCACGATCTTGGAGCACCCCAGCCGGAGGACGAGGCAGGCGCATGTCCAGGCGGCGGCCGAGCTCGAAGCGGGATGGTGGAGGTTGGGGTCGAGCAGGGCAACAGGCCGGTGGCGGGGCTTGACGGGTCCGGGCGAGGGGCGGTCTTGGCGCGAGGCTCCGACGACGGTGGTGGACCAGAGAGCGGGCGGCGGCCTGGTTCTGCGGTGGCTGGCGGCGGCTTCGAGGCGATGAGGAGGAGGCAGAGCCGATCGGGCGGAGGGTGGCTGGAGAGAGGTGGGAGGAGGGGATCGAGGAGAGGGCGAGGGGATCGGGCGCTACCGGCGCTGAAGGATGGACGAGGGGGAGAGGGGAGGTTCGATCGGGCTAGGGTTATAGAGAGTTTAGGTGGGCTGCAGGGGATGGTTGGGCCGGCCTAGTTTGTTAGGCCCAAGATGCCTGGCTGGGCTCTCTCTCTCTCCCTCATATTCTTTAGCAGAAACGAATTAGAGAGAAGAAAAAGAAAAAGAGGGTTAGGGAAAGAATTTGTGCATGGGGTTAATTTTCCCAGACTCATAAAAATGAGCTTGATCCAAGAAAATAGAAGTGAGCGTGTGTGTGAAGTTTGAAGTCAAACTCATTTGAATTTAATTCAAATGAGTGTGAGAAAGAAGTGGGTATTCGGTAGGTCCAAAAATGTTGAGAATTTTGGAGGAGCCTCGATAAATGGAGAAAGAATTATGGAGAAAGTTTGGAGAACAAACATGAAGCAAAAGGCATGAGAATTAAATTGCTAGTGGGTTGCGGTTAATTCCAAACTAATGGAATATTTATTATAGCTCCCTAAATATCGAGAGGATATGTTATAAAGAGAAATCACCATGTGAATTCCCTCGAATTAAATGGATCAAAGACCCATGCAATTTATTTATGTGAGTTTTTGTTAGTTTGTGAAAATGATGGCATGATGACATGATGCAATGCAAATGATGCGATGATGAAATGCAACAAACAAATAAAACACGCACGACTAAACTCGAAATACATGGGAGGCGTCTGGAGCGTCAGTCTCGGGGTGTTACAAGTCGCTCCTAAACCACAAGAGTCATTGCCGCTGTACCTAGCGGCGACTAATCAAGTGGTTAGTGCAGCACTGGTGGCCCAGCCGGAAGTAGATGAAGGAGCCACCGCGACAACCATCCCCTCCAGAGAGAAAGGTGAACTCGTCCCGGCAAGTTCAGGAACAGATCAGAACAAAGAAGAGTAGGGCAGCGGAGACAATTCCAGAATCGCGGCAAGGAAGAAGGTGGTGCAGCGGTCAGTGTACTTTGTCAGTTGCCTACTGCAGGGGGCTAGATCAAGGTACTTTGGCGTGCAAAAGTTGATCTTTGGCCTCAAGGAAACTGCGCCACTACTTCCAAGCCTACGCAATCACGGTTGTTACCCGCTTCCCCTTGCAACGCATACTAAGGAACCCTGAGGCCACTGGAAGAATAGTGGAGTGGGCTTTGGAGTTATCAAGCTTTGGTTTGAAGTTTGAGAGCACATCAACTATTCAAAGCCGAGCATTGGCGGAGTTTATTGTAGAATGTACGCCAACTCTAGATGAAGAGACGCCAGAGACAATTATTCCCGGCAGGGAAGCGCCCCAAGATTGGATCATGTACTTTGATGGTGCCTTTTCCCTACAAGGTGCGGGAGCTGGCGTGCTTCTCATCGCACCCACTGGGGAGCACCTCAAGTACGTGGTTCAAATGCATTTCCCCCAGGAGAAAGCTACCAACAACACTGCAGAATATGAAGGACTCCTTGCCAGGCTCAGGATCGCAACAAAACTGGGAATCAAGAAGTTGATCATTCATGGAGACTCACAACTTGTGGTGAGGCAAGTAAACAAGGATTATCAAAGTCCATTGATGGAGGCATGCGTGGAGGAAGTGAGAAAGCTGGAGGAGCGCTTTGACGGATTGCAAATAGAGCACGTACCCCGTGTGGAAAACAGCATTGCTGATCATCTGTCAAAGTGTGCTGCACAAAAGCTTCCTGTGGAACCAGGGTTTTTTGTTCTCCACCTGACTCAGCCCTCTGTATCCCTGGCAACAATGGCCAAAGTGAGGAGAAAGCTGGACTCCGGCAAGCCTCTCCCGGCAGAGCTTCCTGAAGCCCCCGGCAGAGAGGTTGGCTGGAACAACTCCACTTCGCTTGGCAAGCAGCACCCTCCCGACGAACTTCCAATTCTCACGGTTGAGGCGTGCGCTCCCACGAACGAGGAGGTGCCGCTGATCCTTGTTGTCGAGCCTCAGGCTCCAACTTGGGACCGACACATAGTCCGTTACCTCCAAACATGAAAACTTCCCGAAGAGCAAGAAGAAGCTGAAAAAGTAGCCCAGAGGGCCAGTATGTATCAGTTCGTCGATGACGTACTATACAGAAGGAGGCCCAATGGTGTGAAATTAAAGTGCGTTTACCGAGAAGAAGGGAAGGAACTGCTGGCGAATATACACAAAGGCATGTGCGGATCCCATATTGGACCAAGGGCCCTGGTCAGAAAGGCTTTTCGGCAAGGTTTCTATTGGCCCACGGCCCTCCAAGATGAAATCGAGCTAGTCACCAGATGTGAAGCCTACCAGTTCCACTCCAAGAATATCCATCAACCAGCTCAAGCTCTCTAGATGATCCCTTTGTCATGGCCCTTTTTGGTCTGGGGGCTCGACATCTTGGGCCCCTTTCCCCCATGCTATCGGGGGCTTTGAGTTCTTGTACGTCTCTATTGACAAGTTCACAAAGTGGCCGGAAGTGGAGCCCATGAGGAAGGTGACCGCACAGTCAACTATCAAGTTCTTGAAAGCATTGGTGTGCCGTTTCGGAGTACCCGCCAAAGTCATCACTGACAATGGCACCCAATTCACAAGCCGCGCCTTCATGCAATACATTCATGCCCTCGGAAGCAAGGTCTCATTTACCTCTGTTGCTCATCCCAGAAGCAACGGACAAGCTGAGAGGGCGAATGCTGAAGTGCTGCGAGGACTCAAGACAAGAACATTTGATAGGCTGCAGAAGTGTGGTAGACGATGGATCGACGAGCTGCCAGTGGTTCTTTGGTCCCTTCGTACGACACCAAATCAAGCTACCGGCCAGACTCCCTTCTCCCTAGTCTATGGGGCAGAAGCAGTGATCCCCACGGAACTCATATACGGATTACCTCAAGTACTTGCCTACAATGAAGTAGCGCAAGAATAGCACTGTCGTGACGACACTGTGCTACTTGAGGAGAACCGTCTCCGGGCTGCTATGCGTGCTGCACACTACCAGCAAGCCATGCGTCGCTATCACAGCCGCAAGGTTCATGCCCGGAGCTTTGAGGAAGGCGACCTTGTCCTTAGGCGTGTTCAGTCCGCCAAGGGTGCAAACAAGTTGACGCCGAAGTGGGAAGGCCCTTACCGGGTAGTACGAGTCACCAGACCCGGCGCAGTCCGTCTAGAGACCGGAGATGGCATTTAGTTGCAAAACTCATGGAACATTGAGCATCTCCGTAAGTTCTACCAGTAAGGCGCGGCTATCGGGCCCTGCCCGGCAGCCACCCTTTTGTACAAGCCTTGCCGATGTTGCATGTAACCCTTTGTACAAAGCCAGGCACAGACCCTGGGCAACAGATGAATAAACGAAGCACTGGGGGCCCCTAAAACTTGCATGCATGCATAAGCATAGCATGATCATGTAGATCAGGGCACATGTAGCATTGTTTTCCTCTGCACTAAGCTGCAGGGTTCTTGCCGTGGACCTGTTCCCGAAGAGAAGAAATGAAGACAAGCCTACATATCAGCCCCCGACAGGCCAAGCAGATAAGTTATTTCTTATCCATACATGTTCTGTAAGGTGAAAGCTTGTGCATATGAAAGCCTCGTCACCTTTGAAGCATGGGTGCTCCCATCCTGCGTCCCGAACATTGCTTCGGTCAGGTTGGTTGTAGTGGCCTTTGACGGAGGGGGTTCGACTAGGAGCTGGTCCCTTTCCATGGTTTTGTGCCCGGCAGGCCAAGCCCCGCGACAACAAATGAAAGGCACCAGCAAGATAGCTTGCCGAAGAAAACTTGTTTACTTAAACGTATAGAGGCATCTCGCCTCTGCATGGACATGACACATGCACAAGTACCCGTCAGGGCTTGTCTTTTTCATTAATATGAGATAAGCAAGTACAGATCTTACAGGACACAAACATGGATAAAGCAGATTACATATTTTAGACTAAAGTTTGGCAAATGCCTACATATTTTAGACCGAAAAAAGATAAGTGCCCCGTAATCCCTTTCTTTTCCCTCTCCTCCTAGGAACTACAGTGTGAGGTCAAGAGGGCAAAAGGGATGCCTGAGCAGAAGCCCATCCCGATCCCGTCAGGGCTTGTCGGGCGCAGCCTGACAAGATCGGAAATGGCGAGGCTGCGAAGGAGAGGGACAGAGGGAGCAGCTCGGCGGTGCCCTGGTCACCACTCCCAGGGCCAGCAAGAAGCCCCAGCACAAGCGCCGGCGGGGAGAGCCGCCGGAGCTCAGCTAGAATACTGCTGGAGGAGGCGAAGGCACCAAGAGAGTGACCCCCTCCCTGGCAACCGTCCTGAAGAGGCCGGTGATGATGGTGCCGGGGAGGGAGGGGAAGAGCGGAAAGACGAGGCAGCAGGCCGACAGTACGAGATGAAGGCGTCGGTGCCATCGTACTCCGACCTGACGGCCTGCCACCCCCTTCTCCGTCATCCCTCATTTTTTCTTCATCACCATCGCCCCAGGAGGACGCTGGCCCCTCAGCCCGTCCCCTCCCCAGGAAAACAGCTGACGACTGCGATGTCCAAGGCGCACGAAGAGCACTGCTCCCCACCTTGGTGGGTAGGATGGCACCGCTGTCTTCAACGTCAACCCTGACTCCGCTGGAAGGAGCAGTGCTAGGATTACCAGGGATCCCGGGCACTGCACCCCAGACAGGCGCCGGAAGCCCCAGGAGCCTCGCCGTCGGGATGACGAACCTTGGCGACCTGCGGCCAGGACAAGCACTCCCCATCAGGCGGCCGGCTCATGTGGGGAAGACGGGCGCTTCACCATTTTGGAGAAGCGTCACGCCTCCCACACTGTGGGCGGTTCGGCGCCCACACCTTCGAGCACTGCATCTCCTATGGCCCCGGACCAGACTCACTCCCCGAGCGTCAGCACGAGCATTCGACATCATCGACCCTGAGCTAGAGCCCAGGGCCTGGCCCCGGTCTCTCCCACTCAACATAACAAAGGAGAAAGCAAGGAATGAAAGAGGGGAGGTGCGTGGATGGACACTTCTGCTCCTTCTCACCCCCTTCTTTATAGGCGGATTGGGGCTGGGGGCTGATCCCTCACCCCAACCCTAGAGGGGTTCTTTCTGATCCGACCCGTCTAAACTACCACCGACGGCCGGACCCGATTGCCGTCCCCTTACACCAACCCAAGAATACCGGGCCCCTGCCATGACACTCTCTCCCACACCACATGCCTCCGTTACCTACCCCACTCAATGAATGCGGCATACGTGGCAAAGGATAAGGGCGTGGTGGGATGAGTGAATTGTCAGTTACTCCCCCATGTGTTAAAGTCATTCACGGGCCATTACAGAGATGGCCCCACTGCAATCGGCATCACGAGACGAGCGGGAAAACCGGAAACTGACTCAAGCACAGGTTAATAAAGAAGCAAAGAAGATCTCAAAGGACGAGCTACCGCAACCCACTCGCCTGTGTACTAGGCAGGGCCTTGAAGGAAATATGCCCTAGAGGCAATAATAAAGTTGTTATTTTATATTTCCTTATTCATGATGAAGGTTTATTAGTCATGCTAGAATTGTATTGATCGGAAACTTAAATACATGTGTGAATACATAAACAAATACCGTGTCCCTAGTAAGCCTCTACTAGACTAGCTCGTTGATCAAAGATGGTTAAGGTTTCCTAACCATGGACATGTGTTGTCATTTGATAACGGGATCACATCATTAGGAGAATGATGTGATGGACAAGACCCACCCGTTAGCTTAGCATAATGATCATTCAGTTTTATTGCTATTGCTTTCTTCATGTCAAATACATATTCCTTCGACTATGAGATTATGCAACTCCCGGATATCGGAGGAATACTTTGTGTGCTATCAAACATCAGAACGTAACTGGGTGATCATAAATATGCTCTACAGGTATCTCCGAAGGTGTTTGTTGAGTTGGCATAGATCGAGATTAGGATTTGTCACTCCGAGTTTCGGAGAGGTATCTCTGGGCCCTCTCGGTAATACACATCATAAGCTTGCAAGCAAATGACTAAGGAGTTAGTCATGAGGTGATGTATTATGGAACGAGTAAAGAAACTTTCCAGTAACAAGATTGAACTAGGTATGAAGATACCGACGATCGAATCTCGGGCAAGTAACATACCGATTGACAAAGGGAATTACGTATGTTGTCATAACGGTTCGACCGATAAAGATCTTCGTAGAATATGTAGGAGCCAATATGAGCATCCAGGTTCCGCTATTGGTTATTGACCAGAGAGGTGTCTCGGTCATGTCTACATAGTTCTCGAACCCGTAGGGTCCACACTCTTAACATTCGATGACGATATTGTATTATATGAGTTATGTGATTTGGTGACCGAATGTTGTTCGGAGTCCCGGATGAGATCACGGACATGACGAGGAGTCTCGAAATGGTCGAGAGGTAAAGATTGATATATAGGATGATGGTATTCGGACACCGGAAGTGTTCCGGAGGGTACCGAGTACATATCGGGTCACCGGAAGGGGTTCCGGACACCCCCGGCAAAAGATATGGGCCTTATGGGCCAAGAGGGGAAACGCACCAGCCACAAGGGGCTGGTGCGCCCCCCATATGGGCCGAACCAGGAGGAGAAGGAAAGAGGGGAAGGGAAAGGAAAGGGGGGGATTCGGCCTCCGCCTTCCTTCCCTCCTCCCTCCTCTTTCCTTCCCCCTCCGGCAAATATGGCAGGGGGCGCGGCCAAGAAGAGACCCCAAGTAGGATTCGTCCTACTTGGGCGCCTCCTGTCAGCCTCCCCTCTCCCTCCCACCTATATATATGTGGGGGGGAGACCTAGCACACACCAGATCAATTGTTAGCCGTGTGCGGCACCCCCCTCCACTGTTTACACCCCCGGTCATATCTTCGTAGTGCTTAGGCGAAGCCCTGCGAGGATCACTTCACCATCACCATCACCACACCATCGTGTTGACGGAACTCATCTACTACCTTGAAGACTTGGTGGTTCTAGAAGGCGAGGGACGTCACCGAGCTGAACATGTGCAGAACACGGAGGTGTCGTGCGTTCGGTACTTGATCGATTGACGTGAGAAGAAGTTCGACTACATCAACCGCGTTGTGAAACGCTTCCGCTTACAGTCTATGAGGGTACATAGACACACTCTCCCCCTTGTTGCTATGCATCTCCTTGGTAGATCATTGCGTGTGCATAGAATTTTTTTTGTGTTCCATGCAACGTTTCCCAACAAAGGCATCATGAGCCAGGTCTATGCGTAGATGATATGCACGAGTAGAACACAAAGAAATTGTGGGCGGTGATGTTCATACTGCTTACCACCAACGTCTTATTTTGATTCGGCGGCATTGTGGGATGAAGGGGCCCGGACCAACCTTACATGTCCACGCACATGAGACCGGTTCCACCGACTGACATGCAACTAGTTTTGCATAAAGGTGGCTGGCGGGTGTCTGTTTCTCCTACTTTAGTTGAATCGAATTTGACTGCGGCCGGTCCTTGAAGAAGGTTAAAACAACAAACTTGATAAATCAACATTGCGGTTTTTGCCGTAGGGAAGAACGGTTCTTGCTAGAAACCCGTAGCAGCCATGTAAAACTTGCAACAACAAAGTAGAGGACGTCTAACTTGTTTTTGCAGGGTATGTTGTGATGTGATATGGTCAAGACTTGATGTGAGATACGTTATTGTATGAGATGATCATGTTTTGTAAGATATCAGGCAACTGGCAGGAGCCTTATGATTGTCTCTTTATTGTATGAAATGCAAACGCCATGTAATTGCTTTACTTTATCGCTATGACTTAACAATAGTTGTAGAAGCAATAGTTGGCGAGATGACCATGACGCAACGATGGAGATCAAGGTGTCGAGCCGGTGATGATGGAGATCATTATGATGCTTTAGAGATGGAGATTAAAAGCACGAGATGATGATGGCCATATCATGTCACATATTTTGATTGCATGTGATGTTTATCTTTTATGCATCTTATTTTGCTTAGTAAGGCGGTAGCATTATAAGATGATCCCTTCACTAAATTTCAAGGTAAAAGTGTTCTCCCTGAGTTTGCACCGTTGCTACAGTTCATCGTGTTGAGACACCACGTGATGATCGGGTGTGATAGACTCTACATTCACATACAATGGGTGCAAGACAGTTTTGCACATGCGGAATACTTGGGTTAAACTTGACGAGCCTAGCATGTACAGACATGGCCTCAGAACACTGGAGATCGGAAGATCGAACATGAATCATATAGTAGATATGATCAACATAGAGATGTTCACCATTGATGACTTACCCATCTCACGTGATGATCGGACATGGCTTAGTTGATTTGGATCACGTATCACTTAGATGACTTGAGGGATGTCTATTTAAGTGGGAGTTCTTAAGTAATATGATTAATTGAACTTAATTTATCATGAACTTAGTCCTGATAGTATTTACATATCTATGTTGTAGATCAATAGCTCGCGATATAGCTCCCTTATATTTTTGATATGTTCCTAGAGAAAACTAAGTTGAAAGATGATAGTAGCAATGATGCGGACTGGGTCCGTGATCTGAGGATTATCCTCATTGCTGCACAGAAGAATTATGTCCTTGATGCACCGCTAGGTGACAGACCTGTTGCAGGAGCAGATGCAGATGTTATGAATGTTTGGCAAGCTCAGTATGATGACTACTTGATAGTTTAGTGCGCCATGCTTTACGGCATAGAACCGGGACTTCAAAAACGTTTTGAATGCCACGGAGCATATGAGATGTTCCAAAAGCGGAAATTGGTATTTCAGACTCATGCCCGTGTCGAGAGGTATGAGACTTCTGACAAGTACTTTGCCTACAAGATGGAGGAGAATAGCTCAGCCAGTGAGCATGTATTCAGAATGTCTAGGTACTACAATCGCTTGAATCAAGTGGAAGTTAATCTTCCAGATAAGATAGTGATTGACAGAGTTCTCTAGTCACTATCACCAAGCTACTAGAACTTCATGATGAACTATAATATGCAAGGGATGACGAAAATGATTCCCGAGCTCTTTGCAATGCTGAAATCGGCGAAGGTAGAAATCAAGAAAGAGCATCAAGTGTTGATGGTTAACAAGACCACTAGTTTCAAGAAAAAATGGCAAGGGAAAGAAAGGGAACTTCAAGAAGAATGACAAGCAAGTTGCTGCTCCCGTGAAGAAGCCCAAAGCTGAACCCAAACCTGAGACTGAGTGCTTCTAGTGCAAAGGAAATGGTCACTAGAAGCGGGACTGCCCCAAATACTTGGCGGATAAGAAGGATGGCAAAGTGAACAAAGGTATATTTGATATACATGTTATTGATGTGTAATTTACTAGTGTTCATAGTAGCCCCTGGGTATTTGATACCGGTCCAGTTGCTAAGATTAGTAACTAGAAACAGGAGTTGCAAAATGAACAGAGACTAGTTAATGGCGAGGTGACAATGTGTGTTGGAAGTGATTCCAAGGTTGATAAGATCACCATCGCACACTCCCTCTACCTTCGGGGTTAGTGTTGGACCTAAATAAATGTTATTTGGTGTTTGCGTTGAGCATGAATATGATTAGATCATGTTTATTGTGATACGGTTATTCATTTAAGTGAGAGAATAATTGTTGTTATTTTTACATGAATAAAACCTTCTATGGTCATACACCCAATGTAAATGGTTTATTGAATCTGGATTGTAGTGATACACATGTTCATAATATTGATGCCAAAAGATGCAAAGTTGATAATGATAGTGCAACATATTTGTGGCACAGCATTTTAGGTCATATTGGTGTAAAACGCATGAAGAAACTCCACACAGATGGACTTTTGGAATCACTTGATTATGAATCATTTGATACTTGCGAACCATGCCTCATGGGCAAGATGACTAAAACTCCGTTCTCCGGAACAATGGAGCGAGCTAATGACTTATTGGAAATAATACATACCGACGTATGCGGTCCGATGAGTGTTGAAGCACGCAGCGGGTATCATTATTTTCTGACCTTCACAGATGATTTGAGTAGATATGGGTATATCTACTTACTGAAACACAAGTCTGAAACATTTGGAAAGTTCAAAGAATTTCAGAGTGAAGTGGAGAATCATCGTAACAAGAAAATAAAGTTTCTACGATCTGATCGCGGAGGCGAATATTTGAGTTACGAGTTTGGCCTTCATTTAAAACAATGTGGAATTGTTTCACAACTCACGCCACCTGGAGCACCACAGCGTAATGGTGTGTCCGAACGTTGTAACTGTACTTTATTAGATATGGTGCAATCTATGATGTCTCTTACCGATTTACCAGTATCATTTTGGGGTTATGCATTAGAGACAGCTGCATTCACGTTAAATAGGGCACCGTCAAAATCCGTTGAGACGACACCATATGAAATGTTGTTTGGCAAGAAACCTAACCTGTCGTTTCTTAAAGTTTGGGGTTGCGACACTTATGTCAAAAGGCTTCAACCAGATAAGCTCGAACCCAAATCGGAGAAGTGCGTCTTCATAGGATACCCAAAAGAAACTATTGGGTACACCTTCTACCACAGATCCGAAGGCAAGATCTTTGTTCCTAAGAATGGGTCCTTTCTAGAGAAGGAGTTTCTCTCGAAAGAAGTGAGTGGGAGGAAAGTAGAACTTGATGAGGTAATTGTACCTTCTCTCATATTGGAAAGTAGCACATCACAGAAAACCGTTTCCGTGATGCCTACACCAACTAGAGAGGAAACTAAGGATGATGATCATGAAACTTCGGATCAAGTTACTACTGAACTTCGTAGGTCGACCAGAGCATGATCCGCAATAGAGTGGTACAGTAATCCTGTCCTGGAAGTCATGTTACTAGACCAAGGCGAACCTACGAACTCTGAAGAAGCCATGATGAGCCCAGATTCTAACAGATGGCTTGAGGCCATGAAATCTGAGATAGGATCCATGTATGATAACAAAGTGTGGACTTTGGTGGACTTGCCTGATGATCGGCAGGCCATTGAAAATAAATGGATCTTCAAGAGGAAGACGGAGCTGATGGTAATGTTACTATCTACAACGCTCGACTTGTCACAAAAGGTTTTTCGACAAGTTCAGGGGGTTGACTACGATGAGACTTTCTCACCCGTAGAGATACTTAAGTCTGTCCGAATCATGTTAGCAATTGCCGCATTTTATGATTATAAAATCTGGCAAATGGACGTCAAAACTGCATTCCTTAATGGATTTCTGAAAGAAGAGTTGTATATGATGCAACCAGAAGGTTTTGTCGATCCTAAAGATGCTAACGAAGTGTGCAAGCTCCAGCAATCCATCTATGGACTGGTGCAAGCATCTCGGAGTTGGAATATACGCTTTGATAAGGTGATCAAAGCATATGGTTTTATACAGACTTACGGTGAAGCATGTATTTACAAGAAAGTGAGTGGGAGCTCTGTAGCATTTCTGATATTATATGTGGATGACATATTGCTGATTGGAAATGATATAGAATTTTTGGATAGCATAAAAGGATACTTGAATAAGAATTTTTCAATGAAAGACCTCGGTGAAGCTGCTTACATATTGAGCATCAAGATCTATAGGGATAGATCGAGACGCTTAATAGGACTTTCACAAAGCACATACCTTGACAAAGTTTTGAAGGAGTTCAAAATGGATCAGTCAAAGAAAGGGTTATTGCCTGTATTCAAGGTGTGAAATTGAGTAAGACTCAAAGCCCGACCACGGCAGAAGATAGAGAGAGAATGAAAGTCATTCCCTATGCCTCAGCCATAGGTTCTATAAAGTATGCCATGCTGTGTACCAAACCTGTTGTGTACCTTCCCATGAGTTTGGCAAGGGGGTACAATAGTGATCCAGGAGTAGATCACTAGACAGCGGTCAAAATTATCCTTAGAGGACTAAGGAAATATTTCTCGGTTATGGAGGTGATAAAGAGTTCGTCGTAAAGAGTTACATCGATGCAAGCTTTTACACCGATCCAGATGACACTGAGTCTCAATCTGGATACATATTGAAAGTGGGAGAAATTAGCTAGAGTAGCACCATGCGGAGCATTGTAGACATAGAAATTTGCAAATATACATATGGATCTGAATGAGACAGACCCGTTGACTAAACTTCTCTCACGAGCAAAACATGATCACACGTTAGTACTCTTTGGGTGTTAATCACATGGCGATGTGAACTAGATTATTGACTCTAGTAAACCCTTTGGGTGTTGGTTACATGGCGATGTGAATTATGGGTGTTAATCACATAACGTTGTGAACTATTGGTGTTAAATCACATGGCGGTCTGAACTAGATTATTGACTCTAGTGCAAGTGGGAGACTGAAGGAAATATGCCCTAGAGGCAATAATAAAGTTGTTATTTTATATTTCCTTATTCATGATAAAGGTTTATTATTCATGCTAGAATTGTATTGATCGGAAACTTAAATACATGTGTGAATACATAAACAAATACCGTGTCCCTAGTAAGCCTCTACTAGACTAGCTCGTTGATCAAAGATGGTTAAGGTTTCCTAACCATGGACATGTGTTGTCATTTGATAACGGGCTCACGTCATTAGGAGAATGATGTGATGGACAAGACCCACCCGTTAGCTTAGCATAATGATCGTTCAGTTTTATTGCTATTGCTTTCTTCATGTCAAATACATATTCCTTCGACTATGAGATTATGCAAGTCCCGAATACCGAAGGAATACTTTGTGTGCTATCAAACATCACAACATAACTGGGTGATCATAAAGATGCTCTACAGGTATCTCCGAAGGTGTTTGTTGAGTTGGCATAGATCGAGATTAGGATTTGTCACTCTGAGTTTCGGAGAGGTATCTCTGGGCCCTCTCGGTAATACACATCATAAGCTTCCAAGCAAATGACTAAGGAGTTAGTCACGAGGTGATGGATTACGAAACGAGTAAAGAGACTTGCCGGTGACGAGATTGAACTAGGTATGAAGATACCGACGATCGAATCTCGGGCAAGTAACATACCGATTGACAAAGGGAATTACGTATGTTGTCATAACGGTTCGACCGATAAAGATCTTCGTAGAATGTGTAGGAGCCAATATGATCATCCAGGTTCCGCTATTGGTTATTGACCAGAGAAGTGTCTCGGTCATGTCTACATAGTTCTCGAACCCGTAGGGTCCGTACGCTTAACGTTCGATGACGATATTGTATTATATGAGTTATGTGATTTGGTGACCGAATGTTGTTTGGAGTCCCGGATGAGATCACGGACATGACAAGGAGTCTCTAAATGGTCGAGAGGTAAAGATTGATATATTGGATGATGGTATTCGGACACCAGAAGTGTTCCGGAGGGTACCGGGTACATATCGGGTCACCGGAAGGGGTTCCGGACACCCCCGGCAAAAGATATGGGCCTTATGGGCCAAGAGGGGAAACGCACCAGCCACAAGGGGCTGGTGTGCTCCCAATATGGGCCGAACCAGGAGGAGAAGGAAAGAGGGGAAGGGAAAGGAAAGGGGGGGATTCGGCCTCCCCCTTCCTTCCCTCCTCCCTCCTCTTTCCTTCCCCCTCCGGCAAATATGGCAGGGGGGCGCGGCCAAGGGGAGACCCCAAGTAGGATTCGGCCTACTTGGGCGCCTCCTGTAAGCCTCCCCTCTCCCTCCCACTTATATATATATATATATATATATATATATATATATATATATATATATATATATATATGTGGGGGGGCGCCCTAGCACACACCAGATCAATTGTTAGCCGCGTGCGGCGCCCCCCTCCTCCGTTTACACCCCCGATCATATCTTCGTAGTGCTTAGGTGAAGCCCTGCGAGGATCACTTCACCATCACCGTCACTACACCGTCATGCTGACGGAACTCATCTACTACCTCGACGACTCGCTGGATCAAGAAGGCGAGGGATGTCACCGAGCTGAATATGTGCAGAACGTGGATGTGCCGTGCGTCTGGTACTTGATCGGTTGACATGAGAAGAAGTTCGACTACATCAACCGCGTTGTGAAACGCTTCCGCTTATAGTCTACGAGGGTACATAGACACACTCTCCCCCACGTTGCTATACATCTCCTTGGATAGATCATTGTGTGTGCGTAGAATTTTTTTTGTTTTCCATGCAACATTTCCCAACAGGCCTACCCCGACGATGCTCAGCAGCGCGTTCAGGCCAGGCCCGGGGGCTCCCGTCGGTGCAACAGACCCCAGGCGTGTGTTGCCCGGACTGTACACAGGCTCAAGAGCAAGGTTGCAACATCCAAGACGAGACCAAGCAGAAGAGACAACTCTTTGAGAAATCAGAGGGCGGATCAAGAAGACCAAGACCAACCAAGTGAGCAAGATATCACTAAGGAAAAACCTCCCTTACTAGGCAGGCAAGCCTGGCGGTGTCGAGGTCACCCAAAAGACAAGTCTCAAGACTCCCCCGGCTGGCTTGCCGGGGACGTCGAGGGCGGACTTCCCCGCCAAAGCTACACCGCTCCACCTCACAGTGGCGCAAGTCATCTATCAGTGCGTTGTCGAGCCCCCAGGTGGTTAAGTGGCTGCCATTTAGCATGTGGCAGCTGTTTGAAGAGAAGATTACTCCTGTGTGACACCCGTCCGGATGCGTGTCACACAGGCAGACAGAGATGACCAAGACGGCGCGGCAAGGCTTGCCGGGCCGCATCGGCGGTGTGACGTTAAGCGGTGCATTTAATGCACTTTGTCCTAACTGCCAGTGTTCGATATGATAGCATTGTGGCTATCTAATCACTGGATAATGACCATTTTTCCATTGTCGTAACCCCTTGACCTGTAAAAGGAGGGTTCTGGCTACATTAGAAAGGATTCGGACCCCTGTACACTCATATGTGCGCAGCTGCCCTCGTCCCCAGGCGGCCTTGCCGGGCTAGAGTGTTGCGTCTCCACCATGGTCCTCTCGTCAATCCACCAAAGCAGGAGTAGGGTTTTACGCCTCGCGGCGGCCCAAACCTGGGTAAAAACTGCTCGTGTCATCGCTGTCGTGCTGCTCTACGCTCTTCGCTCTTTGTGCAATGCACTCTTCCCCCTTGCCGAACCACAAGGGGCCGATGGCCCCATAGGTGGCCGTGTTATACCACGACAGTCTCTAATACATTGCCATAGTTCTACTCAAATTCTGCTTAAACAAGGATTTGCCAATCATCACAAAAAGATCAAACAGTGTCATGGCGTTATCATTAAAATCAGATGAAAACAACTTACACGCACCGTCCCAGCAATACATGGTCCCATCTGCTTTGTCAATCCCGTAGATGATGCCATTGTGTTCAATAGCATCACAGAAGTGTGTATCAGCTTTGACGATCCACTGCGAGGTGAGTCATCTCCAGCTAAAGAAGGCACCAACTGAAAGATAGGCGAGTCCGCGGTCGAACAAGGCAATTAGCTTGAAGTCTGCGTAATCCGCATATTGTGTGGGCACTTGGCAGATTACAATATTCTGCAAAACAAGGTCCGTCCAACTGACGTGGTAATCTAGATGACTTGGACCGCGACGGTAAAACCCTACATACTCCAACGGAGGAAGGATACAATATTCTGCAAAACAAGGTCCGTCCAACTGACGTGGTAATCTAGATGACTTGGACCGCGACGGTAAAACCCTACATACTCCAACGGAGGAAGGATAATCTCATGGGAGGTGTGGAAGTTCACGAGCACCAACTTTTTCCTGTCTTCTCTGACGGCTGCCATCCAGTGGGAGTTCATGCTGACCCAGTACATACCTGCCAAGATGTTTCGGGCGATGGTGATCGGATCGAAGTCGAGGGAAATGATTTACGGTGACCCACTACATACCTGCAAAGAAGTTTCGGCTAATGGAGGTCGGATTGAAGTCGAGGGGCATCATGTACGCCTCCGTATCATGGTGAGCAAATCTCGCTAGACCAGATAGCAGCAAGAAGGGTGTCTTGAAAAGCTGAGGCCTTGCTTCGACGATGGCCGCGCGCATGTCCCTCGAGTATGCAGCCAGCCGCACGGCGCTCAACATATCCATACACGAACAACAGAGGTCGAGGATGTCACTGGGGAGATTGCTCCAATCGCGGCTCATATGGATGCTGTGCGGTTCGCGTTTGGCCATGGTGGAGTTTGGAAGGTGGGGTTTTTGGGGGCTTGATTTACGGGGGAGAAGGCTCTCGGTGCTGGAGCGGCTAGCGACGGAATACTGGTACTGGGGGAGGCGAGCGAGGCGAGGGTACGCGGGCGCACAGTGAGATGATGAAGAGTGACCTCAGGATCTTCGGCGAGACGGAAATGGAGATGGAGTGGTGCTAGGGGAGAGGGAGATGAGGCGAGGCATGCTATACAGCGGCGGTGATAGTGACTGCACAGTGCACAAGGTGAGGTTGACTTTGGTAACCCGAACACGCCACCTAGACTAGTGTCACCTCGTGCGCAGGGTCTTGTCACTTCACTGTGAGGACCGGATGAATAATGTTTTGACCATCAAGTGTACCACAGTTGTACTGCTACTAGTAGTAACATACGGAGTAGTACTGTAGTATAGCGGAAATAGGTCTCCCGTGCTAGCATGCCTCTGGGTTCACTTCATCCTCTAGGTAGCATCCATATTGCGAGCAGAACCAAATTCTCGTGCATGCGGAAGCGCGAAGAAGGGCTTTTCTTTTTTTTTAGGATAACCGCATATTCCTTAACCAGAAAAGGTTGTGTCTCGCAGGCACGCGCCAATATTAACCCGAACCAGCTACGACACATTTTTGTGTGGAAAGAGATGGATATCTTTGTATATCTGTTCGTCCACCCAAGTGGGTTTTGCGTAGGTCCCACCTGTCAGGAGGGGTGCAGAAATAAAAAGGAATCATAAAATGTTTCGCCATGGTGATTCGAAAGAGTGACCTCCACTAACCAGTGGCACATGTAGCGATAGAAGGATGGGCACGTACACGGACACGGACCACTCCTCAGTTGGCTACACGCATAGCCTTTTCGTTTTGCAGGTTGGTCTACCTAGCCGTCTAATCAACTACCTGCATGCCACTTCTCCCATTTACTTTTCCATCGGGAACCGATTTTCCTCGGCTTCTTCACCTCTCCTTCATTTGCATTCAAACCCCACTGGATTCACATCCTCCCGGAGTAATTCCGAAGCCCCTTTGAATAATCAACTTCTTCAGTTAGACTAGCCATCTTCTTCTTAATCCTAATTCTCCAATCCATAGCCCTCCAGTCTAGTGGTTCCAAATGGCGAAAGAGATCCTGATACGTCCATTTTGCATCATGTTTTCCTACTGTTATTTATGATGTTTTTATGCATAATAATACTTTTTGAAGTAATTCTAATGCCTTTTCTCTCATAATATGCAAGGTTCACACAAAGAGGGAGAATTCCGGCAGCTGGAAATCTGGACCTGAAAAAGCTACGTCAGGCTACCTATTCTGCACAACTCCAAATGAGCTGAAACTTCACGAGGAATTTTTATGGAATAAATAAGAATTATTGGAGCAAATAACTACCAGAGGGGCCCACCAGGTGTGCACAACCCACCTGGGCACGCCAGGGAGCCCAGGCGTGCCCTGGTGGGTTGTGCCCTCCTCGGCCCACCTCTGGTGCCCCTCTTCTGGTATATAAGTCATTTTGACCTAGCAAAAATAAGGAGAGGATTTTCGGGATGAAGCGCCGCCGTCTCGAGGCGGAACTTGGGCAGGAGCACTTTTGCCCTCCGGCAGAGCGATTCCGCCGGAGGAACTTCCCTCCCGGAGGGGGAAATCATCGTCATCATCATCACCAACAACTCTCCCATCTTGGGGAGGGCAATCTCCATCAACATGTTCAACAGCACCATCTCCTCTCAAACCCTAGTTCATCTCTTGTGTTCAATCTTTGTACCGGAACTATAGATTGGTACTTGTGGGTGACTAGTAGTGTTGATTACATCTTGTAGTTGATTACTACATGGTTTATTTGGTGGAAGATTATATGTTCAGATCCATTATGCTATTTAATACCCCTCTGATCTTCAGCATGATTATCATTAGTGAGTAGTTACTTTTGTTCTTGAGGTCACGGGAGAAATCTTGTTGCAAGTAATCATGTGAACTTGGTATGTGTTCGATATTTTGATGGTATGTATGTTGTGATTCCCTTAGTGGTGTCATGTGAACGTCGACTACATGACACTTCACCATATTTGGGCCTAAGGGAATGCATTGTGGAGTAGCTATTAGATGATGGGTTGCGAGAGTGACAGAAGCTTAAACCCTAGTTTATGCGCTATTCCGTAAGGGACTGATTTGGATCCAAAAGTTTAATGCTATGGTTAGATTTATTCTTAATACTTTTCTCGTAGTTGCGGATGCTTGCGAGGGGGTTAATCATAAGTAGGAGGTTTGTTCAAGTAAGAACAGCACCTAAGCACCGGTCCACCCACATATCAAATTATCAAAGTAGCGAACACAAATCAAACCAACATGATGAAAGTGACTAGATGAAATTCCCGTGTACCCTCAAGAATGCTTTGCTTATCATAAGAGACCGTTTTTGGCCTGTCCTTTGCCTCAAAAGGATTGGGCGACCTTGCTGCACTTTTGTTACCATTACCGTTACTTGCTCGTTACAAATTATCTTGCTACCAAACCACTCGTTACTTATAATTTCAGTGCTTGCAGACATTACCTTGTTGAAAACCTCTTGTCATTTCCTTCTGCTCCTCGTTGGGTTCGACACTCTTACTTACCGAAAGGACTACGATTGATCCCCTATACTTGTGGGTCATCAAGGCTCTTTTCTGGCGCCGTTGCCGGGGAGTGAAGCGCTCTTGGTAAGTGGAAATCGGTAAGGAAAAAATTATTACTACGTGCTGAAATTTATTGTCACTTGTTACTATGGAAAACAATCCTTTGAGGGGTTTGTTCGGGGTATCTTCACCTTGATCGGAACCACAATTAGTTACCCCTGAACCTACTGCACCTACTGAAAATATTGGTTATGAAATTCCTTCAGGTATGATAGAACAACTGCTAGCTAATCCTTATGCAGGAGATGGAACTGAACATCCTGATATGCACTTGATATATCTGGATGAAATTTGTGGATTATTTAAGCTTGCAGGTTTACCCGGAGATGAAGCTAAGAAGAAGGTTTTCTCTTTATCTTTGAAGGGAAAAGCATTAGCATGGTATAGGCTATGCGATGATATTGGATATTGGAATTGGAATCGATTGAAATTGGAATTTCACCAAAAAAATTATCCTATGCATCTAGTTCATCGTGATCAGAATTATATATATAATTTTTGGCCTCGTTAAGGAGAAAGTATCTCTCTAGCTTGGGGGAGGCTTAAGTCAATGTTATATTCATGCCCCAATCATGAGCTCTCGAGAGAAATTATTATTCAGAATTTTTATGCTCGGCTTTCTCATGATGATCGATCCATGCTTGATACTTCTTGTACTAGTTCCTTTATGAAGAAGACTATTGACTTCCGGTGGGATCTTTTAGAAAGAATTAAACGCAACTCTGAAGATTGGGAACTCGACGAAGGTAAAGAGTCAGGTATTAAGCTTAAGTATGATTGTGTTAAATCTTTGATGAATACCGATGCTTTTCAAAGGTTTAGCACTAAATATGGAATTGACTCTGAGATAGTAGCCTCCTTTTGTGAATCATTTGCTACTCATGTTGACCTCCCTAAGGAGAAGTGGTTTAAATATCACCCACCTATCAAAGAAGAAATTAAAGAACCAGTAATAGCTAAAGATGAAACTATTATTTACAATGTTGATCCAGTTGTGCCTACTGCTTATATTGAAAAACCACCTTCCCCTGTTAGGATAAAGGAACATGCTAAAGTCTCAACTGTGGTCAGCAAAAGTTATATTAGAACTTCCAAACCTACTGAACAAATCAAAGTAGAACCTAGTGTTGCTATGGTTAAAGATCTCTTGGTTGAAAATATAGATGGGCATGTTATTTACTTCTGTGATGAAGCTGCTAGAATTGCCAAACCCGATGAAAAAGATAAACATAGACCCATTGTTGGCATGCCTGTTATCTCAGTTAAAATAGGAGATCGCTGTTATCATGGTTTATGCGACATAGGTGCTAGCGTGAGTGCCATTCCTTTTACCTTATATCAAGAAATTATGAATGATATAGCACCCGCTGAAATAGAAGACATAGATGTTACTATTAAACTTGCTAATAGGGACACCATCACACCACTTGGGATTGTTAAAGATGTTGAAGTCTTGTGTGGGAAAATAAAATACCCTACTAATTTTCTTGTTCTTGGTTCCCCACAAGATGACTTTTGTCCCATTATCTTTGGTAGACCTTTCTTGAACACCGTTAATGCTAAAATAGATTGTGAGAAGCAAACTGACGGTGTTAGTTTTGGTGATGAGTCTCATGAGTTTAATTTTTCCAAGTTCAGTAGAAAACATCATAATAAAGAGTTGTCTAGTAAGGATGAAATAATTAGTCTTGCTTCTATTGCTGTGCCTCCTACCGATCCACTAGAACAATATTTGTTAGACCATGAAAATGATATGCATCTGCATAAAAGAAATGAAATAGATAAGATTTTCTTCGAACAACGTCCTCTGCTTAAACACAATTTGCCTATTGAAACTCCAGGAGGTCCTCCTCCACCTAAAGGTGATCCTGTGTTTGAATTAAAGCAATTGCCAGACACTTTGAAATATGCTTATCTTGATGAGAAAAAGATTTATCCTATTATTATTAGTGCTAACCTTTCAGAACATGAAGAAGAAAGATTATTGAAGGTTCTGAAGAAGCACCGAGCTACCATTGGATATACTCTTGATGATTTAAAGGGCATTAGTCCCACTCTTTGTCAGCATAAAATTAATATGGAGCCTGATGCTAAACCCGTTGTTGATCACCAACGACGTTTAAATCCTAAAATGAAAGAAGTGGTAAGAACAGAAATATTGAAGCTTCTGGAAGCAGGTATAATCTATCCCATAGCTGATAGTAGATGGGTAAGTCCCGTTCATTGTGTCCCTAAAAACGGTGGTATTACCGTTGTTCCTAATGATAAGAATGAACTTATTCCACAAAGAATTGTCACTGGCTACAGAATGGTAATTGATTTTAGAAAACTAAATAAAGCTACTAGAAAAGATCATTAGCCCCTTCTTTTTATTGATCAAATGTTAGAAAGACTATCAAAGCACACACATTTTTGCTTTCTTGATGGATATTCCGGTTTTTCTCAAATACCTGTCTCACAACCTGATCAAGAGAAAACCACCTTTACTTGCCCTTTTGGAACTAATGCTTATAGACGTATGCCTTTTGGTTTATGCAATGCACCTGCTACCTTTCAAAGATGTATGACTGCTATATTCTTTGACTTTTGTGAAAAGATTGTTGAGGTTTTCATGGATGATTTTTCCATTTACGGAACTTCTTTTGATGATTGCTTGAGCAACCTTGATCGAGTTTTGCAGAGATGTGAGCAAACTAATCTCGTCTTGAATTGGAGAAGTGCCACTTTATGGTTAATGATGGTATTGTCTTGGGACATAAAACTTCTGAATGAGGTATTGAGGTGGATAAAGCTAAAGTTGATGCAATTGAGAAAATGCCATGCCCTAAAGATATCAAAGGTATTCTTACTTTCCTCGGTCATGCTGGTTTCTATAGGAGGTTTATTAAAGACTTCTCTAAAATTTCTAGGCCTCTTACAAATCTTTTACAAAAGGATGTTCCATTTGTTTTTGATGATGATTGTGTAGAAGCCTCTGAAACACTTAAGAAAGCCTTGATTTCTGCACCTATTGTTCAACCACCTGATTGGAACTTGCCTTTTGAAATTATGTGTGATGCTAGTGATTATGCTATTGGTGCTCTTCTAGGACAAAGAGTCGATAAGAAATTAAATGTTATTCATTATGCTAGTAAAACTCTGGACAGTGCTCAACGAAATTATGCTACTACTGAAAAGGAATTCTTAGCAGTGGTGTTTGCTTGTGATAAATTTAGATCTTACATTATTGATTCTAAAGTGACTGCTCACACCGATCATGCTGCTATAAAATATCTTATGGAAAAGAAGGATGCTAAACCTAGACTCATTAGGTGGGTTCTTTTGCTACAAGAATTGGATTTACATATCACTGATAGAAAGGGAGCTGAGAACCCCGTGGCTGATAACTTGTCTAGGTTAGAAAATATTCTTGATGACCCACAACCTATTAATGATAGTTTTCCTGATGAACAATTAGCTGCAATAAATGTTTCTCATAACACTCCTTGGTATGCTGACTATGCCAATTATATTGTTGCTAAATATATACCACCTAGCTTCACATACCAACAAAAGAAAAAAATCTTCTATGATTTAAGACATTACTTTTGGGATGACCCACATCTTTATAAAGAAGGAGTAGATGGTATTATTAGATGTTGTGTACCTGAGCATGAACAGGGACAAATCCTACGGAAATGTCACTCCGAAGCTTATGGAGGACATCATGCGGGAGATAGAACTGCTCACAAGGTATTGCAATCTGGTTTTTATTGGCCTACTCTCTTCAAGGATGCCCGTAAGTTTGTTTTATCTTGTGATGAATGTCAAAGTATTGGTAATATTGGTAAGCTTTAGGAAATGCCTATGAATTATTCTCTTGCTGTTGAACCATTTGATGTTTGGGGATTTGATTACATGGGACCTTTTCCTTCCTCTAATTGGTATACACACATTTTGGTTGTTGTTGATTATGTTACTAAGTGGGTAGAAGCTATTCCAACTAGTAGTGCTGATCACAACACCTCTATTAAAATGCTTAAGGAAGTCATTTTCCCATGGTTTGGAGTCCCTAGATATTTAATGACTGATGGTGGTTCACATTTTATTCATGGTGCTTTCCGTAAAATGTTGCTAAATATGATGTTAACCATAGAATTGCATCACCTTATCATCCCCAGTCTAGTGGTCAAGTTGAACTTAGCAATAGAGAAATAAAATTAATATTACAACAAACTGTCAATAGGTCCCGAAAGAATTGGTCTAAGAAGTTAGATGATGCACTTTGGGCTTATAGAACAGCATATAAAAATCCTATGGGTATGTCTCCGTATAAAATGGTTTATGAAAAAGCTTGTCATTTGCCTCTTGAGTTAGAACATAAAGCATATTGGGCAATTAAAGAACTCAACTATGATTCCAAACTTGCTGGTGAAAAGAGGTTATTTGATATTCGCTCACTAGATGAATGGAGAACCCAAGCCTATGAAAATGCCAAGTTATTTAAAAAAAAAGTTAAAAGATGGCATGACAAAAGAATCCAAAAGCGTGAGTTCAAATTTGGAGAATATGTTCTTTTGTACAACTCTTGTTTCAGATTCTTTGCAAGAAAACTCCTCTCCAAATGGGAAGGACCTTATGTTATCGAGGAGGTTTATTGATCCGGAGCCATCAAGATAAATAATGCCGAAGGTACTAACCCGAAGGTTGTCAATGGGCAAAGAATAAAACATTATATCTCAGGCATGCCCATTAATGTTGAAAGCAATATTATCCAAACCATGACACCGGAAGAACACATAAAGGAAACCTTCCGGAACACTCCAGAATCGTGAATAAAAGGAGGTATGTGATACGGCAAGTAAACGGACTCCGAAAAATCCACAAAAATATTTTCTGTCCGTTTTGGAATATAACAAAAATTAGGAAAATAAGAAACAACCAGGAAAGCACCCCTGGTGGGCACAAGACACCAGGGCGCGCCTGGCGCCCAGGTGGGTTCTGCCCACCTCGGGTACCTTCCGGAGTCCGTTTTTCTTCCGTTTGCTTGCTTCCCAAGATAAAAAATCTTTATATACCCCCCGAACCTATTGACCACCGTATCGCGGAGAAATCTTCTGTTCTTCTTTTCTTGCTATTTTCCTGACAGATCTGAAAATATGTTGTCTCAAGATTCTGAGGAGGAGTGCCCAGTTTCTTATCAGCCTTTAGATAAAAATATCTTCAAGGATACGATGTTGGGGATATCGCTTATCGGGAGCTTATCGGTCGACCCATGATAAGGGGTAAATCGACCATTTTATCGGCATATCGGACGATTTATCGCCATATCGGCTGATTTATCAGCCGATTTATCTTATCGGTCAGACACTGGTAAGCGATAAATTGACCAATTTATCGGAATATCAGAAGATATCTTGAACAGTGAGGATACCTATCCCTATATATGGTTCTCCGATGAAGAAGATGAAGATGAACCAGTCCCTCCTCGTTTCAAGCATGAAAGCATGAAAGCATTATGCAAGAGGATAATAAATCTTGAGATGGAGAATGAAGAGTTAAGGATAGATAATTTTTACCTTCGAAATAAGTTGGTGAAAAAGGCAGACAAACCCTCTACTTTATCACCACCACCTCCTTCTTCATCAACAAAAGAAAATTGAGTAATCGGGTATGGGCACTCCCCTTGGCTTGTGCCAAGCTTGGGGGAGGTGCCGCCGCATCGTATCACCTCCACTATCTTTTGCCTTTACTTATCTTAGTTTGATCCATAGTTATCTTTTGCTTTAGATGAATAAAAGTTTAGTTCGATCCTTTCTTTTCGAGTGTTTGCTTAGTGATCTATCTTTGTAATCATGTGCGAGATATATAATAAAGTTTAGTTTGAGTTTTGTTTGCTTTACTTTCATGTTCAATAAAAAGAAAATAAATAAATGAAAAAGATCATATGCTAATTTTATGGTAAGTAATGACATCACATAAGGAAGAGTATAAGTAGAAAATTTTATTGGAGATTGACAAACATAGCATTGGTCAATGATGCAATTCATGAAAGAATAAATAAGGGAAGAGAATATTCACATGCAAATATACTATCTTGGACATCTTTTGTGATTGTGAACCCCCATCAAAATATTATATGCCAAAATTATTGACGTTCGACAAGGAAGACAACGTAATGATTTATGTTTGTTCATATTCACATAGAATTTATATTGTCATAGATCCTTTAACATGGGGTGCTTCCCCCCGTCTTTGCTAGCCAAAAATTCCGCACTAAGTAGAGATACTACTTGTGCATCCAAAAACCCTTAAACCCACATCTTATTTTGAGAGTCCACCATACCTACCTATGGATTGAGTAAGATCCTTCAAGTAAGTTGTCATCGGTGCAAAAAGGCAATAAAAATTGCTTCTAAAAGTGTTGGATCATTTAGTGTAAGAGAAAATTGAGCGTTGTACGAACTTGTGAAGGCAAAGAATAAAAGCGACAGACTGCATAATAAAGGTTGCTATCATAAGGGGCAATATAACATGACGTTCTTTTGCATTAAGGGATTGAGCATACAAACAAATAAGCGCATGGCAACCTCTGCTTCCCTCTGCGAAGGGCCTATCTTTTACTTTTATGTATTTACTTTTATGCAAGAGTCAAAGTTCTTCTCTCTATTCCTTTTTATTTTCTCTTTTGGCAAGCATCATGTGGTAAGGAAAGATCTAGGCACATATATATGAGTAGCATGAGTTATTATTGTTGACATCACCCTCGAGGTGAGTATGTTGGGAGGCGAAACTATAAGCCCCTATCTTTCTATGTGTCCGATACAAACGTTTTGCTCATGTGTATGCGGTGAGTGTTAGCAATCATAGAAGACTATATGATGGTTGAGTATGTGGACTTGCCAAAAAAAGGCTCCGATACGTGACCCTTCCTGAAAAGATGATGAATTGTAGTTGCAAACTTGACTGAGAACAGAGTTTGTTGGTTTTCAATAGAGTTTATGCTTTATACTTCGATGTTGTGATGAATTGTTACTTGTTCATGAGAAGTTCTATGATAAAAGTTCTATGATAAAGTTTTATATTAAAGTTTGTTGCTATTATAATAATATACATGATGCTTCTATGTTCGTATTTTGTTTTTATCGACACCTCTCTCTCTAAGCAAGTGGACATGTTTTTTGATTTCGGTTTTCGCTTGAGGCTAAGCGAGGTCTAAGCTTGGGGGAGTTGATACGTCCATTTTGCATCATGTTTTCCTATTGTTATTTATGATGTTTTTATGCATAATAATGCTTTTTGGAGTAATTCTAATGCCTTTTCTCTCATAATATGCAAGGTTCACACAAAGAGGGAGAATTCCGGTAGCTGGAAATCTGGACCTGAAAAAGCTATGTCAGGCTACCTATTCTGCACAACTCCAAATGAGCTGAAACTTCACGAGGAATTTTTATGGAATAAATAAGAATTATTGGAGCAAATAACTACCAGAGGGGGCCCACCAGGTGGGCACAACCCACCTGGGCGCGCCAGGGAGCCCAGGCGCGCCCTGGTGGGTTGTGCCCTCCTCGGCCCACCTCCGGTGCCCCTCTTCTGGTATATAAGTCATTTTGACCTAGAAAAAATAAGGAGAGGATTTTCGGGACGAAGCGCCACCGTCTCGAGGCGGAACTTGGGCAGGAGCACTTTTGCCCTCCGGCGGAGCGATTCCGCCGGGGAAACTTCTCTCCCGGAGGGGGAAATCATCGTCATCATCATCACCAACAACTCTCTTATCTTGGGGAGGGCAATCTCCATCAACATCTTCAACAGCACCATCTCCTCTCAAACCCTAGTTCATCTCTTGTGTTCAATCTTTGTACCGGAACTATAGATTGGTACTTGTGGGTGACAAGTAGTGTTGATTACATCTTGTAGTTGATTACTATACGGTTTATTTGGTGGAAAATTATATGTTCAGATCCATTATGCTATTTAATACACCTCTGATCTTGAGCATGATTATCATTAGTGAGTAGTTACTTTTGTTCTTGAGGTCACGGGAGAAATCTTGTTGCAAGTAATCATGTGAACTTGATATGTGTTCGATATTTTGATGATATTTATGTTGTGATTCCCTTAGTGGTGTCCTGTGAACGTCGACTACATGACACTTCACCATATTTGGGCCTAAGGGAATGCATTGCGGAGTAGTTATTAGATGATGGGTTGCGAGAGTGACAGAAGCTTAAACCCTAGTTTATGCGCTATTCCGTAAGGGACTGATTTGGATCCAAAAGTTTAATGCTATGGTTAGATTTATTCTTAATACTTTTCTCGTAGTTGCGGATGCTTGCGAGGGGGTTAATCATAAGTAGGAGGTTTGTTCAAGTAAGAACATCACCTAATCACCGGTCCACCCACATATCAAAGTAGCGAACACAAATTAAACCAACATGATGAAAGTGACTAGATGAAATTCCCGTGTACCCTCAAGAATGCTTTACTTATCATAAGAGACCATTTTTGGCCTGTCCTTTGCCTCAAAAGGATTGGGCTACCTTGCTGCACTTTTGTTACCATTACCGTTACTTGCTCGTTACCAATTATCTTGCAACCAAACCACTCGTTACTTATAATTTCAGTGCTTGCAGATATTACCTTGCTAAAAACCGCTTGTCATTCCCTTCTGCTCCTCGTTGGGTTCGACACTCTTACTTATCGAAAGGTCTACGATTGATCCCCAATACTTGTGGGTCATCAGATCCCTATGCAGGTTTTTAGCGTCAAACATGTCCTCGTCGAAGGCTCGTTGAGCATAGTTGCCACCGTCACCGACCACCCAAGGGTCATTCGGGAGTGGATCAACAATGTATCCAACTCCCTCCAAAAGGTGGAGCTGAAGGTCATCGGTCTCGACGCAGAGTACACTGAGCGTGCTACTGGGAAGATCCAACGTGCCGCCTTCCTTCAGCTGTGCCTCGAAGATGAAGTTTTGGTGTATCACATCATACACGCGCCCTCCATACTAGGTGAGCTCCACGATTTCATGTCTCGGGAGGACATATACTTCTGTGGGGCAGCCATCGAAGGGGACAAATAGAAGCTGGCGCCATACAACCTTTACTTGAAAAACATCACTGACCTACAAACCAGAATTCCTGTAGACGATTATGATAAAGAAACACCATCCCTATTCGACGTAGAAAATTCTGTGCTCAGAACAAATCTTGAGAAGGGTGATGAGACGCTGGGATTAAGGTCATCTGGATGGGAGAATTATCCCTTGACCTCCGAGCGGATAAAATATGCTGCCCTCGATGCCAGTGTGAGTTTCGAGATAGCTGCAAGGACGAAAGAGCTTGTTGCAAAGCCGTGGCCCACAGAAAATGAGAAGAAGAAGAAGAAGAAGAAGAAGAAGAAGAAGAAGAAGAAGAAGAAGAAGAAGAAGAAAGAAGAAAGAAGAAGCTGCACCAGCAGCAGGGCATTATAGATGGATGAACTATTTCCTCTCTTGTAAAAATTGTATTTCCTATTTGTGTACATTGATATAGATGAACTATTTCGCTGGTGTACATGTCTTTGGAACAAGTGTACTCTGAGTACAATGATATAGGACCGCTTGACGCTAATGAACTATTTATCTGCCTAGTTTTCTCTACAGTACTACTCCTTGCAGTGAGCGGTATGCATGCATCAAGGGAGATGGGTTAGAGACCCATAGATGTTACACCATAGTAGTAACCCAACCTTTGTGATCGAAGATCCCGTGAATTAGGACCTGGGAAGAACAAGCTATTAGTTAACTGAGGAGTGTAAGAAGTGACTGTCTCTAGGTGAAGATGCAAAACTCTCAGAGCTGTAAGGCTCAGTGCTCTAAGGCAGGTTGGCAACATGCCTTAATGTGGTTCTATTGGCTATTATAGCAAAGATGCTGTCCTACAGAGCAGTCTTGAAAGAATACACCTATATGAGCTTCGATTGTAAACGTCGCAGTATGTGAGACTAGGGTGATCTCTAGTAAGCTCACGAAGAGACCAGGGAGTATGGCATATAAGCTTTAAACCGCGGAGTAGCTACTGGCAGCCAGGTACTGGTTAAGACTTTGAGTGAAACATGTTCACACAAAACTAGCAATTCAAGGCATAGTCCATTGTCAAGTTGTGAATGGATGTAGTTTAAAGTTCTAGGCAGAAGTTCAACTTAACAGTCTCTGCTGAAACACTGGTATATTAAACCAGTGGTGAGAAAAGATAAAACTCTAAATGGGTATTTGAGATCTGGTGGGGGATTGTTAGAATTAATGGTCCTGGCCCATTAACAAAATCTGAAATCTCAAATGAGCCCATGTGTAAAACGGCAAGTGGTGGTGCTAAAGTTTAGTCCCACCCCAAGTTGAAGAAAAAGAGTTGGACCTCTTTATATAGTGGGTTCTCTCCACCACTCTAATTGGTGTGTTGAGAAGAGAAACTGAAGACCACACGCGCGCGCTCGCTCGCCTCGCCTCGCCTGGCGAGGCGGGGCGGGGTGGCGCGTACATGCGACATGCGCATGAATGGGCCACCAAAATCCGGTCCGTTACCTTGCAGGGGCGCAACTTCTTTTTGCCGTTTTATTTTTTATGTCTTGGCAGACAAGTTAATGATTTCTTGTCCGGTAAGTATACAACTCAGAAACCAAATCGGTTTGGGATTGTGATCGCGACACAATACCGCCTCGGGTCCTAATATATATACTGCTACTTCCACGGCCATAGACACACCGAAAGTATCTAGGGTTTTGCCTCGTCTCACAACTTGCGCCACCACCGTAGTCTACTCTATTCCGAACGCTAATGTGCATCAGCGTACGGGAGAGCAGGTCTCCGGAACCGTTCGTCGTTGTGATCCTGCACCGGGAGAGGACGGATTAGGTTTTTGGGAAGCGATCTGCGCGACTGCTCAAGTTCGTCATCACGGGTCATTTTCCGTCCAAGTCGGGCGGTGCTACTCATCGTCGCCAACATCATCATCAATACCGTCGCTCCTGCTGCAACTACCGAACAGTACGTCAATCGTGATATGTTCATGTGTCTTTCTGAAGTTGCTATTTTCTGGGCGATGCTGCCGTACATGATTTGCTGCTCTTCTACTTTGCTAGATCGTTGGATGCTAGTTTCTGCCTTAGTCATGAATTATTTACTGGTATTGATCATGAACTTGCTTAATATTCCAGCACCGGCAGAGCCCTCGATCGGCCCACGCCTCTCTCCTCTGCTTTGTGGCAATGAGCATCATGTGGGCCGGTTTCACCGAATTTTTTTCATGTCTCCCAAAATTCCAGCTCCAGAAATCTTCCATGTTTCTTGTGCACCAAGGTATGCCCAGAATAACACGCACATCCATCGGAATAAAGACTAGCTGTTTGTTCCATGATGCTGAAGTGGCATCGATCGATTCCGTAACAGTATTTGTAAGGTTGGGGATCAAACAACTACAAGGTTTCAACATTTCATTCTGAGGGAGCCAGTTGTCGTTCCATATACTTGTTGTTGCACCATTGCCAATGCGCTTGATTAAGCCCTGCTTCAACGTATCTCTTCCTTCAATAATAGCTCTTCAGATTTTACTTGGATGTCCGCCTAAAGAAGATGCAGAACTGACGAATTTGGATAGTAGATGCTTTTCAGAGGCCGAGCACTCAGTGATTGTGGTTGTAAGACCAAACCTGATTTGAAAGAAAAAAAAACTATCATCTTTGGCTTCTTTGCCTTCCGAAGTAGCCGTGCGCTTACTCTCTGCATGCCTCGCTGGAGTTTTCTCCAGGTACACCATCCAAAACCATGTTCTTAGCTTCATGCAATACATGTAGACTGTAGTAGTAGAAATTGCCAAAAAAGAAAAACAGGCAGTAGAACTACGTTAGGGCCTCGTTCTGACATAAAAGTCCATCCACACTTCGCCCGACACCATGTTTTTCCTGGTAAAGCATTCCGTATCTCAAAAGGATCACTATATTTATGTGCAATGAGAAGGTACAGCTTATATCACGAGTAGAAAATATTGAACCCACATGCAGGTATGTATTCCCACCGGCGCAACGCAACCACACAACCAAGCACGCACACAAACACCTGAGTCCAATGAGCGCCTAATCAATTTCATCACCCACTAAGCACTCCTCCGAAAAGGCCAGTGCCTAGCTTCTTTAATCCCATCGTCTCCACCAACATACCTACTTGTAATACCGATCGATCGTCCAACCAGCCGACGGCAGGAAAAAGAAAGACGGAATCCTCCCGATGGATCGAAAACCAAGGAGGAAATCGACTTCTCCACCGAGATAAGCAAAGCATATGCTCGGGGCCGCAGCTGGCTATCCTTTTTATCGCCTTTAGAGGCTCACTGAGGTTTATCGATCACCCGGAACTCAACTGATGAATAGATGGCGCCCATAGATGGGTGCGCGATGACTCACGCGATCGCGAGCTTGACCGGTTGTTGTCGTCGCCGGGATAAGCAGACCGGCCGGCCGGCCCCAGCCAAGATCACCTCCTCGATCGGCTTTGCTGTGATCAGCATCGAAACGCACAGTGAAAAGTGGCGTTCGATCTTTCTTCTTTCTATGGTTGGTCGTTGGGCAAATCATGGAAGACAAACCCCCGGCCCGGGTCGACAGTGAGAAGAGATCATAGATATTTTAATACTATCTTCTGACGTGAAGTCACCTGGTGTGCCCAAAGTCATTTTGCGCCGTTGGGTCATGTACCGGTAGATCTGAGACTATTTTTTTTAGATTCGTGAAACTGTATGACCCACCTAGATGTATAGCACTAGTATATTTCTTGTATCTTTATTTTTAGTCAAATCAGTGGCAGCATAATGAACCTCGAAATACACCTTTTGTCAGGGACGGTGCGCATGCAAGACTCTCCTCTCACTCTATATGTGAAACAAATTCATAGAATATATCTTTTAAACTATAGACTCGTTTTTAGAACTTTTTATATATTTGGACTCCTGGCGTCAAGAACTTTAAAACTAGACTAATTTTGGATATATTTCAAACAAATTTAATTTTCCACGTTTCATATTTCATATGTGAAATAAACCGATTTCACTAGAAAAATCTGAAACTAACCTATTTCACTTGAAATATGTGACAATAACATTTTTCACATAAACGCATTAAACCCAAATATGAAACTCAAATGTCAAATTGTGAAATTAATTATTTGGAAGTGTGTAACATTTTTATTTCAAGAGAGAAAAATAAGTTATTTCATAAATGTGCAATTGAAATAGATGTGATTTTTGTGAAAAAAATGCACCTACTGAAAGTGAAAAAAAATGTGAAACTAAAATCTCAACTTGTGAAATTGAAATTTTTGAAATGTGTAACGATTTATTTTAAAAGAGTGAAATATGCTTTTTCAATAATGTGAAATTGAAATAGATGTGATTTTTGGGAAACAAACCAGTGAAAAGTGAAAATGTAGGTTCTGAAAGTAAAAAACAATATGAAACTACTCGCAAAAAAAACAATATGAAACTGAAATGTCAACTTGTGAAACTGATTATTTGGAAGTGTGTAACGTTTTTTAAAGAGTGAAATATGTTATTTGAAAATTGTGGAGCTGAAATATATGTGATTTTTGTAAAAAGCGGCTTTTGAAAATGACAATGATATGAAACTGAAATGTCAACTTGTGAAACTGATTATTTTGGAAATGTGTAACTATTTATTTCAAATGAGTGAAACATGTTATTTCAAAAATATGAAATTGAAATAGATGTTATTTTTGTGAAACAAGACAGTGAAAAGTGAAATGTGGGTTCTGAAAATGAAAATAATATGTAACTGAAATGTTAACTTACGAAAATCTTTCCCTAATAATAAAGCACGGATTGAGTTTGTCGGGTTCACCGTCGCGTAACTTTTGCAAAAAAATCCTTGACTATTATGGAAATAAACCCGCCGTCCACTGTAGGCCGACCGTAAGTGAAAAAAAAGGTTTCGTATGCAGCCCCGTCGTTGACATCGCTATCGCACACGAGAAGATGAGGGTTCCCTCTGCCGCCGACGCCACACCCTCATCCTCCTCTCCCTGGTGCTCGTCATAGTTCACCGGCGCCAGCGTGCTACCGTCCTCCTCCTCTCCCTCTCCGGCGCACTCTACCCACCACCGCCGGGCCACAGACCACATGCTCCTCACGATGCGCCGCACGCGGGCGGCCACGTCTCGCCCGACCGTCCGCCCGCACGCCTCCTCCTTTGGGGTCCGGCGAGCGGCATCGGCGGCCACAATGAATTGGCACGTGTGCGGCCACTCCGCTTCGGTTCAGGCAGGTCGACCGGGTCCAGTTGTGCACTAGGTTTCAGATTTGATTTGGGGGAGCTGGTTGTGGGTTTTGGACGATTTGATGTACCTAAGGTGTAGCCACCTACGTTTTTACAGATGACATATGTGTATTTTGATTATTGGTGAAGCTTTGCAATGCAGATGTGTTTTTCCTCTCAGGATACACTCTCCAATTTTTCCCAGGTGTGTACTATACCTTCCAGGTAATTTAGGTGAAGCTGGGAGATTAAATTTTGTGAATTTCCGCTCCTACATGTGCTACATATACTGTTTATGTGCTTATTATTGACAGTTGCACGTTCATCCGCTGCGAGGTAAAGTTTGGCGACCAGACACTCATCATTGTGGCGCTCATGGCGATGCCACACCCAAGTTGACGGTGCTCTCTGCCGTGCTATCGGCGCTGGTTGTCGGGACGGTTGTTGAAACTAAAGCTTTTGCAGCACCTGATTATTTGGCAAAATAGATTGCAATTTTCAGTTACCCCTGTTGTGTTCTATGCTGGTGTTCAGTGGTTTGTTACTTGCACTTGAATTGGCTAGAATCCTTCAGAATTAGTGCCTACAAATACAAGTTGTGCCAATTCCTATAATGTTATAATTGTAGATAATGCTTTCCTCCAGTCCATGTTTTAAGTTATTTCTCCCCAAACGCAAGCAAGCCTCTAAATTAGAATGGAAAAGTTGCATAGGCAACAAACTTTTAGATACATTACATCCTTTAGGTAATCAATCTGCATGTTTAATTTTTCTTTGCTTTTCTTTTGCTTCACCTTTTCTTACTACCTTACCTTTTAAGTGATTAGGTAGAAGTGACTTCACTAGGAATTAGATGTGGATTATATATTTGTGGAACTTCTTGCTACTACTGCTGGGCTTGCTAAAAGAAACAAATTCAGTATTGTTGTTCTCATGGAACATGCAAAGAGCTCTGTTGGCATGTATATTTTTTGATCTATTCGTTTAATTTGTTTCCAGAACTTATTATGCCCACGACCACTGCCACGGACTTTGTGGCCGGCCTGGTTATCCTTGATGTGGCTACAATGCGCGAACCAATGTCCGACTTTGAACGCCGACATGGACGGCGGCCTCAAGTGCTCCACCATCTTCTTGGTATGCAGACCAGCACCACTGGGGGCTTAGCCAAGCTATTTTTTACCTATTTAACAACTACTAGATATTGTCAACGGATAGATCTCGATGGATAGGATTTTACTAATTTTTATTGATGATGCTTTGTTTCAGGATATGTGGAGAGGCTTTTTGCACTGCACTTCAAGACATACTGTAGATTACATGGCTAAAGAAAATTATTTACGGTTAATAAATCATGTTCTTGCTAAATTATTAAGTGTTCAAGCATGCCTACTATGATCCCGCGCTTCCTCTTTGTGTATGGCTTGCTGTGAAAACACCAAACATAACATGTGCTTAATTAATTCAGTCAAGCCATTAGTTGTCTAATGTACGAAAGTGTAATGTTCTCATGTCTATTATGATGATTCAAGTATACTGCTTCTCTTAAGAAGCTTCGAGTCAACAAGGAAGCGCATATCTTTGTTTGATGCATTCTTCAGGTTGAGGGTCTGATAATGGACTTAACACAACTGCTGGAGAGAGATTAAAATATTGAAGATGACAACAGAGGAGGAAGCTGAAGTTGCTAGATTAATTGAGCAAAGAGTTCCAGACCTAGGTGAATCGAGTTGTTTGTAAGACCAATGCTACATGGTTCCACTTTGCGTCTCTGTAGTTATTTAGCTGAAGGTGTGCATGAGTATTAGCTATTTATTATTGTGTCCTTTTAACTTTAGAAACATGGAAGTTGTCCCTTTTTTCATAAATAACTTCATGTGGAAAAGTTGTAGGATCGAAAGTAGGTCTAGAGGGGGGTGATTAGACTACTTGTCCAAATAAAAATCTAGCCTTTTCTCAATTTTAAGTCTTGGCAGATTTTAGCAACTTAGCACAAGTCAAGCAATCAACCTACACATGCAATTCCAAGAGTGTAGCAGCGAAAAGTAAAACATTGCATATGAAGGTAAAGGGAAGGGTTTGGAGAAGACAAACGCAATGTAGACACGAAGATTTTTGGCGTGGTTCCGATAGATGGTGCTATCGTACATCCACGTTGATGGAGACTTCAACCCACGAAGGGTAATGGTTGCGCGTCCACGGAGGGCTCCACCCACGAAGGGTCCACGAAGAAGCAACATTGTCTATCCCACCATGGCCATCGCCCACGAAGGACTTGCCTCACTTGGGTAGATCTTCACGAAGTAGGCGATCTCCTTGCCCTTACAAACTCCTTGGTTCAACTCCACAATCTTGTCAGAGGCTCCCAAGTGACACCTAACCAATCTAGGAGACACCACTCTCCAAAAGGTAATAAATGGTGTGTTGATGATGAACTCCTTGCTCTTGTGCTTCAAATGATAGTCCCCCCAACACTCAACTCTCTCTCACAGATTTGGATATGGTGGAAAGATGATTTGAGTGAAAAGCAACTTGGGGAAGGCTAGAGATCAAGTTTCTTGTGGTAGGAATGGAATGTCTTGATCTCAACACATGAGTAGGTGGTTCTCTCTCAGAAAATGAGTAGTGGAAGTGTAGCCTCGTTCTGATAGCTCTCTCTTGAATAGAGAAGGGGGTGGGGGGGTATATATAGCCTCCACACAAAATCCAACCGTTACACACATTTGACTCAACTCGGTCAGACCAAATAGAAGAATTCGGTGAGACCGATTCAATTCAAAATGTGAACGTTAGGAATCTCGGTGGGACCGATATACTCAACTCGGTGGGACCGATGAGCTAGGGTTAGGGCAAGACCTCATCTCGGTGTGACCGATTGCATGAACTCGGTGAGACCGATTTCAGCAATGAGCAAACAGAGAGTTGGTCAGGCAAACTCGGTGGGACCGATCGCTCCTTTCGGTAAGACCGAAACATTACGAAAGGGAAACATAGAGTTTGCATTGCGAACTCGGTGGGACCGATCGCACATTTCGGTGAGACCGTAATGTTACGAAGAGAAACAGAGAGTTTGCAATCCCATCTCGGTGAGACCGAAATCCCTATCGGTGAGACCGAACTGATTAGGGTTTCTGGCAGTGGCTATGTCAAAGGAACTCGGTGGCGTCGGATAGATCAAATCGGTGGGGCCGAGTTTGACTTTAGGTTTGGAACATATCTGGAATTGAGAAAGTGGTTGAGGGCTTTGGAGCATATCACTAAGCATTTTGAGCAAGTAGACCATTAAGCAACACCTCATCCCCTTTTAATAGTATTGGCTTTTTCTATGGACTCAATGTGATCTTGGATCACTAAAATAGAAATGTAGAGTCTTGAGCTTTTGCCAATCTTGTCCTTAGCATTTTGAGGGGTCCACATCTCTAGTCCATGTGCCATGCCAATCATTGAACTTTCTGAAATATTTAACTTGAAAGGATATTAGTTCAATGAGCTATATGTTGTTATGAATTACCAAAACCACCCGGGGATTAGTTGCACTTTCAATCTCCCCCTTTTTGGTAATTGATGACAACATATAGATCAAAGCTTCGACAAATGATAATATGAGTGAAATATATCGTCGCTTTGAGAAGTATGTGATAAGCAAGAGCTCCCCCTAAATTTGTGCATTATTTAAAATTTGCTTTTGAATGCAAATGCACAATCGATTAGGATCATGGGTTACTCTTCCATGTCACATACATCTTGGTGGAGCGCTCAAAATGATAGAATGTAAAGCACATGCACTCATCACCAAGGGAAACATGATTGATCATACACAAGTATTATAGATAGCATCATTCAAGCACACATTAAAGCATAATGATCAACCACATGATCATAAGTGTATCTCTCACACAAGCATAAACAATGTAGCAACCAAACGAACAAATATCAAGTAGCAAGAGAGGCAAACAAAAGCAAAACACTCTCTCTCTCGAAGCCTAAGATCTATAACACTTTCTCCCCCTTTGGCAACAAGTTACCAAAAAGCTCGAAAATGCACAGTGCTATTCGGCACTCTAGGCACGAACTTTCTTCTTCATGCCAGGCTTGATGGCAGCAGCAGCATACTCCTTCTTGACTACCTTCTTCTTTGAGGTGACCTCCTCATCAACCACAAAGTCCTCATCTTTAGAATCTGAGGTTCTCTTCTTTCTTTGCCTAGTTGCAGCCTTAGGCAAGTTGCTTGGGGTGCTTCTGCTACCCTCATCATAACTGCTATTGGAGGGACTAGTGCCCTCACTGAGATTTGCTTGCTCTTCTGACCTGTTCTGGCTGTCACTGTTGTCTGACATGGCTGACACTGACCATGTGAATAGATAGGTATAGGCAGAGTAATGAGCATCACAAAGTACAGCTATTTTGGCAAAAAGTTTGACTCAAAACCTTAATTTTAGTTTTTTGCAGAAAGCATTTCGGAGCTACCGATATGACTAACTCGGTGACACCGAAGCAACTTTGGAGTCTAAACAGGCAGTTTCGGTCAGACCGAGACGCAGTTCGGTGACTCCGAGATGCTAGGGTTTCACAGAGAAAGTAAACTCGGTCACACCGATTCATACACTTCGGTCAGACCGAGTAGTACATGTGCAATGGCCTGGGCCAAATCGGTGAGACCGAATACTTCAAATCGGTCGGTCCGAGATGAGTTCGGCGGAAACCTAACCCTAAGGTTTTGTATCAAAACTAATCTAGAAGAAGTTTTGGTTGGATAGAATGATCTCAATCGTGGCTAGAAGCATGGCATTAACCTTTGTGCAAGAATCGGAGTTAAGGAATACACAAAGGGATCGAGTTCGTACCCTAACTTGGTGGCGGACTCGCTACGGCGACAACGGCGGCGAAGAATCCTGTTGACGGCGGTGGAGACTAGCAGCAGGAGGACGCTGGCGACGACGACGACGATCTGGAGACCAAGAGGGCGGCAGAGCTGGGCAGACGCGGTTGGGAGTTTGAAGAAATTTCCAAATTTCAACCCGCGGATATATATACCCAGTCACTGTCGGTGTGACTGAGTGGAACGACTCGGTGGCACCGAGATGCAGAATCGCAAGCGGTTACTGCAACTCGGTGTGACCGAACTGTTCTAATTGGTTGCACCGAGGTGAAAACCTAGATCAACCCAATGATTTCGGTGAGACCGAGAGGGATGAATCGGTCAGACCGAAAGCCATTAAGAGGTTTTGGAAGTTTAAGCCCTTGACGGATTGGTGGCTCCGAGTGCTCCACACCCGGAGGGTCCGAATTCGACTTGATCAAACTTTGTGATGTAGCATGAATAGAGTTTGAGACGAGAAAAGCATAGATAGCTAGAGGAAGTACTTAGGCATTCTTGTCCATCCATTTGGCAAAAAGAAAAACCAATCAATCAAAGCAACAAATGGATGTCCTCGAATGGAGAAAATTATGCAACCAACATGCTCACACAATAAGATAGCAAATGAAATATGTGGCAAAGCATGCACAAACACTCTAGCATCTATCAAGCAATTGGCGATGACTAGGTCATCTATATATGAGTATATTGACTTAGGAGTCAAATGAGAACATTTGATCATAGGTCATACTCATCGTTTAAGCACAAGTGGGGTTACCACTTTTACATAAAGCATTGTTGTGTTCACACCATTAGAGTTGCTTTAGCTCAATTCTTAGAGTAAAGCTCCCCCTAGATGTGATATCCCCCCTAAGAGGGATGAACTAACCATGGGTTTTGTCGATGATGACTTCATGTAGATGTTGAAGATGTGGATGCTCAAAGTTGATGTAGATCATTTGGAGCAATCCATTGGAGTGAGTTGCACTTTCAATACCTACATGGGTTAGTCCCACAAGGAACACACAAGGATATCCATAGACATAGAGTGAAATACACATATGATGTTGTCCATGAAAGCATTAGGTTACCTTGTCCCTTTTCTTACCAACAAGAGGGTTTGTGACTCCTTGAACTAGTGCAAGATATGGAAGTTGATTGCACTTGTCCTTGCCAAAATGAATGTGAGTGAAGTATGTTGGCGGAGTCACCCTCAAGAACTCTCTAGTTCTTCTTCTTTGGGACCCACATCAACTTGATGGGGATCCTTGGAGTTGTAGTCGTACTTGATGAAGTAGAACTTGATGTAGTCTTTGGAACCCACTTGGCCAAGGCCTTTGGAGCTTCTTCAAATGAATCAATCTCCTCTTGAAGCTTGTCCTTGCCTTTTAGCTTGTGGTCTTGTGGTGGAAGATCATCTTGAGCTTGTGCTCCCTCGAAAGAAGTGGGGTCATACTTCTGTTGTTGAGGAACAAACTTTGTCTTGGGGTATTGATCTTCTTCTCACTCAACTCCATTGGCATTGAACTTGCGTTCAAAACCAACACCTTGATTCTTCCGGTGCCTTCCTTGCTTGCGTACAATCTCCTCAAATTGCTTACTTCCAGCAAGGCTCTTGTAAACACCATTCTCTATAATTCCCTTCAATAAGCTATTTTCTTGCTCAAGTGTAACTTGGCTAAGAGAATCATTAGTGGAATCAACAGAACTACTAGAAGCAACAATATTGGATTTAACATGATTATTGTTACTACTAGAAGAAGAATATTTCTTGTTCTTGTTGCTAGATTTTACTTGTGGCATGTAAGTAGACAAGTGTAAACGCTTGGCAATGTAAGAAGAACTTTTCTTACGAAGATCATCATTGATTGCTTTTAAGAACCCATGCTCTTGCTCTAGATTGAGCTTTTCAAAGCGTAGCTTCTCATGAGTCTTTAAAAGGTCTCGATGATCCTCTAAGGTAGTTTCATGAGCTAACTTAAGAGTGTTTAGTTCTTTAGTTAGACGCTCAATCTCCTTCTTATCATTGTCATCCGTTTCATCTTGATTAGCATGATTAATACCAATTTCATCATAGTTTTCATCACTAGAGTTGTCAACAAGTAAATCATCATCACCTAGAAAATCATCTTCATCACTATTGAAATCAACATACTCGGGGTGTGATACCTTGGGGCCTTTAGCCATGAAGCATCTTCCAATCCCTTCATTTGGTGAGTCAAATATGTCGTAGGAGTTGGATGTCACAAGTGCAAGATCGACAACACCTTCATCTTGAGTATGTTCAGAGTCGGAGTGATAACTTCTCTCGGAGTAGTGTTCAGAGTCGGAACCAAATACCCATTCACCAACATGAGCTTGATGTCTTCGTCTTGTGTAGCTCTTTGATGACTTGTCATTCCTTTCTGAATCCTTGCTTCTGCGAGAGGGTCTTCGTTCATAATGATCATCTCTACTCCTTCTCTCTCTTGGAGGTGATTCATCTCTTTTACTTCTCCTTTTAGGTGAGTCTTCTCTTCTTTTGTAGGGACCCGTACACTCATTGGAGTAGTGTCCGGGTCTTCCATAATTGTAGCAATTTTGTTCACGGCTAGAAGATCTCTTGTCATAGTAGGACCTCGACTTGGAACTTCTCTCTTTGCTTCTACTCTTGTAGAACTTGTTGAAGTTCTTCACCATTAGGCTCAATTCTTCATTGAAGGCTTGTTTCTCACTTGATGTTGTGGGAGCACCACATGAAGCTTTGTAAGCACCACTAGACTTGTTGTGAAGCTCTTCCTTATCCTTAAGTGACATCTCATGAGCAACAATTCTACCAATGACTTCCGTTGGCTTGAGATCTTTGTAATTTGGCATCATTTGGATCAAGGTGCACACGGTATCATATTTTCCATCCAAGGCTCTTAGGATCTTCTTGATGATGAATCTGTCGGTCATCTCTTCACTTCCTAAGCCAGCAATCTCATTTGTGATGAGAGCAAGCCTAGAATACATTTCAGTGACTCCTTCACCATCCTTCATTTTGAACTTATCAAGTTGACTTTAAAGCATGTCCAATTTGGATTCCTTGACGGAATCGGTACCTTCGTGCATATCAATCAAAGTATCCCAAATTTCCTTTGCATTCTCAAGGCGGCTGATTTTGTTTAATTCTTTGGGGCACAATCCGTTGAAGAGGATATCGCAAGCTTGAGCGTTGTATTGCAACATCTTCAATTCTTCCGCGGTTGCTTCACGATTCGGTTCTCTTCCATCTTCAAAGAATTCACCTTGCAAACCAACACACACAATAGCCCAAACGGAGGGGTTATGTCGAAGAATATGCTTTTTCATCTTATGCTTCCAACTAGCAAAATTAGTACCATCAAAGTAAGGACCTCTACGGTGGTAATTTCCCTCGCTAGACGCCATACTCTCCTAGGTTGTGAAACCAAGGCTATGATCACCAAAGCTATGGAAATCAAGTCAATGGGAGACCAAAGCTCTGATACCACTTGTAGGATCGAAAGTAGGTCTAGAGGGGGGTGATTAGACTACTTGACCAAATAAAAATCTAGCCTTTTCCCAATTTTAAGTCTTGGCAGATTTTAGCAACTTAGCACAAGTCAAGCAATCAACCTACACATGCAATTCTAAGAGTGTAGCAGCGGAAAGTAAAACATTGCATATGAAGATAAAGGCAAGGGTTTGGAGAAGGCAAACGCAATGTAGACACGAAGATTTTTGGCGTGGTTCCGATAGATGGTGCTACCGTACATCCACGTTGATGGAGACTTCAACCCACGAAGGGTAACGGTTGCGCGTCCACGGAGGGCTCCACCCACGAAGGGTCCACGAAGAAGCAACCTTGTCTATCCCACCATGGCCATCGCCCACGAAGGACTTGCCTCACTCGGGTAGATCTTCACGAAGTAGGCGATCTCCTTGCCCTTACAAACTCCTTGGTTCAACTCCACAATCTTGTCGGAGGCTCCCAAGTGACACCTAACCAATCTAGGAGACACCACTCTCCAAAAGGTAATAAATGGTGTGTTGATGATGAACTCCTTACTCTTGTGCTTCAAATGATAGTCTCCCCAACACTCAACCCTCTCTCACAGATTTGGATATGGTGGAAAGATGATTTGAGTGAAAAGCAACTTGGGGAAGCCTAGAGATCAAGTTTCTTGTGGTAGGAATGGAATGTCTTGATCTGAACACATGAGTAGGTGGTTCTCTCTCAGAAAATGAGTACTGGAAGTGTAGCCTTGTTCTGATAGCTCTCTCTTGAATAGAGAAGGGGGTGAAGGGGTATATATAGCCTCCACACAAAATCCAACCGTTACACACATTTGACTCAACTCGGTCAGACCGAATAGAAGAACTCGGTGAGACCGATTCAATTCAAAATGTGAACGTTAGGAATCTCGGTGGGACTGATATACTCAACTCGATGGGACCGATGAGCTAGGGTTAGGGCAAGACCTCATCTCGGTGTGACCGATTGCATGAACTCGGTGAGACCGATTTCAGCAATGAGCAAACAGAGAGTTGGTCAGGCAAACTCGGTGGGACCGATCGCTCCTTTCGGTAAGACCGAAATGTTACGAAAGGGAAACAGAGAGTTTGCATTGCGAACTCAGTGGGACCGATCGCTCATTTTGGTGAGACCGAAATGTTACGAAGGGAAACAGAGAGTTTGCAATCCCATCTCGGTGAGACCGAAATCCCTATCGGTGAGACCGGGGTTTCTAGCAGTGGCTATGTCAAAGGAACTCAGTGGCGCCGGATAGATCAAATCGGTGGGGCCGAGTTTGACTTTAGGTTTAGGACATCTCTGGAATTGAGAAAGTGGTTGAGGGCTTCGGAGCATATCACTAAGCATTTCGAGCAAGTAGACCATTAAACAACACCTCATCCCCTTTTAATAGTATTGTCTTTTCCTATGGACTCAATGTGATCTTGGATCACTAAAATAGAAATGTAGAGTCTTGAGCCTTTGCCTATCTTGTCCTTAGCATTTTGAGGGGTCCACATCTCTAGTCCATGTGCCATGCCAATCATTGAACTTTCTGAAATATTTAACTTGAAAGGATATTAGTTCAATGAGCTATATGTTGTTATGAATTACCAAAACCACCCAGGGATTAGTTGCACTTTCAAAAGTATTCTTTTCAAGGGAATCAAGGTCAAGAATTTGTATTAGAGGTTGGTAGTGATAATATAGTAAGTTTGCATTTTATACCAGCTAGCAGGACTTCATAGAAATTTGTTAGAGGAATTGCAACAACCTTGACCAAATATTATTTTTCTTATTCCTTTCTGGTTTTAGGCAAAAACAATAGAGAATCTCAATCCTGCTACTGTCGTAGTACTTGTAGTAGAGCAACCGCTGCCTCAAACTTCAGAGAAGATGGGCATGAATTGTTGTTTTGGTTGCAGGTTACTCCAAGAACAAGTGCATCATATTTCTGTGTATCCAGTAGCTTATGCAGCCCGTAATTACTTTACCAACAGATTCATGATTGGGAGAAGTAGCTAAAATGCGCCTATATTTGTGCATACAGACTAACTGGGAGTTCTTTGAAGGTTAGAATTCTAGCATCTTAGCGTGTCCATTATCCAGCAGACTATAAAAGGTCATAAGTTTTGATTGTGTGCCCATTTGTGTGTGCACATGGGTAAAAGATCCTTGGACATTTTTATTTTTAGATCTCTGGAGCACCTTGAGGTAGCAATCCAGCGTACAATATCACTTTTTGTAAAAAAAAATTGAATATTTTCCTAACATTCTTGTGAACCTGCACCTGAAAGTTTTAATTTTTGCAGCAAACGATGCAGAGAAACAAGACTAACAAGTACGAAGTAGTAGATCATACAAAGGACTGGTGTCGATTGATTAGTCATAGTCAAAGAATGAAGGGAAAATTAAACTAAGCACGACATGTCAGAATAATAGCAGAACCAGAGCAATAGAAAAAAGTTGATTAACATGTTCTAATTCTTCTGAATTTGAATATGTTCTAACTCTTCACAACGGGGAGTATATATTGATCTTGGAAATTTTTCAGTGATGTAACGTTTTGTGTACAAGCTGATTCATCTTTTTAGTTGATGAAGGAAGATGTCCGCACCAAGAAGACCATTCTGATGGATTCAAGAGAATCAAAAGTGAAGAATCAAGATACAATAAATATGTCAATTACAAATATGCCTACTGATACACAAGTGGTTTTCAGATATCTTTGCTTGATTTGGATCTGCTCAAAGAAAAAGGATTTGCCACATATATATGGTAGTTAATTCCATGTCCCAAAGGTGCTCTTCAGTAGGTACTGCAGAATCACATTGAAGTTCATCTCAACATTCACATTCTTAGTGTTGTTATCATATCATATATCATATATCTCTACAGTGCTTGATCACAATTTAGATAATTGATCTGATGTTGCTCATCTTTTAGTATAAAGTCTTATTCCCATATATACATCTCCCATTTTACAGGATGTGCTATGCTTCAGCATGTTGATCTCTTTTAAATTTTCAAGTAGCAATATACTTTTGTCCTAGCTTACTCTATTCAAGAGTTATAGGACATAATACGTAGGGTGTAAGCGTTAGCACCCTGCTGAGCATTGCATATTTTGTATGTACAAGTCTGCTATGGTTATTATGGTGCTAGATCTCCTTTTCTCCCGTTGCAACGCACGGGCCTTTTTGCTAGTGATTATTTAAAAATGTGTAATAGTTTATTTCAAAAGAGAGAAATATGTTATTCCAAAAATGTGGAATTGAAATAGATATCATTTTTGTGAAACAAACATATGAAAAGTGAAATTTGCGTTCTGAAAATGAAAACAATATGAAACCGAAATGTCATCTTACAAAACTGATTATTTTTTAAATGTGTAACAAATTATTTGAGAAGAGTGAAATATTTTTTTCAAAAATATGATATTGAAATAGATATGATTTATCTGAAGTATGTTTCATGAATTTTAAACTAATTTAAAATGTATCCAAAGTCAGTCTTGTTTTAAAGGTCTTTGCGACTGGAGTTCAAATATATAAAAAGTTTTGGAATCAGAATTTTGGTTTATGAGATATGGATGATTTAAGTTACTAAAGGTGAAATCAATGGATGAATTTGTTTGGAAGAGAGAAGAGAGAGAATGGCAGCACATGCATGCAAACCCTGTACCATCTGACAAAAAGCTGACACTGATGGGACCTTGCGTACCGTATTGACAGGTTTGATAACTGTGTATTCTCAAAGCAAAATGACTAGGTTTTTATATTGCACAGTGTTGCACTAATCTTTAGACAGGACGAGCGGCTGGCGATCTCAGCCGCTAGGTGCCAACACCGCGCAATTTTCTGTTTCGAAATGGTGTGCCATGTCATGGCCGCCAGGTCGATCGAACTGATCTGGCGTTAGTAAATATCGTGTCGCATGTAATGTACCCATCATGCATCCGGCCGGTGGATCTGCTTATCCATGGATCCGGGGCGGCCCCTGGTGTGGCTAGGATGGCGGGCTACCGGAGATCGGCTTGGGCTTCCGACGGACCACCGGCGGGTTCAAGCCATGGCAGCAATGCCCTGGTGGCTGATAGCGCTATTTTATCCGCTGCCTACTATCCGTCTAGGTGCGCTCCAATCTTACTAGACTTGGATGTGCTACCTAGCTAGCCGGTCACCTGTTCACAGGCGGAGTGGAAGGTGGGGATCCAGATCGGAATAATTCCCTATACGGTTCCAGCCGGCCATGACGACGATAATCCCCGCGGGTGTCGGTATTCTTCTAGGAGACGTCGTTCAGGTCCGTCCTACCTCTTCGCACACCACTGCTTCTCGGGTGAAAGCCCTAACTGCGGTGGCCGGTGACGGCACTTGAAGGCGTCGTCGTGAGAGCTTTGTGATGGTAGAAACCATTTGAGTTTGTTGGCGGGTGCCACTAGTAGAAAATAGACCTTTCGCCCGCCCCTTTAGTCCCGGTCTGGTTTTGGCCCGGGACTAATGTGACCATTAGTCCCGGTTCCAATGACTAGGAGCGGACGAGGGCACGGGCATCATTAGTCCCGGTTCATTTTTTACCTATAGTCCCGATTTGTGATACAAACCGGGACCAGCCTGCCACCACCCCTTTAGTCCCGGTTTGTATCACAAACCGGGACTAGGGGTAGACCTCTAGTCCCGGTTTGTATAACCAACCAGGACTAAAGATGTCCCTATATAAACCCTTCGTCCAGCCCGAGCCCATTTCTTTGTTTTCTCCTTTCCCATCTCTGTTCTTCCCCTTAGCTCGAGCTCATCCTCCATTTTTTGCCAAGATTTGTCAAGATTTGAGGCACCCCATCTCTCCAAGTGTTCACAAAGGTTAGCAACTTTGTCCTTTCATCTCTCATTGCTAGATTAGCTCGTGCAATGCTCTATAAGTATAGTGATTTGTGGGTTTTAGTTTGGGAGTAATTATGTGGGAGTTTATTTTATGGGATTTTTATTTCTGTGCCCCTGGTTCCTTAGCTCTACTCATTCATCCCCACGCTCTTAACTTTTGCTCACTTTTCCCCACTCCCTTGTCCGAAACCCTCATAAATGGTCACAACAGAGGTTGTCGTCGGGTCAAACCATTGACCGTTAACTCTGACGAGTGGGGCTGCGCTGGACTCTGTCGCCCGTTGGACCTGACGAGTGGGGTTGCATTGAGACACGTCAGATGAGCTTGTCTGAGGGATCCCCTTGTCTGAACCTCGAGCCACTACAGCACCACGCCGCTCTGCCCCCTCCGCCGTCGTTGTGCAGCCTCCGCCGTCGTCATGCCCTCCAACCACTAACCCCATTTCGCCTCCACCGCCGTCGTGCCCTCTGCCAGATCTACCCCCACATCCCCCTCAGGATTAAGCAGCGATGTCGGGGGTGCAGGTTCTCAAGCCCATCGACCGTGGAATGGATTTGGTCAAATCGGCGGTAGATAATTCATGGATTACACCTGGGTAAGCATCGTTTCCCCTCTAACTGATTTGCTGATTCATAAATTCGGCCCTATTTGACAGCTAGTTGCGTGAATCGATCAAATTTTGCTGAATTGTTCCCGGCCTAACTGTAATTTTTCCTTATTTGAATCGAATAGGATTGATCCTGCGCTTGCTTTCTGGCTGACGGTTAGATGGAAGTTAGTGTGCTGCGCGGTAGAAAACCGCATATGATTAATGTATTTTTCTATCCAAAGGTGGTAGAAACAAGTATGTCGTTCAAAGATTTGCTCGCGGCGCTCCAAAATTCTTCATATGGGTGGAGACCTGCCGATGCTATTGAACTGAAATTTTTAGCAGTACCGAGCAAAAATTTCTCCCACTAACTTGCGATGAGCGTGTTGGATTGCTCTTTACTTTGAATGCTGAAAGCCGCTTCGGTAAAATCCTTATCGAGGTGCTTCAGCCACGCAATGAACGTGACAAGGGGAAGGTTGTTCAGAAATCTTCTGTCTCTGCTAATAGCGAGCGCCCCGGCACTCCTTGTAGGTCAAAACCAAGCAAAGCTAGTAGTTCTGAAAGTCACAATATGTCTGTTGCCGCTTCTTGTGCCACTTCTCCTGTCGCTGCTGCAGCCGATGTAGAGCAAGATGCAGAGCCAGACGAAGAGGTTCCTCAAAATGATGATGAGGATGAGAATATGTTCCCTAATCTTGTAGATACTATCAGTAAACAAGCAATGGAAGATGAATATCAGGAGGAACCTATCAGCCGTGCTAGATTTGATGACACTGACGATGAAGAGAGGCAGGAGAACATCGACAACCTAGTTTTAGATGAATATGATGGTGAGGACATGCCAACAATTGAGTGGAACAGAGAAGATCCTCAGCTAGCTGTCGGCACCATATTCCAGTCGATGGTGGACTGCCGTAATGCAGTGACTACATATTGCATTCTCACTGAAAATACATATGTGATTGATAGGAGTGAGCCAACAAGGTTCACTGTTCATTGCCCATATGATAGGTGTATATGGAGGTTGCATGCATCACATATGTTGAGGAGCAAGTTCATTCAGGTTTGTGTATTTCAGTTTATACTGATTCATTTTATTTTTAGATCATTGTGTAATGTTTTCTAACAATATTTTGTTTGGGTCCCATTTTGTTTCAGATAAAAAAGAACCCAAACTAGCACACTTGTCCACCTAGAGATGGAGGAGGGAAGGCTAAAACAAAGCTAGAAAAGACTAGGTGGGTGGCAGATGCAATTTTGGATTGGTTGAGAGAAACAACAACACTTGGTCCAACAGCACTCCATGGGAAGCTATTTGAGAAGTACAAGATTGATATACCTTACATGAGGATTTTCTATGCTAAGGAAATGGCTCTTGACAGGATTAATGGGCCTTGGAATGAGAGCTTTCAGTTACTCTACATATTTAAATCTGAAGTGGAAGCTGCTAGTCCAGGGAGTGTTGTAGAGATTGACAAGCACACAGTTACATACAAAATAAAAAGGAAGTCATTTCAGAAGGAGTGCTTCAGGAGGGCTTTTGTTTGTTTCAAGGCTTGTTGGCAGGGGTTTCTTGATGGTTGCAGGCCCTATTTGGTTATTGATGCAACTTCTTTGAATGAAAGGTGGAGAGGACAACTAGTGGCAGCTTCTACAGTTGATGGACACAACTGGCTATTCCCAGTTGCATTTGGTGTGGTGGAGGCAGAGTCTAAGGAAAGTTGGGTCTGGTTTCTGCAGCAGTTGCGCAACCTTATAGGTACACCCCCAGGTTTAGCTATACACACAGATGCTTGCAAGGGTTTGGAGAGTGCAGTGGAAATTGTATTCCCTGGAGTGGAGCATAGGGAATGTATGTGACGCCTAGCGCAGAATTTCAGAAACAAATTCAAAGGTAAAGTTTATGATGAGAACTTATGGCCAGCATCATACACATGCAGTGAGAGGAAGCATGAGCATCATTTGAGAGTGTTGTATGCTCACAATCCTCTGGTGAAGGAGTACCTAGATGCACATCATGGAAAGTTGTGGTCAAGAAGCAAATTCAATGAAATCTACAAAGTAGACTATGTGACCAGTAACCTGGCAGAGTGTTTCAATGCAAAGATCAAGTCATTGAAAGGGCTTCTGATATGGAAAATATTTGATAAGATTCAGCAGATGATCATGATAAAGATGGCTCTTCGCAAAAGAATTGCAGAAACAGAATATGTTGTCCATCTTATGCTCCCGTCTCTTATTAAGTCATTGCATGCCAAGGCAAGAGGACTGAACATGAAATGCATTCGAGCGGTGATACACGAGGCTGAGATAACATATACTGACAGTAAAAACAGGGAATGGAGATATCCAGTTAACCTAGCAACTAGGGAATGTAGTTGTAGGCAATGGCAGCTTCGTGGGAAGCCATGCATACATGCCCTACATCTGATGACTGTTATAAGTGGTCAAGATGGTGAAGTTGATCAATACAACTCTGAATGTTTTTCTGTTGCCAAATTCAGGCTGCTTATGCTTCCAATGTGCCTGCACTCTTGGGAAAAGACCAATGGAACATAGTAGATCCAGGGTTTAAACTACATTCTCCTGTACTGACTAGACCACCAGGAAGACCAAGGAAGAACAGGATCAGAAGAGGTGAAGAGGGTCGTGTAAAAAGACAGCATAAGTGCAAAAAATGTGGAACCCTAGGGCACATTGCTAGGCTATGTACCAATCGAGTGGATGCTTCATTTGGAGAAGAGGAACAATGGGCAGCAACAAATGCAGAGGAGAATACATCATTAGAGCAGATTGAAGCTAATACAGAGGAGAATGAAGCAGCAAAGCAGATGGCAGCTAATTCAGAGGAGAATGAAGCAACTGAATTAGCACTGCCAGCAGCTTGGTATGTGTGCAACAACCTTCCCTTTTTTATGCATTTGTTCTCTTTTTATCGATGGCTTATAATCTTTTTTCTGTTTGACCTAGCTCTAGGAAAATTAGAGGAAAAGGAGAGAAAAGGCCAAGAGATAAAGAATTAGAATATGAAGCCATGGTTTATGAAGGTTTTGAACCCCGTCAACTGGCTAGTGCAAGTTCTCCGTCAGCACCTCGACAGCCACCACGCGAAGTGAAGATCAGAAGGAAGAAGAAAAAGGTGGATATCCCACCTAGGGAAACTAGGAGCAAGGCTGTTAAGCCGTCTCAGAACACAAGGAGTAAGGCAAAGATGTGAACTTCGAACGTTGAATGCAAGTTGTAAACTTTGAACTTTAAGGATTTGTACAATGGTTTCTGTCGTCAATTTGAACAACTGTGAAAACTTGTAAGGTTTAATACTGCTATTCATACTTTGATGTGAAATTTGAGGCAGAATTTGAATTTTAGGCAAAAATTGAATTTGAACCAACACTTGAACTCCGATCTATGGTTTGATGTTGCAATGTTTGCTGAACTATTGTAAACGTTAGGTGATCAATCTGATCTCTTTTGCGTGGTAAAACTTATAGTCATGGGAAATGTGCTCCAAATGTGCTCTGAAGCTAGGGTAAACTGCCCATTTGTAATCAAGTATTTTTTGGACCTACTCTAAATGAGCCAAGTATTTTTTTTTTATTAACACCTATTCAATCTATATAGTGTAGATTCAATGTCTCACTATTTATTGAATTAATCTTCATATTTTTACATTTTTTAAAGTAATGTGATTTAATAGAAAACCATTAAAAACACGTTTAAAATATGAAAAAGGAAAACTAAGTTTAGATCCTTCTCATTCACTTTGAAATGAAGCTTTGGTGATATTTTAGATTTTTTTAAATTTTCAAGAAACCTACCTCCTTTCCTTATACTCTCTATAACGTTGTACGTGACAGCTCATATGTGTGAAGGTTTTTTCATGAAAATGTCCATAGAACAAGTTTATGATTTTTTGTTGATAACATGTCACATAAGACAACATTGTGCACAGGTTTTATATTTTTCAATTTTTTTAAATTAATGCTGCTCATTTAACCACGATCGTGCCAACTAGGTTTTTTTCAAATGACCGTAAAACAAGTTTAGTATTTTTCCTCATTAGTGTGTCTTATAAAACGACGATTCATGAAGGTTTCATATTTTTTTTATTTTTTTAAATTAGTTATGCTCAGTTGAATATTGATCAAACACTAGATAACCCCGTTGACCAACTCAAAACCCCTCTAAACCCCACGGGGTTTCGCCTAACCCTAGATCCAAACATCAGCCATCCGATCATACCCTAGCGCCAAGCGACAGCCCTCAGATATGGTCTTCTAGAAAGAATTCTGAGGCCAGGCTGCGTGCAGGCTCCACGCCGTTGGATCACAAGGACAGCTCCGCATCGTTGGATCCTTGGGCGATCTGCGAGAGGCGATCTGCGAGACATTGGTTGTGCTCGCCCACCATTGCCTCCCCTGTCTTCTTCTTCTTCTGCGGCAACCAAAGGAGCCACTCGTCTGCTTCTTCTTCTCCAGCGACTAGATATGTTGACCTCCACTTCAGCCTCCCACCCCTCGTGGCCCCAGTATGGTCCATTGCCCATGGAGCGATGTCCTGACTGCCCATGCACCGTGCCACTAAAAAGGTTGACTTCGAGGGAGGACAAGAATGGCAACTTTGGGCGCGAGTTCATGAAATGCGAGAGCATGCCAGAGGGGCAGTTTAGATCTCATGATTTTTCTCTGACCCTTTCTTTTTCTCTTTGCTTCTAATTCTTTTTCGTTGGATCTGAAATTTAGGGTTCATGATTTCGTTTCAGATCATGAAGAAATGCACATATTTTGAATGGATGGATGACTACGTTCGGAGGCTTCAAGGGGAGGGCTTTCTTCAATTCAATGGGGCCGCAACCCGGGAGGTCAATCTGCCGTCAGCCACTCAGAATTTGGTCTCTGAAAGTGCTGCTCTGACAGTTGGGGATGCGGAACTGAAGGGGGAATTAAAGAAGATGAACAAGAACTTGAGGCAGATGATTCAGTTGAACAAGCAGGCAAATCTGATAGCTTTAGGATTTTATTTTTGTATAGTTGCTCTAGGATTTGCTTACTTGCTGGTCATCACTCATTAGAGATGTTATTTGTGTCGTGTCATGTGCTCTATGATTTTCTTAAGGGTTTGTGGATCATGTGCTCTCTGTGTTGCTTAATTTGTGGATCATGTGCTCTTTGTGTTGCTTAAACTATGTCTCTATCTCCATCTCTGAATCTCCGTAGGTGTTAGTTTTTGACACTTTTAGTTTCGTCAGATAACACCGAGGGCAAGAAAAAAACATAGTTATTGGGCCCAAAATGAAACCAAGCCCTGTCTGGGCCGTCGCATTGCATTGACTGTCAAAGACCCACAAAGATTAAAGAGGCCTAGAAAATAGTGCATGCGCTGGCTCTGTTTTTCCCCTATTTTTTGGCTTGATTGTTTTGATTGCACCTACAGAGATTGAGTGCACATTGGTTACATCATTTGAAATTACACAACAATTGATATTGCCACCAACAAGTCAACAATTACCGTTTTGTTTCATGCAATATGGCCACAACAATTGATATTGCCACCAACAAGTAAACAATGGACTACCCTTCAAAAATTATTTTCATCCTGCCAAATGGCCACAAACTATTCAAAAATTAGCTTCTTTTTGTTCATACAATATAGCTATCCTACAATATATATGGGCACCAACAATTCAAAAAAATTAGCTTCTTTTTCTTCTTCTTTTCAACATCAACATGGCTCATTTTTCTAGCTTTAATTTCCATTTTGACACCTCAACTAGTCCATTAGCCGCCCGTACCAAAACTTGGAACCAATAAACCTATAATATAAGGGCCAAAATTATTTTCATCATGCCAAATGGCCACAAACTATTCAAAAATTAGCTTGTTTTTGTTCATACAATATAGGGAATAGGGCCACCAACAATTCAAAAAAAATTAGCTTTTCTCCTTCTTCTTTTCAACATCAACATGGCTCATTTTTCTAGCTTTAGTTTCCTTTTTGACACTTCAACTAGTCCATTACCCGCGCGTGCCAAAACTTGACCCTAAAATATAAGGGCCAGAATACAAATATTACACAACATGAATATAACAAGACGAATGGGCTACCCTCCAACCATTTTTACAAGGCTAACCCCAAAACTTGCTGGTTTTCATTGAGGGATACCCTTTCATTGATGGGATCCCTTCATTGATTTAGCAAGCAAAACACGGATAAAAGTAGCAAGCAAAACACATATAACCAATGACATATCAAATAAAAGTAGCAAGCGTAACATAGTTCTTAGGGGATAGGGTTCCCAACATGATATAACACGACAAAGATAAAAAGTTCACGGCACAACCAACGACATAATTAAGATAGAAATATATAAAAAGCCCTAACACCCTAGGGCAAGACAAGCTTCACGAGACCGGGCCTTCCCCACCATCTTCACTGCGCCTCCTCTTCACTGCTCCTCTTCACTGCTGTCCTCGCCGAGGTAGTAAGGGAGGCTGTGCATACCGTTGCGGGTGGGGAAGATGTTGTTGAAGTACGTGAAGATGTTGTAGGTGGTGAATGCGATGAACTTGCACCCACACCAAAACACCTTGCCGAGGAGGTAGTACGCATCAAATCTGTTGGTGAAGTTGGCAGTGAGCCCTATCGGCGGAGTGCTGGAGTTTGGACGCACTTCCTCCAGTCGGAACGTCACCGGCGAGCCCGCCGGGATGTGGGCGAAGCCCGCGCCAAGGAACCACTGGGCAAACTCCTTTGCACCCCTCCAGCGTTAGAACGCCCACACGCGGAGGGTCGTCTCCACGACGATGCCGGCGGGATACCGCCTCTCCGGCACGGTCGGTGGGGGCTCGAAGGTGTTGCTGTTGTATTGCATCCTCGCTCGCTTTGAGAGTGCTCTCGGTTTGGGTGAAGAAGAGAAGGGGCGGCGCAAATGGATGTGTGGAGAATAGGTGGAGGGGTGGATGGTTTAAATAGGGAAGGGGAGTGGCACCGGCCGCGCTCTGGATTTGCTACGTTCAAACGAGCCGCGTCGATCGATATGCCACTTTAATTGCCAATAGGTTTTAATTGCCACGAGTGGATCGAAAAGGCTGAAACGATGCTTGATACATCCATTTTGCATCATGCTTTTATATTGATATTTATTGCATTATGGGCTGTTATTACACATTCTAGCACAATATTTATGCCTTTTCTCTCTTATTTTACAAGGTTTACATGAAGAGGGAGAATGCCGGCAGCTGGAATTCTGGACTGGAAAAGGACCAAATCTGAGAGACCTATTCTGCACAACTCCAAAAGTCCTGAAACTTCACAGAGAATTATTTTGGAATATATAAAAATAATTTGGCGAAGAAAGCACCAGAGGGGGGCCACCAGCCATCCACAAGGGTGGGGGGCGCGCCTCCCTACATTGTGGGCCACCTGGCAAGCCCCCTATGCCCATCTTCTGCTATATGATGCGTTTTGACCTAGAAAAAATCAGAAGGAAGCTTACGAGATGAAGCGCCACCGTCTCGAGGCGGAACCTGGGCAGAACCAATCTAGGGCTCCGGCGGAGCTGTTCTGCCGGAGAAACTTCCCTCCGGGAGGGGGAAATCGAAGCCATCGTCATCACCAACGATCCTCTCATTGAGAGGGGGTCAATCTCCATCAACATCTTCACCAGCACCATCTCCTCTCAAACCCTAGTTCATCTCTTGTATCCGATCTTTGTCTCAAAACCTCAGATTGGTACCTGTGGGTTGCTAGTAGTGTTGATTACTCCTTGTAGTTGATGCTAGTTGGTTTATTCGGTGGAAGATCATATGTTCAGATCCTTAATGCTATTCAATACCCCTCTGATTATGAACATGAATATGCTTTGTGAGTAGTTACGTTTGTTCCTGAGGACATGGGAGAAGTCTTGTTATAAGTAATCATGTGAATTTGGTATTCGTTAGATATTTTGAAGAGATGTATGTTGTCTTTCCTCTAGTGGTGTTATGTGAATGTCGACTACATCACACTTCACCATGAGTTGGGCCTAGAGGAAGGCATTGGGAAGTAATAAGTAGATGATGGTTTGCTAGAGTGACAGAAGCTTAAACCCTAGTTTATGCGTTGCTTCGTAAGGGGCTGATTTGGATCCATATGTTTCATGCTATGGTTAGATTTATCTTAATTCTTCTTTCGTAGTTGCGGATGCTTGCTAGAGGGGTTAATCATAAGTGGGAGGCTTGTCCAAGGAAGTACAGCACCCAAGCATCGGTCCACCCACATAACAAATTATCAAAGTAACGAACGCGAATCATATGAGCATGATGAAAACTACCTTGACAATAATTCCCATGTGTCCTCGGGAGCGCTTTGCTTTATATAAGAATTTGTCCAGGCTTGTCCTTTGCTACAAAAAGGATTGGGTCACCTTGCTGCACCTTAGTTACTTTTGTTACTTGTTACCCGTTACGAATTATCTTATCACACAACTATCTGTTACCGATAATTTCAGTGCTTGCAGAGAATACCTTGCTGAAAACCGCTTGTCATTTCCTTTTGCTCCTCGTTGTGTTCGACACTCTTACTTATCGAAAGGACTATGATAGATCCCCTATACTTGTGGGTCATCAAGACACTTTTCTGGTGCTGTTTTCGGGGAGTGAAGCGCCTTTGGTAAGTGGAATTTGGTAAGGAAACATTTATATTACATGCTGAAATTTACTGTCACTTGTCACTACGGAAAATAATCCTTTGAGGGGTTTGTTCGGGGTATCTTCACCTCGACCGGAAGAGCAAAGAGTTGCTCCTGAACCTACTGCACCTACTGAAAATATTTATTATGACATTCCTTCGGGTATGATAGAGAAACTGTTAGCTAATCCTTATGCAGGAGATGGAACATTACATCTCGATATGCACCTAATCTATGTGGATGAAGTTTGTGGATTATTTAAGCTTGCAGGTTTACCCTAGGATGATGTCAAGAAGAAGGTCTTCCCTTTATCTTTGAAGGGAAAGGCATTGACATGGTATAGGCTATGTGATGATATTGGATCATGGAACTACAACCGATTGAAATTGGAATTTCATCAGAAGTTTTATCCTATGCATCTGGTTCATCGTGATCAGAATTATATTTATAATTTTTGGCCTCGTGAAGGAGAAAGTAGTGCTCAAGCTTGGGGGAGGCTTAAGTCAATGTTATATTCATGCCCCAATCATGAGCTCTCAAGGGAAATTATTATTCAAAAAATTTATGCTCGGCTTTCTCATAATGATCAATCCATGCTCGATACTTCTTGTACTGGTTCTTTTATGAAGAAGACTATTGAATTCAAATGGGATTTATTGGAAAGAATTAAACGCAACTCTGAAGATTGGGAACTCGACGAAGGTAAGGAGTCAGGTATATACCTTAAGTTTGATTGTGTTAAATCTTTTATGGATACTGATGCTTTTCTTGATTTTAGCACTAAATATGGACTTGACTCTGAGATAGTAGCTTCCTTTTGTGAATCATTTGCTACTCATGTTGATCTCCCTAAGGAGAAGTGGTTTAAATATCATCCTCCCATTGAAGTAAAAGTAGTTGAACCTATTAAAGTTGAAGAAGAAACTATTACTTATAATGTTGATCCTATTGTTCCTACTGCTTATATTGAGAAACCACATTTTCCTGTTAGAATAAAGGATCATGCTAAAGCTTCAACTGTGGTTCGTAAGAGTAATATTAGAACACGTACACCCCCTGAACAAATTAAAGTTGAACCTAGTATTGCCATGGTTAAAGGTCTCTTGGTCGATAATATTGATGAGCATGTTATTTATTTCTGTGGTGAAGCTGCTAGAATTGCTAAACCTGATATTAAAGATAAACATAGACCCGTTGTTGGCATGCCTGTTGTTTCTGTTAAAATAGGAGATCATTGTTATCATGGTTTATGTGATGTGGGTGCTAGTGTGAGTGCAATTCCTTATACTTTATATCGAGAAATTATGAATGATACTGCACCTGCTGAGATAGAAGATATTGATGTTACTATTAAGCTTGCCAACAGAGATACTATATCACCAATTGGGATTGTTAGAGACGTTGAAGTCTTGTGTGGGAAAATAAAATACCCTACTGATTTTCTTGTTATTAGTTCCCCACAAGATGATTTTTGACCCATTATATTTCGTAGACCTTTCTTGAATACTGTTAATGCTAAGATAGATTGTGAGAAAGAAATTGTCACTGTAAGCTTTGGGGATGTGTCTCATGTTTTTAATTTCTCTAAATTTCGTAGACAACCCCATGATAAAGAATTGCCTAGTAAAGATGAAATAATTGGTCTTGATTCTATTGTTGTGCCTCCTACTGATCCTTTAGAACAATATTTCCTAGATCATGAAAATGATATGTTTATGAATAAAAGACAGCAGTTAGATGAAATATTCTTTAACCAAATGCCTGTTTTGAAACACAATTTGCCTGTTGAAATCCTTGGAGATCCTCCTCCACCTAAGGGTGATCCTGTGTTTGAGCTTAAACAATTACCTGATCCTTTGAAATATGCTTATCTTGATGAAAAGAAGATATATCCTATTATTATTAGTGCTAACCTTCCAGAGCATGAAGAAAAACATTATTGAAAACTTTGAGGAAGCACCGCGCTGCTATCGGATATACTCTTGATGATCTTAAGGGCAATAGTCCCACTCTATGTCAGCACAAAATTAATATGGAGCCTAATGCTAAACCAATTGTTGATCACCAACGATGGTTAAATCCTAAGATGAAGGAAGTGGTAAGAAATGAAATACTAAAACTTCTGGAGGCAGGTATAATTTATCCTATTCCTGATAGTAGATGGGTAAGTCATGTTCATTGTGTCCCTAAGAAGAGAGGTATTACTGTGTTCCTAATGATAAGAATGAATTGATTCCATAGAGAATTGTTACAGGTTATAGAATGGTAATTGATTTTCGCAAATTAAACAAAGCTACTAGAAAAGATCATTACCCTCTACCTTTTATTGATCAAATGCTAGAAAGATTATCCAAACATACATATTTTTGCTTTCTATATGGTTATTCTGGTTTTTCTCAAATACCTATGTCAAAAGAGGACCAAGAAAAGACCACTTTTACTTGCCCTTTCGGTACCTTTGCTTATAGACGTATGCCTTTTGGTTTATGCAATGCACCTGCTACCTTTCAAAGAGGTATGACTGCTATATTCTCTAACTTTTGTGAAAAGATTGTTGAGGTTTTCATGGACGATTTCTCCGTTTACGGAACTTCTTTTGATGATTGCTTAAGCAACCTTGATCGAGTTTTGCAGAGATGTGAAGAAACTAATCTTGTCTTGAATTGGGAGAAGTGCCACTTTATGGTTAATTAAGGTATTGTCTTGGGGCATAAAATTTCTGAAAGAGGTATTGAAGTTGATAAAGCTAAAGTAGATGCTATTGAAAAGATGTCGTGTCCTAAAGATATCAAAGGTATAAGCAGTTTCCTTGTTCATGCTGGTTTCTATAGGAGGTTTATTAAAGACTTCTCTAAAATTTCTAGGCATCTTACTAATCTCTTGCAAAAAGATGTTGCTTTTGTTTTTGATGATGATTGTGTAGAAGCATTTGAAATACTTAAGAAAGCCTTGATTTATGCACCTATTGTTCAACCACCTGATTGGAATCTACCAGTTGAAATTATGTGTGATGCTAGTTTTTATGTTGTTGGTGCTGTTCTAGGACAAAGAGTTGATAAAAAATTGAATGTCATACATTATGCTAGTAAAACTCTAGACAGTGCCCAGAGAAATTATGCTACTACTGAAAAAGAATTCTTAGCAGTTGTTTTTGCCTGTGATAAGTTCAGATCTTATATTGTTGATTCCAAAGTAACTGTTCACACTGATCATGCTGCTATTAAATACCTTATGGAAAAGAAAGATGCCAAACCTAGACTTATTAGATGGGTTCTCTTACTACAAGAATTTGACTTGCATATTATTGATAAAAAGGGAGCTGAAAACCCCGTTGCAAACAACTTTTCTAGGTTAGAAAATGTTCTTGATGACCCACTACCTATTGATGATAGCTTTCCTGATGAGCAATTAGCTGTCATAAATGCTTATCGTAATACTCCATGGTATGCTGATTATGCTAATTACATTGTTGCTAAATTTATACCACCTAGTTTCACATACCAGCAAAAGAAAAAGTTTTTCTATGATTTAAGACATTACTTTCGGGATGACCCACACCTTTATAAAGAAGGAGTAGATGGTGTTATTAGACGTTGTGTACCTGAGCATGAACAGGAACAGATCCTACGGAAGTGCCACTCCAAAGCTTACGGAGGACACCATGCTGGAGATAGAACTGCACACAAGGTATTGCAATCTGGTTTTTATTGGCCTACTCTCTTCAAGGATGCCCGTAAGTTTGTCTTGTCTTGTGATGAATGCCAGAGAATTGGCAATATTAGTAGACGTCAGGAAATGCCTATGAATTATTCACTCATTATTGAACCATTTGATATTTGGGGCTTTGATTATATGGGACATTTTCCTTCCTCTAATGGGTATACACATATTTTAGTTGCTGTTGATTACGTTACTAAGTGGGTAGAAACTATTCCAACTAGTAGTGCAGATCATAACACTTCTATTAAGATGCTTAAAGAAGTTATTTTTCCGAGGTTTGGAGTCCCTAGATATTTAATGACTGATGGTGGTTCACATTTTATTCATGGTGCTTTTTGTAAAATGCTTGCTAAATATGATGTCAACCATAGAATTGCATCTCCATATCACCCTCAGTCTAGTGGTCAAGTAGAATTGAGCAATAGAGAGATTAAATTAATTTTGCAAAAGACTGTTAATAGATCTAGAAAGAACTGGTCTAAGAAAATTGATGATGCATTATGGGCTTATAGAACTGCTTATAAGAACCCTATGGGTATGTCTCCGTATAAAATGGTTTATGGAAAAGCATGTCACTTACCTCTAAAACAAGAACATAAAGCGTATTGGGCTATTAAAGAGCTCAACTATGATTTCAAACTTGCCGGTGAGAAGAGGTTATTTGACATTAGCTCACTCGATGAATGGAGAACCCAAGCCTATGAGAATGCCAAGTTGTTTAAAGAAAAAGTTAAAAGATGGCATGACAAAAGGATACAAAAGCGTGAGTTTAATGTAGGTGATCATGTTTTGCTATACAACTCTCGTTTAAGATTTTTTGCAGGAAAGCTTCTCTCTAAATGGGAATGTCCTTACATTATCGAGGAGGTCTATCGTTCCGGTGCCATCATGATCAACAATGCCGAAGGCACCAACCCGAAGGTGGTAAACGGTCAAAGACTCAAACATTATATTTCAGGTACTCCCATAAATGTCGATACGAATATTATCAATACCGTAACACCGGAGGAGTACATAAGGGACACTTTCCAGAATGTTTCAGACTCCAAAAAGGAATAGGTATGTGGTACGGTAAGTAAACCGACTCCAAAACTGTTCTAATGGCAATTTTTCTCCGTTTTGGAAAATTTAAAAAATTAGGAAAATTAAAAGTAGTCCGAAAAGTGCACGAGGCAGCGACAAGGTAGGGAGGCGCGCCCTACCCCCTGGGTGCGCCCCCACCCTTGCCGCCACCTCGTGTGCCCTCCGGACTCCGTTTTCTTGCACAATACTTCTTTTGGTTGGTAAAAATTCATTATATAATCTCCCGAAGGTTTCGACCACCGTACCACGGCAAAATCTCCTGTTTTTTGTTTTGAGTTGTTTTCTGCCAGAGTTTTTCAAGGCCAGGCATCATGTCATCCTCTTCCTCCAACAACGCGGATGGCGATGCTTGGTTGATGAAGATGGAACTTAGAAGGGAGAATGCCGAGGAAGCCATGATGGAGGAGGATGAAGGAGAATCGCTTGAGGAACAGCCTCCGACATTGGAGAGAGGTACTCTGGCGGGCATCTCCACTATTCCAAATCCCCATTAAGCAATAGGTACTACAAACAACCATGAAGACCAAGAGGTCCGAGAAGGGCTTCGCCCTAGGAGGCCCTTACACAGGTTACATCGGAACAACTTTCATAATTTGGTTCATAATTACGGGGTGGAGAACACCCCACGTACGCATATACCCTCCAATTGGGACATATCCCGTCTAAGTGAAAGCAATGCAGGGAAAGGTTCTTGGTGGCCTAAAAATAAGCAACTTTTGGAGGAGATCCAGAAGAATGTAAATACGCTCCAACAAGTGCTCCGAGAATTGCAAGCCCGGAAAGGTGCCTTAATAAAGCTGACGGATACATCAACAACTCCATCATCACCACCTCCGAAGAAAGAGATCTAAATACATGGGTATGGTCACTCCCCTTGGCACTACCAAGCTTGGGGGAGGTGCCCCGATATCGTATCACCATCACATCTTTACCTTTACCGTTTTTCTTAGTTCGATCCTTTTGGTTATATCTTGATCTAGTAGAATAAAGTTTTAGTATGATCTAGCTTTGAGTTTTGTTTCGAGGTTTATCTATGTAATCGATTCCGTGAGTTATATAATAAAGAGTAGTTTTGAGTTGAGGGCTTTGCTTTCTTGCTATGATCTTGATAAATAAAAGAAAGAAATAAAAAGAAATAAAGAGATCGTATAATGATCTTATGGAGAGTGATGACTTCACATATAAAGAGTATGATGAATAAAAGTTGTTGAGAGTTGACAAACATAGTTTTGGTCATTGTTGCAATTAATAGGAAGTAATAAAGAAAGAGAGGTTTCACATATAAATATACTATCTTAGACATCTTTTGTAATTATGAGCACTCATTAAAATATGACATGCTAAAAAGTTGATGTTGGACAAGGAAGACAACATAATAGGTTATATTTTCTTATATCCGAATAGAAGTTATAGTGTCTTGGATCCTCCAACATGTTGAGCTTGCTTTTCCCTCTTATGCTAGCCAAATCCTTTGCACCAAGTAGAGATACTACTTGTGCATCCAAACATCCCTTAAACCAGTTTTGCCATGAGAGTCCACCATACCTACCTATGGATTGAGTAAGATCCTTCAAGTAAGTTGTCATCGGTGCAAGCAATAAAAATTGCTCTCTAAATATGCATGATCCATTAGTGTGAAGAAAATAAGCTTTATACGAACTTGTGATATGGAAGAAATAAAAGCGACGGACTGCATAATAAAGTTATTTATCACAAGAGGCAATATAAAGTGACGTTCTTTTGCATTAAGATTTTGTGCATCCAACAATAAAAGCGCATGACAACCTCTGCTTCCCTCTGCGAAAGGCCTATCTTTTACTTTTATCTTCTACCCTTATACAAGAGTCATGGTGATCTTCACCTTTCCTTTTTACACTTTTTCTTTTGGCAAGCACTATGTGTTGGAGAAAGATCCAGATATATATATCCACTCGGATGTAGGTTATCATAAAGTATTATTGTTGACATTACCCTTGAGGTAAAAGGTTGGGAGGCAAAACTATAAGCCCTTATCTTTCTCTGTGTCTGACTGAGGCTTCGAATCCATAAGTGCCCCGCGAGTGTTAGCAATTGTGAAAGACTAAATGATAGTTGAGTATGTGGACTTGCTGAAAAGCTCTTGAATTGACTCTTTCCGATGTTATGATAAATTGCAATTGCTTCAATGATTGAGATCATAGTTTGTTAGTTTTCAATGAAGTTTTTGATTCACAATTTACCTTGTGAATGAGTTGTTACTTTAGCATAAGAAATTATATGACATTATATGATGTTGTTCTAAAGATGATCATGATGCCCTCAAGTCCTTATTTTATTTTATCGACACCTCTATCTCTAAACATGTGGACATATTTCTCGATTTCGGCTTTCGCTTGAGGACAAGCGAGGTCTAAGCTTGGGGGAGTTGATACGTCCATTTTGCATCATGCTTTTATATTGATATTTATTGCATTATGGGCTGTTATTACACATTCTAGCACAAGATTTATTCCTTTTCTCTCTTATTTTACAAGGTTTACATGAAGAGGGAGAATGTCGGCAGCTGGAATTCTGGACTGGAAAAGGAGCAAATCTGAGAGACGTATTCTGCACAACTCCAAAAGTCCTGAAACTTCACGGAGAATTATTTTGGAATATATAAAAAATATTGGGTGAAGAAAGCACCAGGGGGGGCCACCAGCCATCCACAAGGGTGGGGGCGCGCCCAACCCCCCTGGGCGTGCCTCCCTACCTTGTGGGCCACCTGGCAAGCCCCTGATGCCCATCTTCTGCTATATGATGCGTTTTGACCTGGTAAAAATCAGAAGGAAGCTTACGGGACGAAGCGCCGCCGTCTCGAGGCGGAACCTGGGCAGAACCAATCTAGGGCTCCGGCGGAGCTGTTCTGCAGGAGAAACTTCCCTTCGAGAGGGGGAAATCGAAGCCATCGTCATCACCAACGATCCTCTCATCGAGAGGGGGTTAATCTCCATCAACATATTCACCAGCACCATCTCCTCTCAAACCCTAGCTCATCTCTTGTATCCGATCTCTGTCTCAAAACCTCAGATTGGTACCTGTGGGTTGCTAGTAGTATTGATTACTCCTTGTAGTTTATGCTAGTTGGTTTATTCGGTGGAAGATCATATGCTCAGATCCTTAATGCTATTCAATACCCCTCTGATTATGAACATGAATATGCTTTGTGAGTAGTTACGTTTGTTCCTGAGGACATGGGAGAAGTCTTGTTATAAGTAATCATGTGAATTTGGTATTCATTAGATATTTTGATGAGATGTATGTTGTCTTTCCTCTAGTGGTGTTATGTGAACATTGACTACATGACACTTCACCATGATTTGGGCCTCGGGGAATGCATTGGGAAGTAATAAGTAGATGATGGGTTGCTAGAGTGACAGAAGCTTAAACCCTAGTTTATGCGTTGCTTCGTAAGGGGCTGATTTGGATCCATATGTTTCATGCTATGGTTAGATTTATCTTAATTCTTCTTTCGTAGTTGCGGATGCTTGCTAGGGGGGTTAATCATAAGTGGGAGGCTTGTACAAGGAAGGATAGCACCCAAGCACCGGTCCACCCACATAACAAATTATCAAAGTAACGAACGCGAATCATATGAGCATGATGAAAACTAGCTTGACAGTAATTCCCATGTGTCCTCGGGAGCGCTTTGCTTAATATAAGAATTTGTCTAGGCTTGTCCTTTGCTACAAAAAGGATTGAGTCACCTTGCTACACCTTAGTTACTTTTGTTACTTGTTACCCATTACGAATTATCTTATCACACAACTTTCTGTTACCGATAATTTCAGTGCTTGCAGAGAATACCTTGCTGAAAACCGCTTGTCATTTCCTTTTGCTCCTCGTTGGGTTCGACACTCTTACTTATCGAAAGGACTACGATAGATCCCCTATACTTGTGGGTCATCAATGCTCTACATTGAGGAGACACGCGTGTGAGAAGAGACGAACTAGCAGCAGCGACCGTCCTTGCGTCCGTGGCGGCTCGCGTGCAGGAAAGAGGCTCGGTCAGCGCATCGTGGCGGCGGGCATCGACATGCAGGTAGGCTAGTTACGTTTATGCATAGTAGGCTAGCTGGACATGTCGTGCATGCATAGCAGGCTTCTGTTGTAGCGGCGCGCGCATGCCTTTCATGCAACGGCCCAACAGTCTAAAAAAACCACGGCCCAACGGGCGAACAGCCGCACCGTCCGACGCGGCCCCAATTGTCAGGTCCAACGGACGACACAGTCCAGCGCGGCCCCACTCGTCAGAGTTAATGGTCAAAGCACGGACCCGACGGCATCCACCGTTTGTGACCATTTCTGAGGTTTTCGGACAAGAGAGTGGGGAAAAGTGAGCAAACGTTAAGAGCGTGGGGATGAATGAGTATGGCTAAGGAACCAGGGGCACAGATGTAAAAATCCCTTATATTATTTATGCAATTTGAGCTCAAATTAACTTCTTCATTTGCATATGTGTAGGTGTGGTTTACTTAGTGCCTTCCCGTCCCCGTCCTAACCACCGTCGATCGCCCGCACCGTCCCGTCACCGGCACCACCTTGGTGAGCCTCTTGTTCTTATCCTTTTTATAAAAAAAATCTTATTTGTATGATTTAGATAGTTACTTGTATGATTGTTTGTTATACATAGTGCCATGGTCTTGATATCCGTCCCCGTCCGCCGTTGTCCGGTTTATGATTTGGATGTGGTATATTCTCTTTTATAACTATTTGTTGCATTTCGCATTTATAACAATTATGCCCATCAAGTTGACATAGATATTTTTATCTAGGAGGTATGTGATCCGGAAATTGCAACCGACCCTCTTGTCGAGAAGTTAAATTTAGTTGAAAAATAAAACGAGTATTTGAAAGAAAAATTGAAAAGAATTGAAGAAGAGAAGATGAAAATGGAGTTGTATGTTGCCGATGTCGTCGATGATCACAAGATCAAGATGGATGCAATGCGCTTGAAGATTAGAAAGATCAGAAAATATGTCGTTAATAAAGAGGCTTGGTATCACTATGCTGTTGGATCAATTGTTACTTTAGTTGCGATCTTGATCGCATTTGTTGTTGCATTTAAATGCTTTAGCTAGAGAGTTTGTATGTTGTTTTGTGAGAATAAGTGTGTATGAACTTGTATTAATTTGGTCTTTTCAGTGTTGTGTAATGAAGATGAGCCGGCAATGGATGTACGATGACCGACGCTCTCCCCAGTTCATTGATGGCGTGCATACTTTTCTGCGTGCGGCTAAGGCAAATAAGCGGGATGATGGTTTTATGTGTTGTCCATGTGCTGTCTATAAGAATGATAACAATTACTCAAGCTCAAGAGTCATTCACGTCCACCTATTTACATCCAGTTTCATGTCCGGCTATAACTGTTGGACCAAGCACGGAGAAAGAGGGGTTCTAATGGAAGAGAATGAAGAAGAAGAGGATGATGACAGCTATCCTGGGTTCCCTAAATACGATGGTACTACAATGGGGGAAGAAACTGAAGAAGAGGCATCAGATGAGCCCGCTGATGATCATGGTCAAGCCATTGCTGATGCAAAGAGAAACTGCGCAAGTGAAAAGGAGAAGTTGAAGTTGCAGCGCATGTTAGAGGATCACAAGAAATTGTTGTACCCAAATTGCAAAGATGATAAGAAAAAGCTCGGTACCACACTGGAATTGCTACAATGGAAGGAAGAGAATGGTGTAACTGACAAAGGATTTGAAAAGTTGCTGAAAATGTTAAAGAAGATGCTTCCAAAGGACAACGAATTGCCCGACAGTACGTACAAAGCAAAGAAGGTTGTCTGCCCTCTAGGATTAGAGGTGCAGAAGTTACATGCATGCCCTAATGACTGCATCCTCTACCGCGGTGAGGAGTACGAGAATTTGAATGCATGCCCAGTATGCGGCGCCTTGCGCTATAAGATCAGCCACGATGACCCTGGTGATGTTGAGGGCGTGCGCCCCAGGAAGAGGATTCCTGCCAAGGTGATGTGGTATGCTCCTATAATACCACGGTTGAAACGTTTGTTCCAAAACAAAGAGCATGCCAAGTTGATGCGATGGCATAAAGAAGACCGTAAGAAAGACGGGAAGTGGAGAGTACCCGCTGACGGGTCGCAGTGGAGAAAAATCGAGAGAAAGTGGCGGGACTTAGCAGATGACGCAAGGAACGTATGGTTTGGTTTAAGTGCATATGGCATAAATCCTTTTGGGGAGCAGAGCAGCAATCATAGCACCTGTCCTATGACTATGTATCTATAACCTTCCTCCTTGGTTGTGCATGAAGCGGAAGTTCATTATGATGCCAGTGCTAATCCAAGGCCCCAAGCAACCTGGCAACGACATTGATGTGTACCTAAGGCTATTAGTTGAAGAACTTTTACAGCTGTGGGACAAAAAAGGTGTACGTGTGTGGGATGAGCACAAACAGCAAGAATTTGACCTACGAGCGTTGTTGTTTGTAACCATCAATGATTGGCCGGCTCTTAGTAACCTTTCAGGATAGACAAACAAGGGATACCACGCATGCACGCACTGTTTAGATGATACCCAAAGTATATATTTGGATAAATGTAAGAAGAATGTGTACCTAGAACATCATCGATTTCTTCCGATCAAGCATCTCTTAAGAAAGAAAGACATGCATTTCAAAGGTGAGGCAGATCACCGGAAGAAGCCTCACCACCGTACTAGTGATGATATACTTGATATGGTCAAGGATTTAAAAGTAATCTTTGGAAAGGGTCCTGGCGGACAATCTGTTCCGAATGACGCTGACGGACATGCACCCATGTGGAAGAAGAAATCTATATTTTGGGACCTACCCTATTGGAAAGAGCTAGAGTTCAGCTCTGCAATCGACGTGATGCACGTGATGAAGTACCTTTGCGTGAACCTGCTAGGCTTTTTGGGCGTGTATGGAAAGAAAAAAGATACACGGGAGGACCAGCAACATATGCACGAAAAAGACGGCATGCATCCAAAGCAGTATCAAGGTCCTGCCAGCTACGCTCTTACCAAAGAAGACAAGGAAATCTTCTTTGAATGCCTGCTCAGTATGAAGGTCCTGTCTGGCTTCTCATCAAATATAAAGGTTATAATAAATATGGCAGAGAAAAAGTTCCAGAACCTAAAGTCTCATGACTGCCATGTGATTATCACGTAATTGCTTCCGGTTGCATTAAGGGGGCTTCTACTGGAAAACGTTCGATTAGCCATTGTGAAGCTATGTGCATTCCTCAATGCAATCTCTCAGAAGGTAATCGATCCAGAAATCCTACCAAGGTTACAGAATGATTTGGTGCAATGTCTTGTCGATTTTGAGTTGGTGTTCCCACCATCCTTCTTCAATATCATGACGCATGTCCTAGTTCACCTAGTCAACAAGATTGCCATTCTGGGTCCTGTATTTCTACACAATATGTTCCCCTTTGAGAGGTTCATGGGAGTCTTAAAGAAATATGTTCATAACCGTGCTAGGCCAGAAGGAAGCATCTCCAAGGGCCATGAAACAGAGGAGGTCATTGAGTTTTGTGTTGACTTTACTCCTGACCATAAGCCGATTGGTGTTCCTGAATCGCGGCATGAAGGCAGACTGGGTGGAAAAGGCACGCTCGGAAAGGATTCAGTAATATGTATGGACGGACATTCTTGGGCGCAAGCACACTACACAATTATACAAAATTCCACCTTGGTAGCTCCGTATATCGAGGAACACATGGATAGTGTAAGCTCCAAGAACTCGGAGCAGTCTGAGCCCTAGATCAAACATACACACATGGCGTCATTCGGTGGTTGGTTGCAAACACGTCTCATGCATGATGACACTGTTGGAGATGAGTTGTACTTGCTGGCCAAGTCACCATCTTCGACTATATCGACTTTCAAAGGGTACGAGATAAATGGGAATACATTTTACACGATCGCCCAAGATAAAAAGAGCACCAACTAAAACAGTGGTGTCTGCTTTGATGCAACAAACACCAATAGGCCAAAGGACACATATTATGGTTACATAGAGGAGATATGGGAACTTGACTATGGACGTGATTTGAAAGACCCTTTGTTTTGGTGCAAATGGGTCAATCTGACAGGAGGCGGGGTAAAGGAAGACCCGCGGTACGGAATGACAACAGTGGATCTCAACAATCTTGGGTACACAGACGAACCATTCGTCCTAGCCAATGATGTGGCGCAGGTTTTCTATGTGTAGGACATGTCTACCAAGCCGAGAAAAATAAAAGATAAGGAAGCAAATACATCATATGATGAGCCAAAGCACCACATAGTTCTTTCAGGGAAAAGAAACATCGTGGGAGTGGAGGACAAGACAGAATTGTCAGAAGATTATGAAAAGTTTCATGAAATTGCTCCCTTCACAGTGAAGACTGACCCAAGCATACTATTAAATGATGAAGATTGTCCATTGTTATGGTGCAAAGGGACACACGCGAAGAAAAAGTTTTATACCCCAAGATCCCACTCTGGGATGTGACCGGCTTCACCGTCATCACTTTCGTCTCTAGTGAGTTTCCGGACTTATCTAGAAAGTCGCACTTCGGACAAACCGGAGGGAATCTTTGTAATAGTTACGGTATATATGTGTTTTGGCATTTGAAACACGAAGAAACATTATGTAGGAGTTAATCAATGCAATTATGTCCAAACAAAATATTCCATGCATTATGTAGGACCTCATTTGCTATTTTTTGTGCTAAATGACCCTGAAATTGAAAAGCACTACAAATGAACTCTGAAAAGGTTGAAAGTTGGCATGGTATCATCATTTCACCCACATAGCATGTGCTAAAAAGTTGAGAGGGTTACAGCAAAAAGTGGATGCACTTTGTGTACAAACTGGACAATCTCTTTCGAAGTATCAGGGTTTCAGACGAAAACTCATTTGTTACAAAGGCATTTCATTTCTTAAACTTATTTTAACTCTAGACTTTTTGTGCGTTCAATATGCACCATTCAAAGCCATGTCATCAATTTTCAACCCTTTCTGACTTCATTTGCTATTTTTCATGCATTTAATGATTTTTTTAGCTAAATGACCCTAAAATTGAAAAGCACTACAAATGAACTCTGAAAAGGTTGAAACTTGGCAAGGTATCATCATTTCACCCACATAGCATGTGCTAAAAAGTTGAGAGGGTTACAGCAAAAACTGGATGCACTTTGTGTACAAACTGGACAATCTCTTTCGAAGTATCAGGGTTCCGGACGAAAACTCATCTGTTATAAAGGCATTTCATTTTTTAAACTTATTTTAAATCCAGACTTTTTGTGCGTTCAATAAGCACCATTCAAAGCCACGTCATCAATTTTTAACCCTTTCTGACTTCATTTGCTATTTTTGATGCATTTAATGATTATTTTAGCTAAATGACCCTGAAATTGAAAAGCACTACAAATGAACTATGAAAAGGTTGAAAACTTTAATAGCAAAAAGAATTAAATGAAAACTAGGCATGTATGCATCTGTTTAAAAGAAAACTTTAGAACTAAAATAAAAAAATAGGCATGATCTCTTTCATTAACACAGAAAGAATATGAAAGTTTTGCATTTTTTAGAATCTCATATATTTTGTTGAAATTATTTGATAATCATGTGTATTACACATAAGTGAGTATGTATAAAAATTAGGATGTGATTTGAAGAAGGTCAAAAAATTGACATAACATATGCAAAAAATAACATAAAAATAACAAAAAATGCCCGCCTACTAGGCCACCACGGCCTGCATACGACTAGAAACCCAACTATATATGGGCCAGGATGCAGGCCCACAAGGCAAGTAGGCCCCAAAGGGCAGAGTGGAATGTTAGGCATGTACTGCCTGCTTTAGAGAGGAGCTCGGGATGGATATCGCAGCGGGGCTTATAAACAGGTGCGACTGCTGATAACCCACAAGTATAGGGGATCGCAACAGTTTTCGAGGGTAGAGTATTCAACCCAAATTTATTGATTCGACACAAGGGGAGCCAAAGAATATTCTCAAGTATTAGCAGCTGAGTTGTCAATTCAACCACACCTGAAAGACTTAATATCTGCAGCAAAGTATTTAGTAGCAAAGTAGTATGGAAGTAACGGTAACAGTAGCAAAAGTAACGGTAGCAGTTTTACAGCAATTATAACAGTGGCAACGGCAAAGTAACATAGCAAAGATCAATATGTGAAAAGCTCGTAGGCAATGGATCAATGATGGATAATTATGTCAGATGGCATTCATCATGCAACAGTTATAACCTAGGGTGACACAGAACTAGCTCCAATTCATCAATGTAATGTAGGCATGTATTCCGAATATAGTCATACGTGCTTATGGAAAAGAACTTGCATGACATCTTTTGTCCTACCCTCCCGTGGCAGCGGGGTCCTAATGGAAACTAAGGGATATTAAAGCCTCCTTTTAATAGAGTACCGGACCAAAGCATTAGCACTTAATGAATACATGAACTCCTCAAACTACGGTAATCACCAGAAAGAATCCCAATTATTGTCACCTTGGGGTATGCGGATCATAACACGTAATAGGTGTCTACAACTTGCAAGATAGGATCAAGAACACATATATATTCATGAAAACATAATAGGTTCAGATCTGAAATCATGGCACTCGGGCCCTAGTGACAAGCATTAAGCATAGCAAAGTCATAGCAACATCAATCTTAGAACATAGTGGATACTAGGGATCAAACCATAACAAAACTAACTCGATTACATAATAAATCTCATCCAACCCATCACCGTCCAGCAAGCCTACGATGGAATTACTCACACACGGCGGTGAGCATCATGAAATTGGTGATGGAGGATGGTTGATGATGATGATGGCGACTATTTCCCCTCTCCGGAGCCCCGAACGGACTCCATATCTGCCCTCCCGATGAAGAATAGGAGGTGGCGGCGGCTCCGTATCGTAAAACGCGATGAATCCTTCTCTCTGATTTTTTTCTCCCCGAACATGAATATATAGAGTTGGAGTTGAGGTCGGTGGTGGTCCAGGGGACACACAAGGCAGGGGGCGCACCCTATGGGGGCGCCCTCCACCCTTGTGGACAGACGGTGGGTCCCCTCCGGTTGATACTTTCGCCAATATTTTTTATTTATTCCAAAAATATTCTCCGTGAAGTTTCAAGTCATTCCGAGAACTTTTATTTCTGCACAAAAATAACACCAAGGCAATTCTGCTGAAAACAGCGTCAGCCCGGGTTAGTTCCATTCAAATCATGCAAATTAGAGTCCAAAACAAGGGCAAAAGAGTTTGGCAAAGTAGATACGATGGAGACGTATCAACTCCCCCAAGCTTAACCCATTGCTTGTCCTCAAGCAATTCAGTTGACAAACTGAAAGTGATAAAGAAAAACTTTTACAAACTCTGTTTGATCTTGTTGTTTCAAATATGTAAAGCCAGCATTCAGGGTTTCAGCAAAGATTATGAACTAACCATATTCACAATAACATTGAGGTCTCACATTTACTCATATCAATGGCATAATCAACTAGCGAGCAATAATAATAAATCTCGAATGACAACACTTTTTCAAAATAATCGTGATATGATATAACAAAATGGTATCTCGCTAGCCCTTTCTGAGACCGCAAAACATAAATGCAGAGCACCCCTGAAGATCAAGGACTGACTAGACATTGTAATTCATGGTAAAAGAGATCCAGTCACAGCCATACACTACTGCAGGATGCTGCTAACGCGACACTACGATCAGAGACCCTTTGACAAAACTGTGTGTGATGCATTCATCGCAAAAGGTGATGTCAAAAAAACCGTCAAAAAAGGTGCAAAACGTTTGCGATGACGGATGCATCAAACACGGTTCTGATTTTTTTTACGTGTGCGATGAGGGGCATACGGTTCAGTTCAATGAACTGTTTGCGATGAGGCAAAACAAAAGAAACGGGCAGCCAGATGAAGGCGTGTGCGATATACGGCATACAGTTCACTCGGATTAACTGTTTGTGATGAGGAGGAACAACAGAAACGGGCAGCTAGATAAAGGTGTGTGCGATTGAGGGCATACGCTTCAGAAGGATTAACTATTTGCGATTAGCCAACAAAATAGAAACGGTCCGCCAGATCAAAGTGTCTGCGATTGATGGCATACACTTCACACAGATGAACTGTTTGCGATTAGCCACAACAAACAGAAACAGTTAGACAGATCAACGTGTGTGCGCTAGACGGGCACACATTCTCATTAAAAGAAGCGTGCGCGATGGTAATAACGAGCGCGCATGGTTGTTGGAACAAGGCGTGTGCTGACATTGCCTATTACGGTGCACCCTATGGTGCAAAACAGGGGCTCGGGCTCCATTAATGGAGACGTTGGGAGGGAGGTGCGCGGCGGATAGAGATCAAAGGGCTCTCCTCCCGATGAGCATGCGCAGGGGTCTGATCGCACGCCTCTCGTACTCAAATAGCTACCCCGCACGGCACCTCCTGTTCTTCTTTGGGAGGGCAGATCTGGAGTCCGTTCAGGGCTCCGGAGAGGGGAAATCGTCGACGTCGTCATCATCAACCATCCTCCATCACCAATTTCATGATGCTCACCGCTGTGCGTGAGTAATTCCATCGTAGGCTTGCTGGACGGTGATGGGTTGGATGAGATCTATCATGTAATCGAGTTAGTTTTGTTAGGGTTTGATCTCTAGTATCCATTATGTTCTAAGATTGATGTTGCTATGACTTTGCTATGCTTAATGCTTGTCACTAGGGCCCGAGTGCCATAATTTTAGATATGAACCTATTATGTTTCCATGAATATATTTGTGTTCTTGATCCTATCTTGCAAGTTATAGTCACCTACTATGTGTTATGATCCGGCAACCCCGGAGTGACAATAGTCAGGACCACTCCCGGTGATGACCGTAGTTTGAGGAGTTCATGTATTCACTAAGTGCTAATGGTTTGGTCTGGTTCTCTATTAAAAGGAGACCTTAATATCCCTTAGTTTCCAATAGGACCCAGCTGCCACGAGAGGGTAGGACAAAAGATGTCATGCAAGTTCTTTTCCATAAGCACGTATGACTATATTCGGAATACATGCCTACATTATATTGATGAACTGGAGCTAATTCTGTGTCACCCTATGTTATAACTGTTGCATGATGAATGCCATCTGACATAATTATCCAGCATTGATCCATTGCCTATGAGCTTTTCACATATTGATCTTTGCTTTGTTGCTTTTCCGTTGCCACTGTTACAATTGCTACAAAACTGCTACTGTTACTTTTGCTACTGTTACCGTTACTTCCATACTACTTTGCTACTAAATACTTTGCTGCAGATATTAAGTCTTTCAGGTGTGGTTGAATTGACAACTCAACTGCTAATACCTGTGAATATTCTTTGGCTCCCCTTGTGTCGAATCAATAAATTTGGGTTGAATACTCTACCCTCGAAAACTGTTGCGATCCCCTATACTTGTGGGTTATCAAGACCTTTTTTGGCGCCGTTGCCGGGGAGCATAGCTCTATTCTCTGAGTCACTTGGGATTTATATCTGTTGATCACTATGAAGAATTTGAAAGATACTAGAACCAAGGTTTTCCCTCTACTACGAGGGGAGGTAAGGAACTGCCATCTAGCTCTGCACTTGATTCACCTTCTATTTTGAGTAAGCTTGCGACACCTACACCTGCTAGTAATTCTGATATGTCGCAAGTAATTGATGATGCCACTTCTGTTATGCATGATGCTAATGATGATACTACTGCTTTGCTTGATAATACTGTGCCACTAGGTGAATTTCTTGATGAACAACTTGCTAGGGTTAGAGAAAATATTATTGAAACTGAAGATTATGATTCTCCCCCTAGATATGAATTGCCTATTGTACCTGAGGGTTATATTATGGATGAAGAAATTGCTAGAGACTTTCTTGCTTGCAATGATAGAGAAGATCTTAAGAAACTGCTAGCTAAGCTAAAAGAAAAATCCTTGAATGCTAGAATGAAATATGATCCCAATTTTGCTACTTCACCTATTTTTGTTACTGATAAGGATTATGAATTCTCTGTCGATCCTGAGTTAATTACTTTGGTTGAATCTGATCTCTTCTATGGTTATGAATCTGAAACAGTTGTGGCACATCTTACTAAATTGAATGATATAGCCACCCTATTTGCTCATGAGGAAAAAATTCGCTATTACTATATTCTTAAGTTGTTTCCTTTCTCATTAAAGGGTGATGCTAAGATATGGTTTAATTCTCTTGCTCCTGGTTGTGTGCGTAGTCCCCAGGATATGATATATTACTTCTCTCAAAAATATTTCCCTGCTCATAAGAAACAAGCTGCTCTAAAAGAAATATTTAACTTTGTGTAAATTGAAGAAGAGAGTCTCCCACAAGCTTGGGGGAGGCTTCTCCAATTACTTAATGCTTTGCCTGATCATCCTCTCAAGAAAAATGAAATACTTGATATCTTTTATAATGGACTAACCGATGCTTCTAGGGACCATCTAGGTAGTTGTGCTGGTTGTATTTTCAGGGAACAAACTTTTGAGCAAGCTGAATTGCTATTGAATAATATATTGAGTTATGATAATGATTGGACACTTCCTGAACCAACTCCTAAGCCAACTCTGAAGAAAAGGGGTATTCTATTTCTCAGTCCTGAAGATATGCAAGAGGCAAAGAAATCTATGAAAGAAAAAGGTATTAAAGCTGAAGATGTTAAGAATCTACCGCCTGTTGAAGAAATACATGGTCTTGATAACCCGACACAGGTAGTAGAGGTAAACTCTCTCCGTAGATTTGATGAAGGTCATATTCCTCACAATGAGTCTGCTAGTCAATGCTTGGATGATTTCGATAATTTTATTGTTAAACAAGAAAATTTCAATGCTTATGTTAGTAGACAATTGAAACATAATGCTCACATGCTTGACTACTTGGGTGATTATATGAGTAGAACTGTTAATGATCTTAAGCTTATTAGTAAACATGCTTCCATGGTTACCACTCAAGTAGAACAAGTACTTAAAGCACAGGATGATTTGCTTAATGAGTTGAATAGTAAGAACAATGATAATGCTGTTAGGGTTATGACTAGAGGTGGTAAAAGGACCCAGGAACCTTTGAATCCTGAGGGCCATCCTAAGAGAGTTAAGTAAGATTCTCAGAGAATTAATACTGATGCACCTAGTCCTAGTAATAAAAAGAAAAAGAAAACTGATAGGACTTTGCATACTTCTAGTGAACCTGTCATAGACACACCTGAGAATCCAAATGATATTTCTATTTCTGATGCTGAGACACAATCTGGTGATGAACATGAACCTAGTGATAATGTTAAATATGATGTTCATGTTGATGCTCAACCTAGTAATGATATTTACGTAGAGATTGAACCTGCTGTTGATCTTGATAACCCACAATCGAAGAATCAACGTTATGATAAGAGAGACTTCGTTGCTAGGAAACATGGTAAAGAAAGAGAACCATGGGTTCAGAAACCCATGCCCTTTCCTCCTAAGCCATCCAAGAAAAAGGATGATGAGGATTTTGAGCGCTTTGCTGAAATGATTAGACCTATCTTTTTGCGTATGCGTTTAACTGATATGCTTAAAATGCCTCCTTATGCTAAGTATATGAAAGATATTGTTACTAATAAAAGAAAGATACCGGAAGCTGAAATTTCCTCCATGCTTGCTAATTATACGTTTAAGGGTGGAATACCAAAGAAACTTGGGGATCCAGGAGTACCAACTATACCATGCTCCATTAAAAGAAACTGTGTTAAAACTGCTTTATTTGATCTTGGAGCCGGTGTTAGTGTTATGCCTTTCTCTTTATATCATAGACTTGAATTGAATAAGTTGACACCTACTGAAATCTCTTTGCAAATGGCTGATAAATCAAATGCTATACCCATCGGTATTTGTGAGGATGTGCCTGTTGTGGTTGCAAACGTTACTATCTTAACGGACTTTGTTATTCTTGATATTCCCGAGGATGACAGTATGTCGATCATCCTTGGTAGACCCTTTTTAAATACTGCAGGGGCTGTTATTGATTGCAATAAAGGCAATGTCACTTTTCATGTTGATGGTAATGAGCATACGGTACACTTTCCGAAGAAACAACCTCAAGTTCATAGTATCAACTCTATTGGAAAAATTTCAACTATTACTATCGGAGGTTTTGAATTCCCTCTTCCTACTGTCAAAAAGAAATATGATATTCTTATTGTTGGGGACATGCATATCCCCGTTGAGGTAACCTAGTGTTATTCGAAAATTCTCCGGTTTCGTGTCATTCGAAAGAAGTTTGTTAATAAGACTTGATCAACCTTGTTAACGGATTCCTTTTGATGAGCATGAGATGGATGAATCTAGAAGGCACAACTTTCTGTACCTACTTTTCACTTTCTGTTATTTAGAATGAATAAAGCAAAAATAGTATTTTCTGTCTGTTTTCTGAATTATCCGTGAAATAAAAAATGTCCCGAAAATAAAAGTTCTCCAAATGCCCTGAAAATTTAGTATGATTTTTTATAGAATATTTGAGAATTTCTGGCACTGAGAACACACCAGGGGGACTCACCACCTGTCCACAAGGATGGAGGGAGCGCCCTACCCCCTGGGCGCGCCCCCCGACCTTGTGGGTCCCACGTGGCCCCCCTCCACTTATTCCAGCACCCATCCACTCCTTCCTCCAGAAAAAATCATCCCGTAGCTCAAACACGTGTTCTTGCTCATTTTGCTGCCATTTTCGATCTCCTTGCTCAAAGCTCCATTCACAAAACTGCTTTGGGGGATTGTTCTTCGGTATGTGACTCCTCCAATGGTCCAATTAGTTTTTGTTCTAGTGCTTTATTCATTGCAAATTTTTGCTGCTATGGTGACCCTATTCTTGAGCTTGCATGTCAAATTTATATGGTCCAAAGTAGTTTTGATGCATGATAAGCCTCTAGGCACTTGTAGGAGTAGTTGCTATCAGTTTTGTTGAGTTTGGTTCACTTTTATTTGGAGTTACTAAAAAATTCAGAAAATTTTCAGAGGAAGAAAATGATGAGGAGATTGTTGAGAGGCTCTTCGAGTCGGGGTTCAAAGGAAAAAGAAAATCAGGAGAAGGAAAAGCCCAAGTACAATCTTCCTCGTGCCGCGGAGATTCGGCCGTGTGAATGGCCATGTGATGCATTCTTGGAAGCGGCCGGAATTTATGATGATTTCTATTATTTGGCTGAGAATGCAGGCATCACTGACTTCCTCCACGACCAGTGTGATCAGTATCTCCTACTGACTAATACTTTCGTGCAAAATTTTCATTTTCATGCTATGAGACAACCACCCACGGTAGTGTTCCACTTATATGATGAGTATGAGGAGATGATGCTTTATGACTTTTGTGAGGTTTGTAAATTACCTTATGAGGGTAGCGTCGAGGAACCACGTCCTAGAGATGTGGAAGGTTTTATTGATGAAATTACCGTAGGGGAAACAAGAGGAGTGTCGGGAGCGAGAGTGGCTAGTATACATTTCCTGTTTTATGTTATTATTCACTATTTGCTGGGAGATGTTTAATTGGTCGAGGAAAGAGTGGAGGCCTTAGTGGCCCTGACCTTGCCATTTTGCGCCATGCCTTACATAGAGATAGAACCTACAGTTTAGGCACTATGGTTGCTAAACGGTTGAGTTTAAACCGTACAAAGGGTCCTATTTTCGGAGGTATCTTCGCCTCCCGCCTTGCTAAACATTTTGAGATACCTATTAGGCACTATGAAAAAGAGGAGAAATTGCTACCTATTATTTACTTAGATTATGAGAGCATGGTAGCACATAAGTTTATTCGCCATGATGAGGAAAAAAGACTTATTTATAACCTGGTATTTAGCGAGGTCACTTTTCATATTATTACCCTGCCTGCATCTACTTTGTTCGATATGCATTCAGGCAGGTACTTCGTTATGCCCGAGGACATACATGCTTACTGGGAGGGGACACGATCCCCAGCTCCTAAGCCAGAGCCATCACCTGATCCATATAATGAGTCTATTTATCAGTGGGAGCCGTAGGAGCTCGCTAACGAGTGGAACCCCCAGGATCCTCCTCAGTACACCGGAGAGAACCACTTTGATCCATGGGCTTAGACCAACTTAGGCCAAAAGCATAAGCTTGGGGGAGTACGTATTTCTCACCGACATTACATTCATGTTCACACACTCATTCCAGTTGTCGGTGTTCATACTTTTTCATTGTATTATCCATGTTAGGTTATTTCTTTTTCTCGCCTTCTTCTTGAGTATTTGAAAAACCTTTGAGAAAAACAAAAACAAAATTATAGCTTAGTTTACCTTCCATGCTTAGTAGTAGTATCAAAAGAAAACCCAAAAAGATTTCTCGCTCTTCTTTTACTTGTTGGGAGCTTTCCCGTGTAAATAGTTTTTCTCGTTCTTGTTTTACTTTCTTCAGAAAAACAAAAACTCCAAAAACATTTCAGTGTGTTTCTTTGAAATTCTTTTCTTTTCTTTGGGGGTCGAGGAGAGAAGACAATGATGAAAATGTTGAGTGGCTCTCATATGCATTATTGTTGATCTAACAAAGAGCCCATATTATATTGTCTTCTCCTTTGAATAAATGTTTGCAGATTCCAGCTTAGTCCAATGCACGTGCACTATTATTATTATTCACATCGTTCGGTCGAGCAAGTGAAAGGTAATAATGACGATATATGATGAAATGATTGAGATGAGGAAATGCTGGTATGAACTCGACCTATCTTGTTTTTGTAAATATGATTAGTTCATCGTTCTTGATTCAGCCTATTATGAATGAAACATGTTTGCAATGACAATTAGAGATTATAGTTATTCATGCCATGCTTAATTAGCTAGGAGTTTATAATGGTTTACCTTGCATGCCAACATGCTTTTAAAATGGTTGTGATGTAGTATGATAGGATGGTATCCTCCTTTGAATGATTCGAGTGGCTTGACTTGGCACATGTTCACGCATGTAGTTGAAACAAAATCAACATAGCCTCCACGATATTTATGTTCATGGTGATTTATATCCTACTCATGATTGCATTCAATGTTGGTTAATCACGATGCATGTTTATGACTGTTGTCGCTCTCTAGTTGGTCGCTTCCCAGTCTTTTTCTAGCCTTCACTTGTACTAAGCGGGAATACTGCTTGTGCATCCACTTTCATAAACCCAAAGTTGTTCCATATGAGTCCACCATACCTTCCTATATGCGGTATTTACCTGCCGTTCCAAGTAAATTTGCATGTGCCAAACTCTAAACCTTCAAATGATAATGTGTTTTTTATGCCCGAATCGCTCAGGTAGCGACCGGGGGCTGTCAGTATCTTCCATGCTAGGTGGGTTATTCTCATGATGAGTGGACTCCGCTCATCATTCACGGGAAAATGGCTGGTAATTGGGATGCCCAGTCCTATGATCAAAAGATCAGAAACAAAATTTCAAATATTTAAACAAAACTCCCCCAGGATTGTTGATTGTATGGACGGTACCTGTTGTTTCACACCAGCCGTGGAGTGTGATTGTTAGTGGAAGGGGAGTAAAAACTTTACCATTATATTTGGAAACCGCCTATAATGTATGTAGCATGGAAGATATTGAGATCTCTTGGTTGTTATGTTGACAATGAAAGCATACCGCTCAAAATATTATATCCATCTCTGTTTTAAAAACTCGAGCTCTGGCACCTCTGCAAATCCCTGCTTCCCTTTGCGAAGGGCCTATCTATTTACTTTTATGTTGAGTCATCATTCTCTTATAAAAAGCACCAGTTAGAGAGTACCACTGTCATTTGTATGCTTTGTTATTAATTGATATTGAGTATGACTGTGACTGGATCTCTTTTACCATGAATTACAATGTCTAGTCAGTCCTTGATCTTCAGGGGTGCTCTGCATTTATGTTTTGCGGTCTCAGAAAGGGCTAGCGAGATACCATCTTGTTATATCATATCGTGATTGTTTTGAAAAAGTGTTGTCATCCGAGATTTATTATTATTGCTCGCTAGTTGATTATGTCATTAATATGAGTAAATGTGAGATCTAAATGCTATTATGAATATGGTTAGTTCATAATCTTTGCTGAAAACTTGAATACTGGCTTTACATATTTGCAACAACAAGATCAAACAGAGTTTGTAAAAGTTTTTCTTTATCACTTTCAGTTTATCAACTGAATTGCTTGAGGACAAGCAATGGGTTAAGCTTGGGGGAGTTGATACGTCTCCATCGTATCTACTTTTCCAAACTTTTTTGCCCTTGTTTTGGACTCTAATTTGCATGATTTGAATGGAACTAACCCGGACTGACGCTGTTTTCAGCAGAATTGCCATGGTGTTATTTTTGTGCAGAAATAAAAGTTCTCGGAATGACCTGAAACTTCACGGAGATCATTTTTGGAATTAATAAAAAATATTGGCGAAAGAATCAACTGAAGGGGGCCCACACCCTGTCCACAAGGGTGGGAGGCGCGCCCACCCCCCAGGGCATGCCATCCATCCTTGTGGGCCCCCTGGACCTCCACCGACCTCAACTCCAACTCCATATATTCATGTTCGGGGAAAAAAATAGGAGAGAAGGATTCATCGCGTTTTACGATACGGAGCCACTGCCACCTCCTGTTCTTCCTCGGGAGGGCAGATCTGGAGTCCGTTCAGGGCTCCGGAAAGGGGAAATGGTCGCTGTCGTCATCATCAACCATCCTCCATCAACAATTTCATGATGCTCACCGCTGTGCGTGAGTAATTCCATCGTAGGCTTGCTGGACGGTGATGGGTTGGATGAGATCTATCATGTAATCGAGTTAGTTTTGTTAGGGTTTGATCCCTAGTATCCATTATGTTCTAAGATTGATGTTGCTATGACTTTGCTATGCTTAATGCTTGTCACTAGGGCCCGAGTGCCATGATTTCAGATCTGAACCTATTATGTTTTCATGAATATATTTGTGTTCTTGATCCTATCTTGCGAGTTATAGTCACCTACTACATGTTATGATCTGGCAACCCCGGAGTGACAATAGTCGGGAACACTCCCGATGATGACCGTAGTTTGAGGAGTTCATGTATTCACTAAGTGCTAATGCTTTGGTCCGGTTCTCTATTAAAAGGAGACCTTAATATCCCTTAGTTTCCAATAGGACCCCGCTGCCACGGGAGGGTAGGACAAAAGATGTCATGCAAGTTCTTTTCCATAAGCACGTATGACTATATTCAGAATACATGCCTACATTATATTGATGAACTGGAGCTAGTTCTGTGTCACCCTATGTTATAACTGTTGCATGATGAATGCCATCCGACATAATTATCCATCATTGATCCATTGCCTACGAGCTTTTCACATATTGATCTTTGCTTTGTTGCTTTTCTGTTGCCACTGTTACAATTGCTACAAAACTGCTACTGTTACTTTTGCTACTGTTACCATTACTTCCATACTACTTTGCTACTAAATACTTTGCTGCAGATATTAAGTCTTTCAGGTGTGGTTGAATTGACAACTCAGCTGCTAATACTTGAGAATATTCTTTGGCTCCCCTTGTGTCGAATCAATAAATTTGGGTTGAATACTCTACCCTCAAAAACTGTTGCGATCCCCTATACTTGTGGGTTATCACTCCTCGCCGGCGACCCTTCTTCTTGTAGCGTCGCCTCCTCGCCGGTGACCCTTTTTCTTGGTGCGCGGGCTCCTTGCCGCCGACCGTTCTTCTTGCTGCGCGGCCTTGTCGATATGGTCAGGTAATCCACACCCCTCCCACACCATCCTCCTCCTTCCCCGTCCCACATGCCCCGACCGACGGCGCGACACCTTCCACCGAAATCACTGTCCCCCTACTCCAATTAAGCAGCGCCCACAGCCATTTTGCACGCAGTATAACATGGAGCTCAGTAACATCTGGCAGTGGAGAAGCAAATCGCGGCCGCACACGCGCACGAGGTCGCTATGGCTGCCATGTGTGCCGACCGCCAGATCTTGGAGGAGCACCTCGTCTTCAAGGCCACCGTCGACACCGCCACGCGGTTGTCTACTTTAAAATACAGTTCGTGCTATTTTCTCGAGGCCACCGCCAGTGCCTTCTAGTGATTTGTCCTCTGTAATGTTAATATGCAATCTGATGTTCAGTTAACAGTTTGGTCCTCTGAGATGTAATGTTCAGTTAACATTTTGGTCCTATGAAATTTAATGTTTAGTAAACAGTTTGGTCCAACAATTGCTACATTTCGTAGTACTGTTCTCAAGCATTCTTTGTTTTGTTAACTGTCTTATCTTCTAGTACATGTTTCTATTATGCAATGTCGTGCTCAGTTAACTGTTTTGGTTCATTTGGTCTACTGTCCATTTAACTGTTTGGTTCAATTCTGCAATTTGATGGTCATTTGCTGTGGGTACAATTTTGTATTGTTATGCATGTGAAATAAATCGAATCTGGTTGTACTCAATACATATTCGACTGAAAGTATGGCAACTCTCGGTTAACCTGATCAAGATCTTCCTTATGTGTGTTGCAGGGAAACAATGGGAGACACTGCGGTTTACCATCGAGGTTTGCTCATGCATGGTCCTTTCGCTAATACTAGCACATTATTGTGCAGTTGCATTAATCATTCTAATATTTCGATTTCTTACAATTTGGTCTTGCACATGTAGGTCCTGCTGTCAGAGGCTTAGACCCACTGTTCGACCCATTTTGCATATGGGGAAATGAGATGTCCATGAATATCAGTCAAGTCAAGAAACTCAGAAAGATTGTTAGGATGAAGAAACTTGCAACGAATAACAGCAAGATCTTTGTTTGCACAATGAAGAAGACATCAGTCAACTATAGGATGGTACTAACTCTTTTACCTTGTTTTTACCCCTTGCACCATTTCAAAATTTATAACAGCGATTTATACATATCTTTGTTTTCAGTACTTTTCAAAGCAGTTCACCGATGATTACCTCTCAAACCACCTGCATGGTCAAGAGGCGAGGAAGGTATTCATTCAACACCCACGGTACAATATTGAAGTCTTCCTGAAGAGGACGAAGGTTGGGCGGGCAATTATCCATAGCCACTGGCCTAAAGTTGCAGGGACATTCAACATCACTGAAGGCTCAATATTTGCCTTCCGCTTATGCAGTTTCCCAGATGATATTCATCTGTCTATTTACCGTGTATGATGCTACTTTCCAAAGGTTTTCGATGTTGCATGTGAAACTTGGTGCTGTTGTGTAATGGCGTAACTGAGTGCCGAAGCTATCTGATATAATTCGATTATGAAATCCTGGTTGCCGTTATACGGATATGAAATATCTGGTGTGTTTTATAAGAAATATCAATTTGATTACTACATGGATTATCAATAATAGGCTAATTACCCTGCTTATTGGGGTTTTCTATTGCAGACAGTTACTCAGACAGCACCATGGGCGATGAACTCAAACAACCCACACGGTTTCTAGAAAGTAGGCGTGTTCGATCAACTAACAATCACACACGGCTTCCGGCAGAGAACTGTTTGCGTTAGGCCACCTTGCACAAACGTTTCCACACAAAAAACTATGTGTGATATACATTCGAACGGAAATGTTTTTCTGGGATTCACCATGTGGGATGTACAACGAACAGAAACGATTGGGTTTCGATGCCTGGCCAGATCGCACACGAGCTCATTTTGCCCCAGCCTGTTTTCCAGGAGGGCCTATCCCCGATGGTTTCTGGGTCGTGTGGGAAGGACCCCCCCCCCCTATCGCCCACACTCACTTGGCAACGGTTCCAAACGCCGTCGCGGAAAGGGGTTAAAAATCGTTTGTATAGCAGGTCTCTGCACCCGTGATACTCAATATCAATTAATAACAATGCATACAAATGACAGTGGTGCTCTCTAACTGGTGCTTTTTATAAGAGGATGATGACTCGACATAAAAGTAAATAGATAGGCCCTTCGCAGAGGGAAGCAGGGATTTGCAGAGGTGCCAGAGCTCGAGCTCGACCTTTTAAAACAGAGATGAATATAATTTTGAGTGGTATGTTTTCATTGTCAACATAACAACCAAGAGATCTCGGTATCTTCCATGCTACATACATTATAGGCGGTTCCCAAACAGAATGGTAAAAATTTTACTCCCCCTCAACCAACAAGCACACTCCACAGCTGGTCCAAAACAACGGGTACCGTCCAACTAACAACAATCCTGGGGGAGTTTTATTTAGAGTTATTTTGATTTGATTTGAGCATGGGACTGGGCATCCCGATTACTAGCCATTTTCTCGTGAATGATGAGCGGAGTCCACTCATCGTGAGAATAACCCACCTAGCATGGAAGATACTGACAGCCCCCAGTCGCTACATGAGCGATTCGGGCATATAAAACAGATTATCATTTGAAGGTTTAGAGTTTGGCACATGCAAATTTACTTGGAACGGCAGGTAAATACCGCATATAGGTAGGTATGGTAGACTCATATGGAACAACTTTGGGTTTATGGAAGTGGATGCACAAGCAATATTCCCGCTTAGTACAAGTGAAGGCTAGCAAAAGATTGAGGAGTGACCAAGTAGAGAGCGACAATAGTCATAAACATGCCTTAAGATTAACCAACATTGAGTGCAAAAATGAGTAGGATATAAATCACCATGAACATAAATATCATAGAGGCTATGTTGCTTTTGTTTCAACTACATGCGTGAACATGTGCCAAGTCAAGCCACTCGAATCATTCAAAGGAGGATACCATCCTATCATACTACATCACAACCATTTTAAAAGCATGTTAGCATGCAAGGTAAACCATTATAAACCCCTAGATAATTAAGCATGGCATGAGTAACTATAATCTCTAATTGTCATTGCAAACATGTTTCATTCATAATGGGCTGAATCAGGAACAATGAACTAATCATATTTACAAAAACAAGATAGGTCGAGTTCATACCAGCTTTTCCTCATCTCAATCATTTCATCAAATATCGTCATTATTGCCTTTCACTTGCACAACCGAACGGTGTGGATAATAATAATAGTGCACGTGCATTGGACTAAGCTGGAATCTGCAAACATTTATTCAAAAGAGAAGACAAAGTAATATGGGCTCTTTGTTAGATCAACAATAATGCATATGAGAGCCACTCAACATTTTCATCGTGGGCTTCTCCTTACGACCCAAAGAAAGGAAAAAGAATTTCAAAGAAACACACTAAATTTTTTTTAGAGTTTTTGTTTTTCTGAAGAAAGTAGAACAAGAACGAGAAAAACTATTTACACGGGAAAGCTCCCAACAAGCAAAAGTAGAACGAGAAATCTTTTTGGGTTTTCTTTTAATACTACAACTAATTTTTTTGGATTTTCTCAAAGTTTTCAAACACAAAAAGAAGAAGGCAAGAAAAAGAAATAAACTAACATGGATAATACAATGAAAAAGTATGAACACCGACAACTGGAATGAGTGTGTGAACATGAATGTAATGTCGGTGAGAAATACGTACTCCCCCAAGCTTAGGCTTTTGGCCTAAGTTGGTCTATGTCCATGGATCAAAGTAGTCCTATCCTTGGTACTGAGGAGGATCCTGGGGGTTCCACTGGTTAGCGAGCTCCTATGGCTCCCACTGATAAATAGACTCCACATACGGATCAGGTGATGGTTCTGGCTCAGGAACTGGGGAGCGCATCCTCTCCCAGTATGCATAAATATCCTCGGGCAGAATGAGGTACGTGCCTGAATGAATATTGAACAAAGAATGTGCAGGCAAAGTAATAATCTGACAAGTTTTCTGGCTGAATACCAGGTTATAAATGAGTCTCTTTTCCTTATCAGCGCTAATAAAATCATGTGCTACCATACTGTTATAGTCTAAATATAAAGTGGGTAGTAGCATCTCCTCTTTCTCATCGTGCCTAATGGGTATCTCGAAGCGCTTAGCAAGGCGGGAGGCATAGATACCTCCAAATATAGGGCCCCTCGAACGGTTTAAGCTCAACCGTCGAGCAACCATGGCGCCCAAACTAAAATTTCTATTACGAAGTAAAGCATGGCGCAAAATAGCAAGGTCAGGAGCACTAAGGCCTCCACTCTCCCCGCGACCAATTAAACATCTCCCAGCAAATAATGAATAGTAGTGCAAAACAGGAAAATGTAAACTAGCCACTCTTGCTTCCGACACCTTTCTCCCTTCCCCTACGGTAACTTCATCAATAAAATCTTCCACATCTCTAGGACGTGATTCATCGACGCTGCCCTCAAAAGGTAATTTGCAAACCTCACAAAAATCATAAAGTGTCATCTCCTTATACTCATCATATAAATAAAATTCTACCGTGGCTGGTGATTTCCTAGCATGAAAGTGAAAATTTTGCACGAAAGTATTAGTGAGTAGGAGGTATTGATCACACTTATCGTGGAGGAAGTCGGTGATGCCTGCATTCTCTGCCAAATAATAGAAATCATCATAAATTCCAGCAGCCGTCAAGAATGCATCATATGGCCACTCACACGGCCGAACCTCCTCAGTGTGAGGTAGGTTGTACTTGGGCTTCTTCCTCTCCTCATTCTCATTTTCTTTAGAACCCTGACTCGAAGAGCCTCTCAACCATCTCTTCATCGTTTCTTTTCTGAAAATTTCTGAAATTTTTAGTGACTTAAAATAAGAGTGAACCAAACTCAACAAAACTAATAGCAACTACTCCTACAAGTGCCTAGAGGCTCTATCATGCATCAAAACTACTTTGGACCATATAAATTTGGCATGCAAGCTCAAGAACAAGGTCACCACAGCAACAAAAATTTGCAATATATAAAGCACTAGAATAAAAACTAATTGGAAAATTGGAGGAGTCACATACTGAAGAACAATCCCCCAAAGCAGTTTTGCAAATGGAGCTTTACACAAGGAGATCAAAAATGGCAGCAAAATGAGCTAGAACACGGGTTTGAGCTATGGGATGATTTTTTCTAGAGGAAGACGAAGTGGATGGGTGCTGAAATAATTGAGGGGGGCCTACGTGGGACCCACAAGGCAGGGGGCGCGCCCAGGGGGGTAGGGCGCACCCTCCACCCTTGTGGTCCACTGGTGCAGCCCCCTGGTGCAATCTCAGTGCCAGAAATTCTAAAATATTCTATAAAAAATCATACTGAATTTTCAGAGCATTTGGAGAACTTTTATTTTTGGGACATTTTTTTATTGCACGGATAATTCAGAAAACAGACAGATAATACTATTTTTGCTTTATTTATACTAAATAATAGAAAGTAAAAGGTGGCTGCAGAGAGTTGTGCTTTCTAAATTCATCCATCTCATGCTCATCAAAAGGAATCCATTAACAAGGTTGATCAAGTCTTATTAACAAACTTCTTTCGAATAACATGGAACCGGAGAATTTTCGAATAACACTAGGTTACCTCAACGGGGATATGCATGTCCCCAACAATAAGAATATCATATTTCTTTTTGACAGTAGGGAGAGGGAATTCAAAACCTCCAATAGTAATAGTTGATATTTTTCCAATAGAATTGATACTATGAACTTGAGGTTGTTTCTTTGGAAAGTGTACCGTGTGCTCATTACCATTAACATGAAAAGTGACATTGCCTTTGTTGCAATCAATAACAGCCCCTGCAGTATTCAAAAAGGGTTTACCAAGGATGATCGACATACTGTCACCCTCGGGAATATCAAGAATAACAAAGTCCATTAAGATAGTAACGTTTGCAACCACAACAGGCACATCCTCACAAATACCGATGGGTATAGCAGTTGATTTATCAGCCATTTGCAAAGAGATTTTAGTAGGTTTCAACTTATTCAAATCAAGTCTACGATATAAAGAGAAAGGCATAACACTAACGCCGGCTCCCACATCACATAAAGCAATTTTAACATAGTTTCTTTTAATAGAGCATGGTATAGTTGGTACTCCTGGATCTCCTAGTTTCTTTGGTATTCCACCCTTAAAAGTGTAATTAGCAAGCATGGTGGAAATTCCAGCTTCCGGTATCTTTCTTTTATTTGTAACAATATCTTTCATATACTTGGCATAAGGGGACATTTTCATAATATCAGTCAAACGCATACGCAAAAAGACAGGTCTAAGCATTTCAACAAAGTGCTCAAAATCCTCATCATCCTTTTTCTTGGATGGTTTAGGAGGAAAGGGCATGGGTTTATGTACCCATGGTTCTCTTTCTTTACCATGCTTCCTAGCAACGAAGTCTCTCTTATCATAACATTTATTCTTATATTGTGGGTTATCAAGATCAACAGCAGGTTCAATCTCCACATCATTATCATCACTAGGTTGACCATCAACATGAACATCATCATTAACATTATCACTAGGTTCATGTTCATCACCAGATTGTGTCTCAGCATCAGAAATAGAAATATCATTTGGGTTCTCAGGTGTATCTATAACAGGTTCACTAGAAGCATGCAAAGTCCTATCGGTTTTCTTTTTATTTTTATTACTAGGACTAGGTGCATCAGTATTAATTCTCTAAGAATCTTGCTCAGCTCTCTTAGGATGGCTCTCAGGATACAAAGGTTCCTGAGTCATTTTACCACCTCTAGTGATAACCCTAACAGCATTATCATTGTTCTTACTATTCAACTCATTGAGCATATCATCGTGTGCCTTAAGTACTTGTTTTACTTGAGTCTTAACCATGGAAGCATGTTTACTAATAATTTTTAGATCACTAACAGTTCTACTCATATAATCACCCAAGCAATCAAGCATGTAAGCATTACGTTTCAATTGCCTACTAACATAAGCATTAAAGTTCTCTTGTTTAACAATAAAATTATCAAACTCATCCAAGCATTGACTAGCAAACTATTATAAGGGATATCACCTTCATAAAATCTATAGAGAGAATTTACCTCTACTACCTGTGTCGGGTTATCAAGACCATGTATTTCTTCAATAGGTGGTAAATTCTTAACATCTTCAGCTTTAATACCTTTTTATTTCATAGATTTCTTTGCCTCTTGCATATCTTCAGGACTGAGGAATAGAATACCTCTTTTCTTCGGAATTGGCTTAGGAGTTGGTTCAGGAAGTGTCCAATCATTATCATTACTCAATATGTTATTCAATAGTAATTCAGCTTGCTCAACAGTTCGTTCCCTGAAAACACAACCAGCACAAACTATCTAGGTGGTCCCTAGAAGCATCGGTTAGTCCATTATAAAAGATATCAAGTATTTCATTTTTCTTGAGAGGATGATCAGGCAAAGCATTAAGTAGTTGGAGAAGCCTCCCCCAAGCTTTTGGGAGACTCTCTCCTTCAGATTGCACAAAGTTAAATATTTCCTTTAAAGCAGCTTGTTTCTTATGAGCAGGGAAATATTTTTCAGATAAGTAGTAAATCATATCCTGGGGACTACGCACACAACCAGGAGCAAGAGAATTAAACCATAACTTAGCATCACCCTTTAATGAGAAAGGAAATAACTTAAGAATATAGTAATAGCAATTTTTTTCCTCATGAGCAAATAGGGTGGCTATATCATTCAACTTAGTAAGATGTGCCACAATAGTTTCAGATTCATAACCATGAAAAGGATCAAATTCAACCAAAGTAATTAACTCAGGATCAACAGAGAATTCATAATCCTTATCAGTAACAAAGATAGGTGAAGTAGCAAACTTAGGATCATATTGCATTCTAGCATTCAAAGATTTTTCTTTCCACTTGCATAATAATTTCTTAAGATCATCTCTATCCTTACAAGCAAGAAAGTCCCTAGCTACCTCTCCATCCATAACATAACCCTCAGGTATAACAGGCAATTCATATCTAGGAGAGCTAGGTCTAGCAGGTGTCTCAAAGTGTTCAGTTTCAATAATTTCATCAGTTTCAGAAATATCATCATCTTCAGCATAATCAATAGTTCTAACTCTAGTAAGATGTTCATCAAGTAATTCACCCAGTGGCACAGTTTTATCAAGCAAAGCAGTAGTATCATCATAAGCATCATTCATAGCATAAGTAGCATCATCGATAACATGCGACATATCAGAATCAATAGCAAGTGTAGGCATCGCAAGTTTACTCAAAACAGAAGGTGAATCAAGTGCAGAGCTAGATGGCAGTTCCTTACCTCCCCTCGTAGTAGAGGGATAGATCTTAGTTTTGGTGTCTTTCAAATTCTTCATAGTGATCAACATATATAAATCCTAAGTGACTCAAAGAATAGAGCTATGCTCCCCGGCAACAGTGCCAGAAAAAGGTCTTGATAACCCACAAGTATAGGGGATCGCAACAGTTTTCGAGGGTAGAGTATTCAACCCAAATTTATTGATTCGACACAAGGGGAGCCAAAGAATATTCTCAAGTATTAGCAGCTGAGTTGTCAATTCAACCACACCTGAAAGACTTAATATCTGCAGCAAAGTATTTAGTAGAAAAGTAGTATGGAAGTAACGGTGACAGTAGCAAAAGTAACGGTAGCAGTTTTATAGCAATTGTAACAGTGGCAACGGCAAAGTAACGTAGCAAAGATCAATATGTGAAAAGCTCGTAGGCAATGGATCAATGATGGATAATTATGTCGGATGGCATTCATCATGCAACAGTTATAACCTAGGGTGACACAGAACTAGCCCCAATTCATCAATGTAATGTAGGCATGTATTCCGAATATAGTCATACGTGCTTATGGAAAAGAACTTGCATGACATCTTTTGTCCTACCCTCCCGTGGCAGCGGGGTCCTAATGGAAACTAAGGGATATTAAGGCCTCCTTTTAATAGAGTACCGGACCAAAGCATTAACACTTAGTGAATACATGAACTCCTCAAACTACAGTAATCACCGGAAAGAATCCCAATTATTGTCACCTTGGGGTATGCGGATCATAACACGTAATAGGTGTCTACAACTTGCAAGATAGGATCAAGAACACATATATATTCATGAAAACATAATAGGTTCAGATCTGAAATCATGGCACTCAGGCCCTAGTGACAAGCATTAAGCATAGCAAAGTCATAGCAACATCAATCTTAGAACATAGTGGATACTAGGGATCAAACCCTAACAAAACTAACTCGATTGCATAATAAATCTCATCCAACCCATCACTGTCCAGCAAGCCTACAATGGAATTACTCACGCACGGCGGTGAGCATCATGAAATTGGTGATGGAGGATGGTTGATGATGATGATGGCGACGATTTCCCCTCTCCGGGGCCCCGAACGGACTCCAAATCTGCCCTCCCGATGAAGAACAGGAGGTGGTGGCGGCTCCATATCGTAAAACGCGATGAATCCTTCTCTCTGATTTTTTCTCCCCGAACGTGAATATATAGAGTTGGAGTTGAGGTCAGTGGAGGTCCAAGGGACCCACAAGTCAGGGGGGCGCGCCCTAGGAGGGGCGCGCCCTCCACCCTTGTGGACAGACAGTGGGTTCCCTCCGGTTGATTCTTTCGCCAATATTTTTTATTTATTCCAAAAATATTCTCCGTGAAGTTTCAGGTCATTCCAAGAACTTTTATTTCTGCGCAAAAATAACACCAAGGCAATTCTGCTGAAAACAGCGTCAGTCCGGTTTAGTTCCATTCAAATCATGCAAATTAGAGTCCAAAACAAGGGCAAAAGAGTTTGGAAAAGTAGATACGATGGAGATGTTTCAACTGCCTCTCGCTTGGCAAGGTGGGACTAAACTTCCACCATGCCAGGACCAACCCTTTAGTCCCGGTCCGAGCCACCAACCGGGACTAAAGGCTTGGGTTTCCCGCCCCTTAGCCTGGTGAAATTCACCTTTAGTCCCGGTTGATGCCTCGCACCTGGACTAAAGGGGGGCCTTTAGTCCCAGTTGGAGCCGCCAACCGGGACTAAAGGGCTTTGTATATAAGCAGGCACTTAAAAAAATTCCCCCACTCTCTCCATTCTCTCGACGCCGAACGAGAGGACGCCGCCAGGCTGCTGCGCCGGAGATCGCCGTCGCCTCCGAGCCATCCCCCCCCCCTCGCCGACGCCCTCGCCGCGCCCTACCCCGACCTGCCCCGACGTCCTCGTCGCACCCTGCCCCGACGCCGTCCCTCGCTCCTCTGCAACACATTGTGAGCCGCCGCATCATTCCCCTCCTCCTCCCCCCCTGCCGCGCCCCGACGCCGACGCCGCCCGCTCTCCGACCTCATGAGCATATTATCAATGTTGATAGAAATTAGTCATAGAAATTTTATTTAGTGTTTACAATCTGTTGTGTGCATATTACCAAGAATATAATCTGTTGTGTGCAATGTTGCTTGCTTGTTCATTTTGATGTTCATTGTGATGCATGTATGTTTTTATTTAGAGTTCATTTTGATGTTCATTGTGATGTATGAAAACTTGGTCAATATTTTGTCTTTAGAGTTTATTTAGAGCTCATTTTGATGTATGAAAACTTGGTCAATATTTTGTATTGTGGATGTTAATGGTATTGTGGATGTTAATTTTGTTCAAGTGTGGGTTCTCTATAAAAAGAATGGTTGGATCAATGCTATAAAATGTTGTTCAAATTTGCCCATCTAGCTACTATATAGTTGTAAAAGTTTATTAAATATGAGTATAGCATAATAAAATGATAATTATTGCATAGGAATTTGTTTTTATAAGAATTTGTTCTCAGCGTCGATGATGCCCGGCCCGCATCCTCGTCGTCGACTTGGCGGCGACAACCTGCTTGAGAGGCGTCATGTCTGGGACTGGGCTCCGCTGGGCTGGCACTGGAATGTGCTACCTTCCGGGGTGCGCAGCTTGGTGAGGAATCGGGCTCCCGTCGTCGACCCAGAGCATCTTTGGTGGCGGTCGCGTGTGCCACTATCAGTGCGGAGGCAGCCGGCCCCCGAGGAGGTGGTACGTCGCCGTGTCAGGGAGGAGGACGAGCACGTCCATCGCTACATGATTGCGTTGGACGTCAGGTTCTCCAATACCTGGCAGGTTCTTCAGGGATCTCACCCGAGTTATGATCTTGTGATGGTTCCTTCTCTTTGGGTGTCCACCGCCCGCGCCTCAGAAACCGCGAGTCAACTAGATTATTCGATAATATTCGAGTTGTATTAGTTATGTTATATGATAATATTCGAGATGTATTAGTGATGATATTCGAGATTATATTCAATAATATTCGAGATGTATTCGAGATTATATTCGATAATATTCGAGATGTATTCGAGATGCATATTATCTACTATGATTCAGTTTTTGCTTATTGAATGCATTCTAATTTGAATACTAAATTGTTTTATCTTTCTTCTGGATTAGTTAAGCTATGGACGATAGCGGCAGAGATGGCCATGATCAAGACTAGATCATGTTCGACATCATACGCTCCCTGAGCCCAGAGAAGGAACCTGAAGATGATGGCTCACAATATCTGAACAATTTCGGTGAGGGAATATTTGAGGAAGAACCAAGAGACGAAGGCCACACAAAAAATGATGGCGAAGGAAATGTTCTTCAATTAACAAAGACCGGCGAGGTATATATAAGGCCTCTGGTGATCATTAAATGTATTAATTTATTTGTATATATATATATTAATGAATCTTTCTTCTTTTAGCCCTCCGGATCGAGCAAATCTTCTACAAGCAGGGCAGTACGAGGCCCGGCCAAAAAGTTGCGGGCTGGCATAAAGTACAACATCGATGAGATCAAACCAAATGGCGAACCGCTTGCTCCTAAAACGAATGCAGACAAATTTACTCGTCAATGCGGAGTTATTGTCAGGGACCAAATCCCGATCTCCGTTCAAGAATGGAATAAGCCAAAGGGAGATCGAGGAGTTAGTTTTCTCGACGAAAGAGCAAAAGATCTGCTTTGGGATACGCTCATTTCACATTTCACCCTACCAGAGCATTTCACAGATGCAGAACGGGAGAAAGTCAAGAAGAGTGCTCTTAAGAAGATGGCCACACAATTCTGCAACTGGAAGAAAAGATTATGGGCCGGCTACATCGAAGCAGAAAAGCAGGCTCCAGAATTCACTGGACCACTGGCAAAGGCAAAAGATCACTGGGACTTATTTGTGGAGTTCAAGGAATCGGAAGTAGCTAAGAAACGGTCGAGGAAAAACAAGATTAGTGCTGAGAAAAGAAAAAAGCACCACCATGTTCTGGGGCTAGGTGGCTACAAGACTGGCTGGCCTAAGTGGGATGAATCTGAGGAAAAGATGATTGCTACAGGGGTCACTCCAAAAACATTGGGTTGGCCCGACAGGTGCAGGACTTGGTTTTATGCGCATGGGGGAAAGCTGGACCCAAAGACAGGGAAGATTATTGAGCAGGCAAGTCTTAAATAAGCCTCAGATGCTTTACTTGTTGCAATAGAAGAGGCTCGAACGGGGGCGTTCCAGCCCGAGAGAGAGAACGACGAGCTTACACATGCCCTTAAGAATCCTCAACACCCAGGACGAACACGAGGCAAAGGCGTTGTTCCATGGGTTGAGGGGTTTGCGGAGTGGAACGTCAGTTACAGAAGCCGTGTGAGAAAGAAGAAGTAGGAGGAAGACTAGAAGAAGCAGGATGCAGACCGGCTTCAGCTGGTAGAATCAAAGCACGCGGATTTGGAACGCGCTTTCATGTGGCAGCAGGAGCAGATCGACACACTTAGCCTGGAAAGGGCGTCTCAGCGGCAGCAGCAAGTAGATCCAGCATTGGATAGCACTGTCCCATCTATGCCAAAAAGCAGTGTGGGTTCCACGGGGGTCCCGGCCGATGATGCACTGCTGGCTCACTACCCCGTGGATGATATCAAAGAGACAACAACTTGTGAGCTACACATGAAACTGAAGAACATATCCATGGAGGTGGCGGACGGCTATGCTTTACCAAATCCCCCTGAAGCAACCTTCCATGGCAATCCGATTCCAGCTGGCTATGCTCGTGTCGGGGTGGATGAAGTGATGTTGGGATATGACTCACTAGAGCTTGACTTTCCTGGAGGTCAAGCGGAGCAGACACTGGGAGAAGTCATACGTGGTCTCTGCGTATGGAGAAAGGAATGCATTGTCTTTCCAAGGCCACCGACTCCTCCTCCAAGTCCGCCGTGTCAGCGGACTCCTCCTCCAAGTCCGCCGCGTCAGCCGACTCCTCCGACAAGTCTGCCGCGTCAGCCGACTCCTCCTCCAAGCCCGCTGTGTCAGCTGACTCAAGCCCACCCCAAGACGGCACCCGTTGCGTGTCCGCAATATCGATCTCTGCCGCGTCAGTCGACTCCAAAGCGGAAGAGAGCACCAAGGAAGAAAGCCGATCCTCCTTCCAAAAAGAAGTTAACTTACGAGATGACTGACGAAGAAACCAATGCCCAAGTGGATTTAGAAGTGAAGGCCCATTTTGCACGGAAACCGCCCCCACCACCAAAGGAGAAAATACCTGATAAAGTCGTACAACACTTTGTGGATCTTGCTAAACCGGTTGTGGAGAAAAGGCGATCAGACTATGAATGCTCTATTAGCAAGTCATATCATGCACAAAAAGATAAGGAGTCGAGCCTTACAGGTAGTAAGAAAAGAAGGAAAATTGTTCCCCAGCTCGGAGAACAGGCAATGCAATCGATCCCCCGCTCATGTGACTACTGATTTGGCGGTAACCGACGACACTGTTAGACATATGGCTAGAGAGGCCGATATCACTGTTGAACAACTCCTAGGCACCGAGGCCCTTCCCACGAGTCCGGAGGATACATGGAAATATGTCCCCGGGAACCCTCTGGTCAGGCATGAGGAGGTCCCGCTTCTATCAACGCAAATGCGCAAATTGCATGACTGGCCCCTGAGAGAAATAAAGGTCGGGTGACAAAGCCTCATGGTGAAAGTCAAGCCACAGCATTTCTTCAATGAAAAAGATCTGTGGATTGACATTCCAGAACTTTTTTAGTTATTCAATCAAGATGCGCTCGACAAATCCCTCATCAGTTGCTATTGTCTGTAAGTGATTTCTTTCTGTAATTCAAGTCTCTAGCTCAGCTCGTTCATTGCCTGTAATTATCCTCACTATATTCATTTGTGTGGTATTATGCAGAATTAAGATTTTTGAAATGAACCAAGATGGAGTCTATGGCATTGGGTTCATTGACCCAAATACCGTTTATGAAGAGGTGTTAAAAAAGTACCCAGACGGCACAGAGAAAAACTTGTTGCAGTTTTTGAAGGAACTACATGCAAAAATAGAAATAGTACTTCCTTACAACTTCAGGTGAGTGTTACTATCTTGTACTACAAATTCTATTTTGCTTACTCGATGTTAAGTGTAGTTGATTAGTTACCGCTTATACAAATGTGTGCGCAGTTTCCACTGGATCCTGCTAATTATTAGAGTTGACGCGGGAAAAGTTGAAGTACTGGACTCACTAAGTAAAGACCCTGAAACATACAGAAGCCTATATTTGATGCTCGACAGGTAATTTCAATCATTATCGCACTATGTCGGCCTATTTAGTTCATTTCCTGATATCAAGTAATTAATTAATAACTTCTTTATTCATTTTCTTTGTCGGGCAGGGTTTGGCAAAGGTTCACCAAAAAAATGGTCGGTGCATGGGAACCAAAGCTGAAATGGGTGCGACCCAGGGTAATTAAGTAGTACTAGCTACGTTCGTGCATCTCTTTAATTCTAGTTTCAATACCATTATATATCTGATTGAATTCTATTCTCGTAAAGTGCATGAGGCAGGCATCGGGGAATAATTTATGTGCATACTACGTTTGCGAGAACATTCGCATTATGACGTCTGAAAGGAGCACATCTGCAAGACAACTTTGGGTACGTTTGCCAGAATACTATTCACAATTTTTATATCATGATCTAATATATATACACACAACTAATATATTCATACTGATCTCCTTCTTTAAAGATGTCGGAGATGCGAGATAAACTCATACCAAAGGACCGCATACGAGCACTTCAAGAGGAAACTGCGGGATTTTTTCTTGAACAGGTCATAGGACCCGACGGAGAATACCATTTCACCTAATGCTTGCATGTAATGATCTGCAAATTGTATGAGAAATTGTATATACCAAATTGTATATATATATATATGTGTGTGTGTGTGTGTGTGTGTGTGTATGCATGGTCGTACGAGAAATTCTATGATATATGATTGGTTCTACGAGAAATTCTATTATATATGCATAACGTGTAGTAGCATAAAATATGTTTGAAATGAAAAAGAATTAAATGGAAAACACAAAATTAAAAGGAAAAATAAACTATAAACCTAAACCCCTAAACCTTTTAGTCCCGGTTGGTGTCACCAACCGGGACTAAAGGACCCCCAGCCCCCGGCACGCGCTCGGGCCACGTGGTGGGCCTTTAGTCCCAGGTCGTGGCCAACTGGGACTAAAGAGTGGGGGCCTTTAGTCCCAACTTATTAGTCCCGGTTGGTGAACCGGGACTAAAGGCCGTTCCGAACCGGGACTAAAGGTCGATCCTCTACTAGTGTGCAGATGACATGCCCCTCTTCCTCCAGGGGGCATCTGTCCCGGGGGAAACTCTAGATCTGGGTCTCCCAGATTGGATGATACGGAAACTGTGGTGCCATTTTTACTCCTGAGGGCATTGTTTTGGAGCGTAAGTTCACTGGAGGGGCCAATAGGTGGAACGATGTTGCATCTACCGCATTGAAGATGGCGGGTCTTGGCGGCATGGAGAAGTGGAGTCTCAGCGTTGAACACAGTTTGATGGATGCGCGCAAGCTGGTGGCGTTGTCTGGCGTCGTGGTGACGTCGACGGCGGATGGGCTGGCAAGGTCTATGCAATGATCCCTCGTGAAGATGGGACGGCGGAAGATGGCGGTTGCGGATACTAGAGCGTGCACATGTAGTGTGTCGTGGGACACCTAGACCGGTTGGTGCTCTCAGCTTGCCAGGCGGGCGGCTTCTTGAGGTCACTGAATTAGATGATGTCTGTTGATGCGGTCAGGGCACACCTTTATACTTGTAGGTGTAGCAATTTTATTTGCCTCGAAGGTGGCTTTGGGTTGATCTATATTAATTTTGTTAGATTATGTTGAATAACTTAATAAAGATGCTGCATGCATCATATTGATATAGAAAAGGTGTGATCCACCTTTTAAAATATGTTCCCAGCATGCATGCATGATTTTTGTTACACGCTTGGATGGACGCGGTAAAATTTCATGTTTTGACCCTTTTGGCTAACAAATTCAGGATCTGACCCCCCTTTGGAAAAAATTCGGGATCTGACCCTTTTGCCTACCGCCAGGGGTGGTGGCGGTAGGGTTGCACGTCCCACCGCCATGGTCTCTGGCGGTAGGTCCCTTGACGGCGACTGACGGTCGTCGACTCGTGCTGACATGGAAAAGGGCCTACCGCCATGGGACCTGGCGGTAGGGTACTGAAGCCTACCACCAGCACCCCTGGCGATAGTGTCCTGGGAGGTGGATAAGGGTGGGAGGGGCTGGTTTGTGGGCCCCACCACCACTCTTCTTCCCCACTCATCTTCTTCCCCGTGCTCAACCCCTCTCCCCCCCTCTCTCCCCCTCACAAACCCCCCTAGATCCCCTCCATTTGCTTGAGATTTCACCGGTGGATCCGGAGCATTTTCATCACCCAAGGTACCTCCCCCATTTCCCCTCCTTTTGATTGGTTGAGATCTTAGTTTTTTGTGGATTTGGTCAATTTATGGCAAACCCTAGGTGTTGATCTTGTTGTGTGCATTTATGACACATTTATGATGCATTTATGGCTCATTTATGGCAAGGGTTAGGGTTATGTTAGGGGTTAGTGTTAGGGTGAGGGTTAGGGTTATAGTGGTTATGTTGGGGGTTAGGGTTAGGGTTAGGGTTAATGGTTAGGTTAACTTGACTATGAATAGTAGTTATTTGTCCAATTTGTGCATAATTTAGTTTATTTGTCCATTTGAGTTGGTTGGATGACATATATGGATTGATTTTATTGTTTCCAATTTTCTTAGATGCATAAGCTCGTAAATGTTCATTATTTGGACAAGACGACATTTATGCTTGGAAATGACAATGAAGGGGAAGAGGCTATGGTTTTTGACACAAGTCCAAGCTTTGATGATCTTGTAGTTAAAGTGAGAAGCGTCTTACATTGGAATGACCCAAATGCCGAGGTTAAGCTTATTGGGAGGTATGACGTTGGATTGGGAGTAAAGTTCCGATTAAAGAGTATGCCCATCACCTCCCAATTGCATTAGAATGTGTACAACGACAAAGTAGACGCATCACAAGACAAGTCTCTTGAGATATTTGCCACAAAGGTTGATCCTCCTCCTCCCTTGCAAATTGATTTGAACCATAATGCATCCTCCCCAATACATGATGATAGTGCCGAGGTGTATATCCCCAATTGTTCTAGCCAACCACCAAGTATCCAACCCAATGAAGATCATATCAATGCTAGCGCCATAGTACTCCGAGTTGATGCTATTCCTCTTGTTCAAGAAGATGCTAGTGGTCATGTTGATGATGATGCTATTGTTGCTCAAGAGGATGCTTACGCGGAGAATGAAGAGATTCATTACAATCCCATTGGTAACTTGGATGTCATTGTGCGGCAACAAGACATGGACCGTACCCTCCCTTATAACCGTATGTGTGGGTATAACTCGGATGACGAGGGTCCGGAGGAAGAATTGGATGAGGATGGGTTGACTGCGCAAGAAAATCAAATCTACAAGAAGGTGACCGGCAAGGAAAGAGGGCCGCCGTTGTTTAGGGATGTGAGTATTGCGGACAATGCCGTTGTTGACGGTGGGCTGAGATTCGGGTTGTTTGAGCCAACACCGTGCCCCAAATTCAGTGATCCTCGGCCAGAAAATGAGGATGAGAATGCTCATTTGAAGAAAGGCATCAAGTTTGGTTCTTTGGTAGAGTTCAAGATATGGTTGTGTGACTACGCCATTAGGAACCATAGGCCATTTGTTGTTGGTCATTCAAATCAAAAACTTCGGTACACAGTCATATGTGACCAAGAAGGTTGTAAATGGAAGGTCCGCGGTAGAAAAATCAAAGAAACCGGGCAATGGGTGTTGAAGAGTTGTGTTAGCACTCACACGTGCGTACCCCCGGACAAGGCCGACCGAAGCAAAGGACACCGTCAACTCACGTCTGAGTATCTAGGCTACAAATTGTTGAACCAAATAGCACATGATCCAACCGTGAAGGTCAAGTTTCTCATGACTTCGATTGAGGAACTATTCGGATACCCGGTTAAGTATGGGAAGGCATGGATGGCCAAGGCAAACGCTATTAGGATGTTGCATGGTGATTATGAGGCCGCATATAACATTCTGCCCAAGATGTTGGCAGCCATTGCTCATCGAAACTCGGGCATGCGCCATCGGGTGGAGTCAATTGACGGAGTGTTTCGTCGTGCCTTCTGGAGCTTTGGATAATGCATCGAGGCATTCACGTATTGTCGGTCGGTCTTATCTATAGATGGTACATTCTTGACCGGCAAATACAAGGGCACATTGATGGTGGCGATGGCCCACTCTTCAAATGATAACGTGTTGCCGGTGGCATTTGCCTTGGTGCCTTCGGAGCACGATGATAATTGGGAGTGGTTCATGGGGCATGTGAGAACCAAGGTGATAGGCAAGCGAGAGGTATGCATTATATCGGATCGCCATCATGGGATTCTCAAAGCAATAGACGTTGATATTCCCCATCTTCCAAAGCTTCAACACCATTGGTGCATGAGACACTTTGTTGCAAACTTTTACCGGGCATGCAAGAGCAAGGAGTTTTGCAAAGACCTTACCCTTGTTTGTGTTGCATTCAACACCTACACATTCAAAAGCCGATATGATAAACTCCTCAAGGCTTTGGAGAAGAACAAAGGGGGGAAAGAATTCTTGCTTAGGCACGAGCCGGATAAAGAAAAGTGGTCATGCGCTTACGATGAAGGAGGTATGCGATATGGGGACATGACAAGCAACATGGTGGAATGCTTCAACAATGTGTTGAAGGGTGTCCGTTCCTTGCCGGTGACCGCAATACTCAAGTACACTTTCATCAAGCTCAACGAGTACTTCCTAAAGCATTCTGAAAGCACGGCCAAGTGGATTGGCGAAAAGATGGACTATCCATGGAGTGGGCCTTGGAGGGGGCCGTGGCCGTGGAGGAAGAACAATACTTAGAGGGGGCCGTGGATCCGGTGGTTCTAGGACACGTCGGGTTGATAGGGGAAGGCCTATCGACGTGTTGCTCAATCCGGATGGTTGAAATAATGTGAATGGTACTACTTTGAATATGTTCATGTGTTGATATATTTGCCTCTTTACATGTCAATGTGTTCATATTTTGACTTAACATCTTTAATTGTTGTAGGCATGCCTTCATCCGGTTCCATGACGAGGCCACCGTGTGCTAACCAAGAAGACATGCCGCACAAGTGGGAGAACGCATCTTTGGACAAGGTGAAGGAGAAAGATGTGAAGATTCCGCCATGTTGGTGTGGAGATGTTTGCAAGGTGAAGGTGTCCACCGACCGAAAGAAGTCATGGACGGAAGGAAGGAGATATTTTGTATGCCCCAACTATGCTTATGATCGTGCGCTTCCAACTCACGCCTATGACCAACCACCGGTATGCTAGAGAAGTAACATGTTACTCTAAAATGTGTGTCAACACTAACATCCATTTTGTATGCAGTCACCGCCTCCTCTATGCAAGTACTTCACGTGGATAGATCATGAAGTGCCAGAAGATGTCCAAAAGGACCAATATGAAGATTGTCTTAGGCGCCAGCGGCTATTCGAAGAAAGGTTTCGAAGAGGCTTGGAGGAAGAGCGTCGTCAGAAGGAGAGGATGGAGCGGAAGCAACGCGAGGAGGAGAGGGCACGCCAAGCGAAGCTTGCTCGTGAGGAGGAGAGGGCAATAAAGCTTGCAAAGGCTCGCAAGGCACAAGAGGAGGATGAGGCACGTGACAAGAAGGGGAAATGGCCCCGTATGACTCAGTAAAGCCTTCGCTTCGGTGGACTCGTCATGTAACCGGATGAAGCCATGCCACATTTATCATTTATCATGAACTATGTAGTACTAAGGCAAGAAGACATGTGTCGTGAACTTGTCGTGAATGAATTTGCCATTTGTATTGAATTTGGTGTGGAGATGTTTGCAAGGTGTCGTGAGAACTAAAGTTTGTCAGCAATTTCTGTGTTTTGTCAGCAATTTATGTGATGATTTTTTTATAAACTGTTGTGCTCAGATGAGGGATAGAACAGAGGAGGTCCTCTGTTTTTAAGCCTACCGCCACACACCCTGGCGGTAGGTTGCTGGAGGGGCGGCATAGGTTCTGTTACTAGAAAAAAAAACCTTGGCGGTAGGGTGGTAAGCCTACCGCCAGAGCCTGTGGCGGTAGGGTGTGACCCTACTGCCAAGGGATGGTATTTTCTCGTAACAGAACCGATTCCACCCCTGTGCCACCCCCTACCGCCATGGGCTATGGTTGTAGGTTTCAGCAACCTACCGCCATGGGGTGTGGCAGTAGGGTTAAAACAGAGGAAATTCTCTGTTCTGCCCCTCATCTAAGGCCAAATCTTAAAATATGCCAACTTCTATCAAATATTAGAATGATCAACTAGCAAGCACATACATAACTCAACTCAACATAGTTCATTACATCCACGAATAACACATGTTCAAACTAATTAAAACATGACCCGGTTCGAATGACATCGGTTGAAACTAATAGCTCAAGCTCGACGACACATTTTCTAAACAGGTAACATAACTCTCATACTTATCAGGCGTTCAATTTGATCGTCACGCGCTTGATTACGCTTCAGTTGAAAGTCGGTGGATCCTGCCCAATGACCCAACACACCATTCGTTTCGCGGAACCAGGCCCATGCAGCACGGCGGGCCGGATTCTCTGACACGCCTTGTTTGATTGGCCGGGTTTCCTCAAGTCCATCTCACGGAATTCTTCTTTGCTGGCAGTGAACGCAATCTCAATTGCCAGAGTGTGTCTGCAAGCATATTCCCGGTCTTGCAGCTCATCAAGCATCCTCTCTTTTTCGTTCACAAGCTTTCGGAAAGCTTTTTTTCTCCTTAGCATCAGAAGGTTCCTCGATAACGTGATACTTGCTGAAATCCTTCATGGCCGCATTTGCCTCATCACAACTCTTCAACCATGCTTCACATTCCCTCTTCAAGAAACGGTGTCGCTCCAACATGAGCTTCTCACACGCTATCTTCATAGTCATGGATGGAATGTCCATCCTACATGAATATACGGGTTTAAGATGACATAGAACAAAACACAAAATAAATTCAATGGAGTACAACACTTGGTTACTTGATATGACATACAACACCAAGTTCTTAATGAGTTCAAATGTTAAGGGTACAAGTCATAGTAGTTCAAATGACGACCAAGCAAAGGGTACATGTCATTATAGTCCAAATGACAAAGATTACATAGCCTCATGCAATTCTATTTGGCGTACGGTCCCGGGTTGCAACAAATAATATCATTTCTTTCTTTGACCCATGCCCAACGAGAAGCCCGCTTCTCGTCCGACGAGAATGGTTGGCTCACTAACCAATCAATGACCTGGCCATGATTTCCCATGTCAATCTCAGCAGATTCTCCCCTTGTCGCACACAATGCAATTTGCATTGCAAGATCACGCCTACAATTTTTTTCCGCCGTCTTGAGCTTGGTCATCTTCCTCTCCTTTTTTTTATTAAATTTTTGGAACAGTCATCAGTGAAATAATAATGTGAAAAGGCCCTACACGCCGCATTCAACGCATCAATGGCTTCCATCCAGAAGTTCATCTTTTCCTCAATCACTTCATGTTCACGCTTCGCCGCCGCCTCAGCAGAAACTTCAAAGAAAACGAACGGTGCCATCCTACATTTCGAGAAGTTGCTATTAAAGTGAACTTAGGTTTAATTGCTTTCTTAAGCCTAACCCAACCCCAATTATGTACACTAATACTAGCACTAGATCTAGGTACACAAAAAATTCTACAAACAATTATAGGCACATCATACATAAGGAAATCACAAACATAACCCTAAATGGATCATAGTAATTGATTTGACCACACCAAAATGATGAACTAGGGTTTGCAACCAAATGAGCAAATGCAAACTAAACAAAGATATCAACCAATCAAAATGAGGGGAAATGAGAGAGCTACCTTGGGTGATGAAAATGGTAAGAATCCACCGGAGAAATCTCAAACAAATGAGAGAGATTTGAAAGGCTCTTGTGCTTGAAAGAGAGAGGGGGGAGACTTGAGCTCGGGGGAGAGGTGAGGAGTGGGTGGGCTGAATGAGTGGGTGAGGAGTGGGGGACCCACAAACCAGCCCCTCCCACCCTTATCCACCTCCCAGGACCCTACCGCCAGGGGTGCTGGCGGTAGGCTTCAGTACCCTACCGCCAGGGCCCATGGCGGTAGGTCCTTTTTCATGTCAGCATGAGCCGACGGCCGTCAGTCGCCGTCAAGGGACCTACCGCCAGATCCCATGGCGGTGGGACATGCAACCCTACCGCCACCACCCCTGGCGGTAGGCAAAAGGGTCAGATCCCGAAATTTTTCCAAAGGGGAGTCAGATCCTGAATTTGTTAGCCAAAAAGGTCAAAACACGAAATTTTACCGATGGACGCATGGATGATTGGTCGCGCACGTGTGGATCGAGGGCTCGCCGTTCTACTGTATGTAATCTTGTCTTGAGAATCTAGCTTAATTACAGTGTTCGTCCGAGGGGAGACATGCAAACTACAAAATCCCTGCTGTGTTGACTGGAACCTTGCAGTGCTTGTACCAGTGGAGACATGCAAGCGAATCACCAGTGCAGCCATGCATGGATGTGTGCAGGTGCTTGTCCGGGCGCAAAGTCTCTTTTACCGGTGCCGGGAGCTACCGGCTAACCATCCACCGTTCACATGCTTTGTGATGTGTGTTTAAGCGGGACCCATTCATATATATAACCATGTATTGTGGCAGTTGATCTTTTGTATATAGTCAAATCAATGTCAGATTAATAGGGTCCATGTCAGGAGTGGCAGTACTTTTTGCAGTGGATGTAGGCATGCATGCATCATCTCTCCTCTTTCTCAAACAAGTCCATGCATTTTATTTTTGTTTACATTTTTATATGGCCAATATTTTTTACAGCATTGTTCTATTATTTAAAATTTTCATATATTCAAATTCTTGAACATAAGATGTTTAGAATGAGACCAATCTTGAATATATTTAAACTAGTTTAATTTTTCTATTTCAGTCATATCAAAATATTAATTTCACTCATTTCAAATTACAATTTTTGAAATGATTGAAATCAGTTTTCCAAATCAGTGAAATGCGTTGTTTCAAATTTGTGAAATACTTATTTTGGAAACTAGTGAAATGAGTGTAATACGTTTTCTGAAAATGAGTGTAATGTGTTTTCTGAAATTAGTGAAATGGGTGAAATCTATATTTCGTAAATGAGTGCAGTGTGTTCTCTGAAATGAGTGAAATAAGCTATTTGAATAAAAGTGAAATAAAACAATTGTTGCTGTGAAACTAATTTTTCAGTGTTTGAAACTGATAGTTTTAATGAGCGGAATACATTTCAATATATTTCGTAAATTTGCAGTGAAATTGGTATTTGCAAATGAGAGTAATGTGTTTTATGAAATGCGTGAAATCTATTTTTGAAACGAGTGAAATGGTTTTTTAACTGATATTAGCGAAACAGTCAAAAACACTTTTATGAAATAGCGGATCAATCTTATGTTTTATAAAAGCGATTTAAAAGGTAATTGAAATATAAAAATAAAAAAATTAGTGAAATACGTGAAATAGGTTTATTTAAAATATGTGAAATTGACTATTTCAAACACGTCTAAGTTGTTGTTCTGAAGATCTTCTCGCTATGAATTATAATATATTAAAAAAATAAACGGGGTTATGGTTCAAAAGATATTTATCATCCAAAGTTTTAGTATGAAAGTAAATAGAAGTCTTCTGCATGGGGAGAAAGAGAATACTTTAGAATAGATGTAATCTCCACACACTGCCTACCATGCAAAAAGCTGCACACATGGGTCTATGTCAGTACTTGTCAGTTGTATTCGGCGGGTATAAGAGTTTGCATGTTTATACTGTGTCAGATGGCATCAATCTTGACGACATGCGTGGACGGTGGATCAAGCATCAGTACATCCCGGCTCTGCTAAAAAAAACTTTTTCGCTTGTCCGGGAGATAAGTTAGGTGCGATGCGATGAACAGGAAACGCATGCGACCATGCAGATCCAAGTTGCTAGCTAGGGTTGATTTTGGGATCGATTCCAAGAGCCGGGAGATATATATTCTCCCAATAATTGAGATGTCTATTCCAGTTCCATAGCCAACTTAGAGCCCCAACCTGTGCGTCTGTCCACAAGATATCGCGATTATCCGAAGTCAGTGACGACGTAACGTAATAGTACAATCAGAGGGTATTTGGGATGGGACGGTGCCAAATTACACTAGTAGAGTATTCTGCCTCATCACCTCACAGAGTTACTCACCACGTATTAACTCTTTTTTTAGTTGCACGTATTAACTCTTTTTTTTTTTTGCGGGGGCACGTATTAACTCTTAAGACAGCGAGAGCTCGATCGATGCATGGATGAAATCCCAAATGGTCTGTCTGGGACCGCGCTAGTCGGACTGAAATCGACGTCGTCGCCGCACGACGTCGACTATGCAAAACCGGTCGCAGGGACACCTCCAAAGCCAGCCCGAAAGCATCGCCGTGCTGATGCCAACAAGAGACTTGTACGGTCATTAGGCAATCCGAGACTTCCGCACGCAAGGTAAAAGAAGATGTGCTCCAAGATAACTTTTGACCGCCGGTGAGGCATCTCCCTTGGCGAGACCACACACGCAAACGCCGGCGATGGGTCGGTCGACGCCGGAGAGGCGAGGGGGACTCCTCTTTCGTCTTCGCTTTCCGTGGCCTATCTGTTTCGGCAGCGCCGTCGTTTTCCCCGGCCATTTTCCCGAAAATGGCAGTGCGCTTCGCTTTCAACGTGGCCCGAAGCCGAAGGTGTGGCTCCATCCACTTGCATACGAGAAGGAGCTAGACACCGACGGCGACGGAGACGGCGAACATCTCGGTTTGGTTTCGGTGGGGATAGGATGTGTTGCATCGCGAGTATGCTTGGTGAGATCCTTTTGTTTCTGTTAAGCTAGATGGAGTAGTGCTAGCTTGTTCTGGCTAGTCGTCGTCTGTAGCTAGGAAATCTTCTGACGGTGTAGACCTTCTACTTCAAGTAGGCCAAATGGCAGATAGAAAACTTCGAGGGAATTAAAAGATTGAGTCGATAAGGAAATGCTTCAGGGGAGAAGTTCCCTCTCCAATAATGCCATTACTTAATTCCATGGATCGACTAGAAAAATAATTCCACGTGTGTCGACCAGTGAGCAGCATCCACATATCACACTGGTAGCAACAGAAGTTGGTAGACGAACATTAGCTCATGTTGCTGTCGATCCATGGTTGAGAGAGAGGTGTGCAAGCCAGCCATTGGTTGTGATCTGGGTGGGTTGGGTTTGGAGCTGGCTTACGCCCTCTAAGTAGACTAGAGTATTTGCATGCATGGTTCGAAGCTGCATGATCCACGTACAATATGCTTTGTTAGTGAAGGAGGATCAACCCCAACCAATCGTCCATGAGTGTGTTTTTTCTAACTGCGTGGATTAGACTTGCAGCTAGCTGGATGACATGGTAAGAGGCTAAGAGCCACATGATTAAGTAATGCATGCACCAGATTACAAAAGTTACTACCGGCAGCATATAATATGCCAATAGATTCGATGATCACTTAGTCGAGGAGGATCAATCCCATCGATGTAAGCTCTGCTCTTTTTTCTAACCGTGAGAAGTCCAAATACAACTGTCTGTGTCGGCAACCACTGATCTTTTATTCGTTGATATATCAGATCAACATGACGCACAAGTCGGCCACCGGATGCTGCCGTCCATCTTCTGTCCTCTTCTTCCAAGTTCAGATCAAATCACCTTCTCGCATGAGACTAGCTACTTTATTATGTTTACCAGTAATCTATTTGTCTGACGGTGCACTATCGATTTTTCCCTGACAGGGCATGGCGCAGAATGTAAAACTTTGTAGATCGATGCCAACTGAGCCAAGATTTTCCGTCAGCGAAAAAATTGCCTGACAGCGCATGGTACAGAACAGTCTTTGATCGATGCACAGAGGTATCGATCGCTTGTTCGAATAAGTCTGGAATTTGCTGTGTCCCGACAGCAATAATCTAGTAATTAATCTGCCGACCAGATTGAAATGCTGTCGACGCACTGTTGTGTAATTTAATGTCTACGAAGACTAAAACAACGGGTACGTGCAGGATGAATTCTGCATGCCGCCGTTGTATAAAAGACTGGCGATGCGTTAGGTATGATCGTCACGGGTCTATTTGTTAATCTCCTTTGGTGGTGGGTTTTAGGGTATATGCAAGCACGCATGCGCATGGTTGCAACTTTTGCCCCCACATTTGCCAGCTGCTCCGATAAAGAAACAAGAGAATATGTCCTCCCTTCTCCGGATATGAGCTCATGAAGTATAATCAAATGCTCATCTACAACCCGTTCATTCGGGTTTTGGTTTTGACTAAATTTTAGATGCACTACTCAAGCATGTTGGTCCCTTCATTTCATCTTTTGGTTTTATAGAGCATCTACAGCCTATCCCCTCAAATCCTCCACAAACGTCTGCGGACACGCTCGGTTAGTGCCTGGACAGAAGAGAGAAGAAAAAAATGTGACCCAGTTGGAACCCTCATATCATCCCTATACATCCAGGTCCGCAAACCCTCATATTGAGACCATATATGGGAGGATATGAGGGCTCGCGGACACGTCCAGACGCGCCATCACTCTGCTACGTAAGACGCGACCCACCCGGACCACATTTTCTCTTTCTTTATTCTTTTTTTTCTTTCTCTCTCTTCATCTCCAACAATCACATGCATGTGACACGACCAGGCGCGTCCGCAGAAGGGGGGCGGGTGTTAGAAGGGATAGAGAGGGTTTGGTGGAATAGTTCGATGTATTGCTTGAGCCTCGTGGGCATATATATAGGAGTACATGGTAATCTTGGAGTACAAGGCAAGCCAGAATATTTCCTAGTCTATCATATGTTTCCAATCTAACAATGATACTCAACATCCCCCCGCAGTCAAAACGGTAGCGACGCAGACGTTAGACTGAGAACTCTGAAAGGCAAGCCGACGGACCCCCGCCCCCCCCCCCCCACAGTCGTAACGGTCGATGCATCGCGGAGTCGTGACTGGAGTGGAAACCGACGAGGTTGCTCAAGCAGGCGGTAGCCCTTTGTGTCGTTTGTCGATGTAGCCGAGAGCGGAGGGTGGTGTAGCCGTGGTCGAGGTAGCCGTGCGAAGAATGCCGTGGTCGATGTCGAGTCGGGGTGGCCGGTGTCGAGGAAGTCGCCGTGGAGCCGCGGGCGCAAGGGGGCGCCGAGTTAGCATGGGCGCAGTGGTGTCGAAGTAGTGGTGCGCCGGGAAGAAGATGTTGTTGACGACGCATCACGGCGGGTTTGCCAAGCCCAGGGACACATCGTGGACGAAGGCACGCACCGGTATTGCCAGCACCGGGCATGCGTAGACGGACGAAGACGAAGTTGACGAAGCGCCGACTAGGCTTGCCAGGCCCGGGGACACGTCGTGGATGAAAGCACGGCATCGGTGTTGCCAGCACCGGGCATGCGGAGACTGCGACCTGCACGAGTTGTTCGCCATGTCGAGGAATCGGAGGGCTAGCAGAGAAGAAGACTCGACGACGGTTGTGGCGCCAATCGGCGTGGTGCCGATGTCACCCGCGGTTGTCGGAGTAGACGAAGTGGTCGGGGTAGATGACGGCGACGCTAGCGACGGGCTGGTGCTGGACGAAGACGAAGGAGGTGGACGGGCGGCGGCGGCGGCTACGGGAGTAGCAGCGGCGGCTGCCGAAGAAGAGCGGCGGCGGCGGTGCTCAAAGTAGGCGAAGAACCCTGACAGCGTGACGAAGACCGGCGCGGACGGTGGTATTCCCGCGCCAAGGGAGACGGCGCGGCGCATACCACGGGAGGTCGACACGCGGTGACGGCGGAGTGAACTGCGGGCCGCGGCGCTAGGCCCGAAGGGGCGACGCAGCGGCGGCGGGCAGGTCAGGGCGACGGCAGGAAGACCTCGGGGCGGCGGCAGGGACCGCGGGCCGCGGCGCGACAGCCCGAAGGGGCAGCGCAGCGGCGGAACCCGGGTCGGTGCAACCGTGAGGACGGCCTCGGGGCGGCGGCTGGGACCGCGTATCGTGGCACTACGGCCCGTAGGGGCGACGCAGCAGCGACGCGCGAGTCGATGCAGCCGCAAGGAGAACCACGGGGCGGCGGCGCTGCGGCCCGACGGCGCGACGCAGCGGCAGCCCGTTGCTCGATCGGCGGAGGGGCGCGCTGAACTCGGGGACAATCTTCACGGGACCTGCGGAGGCACGCGCAACCAACTGGACAGGTTGGTCGCGCGGCGTAGATGGGGCGGATCGCGGCGGCGAGCGGGTGATCAAGCCGATCGCGCGCGAGGTCAGGGACGTCGCTCGGTGTAGGCGGGGTGGCGGCGGAGTCCGAGATGGAGTTGGCGATGACGGACGGCGTCGGACGTCGTACGGACGAGCGCGTCGGCACCGGCACCCGGGCTGCTAAAGCAGCGCCGGCGCCCGGGCAGCAAGGCCCGAGCGACCAACGGAGCAGCGGCGCCCGAGCTCGAGCCAGTCGACAGGCCTGACGCAGCCGGGGACGAGGCCGGCGAGGCAACCCGCAAGGCCGCCGTGCAGACGCGGCGGAGGCGGGTGGCGTGGATCGATTGGCGGGCCGGCGCGCGAGCGGCGGCTATGATTGGCCACCGCATGGCGCGAGGCCGCCGGGTGGAGGCGATGCAGGTGTCCCGGTCGGAGAGGGCTGAGACGGTCGGCGTAGACGACGGACGGGAAGGGGCGCCTGTCGCGACAGTGTCGGAGTAGAGGCGCACGGGGGTCGACGGTGGCGGCGGGCGACGCAAACCGAACAAACATAGATCGGAAGACAAAAAGAAAAGGCCGATCAAAGCGACCGGCGAGAGAGCAAAAAAATCCGGAGCAAGGGCTCGGAAAAAAGACTCTCCAGGGCAGCCGGTCAACACGACCGGCGAACGAACCCTAGGTACGGGCGGCGCGGCCCCCGGCAGCGGTCAGGGAAGCCGACCGCCCCGGGGGCGGTGCGCGGGTGCGGAAGCGGCGGCGGCTAGGGTTTAGAACCCGGAAACTGATACCATGTTAGAAGGGATAGAGAGGGTTTGGTGGAATAGTTTGATGTATTGCTTGAGCCTCGTGGGCATATATATAGAAGTACATGATCATCTTAGAGTACAAGGCAAGCCAGAATATTTCCTAGTCTATCCTATGTTTTTAATCTAACAATGATACTCAACAGGCAGATTTGCTAAGCCCGACTATAGATGTTCTAGGGCATGCACGTATTTAATATAAAAATTAATCATTTTTTCTATACTTAACCATTAATTTGAGCAACAAAATACTAAGTATATGCCACAAAAACTATATTATTATGTTCAACAAGAGATTGTAACAGTATACTGTTTGTGGCATATATTTGATATTCCGTTGACCAATTTCATGGTCAAAATTGTTGTTATAATATGCCCTGCATGCATTATAAAACCAAACGGAGGTAGTACAAACAAAAAATATCCTGCAATAGTTACATGAAAGAAAACCTAGTGCGTTCACACACACTACAAACACCAAGTGAGCACGTCCCCGATCAACCCGCCTGTACGTAGCAGGTTAAGCCATAACCTACATCAACCCCAAACAAATAGATCCAAATATTTTGGCATGCTCAACAAACAAAGATTGTCATAACCCATTGCAACGCCAACCCATATAAGTCTTGACATAACAAAGCTCTCATGATGAAAATTCTCCAAAAATTTCTCAACAGGGAGCCTTTACCCTGGATCTCACTAATTTGGGAGAGCTACTATTCAGTTCTACTTCCTAGCTTCATATTGGTGTGACCAAGTTGCTGGAAGAGTCACCTAAAATTATTGCATGATTATGCTATTTCTTGAGCTTGCGTTGGTTTTCCCTTTGAAGAGAAAGGGTGATGCAGCAAAGTAGAGATAAGTATTTTCCTCGGTTAAGAACTAAGGTATTAATCCAGTAGGAGATACAAGCAAGTCTCCAATCTATGCACCTGCACAAACAATCAAACACTTGCACCCAACGCGATAAAGGGGTTGTCAATCCCTTCACGGTCACTTGCAAAGGTGAGATCTGATAGAGATAGATATAAAAGATTATTAAAATGTAACACAAAATAAAAGTAAATAAATTGCAGCAAGGTATTTTTGGGTTTTTTGGTTTGTAGACTGAAAATATATGATGGAAAATAGACCCGGGGGCCATAGGTTTCACTAGAGGCTTCTCTCTTGAAGGCAAATAATACGGTGGGTGAACAAATTATTGTCGAGCAATTGATAGAAAAGCATAAAGTTATGACGATATCCAAGGCAATGATTATGAATATAGGCATCACGTCCGTGTCAAGTAGATCGAAACGATTCTGCATCTACTACTATTACTCCACACATCGACCGCTATCCAGCATGCATCTAAAGTATTAATTTCATAAGAACGGAGTAACGCCTTAAGTAAAATGACATGATGTAAAGGGATAAACTCAAGCAATATGATGAAAACCCCATCTTTTTACCCTTGATGGCAACAATACAAATACGTGTCTCGTTACCCATACTTTATCACTGGGTGAGGACACCGCAAGATTGAACCCAAAACTAAGCACCTCTCCCATTGCAAGAAGAACCAATCTAGTTGGCCAAACCAAACCGATAATTCGAAGAGAAATACAAAGATATTAAATCATGCATATAAGAATTCAGAGAAGATCAATAATATTCATAGATAAACTGATCATAAATCCACAATTCATCGGATCTCGACAAACACACCGCAAAAGAATATTACATCGGATAGATCTCCAAGAATATCGAGGAGACACATGGTATTGGGAATCAAAGAGAGAGAAGAAGTCATCTAGCTACTAGCTATGGACCCGTAGGTCTGTGGTAAACTACTCACGCTTCATCGGAAGGGCAATAGAGTTGATGTAGAAGCCCTCCGTGATCGAATCCCCCTCCGGCAGGATGCCGAAAAAGGCCCCGAGATGGGATCTCACGGGTACAGAAGGTTACGGTAGCGGAAAAGTATTTTGGTGAACGCTTCTGGTCATTTGGGAATATTTGGGAATATATAGAGGAAGAATTAGGGTTAGGAGAGCTCCGAGGGGCCCACAAGCCCTCAAGGCGCGCCCCCTGGCTTGTGGAGTCCTCGGGACTCCCTTGCCTTCAACTCCAAGTTTGCTGGGTGTCTTCTGGTCCAAGAAAAATCATCGCGAAAGTTTTATTCCGTTTGGACTCCGTTTGGTATTCCTTTTCTGTAAAACTCAAAAACAAGGAAAAAACAGAAACTGTCACTGGGCTCTAGATTAATAAGTTAGTCCCAAAAATAATATAAAATATCATATTAGTGCATATAAAACATCCAAAACAGATAATATAATAGCATGGAACAATAAAAAATTATAGATACATTGGAGACGTATCAGATTACAGGTTGAACTGTGAATGTAAATTAGGCAATGCGCAAGCTACTCTCCTCTACCATGACAAGTGGCTGGAGCAGCCTTTACTCGCCAAGTTCCCAGAGTTGCACTCCTATGTCAAAAGTGATACCCAAATTGTTGCTATCTGGATTGAAGCAGAGGAATCCACCCAATTCTTCCACACTCCTATGTCTACTTAGGCCTTCAATTAGTTATTGAGCTACAGGTTTGATACATGAGCAAAGCAATCCTCAAATTCAGGATAAGTGGACATGTAGTGGTCAAGGGCAAAAATATTCACCAATCATGTATCACATTCTCTATCCTCAGGAAGAAAAACATATTCTTTTCAAATGGATTTGGAAATGTGCATGCAGAGTAAGACACAAGAGTTTTTTTCCTGGTTGTTTCTACATGACAGAGTTAATAGTAGAAACCTCCAGAAAAGAAAATCCTTTCATGTGGATTGCCATGATTGTGTCTTTTGTAATGGGACTACTAAAGAAACCTCAAGGCACCTTTTCTGGGATTGTTGTTTTTTCTGGATTGCTAGAACAACATCTTCCCTTCTAAAAGGTGTATCTCCTGCTATGATGACATTTATTGACACACCAATTGTACAAACATTGCTATGGAGGTGATCATTTAAGGAGGCTCAAACATTTGGGGACAGAGAAATGGGACAATATTCAGAAAGGAAGTTCCAAGTATAAACTGTTGGAAATTTAAACTCAAGGAAGATCTCATAATTTTGAAACACATAGTCAATTCTAAACATTAGAATGCTTTGCAAAGTTGGATGTGTGCTCATATTTGATGACTAGATTCGGAGATAAATCAGCTTTTGTAAGAACATGCATTGGCTAATTTCAAATGTACCACTCCTTGTTTTCTTTTCTTTCTTTTGTTATTTGTTCTTTTTTGTTTTCCTCTGATGTATATATTGTACTTTATTCTACTTTAATAGAAAATACCATAGAACGATTGTTCTAGGGTTTGCGGGTCAAAAAAATACTAGTCTTTACAATCGCTTTTAACCTTTTCCCACCTCCAAACTCCAAGCTATAGTAAAAATATTAGGTGTTTCTAAATATTTGGGCTCATTGGATTTGGAGTTTTTGCACACAAAAGCCATATGAACGAAGACTCCAGAGGAAACGATCACAACCATACCTTAAGAATGTTGTTCATTTTCTGTGTGTTTGGAGAAAACTGCATATCTAGTCATAGCCTTTTTTGCGTAGGAACAAGGAAATGCATTTCCTTAGGTTGGAAACTATCATTCTATTCCACACATGTGTTATTCCTGATTCCTACATTTTTGTTTTCTCCTAACTGAATAAGTTGTGGTGTGTTTGGCTCACATAATGAGAGGAATGAGGTCAACTGGCGGAATATTCTCTCTAAAAATTGGTTGAGCTTGTCCGGCAAAATCTCCAGATGATGGCAACCACCCTTGGTTCGGTCCAATAGCCTTCACCCCCTCCTCCCCCCAACCCCAGATTGAACCCCTTCTTGGAATAATTGATAGTTTATTCTCGAGAAAATATGTGCGGTTCCAAGGATAGTGTGGTAGAATAATTTTTAGTTTACTGTTCAAAAGCTAGATAGGATGGTGTGATTGCACAACAATAGGTTACTCCCTGACTCCTCTCGCAGCAGCATGATATCACACTAGCTTCTAGCTCACCCGCAAAAAAAACACTAGCTTCTAGCTAGGGTGCATTCTTGGTGTGTAACACCCCCTTGTAATAAACTCTGTGACACTCTGTTAAAACTGCCAAGTCATGATCATTTGCAGTGCCAAGTCATAAGGGTTAATTATCCAATTCAAATTCACATCTGAAAATCAACTCAAATTCAAAAGTGAATTATAAAGTTGATCAAACACTGTTGGGAAAATGTTCATTAAATGACAAATAATTCAGGAACATTTCTAAAATCAATATCAAAATATTTGGAGTTGGACAAGTGACTCTAACTAGTTGAAACAGCACCCAAAACAGCAATATTAAATTCATTTAAAATCGTTACTAAATCAAATGGCTTCCAAAACTGTTCAAACCACTTTTTGGTGAGAGCTAATATTGCATTGCAATATTTGGGCCAACTCTCACATTTTTCAAAAGAGCACAAGTGGCTTAATCTTTTTGAAACAGAAAAAGGAATAAAAGAAAAGGGAGAAGAGAAATAAGAAAAAGGAAGACGCTACTGTTGGCTGGGCCTAAGTGCACAGTGTGCGGCCCAGTCCAATAGCGGCCCACCTCACCTCCCACCTCGTGCGTGTCGGCGCGCCCCTGGCCGCGCGCGCCCGCGCCAGCCGGGCGGCGACACGGCGATGGCGCCGACGCCACCGACAGCCAGAGGATAAGGAGGAGCTCGATCCACCTCCTCTCCGTTCCTATCCACTTCTCCCGTTCACTCTCCCCTCTCACCCCTCGCTCGCTCCGCCCCTCGCTCCCTCCCAGATCCGGCCACCGAGCGCCGTCGTCGCCGCACTTCGCCGTTTGTCGTGGTCACAGGCGGTCCCGTGCCTGCCGACCGTGTCCGCCAGCCCCGCTGCGGTCGGCCACTTCCTCTGGTGCCTTCAGCTGGACCGGGGAGGCCCTGCAGCTGCCGTTCGGCATCGTCTTCCTCCTCGGACTCCGGCGATCCCCTTCCTCTCCGACGAGCCCTGCTGCTACTAACCTGACAACGGTCTTTCGTGACCACTCGGTGAGCTTCCCTTCTCCCTCCCCGATGCCTTGCGCTGCCCGTCGACGCCTACAGCTAGCTGGCGTCGATGCCGTGAGCTCGCCGCCGCTGAGCGCCTCGTCGCCATGGTCCTGACCTCTGCCATGCCTGCCTGAGCATGGCATCGTGCTCCTGGTGCTTCCAGGAGCCGAACGCACCCGCACACGCACTTCCCCGTGCTCTCTAGCATCTAGCCCGGCGAGTGCTCGAACGCGCCTCCGCCTTTGCTCGTCGCCGGCGCCCTTCCGATGACCAAATGGTCACCGGGCCGAGCCCTTTGCGCTCAGCGCATCGAGTAGGTTCTCGTTAGCCCCGCCACTTGCTCACTTGCGCGCTGCTGCCTCGATCCCGTCGATGACCGAACTCCGGCGCCCGCCGCAAAGCTCGCCGTCGGCGACACACGTCGTTTCCGGTCACCTCACCGCCACCATTCGACGCGCCGTCGAGCGGCCGTTCGAACGCACCCGGCCCCGTCCCTTTTGGTGGCCTGTAGGCGATTTCCGGCCACCGCCCGAGCGCGCCGCCGCGCGAAATGGTCGCCGGAGCGTTCTCCGGCGCCGGCGCCGGCGCCGACGTGGCCGCCACGTAGGTCGCCCTGGGTCACTGACCCGTGGGCCCAGGGGCCCGCGTTGACCACGTTGACCACGGTCAACCGTGGTTACTGTTCATCCCCTCTCACTGACATGTGGGCCCCCGCGATTAATTAGACTAATTGAATAGTTAAATAAATAAAATTAATTAGATTAACCTAATGTCTCACTGACAAGTGGGGCCCGCCCCCTAATTAACCCTGTGGTTTAAGTTAATCCACTGTTAGACTAAACAGAGACTGACATGTGGGTCCCACTGGACCCACATGTCAGGTTTGACCCTGGTCAACCGCAGTTGACCTGCTGACGTCACTATGACGCAATGCTGACGTCATAATTCATTTTCTGATAAATAAAATAATTCCAGAAATTCATATAATCTTTAAAAATTAATAACTTTTAAACCGTAGCTCGGATCGAAAAAGTTAAAACATGAAAGTTGCTCAGAACGACGAGACGAGTCTGATCGTGCCGTCTGTTTCTCCATCGGAACCCCCTACGTAGAAGAACTCATAACTCCGGACCCGAATCTGGCAGATGAATAGTGCACACCCATCGGATAATAAATCCCAGATTAATTCTAAAAATAACTAAAATGACTTAGATGCATAATTAGGCAACCCTGCACTGCATCATAGCATCACGCGCACCGTATTGCATTTGTTTGCATTATGTTTACCTGTTTCTTCCCCCTCTTCTCTCTCGGTAGACCCCGACGTTGACGTAGCTCCCGAGGCAGACGCCGCACAGGAGTACGACTACGTCCCCGACGATACTACTGAAGACTTTGCCCTTGCCCCCGAGCAAACAGGCAAGCACCCCCATTTTGAGCATGCCTATATCGTCTATTCCCTTCTCTCTTATGCTTGCATTAGAACTGCTACTGCTACTATTTTCCTATATCTGCTGCATAGCCTGATTATTGTACCCTGCTTTGTTACCTTACTGGTTATCCTAGACTGCTTAGTATAGGCTGGGTAGAGACACGACAGAGACCCCCACTTGATCCCGACTGCCCTGCTGGACATCAGAAGACCCGACCATCGGGATTGAAGACTAGACCCTGGCACCGCACCTCACTTCCCCTTAGTTGCCGACACTGCTGGGTTACCGTCGAGTGCCGAGGGTGATACCTCGTTAGCACTTCTGATGTTAACCTTGTAGGTTAGTTACTCGGTCGTGGTAAGCGAGGGTGATTCCTCCTACACCACCCCCGATAATGACATCGTCGCGCAACCTCTCAAGTGTGGACCTCGAGGGTGATTCCTCCTTCGTTCACCTTGATGATAACATCGAGCGGGAACTCCATCGAGGGTGATTCCTCAGGGTTCCCTTCGGTGTCAGACACACAGTTACCTTGGATATTATGACTTGACTATGAACCATGATACTAAAGACGGGTCGGCCCTGAGGGGTACCCGCGCGAGCTTATTGCGAAGTGAGGTGGAGTCGGGTTGACCTGGATGGTGCCCGCGAGATAACTACGAGGCGTGGCCGGGCATTCTTAGCCCTTGCCGCAAGTCCTCGAGACGGGGCGACGGGGTCACATCGATCGTGAGTCTCTGCTCCTTTCCGCGCGCTCCTAATCCACTACGATTTGGATATTTGATCCGAGGGGCCTCTGGCCCGATAGCACTAACCATCACGTGGGCATAGTATGGGCGTTCTGCGTCGTATACTTCAGCCGGAGCTTAATGGACGTCAGCGACTGAGCGGCGCGCGTTGAATTGGACTGGGAACGCAATCGCGCTTGTATAAGGGGTTGCTAGGTCTGCTTTCAGCCGCGTACGCAACGTGCAGGAGTTCCCGGGGCGAAGGCCCAAGACCCCTGGGCGCATAGGTTTAGTCCGGCGTGCTGATCTCTCTGTTAGGTATTCGGTCGGGTTGCGGCGTGTTGCTTAGCCAAGGCCGGGCATGGCCCAGAAAAGTGTGTCCGGCCGGAGTTAAGCGAGTGTGGTGGGTAAGTTGGTGCACCCCTGCAGGGAAGAAACTTCTATCGATAGCCTGTCCTACGGTAACGGACACTCGGAGTTGTATCCCGATCGGTACAACTAGAACATGTGATGAGAATTGGATAGTACGGCTCTGGGATTGCTTTCTCGCAGGGAGTCGAGAAAGGATCTCAGGTCGAGGTTGATGATACTACTACTACTGCTTTACATTATGTTCATCTGGTCTCGTCTATTGCTGCAAGACTGTTGAAGATGCTGAAGATGCTAGTCTTCGATAGGACTAGGCTTTCCCCTCTAATCTGGCATTTCTGCAGCCCAGTCCACATATACATCCATTCCTTTGACAATGATGCATATGTAGTGTAGATCCTTGCTTGCTGAGTACTTCGGATGAGTACTCACGTTTGCTTTATTTTCTTTTTCCCCCATATTCCATTTGATGCCACCAGACGACGGAGCCCCTGAGTCAGACGCCCCAGCCGACGACCAGTACTACTACCCGCCTGGCGAGTACTACTACTATGAGGAGCCGACTGACGACCAGGAGTAGGATTGGAGGGCCCAGGGCAGGAGGCCTACGCCTTTCGATCGTAGCTTTTATTTTACCCCGCCTCTGTGAAGGCTTATCTCTCTCTCTTTGTAATATATCTGTACCCAGATATCTAATGCTTCCGCTGACGCTTGTATGTCTTCGAGCTATGTATTCGAGCCCTCGAGGCCCTGGCTTGTAATATAAAGCTTGTATGACTTTATTTATGTTTTAGAGTTGTGTTGTGATATCTTCAAGTGAGTCCTTAGGATTGATCGTGCGCATTTGCGTGTATGATTAGTGCACGATTAAGCCGGGGTCGTCACAGGTTGGTATCAGAGCCAGTTGCCTCTAGGAGCCCCCCTTCCTAATTCCTTGGCCGAAGTTGAGTCTAGAAGTCAAAAACTGATTTTACTAACTTGGCTGTGTGGCTTACGGGCCCACGTCGCCAACTGGGTGGTATTAGGATCTTTTATTTCTCGTCTTTACTCTGGGATTCTAATCTCTCATCTATTCGGGTTTAATAAATTTACTAACACCGACATTTAGGTTCTCGTTAATTCTATCCACCCGGAGAGCTGGATTCAGTGCGATTTCCCTGACGTTGATCTGATTAGTCTGATAATCATTTTCCTTTCCATTGTTTTGTTTAACCTTTCTCTTCGAGTTGTATTATACTCCGAGTTGTCATTCGATAAGACCGTATTCTGCATCAGAGTGCACACGGAGAGTAGGATCCTGCAAGTTGATCGATCTTCGGTGTTTTCTAAACTCGACTTGAGGTTGGGTTATCACCAGATCCGTGTCCGCGAAGAGGATATTCCGAAGACTGCATTCATTACTCGTTATGGCTCTTACGAGTATACAGTCATGTCGTTTGGCTTAACAAACGCTCCAGCTACATTCTCCCGCCTAATGAATTACATATTCATGGATTACCTCGACAAATTCGTCGTGGTATATCTGGATGATATTCTGGTTTATTCAAAAAACAAAGAAGAACATGCTGAGCATCTTCGCCTTGTTCTGGAGAGACTTCGAGAGCACCAATTATATGCCAAGTATTCTAAGTGCGAATTCTGGCTTTCTGAGGTAACCTACCTTGGACATGTCATCTCCAAGGATGGTATCGCAGTTAACCCGGAGCGAGTTCAGGCTATTCTTGACTGGACCCCTCCGAAGAATGTCAAGCAAGTCAGAAGTTTCCTCGGGCTTGCAAGTTATTGTCGCCGTTTCATTGAGAATTTCTCCAAGATTGCCAAGCCCCTGACTAATCTGCTTCACAAAGGCGTTAAGTTTGAGTGGACAGACAAATGTCAGGAAAGCTTCCAGACCCTCAAGGACAAGCTGACTTCTGCTCCAGTCCTTGCTCCTCCAGACTCCCGCAAAGATTTCGTGATCTTCTGTGATGCATCTCGCCAAGGACTAGGTTGTGTCCTAATGCAAGAGCGAAGAGTTATTGCTTATGCTTCGCGACAACTGCGTCCACATGAAGAGAATTACCCAGTGCATGACCTCGAACTTGCTGCTGTCATTTATGCTTTGAAGCAATGGCGTCATTACCTCCTTGGTAATCGGTGTGAGATTTACACCGATCATCAGAGCTTGAAGTACCTATTCACTCAACCAGAACTTAATCTTCGTCAGCAGCGTTGGTTGGAAACAATCACCGATTATGAATGTGGAATTTCATACACTCCCGGCAAAGCTAATGTGATGGCTGATGCCTTGAGCCGCAAGTCATACTGTAGTAACCTCATGGTAAAGCAAGCTCAACCCCAGCTATATGAAGAATTGCGCAAGCTGAATCTCTGCATTATTCCGCAAGGTTCTCTTAATAACCTTGTGATACAGTCAGATCTTGAGAAAGCTGTCAAGATGGCGCAATCTAAGGATGCTGAAATTGATCTAATGAAGAAAGAGCTTCACCTTCAAAAGTACAGGGATTTCTCGATTGCTGAAGATGGAACCTTGTACTTCCGAGACCGCATTGTAGTACCTCGCTTCGAGCTGATGACTGACAAAGTCATGAAGGAGGCCCATGATACACCGCTATCTATCCATCCGGGTAGTACCAAAATGTATCGAGATCTTCGTCAAAGGTACTGGTGGTCTAGAATGAAACAAGATATTGCTCGTTATGTTGCCGAGTGTGACGTTTGTCGTCGCGTGAAGGCAGAACATCAGAAACTTGCTGGAATTCTGCAACCGCTCCCTATTCCTCTATGGAAGTGGGATAAAGTGCAAATGGACTTCATTACTGGTCTTCCCAAGTCTCAGAAGGGTCATGATGCCATTCTTGTCATCGTCGACCAACTCCCCAAGGTTGCACACTTTCTGCCAGTTAAGGAGACTATTACTGCTAGTCAGTTAGCAGAGTTATATATCTCCAGAATTGTTTCACTCCATGGTATTCCCAAGGAAATCAGTTTAGACCGTGGCAGCATTTTCACTGGCCATTTCTGGGAAAGTTTCCAGAAAGCAATGGGAACTCATATTACCTGGAGTTCAGCTTATCATCCCCAATCCCAAGGCCAAGTTGAGCGCGTTAATCAAGTGCTTGAAGACATGCTTCGAGCCTGTGTTATATCCTTCGGTAAGAAATGGGAGGAATCTCTCCCATATGCCGAGTTCTCTTATAACAACAGCTATCAAGCCAGCTTAAAAATGGCCCCATTTGAGGTTCTTTATGGACGTAAATGTCGAACCCCTCTGAATTGGTCAAAAACTGGGGAACGACCTCTTGTTGGACCGGACATTATTCAGCATGCCGAAGAACAAGTCCGAATAGTCCGGGAGAATCTCAAAGCAGCTCAAGACCGTCAGAAGAGTAATTATGATCGCAAGCGATGGGGTGTGATCTATCAACCTGGTGATCAAGCCTATCTTCGTGTCACTCCAATGAAGGGCACCCGTCGTTTCGGAATCAAGGGCAAGCTAGCTCCTCGCTATATTGGTCCTTTCCGCATCGTGGCTAGACGGGGACAGGTGGCATATAAATTGGAGTTGCCACCGCAATTCTCCCATATTCATGATGTCTTCCATGTGTCGCAACTCCGTAAGTGCTTCAAGGAATCCCCGCACCGTGCAGTGGATCATGAGATGCTCGAGCTACAAGATGATCTTTCCCATAAGGAGCATCCGATCCGCATCCTCGACGAAGCTGAGCGTCGTACTCGTCAGAAGACGACCAAGTTCCTAAAAGTGCAATGGTCGAATCACACTGAAGATGAAGCCACTTGGGAACGCGAGGATCATCTTCGGGAAGAATATCCCGGACTTTTTCCTTCTACCTCCTAAATTCTCGGGACGAGAATTTCTTTTAGAGGAGGAGAACTTGTAACACCCCCTTGTAATAAACTCTGTGACACTCTGTTAAAACTGCCAAGTCATGATCATTTGCAGTGCCAAGTCATAAGGGTTAATGATCCAATTCAAATTCACATCTGAAAATCAACTCAAATTCAAAAGTGAATTATAAAGTTGATCAAACACTGTTGGGAAAATGTTCATTAAATGACAAATAATTCAGGAACATTTCTAAAGTCAATATCAAAATATTTGGAGTTGGACAAGTGACTCTAACTAGTTGAAACAGCACCCAAAACAGCAATATTAAATTCATTTAAAATCGTTACTAAATCAAATGGCTTCCAAAACTGTTCAAACCACTTTTTGGTGAGAGCTAATATTGCATTGCAATATTTGGGCCAACTCCCACATTTTTCAAAAGAGCACAAGTGGCTTAATCTTTTTGAAACAGAAAAAGGAATAAAAGAAAAGGGAGAAGAGAAAAAAAGAAAAAGGAAGACGCTACTGTTGGCTGGGCCTAAGTGCACAGTGTGCGGCCCAGTCCAATAGCGGCCCACCTCACCTCCCACCTCGTGCGTGTCGGCGCGCCCCTGGCCGCGCGCGCCCACGCCAGCCGGGCGGCGACACGGCAATGGCGCCGACGCCACCGACAGCCAGAGGATAAGGAGGAGCTCGATCCACCTCCTCTCCGTTCCTATCCACTTCTCCCGTTCACTCTCCCCTCTCACCCCTCGCTCGCTCCGCCCCTCGCTCCCTCCCAGATCCGGCCACCGAGCGCCGTCGTCGCCGCACTTCGCCGTTTATCGTGGTCACAGGCGGTCCCGTGCCTGCCGACCGTGTCCGCCAGCCCCGCTGCGGTCGGCCACTTCCTCTGGTGCCTTCAGCTGGAGCGGGGAGGCCCTGCAGCTGCCGTTCGGCGTCGTCTTCCTCCTCGGACTCCGGTGATCCCCTTCCTCTCCGACGAGCCCTGCTGCTACTAACCTGACAACGGTCTTTCGTGACCACTCGGTGAGCTTCCCTTCTCCCTCCCCGATGCCTTGCGCTGCCCGTCGACGCCTACAGCTAGCTGGCGTCGATGCCGTGAGCTCGCCGCCGCTGAGCGCCTCGTCGCTGTGGTCCTGACCTCTGCCATGCCTGCCTGAGCACGGCATCGTGCTCCTGGTGCTTCCAGGAGCCGAACGCACCCGCACACGCACTTCCCCGTGCTCTCTAGCATCTAGCCCGGCGAGTGCTCGAACGCGCCTCCGCCTCTGCTCGTCGCCGGCGCCCTTCCGATGACCAAATGGTCACCGGGCCGAGCCCTTTGCGCTCAGCGCATCGAGTAGGTTCTCGTTAGCCCCGCCACTTGCTCACTTGCGCGCTGCTGCCTCGATCCCGTTGATGACCGAACTCCGGCGCCCGCCGCAAAGCTCGCCGTCGGCGACACACGTCATTTCCGGTCACCTCACCGCCACCATTCGACGCGCCGTCGAGCGGCCGTTCGAACGCACCCGGCCCCGTCCCTTTTGGTGGCCTGTAGGCGATTTCTGGCCACCGCCCGAGCGCGCCGCCGCGCGAAATGGTCGCCGGAGCGTTCTCCGGCGCCGGCGCCGACGTGGCCGCCACGTAGGTCGCCCTGGGTCACTGACCCGTGGGCCCAGGGGCCCGCGTTGACCACGTTGACCATGGTCAACCGTGGTTACTGTTCATCCCCTCTCACTGACATGTGGGCCCCCGCGATTAATTAGACTAATTGAATAGTTAAATAAATAAAATTAATTAGATTAACCTAATGTCTCACTGACAAGTGGGGCCTGCCCCCTAATTAACCCTGTGGTTTAAGTTAATCCACTGTTATACTAAACAGAGACTGACATGTGGGTCCCACTGGACCCACATGTCAGGTTTGACCCTGGTCAACCGCAGTTGACCTGCTGACGTCACTATGACGCAATGCTGACGTCATAATTCATTTTCTGATAAATAAAATAATTCCAGAAATTCATATAATCTTTAAAAATTAATAACTTTTAAACCGTAGCTCGGATCAAAAAAGTTAAAACATGAAAGTTGCTCAGAACGACGAGACGAGTCTGATCGTGCCGTCTGTTTCTCCATCGGAACCCCCTACGTAGAAGAACTCGTTACTCCGGACCCGAATCCGGCAGATGAATAGTGCACACCCATCGGATAATAAATCCCAGATTAATTCTAAAAATAACTAAAATGACTTAGATGCATAATTAGGCAACCCTGCACTGCATCATAGCATCACACGCACCGTATTGCATTTGTTTGCATTATGTTTACCTGTTTCTTCCCCCTCTTCTCTCTCGGTAGACCCCGACGTTGACGTAGCTCCCGAGGCAGACGCCGCACAGGAGTACGACTACGTCCCCGACGATACTACTGAAGACCTTGCCCTTGCCCCCGAGCAAACAGGCAAGCACCCCCATTTTGAGCATGCCTATATCGCCTATTCCCTTCTCTCTTATGCTTGCATTAGAACTGCTACTGCTACTATTTTCCTATATCTGCTGCATAGCCTGATTATTGTACCCTGCTTTGTTACCTTACTGGTTATCCTAGACTGCTTAGTATAGGCTGGGTAGAGACACGACAGAGACCCCCACTTGATCCCGACTGCCCTGCTGGACATCAGAAGACCCGACCATCGGGATTGAAGACTAGACCCTGGCACCGCACCTCACTTCCCCTTAGTTGCCGACACTGTTGGGTTACCGTCGAGTGCCGAGGGTGATACCTCGTTAGCACTTCTGATGTTAACCTTGTAGGTTAGTTACTCGGTCGTGGTAAGCGAGGGTGATTCCTCCTACACCACCCCCGATAACGACATCGTCACGCAACCTCTCAAGTGTGGACCTCGAGGGTGATTCCTCCTTCGTTCACCTTGATGATAACATCGAGCGGGAACTCCATCGAGGGTGATTCCTCAGGGTTCCCTTCGGTGTCAGACACACAGTTACCTTGGATATTATGACTTGACTATGAACCATGATACTAAAGACGGGTCGGCCCTGAGGGGTACCCGTGCGAGCTTATTGCGAAGTGAGGTGGAGTCGGGTTGACCTGGATGGTGCCCGCGAGATAACTACGAGGCGTGGCCGGGCATTCTTAGCCCTTGCCGCAAGTCCTCGAGACGGGGCGACGGGGTCACATCGATCGTGAGTCTCTGCTCGTTTCCGCGTGCTCCTAATCCACTACGATTTGGATATTTGATCCGAGGGGCCTCTGGCCCGATAGCACTAACCATCACGTGGGCATAGTATGGGCGTTCTGCGTCGTATACTTCAGCCGGAGCTTAATGGACGTCAGCGACTGAGCGGCGCGCGCTGAATTGGACTGGGAACGCAATCGCGCTTGTATAAGGGGTTGCTAGGTCTGCTTTCAGCCGCGTACGCAACGTGCAGGTGTTCCCGGGGCGAAGGCCCAAGACCCCTGGGCGCATAGGTTTAGTCCGGCGTGCTGACCTCTCTGTTAGGTATTCGGTCGGGTTGCGGCGTGTTGCTTAGCCGAGGCCGGGCATGGCCCAGAAAAGTGTGTTCGGCCGGAGTTAAGCGAGTGTGGTGGGTAAGTTGGTGCACCCCTGCAGGGAAGAAACTTCTATCGATAGCCTGTCCTACGGTAACGGACACTCGGAGTTGTATCCCGATCAGTACAACTAGAACATGTGATGAGAATTGGATAGTACGGCTCTGGGATTGCTTTCTCGCAGGGAGTCGAGAAAGGATCTCAGGTCGAGGTTGATGATACTACTACTACTGCTTTACATTATGTTCATCTGGTCTCGTCTATTGCTGCAAGACTGTTGAAGATGCTGAAGATGCTAGTCTTCGATAGGACTAGGCTTTCCCTCTCTAATCTGGCATTTCTGCAGCCCAGTCCACATATACAGCCATTCCTTTGACAATGATGCATATGTAGTGTAGATCCTTGCTTGCTGAGTACTTCGGATGAGTACTCACGTTTGCTTTATTTTCTTTTTCCCCCATATTCCATTTGATGCCACCAGACGACAGAGCCCCTGAGTCAGACGCCCCAGCCGACGACCAGTACTACTACCCGCCTGGCGAGTACTACTACTACGAGGAGCCGACTGACGACCAGGAGTAGGATTGGAGGGCCCAAGGCAGGAGGCCTACACCTTTCGATCGTAGCTTTTATTTTACCCCGCCTCTGTGAAGGCTTATATCTCTCTCTTTGTAATATATCTGTACCCAGATATCTAATGCTTCCGCTGACGCTTGTATGTCTTCGAGCTATGTATTCGAGCCCTCGAGGCCCTGGCTTGTAATATAAAGCTTGTATGACTTTATTTATGTTTTAGAGTTGTGTTGTGATATCTTCAAGTGAGTCCTTAGGCTTGATCGTGCACATTTGCGTGTATGATTAGTGCACGATTAAGCCGGGGTCGTCACATGGTGGCTCCCTTATCTTCATCATGCATTCTCATTGGTTCCCCTCACCTATAGTAGTTGATCTGAGGCTAGGAGGTAGGATCCCAATCGACATGCGTTGGTTTAGGTACTCTATGCTAGGTCTATATGTTCTTGGCGACCCCTATGAGTAAAGATCTTACAAGCTCCGGCTCCATCTCCACTCTATCAAGGACATTGCTATCTGCATCAGCGAGATATGGTGTTTGCGTTAGAATGATCCATACCTCTTGATCCAATGGATTTCGTTGGTGCCTTAACCTATCTCGGTTGTGGATGTTTGGTTCTCTTGTTTAATCTCTTTGTGCTTTGTCTTTTCCCCTGTGGGTGTGGCAACACAATAGCAATTCGACAATTTACTTCGTGCGATGTCTCCTCAACCACAGTATATCTAGCGGTATCGAATTCTCAACTTCGAGGTTACTGTAGCATTTTGCAATTTCTTTGGAGGCAAGGGGGAAAATGCAAAAGCTGATGCTGGAAAGGACGAATTAAAAAAATCATGTAACTTCCATTTTTACCAAGGTCTTTGTTAGTCATCTTCGTGTCCACTGTTTCCTCTTATTGAAAATGTTTTAAGCTTTCACATTTGTATGAATAAAAGTAGTTCTTTGCACCATTACATAGAAAGAAGTGTCCACAAGTACGGCACCTTGTAACATATACAAACCAATAATTTGTGTTGAAGTGCCAGCCTCGGGCTTCTAGAAAGATACTCCCTTTGTTTCTTTTTAGTTCGCATATGAGGTTCATCTCAAGTCAGATTTAAAGTTTGACCAAGTTAATAGGGAAATATACCAATCAATTGAAGCAAATATGCCCTAGAGGCAATAATAAAGTTGTTATTTTATATTTCCTTATTCATGATAAAGGTTTATTATTCATGCTAGAATTGTATTGATCGGAAACCTAAATACATGTGTGAATACATAAACAAACACCATGTCCCTAGTGAGCCTCACTTGACTAGCTCGTTGATCAAAGATGGTTATGGTTTCCTAACCATGGACATGAGTTGTCATTTGATAACAGGATCACATCATTAGGAGAATGATGTGATGGACAAGACCCATCCATTAGCTTAGCATAATGATCATTCAGTTTTATTGCTATTGCTTTCTTCATGTCAAATACATATTCCTTCGACTATGAGATTATGTAACTCCCGAATACCGGAGGAATGCCTTGTGTGCTATCAAACGTCACAACGTAACTGGGTGATTGTAAATATGCTCTACAGGTATCTCCGAAGGTGTTTGTTGAGTTGCCATAGATCGAGATTACGATTTGTCACTCCGAGTTTCGGAGAGGTGTCTCTGGGCCCTCTCGGTAATACACATCATAAGCTTGCAAGCGAACGACTAAGGAGTTGGTCACGAGGTGATGTATTATAGAACGAGTAAAGAGACTTGCCAGTAACGAGATTGAACTAGGTATGAAGATACCGACGATCGAATCTCGGGCAAGTAACATACCGACGGACAAAGGAAATTACGTATGTTGTCATAATGGTTCGACCGATAAAGATCTTCGTAGAATATGTAGGAGCCAATATGAGCATCCAGGTTCCGCTATTGGTTATTGACCAGAGAGGTGTCTCGGTCATGTCTACATAGTTTTCAAACCCGTAGGGTCCGCACGCTTAACGTTCGTTGACGATATAGTATTGGTTATGTGATTTGGTGACCGAATGTTGTTCGGAGTCCCGGATGAGATCACGGACATGACGAGGAGTCTCAAAATGGTTGAGAGGTAAAGACTGATATATAGGACGATGGTATTCGGACACCGGAAGTGTTTCGGGGGTCACCGGGTACTTATAGGGTCACCGGAAGGGCTTCCGGGCACCCCCGGCAAAAAATATGGGCCTTATGGGCCAAGAGGGGAAACACACCAGCCACAAGGGGCTGGTGCGCCCCCTATATGGGCCAGCCAAGGTGGAGAAGGAAAAGGGAAGGAGGAAAGGAAAGAAAGGGAATAGGATTCCCCCTTCCTTCTTCCTCTCCCCCCTTTCCTTCCCCCTCCGTCAAATATGGCAGGGGGGAGCAGGGCAAGGAAGCCCCAAGGGGGCCAGCGGCCAGCCCTTGGGCGCCTCCTGGCCTCTCCCCTCCCCCTCCCACCTATATATATGTGGGGAAGGGGGCGCCTAGGACACACAACATCAATTGTTAGCCGTGTGCGGCGCCCCCTCCACAGTTTACACCCCCGGTCATATTCTCACGGTGCTTAGGCGAAGCCCTGCGAGGATCACTTCACCATCACCGTCACCACGCCGTCGCGTTGACGGAACTCATCTACTACCTCGACGTCTTGCTGGATCAAGAAGGCGAGGGACGTCACCGAGCTGAACGTGTGCAGAACTCGGAGGTTTTGTACATTCGGTACTCGATCGGTGGAGCGCGAAGAAAGTTCGACTACATCAACCGTGTTGTGAAACGCTTCCGCTTACGGTCTACGAGGGTACATATACACGCTCTCCCCTCGTTGCTATGCATCTCCATGGATAGATCATTGCGTGTGCGTAGAATTTTTTTTGTTTTCCAATACCAGAGCCAGGTCTATGCGTAGATGATATGCATGAGTAGAACACAAAGAAGTTGTGGGCGGTGATGTTCATACTGCTTACCACCAACATCTTATTTTGATTCGGCGGCATTGTGGGATGAAGCGGCCCGGACCAACCTTACATGTCCACGTATATGAGACCGGTTCCACCGACTGACATGCAACTAGTTTTGCATAAAGATGGCTGGCGGGTGTCTGTTTCTCCTACTTTAGTTGAATCGAATTTGACTGCGGCCGGTCCTTGAAGAAGGTTAAAACAACAAACTTGATAAATCACCATTGTGGTTTTTGCCGTAGGTAAGAACGGTTCTTGCTAGAAGCCCGTAGCAGCCACTTAAAACTTGCAACAACAAAGTAGAGGACGTCTAACTTGTTTTTGCAGGGCATGTTGTGATGTGATATGGTCAAGACATGATGTGATATACGTTGTTGTATGAGATGATCATGTTTTGTAAGTTATCGGCAACTGGCAGGAGCCTTATGGTTGTCGCTTTATTGTATGAAATGCAAACGATATGTAATTGCTTTACTTTATCACTATGCATTAGTGATAGTTGTAGAAGCAATAGTTGGCGTGACAACCACGACGCAACGATGGAGATCAAGGTGTCGAGCCGGTGACAATGGAGATCATAACGATGCTTTGGAGATGGAGATCAAAAGCACAAGATGATGGCCATATCATGTCACATATTTTGATTGCATGTGATGTTTATCCTTTATGCGTCTTATTTTGCTTAGAACGGCGGTAGCATTATAAGATGATCCCTTCACTTAATTTCAAGATAAAAGTGTTCTCCCGGAGTATGCACCGTTGCTACAGTTCGTCGTGTTGAGACACCACGTGATGATCGGGTGTGATAGACTCTACGTTCACATACAACGGGTGCAAAACAGTTTTGCACATGCGGAATACTTGGGTTAAACTTGACGAGCCTAGCATGTACAGACATGGCCTCGGAACACTGGAGACCGAAAGGTCGAACGTGAATCATATAGTAGATATGATCAACATAGAGATGTTCACCATTGATGACTACCCCATCTCACGTGATGATCGGACATGGGTTAGTTGATTTGGATCACATATCACTTAGATGACTTGAGGGATGTCTATTTAAGTGGGAGTTCTTAAGTAATTTGATTAATTGAACTTAATTTATCATGAACTTAGTCTTGATAGTTTTTTGCATATCTATGTTGTAGATCAATAGCTCGCGTATAGCTCCCCTGTTTTATTTTGATATGTTCCTAGAGAAAACTAAGTTGAAAGATGATAGTAGCAATGATGCGGACTGGTTCTGTGATCTGAGGATTATCCTCATTGCTGCACAGAAGAATTATGTCCTTGATGCACCGCTAGGTGACAGACTTATTGCAGGAGCACATGCAAACGTTATGAACGTTTAGCAAGCTCGATATGATGACTACTTGATAGTTTAGTGCGCCATGCTTTACGGCTTAGAACCGGGACTTCAAAAATGTTTTGAATGCCATGGAGCATATGAGATGTTCCAAGAGCTGAAATTGGTATTTCAGACTCATGCCCGTGTCAAGAGGTATGAGACCTCTGACAAGTACTTTGCCTACAAGATGGAGGAGAATAGCTTAACCAGTGAGCATGTGCTCAGAATGTCTGGGTACTACAATCGCTTGAATCAAGTAGGAGTTAATCTTCCAGATAAGATAGTGATTGACAAAGTTCTCTAGTCACTATCACCAAGCTACTAGAACTTCGTGATGAACTATAATATGCAAGGGATGACGAAAATGATTCCCGAGCTCTTCGCGATGCTGAAATCGGCGATGGTAGAAATCAAGAAAGAGCATCAAGTGTTGATGGTTAACAAAACCACTAGTTTCAAGATAAAGGGCAAGGGAAAGAAAGAGAACTTCAAGAAGAATGGCAAGCAAGTTGCCCCTCCCATGAAGAAGCCCAAAGCTGGACCCAAGCCTGAAACTGAGTGCCTCTACTGCAAAGGAAATGGTCACTGGAAGCGGAACTACCCCAAATACTTGGAGGATAAGAAGGTTGGCAAAGTGAACAAAGGTATATTTGATATACATATTATTGATGTGTACTTTACTAGTGTTCATAGTAGCCCCTGGGTATTTGATACCGGTTCAGTTGTTAAGATTAGTAACTCGAAACAGGAGTTGCAAAATGAACAGAGACTAGTTAAGGACGAGGTGACGATGTGTGTTGAAAGTGATTCCAAGGTTGATAAGATCACCATCGCACACTCCCTCTACCTTCGGGATTAGTGTTGGACCTAAATAAATGTTATTTGGTGTTTGCGTTAAGCATGAATATGATTGGATCATGTTTATTGCGATACGGTTATTCATTTAAGTCAAAGAATAATTGTTGTTCTGTTTACATGAATAAAACCTTCTATGGTCATACACCCAATGTAAATGGTTTATTGAATCTCGATCGTAGTGATACACATATTCATAATATTGATGCAAAAAGATGCAAAGTTGATAATGATAGTGCAACATATTTGTGGCACTGCCGTTTAGGTCATATTGGTGTAAAGCGCATGAAGAAACTCCATGCAGATGGGCTTTTGGAATCACTTGATTATGAATCATTTGATACTTGCAAACCATGTCTCATGGGCAAGATGACTAAAACTCCGTTCTCCGGAACAATGGAGCGAGCTAATGACTTATTGGAAATAATGCATACTGATGTATGTGGTCCGATGAGTGTTGAGGCACGCGGCAGGTATCGTTATTTTCTAACCTTCACAGATGATTTGAGCAGATATGGGTATATCTACTTAATGAAACACAAATCTGAAACATTTGAAAAGTTCAAAAGAATTTCAGAGTGAAGTGGAGAATCATCGTAACAAGAAAATAAAGTTTCTACGATCTGATCGCGGAGGCGAATATTTGAGTTACGAGTTTGGCCTTCATTTAAAACAATGTGGAATAGTTTCACAACTCACATCACCTGGAACACCACAGCGTAATGGTGTGTCCGAACGTCGTAACCGTACTTTATTCAATATGGTGCGACCTATGATGTCTCTTACCGATTTACCACTATCGTTTTGGGGTTATGCATTAGAGACAGCTGCATTCACGTCAAATAGGGCACCGTCTAAATCCGTTGAGATGACACCGTATGAACTGTGGTTTGGCAAGAAACCTAAGCTGTCGTTTCTTAAAGTTTGGGGTTGCGACACTTATGTCAAAAGGCTTCAGCCTGATAAGCTCAAACCCAAATCGGAGAAGTGTGTCTTCATAGGATACCCTAAGGAAACAATTGGGTACACCTTCTACCACAGATCCGAAGGCAAGATCTTTGTTGCCAAGAATGAAACCTTTCTAGAGAAGGAGATTCTCTCGAAAGAAGTGAGTGGGAGGAAAGTAGAACTTGATGAGGTAATTGTACCTTCTCTCGAATTGGAAAGTAGCTCATCAGAGAAATTCGTTCCCGTGATGCCTACACCAACTAGAGAGGAAGCTAATGATGATGATCATGAAACTTCAGATCAAGTTACTACTGGACCTCATAGGTCGAACAGAGCACGTTCCGCACCAGAGTGGTACGGTAATCCTGTTCTGGAAGTCATGTTACTAGACCATGATGAACCTACGAACTATGAAGAAGCTATGATGAGCTCAGATTCCGATAAATGGCTTGAGGCCATGAAATCTGAGATAGGATCCATGTATGAGAACAAAGTGTGGACTTTGGTGGACTTTCCCGATGATCGGCGAGCCATAGAGAATAAATGGATCTTCAAGAAGAAGACTGACGCTGATGATAATGTTACTATCTACAAAGCTGGACTTGTCACGAAATGTTTTCGACAAGTTCAAGGGGTTGACTACGATGAGACTTTCTCACCCATAGCGATGCTTAAGTCCGTCCGAATCATGTTAGCAATTGTCGTATTTTATGATTATGAAATCTGGCAAATGGACGTCAAAACTACATTCCTTAATGGATTTCTTAAAGAAGAGTTGTATATGATGCAACCAGAAGGTTTTGTCGATCCTAAAGATGCTAACAAAGTGTGCAAGCTCCAGCGATCCATCTATGGACTGGTGCAAGCATCTCGGAGTTGGAATATACGCTTTGATGAGGTGATCAAAGCATATGGTTTTATACAGACTTTCGGAGAAGCCTGTATTTACAAGAAAGTGAGTGGGAGCTCTGTAGCATTTCTAATATTATATGTGGATGACATATTGTTGATTGAAAATGATGTAGAATTTCTGGATAGCATAAAAGGATACTTGAATAAGAGTTTTTCAATGAAAGACCTCGGTGAAGCTGCTTATATATTGGGCATCAAGATCTATAGGGATAGATCGAGACGCTTAATAGGACTTTCACAAATCACATACCTTGATAAAGTTTTGAAGAAATTCAAAATGGATCAGTCAAAGAAAGGGTTCTTGCCTGTGTTGCAAGGTGTGAAGTTGAGTAAGACTCAATGCCCGACCACTGCAGAAGATAGAGAGAAAATGAAAATCATTCCCTATGCTTCAGCCATAGGTTCTATCATGTATGCTATGCTGTGTACCAGACCTGATGTGTGCCTTGCCATAAGTCTGGCAGGGAGCTACCAAAGTAATCCAGGAGTGGATCACTGGACAGCAGTCAAGAACATCCCGAAGTACCTGAAAAGGACTAAGGAAATGTTTCTCGGTTATGGAGGTAATAAAGAGTTCGTCGTAAAGGGTTACGTCGATGCAAGCTTTAACGCCGATCCGGATGACTCTGAGTCTCAATCTGGATACATATTGAAAGTGGGAGCAATCAGTTAGAGTAGCTCCATGCAGAGCATTATAGACATAGAAATTTGCAAAATACATACGGATCTGAATATAGCAGACCCGTTGACTAAACTTCTCACACAAGCAAAACATGATCACACCTTAGTACTCTTTGGGTGTTAATCACATGGCGATGTGAACTAGATTATTGACTCTAGTAAACTCTTTGGGTATTGGTCACATGACGATGTGAACTATGGGTGTTAATCACATGGTGATGTGAACTAGATTATTGACTCTAGTGCAAGTGGGAGACTGAAAAAAATATGCCCTAGAGGCAATAATAAAGTTGTTATTTTATATTTCCTTATTCATGATAAAGGTTTATTATTCATGCTAGAATTGTATTGATCGGAAACCTAAATACATGTGTGAATACATAAACAAACACCGTGTCCCTAGTGAGCCTCTACTTGACTAGCTCGTTGATCAAAGATGATTATGGTTTCCTAACCATGGACATGAGTTGTAATTTGATAACGGGATCACATCATTAGGAGAATGATATGATGGACAAGACCCATCCATTAGCTTAGCATAATGATCGTTCAGTTTTATTGCTATTGATTTCTTCATGTCAAATACATATTCCTTCGACTATGAGATTATGTAACTCCGGGATACCGGAGGAATGCCTTGTGTGCTATCAAACGTCACAACGTAACTGGGTGATTATAAAGATGTCCTACAGGTATCTCCGAAGGTGTTTATTGAGTTGGCATAGATCGAGATTAGGATTTGTCACTCCGAGTTTCGGAGAGGTATCTCTGGGCCCTCTCGGTAATACACTTCATAAGCTTGCAAGCAAACGACTAAGGAGTTGGTCACGAGGTGATGTATTACGAAACGAGTAAAGAGACTTGCCGGTAACGAGATTGAACTAGGTATGAAGATACCGACGATCGAATCTCGGGCAAGTAACATACCGATGGACAAAGGGAATTACGTATGTTGTCATAACGGTTCGACCGATAAAGACCTTCGTAGAATATGTAGGAGCCAATATGAGCATCCAGGTTCCGCTATTGGTTATTGACCGGAGAGGTGTCTCGGTCATGTCTACATAGTTCTCGAACCCGTAGGGTCCGCACACTTAACATTCGTTGACGATATAGTATTATATGAGTTATGTGATTTGGTGACCGAATGTTATTCGGAGTCCCGGATGAGATCACGGACATGACGAGGAGTCTCGAAATGGTCGAGAGGTAAAGATTGATATATAGGACGATGGTATTCGGACACCGGAAGTGTTTCGGGGGTCACCGGGTACTTATCGGATCACCGGAAGGGGTTCCGGGCACCCCCGGCAAAAGATATGGGCCTTATGGGCCAAGAGGGGAAACACACCAGCCACAAGGGGCTGGTGCGCCCCCCATATGGGTCGGCCAAGGTGGAGAAGGAAAGGGGAAGGAGGAAAGAAAAGAAAGGGAATAGAATTCCCCCTTCCTTCCACCTCTCCCCCATTTCCTTCCCCCTCCGTCAAATATGGCAGGGGGGCGCAGGGCAAGGAAGCCCCAAGGGGGCCGGCAGCCAGCCCTTGGGCGCCTCCTAGCCTCTCCCCTCCCCCTCCCACCTATATATATGTGGGGAAGGGGGCGCCTAGGACACACAACATTAATTGTTAGCCGTGTGCGGCGCCCCCCTCCACAGTTTACACCCCCGGTCATATTCTCATGGTGCTTAGGCGAAGTCCTGCGAGGATCACTTCACCATCACCGTCACCACGCCGTCGTGTTGACGGAACTCATCTACTACCTCGACGTCTTGCTGGATCAAGAAGGCGAGGAACGTCATCGAGCTGAACGTGTGCAGAACTCGGAGGTGCCGTACATTCGGTACTCGATCGGTGGAGCGCGAAGAAAGTTCGACTACATCAACCGCGTTGTGAAACGCTTTCGCTTACGGTCTACGAGGGTACGTAGACACACTCTCCCTTCGTTGCTATGCATCTCCATGAATAGATCATTACGTGTGCGTAGAATTTTTTTTGTTTTCCATGCAACGTTTCCCAACATCAATATCATTAGATCAATCATGGAATATATTTTTATATTGTATTTGTTTGATATTATAGACGTTGATGTTTCTTAATATATATTTGATCAAAATTTATAAAGTTTGACTTAAGACAAACCTAACATGTGGAGTAAAAAGAAAGTAATGAAGTACCATTTGGTCGCCGTAGTGATCAAGCTTGAGCTTCTAGAAAATTATCTCTCTCTCTCTCTCTCTCTCTCTCTCTCTCTAAATGAATCACCTGACATGGGCTTCTAGAAGGATACCAGCCGGTCACTACTTCTTAATTTTCTGAACAAGGGGACAAATTTCTTTGTGCACGCAGTGATGCAGGCCACTTGATTCCATTAGCAAAGGGACACAAACACTCAGAAGTACCATATATTCCGAAGTGGTGATGCTTCCCAAGTGGATCTTAACTTCCAGGGGTTGCTTTCTAGGCTCCTGAAAGACTATCACTGACAGTTTTGTCCTTGTGAAGCTCTATAACCGTAAGGCCGTAACGGAATATGAAAGCCACCCTAGGGGTTCAAGAATGCATGGCTCTAAAATGTCGTCCACTTATATGAAACTCGGGGAAAGATTGGACCATGGTAGACTATTCTCGAGCTTGTGTGTGGTGATTTCTCTTAATTCCATAGTAGACTTGTAGATGGCTGCTAGGCAATTTTGTTTTGGTTTCACTTTCGAAGAACAACTGTAAATTACAGCCTGTAATGATTTGGGTGATTAATGAAAAATTAATGATTTAATCCCTTTTATCATAAAAGTAAAAGACAATTAATGAAGCTGCATGCCCCATCAAGTGTACTGACGTACTACTTCGTATGGAATTACATGGTGCTAAATACATCTATTTCCGCATCAAGTAATTCCGGGCCGATGGAGTATATAAGCGCATGTTAGAAAAGGTGTACTTGTATGGTGTTTACATGGCCAGCCACTTGCCTTTGCACTGGTCAGGCACTAGACCCTTTGCGGAACGGTTCCAGTCGCTCTTCCTGATATGTGCCACTCCCTAACTCACGGTGGGAGCCGCTCTGGCCGACCTTTCTCGCGTGACCTTTAGGCGTACGTTTGGCCCCCACGAGCGGGGCCAATGAGAGGAGCTGCTAGAATGCATTGCCCTGCATGCTCCGTCCCTTGAGCCGGATGCCATGTCTTGGCATTTAGAGCCCAGTGGGCACTTCTCCACCAGGTCCTTGTATCAGGCCCTGGTGGCTACTCCTGGGCCTCAGGAGTTAAATCTCCTTTGGGAGATTAGAGTACCACTGAAGATTCGAATCTTCCTTTGGCAATGGGTGCGGGGCCGCCTCCCATCCGGGACGGAAGTGCGCAAGCGCAATGGCCCTGGGGATGGTAATTGCCCCCTGTGCGGTGTCCCTGAGGACACTAACCATATTTTCTTCCGCTGTCCGGCTGCCATTTTCTTATGGAGCTGCCTTCGTGAGACAATGGGAGGCAATTGGGCCCATGACAACCTCCCGGATCTCTTCCGGGAAATTATTGATTCCCCGTGTAGAACTCGCCCCACCCTTTGGGTGGCGATTAGTGCGCTAGCTTGGACGCTCTGGAATATGTGCAATAAACTTGTGATTGAACATGTGATTCCGCTTCGGACGACGGACGCCATTTACAAAATGTGCGGATTCTTGCAGCTCTGGTGGTCGCTTAGCAAGCGGCGTCATCGGGACGGCATCAACACCATCATCGCCGGACTTCGCTCCACCGCCATCTCCCTCGCGCCACCGTTACCTCCTCCACCCCCGGAGCCTGATTAGCTAGTTGCTTTCTTTTGGGGTTTGTTGTGCTGTGCCCCCAGCCAGACCTATTTTATTTTATTGTTTTTGTTGCCCGTGAACATTGAGCTTGTGAATTGGTGGTATGCTTTATGATATAAAACGGAGGGAAACCCTATTTCGTCTCTCTTACATGTGATGGTGAAAAGCAAGCATCTCTACACGCCTCTAGCTAGCACGAGCGTTAAATCATGAAGATCAACAGGCCATTTGTTTTGCATTTTGCATCGGTCTTCGCAGACAGACAGGAACCTTCTGGGGCCATGCTTCTAGGTTGGGGGGACTCTGCACGTTTGCCCTCCGCCCATATGTTTTTGATGTTTTACTATAGTACGACGCGTGCTCTACCTTGGCCTACCCCAGATCGGTGCAAGTGAGGGTGGGTCGATGCAGCCTTCTTCTGGCCTCCATCATGATCGTCCAAAAGTGGTGCTCATCAACATCAACAAACGTATTTATATGGGATTGCGTACGTGATGCATGATGCGACGACCAAGGCACGAAACTACGCCCACGAGATTAGCCGTCGAATAAACTAGGAGTATACAGAGAAGGACATGCTCTTGGCCTGAAAAAAAAAATGCAGTAATTTACTTATAGTGCTCCACATCCATATAAAAAAAAATACTATGCTGTCTGACGTTCAATATTAATTATATGTCTCAGAAATAAATGACTTTAAAATATTGCAATATATACTCTTTTTTGAGGGAAGATATTGCAATATACTATACGTTTTGACATCTCAAAAGCTATGTATGCACACGTAAGTAAGGTGTAGTATACGATATGGTCCATATGGACCAAGATTAGGATGGTCATCCATCCTCATCTAGCCATATCTTGCCAGGCCAATGCGCAAGAAGACAAACCGATGATGGAGCCAGGACCAAATTTAATTAGGTCAGCCATGATAAAAAAGGACGCACACCATCCTGCCATTTCGATGGAGTCGTTGTCCATGGCGGCAGGTGCCGCTTTGGTATTTCTACTACGACTCACTCGTCAATTGTAGGGCCGGTTGGGACATAAAAAAAAAGCTTGATTAATGTATGTATCTATCTATATATTTTGCGAATATTAATCTGTATCTATCTAGAAAGGTCCAGTGACATTTGTTTGTTTTCTCTGCTTGCGTCGATGGTAGGGGAGAAATTATCGCGATATCGATTCGGCCGGGAGAGAGGAAAATAGAAGGTGCAGTGTATGGATTTTTTTTTTTTTTGCGGGTAGGTGCAGTGTATGATTGCTCGGAAAGGGTAGCCAAAACACAGTGTCGTCGAAGTAGGAAGCGATGGTACGTGAAGATGTCGATGCACCAACCTTTGCTGGAATTTCTTTTGGCATTCCAGAGACGGGTCGTGTGTCAACTGTGTGATAGAAATGGAATGATATATTGAGAAGTGTATGGATGAACCCGGGTACATATGAACCCACTTTGGTAAACATATTTCAAATGCTAAAAAATATGAAAGAAGTTGCACAGACACGTCTTCATGTTCTATGTGCGTGCATAAAGTTTCATGAAAAAATAATTTTTTTTGTGGCCTGTGCAAAAAAGACAAAAAATTGTATCATGAAACGCTATTTTGAAGTATTGAAATTTGTCTTTTTTGCGGAGACAGAACAAAAAAGCATTTTTTTTCACAAAACTTTGTGCAGCGCACACACATTTACGAACATGTATGCGTGAAATTTTATTTTGAATTTTTTGACATTTTGAAACATGCTTAAAATGCAGTTAAAAAAAATGGGTGCAGATGCCCATGCGTTCACGACGTTTTCACTCATGATCTATTCTTTATATAGTGGAGTGCTCTAGACTACTAGTCTTGTTTGCATAGTACTCCCTCCGTCCCAAAATTCTTGTCTTAGATTTATGTAGATACGGATGTATCTAATACTAAAACATGACTTGATACATCCATATCTAGACAAATATAGGACAAGAATTTCGGGACGGAGGGAGTAGTAGCAATCCGAAGAGTTTGGATTTGACTATGTTTTTTCACTGCTTCGAGTTTTCACCTTCACTTGTCTGCGTGCCTTGTTGAAGTCACGCATACATACACCTTGCATACCCTAAACAAGTGTACCAGGACGTCAGTCACATTGACTTGCATGTTTCAGACCAACCAAGACGTGGTCCACCTGCCGCCATGGAGCAAAACACCGAACGGGTGCCGTCCAACACAGGTCACCACGTACGTCGCCGTCCGCCGGTCCCCGGAGCGTGGGCGAGGCGAGACTCGGCAAGACGCCGGGGCAAACACCTCCACCCGACGCGTGGTGAAACCGTGACAGTGAAAAAACAGCTCCAGCTGGGCGAGGGGCGGCGTCGTCCCGTCGCCCGGCTCGTCACGTCCCGTCGCGCCGAGGGAAACCGAACAAAACAAAGGGAGACGCGCGAGACGTGTGTGCGGTGCGGTGCGGCCGCGTCCCCACGCGCGCGCGCACGTCCACTCTTGCATAGTGCGGGGCACGTCACTCTTTTTAGGTCGCCACCAGGTGGGCCTCCGCCGGGGCCGCGACACCTGGAGCCCGCCACTGGGCGGGCGGACGCGGGCGCCACACGGACGCGCTGTCAAGTGTCAAGTGAGAAGCGCATGCGCATATCACCTCCTCGCCGGCTGCAAACGTCGACCGCACCCCTCGCACGCGGCGCTGGCTAGCGTGTCTCTTGTGGTGGCTGACTGGCTGGGGCCGGGTTGTGGTTTCGTGTGGGGTCGCCGTGAGATCGCTTTGTTGCTTGGGACGGGTAGACTAGGAGGGCGTAGCTAAACGTGCGCGCGGGTCCCCCGCTTGGTCTGAGAGCGGATCCTCTGTGTGGAGAAGCTGCGAGACTGGCTTGACCAGGGGATTGTCGTTGGATAAGTTATAAGTTTTTTCTCAAAAAAAATTCGCAAAAGGTTTACTATTCGGCTATGGATTGCAAGAAGTTTTTTGGTTGATGATTGAGACCTTTATGAGTTTTTCGGTGTGGATTGTTTGATTGTATGTAGGATAAAGCATATACGAAATTTTTGAGGGATTTATTTGCACTACAGTTCGTTCGTAAGAGATGTTTTTATTTTTTTTCTGGAAAAACTTCTTATCTGTCCATCTTTAATCATGGTAGTACAACGAATACTAAAAAAAATAAAAATTACGTCAAGATCTGTAGACCACCTAGCGACGACTACAAGCACTGAAGCGAGCCGAAGGCGCGCCACTGTCATCGCCCCTCCCTCACCGGAGCCGGGCAAACCTTGTTGTAGTAGACAGTCGGAAAGTAGTCGTGCTAAGGCCCCATAGAACCAACGCACCAGAATAGCCCCTCCCCGATGAAGAGTGTAGATCAAAATGATCCAACCTGAAAACACACGAACATAGACGAATGACGAGCAAATCCACCAAAGACAGATCCGTCGGAGACACGCCTCCACACGCCCACCGGTGATGCTAGACGCGTCATCGAAACAGGGGCTAGGCTGGGAGACCTTTATTCCATCTTCAGGGAGCCGTCGCAGTCTCGCCTTCCTGAGCAGGACACAAACCCAAACAAAACTCGAAAAGAGATCTAAAAACGGAGCCCTCTCACCGACAAGAGTCGGGATCCACTCCGCCCCCATGGCCCTAAGGCCACCGGAAACGGGGCGGACCGACGACGGCGTCGACGGGAGACAAAGGAACCCTAGCTTTTTGGGGGACGGAGGCTGGCTATCGATTGGTCTTACCCACGCGTAGTAGTAGATAAGAGATGTTTGTATTGACTCAAAACCTTTTGGAATCCCTATTTCCTTTTTGGTTTCCTGATTGTCCAATTAAATAAACTTTATCACAATCAAAGCCCTAAAACCTTATATACTATAACATTATTGGTGTCAAAAAATTTGTTTGACTTATAAATGCACGTCACTACAATGTTACCAGATTTTTTTCAGAAAATGTGCGCATATACGACACAAGATGGCTCTGAAGAATTTAATGCTGTTTTTATCCGCATCTTACCTATTTAGTCCATTAAACTGGTTGTTTTTTGGTGCATCTACACTAGTACAAACCACCTAAGATTATACACAGGAAGCTGAGTTTGAGTTTAGAGTATGATTAAATGTAATGGTAATATTTCTACCTATCTTTTCCTCGTCAACCTCGAAGGAATGCTTCCCTTTTCAACACTCCTAAAATAGACCATGTATGTTGTTAGATGCCAACATCTCGAGTAGCATAAACTAAGAATAATTTGAATCTTAGTTTATAGTTCACTAATTGCAGTATGATTGACTGTCAGTGTACTTCAAAATACCAATCTACAAATGGAACATCAACCTCACATGACCAGTACATGCTTCCAGCTATAAACAAAAGCAAACATATAATATCTCGCAATCTCTCATGTGGTGTGTAGCATGTGAGTGGAGTGAACTACCGTTTCTGGCCAACTATAGTACTAGCGCACAACCGCACGTAAGCATGCAACACTACTTCTTGCATGTAATAACCTCTACATTTAGAAACCGATCGCTGCACTACTTCTTGCATGTAATAAACTCATAAATTCACCCAATAAATGTGTATGGACATTTTCGTTTCAATTCCTGCCAAAGTTACAGTCTGACCCGCACTCCACATTAATGCTGAACTCATCTCCCGTCCATTTTCACTTTTTTTTTTGCAGTCACATTTAACATTACATTAATGTTACAATGTTTAACATTTTCATTCAAATTAATGTTGAAGAATCCTCAGTAGTACTAGTAGGCCACACGGAGCATCCGCAGAGGATGAGGGGGGAGCCGGCCACGTCGAAAACAACAACTAGGCGCAAGCGAGTTCCATTTATTCTTCACCAAAAGCAAGCGAAAAACCGCAGCTTTTGCCATGGCTTTTTTGCGGTTTTGCTCCTCCTTCCCCACTACCACCCTCGCCCCCATATTCTAATCCCCCGTCCACTGCTTCTCGTCTCCTTCCACAGTTCCGCCCTCCCCCCGTGCTCCGCCTCTGGCCGTGCCGCCTCTGCCTCCGCAGGCGGCTCACGCCAATGCTGTGCCGCCTCGCGTCGAACCTGCCCCCCGCGCTGCTCCTTTGACCTCCCGTAAAAAACCTCCAGGGCTCCAGATATATCCCACCTAATCCTCCCACCCCCATTCCCGTCTCCTGCCGGTTTCTGCACAGTCCGAGAATTCAAGAACGTCCCGGCAGCACCAACTCCCTACTCCCCACAAGGCAGTACACACACTTCCGAGCGTGTACAAACAGGGCCGATCGAGCGGTGGAGGGGGAGTGGATGAAGAGCGCCCCTACCATGGACCCTGAGGCCGCGGCTGCCCCGGGCACCCCGCCGGAGAGCACGGTATGGCCGCCGGAGTTGCCTTTCTGACGATTCTTGAAAACCTCGATCGAGGGCCAGGCCAACCTTGCCGGCCGTCGTCTTGGCTGAATGTGCTTTTTATTTGTTTTTGTTTCTGATGTTTGTCACGCGTTCTGGCTGTGCGGCAGGGGAGGCGGGGAGAGGGGAGGAAGCGGCTGCCGTGGCGGATGACGCTGAGCCTGGCGTACCAGAGCCTCGGGGTGGTGTACGGCGACCTGAGCACGTCGCCGCTGTACGTGTACAAGGCGGCGTTCGCGGACGACATCCAGCACTCGGAGACCAACGAGGAGATCCTGGGCGTGCTCTCCTTCGTCTTCTGGACGCTCACGCTCGTGCCGCTCCTCAAGTACGTCTGCGTCGTCCTCCGCGCCGACGACAACGGCGAGGGCGGCACCTTCGCGCTCTACTCCCTCCTCTGCCGCCACGCCCGCGCCGCGCTCCTCCCGCCGGGCCGCGGCGCCGAGCCCGGGGACGAGGACCAGTTCTCCGACGCCGGCGGCGCCGCCGCCAAGAAGTACCTCGAGTACGGCAATGCCGACGGGCGCGACGGGGGCGCGGCCGCCAGCGTCAGGCGGGTGCTGGAGCGCCACAAGGTGCTGCAGCGCGTCCTGCTCGTGCTCGCGCTCGTCGGCACCTGCATGGTCATAGGCGACGGCGTCCTCACGCCGGCCATCTCCGGTGCGTCTTCTTGCCAAATCGCCACACAAGATGCTCTTAATTCGGATCCAACAGTGGAGTACTACTATTTTTGGACTGTTTATGACGATGTGGATTGCTGATTTGGAGATCGTGGGTCTGTTTCTGCAGTTTTCTCCGCGGTGTCCGGGCTGGAGTTATCCATGGAGAAGGGGCATCACAAATGTAAGGATCCAATCATGGCCATGGCCCTCTTTCTCTCTATTGCTTTGGATTTAGAAGAAGGCAGATTTGTCTTCCCTATTACTCACTGTTTCTTGAGTCAAGGTCTGAACAGTTGTGGAATTGCTTCCCTGTCAGATCATTAATTTGATGCCTACCACTGCTTTTTCCCTGAAAATTTTACCTAGCAATGGTAGATAATGTGGCGATCCGGGTTGTCGGTGGTAAAACCGGCGGAATGAAACATAGGGTGGTGAGAGTTAACTGCAAGGACATGAACGAATTGGCATAGCCACCGGCCAATGAAATAGTGGATGGTGAAAGTTAACTGCAAGGACATGAACGAATTGGCTTAGCCAACTCAGATGATCAGTTGCGTGCCAAGATGTAGCAGTGTGTGTGCAGTACTTCAGTTCAGTTTCGGGAAACAGAGCATGATCACAGACAGGGATGTGTGGGTACCAAATAAGGGACTACTGTCACTAGTCATCGCATGCCTAACAGTTGCTATGAGCAGGAAAATGGACCAATTTCCTCACCATTCATAGCTCCAACTAACGGTACTTTCCGTGTGCTAATGGTGTGGAAATGTAGTTGGAGTTAGAGATGACCATCATCTACAATGCTATGCTTGTTTAGTTCGATGTGCCGTTCAAGGAAGAAAAGAGCGACGGCACAAATATGGTATCAAGAAAAGCGGAACATATGCTGAAGAAAATTCCCTAATTCAGAGCATAGGAACTTCGTTTCTCTTCTCCATACCAATAATTTAGCTTCTGTAGACTTGATTTATGTCTGCACATGTGCACTGCCCTTTATGCTGATTCTTTCTTCTTGTTGTTGTAGATTTGTTCTGCTATATTTACAACTCATTTCTAATAGTAGCTTGCCATTGTGATTCTGCAGATGTGGAGTTGCCTCTTGCTTGCTTCATACTGGTGTGCCTGTTTGCGCTGCAACACTATGGCACGCACCGGGTGGGATTCATTTTCGCCCCGATCGTGATCGCATGGCTTCTATGCATAAGCATGATTGGTGTTTACAACATTGTGAAATGGGAGCCTCATGTGTATCAAGCGTTATCTCCGTATTACATGTACAAGTTCCTGAAGAAAACACAGAGAGGAGGCTGGATGTCCCTGGGGGGAATACTGCTTTGTGTTACAGGTACTATGCTCAGTAACCATTTTTCAGTGCCTTGATCTGTGGATCATGTCCTCTAATATAAGTGATCTTTTCTTTCAGGATCTGAAGCGATGTTCGCAGATCTGGGGCATTTCAACCAGTTGTCGATACAGGTGAAGAAATGGCCGCTGCATGCTCATTTTACTGGCGAATAATTTGTCTCTGATAACAATTTCCTGGATGCAGATTGCTTTTACTTGCATGGTTTACCCATCATTGATCCTAGCATACATGGGCCAAGCTGCTTATCTGTCTAAGCATCATATCCTGGAAGGTGACTACAGGGTCGGATTCTACGTGTCTGTGCCAGGCAAGTCACGTTCCTCAGATCTTTTGCCAGAGGCGAGAATTATATTAAATTGTTGTTCTCCTTGTGCTGTGTGTTAAAATGTCTGAATTTTTGTCATTTTCAGAGATAATTAGATGGCCAGTTCTGGCAATCGCCATTCTCGCGGCAGTTGTGGGCAGCCAAGCTGTTATCACCGGCACATTTTCGATGATCAAGCAGTGCACTTCCCTCGGCTGCTTTCCCCGGGTGAAGATCGTGCACACCTCCGCCCAAGTACATGGGCAGATATACATTCCAGAGATCAACTGGATCCTGATGATACTGTGCTTAGCTGTAACCATTGGTTTCAGAGACACAAAACACTTGGGCAATGCATCTGGTATACCATGTTAATAAGCCTTAAATTACCTTATCCCCTGTTGAACTGACCCTATACATATGAATGATCATGTGCTGATATTTTCTGTAAAACAGGGTTGGCTGTAATAACTGTCATGCTGGTCACCACATGTCTGATGTCGCTGGTGATAGTCCTGTGCTGGCACAAGAGCATATTCCTGGCAATCGGGTTCATCGTGTTCTTCGGCACCATCGAGGCGCTGTACTTCTCGGCGGCGCTCATCAAGTTCAAGGAAGGAGCCTGGGTCCCCATCGTCCTGGCCTTCGTCTTCATGATGGTAATGTGCATCTGGCACTATGGCACCATCAAGAAGTATGAGTTCGATCTTCAGAACAAGGTCTCCATCAACTGGCTCCTTGGCCTCAGTCCAAACCTCGGAATCGTCCGTGTCCGCGGCATCGGCCTCATACACACCGAGCTCGACAGCGGCATCCCTGCCATCTTCTCCCATTTTGTCACCAATCTGCCTGCATTCCATCAGGTATTTGAAATTCCTCTTCTTCTGAAGCTTGACAGGCTTACCTTGTTCAGACATTCAGAAGTGTGTTGACATCCATCATTTCCTGATGTTGGTGATGAGCAGGTGCTCATCTTCATGTGCATCAAGGACGTCCCGATCCCGCACGTCTCGCCGGAGGAGCGGTTCCTCGTCGGAAGGATCGGGCCGAAGGAGTACAGGATCTACCGGTGCATCGTCCGGTACGGGTACCACGACGTGCAGATGGACGACCAGGAGTTCGAGAAGGACCTGGTGTGCAGCGTCGCCGAGTTCATCCGCTCAGGGGGCGGCGCCACCAAGGCCAACGGCTTGGCGCCGGGCGTGGTCGACAGGGACGAGGAGCGGATGACGGTCGTGGCCTCCGGCAGAATGCGCATGATGGAGGAGGAGGGCCTCGGCGGCGCGGCGGCGTCGGAGAGCACCGTCGGGCCCTCGCGCGCCGCCAGGGGGGAGAGGGAGATACAGTCGCCGTCGCCGACGCCAACGCGAACGCCAACGCCAGCGCCGGCGATGGGCGTCCGGAAGAGGGTGAGGTTCGTGCTGCCGGCGTCGACCCCGCGGCCGAACGCCGGCGTGGAGGAGGAGCTGCGGGAGCTGACGGACGCGCGGGAGGCCGGCATGGCCTTCATCCTGGGCCACTGCTACGTCAAGGCCAAGAGCGGGTCCAGCTTCCTCCGGCGGCTGGTGATCAACTTCGGCTACGACTTCCTGCGGAGGAACAGCCGGGGGCCCAACTACGCCGTCACCGTCCCGCACGCCTCCACCCTCGAGGTCGGCATGATATACTATGTCTGATCTCTGATGGAACTCCGAAGACTATAGGAAGAAGATGAAGGTAGAAGAAGATGGGAAATGAGACGAATTTTCAGCTGTATGAGTTTTTGGTGTACATATATGTAGCCTTGGTTTTCTTGTGCCTCTTCCTTCTTCAACCTGTAAGTAGTAGCACAAAGACGGGCGCCATTAGAGAGGCTGAGAGGGTCAGGGAAGTTGTACTGCGGATTGAAACGACCGAGCAGAAATCCGGAAGCTGTGATTTCCGTAGGCCATGGACTCGGGTAGCTGTCAAGGCCTCCGAATCTTGAGCCCTGAAAGTGTCTAAAATCTTCAGTTAAGCTGCGTACCGGTTTGTCGTGTTATTTTCTTCCTCAGCAGTTTCTTCCTCGTCAGTTTGTTCCTCGTCAGGGCATGTACAATAGGGTACACTCAGCTGTCTGTAACACCTGCCACGAAGAAAAATAAATGACGTGAGGGAGAGAAAGGAAGACCTGTCGGTAGAAATAGCGACGGTCTATTCCCGTATAAATCGCAAGTTGCAGACGATCTTTTCTCCGTTGTACGAGTGCGTCGTTTATCATGGGCTGCATCGTGGGCTCGTGTTCAGAAAATCCTTTTAAATCGAACTCCTTGTAAAGATCACTCCCACCTTCCCAGGTTGCGACACGTGGCGCGCTGCATGTGTGTCACTTGTCGCAACCTGGGAGTTTTTTCTTTTTGCGTAGATTCTTTTATTCAAAACGTTTTATCTCTTAAACCGTGCGTCCAATTCTCGAACCGTTTTCACCGTTAGATTCCTTGTGTCGAGATCTTCAAAACTAGATTCCATGTTGATAGGCTTTGACGAACTTTTTTTTCATGAAAAGAACCGGACTAAAAAACCGAACCGGGAGCACGGGTTTTTTCCCTTTCCGAAAGAGGCACGCCGTGCCTCTCGCGAAATCACAAACGCTCCTCTCGCGGAAGCAAAACTGTGCATCTCGCGAAAGAAAAAAAAAAGAAAACGCGTTTTTTTTGTTTCCGAGGAGGCACGGCCATGCCTCTCGCGAAAGCACAACCGTGCCTCTCGCGGACGCACAACCGTGCCTCTCGCGAAAGAAAAAAAACAGAAAACGCGTTTTTTTCGTTTCCGAGAGGCACGGCCATGCCTCTCGTGAAAGCATAACCGCGCCTCTCGCGGAAGCAAAACCGTGCCTCTCGCGAAAAGAAAAAAAAACAGAAAATACGTTTTTTTCCGTTTCTGAGAGGCACGGCCGTGACTCTCATGAAAGCACAATCGTGCCTCTCTCGAAAGCAAAACCGTGCCTCTCGTGGAAGAAAAAAAAAACAAAAAATGTGTTTTTTTCCGTTTCCGAGAGACACGGCCATGACTCTTGCGAAAGCAAACCCGTGCCTCTCGCGAAAGAAAAAAAAAGAAAACGCATTTTTTCGCGCAAAAAAATTTTTTTTTGAAAAAAAAAATTTGGTCCAAAAGTTCAGGAAGACCGGTGAAAAACCGAGACGTCGAAGAAACTAAAAAAAAAAACGTTTAAAAAACCGAAAACACGTGCGCAAAAATAAATAAAACAAAATCCGAAGGGAGCGTCCAGAGTGCGACACATGGCGGGGCGGCTGGGAGCGCGCCAAGTGGCGCTGATCGTTGTGAGGCTTCCGAAGAAGCGCTTGTTAACTAGTTGCTCTCCTTTTAAATATGCATGCACGTTATGAGTTTGTAGACAACTCTAAAGACAACCCGTTGCGAGGCTCCAGAAGAGCTTCCGCTTAGGGCTCGCGCAAACGGGCCGGCGCATTGCCAGGAAACGAGCGAACCTACAAAAAAAAATGTAACAAACGATGTGCCGCTGGTAGGATTCGAACCGGCGACCTTTCGCTGGACAGCCGCGATGCCAGCCAGTGCAGCTAGCGATTGGGATTGGCATTAGAGTACAGCGTAAGTTTAAAGTAGTATGGTCAGCGGCAGATCCGTTTTTTAATCTTCGTTCAAAAGAATGAATAATGTTTTCTTGAAGAAATTTAAAACTCAAACAAACTGTTAAAACATGAACAAAAATTTATATACGACGAACGATTTTCAAATATACATTGAACATTTTTTAGGTGTACAATGAACAAATTTTAACTACACAGTGAACATTTTTGTGATATACATTGAAATAATTTAAAACATATTATATATTTTTGTGATATACGATGAACAAATTTTATACATTGAACATTTTTGTAATATAATCTGAACAATTTTTAACTACACATTGAACAATTTTGTGATATGCGCTGAAAAACCATTTAAATACCCGTTGAACATTTTTTGATGTACGCTAAACAATTTAAAATTGTGATTTTTTTAAAAAGTGAATAAATTTGAAAACTATGAACACTTTTTGAAATCACGACCAAAAACAAAAAATACATTAAAAAAGTATAAACATAAAAATGAAAATAAAGGAAAAGGAAAAGAAAATAAATAGAAACAGAAACAAAAAGAAAACAGAAAGAAAAAAGAAAAAGGAAACAGGGAAAAACTAGCAAAAGAAAAAAACCTGGTTCAGGGAACCTACTAGAAGGTTCCCAAAACCGGGTACTGGTCGTAGTGGGCCGGCCCGTGTGGCCTCGCTCGCTCGCTTCGCTTCAGCGAAGCAGCGACGATCGGACGCACACGGGCGTCATATAGGATCTGCCGTTGTAGTAGTAGTAGTCAGGCGTTTGGTTACCTGCATTAGGTCGGGCCAAGTCCGCGCGGCAGGAATCTGACCCATTTGGTTGTCTGGGTCGCATCCAATTCATGGCTCGCAAGAACCTCAAAGCAGGCCTGGGCCTGGCTCTGGAGGAACGGCCGAATCGGTCATTTTTTGCGAGCCAAGCTCGCTCGAGCCACGCGTGGCGAGCGCCTACACGCCTAGGGACGCGCAGGAGACGACGCGACGGCTCATAACTCCCCACGCCCCCTCCCGTCACCTCCCTCGCCAGTTCACACCGACTCCCTCTCTCTCACCTCACCGCCCGTTCGGTTTCTCTGATGGCAACGCCGCCATCTCGCCACGCCCCACCCACTCCGGTCATCACCGGCAGCTATCCCATCCAAGAGAAGTGGGTTGCCGGCCTCTCCACAGCCGGAGTAGATCTGGCGGCGGCACTGCGAGCTCCGTCCCCTTTCTGCACCATGGCGTCGCCCCGGGCCAATGCAGCACCGGCGACGGTCGCTCCGGCTCCGCCACCGGAGCCGGTGGTCCTCTCCATCGGCTCGAACCTCGCCGGGATCCAATACCCGCCGTCCTTTGCAGGCCCCTCTTATGGGGGTAGTTTTACCCCCATAAGAGGGTTTTCTCTTCTGTGTCTGGTGCAAGGGGAGGGGAGCTCCAGGACGCCGGCGTCATCTTCGAGCCGGCGCAGGACAACGTGCATGGCCGCGGCCCTGGGAATGGTCGGGTCCTCTTCATCGGCGGCAGCAGCACACCTCTTCCCGCCGGTGTTTTCACCACGGCCGGCGTACGCTACACCGGCAACCTCCACTGTAGCTCTCAAATCTCCCTCTGCTTCGTACTTAGGGTTCTTAGGGTAGTTCTATGTGTGTTAGATTAGATTGTGGCCCGTACATTTGACCCGATTCGATCCGATTCGACTGGATTCAACTGGATTCGATCAGAATCCACTATTTTGGGGATGAACAAGAGTGCATGCTTACTTTGTTCATCCCACATGGCTAGATTGTTCATAATGCAGTGTTAGTTAGCATCATTTTAGTGTCACATTGTTACTTTGTACTGCCAAATTGTTAATTTGTACTGCCACATTGTTTGTTCTTGGTGCTGGTACTAGTGTATATGCTACTGTTGTTGATGCTGTTGTTAATTCTTACTGCTGTTAGTAGTGTATATGCTACTCTTCTTGCTACTGTTGTTATGTTGCTCTTGTTGCTAGGGTACGTGAGTGCATGTGGCATGCAAGTAGGACATACCTGAATGCCAAAAATAGTAGGTGCAAATAGGACATGTGAGTGGTGGCTTCATCTGATCAGTGTTAGCACTGATAACTGTACGCACTGATCAGAGTAGCACTGGTCATGTGTTAGTACTTAGTAGTGATCATTGTAAACTGTGTTCAGTGAGCATAGATGATGTCCTACTTGTTAGCTTTGATCTTGTGTCATATGTGTTGCTAACTGATGTCCATCTTGCTGACAAGATAATGAAGACGAAGTGGGACACAGCCGGCGGTGGTGCGCACGTCATCACTGGCGCAGAGGGGGCGGAGGACCTCATCCCCACCAATAGGTGGCTGAAGAGGGTGGTGCTCCCCGGCAGGGTGGAGTTCATGAAGATGCCGATGGGCGCTGGCAGGAGGCCTAGGACCGGCCACGAAGAGGGTGCACGGGAACCTATCAGGTTCTACGTGCAAATCACTGACCAGCAGGACGTCGCCATGCTCATCATCCCGTGTAAATTCAGACCGGTGATGAAGCAATGGCTGGTCAGCGGCCCTCCTCGCGTCGTCAGCCTCTTCGCCAACAAGTGGTGCGGGTTTTGGGTGCAGGTCCAGATGTTCAGGGGGCACATGGTGCTGGGGCGCGGCTGGGAGTACTTCTGCGGCCGACACACACTACAAAAAGAATACACTTCCGTGATGATACATGTTTGTCACAGTAGGTCACGTTTTCTGTCATGCATGTACATCCATGACGATTTTATGACATAATCAAGATAGTCATACATGTGCTGTCGTAGAAGTGTTCCATGACAATACTATTACTTCTTGAGCTTGCGTTGGTTTTTCCCTTGAAGAGGAAAGGGTGATGCAGCACAGTAGAGGTAAGTATTTCCCTTAGTTAAGAACCAAGGTATCAATCCAGTAGGAGAAGAACGCACAAATCACCAACACCTGCACAAAGAAACAAACACTTGCACCCAACGCGATAAAGGGGTTGTCAATCCCTTCACGGTCAACTGCAAAAGTGAGATCTGATAGAGATAGATAAACAAAAGATAAAATGTTTTTGGATTTTTTGGTATATAGATATGAAAATAAAAGATTGCAAAATAGTATATCAGAAAGTAATATGATGGAAAATAGACCCGGGGCCATAGGTTTCACTAGAGTCTTCTCTCATGAAGGTAAATAATACGGTGGGTGAACAAATTACTGTCGAGCAACTGATAGAAAAGCACAAAGTTATGACGATATCTAAGGCAATGATTATGCATATAGGTATCACGTCCGTGTCAAGTAGACCGACTCCTGCCTGCATCTACTACTATTACTCCACACATGGACCGCTATCCAGCATGCATCTAGAGTATTAAGTTCACAAAGAACGGAGTAACACCTTAAGTAAGATGACATGATGTAGAGGAATTAACTCAAGCAATATGATGAAAACCCCATCTTTTTATCCTCGATGGCAACAATGCAATACATGTCTCGCTACCCCTACTTTGTCACTGGGTGATATCACGCAAGATTGAACCCAAAGCTAAGCACCTCTCCCATTGCAAGAAAAACCAATCTAGTTGGCCAAACCAAACCAATAATTCGAAGAGAAATACAAAGATATTAAATCATGCATAAAATAATTCAGAGAAGATTCAAATAATATTCATAGATAAGCTGATCATAAATCCACAATTCATCGGATCTCGACAAACACACCGCAAAAGAAGATTACATCGTATAGATCTCCAAGAACATCAAGGAGAACATTGTATTGAGAATCAAAGAGAGAGAAGAAGCCATCTAGCTACTAGCTATGGACCCGTAGGTCTGAGGTAAACTACTCACGCATCATTGGAAGGGCAATGGAGTTGATGTAGAAGCCCTCCGTGATCGATTCCCCCTCCGGCGGGATGCCGGAAAAGGCCCCAAGATGGGATCTCATGGGAACAGAAGATTGCAGCGGTGGAAAAGTGTTTTCGTGGATGCCTCTGGTGGTTCTGGAATATATGTGAATATATAGGAGGAAGGGCTAGGTCAGAGGAGTCCCGAGGGGCCCACAAGGCAGTCCCCCCCCCCTAGGGCGCGCCCTCCACCCTTGTCGCCGCCTCGCAACTCTTCTGACTTGGACTCCAAGTCCCCTGGGTGTCTTCTGGTCCAAGAAAAATCATTGTGAAGTTTTATTCCGTTTGGACTCCGTTTGGTATTCCTTTTTTGCAAGGCTCAAAAACAAGGAAAAAATAGAAACTGGCACTAGGCTCTAGGTTAATAGGTTAGTCCCAAAAATAATATAAAATAGCATATTAATGCATATAAAACATCCAAAATAGATAATATAATAGCATGGAACAATAAAAAATTATAGATACGTTGGAGACGTATCAAGCATCCCCAAGCTTAATTCCTCCTTGTCCTCGAGTAGGTAAATGATAAAAACAGAATTTTTGATGTGGAATGCTACCTAACATACTTATCCATGAAATTTTCTTTATTGTGGCATGAATGTTCAGATCCATAAGATTCAAAACAAAAGTTTAATATTGACATAAAAACAACAATACTTCAAGCATACTAATAAAGCAATCATGTCTTCTCAAAATAACATGGCTAAAGAAAGTTATCCCTACAAAATCATATAGTCTAGCTATGCTCCATCTTTGTCACACAAAGTACTCAAATCATGCACAACCCCGATGACAAGCCAAGCAATTGTTTCATACTTTTGATGTTCTCAAACCTTTTCAACTTTCACGCAATACATGAGCGTGAGCCATGGACATAGCACTATAGGTGGAATAGAATATGGTGGTTGTGGAGAAGACAAAAAAGAAGGAGATAGTCTCACATCAACTAGGCGTATCAACGGGCTATGGAGATGCCCATCAATAGATATCAATGTGAGTGAGTAGGGATTGCCATGCAACGGATGCACTAGAGCTATAAGTTTATGAAAGCTCAAAAAGAAACTAAGGGGGTGTGCATCTAACTTGCTTGCTCACGAAGACCTAGGGCAATTTGAGGAAGCCCGTCGTTGGAATATACAAGCCGAGTTCTATAATGAAAAATTCCCACTAGTATATGAAAGTGACAATATAGGAGACTCTCTATCATGAAGATCATGGTGCTACTTTGAAGCACAAGTGTGGAAAAAGGATAGTAACATTGCCCCTTCTCTATTTTCTCTTTTTTTTTGGTGAGCTTCGTTGGCCTCTTTTATTTTTTTCCTCACATGGGACAATGCTCTAATAATGAAGATCATCACACTTTTATTTACTTACAACTCAAAAATTACAACTCGATACTTAGAACAAAATATGACTATATGAATGCCTCCGGCGGTGTACCGGGATGTGCAAGGACTCAGGAGTGACATGTATAAAAATTATGAACGGTGGCTTTGCCACAAATACTATGTCAACTACATGATCATGTAAAGCAATATGACAATGATGGAACGTGTCATAATAAACAGAACGGTGGAAAGTTGCATGGCAATATATTTCGGAATGGCTATGGAAATGCCATAATAGGTAGGTATGGTGGATGTTTTGAGGAAGGTAAAAGGTAGGTGTATGGCACCGGTGAAAGTTGCGCGGTACTAGAGAGGCTAGCAAAGGTGGAAGGGTGAGAGTGCGTATAATCCATGGACTCAACATTAGTCATAAAGAACTCACATACTTATTGCAAAAATCTATTAGTCATCGAAATGAAGTACTACGCGCATGCTCCTAGGGGGATAGATTGGTAGGAAAAGACCATCGCTCGTCCCCGACCGCCACTCATAAGGAAGACAATCAATAAATACCTCATGCTCCAACTTCGTTACATAACGGTTGACCATACGTGCATGCTACAGGAATCACAAACCTTAACACAAGTATTTCTACAATCCACAATTACTCACTAGCATGACTCTAATATCACCATCTTTATATCTCAAAACAATCATAAGGAATCAAACTTCACATAGTATTCAATGCACTTTATATGAAAGTTTTTATTATATCCCTCTTGGATGCCTATCATATTAGGACTAAATTTATAACCAAAGCAAATTACCATGCTGTTTAGAAAGACTCTCAAAATAATATAAGTGAAGCATGAGAGTTCAACAATTTATATAAAATAAAACCACCGCCGTGCTCTAAAAAGATATAAGTGAAGCACTAGAGCAAAAAATCCTAGCTCAAAAGATATAAGTGAAGCACATAGAGTATTCTAATAAATCACGATTCATGCGTGTCCCTCTCAAAAGGTGTGTACAGAAAGGATGATTGTGGAAAACTAAAAAGCAAAGACTCATATCATACAAGACGCTCCAAGCAAAACACATATCATGTGGTGAATAAAAATATAGCCTCAAGTAAATTTACCGATAGACGAAGACGAAAGAGGGGATGCCTTCCGGGGCATCCCCAAGCTTAGGCTCTTGGTTGTCCTTGAATATTACCTTGGGGTGCCTTGGGCATCCCCAAGCTTAGGCTCTTGCCACTCCTTATTCCATAGTCCATCAAATCTTTACCCAAAACTTGAAAACTTCACAACACAAAACTCAATAGAAAACTTGTGAGATCCGTTAGTACAAGAAAATAAAATCACCACTTTTGGTACTGTTGTGAACTCACTCTTTATTTATATTGGTGTAATATCTACTGTATTCCAACTTCTCCATGGTTCATACCCCCCGATATTACCCATAGATTCATCAAAATAAGCAAACAACACAAAGAAAACAGAATCTGTCAAAAACAGAACAGTCTGCGAAGATCCGAATTGTTCTAATACTTCTTTAACTCCAAAAATTCTGAAAAATTAGGACAACAGAGGCACTTTGTATATCAATATCGTGTAAAAAATTATTAAAATTCTGTGACTGGACGCAATTTTTTTTGTTTACATCGGATAGATCTCCAAGAACATGAAGGAGAACGTTGTATTGAGAATCAAAGAGAGAGAAGAAGCCATCTAGCTACTAGCTATGGACCCGTACGTCTGAGGTAAACTACTCACGCATCATTGGAAGGGCAATGGAGTTGATGTAGAAGCCCTTCGTGATCGATTCCCCCTCCGGCGGGATGCCGGAAAAGGCCCCAAGATGGGATCTCACGGGAACAGATGGTTGCGGCGGTGGAAAAGTGTTTTCGTGGATGCCTCTGGTGGTTCTGGAATATATGTGAATATATAGGGGGAAGGGCTAGGTCAGAGGAGTCCTGAGGGGCCCACAAGGTAGGGGTGCGCCGCCCCCCCCTAGGGCGCGCCCTCCACCCTTGTCGCCGCCTCGCGGCTCTTCTGACTTGGACTCCAAGTCCCCTGGGTGTCTTCTGGTCCAAGAAAAATCATCGTGAAGTTTTATTCCGTTTGGTATTCCTTTTCTGCGAGGCTCAAAAACAAGGAAAAAACAGAAACTGGCACTGTGCTCTAGGTTAATAGGTTAGTCCCAAAAATAATATAAAATAGCATATTAATGCATATAAAACATCCAAAATAGATAATATAATAGCATGGAACAATAAAAAATTATAGATACGTTGGAGACGTATCAAATACTAAAATTATCATCACGGAATTGTCCACTTCCATGATGATAAATGACGCGTCATGGAAGTGTTTTCATCAAGGGTAACCGACACGTGGCATCCACCGTAACGAGTCGCCGTTAAGCTATCGGGTTCCGGTTTGGATCCGATAACCCGTTAATAGCCCAGACCAATGGGGATTTTCCCCGTGTAAAATTCTCATTCATCGGAGGAACCACGTGTCAGCTTCGCGTTGGGACATATGTCATCCAGCTAATGGACGGGACGCGCCTATGATACGTCGACACGTGAGTCCGACCAACAGTGGCCCATTTACGGTAAAAAGGCTGGCCCAGCCAAAGGCCCACCATATTTTGTCAGACACTAGTGGGTCGGCCCGTTAACAGCCTGCCATGTTTTAGGTTAAATTACGGCCCATATCAGATCTGGCCTGTTCATAGCCTGTCGTGTTTTGGGCTAAATTACGGCCCATACCAGATCAGGACCGTTAACAAGCCACTGTGCTTTTGGGCCCATTCTAAGCCGGGTTTGTATTTCAGCCTGTTAAATGCTTGTTTACCAGTTCGACCCAATAATCGTTTCGGCCTGTTAGCGGCCCTTGGTGCATCTGGGCCGTTGTCGGCCCGGTTTCATTTTACGCCATTTAACGGCCCATGCTGCAACTGGGCTATTTCTTGTCCGAAGTGACTTTAGGCCTCTTAACGGCCCGTAGTCTTCATAGATAAATTTCAGCCCAACATGCCTATCGGCCTGTTAATGGCCCGTGTAACAGTTGGGCCTAATTACGGCCCGCGTTGAATCCGGCCTGCTTACAGCCCATCCTGTTAATGGCCCGTGACACAGTTGGGCCTACTGCCTGCGTTGATACCGGCCTGCTTACAACCCATAATTTTATTGGGCCAAATAGGGCCCGAGATAGATTTTGGCCTGTTAACGGCTCGTATGTTATTGGGCCAAACATGGGCCTACGACAGTTTCGGCCTATGTTGGCCCGTGAATTTTTCGGCTCAACTCTAGCCCAATCTAGTTTTCAACCTGTTAAAAGCCCAGGGTATTCTCTGGCCCAACTGGCCATTATAGGCCCATGTTTCGGCCCATTTATAGTGAGTTATGGGCTGGCCTGACAGACCGACAACGTTGAGATCCGTTGAAGCTTCCGGCCAAAATTACAACATACCGACTAAGAATAAACCTAGACTATACAATAAAGAAATTACGGCATATTACATCCACTAGGCATCAAAGTTCGCCACCAGTGATAATAAAGCGCAACGAGATCGCAGATAACATACACTGGGCATCAAAGGTCGCCACCAGTGCATATAAACGCGCCGCCAAAAGAATATACAAAACTGACAGCACTTCAGAAGGCATTAGGCCTGCCCTAGAGGTGCACTGCAAGCAGCAGAACAAGCTGATGAGACCTCAGCTGTGTCAACGATAGATGCTCAAACCCTAGCTGTGTAGCAAGAAAGCGCGCATGGCTGTCCTCGGAGATCTTCTTTACATAATTGACATCAAGTAGGAGCTGAGCTGAACAAAGCCTTTCCGCTGTAAGTTGAGACTGAAGAAGTCAAACTTTATGAGGCAGCAACTGCACAGAGGTTGTCGCACAGCTGCTGGTGACTAGCTTCAACTCACTGTCTTCATCAAGACATGACCTTGGGGTCATCTCGCTCTCTTCAAGATGGTTTGGCTTACTATCTTCTCTAAAGTTCTGCCTGGCATAAGAGATATGACTCTGAAAAAGAAAAAAGGAGACACATAACATGTTTCACAAATATATAAGCAACGATAGTCAGTGTGCTGACAATCCCGTCCCATTTTATATTGGCAAATAAGAAAATAAATGGATCTGTTCTGCATAAGGAACATGTTTTTACAACTACAATTTGAAACTGGCAGTTGTTGCAAAAATCCAATCAGATGTAAACACCAAAGTAAACAGAAGTGGAGGAAATGATGCCTATCCAAATCTATACTAGAACGAAGTTTGAAGGCTTGAGAGGGATGAACTTACATTACATGTTAACACGGGCTGGACAAAGCCCTTGTCCATGTCGATGGAAGGATAATTCAAGAAATTCCCCAAAGAAACTTCTTCATAAGCATTGCCTTTATTCTACATTTTGTAAAGACTAAATATAGATCTAATAATATTGGAAGAAATAGAGGATAATGAAGCTCAGGTGCAGAGTGATGATACATAATCAAATAGCTATTAGTTACGTATATCGTTACAAGGCAAAATGTACTGACAAGAGGAATGCAGACCTCAACGTGTGCAGTGGCATTGACTTTATTCAACATTTTGGTAAGAGTAAATGTAGATCTGATAATTTGGAGAAAATGGAGGGCAGGGCAGATAAGATGGGGAGTAATGCTAGACAATCGACTATCTTGCAATGCAAGTACAGTAATACTACCATCGTCCGTTATTACTTGTCGCTCAAATGGATGTATCTAGCACTACTTAAGTTCTAAATACATCCAATTGAGCAACAATTAATTTGATACGGAGGGAGTACATGACAATAGGTACTTACATGAGCAATCCAGAACTTCATAACCATTGTGTTAATTCTAAATTTATGTAAGAGTAAATATAGATCTTATAATTTCAAGCAAAGGGAGGATAAGGAAGCGAACATTTACAGTGATGCTATATAATCAAACAGTAATGAGTGTAAGTATGCTGATAAAGGGCAAGAGGTACTAACAAGAGCAATGCAGTGCCCAGTATTGTTGTGAGATCCTATGATCCTTTGAGAATGGGGATTCATCTGAAATTAATTTTCATACAAGAGAGATGGTAAGGCACATGCAAAAATGTAGGAGTTTAAATTTCTAATTGATATCATAGATAGTACCTGACGCTGGGTTCTCTGTAGTTCTAATAGGGCTTTGGCCAGTGGAGTAGGGGTAAAGTGTGGTACAGTTTGGCCTGTGTTTTCTGGGGCTGCTGATCTATCTGATTTATCAGGTATCACCGACTTTTCCAAATACTTAGTTTGTACTCCTTCAGGATGTGCACTCACCCTCTTCCTTTTGGACATCTATTACGAAAGAACAACATTTGACTGGAAAAACATAGTATGATGACACATGGAATAGGTACAGAAATGGATAGGCATGGCATATACTCATATATGATGCTTAAACTAAGCAGATTGTGGTGTAACAAAGTAGAAGTAATGCAAGAGGTCATATGCAAGATATGTACGACCAATACAACCTTGCCAAGTTAGAGCAAGCACCTTGATGGGTGAATAAGATAGGCCATCCTCCACCATGCCAAGTTTGTTAGACAGTGGATTGTTCCACAATATTCCTCTCGTGCACCCATTCTCATATTCATTTTGATCATGTTCAATACCTGACATGCATGAAAACATAAAAATAAGTGAGATTATCTTTGTAATGCATAAGTGATTCTAATCCAATACTGCCTCCCTGTAAACCCCTATGTGCTATCTCTGCAATTCTTCTGAGAGATGCCATGTGTGCTGTAATTTGGTGTGTGCATTAATATAATGTGGCCTACTACTCAAAATATGAGAGCTCCAGAAGTAATGATACTTCGCAGATGACAACTTCAACATATACTAAGGAAGAACAACTCAACCTGACCTGACAGATTCAAAATAGACTAAGGAAGAACAACTCTACCTGACCTATCGACGGCAAATGTCTCTGCTACTCTTCCCAACAAGGAACATACTGTACTTAATTAAGAAGAAGAGAAGAGGATCATGTTAAAGAAGAGCAGAAGAGCAAGCATATTGAAGATATTACAAGTCTTTCTATACAATGTATGTTGCCCACCCATGATGAACCAGAGCGCACAGAGAAATACTATTCCTTCCGGTCTCTCCACATGTGGCTCACATGCATTTAGAAACTAAAGTAGGAACATTTAGCTGACCAATTAAACTTGTCTCAGTTTTACTAATACCAGCATCATATCATATTCGAATTTGTACAACTAAGCTTGTTTAGCTTGATGGGTGGAGCAGTGCTATTACGACATGAATCATGTAGGCTGATCGTGGTGATCATAAAAGGGGGAAACCATAAGCATGATGAGTAGAGTGTTGACCGTGGCAGTGGCATGGCAGATCTGAAGCTGCAAACCACGCAAAGGATACTTAGCAACCGATGTTTGCTTTGAAATAACAACTAAGATTTGGTATGGACAAGAAAGTACAGTCAACAAGTGACAAAGGAATGCAATTCTTGTTGTCTCTCTATATGTCGCGACATGCATTTGGAAACTCAAGTGGGAGTACTACTAACCAATTAAATGTGTCTGTTAACTAATATCAGTATCATATCACAATCATTTTTGAACAACTAAGCTTTGGAATTATGAGTGATGTGTTGTTTAGCTTGAAGGGTGGAGTACTGCTAGTACGACAGAAAGCACCTACATAGATCATAGTAGTGTAGATAAAAGGGAAAAATCCTAAGCATCATGAGTAAAATCAGGAAAGTGGAACCAGCTAGAACATATGGGCTTGTATTGCCGGTACGACTAGAAAGGCTTCGGCCACTACAAGGGCAGCTCTATTCAACCGAAGGCACAATACTGTTACTATCAGTCTAGACTCTCAAAGACGACATAGCTCCCAGCATTTCCTGGAAATTATGGCTGACCATCCAAAATAGTTGAAAGCATCCATCTGAAGCGACCCAATAGACCTGTCGACTGCAAATGTCCCTGGTCCACTTCCCGACAAGGAACATACTGTACTACTCCCTCCATTCCTAAATATAAGTCTCTTAGATATTCGAATGCAGACTACATACGGAGCAAAATGAGTGAATGTACACTCTAAAATATGTCTATATACATCCGTATGTAGTTCTTATTGGAATATCTAAAATTACTTATGTTTTACCAAAAAAGGATTTCACCCCGCTTTATAAATAAAGCAACGATGAACAACACCCGGTAAAAATGCACGCCACCACAACACACGCACGCACCCAAGACAGTTTAGGAATGGAGGAAGTAATATACTTATTAAGAAGAACATAAGAGGAACATGATAACAAAAAGCATGGAGATTTTAGATAATACAATGTGTGTTGCCCACCCATGATGAACCAGAGCGTATAAAGAAATGCAAATCCCTATTGTCTCTCTATATGTGGCACACATGCTTTTCGAAATGAATATAGGAACATTAGCTGACCAATTAAACATTATGTGTTTTAGTAATAGCAGCATCATATCAGATTCGTATTTCAACAACTAAGCTTTGGAATTATGAGTGGCATGTTGTTTAGCTTGATGGGTTGAGGACTTGAGGAGCAGTGCTAGCATGACACGAAGCACCTAGGATGATGGTAGTGAATATAAAGGGGTAAAACCATAAGCTATATAAGTATAGTGACCGTGCCATGGCGGATCTGAAGGTGCAAACCGGACAAAGGCTACTTCGCAACCAATGTTTGCTTTCAACTAGCCACTACGATTTGGTATGGACAAGAAAAGTACAGTAAACAAGTGACGATCTATTTTCCGGGTGAGATCAATAACTTAAGCAGATATAAAGAGTACCACCTCTCCTGCGACGCCGTGTAGGCCCCTGCTAATAAGTTGAGGGTGCTGCGGGTGTGGTGGCTGTCGATGGCGCGGAAGAAGACTTGTGACGGCAGACGGCGGCATCGGGGGATAAGTCCTATTGCCGTGGATGAGGCGGTTGTAGGAGCAGCCACGACAAGGTGGACGATGGCGCCGATGAAGCGAGAGGACGCGATGAAAGGATCCTGGTCTGGCGCCGTGGATGAGAGACGTCCATATCTTGCAGTGGACGACGGGGTAGGGGTAGCGACTCCGGCAAGGTGGAGGATGGGGTGGCAGACGGAGGAGGCTGGCCGGTGTGGGGAGGGTGTTGTGGCGCCGATGGTGTATGAATGGGGAAATAGAGTGGAGGTGGAGGGGATATCAAACTTTGGGATGCGCTTGTCTGAAATGTGGGAAAGTTATGAACTTAGACCCCGTTTGAATTTCGGACATATTGTCGATTGGGGATAGGACGGTAATCTCGCATCTCCCGAATATTTGCCGAGAACGATTTCGGGTGAGGAGAGGAATGTTTGCTGCCCATGGTGTATGAACGGGGCTGACAGGTAGGGCGGTTGTGTCACGCCTGAGTGATGTTACACACCTGCCCCTATTTAAAATATTTGCCTACATCGATTTCGGCCGAGGAGAGATTGGTTTGCCGCCCACGTGTATGAATGGGAAAATGGAGGCAGAGAGAGGTCTTTCGGACGAGTTTGAATCAAATGTGTGTTTGCCGCCCATGTTTGGCGCCCACCGTGTCTGAATGGGGTGACAGGCGGTCGTGTCACATCAGATTGAAGTTACTAACCTGCCCCTATTGACAGCAGTGGAAATCGGGCCGATAGGATGTAAAGTGTCAATGGTAGACATTAATTTCCATCTCGCAAATAGTGGCATCGGGAGCCGACAAAAGAGAGTGGGTGTTTTTCTGCTTCGTTCAAAATTTGGGAGAATTAGCATTCACGTTTACCCTGGGCCCTGGCAACTAAATTCAAATCCAATTTCTATTCCACCTTTATATATGAAATACTCCCTCCGTAAACTAATATAAGAGCGTTTAGATTACTAAATTAGTGATCTAAACGCTCTTATATTAGTTTACAAAGGGAGTATGATTTAGAAATGCCGTGATCTTTGAATTCAGTAGGTTGGATACACTTTGAGTCAAACAGTTATTTCATCCAATACAATCTGCTCACACGAAAAACAGTTCACCTTATGTCCACTCATACAAGTACTGAGGATTACCACACCTAAAAAAAATCAGATCATTACAACACATTGACAACAGATATGGGGTCTTACAACATAATCCATTCACAGACAAGACACAACATGCAACTATACTAATCTAATGACAATTTCAAATGGTATCTAAAGAAGAACTGGGATTACCCTAGGCTTCAGATTACAGAAGCAGCAGGACCTCCTGCGTCTTCAAATGCAATATTCTTATTTCCTCCAATTCTTGGTTTGCTTGCATAATGTGTGTAGCTAATTACATAATTTCTAGCCTCAAGACCAAGATTACCTCATTCATGGCAGCCACACCCTCTCTTTCTGCCTCTAGTAGAGCCTCAAGAACTATAATATCTGTGCTCTGACTGCTCTTCAACGGTGTTGCCTCTGAACTGCTACCATCTGGTAACATGGATGGCATGGCGCACTGCTTCCACAAATAGATTCTGGGGTTGTACACTGTGTCTTAGTGTGAATTGCATCCTGAAAGGTTTCCGCTGGACATAAGTAAGAGATAGTTATAGCATGATCCAGGCAGTAAGCTTACATGGTAAACGACATACGAATTATTGCCGAGCATGGCAAGCTATATTTAAATGGTTCAAAGTTGCATCAGCCAAAAAAAAATTAAAATGGTAAGATGAAAGGCAGTGTACCACTGCTATATTTAAGTTGCCCAGGCATATAAGCAGTTGAAATAATCTGACAAAGCACTTAAACAGTGTGGCCTCATATAAACTATGAAGACAGTCTTGCGATGAAGTTCATAGGAAAAGTTAAGGAGTCAAATGAATTAGGCATGCATTTCTTTATGATAGTATAGCAGGCACTGCTGACACATTGCCCAATTCAGGTACATCCTAACAAGTAACAAACAAGCATTCGAATCAAGCAATACAGCAAAACAGACAACTGAACTATTTGTATTTCTGTAGGATTACAGGTTCAGGGCACAAGCCAAGAAAGCAGCCCACACGCATTACATTTCACATGTACTAAAACACACTGCTTACCATATGTTGCTGTGAAGCCTCGCTGCTATTGCAATGTTCTTTGAAGATATCGTCAGCATCCCGTGGTTGCAAATCTAGTTGTTGTAGTTTATTCTTACCACTCTATTTAGGTAAAACTAATTTTAATCACATGAACTGGTTCGAATTGATCATCAATGGTTCATCTAAACTAATGAAAGAAGGGTGTGTGTGCTTACACGACAATATATGTGCTTCACTCTATTTTTATGCTTGTTCGAGGTGCCAGCCCCAATAGAAAAAGTATTTTGCTTGATGGGGTTGGAAGCTCCATAATGAATAGAAGCATCAAATTAGTCATGCAACTTGGGAAGATCAAGAAGGCACAAAAAAGTAATGAACAGAGGCTCGGAGCAGTGCTGTAATAGTTAGCATCAGAAAATATAGGTTAAAACAAACCAAAAGCAGCGGAACCACAAGCTAGTTTGCTTATGTGTAATTAAGCATAGAGAACATAGAAGCAGTCCAGTACAATAATTATAACCAACAGGTGGCATCAAAACAACACCATTATCATTAATATAGCATGCAAGAAGTAAAATAGTAGGCAGTGATATCTAGGAAGTACAATAATACTTAGGACAAAACAAAAAGCATTGTAACTATATGTGCACTGGTTTGTAATTTAGCACATGTAACCTATTCACTGCCACACATATGCACCTATAGGTGCAAGCAGAATAACGCGTGTCATAAAAAATTGAATGATGCCCTGAAGAAATTTGAAGGTGCGGTGCTTATGCTAAGAAAGTGAATGTAGGCGTCGACCGTTGGATAATAGTACCTGATTCTCGGCGGCGTATGGGCATCGTTGTCATACATGAAAGCTAAGTATAGTTGATGGTGATTGCGGTTGAGTTTGGGCCGGCTGTCACCATTGCTGAAGCGGCTCCAGTGCTTCGGTTGCGGCTCCTGTCGACATACAAGAAAGCTGATCTATGGTAAGTGAATAGTTCCAGAATAGAGAAGAGAAAAACCTAAGGACTACAAATCGAAATAACCTGATGAGGATGCGACGTCGGTTAAACAGGGTCGGTGGAGTTGAATATGGCGTCCGTGGAGGGGGTCCGGTGCAGTGGGCGAAGGCGTCGGTGAAGCACATCCGGCGCGGCGTACAGTGCTTTCGGTGAGGTAGATCTGTTGCGGCGGATGAGGGCTTGTATGAAGGGCCAGCGATGTGGCGGACGAGGGAGTCAGTGAAGGGCCGACACTGTGGTGGACGAGGGCACCAATGAAGCAGATCCGGTGTGGAGGACCATGATGGTGGTCAAGGAGATCTGGAGCGGTGGACAAGCCAGTCACTGGAGCGGCTCTGGTGCAGTGGTGAGTTGGCAGTTGGGGTTCCAAGGCGCGGAAGGTAGATCCGGCGGGGTGTGAGGTCCACCGCTGCGGTGGAGGACTAGATTTGGCGGCTTGGGGGGTTGGGGGGAGGGGGCGGGGAGGGGAAGGGGAGGGGTTCTGGGGAAGAATCTTGGGGGCAAAGAGGGGAAAACAATGGAGTTACCAAAGCAGCCCTTTTCTATTCATGTGGAAGGGGTAAAACAGGAATATCGCAGGGCTAAACTTTTGGGCGCGAGATATTTCGATGTGAGCGGGAAGTTTGAAAGCTTTTGGCGGCTGAAATTAAGTGTTCTGCTCTTGTACGACCGACTATGATATCATGGCCGAGAATTTATTTGTTGTGCACGCAAAAAAGTGCAAGTTTCGAAAATCAGTGTCTCCAACTCGAAACTTAGATTTTCTATTCAATTCATATATGGATCATTGAGCTAGTGGAAGCAAATACCATCATATGCTCCAATTCAAACGAAATTCCAATTGTGTTTATCCTAAATATGATGACAAAAACAAAAATGTGTATGTGTATGAATAAAGTGGATGATTATAAGGTTTGAACATGGCCGTATGTGTATATCTCTAGGTTTGATATATGAATTTGAAATCGCGAAATCCCGGCTTAAAAATGTACCCCCATTTAAATGAATTACAAAAGCTAATAATGGAGTCGAATTCCAAAATTCCAATCTTAGGTTTGTAATTATGGTACTTCAAAGTATATCACGCATGTTCAAAAGTATCGTTATCTCATAGTACAAACTGTGAAATAGATTGATCAACCATGAGTGCACACACTATTGACCATATATATCTCAATTACGCTTATGTCTCTCACATATAGACACCTCACTCTTTATCTGAAGCCCACCACCCCATCCCCACTCCCCCAACACACAAGCCTTTCTCTCCCCCGGACACAAACATGGGAGCACATTAACCCCCCTCTCTCTTCTAAGTCCGGACCCCAATATAGGTCTCTTTGTCTCTCAGGCATGCACACATCTCTTCCCCTACTCTCTAGGTCTCTCGGCATCTCTCTTTCCCAAGCACACGCACTATATGGCAGTGTATCTTTTCCATACACACAAAACGTTGCCCCCAAACGTCTATCTCCCTAGTTATGTGGTTCTCGCACACTCTCCACCATCTCTCTATCCTTCTCTCACATTAATTGATACACACCTCACTCACCACCCCCACTACACACAAGCACCCTTTGTCTCCTTGTGCACCACTCTCCTCTTTCTATCTCTCCCACATGCAGACCCGACCCAGTTCCTTCCCTATATACACATATGTCGTGACTCTTTCCATAGCTCCCTAGCATATCATCGATCTCAATCTCGCATGTTGTTCTCTCCACCATCTATTCTAGATCTCTCATGAAGTCTCTATCACGCACATGATGACTCGCTTTCCTTGCATCTCCGTACATAGGCCACTTTCGAAACCTTGTCTCCCTATCTATATGCCACTTCCGCACACAAACAACCCCTCTCTCTCCCCCTCTCTTCCTCTCTCTCCCCTCTCTTCCTCTCTTTATCTCCCTCTCTCTCTCTCTCGCACCCCTCTCTCACACACACTCGATGTCTCTTCCAAATAGTCTGCTCCCTGCCCGCACCCATGCTATCCTGCTACTACACATGCTTTTCTCTCTCTTCGACACACATGTCACACCATTCCCCCTTCCCTACTAGGTTTACATCATTAGTGGTCTCTCTTCTCCATATACACACACTCCCTCTCACACACACACACGCGCGCGCACGAACACACAGACACACACAACACCCATTTATCTGTATCCTTCTTTTAAGACACACACCCTTGCATATTCTCTCCAGCTCTAGGTATATATATATATCCCCCATCTCTCTCTAACTCACATGCGCACCAAAATTCTTCGTCTCTCTAACTCACACATCTCTCCCCATGTCCGTGCTACTTCTTGAGCTTGCGTTGGTTTTTCCCTTGAAGAGGAAAGGGTGATGCAGCAAAGTAGAGATAAGTATTTCCCTCAGTTTGAGAACCAAGGTATCAATCCAGTAGGAGGAACACACAAGTCCGCAATAGATGCACCTGCACAAACAATTAAAGACTTGCACCCAACGCGAAAAAGGGGTTGTCAATCCCTTCACGGTCACTTGCAAGGATGAGATCTGATAGAGATTGATACAAAAGATAAATAAAAGTGCAAAATAAGGTAAATATAAATAAATTGCAGCAAGGTATTTTTGTGTTTTAGGTTTTATAGATCTAAAAATAATTTAATGGAAAATAGACCCCGGGGCCATAGGTTTCACTAGAAGCTTCTCTCTTGAAAGAACACATACGGTGGGTAAACAATTACTGTTGAGCAATTGATAGAAAAGCGCATAGTTATGACGATATCCAAGGCAATGATTATGAATATAGGCATCACGTCCGTGACAAGTAGACCGACTCCTGCTTGCATCTACTACTATTACTCCACACATCGACCGCTATCCAGCATGCATCTAGTGTATTAAGTTAACAAGAACGAAGTAACGCCTTAAGCAAGATGACATGATGTAGAGGGATAGATCCAATCAATATGGTAAAAACCCCATCTTTTTATCCTTAGTAGCAACAATAGAAATACGTGCCTCGCTACCCCTTCTGTTACTGGGTGAGGACACTGCAAGATTGAACCCACTACAAAGCACCTCTCCCATTGCAAGAAAAATCAATCTAGTTGGCCAAACGAAATCAATAGATCGGAGAGAAATACAAAGCTATCTTAATCATGCTTAAAAGAGTTCAGAGAAGACTCAAATAATATTCATAGATAATCTGATCATAAACCCACAATTCATCGGATCTCAACAAACACACCGCAAAACAAGATTACATCGAATAGAACTCCAAGAACATCGAGGAGAACATTGTATTGAAGATCAAAGAGAGAGAGAGAAGAAGACATCTAGCTACTAGCTATGGACCCGTAGGTCTGTGGTAAACTACTCACACATCATCGGAAGGGCAACAAGGTTGATGTAGAACCCCTCTGTGATCGAACCCCCACCCCTCCGACGGAGTGCCGGAAAAGGCCCCTAGATGGGATCTCACGAGAATAGAAGCTTGCGGCGGCGGAAAAGTATGTTTGGTGTGCCCTCTAATGTACGGGGAATATTTGGGTATTTATAGGGCTGGAATTAGGGTTAGAGGTGCCACGAGGGGCCCACAAGCCTAGGGGGCACGCCCCCCCAAGGCGCGCCTCCAGGGCTTATGGCCCTCTCATGGCTCTTCTGGCCTCCTCCCAAAGCTTCCTAGGTGTCTTCTGGTCCAAGAAAAATCCTCAAAAAGTTTCGTTCCGTTTGGACTCCGTTTGGTATTGATTTTTTGTAGAAGACAAAAATAAGGAAAAACAACAACTGGCACTTGGCACTAGGTTAATATGTTAGTCCCAAAAATGATATAAAATAGCACCATAATTTATATAAAACATCCAAGATGGATAATATAATAACATGGAATAATAAAAAAAATTAGATACGTTGGAGACGTATCAGTCCGCATGTGTATGTCTATGTGTCTCCACGTTACACAACACAAAGCCCCATGCACATGTCTCTCTCTATCCTCCACACACAGACACACAAAGAATATCTTATCATTGCCTCAGTCTCTCCATATCACACACACGTGCTATTTCTCTCTCTCGCACACACGCTCAACCAAGGTTTTTCCGTGAATAACTTACTGTCTATTCATCACCAGTCGTGGCAGCACGACGAACACGAGACGTGAAAAAGAATACATCTACACATCTGTAGACCACCTAGTATGACTACGAGGTCTAGAGCGAGCCCAAAGCGCCGCCGTCACCCCCTCCTTATCGGCGACGGGAAAACCTTTATTTTACACAATCGGGAAGACATCGTGCTAAGGCCCACATGCTCAGCCATTGAATAGAATGTAGATCTAAGTTTATGGAAATAAGTATCAATAATACGTTTGTATTTCCATACTTATACTCCTATAAAAGACTTAGTTGGTGATGATCGTGTGTATGCCATCCGTCATTTCTGACCATTAGATCTACATCTAACGACTGTGAGGTAAGTTGTTGCCTTTTCGCAACATCACACTTCTCTACTCCAATTTGCAGAAAACCCCTTAGTATCTTAAAACCAACCACATCACTCCCTCACCTCATCAAAACAGCCCGAGGAATATATTCTGACTGAAACATAATATATTTTTAGTGATATATGTATATCAAAATTAGAGTGTTTTCTATCAAGTTTGTGAATAAGTATTATTCTACTTATGATCCGTTACAACACACGTGCACATTGCTAGTATTTCCATAGTTTCGAGTTTTCCATCAAGCTATTAGTCACTAATGGTCGATATTTAGTTTGAATTAGGTACATGTAGGCACTATGTAACTAGCCGTGCGTATTGGCTTCCAAAGCTTAACTTTCACTCCTACTTACAGTATGTAGAGTATTTAACAAAAAACTACCACTTTCAACCAGCCCTAGGAAGAAACTACTGTACAAAAAATATCAAAAACATACCCAACATTTCTTAATCCGCGCCAAAAAAACTACTACCTAGTGCCGATTAGGCTGGTTTAAACCCATTTATGACAGGGTTGGCCCACACGTCCGTGCTGACGAGGCACCTTAAACAACCACCGTCTGTTTGAACGTTGTGTTGACCGTTAAGACACGAGGGACCCACATCTGAGCATCTATCCTCTTCTTTCTCCTCCAATCATTATTTTTTCCGAACATTACTCCCTCTGTAAACTAATACAAGAGTGTTTAGATAAATAATTTAGTAATCTAAATGCTCTTATATTAGTTTATGGAGGGAGTACTTCAAATAGTTCGTATGCTTGTTCGTCGCTGGCGCCGGTGATGAGCGAGCTGGCCGCCGCTCCACCGGATGGGCTGGACGCCGCGCTGGCCTCCGCACGGGTTGGCTGATTGGCCCGAGCGCGGCTCACGCACGAGCAAGCCGCCGCGCTAGCCTTCGCTCGAGCCAGATGGCTGGCCTTAGCGCGGCATGCGCGAGCAAGGCGCTGCACCGCCGTGCCAACCTTGCTAGCAAATCTTGCAGACAAGAAGTTGGATGGATCAGGCAGGGTGTGTGCTAGCTTGGCTAGCTAGCGGCCACGAGCGCCGCAGGAGCTGGCATCCAGGCTGCCGCAAGATGGGCTCCGCGCCACCGGTGCTTTTGGCCCCGCCTTCTGCCGGCGGCGGTAGCTGCCTCCCATGGCCGAGGATGACTTGGTGGACGGGCCGGAGGTAGGAGGTGTGTCGGGGGGATGAACACCGAGAAGGCAACGGAACCCGGATCCTTTTCAAAAACATTGGGGCCAGCTCCGCCCATCAATCCGACTTGCCCCTAACTAGGTCCCTCAACCCGGCCAAGTCCCGCAACCCGGTCAGGCCCGCTGGCGCATGCCGGCCAACCCCGCCAAAGCCAAGACTTCTCCAACAAGCAAGCGCCACCACGGCGCACACCTCAACCCGACCACGGGTCAGCTCCCGTCCCATCTGGGGCGTACGACGGATCAAGTCCCTGTAAGGAGACGAGCATGGCTACAGTGGCCCACCAACCCTGCTGACTGACAGGAACGTGGCAACAGTGGCCCACCTACTCCGTTGGCCAGGGCTGGCATGGCTACAGTGCATCCCTCGTCTCGCTGAGGCAAGCCGATGGCGACCAGGCGATGCGTCACTGTAGCCGAGCCGGCTCAACCACTCCGTGACGCACGACAAGACGGAGAACAGCACCCCCTGGCACACGGGGCTCGCGCCTGGAGAACCTGGTGTATCCTGGTACCCGGCAGGCCCCAGCACCGGCTTCCTAGATGCTGACATCCCGGCCCCGCGCCCATGTAACTTTACCATTGTAACCCTGGTGGTTGACCTATAAAAGCCCCAGAGGCCTTCGTGCAAAGGGTCGACCATCAGTAGGATACACACATACGTAAGGAGAAGGAGCAGCCTGAGCCCTGGCCAGCTTTCCTTCCCCCTCCAAACAGCTCTAGGAGCAAGCTTGTAACATCCACATATAAACCACACTCGGCAGGACTAGGGGTGTTATCTCTCCGGAGAGCCCTAAACCTGGGTATGTCTTGCGTCCCTCGCTCGCTCATACCGACCTTGCCTCTGGAGCCCACCGGTGCCCTCGAGCCTATCCCTCTCTTTAGCCATCCTTTGGCATCTGCTGTGCGCCCACCACGACAGTTGGCGCCCACCGTGGGGCCGCTCGAGGTCCCGGCCGGAGACATGTTCCAGACGGGGCCCTTCATCGATTCCGGTGAGTGCATCGCGCGCTGCGCGTCCCCCGAGCCCGTCGCGCTAGCGGCCGACGTCATTGACGCACTCACCGCCTCCTTCGCCGCGCTGCGCATCTCCGACGCGCCCGCGACGGATGAGTACCCCAGCGGGGTGCTCGACGTCTTCGACTTGCCCGTCCCCCTCGGCGATGACATCTCCGCCGGGGCGGCAGATATCTGTGTCCGGGTGGAGGTATTCGCCACCGGCTCTGGCTCCTCTTCGTCTAGCAAGAAGACCGCCGCTGCCAGGGCCACAGCAGAGCGCGCCAGCATGGCCGACCCGCTGCGCGCCATGATGCAGAACCTCAGCATCCCCATCGCCACCGACATCGACGCAACCAACGCCACAGAGGCCCGGGCCCAGCTCGAGGAGGAGCGCAAGCGCCTGCTGTACAGGGCCGAGACGCTCGCTGCCACGCAACGCTGGCTGGAGTCCGCCCACTGGGAGCGCGATGCCGCGTACGGCTTCACTCCAACCGCTGCCGAGCCCGGCCGGGTTGCCGAGGTGCGGGCCCATGGCGCTGCCATCGGCGCGTGCGCTGGGCGCAGACCCGCCCGTCTACGACACCCAGGTCAAGAACGTGCGTGCCGCGGAGGCAGCCGCTATTGGCCTGGAGCAGCTGCAGGGCGAGGAGATGCAGGAGAGCCTGCGGCGCCTGAACGAGCTTCTCGGCGCCGCAAACGCGTAGCAGGACCGCCTTGACCATCCTGCTGCGTCCGACTCGCGCCGCACCAGGGATCCCGAATGGCAGAACACGGCGTCTTCCCCGCGCCCGAACGAAGCTCAGTCCGGCCAGACGCGAGCCCGGTGCGCCCGCGCGGCTGGAGATGGCTTGGGCAACGAGCCGACTGCCGGGGATCGGCGTCAGCAAGACCCTCCTCCGCCACCCGGCCGGCATGGCAACCCGGTCTCAGCCAACCCGGCGCCTCGCGGTCCCGTCGCAAGCCGGCTGGGCCCGCGCGCCATCGATGACACCGAAGCTCGCCATTGCCTCGACCAGCTTGCCCTCTCCTTTGAGCTGGAGGAAGACAATGCCATCGGGCCGGCTTGCTTTGGCCCGCGCATCCGGGATGAGCCCTTCCACAAAGGGTTCACGTTGCCCTGCGACACCCCCAAGTACAACGGCACCGTCAAGCCGGAGGACTGGCTCATCAACTACACCACCGCCATCGGCATCGCCGGCGGCAACTGCCGCCTTGCCGTGCGCTACACTCCGCTCATGCTCCTGGGTTCGGCTTGGACATGGCTCAACAGTCTGCCCACCGGTAGCATCAACGCGTGGGTCAACTTCGAGCAGGCCTTCGTGTGCAACTTCACCGGCACCTACAAGCGTCCCGGCCGTCCCAGCCAGCTCGCCATGTGCATGTAGGGCCCAGCTGAAACCGGCCGCGAGTACCTCACCCGCTGGACCAGGCTCCGGAACAGCTGCGAGGGCGTCCATGAGGTCCAAGCCATTCAGTACTTCGTGAGCGGCTGCCGGGATGGCGCCCTCCTCAAGCACAAGCTCCTGCGCTCCGAGCCAACCACCATGGCCGCGCTCATGGTCATCGTGGACAAGTACGCCAACGCCGACTCTTCCATGAAGATCCAGGTGGTGCTGGATGAAGCCGGCAAGGCAACGCCGGCACCACCCCCCAAGCTGGCTGGCGAGAGCAGCCACTAGCAGAACAACCAGCAGAACAATAAGCGCAAGGCCGATCAGCAGGCCCCACGCTACGACACCTGCCTCGTCGCGGCCACCGAGCAGGCGCCCGCGACCGAGCCGGCCGGCAAGCGCCGACAAACCGGCGAGACGGCGTGGCAGCCCGCCATGAGCTTCGAGGAGATGCTTGACGTTCCCTGCAAGCACCATAGCGGCGCAAGGCCGTCCACGCACACGCTCCGGCAGTGCGCCATCACCAAGCGCATCATGAGGAGAGACATCCCGCCGCCTCTAGCTCCGGCTCTGGGTGTGGGGCAGCCGGCTCCGCCTCCTCCGCCCCCGCCCCCGGCAAATGGCGCGATGCGCGATGATGTTTTCCCCAACCAGAACGCGAGCTACGTCTTCTTCACCAGCCTCGGTGACGACAAGTGTAGCGAGCGCCTGCTCCGGCAGGAGGTGAACACCGTCGTCTCGGCCATGCCGGAGTACATGCACTGGTCGGAGCGCCCGATCAGCTGGACCCAGGAGGACCACCCGGCCGTCATGCCCAACCCGGGTGGCTATGCCCTCGTTCTCGACACCACCATAGTCGCTGCCAGGCGCACCTGCAAATTCTCTCGGGTCCTCATTGATGGCGGCAGCAGCATGAACATCCTCTACCGTGACACCATGACCAAGCTCGGCCTCGAGGCCAAGGACCTGGAGCCGTCCCGGACGGTGTTCCATGGCATCGTGCCGGGTCTCTCTTGCTCCCCCATTGGTCGGATTTGGCTCGACGTCCTCTTCGGCACAAGCGATCATTTTCGGCGCGAGCCGATCTGGTTCGAGGTGGTGGACCTGTCCAGCGCGCATCACGCGTTGCTGGGCCGGCCTGCGCTCGCCAAATTCATGGCGGTCCCCCACTACGCCTACCTGAAGATGAAGATGCCGGGCCCCAAGGGCCTCATCACCATCGTCGGCGATTACCGGAAGTCCCTAGAATGCGCTCAAGCCGGCGCCAAATTGGCCGAGTCGCTGGTCATAGCCGAGGAGCGGCGCCAGCTCGACCAGATGGTTGCGCTAGCCAACGAGACGCCGGCCGTGCCGGCTTCAGCTAAGGAGTCAGCCGGCGAGGCCTCCTTCCAACCGTCCAAGGAGACCAAGAGGGTCAAGCTGGACCTGGAAGACCCCAGCTGCAGCAAGTACGATGTCGTAGGCACCCGCCTCGACAGCAAATAGGAAGGCGAGCTCATCGACTTCCTCCGTGAGAATCGGGATATCTTTGCATGGACCCCAAAGGACATGCCGAGAATTTCGAGGAAGTACGCCGAGCACAAACTACACGTCCGCAAGGACGCCAAGCCCGTCCGTTAGCCCTTACGTCGCTTCTCAGAAGAGAAGAGAAGAACCATCGGTGAAGAGGTCGCCAAGCTGCTGGCGGCCGGCTTCATCATGGAAGTGTTTCACCCCGAGTGGCTGGCCAACCCGATCCTCATCCTAAAGAAGAACAACACTTGGCGCATGTGCATAGACTACACGAGCCTGATCAAGGCCTGCCCCAATGATCCTTTCGCTCTCTCGTGGATAGATCAAGTCATCGACTCCACCGCCGGCTGCGAGCTCCTGTCCTTCCTGGATGCTTACTCCGGCTATCATCAGATAAAGCTGGACCCGGCTGATGCCCTGAAAACATCCTTCATCATGCCTTTCGAGGCATATTGCTACATCACCATGTCGTTCGGCTTAAAGAACATCGGCGCCACCTTCCAGCGCTGCATGCAGAAATGCTTGCTAAAGCAACTCGGCCGCAACATTCACGTCTACGTCGACGACATCGTGGTGAAGACCAAGCAGCACCTCACGCTCCTTGACAACCTGAAAGAGACCTTCGCCAATCTGCGCGAGTACCAGATCAAGCTCAACCCAGAGAAGTGTGTCTTCAGCGTGCCGGCCGGGAAGCTACTCGGCTTACTTGTCTCAGAGCGCGGCATTGAGGCGAACCAGGAGAAGATCAAGGCCATCGAGCGCATGCGCAAGCCAACCCGGCTGCGAGATGTCCAGAAGTTCATCGGCTGCTTGGCCTCGGTCAGCCGGTTTCTCAACCGGCTGGGCGAGAGGGCCTTGCCCCTATATCAGCTGATGAAGAAGACATCGCCGTTCGAGTGGAACTACCAGGCGGACGAGGCGTTCCAGGATCTCAAGCGCATGCTCTCCACCGCACCCGTCCTCGCCGCGCCGGCTGATAAGGAGCCGCTGTTGCTATACATTGCCGCCACCTCGCGGTCGGTTAGCATGGTGCTAGTGGTCGAGCGACCAGAGAAGGGCAAGATCCAGTCTGTCCAGCGCCCGGTCTACTACCTGAGCGAGGTGCTCTCCGCCTCCAAGCAGAGCTACCCGCACTACCAGAAGATGTGCTATGGCGTGTACTTCACCGCCAAGAAGCTGAAGCAGTATTTCCAAGAACATGTCATCACCATGGTCAGCATGGCCCCCATCGGCGAGATCATGGGCTGCCGGGATGCCTCTGGCCGGGTTGCCAAATGGGCCATTGAGCTAGCCAGCCACACCATCCACTATGAGCCCCGCACCACGATCAAGTCCCAGGCCCTGGCCGACTTCCTCATCAACTGGACAGAGACCTAGTACCTGCCACCGCCGCCGGATTCAACGCATTGGCGCATGCACTTTGACGGCTCCAAGATGCGCTCCGGCTTGGGAGCCGGCATCGTGTTATCTTCCCCGAAGGGCGACCGGCTATGGTACGCGCTGCAGATCCACTTCGCCGCCTCCAAAAACGTCGCCGAGTACGAAGCCCTTGTGCACGGCCTCCGGCTTGCCAAGGAACTCGACATCCGGCGCATCTTATGCTACGGTGACTCGGATCTGGTGGTGCAGCAGTGTTCCGGCGAGTGGGACGCCCAGGATGCCAACATGGCCAGCTACCGTTTCCTGGTCTAGCAACTCTCCGACAACTTCGATGGCTGTGAGTTCCTCCATGTCCCACACACAGAAAACGAAGCTGCCGACACGTTAGCCAAGATTGGCACATCCCGGCAGGCCATACCATCCGGCGTCTCCCTCGAGCACTTGCGCAAGCTATCTCTGGATTCTGAGTCCATCTCCATCCCAGACGACCCAGCAGCACCCCTCCCCAACCCGGGGGCTGCCACTCCAAGCTCGGGGGCTGCCACCCACAAGCCAGTCCCGGGGGCTGCTCATCCCGGCCGGGGGCTGCCTTCTCCAACCCGGCGACAAACAAATCCAACCCGGGGGCTGCCCAACCTGGCTCGGGGGCTGCCGCCGCCAATCCAGCCGCCGCTGTCTCCTACCCGGGGGCTGCTCAACCCGCCTCGGGGACTGCCGCCCCAGAACCTGTCTTGGTGGCCGTCCTCGCTGTGGTAACGGCTCCGTCTTGGGCCCAGCCGATCTTAGCGTTCCTGGAGAATGGAGTACTCCCCATGGACGAGACCGAGGCCCGGCAAGTGGAACGCCGGGCGTCCGCCTACAACATCATCAACAACGAGCCCGTCAAGCGCAGCGTGGCAGGCGTGTTCCAGCGCTGCGTTGAGCAAGACAAGGGCATAGAGATCCTCCTCGACATACATTAGGGCGAGTGCGGGCACCACATCGCCTCCAGGTCCCTGGTGGCCAAGGCTTTTCGCCATGATTTCTACTGGCCCACGGGCCTCAAAGACGCCAAGTCGCTCGTCCTCAAGTGCGAGGGTTGCCAATGCTTCAGCAAGCGTAGCTAGCAGCCGGCTTCGGCCCTGGAAACCATCCCAATCACCTGGCCCTTCGCGGTCTCGGGGCTCGACATGGTAGGCCCCTTCAAGACCGCTCGGGGCGGCATGACGCATCTGCTGGTGGCGGTCGACAAGTTCACCAAGTGGATCGAGGCACGGCCGATCAAGAAGCTAGATGGGCCAACGGCCATCCGGTTCATCATAGATATCGCGGTGCGCTACGGCGCCCCGCACAGCATCATCACGGACAACAACACCAACTTTGCCAAGGGCACCCTGGCGCAATACTACTCCGTCTCCGGCATCCGATTTGACCTGGCCTCCGTGGCTCATCCTCAATCCAATGGCCAGGTCAAGCGGGCCAATGGCCTCATCCTATCCAGCATCAAGCCGTGGCTCGTCGAGCCCCTCATCCGTTCACCCGGCAGCTGGCTTGACGAGTTGCCGGCCGTCCTCTGGAGTCTCCGGACAATGCCAAACCGATCGACCGGGTTCACCCCGTTCTTCCTCATCTACGGAGCAGAAGTCGTCATCCCGACCGACGTCGAGTTTGACTTGCCACGAGTCGTAATGTACACAGAAGCTTAAGCCAAGGAAGCTCGTGAAGACGGCGTCGACTTACTCAAAGAAGCACGCTTCTTGGCCCTTAGCCGATCCGCCATCTACCAGCAAGGCCGGAGGCATTACCACAGCAAAAAGATCAAGCGCCTCGCGTTCCGCGAGGGAGACCTCGTCCTCCGGCTTGTCCAGTAGCAAGCCGGCCAGCACAAGCTGGCCTCCCCATGGGAGGGCCCCTTCATCATCAAAAAAGCCCTGTGTGACTGCAACACCTACTACCTCATCGACACCCGCATGCCGAACAAGCGCAAGAGAGACACCGCCGGTGAAGAAACAAGCCGGCCCTGGAATGCAGAGCTCCTTCGCCCGTTTTACAGTTAGCTATATGCACGTATGTATCGCTACCTTTTGTAATCTTATGAAAGACAATGGGACCCCCGAACGACACTCGAGGGCTACCTTTTCCTACAAATTATTGTGTTTTACACACCCTTGTAAATGTTCTTAAACCTCTAGCGCCGGGTTGGTACGACCAACCCGGGGGCTCGGGGGCTGGCCGGCTTGGCCACAACCCGCCATCCTCCTTAGCACATCCCGACGTGTTCGGGTAGCCAAGGCCCTCCACTTCGCCCTACGCCATAGTCCGGCTTTGGCTGTTGGCCGGCAAGAACTATGGGCCAAAGCACCTACACGCCGCAAAACACTAAGTTGGATCTACCAGATTGGCAACCCGGCCTCACCACACTAAGTTGCCGCACGACCGGCTGCTCGCCAGCCGGCTTCGCCGGGTGCCGCCAGCCGGCCCAGTGGGTGTTTCACTCGCGCTCAATGTTCGAAGGGCCTAAGTACTGCGTGCTCTTTCCAAGGACCAAACTCCTTGTCACAGACCGGAACCCGGCTGTTCGACTCACGGGGGGGGGGGGGGGGGGGGGAGGCCCAAAGAAGGAGCAAGCAAGGAAAAAGGCTTAGAAAGCAAAGGGCAAAAGCGCAAACATTCACGAAAATATTTACATTACAGTAATATGGGCCCAAGGCCAGAGTTCATTACATTTCACCAACACACCCCAGTGGGTGGGTGGACCTGCTACCTAACAAAAGTATGAAAAAGATAAGCAGGACGGCCTCGGCTTCAAACGGCTCCCGCGTAGGGTTGCGCAATCGCAGGCTCCTCCTCTGGGGCTTCCGGGCCCATCGAGGCGCCGATATCGGCCAACCCGGCGTCGTCATCCGCATAGGGGCCTGACTCCTCGGAGCTGCCCGACGGGTCATCAAGCAGCAAGCCGAAGTTGTCAGGTGGCACCACCTCGCCGTCTTCGGTCCGCTCTACCTGGAACTTGTCATGCAAAGCAAACGAGGCAAGGTAGCTGGCCCGGGCGGCGATCTGGCCCACCTCCGCCTGTAGCTGGGGTTCCGCACCGGCTCGCTGAGCTGCCAACCGGAGCGCTAGGTCCGGGTACCAGGACATGACAAACCTCAGCGCCACATCGGCGCCGGCACGGGCAGCAGAAGCGCGCCACGCGTGAAGCCACGCCGGCCCAGCCTCCAGCCACCGCGCCAGCCGCGTGAGGCTACAGGGCACAACGACGCCGGGCCAAAGGGCCGTCGTCATCCCCACGCCGGCTCCGGATACCCGTGCCATCTGCTCACCCAAGACCTGCAGGCGGGCCTCGGCGGCCTGCACGATCTTCGAGAAGCTCCAGGCGACGTTCGGGTCAAGCCCAGCGCCCGGGTTCCCTTGAGGCGACCGTTGAACTTTAACGGCCTCCTCCGCCGTCCCCTGCATTTCCGGAAAGCATTCCGTTGAACAGAAAAGCAAGACAGTTAGCAACGGAAAAGCAAATCCGGCTTCACAACCCGGCGAAGTCAATAAAAAATCACTTACTGGCGAAGGCCTCGTCCAGATGCTGCGCTTCGAGCAATGTACTGTGCCGCTCCAAGTCCCCGGCACGGTTGCGCGCCTCGAGCGCCTTCTCCAGCTCGGTGCCCTTGTCGACGGCCGCCTTCAGCTCGGCGACCTTAGCAGCGGCCGCCTTCGCGTGCTCCTCCTAAAGGCAAAGGAGCTCTGCGTAGTGGGCGTCCGCCGCCTTGACGGCCTCCGCCTTCAGGTGCTCCACCTTGGCCTGGAGTTGGCCCTTGTCGTCGGCCAGCTGATCACGCTGCTGGCCGGCTTCGGCGAGCACCCGCTGGGCCTCCGCCACCTTGGCCACCTCCGTCTCGAGGCGCTCTACTTTGGCCTGTAGCCGGCTCTTGTCGCCAGCCAGCTGCTCGCGCTGCTCGCCGGCTTCGGCAAGCACCCGCTGGGCCTCCGCCACCTTGGCAGCTTCCGCCCTCAACTGCTCCACCTCGACCCGGAGCTGGCCGGCGTCGGCAGCCGCCTGGTCATGTTGTTGACCGACTTCGACCAGCCGGGTTCGCAGGTCTGGCACCTCGGCCGTGACGGCTGCACGACAAAGACTCGAAGTCAAGACCACGAAAGAAAGGACAAGAACACTTTGAGATTCGACCCAACTACTACGTAGTTGGTCCGAATTTCGGGGGCTACACCCAGTGGGTGCGCTAGCGCCCCCCCCCCCCCACTAAGAGCACGCGGAGCATACCTTCGGCAAGGCGGAGCGCCTCCTCCTTGGCGGCAAGCTGTGCCAGGACCTACTGATGCTTCTCCAGAAGCCGATTGTAGAAGCCGACTCGGAGGGCATCCAGGTGCTGCGGAGAAACAAGAGTTAGCACGAGAAGCTCTTTAAGATTCGACCCAACTACTACGTAGTTGGCCCGAATCTCGGGGGCTACACCCAGTGGGTGCACTGGCGTGCCCCCACTAAGAGCTACAAAGAATTTTTTTAAAGAAAGAAGCCTTACGAAGGCTCCAGCTCTCGCGCCCGCTCAATCTTGGATTGGGCGAAGGCCTCAACCCGGTCTGCGCGCCCGCAGAGATGCCGGCGCACGGCGTCCATCGATGCCTCCTCCTGCGTTAGCGGCCCGAAGACGGCTCGCCTTGACCCGGCAGCAGGACGGCTTCCCGGCGCCACGGGCAGCTGCCTGATCGCCAAGCCATGCCCACCCCCACTGTCTCCTCTGCGGCGGGCCCCGATTCTGGCGCGCCGGCCGGCATCGCCTGCGGCGCCCCGTCCGCCTTCGCCTGCGGTGCCCATTCTGGGGCAAACCTCCCGCCGCCTCCTCTGACCGCCACCTGCTCGACCACGTCGTCCTGGGGTGGGGTGTCGTCGCCGATCTCCACAACCTCCCGGTCGCCCACCGCCACCTCCACCGGGTCGTCCGGGTTGCGCCCCTCCTCCATCGGAGGCACGAAAACCGTCCCCGCCGGCTCCAAGCCCGCCGGCATCTCCGGCCAAGTTGGCTCCCCAACGGCCCACTCCCTCGCCTCCGCGGCCCTGGCCCAGGTCTGGGTTGATGCTGCCTCCATCTCCTGCACGACCCTGTTTCGGTCTCGCCAGGCCATGCCCTCGGCGTCCTCCGGGTCCAGGCCAAGATCCTCCTCGGCCGACCCCTCGGGCAAGTCGATGGTGCTGGTCCGGGTTTTCCGGAACATGAAGCCGCCCCCAGACGCGGCGTCTGTCGCCGCCAGCGCCAGCTCCAACAGCAACCTGGACCATGACAAAGAAAAGCATGAGAAAAGTACGGCTCGACAGCATGCCGGAGCCAGCAAGAGAAACTTACCCGATCACCGTCAGGATGACCGGCCTTGCCGGCGCTGCCGGGATGGCGCGGCGCCTCCTCTTGGCGACCGGCTTGCCGCCCGTGTCTGGATCCACCATGCGCTTTGCGGCTGGCTTCCTTGCGCCACATCCTCCTTCCCGTGCGGCCGGCATGCCGCCGCCGGAACACGGGACGACCCAGCGTCGGCCGTCTTCCGCAGCCGCCTTGGGGGATCGATGGTGCCATCTCCTTCCCTCGACGGCGCTGCACCACCGGCGTGCATTAGGACCTCTGCGTCGTTGTCTGACCAATCCCGAAGGGATCCAGGCGCAGAGACTTACCCGCGCGGCGCGCGTCTCCGGCTTCGGCATCAGCCACATCTGGGTTCTCGGCGAACGATTCCGCTCCCTCTGAGCGGGCCTGTTTGACTCCCAGTACCTGCGTCCTTGTTCTGTCATGCGTTGACCGAATCGCGTTCAGCAGCACTTCCCTCATCGTGTCAGGACGAAGGAGAATTTGAGATATTGCAAAGAAAGGAGACCAAGGACTAACCGCTGGCGCCGGTACTCTGCATTGTGGGGCGCCTTGCCAAACCGCCAGTCGTCGGTCAGCCCGGCCTTGGAGATGGCATTCATGCGGTCGGCGACCTGCGCCAACGACAGCTTCCCGGACGACATCCTGAGGATCCCGGCGGTCGCCCATCTGGCCGATGATGTGGGACCGGCGCTGCAGCGGCAGGACGCGTTGTGCGATGAAGGCGGAGACAAGATCTGTCCCCGTGAGCCCTTCCCACACCGCCATCTCCCGGATCCGGTTGTGCAGTTTCACCAGCCCCTGCGACGGGTTCTTGAGCGAGTAGCCCCAGTTCATCTTGGCGGCCGGCCACTCGTTGATGAACGGGGGCAGGTTGATGGCGTCGCCCCTCCCGCCGATGTTGCGCATGTAGAAGAAGGTGTTCTGCCACTTTTTGGCGGAATCCTCCAGGGGCATCTTGGGGAACACCAATTGGGCCGGATCGAGACAACGGCGGCTCCGCAGTCGGCCATGGTCCCGGCCTCCGGTCCCTGTTGCTTGAGGAAGAAGAGGAGGCTCCAGAGGTCCACGTCTAGCTCCACCCCCAGATACCCCTCGCAGAGAGTAACGAAGCCTGAGAGCTGCAGCACGGCATTCGCACCTAGGTGGTGCGGCTGCAGCCCGAAGAAAGAAAGAAAGGCACGGAAGAAGTCGCTTGCGGGGAGGCTGAACCCACGGCGGAAATGGCTGAGGAAGACCACGCACTCGCCCTCCTGCGGCTCGGGCTCCCTCTCCGCCCCGGGCGCACGTGCGGCTACGTCCTCCGCCGGCGGCAGCCGTCGGGTGTCGCGAAGATATTGGATGTCAGCGTCGGTGACCTCCGACCTCTCCCACGTGCGCTTCTGCGGCGCCATCCTTGAAGCATAGCTAGGGCGCGTGGCGCGGCAGCAGAAGAAGGCTAGCGTGGCCGGAGGGCAGTTCGGGCAGTGCTTGGTGTTTCGATGGGCGTCGAGCTTAGGAGCAAGGGCGAGAGAAGAAGAAGGAGGCAAGGGGCGCGTGCGTAAATGTTTTCCGCCGCCCCTCCCCCCGATTTATAGCCACGGCGAGAACGTGGGGAAGTGGGATCGGTTGCGCCTACCCCTCCCACTTCCCCGCATCGTGTGGGCACGATCCCCTCGCAAATTAATTGCGTCAAGAAGGGCAACCGCCCACGGCCGCCACATTAAATCCCCGCGCGGGGGCCGAGGGCACGGAGTGGCGGGCCCTGGCCTGCTGTTATGTCCTGTCGCACGCGTGGCCTGTCAGGGCCTCTTCAGCTACCTTCTGCCATGTGGCGCCCGCGCCGAAACCGAGGGGGCGCGTCCCTTCCCCTTCAAGACTCAATGGACTTTTCGGTTTCCTGCCCATGCCAGGATGTCGCGATCCGGCTTCTGGAAGCCGGCACGCAGTGGGTGTTGCCGGACCCGGCGGTCACAAGCTTCATCAACATCTGCCACCTGCTTCGGGAGAGAAACTGTGAAGGCCCCCCTACTTAAAGCCGGCAAGCCTTCATAGCTTCGGGGACTACTGTCGGGGGGATGAACCCCAGGCAGGCAATGGAACTCGGACCCTTTTCAAAAACATCGGGGCCAGCTCCGCCCCTCAATCCGGCTTGCCCCTGGCCGGGTCCCTCAACCTGGCCAGGCCCGCTGGCGCATGCCGGCCAACGCCGCCAAAGCCAAGACTTCTCCAACAAGCAAGTGCCACCACGGCGCACACCTCAACCCGACCATGGGCCAGTTCCCGTCCCATCCGAGGCGTACGACGGATCAAGTCCCCGTAAGGAGACGAGCATGGCTACAGTGGCCCACCAACCCCGCTGACCGGCAGGAACGTGGCAACAGTGGCCCACCTACTTCACTGGGCAGGGCCGGCATGGCTACAGTGCATCCCTCGTCTCGCTGACGCAAGCCGATGGCGACCAGGTGATGCGTCACCGTAGCCGAGCCGGCTCAACCACTCTGTGATGCATGACAAGACGGAGAACAGCGCCCCCCCGGCGCACGGGGCCCGCGCCTGGAGAACCCGATGTATCCTGGTACCTGGCGGGCCCCAGCACCGGCTTCCCAGACGCTGACATCCCGGCCCCGCGCCCATGTAACTTTACCATTGTAACCCTGGGGGGTTGACCTATAAAACCCCCCAGAGGCCTCCGTGCAAAGGGTCGACCATTAGTAGGATACACACATACGTAAGGAGAAGGAGCAGCCTGAGGCCTTGCCAGCTTTCCTTCCCCCTCCAAACAGCTCTAGGAGCAAGTTTGTAACATCCACATATAAACCACACTCGGCAGGACTAGTGGTGTTATCTCTCTGGAGAGCCCTGAACCTGGGTATGTCTTGTGTCCCTCGCTCACTCATACCGACCTCGCCTCTGGAGCCCACTGGTGCCCTCGAGCCTGTCCCTCTCTTTAGCCATCCTTTGGCATCTGCTGTGCGCCCACCGTGACAAGGTGACTCGGGGATTTTTGTCCACACTGACATGTAGGTCCCACAAGTCATAACGCCTAACTTGCTGGTCAAATAGACGGCGTTGACTTAAGGGGCGAGATGGGTTTAAACGTGCCTATAATGGCACTTGGTAGTTTATTGCGACGGATTAAGAAATTTTTGGTATGTTTTTGCTAATTTTTGTGGAGTAGTGGTTTCTTGCTAGGGCTGGTTGGAAACTGGTAGTTTCTTGGTAGTGGTTTCTTGTAAGGAATAATGTACTAGTGACAAAAGGCGATTCTAGGTTGTGTTGTACTACTAGTGGTCGCGGGAGTGTATAGCTCATTTTGTGGGTTCGATCCCGGCCGAACACATGGCGGCCTTTTTAAAAATATTAACCTCGCTGCGAGCCAATACTGTACACTGGTAGTTTGACTTTTGAAGTCCGACGGACGTGTCGCAACACAATCTGGGTGCACTGGATAGCCCAGCCACGTGAACGTGTTTTCCCTCTCATCATCTCGTGGCTCGCGTACTAGAGTAGTATGAACGCCCTAGCCGCACCTTGCTTGCTGCTTCCTCAGAGCAAGTATAAGTAGGCTGTAAGGATTTAAATATTACTATATTGTTGCTGAGTTGGAAGAGAGAGAAGATGAGAGAGAAGAGAAGCGGGCTATAGACTTACAGCCGGCTGTAGCACAAACTCCAAGAAGGTTTGTGATAGTGAAAGGTGGACCATGTGTTGACAAAGTACTAGTAGTACTCCTTTTTTAAAGCCAACTATTATACGTGTTGGCTATTACATTGGCTATAGATGAGCCAGCAGCTGGCTATATTATTAACCATGCTCTTCATCAGCTACTACCATCTTTAAAGTAGCGCCTCCCAATTACTAAGCCTGAGGAGCCGGAGAAGCCTAGAACCGCATTGGGAACTGTGTAATATGGCTCTAGACGTAAAGTACTAGTAGTACTACTCTGTAGCTTGTGGCGTTGCACGCACGGACTTCACTCCATTATCGGCTCTAAATTCTATAAAAAAAATCCTCTTGACATGATTTTTTTGTTTTGAAACAGAGGCAAAAGCTTTGCCTCATCTCATTAATAAAGAAGGAAGGACCAACAAACAAAGTTCGATGAGATCCATTAAACCTCCACAAATGGAAGCGAAAAGCCTAGTCTCGCTGTATCAAAGAACTCAAATGTTCTGCCCCGTAGTAACCGTCGCTGATAAACAGGCTGCTAGTGTGTGCATGAGAGGAGCGGCTGAGTAGGCCAGCTACGCGCTTGAGTAGAGCAGGGAGAGTACGCAGGTGTACTTTCCCTGCATTGATAGTATATCGATGGTTCTAGAGAATAGTAGTACCCTCCACTAGCAACTATAGCTCCTTGGCCTTGAGATTCAAGAGTTCAAAACTGGTGCAATATAGAAGTATAGTAGACAGTATATAGAGAAAGTACTACTGCTACAGTACTACGTAGTGTAGTAAATAATAACCGCACCATCACACTACCACTATGCGTGCCCGCATAACTTCCTTAACGAAGGGATGAGGCCTTGCGGTTACGCTCTTATCTCCTCCTCGTCAGTTCCCCCCTGAAGAGACCAAGGCAGTTTGTCATTGCTGGCATGGATTCGCCAGGCGGTTCTCCTCCTCGTCGGGGCTGGGAGACCTTGGACGACGATCCTCTAGGAGAAATCGCACGCCGCTCCGACTTCCTCACCGCTGTAAGACTCGGTGGTTCCTGCACCAAATTTTTTAAGACGGTGCGTAAAGAGGCTTGGGAGAAGGCCATGCTTGTTGGTCTTCCATGCATCCTTGAGCAAAAGGTTATTCAATGGGGCAATCCATTGAATAGTCCACCACAACATGGCCGTGCTTGCATGTTGACTCCGCTAGAGTTGCTGACATTGAGAGGTAGTCGGATTTTGTCCGATGAGCAGGTCAGTCATGGAGTTCGACCATGTAGTGTATATTGTAAATATAGTACTTAGTTATTCCATCCTGTAATTTCTTCACCGCCCACCATCTTATATATAGGTTTGGGTTGGTGCCAACGGAGATTGGTTTGCATACCTCCGGCCGGATACCACCATCATTTTGCATAATGTCCACAGCAGTGAGGCCATTCCCGTAGACCCCTTCTCCACCATTGGGATCGGCCTTCCAGACTGGCTGGGCTTGAATACGTATGATGATGCCTACATGAGATTGAAGAAGATAGAAATTGTGAACCCGTCGACAAAGCGATGCAGCTACTACGATTACTATCTCATCGCTGTGTTCGACATAAGGATTGCCATCAATACAAATGGCCATATCGGAAGAGGCTAGCACATGTTGGCCGTGGCAAATTTGTACCCCTACACGTTCGAAGACGCCGTGTGCCATGTAGGCCACATCTTCGCGGTGACAAGCCAGGGGACTTGTTTCATCTGGATGCCATCCTACGTCATGGGAGATTACAAACGGAATGCAGAAACCATCATTTACATCCCTAACGGTACTCCGATATTTTGCAATGACCAGGCATCCCCCGATCAAAATAAGATCGCCGATCCTGGATGTGCAATTGCATCTGCGATTTGGTCTAACTTGGAACCTTGTAGTTGACTTTGGCAGATTGGGATCAACTATCTTAGCAGTCGTTACCCATGGTACCACACTGATGTGCAACAAGGTCACATGATCTACCACGATCGGGCCGTCACCATCTACCCAGGTATTCCATTTTGTCATTGTTGTGTGTTAGAGTAGTAGTATTTGTTAGTTCATTTCTTTTCTTGACTGGGACATGTTTACTAGTACTAGTACTACAATTTAGTATTAGATTTTTTAACCCTCTCGCCTTCTCTTTCATTGTAGTATTAATAGTACTAGTACTTTTTACCTTGGAGGACGCGTATAGCTAGGCCCTTGAAGACTTGAACCCACTAGCTCCCACCATTTTTGTTTTTCCATGTCTTACTATCTCATCCATCTTGCCAAGAGCGGCTATATATAATAAGCCGGTTATTTTACTTCCTCTATACTGGAGTAGTACTACTTGCTGCACAATATTACTGACCGCCATATTTGAGCACACCATTATCATGCATGGACCTTGACCATGTACGTCACCATGTGTCCACATCTGAGATGCCGCGTGTACCAGATGAACGGCACCGAGTTCGACCCCCGTGATGCTATGTGGGTGCCGAGGAACACTCTTGGAGAGTACTCGGTTTTCATTGGGGACAACTACCCCATTGTGAAGTAGATGCCACCTTTCGTGCACGACACTGAAGGACTGCCGTTCATGAAGCATGGTTGTGTCTTCAGTGCTCACCACTGGATGAATGACATGCTGGGACACGCTATCGCTGATTTATGCCGCTTCAGCTTGGATGATCTCCATCGTCTGGAACAGGACTAGAAAGCTGCGATAATGATTCTCGTTGCCCACCGCTATGGATCGTGCCATCTATGAAGAACACCTGGGATTGGAACCTGGAGGAGGACATGGAGCCCATCTATAACGTGTAAGTGGAGTATGGTAAATTGTGAATGGTAGCTGTAAATATATGTAGAGTAGTCATTGCACAAATTTATCACATGAAGTGGAGATGAACTTGTGTGGCATGCTGGCATTTGTCCTTTAGAATTTATTACTAGTAAATGTGTTATGTGTACGTGTAACTTGTGTGGCTGTTGCACGGGCTCCAACACGCTCTGTGAGAAAAAAAGGTGGCACAACTTTGGCTATAGGTGACATGGCAGCATCATACAGTAGCGATTATTCGCTATAGTTGTAGTACTAGGATGACAACTCGTACTCCTATAAACCTTGCGCTTGGCTCTTCGCCTCTTCAGGAGGTTCAATAATTTGTACTCCTATGAACCTTGCACTTGGCTCTTCGCCTCTTCGGGAGGTCCAACGATGATGATACTACAGTACAATATGCTTTTGGCAATCTGACACCGAATGAACTGCTACACGTCCACCGTGAGGGCGAGGGCAAGGGACTAGGGAGAGGGAGAGGGCGCTGTAGTCAAAACCTTCTCCTTGTCCTATGAGCTATCGCGCGCATGGGCGAGGGATAGAGCATAGGCGTACATAGTAATCAAGCTTCTCCTTGTCCTGTGAGCCATCACGCGTGGGCGAGGGAGAGGGTGTAGTAAGCAAGCTTATCCTCGTTCTGCAAGTTGACGGGATGCATCAAAGTAGTAGTCCATACTGTGTCCTTTCCGGTTAATATGGCTTAATTTGGAACGAGATAAATACACTGGCGCTCAACGTATGTAAGAATACAGTCACTGGACATCATACTACGCTCATTACGGTCACTATATAGTTTTGCGGTGATTATACGATCACTAGCTCACCGTAGAGCATCGTATTGCACCCTGCTGACCGGCCACATAGTCGACATGGCACTTTGTTGACTGGTTAAATTGGTACATGGTTTATGGGTCCCATCTGTCAGTTAGCAGACCAAAGAAATGAGTTAAACAAAACTTTACGCAGGCGCGACAAGTGTCCAACCCTTGCGTGCAAACCACCCTAGCTGTGTATGTGAGTGCATGTACGTGTACTCCCTCGGTCCATGAAAAACTGTACATCTAGCATTAGAAATTTTTCCAACAAAGAGTGTACATCTACACTTCCAATGCACTTAGCCTTTAATCTAATCGGTATTGATTGACTAATGCAACAACTTGTGCTCTAGGTATAGGCTGCATGTCTATCCTTAATTACAGCATGCAACAACCTTCATTTAATCTTCTTCTCTCAATGGTCGCATGCACACATAAGTCTGCTACTTTTGGGCGTTAATTATGCCATGGAGTTCCGGTTCCTCTTGGTCAATGTGTAAATCTCTATATGTACAGTCTTTCCCAGACGGAGGGAGTAGGTTGAGCACTTGAGCGTGTGTGTTGCGTCTTGTGCTGTGTGCCGCATGGATGCGTGAGTGTTGCGTGCATGCATGTGTACGTGTGAGTGTTGCATGCATGCATGCATGAGGCTTCTACTCCCTCCCATTGACATGTTCATATTTCAAGCTTCATTAAAATGTTGCATGCAAGAATTAAGAGAGAACTCACCAATGCATGTAAAAGGTCTGGTCTTTTGTTCTTCACGCATGCATTCCAGTTACACAATTTTCTTGAGGAAAACAAGACCATTATTGAGTACCTTTGGAAAAAATTCTTCGGGCACTCCTCATTTACTACTACCTTGGTTGATGATTTTTTATTGACCTGTATATAAACCTCCGTCCTGGTTTATTGGTCCCCTTCGTATTTAGTGTAAAATTTTGACCGTAAATTTAACTAACAAAGTGTCAATGCATTTCATAAAAAATTATACCATTAAAAACTATGTTCAAATACGAATCCAGTGATATGATTTTTGGTGACATGCATTAACATTTTATTAGTTAAATAGATGGTCAAAGTTTGACACAAAATACTAGTAGTACTCCTACATAATTGGCGCCGGGTGCCTTGGCCAATGGTTCTTGCTGTTGGACAGGATGAGAGTAGAGGCATAGGGATACTGTAGATAGGAATTCTTGGCGATCCATTATTCCCCATCTCGGTTAGAGAGAACTATTCAACTAGTATTCACAGTGAAGTGACAATACACGTTGCAGCAGATGGGACACTTAATTAATAAGTTGAGCCAGCGTGTTGGTGTTACTAAATCAGCCTTACCCTGTACTGCCATCATGCTTGCCAGTAGAGCACGCTTCCGCAAATACGCCTACGCACCTCTCTCTTCCATTAACTAACATATGGGCCCTCTTGAGGTAGACCCACATGTCATCGGCTTAACTATTTACACTTCAAAGGACGTATATCCTGGTAATAGTACTAGTAGAATTGAGATTTAATGCACCTTCTTGCCCGTCTTTCCCTCTTCTTCCTCCTCTCTTCCCCATCGTCGGACGCACACCATTTCCCCCTGCTCACTGCTCACCTGCCCGTGCCATCCCTCGGTAGCTTGTGCGTACCATAACCCCCCACTCATTGCTCGGCCACACATGCCATTTTCTTCGCTCACCCGCCCGAATCCACTTCCCTACTCGCTTGCAGGCACCGAAAACACCAATCACTCAGCGCCCTAAAAAACCCTATGGCAGAACCGACTGACACGCAGAGCCGTGATTGGAATTCCATCCCCGATGTTCTCTTGGAGCGGATCTGTAATCGTATGGACCTGCTCAGCACCGTGCGTGTGGCTGCATGCTCGGTGTCTATGTACAGTGTACTCATCTGCAATCGGCCGACCCTTTTCAAGACACCCTGCTTGCTGATGCCCGATCCTCACAGGTGGCCCAGACACCGACTTGACGATCCTATGGAGGTTGCCGTCGTGCCCCTCGACATGCTACCACTACCCGCCCACATGTCCTTCATGCACGACCACTACTGGGCGGGCATGAAGGCCAAATGGATCGTCCTCATCCACCAATGCAGTAGTCCGTGGCGTCTCGTGGATATCTACACCTAGCGAGAGATCACCCTTCCATCGTTGGATACCGCCGGCATCGAGCCTCGTGGCCGGCCGGACACTCCTGCCTACTACGCACGCGACACGTCGAGCTTTTGGTACGACCTCCGTTTGCTGAAGTTTGTAACCTACGAAGTGCCCACACCATCAGAAGACTACATGGATTACAAGCGCATTGCCTTGTTCAACAGAGGATTAGTCTATCTGGAATCCGATCGCCATACATGGTTATGGCTCATCATCAATCCTGTTTACCCTCCATTTCTGTCTGATGCTATAGTGCACTGTCAGATTTCGGGTTCCGCAAACCCTTGAGAGGTTCGAACTCTGGGGTGCGTGCGAAGAACTCGTCCTCCCTAGTCTGCCTACTCGCTAATCCCACGGCCTAGCTCGATGAACTGTAAGGAAAAGAGACACAACAGTTTACCCAGGTTCGGGCCACCTTGCGGTGTAAAACCCTACTCCTGCTTTGTGGTGGATTGGCCTCGAGGGGCTGAGGATGAACTAGTACAGTGGCGAACAGCCTCAGGAGGAGAGGTGTTCTTGAGCTCGAGTGAGCTGGTGAGTGTGTGGGTGATCTCAGTGATCCGTCGCCCCTATGGTGGTGGCTAAGTCCTATTTATAGTGGCCTCGGTCCTCTTCCCAAATGAAAGGCGGGAAGGGATCCCATAACGGCCAAATTCAAAGGGGGACAACTAGTACATGCTATCCTGACAAAAGTAGTCTTCGCCTGCAAAAGCCTCTGGTTGTGACACCGTGGTGGGCTCCGTGATGACCTCCGTCCTGCCGTCCTGGTGGTCTTGGTCTTGTTGCACGGGAATGGAAACCTTTGGCTGATTCCTCGGGACTCCGCGCCTGCGCTTGCCTCTTTAGCCCCGAAGAGGAAACTGGTACTCTGCGCCCGCTGGCGCCCGCTTGGCCTTGGTCGTCATGGCTCACGTCATCCGGACCTCACGAGGTGAGGCTTGCATAGAGATCTTCGCTCCTCGGGAGCCAGCCTGAGGAGGCCGCTCCTCGTGGAGGTGTCGTCCGCCTCGCGAGGCTTGGCCCCTCGCGAGGGTCTTGAGTTGTTGCCGCTGAAGCTGGGCCACGCCAGGCCGTCGATGGAGCCACGCCGTGGGCCGCAGGCAGGCAAGTCTGGGTACCCCCGTTCCCAGGACGCCGACAGTAGCCCCCGGGCCCAAGGCGCGCTCGGACTTGGCTTCGAGGCGAAGCCAAGGGCAAGTGCGGAGCGCCGCGGGCCCTAATCGCCTGCGGCCTTAGTCAACGCGTGGCGATTGATGAGACGTGGGCGTCTCCGCTTCCCCACACCGCCTCGGCAACCGTTCGACTTGACGAGACTCCGCTGCATGTAGAGAAGAACCATCATTGCACGGGATCATGGAGGCCGGCGGTTGGCCTCCCTCCGGCTATAAATGAGGTCAGTCGTGGGTCAGTCGCGGGGCTTGACAGCCTCTGGCTGCAGGCTGACGGTTGTTGCAGCAAGGCTTCCTGGGTTGGAGTCAAAGTCGCCGAGACGGGCAGCATGTCCTTGACCCGTGGTTGGCAGGCGTTTGCCCACGCGTGATGCCTGAGCGAGAGGCGCGCCCTTCATTTCAGGTACGACGGCCTCGCAACCCTCTATGTGAGGGTGTTCGGGGAGGACGGCCATTGTGCGGGGTGCTACCCAGAAGACAGCAGCGGCGCCGATGAGCTTGGCCTTGACGATGGCCGTGCTTCCTTCAGCAGCGACGGCTCCTCCTTCGGCGAGAGCACCAGCAGTGGCGGCTACGAACCAACCACCACGCCACCAGGCTCGCATCGGGGAAGGCGACGGGTCGTCTCGTCGCCGCGCTCCGGTGAAGCGGGAGGAAGACTCGGGGTGAGCCCGAGGGCCGCCGGAGCTTGGCCTCGGGAGCTGTTGCGGTCGTGCGGTCCACTTTTGTTTAACCTTTCCTTTCTCCTACACTTGAAAAAAGTAGAGGGCCCCGCTGGGGCATGTAATGAACCAAGGCACTCGTGCCATTATGCTATGTTTGTTATCTTGATATTGTGCCGGGATACCGATATTCCGATCGGGTGCGGTTAGAATGACTTAGCTTGATATGCTTGCTGTAGTTTCCCGCCTCGCGAGGGTGCGCCTCTCCAGCAACATCTGGCGCAGCTTGCTTCTTAATGACTCAGGAGCCGTAGGGCCTCAGGAGGCATTGTACAGCTGCAGAATTATTAGAAAACTTCACAGGGTGTCATGCCCTTCCTTGCGCGAGCCCGCGAGCGTGGGTTGGTTGTGGCTGGTGCACCGCGTCGCAATGCCCGGAGCCACGGACTTGAGATGGTACGCGTGCCCACGAGCTTGTTTGAGAGCGTCTCGCAAGGATTTAAGGACCGAAGCTCTGGGGCGACAAGGCTTCGGTAAGGTGTGGTCGCGGCGAGCGCCAAGCGCACACACCTACCTAGTCCCCGCGCGCGGGACGCGCGAGGGGGACCGACGGCAACTGCCGCTCTTCCTGGGACAAGGTTGGAGAGGCGAACGAATAGAGGACAAGAAAGTTCCAGCTTTGGCAAATGAGAAACGCGAAAACTCCAAATTCCATTAAAAAGTTGGAAACTAACTACAGAAAGCAAGCAAAAGAACAGCCGCGTCCGACACCTAGTCTAGTCTTCTCACCAGCGCGGAGCTAAGTGCTGCCACTAGGACGTGGGAGGGAGCCCCCATGAGGTCCGCGGGTGACACTCAGGAGACTCCGGGGCGTGTACATCCCCACTCATTATTACGTGAGAGTGTCATGAGCGGAGACCTTCACAGGCACGGGGCCTTGCTTCATGGGTAGAACTTCCGGAGATGCTGGATGTTCCAGGCGTTCTGGATGGGGATCCCGTCCTGCGTCTCCAGGCGCACGGCGCCAGGCCTGGAGACCCGGGCGATCCTGAATGGGCCGTCCCACATGGGTGAGAGCTTATGCAGCCCCTCCCTGGAGAGCACCCGCCTCAGGGCGAGATCACCCACCTCGAGCGTCCTGGAGCGGACGCTGCGGCAGTGGTACCGCCGCAGCGCCTGCTAGTACCTTGCCGCTCGGAGCGAGGCTTGACGGCGGTGTTCCTCCCCCAGCACGAGGTCCATCCCCCGCGTGGCATCTTGGCGTGCCTCGTCAAATGCCAAGACCCGCGTGGAGCGATGCTTGACCTCGTGAGGCAGAACCGCTTCGGCTCCGTAGACGAGGAAGAACGGAGTCTCGCCCGTCGGCTTGGTTGCGGTGGTGCAGATGGACCACAGCGCGGACTGGAGCTCATCGAGCCAGCCCCTGCCGCAGGCCTCGAGCTTCTTCTTGAAGGTCCTCGTCTTGAGGCGTCTCATGACTTCTGCGTTGGCGCGCTCGGCCTGGCCATTGCTCCTGGGGTGTGCCACCGAAGCGTAGCATATCTGCGTTCCAAGGTTAGAACAGTATGTTTTGAAAAGGTTGCTGGTGAACTGTGAGCCATTATCGGTGACTAGTAGAATGCCCGTGCGTTGCAACGGGCTACAATACATATAAATGAATCAAACAAATTATTAAGGTCATCTTTAACATCGAAGCTCATTTCTCTCATACGTTCGGGTGTTCTCAGACATCGAACGGGCGCCCAGCGGGCTCCCCAAAATTCAACCGACTGGACAGCACAGGCTCCCCTATGTAAATGGGGCAATCCCAGAAATGCCAAATAATCATAAGATGAAAAATCAATCCACTGTGACCATCTTTTAGGATGGATGCAACCGTAATTTTATAGGGTAACATGCAGTCAAATTAGTTGATGTTGAACAAATATTTCTGTTTGAGGACTGCAATCAACATAACTCATGGCAAAGTTCCTTGATTTCCCAATATTAAAACAACAATGTAGGCTAGTGGGTTAGGCATCATCTAATACAAATTGTCCAATTGTGCACTTGGTGTAATTCTAAATTTGAAACATACCTACTTAGTATTATTTTAGAGTTGCAATAAGCATGTAAAAAGAGCAAAGGTTTTCACTGTTCCACACATCTTCTTAATGCTCCTCACACTATGTTCTTAATGCTCTTAAGGATTTCTACTATTCCACACGTCTTGTTACATAAGACTTAGCTAGATCATACATACTGCTAAAACCAAACACTACATATATAGAACTAATTCAACATATAACAAGGTTAAGAGGGAACAACATAGCTACCAGCTCTAGTAATATATTTATACTGCTGGATGTTATGTGTCTAGCTGATTTCTTCCTTTTTTTCCCGCCAAATATCTTCCTCATTGTTCTTCCAGTGTCTCTCCACCCCACACATACCTCGGCTCCTCTCCACTCCATGTCAACCTGTTGTGGCATGAAGATCTTGATCATGTCCATCATTCATATCCCCCCATCTAGCTAGCATCTTTTCCTAATCCTAGCCCATCTCGACAAGTGTCTCCATATTTTGTGCTTTCCATCATATTTAGTAGAATCTATGATGTTGTCTACTTTTGAAAAATTACAACATTTGAGATTTATCTTTGACCTACAGCAAGAGATTTCATGTTAAGGATAATTTAAATGGCACAGAAAACATACATAGAAACTTGATAAGTAAAAAGAATAAAACACATCAGATTACCAAATTGTTTGCAGATAGCTTCTAGAATGACAAATTGTGAGGCCACACCACATGATATTCCAATTTTGATAGAAAAAAGGAGAAAGGGAAACAATAACGTGCTGCACATACCAATTTCTACCCCAAAGTGTGAGCCTTCCTCCGATCTAACTTTGTGTAGTCTCTGCAATATATATTGGATCGGCATGAATAGCCTTCAAAGCAACTCATGTAAGTCTCAAAGAGATATGTGTGCTCAAATTATCTGTAAACTATGACAAGAAACCTCCTATTTGACCACCAACCGAAGAGAAAGCCTAAGTGCAAACACATACAATCATCAAATATCAGGATGAATCACATGCGGGATAAATTATGAATGACACGACCCTAAAAATTGCTCAAAGCCTTTTTTTACGGGAACTTGATCAGAGCCTCAGAGCCTTATGTGGCCACCAATATGCGAATGGTTGTGAAGTGGCCCATTCTTTGAACAGTAAGCACGGGCGTAAAAAGATTACGACAATGAGTTAATATACAGGAGCATAACAAAGTGAGTTTGAGGAAAATAAATTCCTTGATGTTCCTGATAAATGAATGCTCAGCGCTTGCTAGAGTTATCCGATCACCGCCGTCGGACCTTATAAGGCTCAATAAGGTTGTCTAGTCGCGTCGACCCTACAAAACTCATCAGCCAGAAACTCTCCAATCATATAAACACAAGAGGAAACAAGGGCAATGATACTGCAATTCATACAAAATTAGTGAACCTTCTCACATTCGTCATTTTCATGGGCGTACATCAAAGTGCAGACCGCACACATGTGGAAGAGGAAGCGAGCTTCCCCAGCTAATCACTTTATGTAATTTTGAAGAAACAACCAGTAAGTGTGTGAGCAGTGAATGTACTTTCCTGCCACTAAAACAAGAAAGCAAAATCAGATGATGAAGCCGATTATTCAGTTTAACTCAATATGTATGCCGCTAACTAATCGAAGTGACAGGAGCGGTATGGCGAGAGCATGCCTAGTGAATCTGACAGACAATAACTTAAGTACTTAACTATACAACAAAATTTAGAAGGATCATTCTGATTTTGTCCATCTAATGTGTTTTAGCAAATTATCTAATTAAGGAAATCCCTATTGCAGTCACTAAGACTTCCTTCAAATTACAAGCACATAAGGTCAGATAATCTAACCTAGTTATAATATATCCAGCACTATAGATCTACAAGCAAACTAATAAACCTTCAAATTATTTTAATTAGGAGTAGTTTTCAGCAAATTTATTTGTGTATATGAGTGTTATCTGTCCCTAAGTACCATCATGTCATTTAAAGATGTACCAAATAATCAATGTCATAAGTACATGTGTTAAAGAGTGAAGTATTTTTTTATAGCTTGTGCTCCTACTGCTTTACATAACCAATCAACTTTGAATATTTATGCTCCGAATCTATACAAAACAACATAAGTAAATTTGGCACTTACAAAGTTACAATACTTGGCACGGAAAAAACCCTGAAAATATGCAGGATGGTGCTGCTTGGTCTCAGACTGAGCTACAATCACCTGCAGCCTCTGCAGTAACATCACGGTTGACACCATCGCTGCAACTCTACTGTCACCATTGGTGAACCGACACGGCAAAATGAGTGTAAACAAAGTATTTAACTCCAATTTGGACTAAGAAAATACTTAGGACTGAGAAACACCATAGAAAATGAGAAGGTCTTTCACTTCCTTACATAATGAAATTTGTGGCTTGCAAGTTTACAAAGTCATCAGGTTAAGCACTTATGATAAAATTATCTGACTCACAAAGCTGATATCACTCATACAAAAAAAACATGTTATACAATATTGAGTTTCGACATAGCTATCATAATAGATCTATGCAAAAATGTTCAAGTGCGCGCAGTATTACTTTGTCAATTTTAGCAAGAATAACAATTTTACATGAAAAATGCCTGCAAGCCTGAAAGCCCATTATGTAATTCCAGTAATGAATCATTCAGGCCCCTGTAATGTTATTTGATATTAGCTTCATAATATTTGAAGGTGCGTGGTAAAGAAAGGAAAATAACATTACTTCCAATGAAATACTTTCCACATTGTTCGTACTTGCATTACCATCATGTTGGCATGGACATTGACAGATTGAATCAATTAGCTTGTAAAATTTATGAATAGATTCGGTTCTCTTCCTCCTCATGTCTACATGGATGAATCTGAAAAATTCTAATTAGTTTCTATGACTATAGTTTCTACTATTATACTCTTTATAGTTTTTAATGCATAAATTAATCTAATGTTGGAGATTTCCAAGGACTAACTAAGACAATCAGAATCGGAAAGGAGAGTTTCTCAACAAAAAAAAGAATTAGAGGAGAGTCAACTAACCTTCCTTTCTTGCTTCGTCACCCCCTCATGGGTTATGAGTTATGACGACCATGATGCCGGCCGTGCGTCCGAGCACCTGTGGTCTGTACATCGACGGCCTGCCCTTTTCTCATTTTCTGGTCACCGAAGAGTTCGATCGATCAGAAACTTGGAAGGGCGAGAGTAGCCATGTTCCTACCCTGTGTGTGTTTTCTTTGCGCGAAAATTCCTGTTTCAGTGAGAGATGTAGAACTATCATAGAAAATGAGAAGGTCTTTCACTTCCTTACAGAATGAAATTTGTGGCTTGCAAGTTTACAAAGTCATCAGGTTAAACACTTACGATAAAATTATCTCACTCAGAAAGCTGATATCACTCATACAAAAAAACATGTTATACAATATTGAGTTTCGACATAGCTATCATAACAGATCTATGCAAAAATGTTCAGGTGCGCGCAGGATTACTATGCCAATTTTAGCAAGAATAACAATTTTACATGAAAAATGCCTACAAGCCTGAAAGCCCATTATGTAATTCCAGTACTGAATCATTCAGGCCCCTGTAATGTTATTTGATATTAGCTTCATAATATTTAAAGGTGCGTGGTAAAGAAAGGAAAATAACATTACTTCCAATGAAATACTTTCCACATTGTTCGTACTTGCATTACCATCATGTTGGCATGGAAATTGACAGACTGAATCAATTAGCTTGTAAAATTTATGAATAGATTCGGTTCTCTTCCTCTTCATGTCTACATGGATGAATCTGAAATATTCTAATTAGTTGCTATGACTATAGTTTCTACTATTGTACTCTTTATAGTTTTTAATGCATAAATTAATCTAATGTTGGAAGATTTCCAAGGACTAACTAAGACAATCAGAATCGGAGAGGAGAATTTCTCAACAAAAAAAAAGAATTAGAGGAGAGTCAACTAAACTTCCTTTCTTGCTTCGTCACCCCCTCATGGGTTATGAGTTATGACGACCATGATGCCGGCCGTGCGTCCGAGTACCTGTGGTCTGTACATCGACGGCCTGCCCTTTTCTCATTTTCTGGTCACCGAAGAGTTCGATCGATCAGAAAATTGGAAGGGCGAGGGTAGTCATGTTCCTGCCCTGTGTGTGTTTTCTTTGCACGAAAGTTCCTGTTTCACTCAGAGAGGTAGAACTATCATAGAAAATGAGAAGGTCTTTCACTTCCTTACAGAATGAAATTTGTGGCTTGCAAGTTTACAAAGTCATCAGGTTAAACACTTACGATAAAATTATCTCACTCAGAAAGCTGATATCACTAATACAAAAAATCATGTTATACAATATTGAGTTTCGACATAGCTATCATAATAGATCTATGCAAAAATGTTTAGGTGCGCGCAGGATTACTATGTCAATTTTAGCAGGAATAACAATTTTACATGAAAAATGCCTGCAAGCCTGAAAGCCCATTATGTAATTCCAGTAATGAATCATTCAGGCCCCTGTAATGTTATTTGAGATTAGCTTCATAATATTTGAAGGTGCGTGGTAAAGAAAGGAAAATAACATTACTTCCAATGAAATACTTTCCACATTGTTCGTACTTGCATTACTATCATGTTGGCATGGACATTGACAGACTGAATCAATTAGCTTGTAAAATTTATGAATAGATTCGGTTCTCTTCCTCTTCATGTCTACATGGATGAATCTGAAAAATTCTAATTAGTTTCTATGACTATAGTTTCTACTATTGTACTCTTTATAGTTTTTAGTGCATAAATTAATCTAATGTTGGGAGATTTCCAAGGACTAACTAAGACAATCAGAATCAGAGAGGAGAGTTTCTCAACAAAAAAAGAATTAGAGGAGAGTCAACTAACCTTCCTTTCTTGCTTCGTCACCCCCTCATGGGTTATGAGTTATGACGACCATGATGCTGGCCGTGCGTCCGAGCACCTGTGGTCTGTACATCGATGACCTGCCCTTTTCTCATTTTCTGGTCACCGAAGAGTTCGATCGATCAGAAACTTGGAAGGGCGAGAGTAGTCATGTTCCTGCCCTGTGTGTGTTTTCTTTGCGCGAAAGTTCCTGTTTCAGTCAGAGGGGTAGAACTCTGGGTCAGCAGTTGTCTTGTCACTGAACTTTTAAATGACCGGCAATGAAGGTTGCTGCTTAATTTTAGAATGCCAAGTGTAAGTTTTCCACGTGTAGGTGTAGCAGCTAACAGCTTTGAACCAAACTGAAAAAAAGAGTCAAAATGGAATCCTTTCTGACCTCACAATGCCTATGAATTTCAAGTAGCCATCATTTAAACACCAGACACATTGTCCATGCAAAAAGAGGTGAAAAAAATCAAATCTGAACTGAACTTGACAGAATTCAAAAGTTGTATAGCTGACAATGGACCATCATATACAACAAGATCTAGTAAGCAATGCAAGAGCACACACGTACAAAGGGGTGAACATGCCTGATTGGTACTTTAATTTAACACATCGAATCATTGAGTTAGCTAGGTCTAGTTACACATACAGAGTTTAACATCAAGTGGCTGAGTTAGCAATGTCTAGCACAAAGTTAGGCATGTGACCTTCATGGGAAGAACTGGACATTCCAATTCATTTGCGAGGCCGGCCAGACCAACCTACTTCTTTCCCCTTCCGCGCTAGCTCTAAGATGCATGTCTCGTCCTGGTCGATTAACCGCGACCTCGACCACTTCGATCCGCCGATGCTCGGCACCGCTACCAAGACCCACCAATCAGTCCTTGCTTGTGTCCATGGTGAAGACGAAGTCGCAGAAGGCAGATCTTGGCCAACCCACCGACCACGCACACATGCGTTGGCGCGGCGCTCCGGGCGTGGCCCGACTTGTGCAGAGCGCTGAACCTCGCGCGGTTCCTACACCTGCCAAGGTCAGTAGTGCATGCCCGCACTTCCTCTGCCTCGCCGTAAACATCATCAGGTGTGTAACCTGCATACAGAAGAAAGATTGATATGTGCATGTAAAACTGAGAACCAGCAAATCTGATTCAAACACAAAAGAACAAAGGCAAGCTTATGCTATCCTGCTGAGCCATGACCGGCACTACCCCTCGCCGTTTCAGGAGGAACAGGAGAGCACGAGCAGACCACCTCGGGACGAAGCTACCTTGTCAGCCGCGCATGGAGTCGAGGAAGGCCGAGCCTAGAATCGCGGGAGGTCGCGACGATGTGAGCAATGTCGCCACACCGAAGATGAGGGTTGCTAGATGAGAGACGAGAGGGGGATAACCGAATAAGAAACCAGGGGATCGGATTGTGGGCAGCTTCCAGATTAGATCATGGGTGGGATCAAGACGGGAAGGAGGATAAGGATTCAGGGGATGAGAGGGGTGGGGTGGGGATCACGAGAGCTTATCCATATCTTGGGGCGGCCATCCATGCCGAGCGGCAACGGCGAGGTGCCATCGTGGTGGTGAGGGGCAATGTATCCGAGGCGCCGGCGGTGCCGGCGTTCTCATGATCCACGATGGCCGCGTCTGCACGGATAGGCAGATCGGCGGCGGCTGCACTGCCCGGATCGGCAGATCGGCGGCGGCGACTGCTGTGTATCCTCGGGAGAGGGGGAGGAACGGATCGGGACCTCGTTCGGGAGAGGAGCGCTGTGTCTAAAGGGGATCGATGGGAGTGGTTTGTTTTGCGGTGTGTTTTTTTGGCTGCGTGCGTGGGTGTGGGGGGGATGAAAAAAAACCAGACGAAAAAAACCGGACGAAAGTGGTGGGACGAAAAAAAGCCATGGACGCAATCCTACCAACTCAGACATTAGGAGTAGAGATGATGCGGTTAGGAACCCCGAACCAGCTCACGAGGGCTTTGATGAACTTGACGGCCGAGCCAGCCGGGATGGTGCGGACGGCTTCCACCTCCGCCCACTTGGTGAACTTATCGATTGCGACGTAGAGGTAGCGGTAGCCCCCGGGCGCCCGTGGGAATGGCCCCAAGATGTCCAGCCCCCCGTCCGCGAATGGCCATGTGAGCGGGATGGTCTGGAGGCCCTGAGTGGGCTGGTGGATCTGCTTGGCATGGAACTGGCAGGCTTTGCAGGACTTCACCAGCTCGGCAACATCGTTGAGCGCCGTGGGCTAGTAGAACCCGCTGCGGAATTGTCAGAGTAAATGACCACGGGTAGCCTCATTAGCTCCCCTTGGTATTTCAAGACATTGGGGCAGGCTGCGCCCCTCAAACATCAAAGACAAAGGACCGCCTTCTTGGGGCCGGCTGGTCCAAGCGGCCGGTTGCCAGGAGGCGGCGGAATCCAGAAGACGGCCATGAAGTGGGCCGATTCCTAGCAGGCGGCTTCCTGGGAAGCCGGATCCTAGAAGGCGGCCCCTCGCACCCTCAAAGTTAGCACCCACATAAACACGACGAGACGGGGCGTGGCTATAGTACAAGCCTGCCACCCCCGAATCTAGGGCAGAGCATGGCCACAGTGCAGCGTACCAAGCGGACATCCCACGCCCGACGCGGCATTGTTGCCATGCTGCTCATGACATCACCCATGGCAGAGGAAGCCATGCTCCCACGACCGGCTGTCAGTACGGCCCGCAGGCGGTGGGCCCTACCTGTCCGTGAGAGGCCAGGAGGCGGCGAGCCCTGACCAGTTGGCTCGGGGGAGGCCGGCTCCTAGCAGGCGGCCCTCCCCCTTCCTTGAAGTTTGTGCGCCATTAACCAGAAGAGACGGGGAGTGGCTACAGTGAAACGCCCGCCAGGCGGTGGGACTGTAGCCACACTCTCCCCGACCAAGCATGCATCATCAGTGGCACGGCTACAGTGCTACGCAGCCGACAGGACCCGCAAGCGGCAGGCCTAGCTTGTCGGCCGAGTACGAGACAACCGGGGGGACCCACCAGGCGGCAGGCCCCTGCAGTCGGCGGACAAGCCGGCGACCAGAGACACTGACGGTCGGGTCCTACGCCCGGCAGGATTACCATTGTATCCCTGGGGGGTAGGCCTATATAAACCCCCCAGGTCACCCAATGCAGGGGGTTGGGACCTTGGTAGAGAGGAGAGAGCCTTCTTCAACACACACACACACACATAGAGAGTGGAGTAGAGCTAGCCTTGCCCTCCTTCCTCCTCTAGCAGAACAGCTCAAGGAGCAAGCTTGTAGCTACTTGTTGAGGTAGTGATCATGCGGAGACCCCGCAGAGCAGGACTAGGGGTGTTATCTCCAAGGAGAGCCCCGAACCTGGGTAAGATTCGCAGGCGTATGCGGTCTCGCTCATTCCCGCTTCCAGAGCCCGGTGACGTACTTTTGTCCCCATCCATGATAAGCCATCCTTTGGCATATGTCGCACGATACCCCCGACATTTGGCGCCCACCGTGGGGCTAGGTGCACCGTCGTCCGGAAACACGTTCTGGACAGGAACCCTCTTCCTTCCTGGTGAGCGCAGCCAGCCCGGCACGCCTGACGATGTTTGTGCTGACACGCTGCGCGGCACGGAAGTTGCTTGCGCCGCAATCAGCTTCGCTGACCTCATCGGCGGGATCCGCCTCTCCGACGAGCCCGCACTCGTCGCGGGCGCGGCCGGCCCCGAAAGCTGCCTCATCGACTCCCTCGGCAAGCTTCACATCGCCAACGAGCCGGTCTCCGACCCAGAGTCCGTTGGCTCCACCGGCCCGTCCGACGACATGGTCATCGACGCCGACGTCGCGCTTTCTGATGCCTTCCCTGGTGACATGGTGATCTTCAACGACCCGCTCCCTGCTGCAGACAGCAGCGCCAGCACCAGCACCGTCACCGGGGTGCTGGTCGTCAGCCACGACGGAGCCTCCGACCAGGCCGGCCAGGACCCATTGCAGGCGGCAATGTGGGACCTGTCCGCGCCCGTAGCACTTGGTGCAAACGGCGAAACACTGGAGGCGTGCCGTATCGCACTCCTCGACAGCGCCAACAAGTTGGCGGCCATGAGACGCCTCATCGAGGCCTACCACCGTGAGATTGACCGTGCCGTCTGCGGCACGCCGGCTGCTGGCGAACCCAGCCGTGCGGGCACGGTCTGGCAGCGCGGCGCAGCCATCGCCAGCATGTTGGGGGCCGACCGCGCAGTCTACGCTACGCCGATGGAGAACTTATGCGCCGCCCAGGCGGCGGCAGACGAGCTGGACCACCTAGAGGGCGATGAGCGTCGCTGCATGATGGGGCGCGTCCAGCAACTCATTGACGCGGCCGCCGCGCAGCAAGAAGCTGGCCGCCGCGTGGTGGAACCCGGCTTGCAGGCCGGGAACCTTCCCCCTCGCCGAGAGCATGGCGCGACCTCCCGAACGCCGACAGGGGGCGCCCGTGACCAAGAGCCGGTTGCTAGCCGCAGCCGCACCCGCATCTCCATCGAGGGCGACGAAGACGGCCACCCACGAGCAGTGGAACGGCGGGACGGTCGTCCGCCTCTCCCGCGCAGGGAGAGGCGCGCCTCCCCGCTGCCAGTTGAGCATCCGACTCTCGGAGGCCGGCTGGGCCCCCGTGAAGGAGTCGAAGATAACGACGCCCGCCATCGGATCGACCGCTTGGCTCGATCCCTGGCGTTATAAGAAGAAGATGCGATCGGCCCGCCTTGTTTCGGCCCCCGCATTCGCGACGAGCCCTTCCCCAAAGGGTTCTCACTCCCTCGGAACACCCCCAAGTACAACGACTCTGTGAAGCCGGAGGACTGGCTGGTGGACTACTCCACAGTCGTCAGCATAGCGAACGGCAACAAGCGCGTTGCCGTAAAGTACATTCCGCTCATGCTCTAGGGCACGGCCCGGACATGGCTGAACAGCCTCAAGCCCTACAGCGTCAACAGCTGGCTAGACTTCACCGAAGTTTTCATCCGCAACTTCACCAGCACCTACAAGCGACCGCCCAAACCTCGCTAGCTCTCTCTATGTGTCCAAGGCCCGACTGAGTCTACCCGTGACTACTTGATGCGGTGGGCTGAACTGCGCAACTCCTGCGAAGGGGTGCATGAGGTGCAAGCCATAGAATACTTCACTGCTGGGTGCCGGGAGGGCACCCTACTCAAGCACCGACTCCTCTGCGACGAGCCGGCCACCCTCGACGAGCTGCTAATCATAGCGAACAAATACGCCACTGCTGACTCCTCCATGAAGTCGGAGCTCCGAGTGGATGCATCAGGAAAGATGCTCCCTTCGGCCCCTCAGACGCCGGCTGGTGATTCCAGTCGGCGCCAACAGCCAAACGACAACAAGCGCAAGGCCCAACAGCTGGCTACCACCAGCCGGCAGGTGGCGACGGTTGAAGACCAGCAGCCAGGAGAGCAACCCGGCCCCAAGCGCCAAAAGGGCGCCAAGCCTGCCTGGCTGCCCGCCTTCTCGTTCGAGCAAACCCTTGACGCTCCCTGCAAGTTCCACAGCGGCGCGAGGCCATCCAACCACACCACCCGGAAGTGCCATTGGCTCGCCCGCATCGCCAAGGGCGAAGGACTGCCTCCCCCGCCTGCTGGCCCACCGCCTCCGCCTCCCCAGCAGCCGGCGGTCCGGCCGGTCGACGCAATCCAAGATGAGTTTCCCGAAGAGCACGGAGCTTACGTCGTCTTCACCAGCATGGCTGACGATAGGCATAGTCGGCGTCAGCAGCGCCGAGAGGTGAATGCTGTCTCCTTTGAAGCCCCAGAGTTCATGCACTGGTCCGAAATGCCGATCAGTTGGAGCCGAGCTGACCACCCGGAGGTGATGCCTTCTCCGGGTTCCTATGCTCTGGTGTTGGATGCCACCTTTGCAACAGAGAGGCGAGCCGCTCGTTTCTCCCGGATTCTGATAGACGGCGGTAGCAGCATCAACATCCTCTACCGTGACACCATGGAGAAGCTGTGCATCAAAGAGAAACAGCTCCAGCCTAGCTGGACTGTATTCCATGGCATTGTGCCTGGCCTTTCCTGCTCACCAATCGCCAAGATCAAGATAGACGTCCTCTTCGGAGACAAGTATCACTTCCACCGAGAGCCAATCTGGTTCGAGGTGGTTGACCTTGAGATACCCTACCATGCGTTGCTTGGTCGGCCTGCCCTGGCCAAGTTCATGGTGGTTCCCCACTATGCCTACCTTAAGATGAAGATGCCGGGTGCCAAGGGCATTATCACTGCGGCCGGTGACTACCAGAAGTCTGCCGAATGTGCCGCAGCTAGCAGTCGGCTGGCCGAGTCCCTTGTGATTGCTGCCAAGAAGCGGCTCCTAGACCGAGTTGTGGCCATGGCCGGCAAGCAGCCGGACCTGTCGCCAGATCCCAAGGAGCCAGAAGCTCGGGGCTCTTTCCAGCCGGCCAAAGAAACCAAGAAGATACCCTTGGACCCAGAGCACCCGGAGAAGTTCGCTGTCATAGGAGCCTACCTTGACAGCAAATAGGAAAGCGAGCTCGTCGATTTCCTTTGTGAGAATCGGGACATCTTTGCGTGGTCTCCAAAGGACATGCCTGGTGTTCCGACGGATTTCGCCGAGCACAAGCTACATGTCAGAGCAGATGCAAAACCAGTCAAGCAACCCCTCCGCCGCCTGTCGGAGGAGAAGAGAAGAATTGTTGGTGAAGAGATAGCCCGGCTTCTAGCAGCCGGCTTCATTATGGAATTGTTCTTTCCAGAATGGCTTGCCAAACCCGGTTCTTGTACTGAAGAAGAACAACAAATGGCGCATGTGTATTGACTACACCAACCTCAACAAAGCTTGCCCCAAAGATCCATTTGCCTTGCCTCAGATTGACCAGGTGATAGACTCCACAGCCGGATGCGAGCTGCTGAGTTTCTTGGATGCCTACTCAGGGTACCACCAGATCAAGTTGAGCCCGTCCGACCGCCTTCATCACACCATTCGGAGCCTTCTGCTACCTGACCATGACATTTGGCTTGAGAAATGCCGGTGCCATGTTCCAGCGTTGCATGCAGAAGTGCCTCCTCAAGCAACTCGGCAGAAATGCCCATGTCTATGTAGACGATATTGTGGTAAAGACGGAGAAGCGCGGTACCCTCCTGGAAGATCTCAAGGAAACTTTTGATAATCTGCGCTGTTTTCAAATCAAGCTCAACCCAGAGAAGTGTGTCTTTGGAGTACCAGCCGGCCAGCTCCTCGGTTTCCTTGTCTCAGAGCGCGGCATAGAGTGCAACCCTGTCAAGATCAAGGCCATCGAGAGGATGGAGAGGCCCACCCAACTGCGAGACATTCAGAAGTTCACCGGTTGCTTGGCATCCATCAGCCACTTCATCAGTCGGCTGGGCGAGAAGGCTCTTCCCCCGTACCAGTTGATGAAGAAAACCACTCATTTCGAGTGGGACGACAAGGCGGATGAGGCTTTCCTCCAGCTCAAGAAGATGTTGACCACGCCGCCCGTTCTGGCCGCTCCGGCTGCAAAGGAGCCCATGCTTCTTTACATCGCCGCCACCAGCCGGGTGGTCAGCACAGTCATGGTGGTAGAGCGCCAAGAGGACGACAAGGCACAGCCGGTCCAGAGGCCCGTGTACTACTTGAGTGAGGTGCTGTCAGCCTCCAAGCAGAACTACCCCCACTACCAAAAGATGTGCTACGGCATGCACTTTGCCGCCAAGAAGCTCAGGCCATACTTTCAAGAGCACCCCATCACGGTTGTCTGCACTGCCCCGCTTGCGGAGATCATAGGCAGCAGAGATGCGTCGGGCTGAGTGGCCAAGTGGGCCATCGAGCTGGCCCCCTACACCATCTTCTACCAGCCTCGCACCGCCATCAAGACCAAAGCGCTGGCCGACTTCCTCATCGACTGGGCCGAGACCCAGTACCTGCCGCCAGCTCCGAACTCCACACATTGGCGGATGCACTTTGATGGCTCAAACATGCGCACCGGTTTGGGAGCCGGCATCGTCCTCACCTCTCCCAAAGGTGACAAGCTCAGATACACGTTGCAAATACATTTTGCCGCCTCCAACAACGTGGCCGAGTACGAGGCACTAGTACACGGACTCCGGCTGGCCAAGGAGATTGTCATCCGTCGGATTCTGTGCTACGGTGACTCGGACTTGGTGGTCCAACAGTCGTCTGGCGACTGGGATGCCAAGGATGCAAACATGGCGAGCTACCGCTCCCTCGTCCAGCAGATCAGCGGATATTTTGACGGGTGCGAGTTCCTTCACGTGCCACGGGCCGACAACGAGCAAGCAGATGCCCTGGTGCGGATCAGCTCCACCCAGCAGGCCATACCAGCCGGCGTGTCCCTTCAGTGTCTCCACAAGCCGTCTATCAAGCCTTCCCCAGAATCAGATTCCATCTTCGTGCCGGCTTCCCTCGAAGCAGTCGGATCCGACTCGGGGGCTGGAGCAGCCGGCCCGGGGATTTCGGCAGGTGGCACGGGGATTGCGACAGTCGCACCCGGCCCGAGGACTTCGCAACCCGGCCCGGGGGCTGCGGCAGCCGTCCCGGGGACTTCACCAAGCGGCTCGGAGACTGCAGCAGTCGCACCCGGCCCGGGGACTCCACAACCCGGCCCGGGGGCTGCGGCAGTTGGCCCGGAGGCTTCAACAATGTAGCAAGACACGGCCGACTTCACCCTGCCTCCCAACCCAACCGCCCTAGTTTCAGTGGCCATAATGACAATGGATGAAGTCGAAGCACCACCATGGGCGCAGCCCATCCTCAACTTTCTGGTTAGCGGAGAGCTGCCAGATGATGAGATCTCGGCCCGGCAGGTGCAACGCCGGGCAGGAGCTTACACGATAGTAAACAGAGAGCTTGTCAGGCGCAGCGTGACCGATGTTTTCCAACGCTGCGTCGAACCAGAGAAAGGCAAAGCAATCCTCAAAGACATACACCAAGGCGAGTGCGGCGACCACGCGGCCTCCAGATCCCTTGTCGCCAAAGCTTTCCACCATGGTTTCTTCTGACCGACTGCTTTGGAGGACGCCAAGGACCTGGTCAAGAAATGCAAGGGGTGCCAGAAATTCAGCTCCAAGCAACATCTGCTGGCTTCTGCACTCAAGACCATTCCCCTTACCTGGCCTTTTGCCGTTTGGGGGCTGGACATGGTGGGCCCATTCAAGAAAGCACGCGGCGGCATGACCCATCTGCTCGTTGCCATCGACAAATTCACCAAGTGGATTGAAGCAAAGCCAATCAAGAAACCAAATGGTCCGACTGCTGTGACTTTCATCGCAGATATCACCGTCCGGTACGGTGTACCACACAGCATCATCACCGACAATGGCACTAACTTTGCCAAAGGCGCCTTGGCCCGTTTCTGCCGACGCAGGGCATCCGACTGGACTTAGCGTCCGTTGCCCATCCACAATCAAACGGCCAGGTCGAGCGAGCAAACGGCCTCATCTTAGCTGGCATTAAGCCCCGACTGGTCGAGCCACCGGAGCGCTAGCTCGGCCGACTGCTGGATCGACGAGCTGCCGGCCGTCCTCTAGAGCCTCCGCACCACCCCGAACAAATCAACCGGCGTCACTCCCTTCTTCCTCATGTACGGGGCCGAGGCCATCATCCCAACTGACATCGAGTTCGACTCACCTCGCGTCACCATGTACATGGAGGCGGAAGCGAAGGAAGCACGAGAGGATGGCGTCGATCTGCTGGAAGAGGGCCGGCTGTTAGCACTCAGCCGGTCCGCCATCTACCAGCAGAGCCTGCGCCACTACCACAGTCGGAAGGTCAAGCCACGATCCTTTCAAGAGGGAGACCTTATGCTCCAGCTGATCCAGCGAACAGCCGGCCAGCACAAGCTCTCGGCCCCTTGGGAAGGCCCCTTCATCATCAGCAAAGCCTTGGGAAACGACTCCTATTACCTGATCGACGCGTAGAAGCCCAGGGTGCGCAAGAGGGACGATTCCGGCAAGGAAACAGAGCACCGATGGAACGCAAACCTCCTCCGAAGATTTTACAGTTAATACAGTATGTACCACACTACGTTTTGTATTAAGCGCAAAAACACCAGGTCCCACGAAGAGCACTCAGGGGCTACCTCTCTCATCTATATGATAAGTTTCATGCCTGTGAATGAGTTTTTTCATTCCTCCGCCCGGCACCGGGTCCGACCAGTCTGCCCGGGGGCTTGCCGCCTTGTACTATGTCGGCGCTACCTGCAGTCGGACAAGTAGTGTGCCGGCATCTAAGCCCTCTTTTGCCATAAGCCGCAGCTCACAGAGCGACTGTATGGCCGGCAAGAGTCAAAGGCAGGAAATGGTGCCCACATGAAAAATGGCTAAGGACGAAAGCACTCACATTGGCCAAGCCGGCTTCTCGCCTAGCCGTCCGGCTGCTGAGCAGCCGGCCGGCCGGCTTCTCACTTAACTTGCTATGTTCTAAGCGGCCAAAGTACTTGCGTTCCCAAAATGGCAAAATACCTGACCCAGCCAACAGATCGAAGAACGGTTGTCTGGCTGGCAAGGTGGCAGCCAAGGGAAGGCGGCAAAGGAAAAAGCCAAAAGAACGGAAAGCAAGACAAGTCGGAGCTCGGCGAAGCATAGCCTGTGCGAGAATTAAGTTACATACCAAGAGGCCCTCGGCCAGCATTCAACAAAGTTTGAATACACCCCCAGCGGGTGGAACTGCGTGAATTTAACAAGTTTGTTCTAGAGACTACAAAAGCAAGAAAAGATAAGATGAAGCTGGCAGCCTAGGCCAGAGGAGCAGTAGGCGGGTCCGGCAGGTTGGTGGAGTCGGCGGCAGCGGCTGGTGGAGTGGCCGTCTGGCGAGTCTCGGCTTGGTCGCTATCAGCAGCAGTCGGTGCACCCGCGTGCGGCTCGTTGCTCGAGGCTCGATCGAGCTGAGGCTGGCCGTCCGCTCCGCCCTCCGGTGCGTCGTCTTCATCATCCTCGCCTTCCTCGTCCTCGCCTTCGTCGCTGGAGGCGATTTCTTCTGCCGAGTCCTCGCCGTCATCCGGGTTCAGCCCGAACCAGTCCGGCGGCACCTCGGCACCCTCCTCGTCCAGCTCGGGGAGGAAGACACCGGTCTCGGTGTACTCGGCGATCGCTGCCGCACGACGAGTGAGCGCAGGCCCCACTGCCACCAACTCTTACCTGGCCTCCTGCCGGAACATGGCCAACTGGGCTAGGTTCAGCCCAGGATACCACGCCCTGACGAACTCCAGGGCCCTTTGGGCGCCTGCCCGAGCGGAGGAGCCCTTCCAAGCCTCGAAGCGGCCGATCGCCACCTCTAACCAGTCGGCGGTCTGACTGGGGGTGCGTGGAGCTCGGACACCTGGCCAGAGGGCGGAAACCAGCTAGGACCCGGTGCGCTGAAGGCGGCGGAGCAGATGGTGAATCGGCTGCAGGCGCGTCCTGACGGCCAGGAGCTGCTCGTTCATGTTTCGAGGCGCGTCGAGCGGGATCTCCGCTCCTTCCCTCCTACGCTGGTCACGCCGCGCCTCGATGGCCTGGCTGACGGCGACGGCGTGTCCAGGAAAGAAGTCTATGCGAAGAAAAAACAAAGATCAGAAGTTGGAAGCCGACTCTCGATGCAGTCGGCAACTATTCCAAAGAAAGAAGATTACGATCGATCATATCCTCAATCTCGCCGTAGCCAGTGGCGAGGATCGCCTCCTTCTCAACCCACTTTGAGCGCTCGGTCTCAAACTCGGCCTGGAGGGTGCCTTCTGCCTCCTTGAATCTCTGGAGCTCTGCCTTGTGCTGGTCCGCCAACCTCTTGGCCAGACGGTCGCGCTCCTGGGCCGCCTTGATGCGCTCCTCCTCCTTGGCACGCAGCTCGGTCTGGACCTCGCCCAGGCGCTGCTGCAGTGTGGCGTTGGCTCCTGCAAAATTGAGAAAGAGAAGACAATCAACAAAGTTGACCAAAAAGAAAAGTGGTTGCCGAAAGATCCGGCCCGACTACTCAGTAGTCGGCCCGAATCACGGGGGCTACACCCAGCGGGTGCGCTGACGCGCCCCCGCGAGAAAGAAGACAGAATGCTTACTCCGGCTTTCGGCCAGGTCGGCGGTCCGCTTAGCCAGCTCCTGGACCTGGGAGTTGAAGGCGGCCGCGCGGATGTTGTGGTAGTCCTGCAACAAAGACAAAAGGAGAGAAAACAAGTTAGCACTCGGAACTTACCTTAAAGTTCCGAGCCGCCTGCTCAGCAGCCGGCCCGGAACTCGGGGGCTACACCCAGTGGGTGCGCTGGCGCGCCCCCACGGAAGATTGCAAGAGAAAATAAAAAACAAAGCAAAGAAATGTACCCGGACGGCCGCTCACGTCGCCAAGAATGTCTTCGTATACTGCTGGAGGGCGGTGCCTTGGGCCTGGAGCTGGGCCTGAACGTCCTGCGCGGCCTTGTTCAGCACGCCCGTCCCGCCCCCAGGCGTCCACTCTGGCGGGGCGGCACTGGTGGCCTCTGCATCTGGGGCCGACGAGCTTGCGGCCCCGATCTCCTGCACTTGCGGCGCCGAGGCCGCTTTCGCCGCACGCCGGTGCCCCGGAGAACGGACCACAGGGGTCGCCCCCACCGCCAGCTTGCCTCTGACTGGCGGTGTCGGTGACACGTTAGACCGACTGCCTTGGGCCTCGGTAGTCGGCGCTTGCGGGGGCACCTCCGCCCCCGGGACGATGGCGTCGCCTCCTCGCCTCTCCACAGCCGGCTGATCGTGGCCGGCTCCTCCAGTTGGCGCCGGGTTCTCTGGCGCTGGTGGCGCTGCGCGCAGTGGGATGACGAGTTGCGGAGTCCGGCCGCGTGTGGCCTCTTCCGCTTGCACCTTGGCGACCGCGACCGCCTGGGCCTTGGCTGCGGCCTCTACCTGGACCTTGGCCGCAGCGTCGGCTTGGGCCTTGGTCGCCGCATCCGCGTCCGCCTGCGCCGCCTTGGCCGCCTCCGCCTTCTGCCGCTCCACCTCCTCCCGCTCCTCGCACGCCTCCTGCGCGTTCCTCTCCGTTGCCTCCCAGAGGTCGGCAAGCAGGTCCACGCGGCAGGGGTTGGCGGAGCCCTCTGCCGCCCCGATCACCGAAGCAGCGGTGGACCGCTCAAGAGAGAGCGGGGCCCTGTCCAAACAAGACAGGAGGAAACTTAGAAAGAGTTGCAAGAAAGAAGAAAAGAAAACGCAAGAGAAACCAAGCACTTACGCGGACACCATCGAGGGCTGCTTCGGGGCCTTCTGGAACTGGGCCGCCTTCGCGGCGGCCTCCTGCCGCCTGGTCACGGCGGCCGCGTTCTTGGACTTCTTCGGTCGGTTGCCGAACAGCAACGAGCCGGCTCGGCGCTTTGGTGCGCCGCCTGGCGCAGTCGGCACGGCTGAAGAGCTCGTGCCTGCTTTGTCAGTGTCGTGCGTGTGGCGCGGCTCGTTCTCCTCCTCGTCGTCATCCGGCCAGGACTCGAGGCCGCCTCCTCCTCCGGAGCCGCCTGCTGCACCGCCGCCACCTGTGGCGTCGTCCTCCTCCATGGCGGCCGCCCCCAAGTCGGGGTCGTCCATGTCGCTCCTCGTTCGGTCCGGCATGTACTGCTGGCCTGGATCCAGAGCACCGGCAGCCGACTGGGCCGGGAGGACCTGCACCATGGCCGACTGGTCAGACGGCAAAACAAGAGCTTGGACCAACAAAAGAGAAAAAGAATTGCAAGACTCACCGCAGGCGGCGGATGTGCGCGGTCGTACGGCCGCTTGCCGAACTGCCATTTTGTCTCCGATAGCTTGTAGTTGGAGAAGTAATTGACCAGCTGAGCCACCTCCATGTCCGGCAGCTCCCATGTGCACATCCGGCATGGGTCCCGGTGCCCGCTCATGCAGCTGATGATGTGAGGCCGGGCTTGGAGGGGAAGAACTCGGCGCGTCACGAAAGCGGTCAGCAGATCCGAGCCCTTCAGGCCCTCCGACTCCGTCATCACCTGAAGTCGGGCGAGGGCGGTGGAGGAGGCGGCCGATAGGGAGCTCGGCCTGTACTGCCAGTTGGCGCGTGGCTCGGCTGGCGGGCCGGCTGCGTAAGCCGGCAAGTTGACGTAGTCGCTCGTCGGGTGGATGTCTCGATGTAGAAATAAGATTTCTGCCACAGCTTGGCCGACTCAGCAGGGAGATGGGTGGGAAGCGGTTCCCGGTGCCCGGACGCCGCACCGCCACACAGGCTCCATATTGAGCCGCCTGGCCCTTGGTGCCTGTGCCGAGTTTGAGATAAAAGCACTCCGCCCAGAGCTCAAGGGTGGGGAGAGTGCCGAGGTACCCTTCACACATAGTGACGAAGGCGGCCAGCAGCACCACCGTATTCAGCGTGAGGTGGTGCGGCTAGACTCGGTAGAAGTCAAGAAAGGAGCGGAGGAAGCTGCTCGCGGGAAGGCCGAAGCCGCGAAGAAAATGGGACCGGAAGACGACGCGCTCATCGCCTTCTGGCACCGGCGAGATTTCTGCCTCGGGGGGGACACGTACCCGCACGTTTGTCTCCCGGGGCAGCCGCCGTGTTTGGCGAAGAAAGGAGAGGTGATCCTCATCGACGTTCGAACCGTCCCAGTCGCCGGCCCGTGAGTGCGCCATGGGCGAAGGAACTCGTCATAGGCGCGGCGCGGTGGCGAGCGGGCGAAGCAGCGGCGGAGCGAGGAAGCGCTTCGGCCAGAAGAAGCTCGATGGCGGTGGGCTGCGGCAGCGTTTCGGCAAGAGGAAGAGGCGCTGCGGCGGCGGAGAGGAAGAAGAATGGCGAGGGAAGAGGAGGGCGCGTGTGCGTCTGCCACCCCCCTCCTCCCCCTACTTATAGCCCCAGGCGGCGGAGCCGAGGGGTCGAGAGCGTGGGGGATCGTGGGATTAACTGCGTCCACTCCCCCATGATCCCACGATTGCGGCGCCAGTAAAGGCGCGTATTAAATGCCACAGAAGCCCAACCGTCTACCTCGGCCGCAGCAGATCCGCGCGCGTGCCGAGACACTGTAGTGGCGGGCCCCGACCTGCGGCGACGTCCCGTCGCGCGCGTGGGCTGGCAGGCCGGCTTGGCCTGCTGACGCCGCGTGGCCGGCATGCACGGGCGGCGAGCCTGGCATCCGGCCGCCTTGCCGCCTGGTCCCCACCACGGCGTTACGAGATCGCCAGGCGGCCAGCCTGGTCACGGCCGACACCTACCAGTCGGCACTTCGGAAGACGGACGAAGCAGGACACCAGACAACCCAGAGTAAGAAGCTGCTGGGGCTTCTCGCCCTTTCGGCCGCAGCGCCCCACCAGCTTTGGGGACTACTGTCGGAGTAAATGACCACGGGTAGCCTCATCAGCTCCCGTTGGTATTTCAAGACATCGGGGCAGGCTGCGCCCCGCAAACATCAAAGACAAAGGACCACCTTCTTGGGGCCGGCTGGTCCAAGCGGCCGGTTGCCAGGAGGCGGCGGAATCCAGAAGACGGCCATGAAGTGGGCCGACTCCTAGCAGGCGGCTTCCTGGGAAGCCGGATCCTAGCAGGCGGCCCCTCGCACCCTAAAAGTTAGCACCCACATAAACATGACAAGACAGGGCGTGGCTACAGTACAAGCCTGCCACCCCCGAATCCAGGGCAGAGCGTGGCCACAGTGCAGCGTACCAAGCGGACATCCCACGCCCGATGCGGCACTGTTGCCATGCTGCTCATGACATCACCCCAGCAGAGGAAGCCATGCTCCCACGACGGGCTGTCGGTACGGCCCGCAGGTGGCGGGCCCTACCTGTCTGTGAGAGGCCAGGAGGCGGCGAGCCCTGACCAGTCGGCTCGAGGGAGGCCGGCTCCTAGCAGGTGGCCCTCCCCCTTCCTTGAAGTTTATGCGCCATTAACCAGAAGAGACGGGGAGTGGCTACAGTGAAACGCCCGTCAGGCGGTGGGACTGTAGCCATGCTCTCCCCGACCAAGCATGCATCATCAGTGGCACGGCTATAGTGCTACGCAGCCGACAGGACCCGCAAGGGCGGGCCCGGCTTGTTGGTCGAGTACGAGATAGCCGGGGGGACCCACCAGGCGGCGGGCCCCTGCAGTCGGCGGAGAAGCCGGCGACCAGAGACACTGACGGCCGGGTCCTACGCCCGGCCGGATTACCATTGTATCCCTGGGGGTAGGCCTATATAACCCCCCCAGGTCACCCCATGCAGGGGGTTGGGACCTTGGTAGGGAGGAGAGAGCCTTCTTCAACACACACACACACACACACACATAGAGAGTGGAGTAGAGCTAGCCTTGCCCTCCTTCCTCCTCTAGCAGAATAGCTCAAGGAGCAAGCTTGTAGCTACTTGTTGAGGTAGTGATCATGCGGAGACCCCGCAGAGCAGGACTAGGGGTGTTATCTCCAAGGAGAGCCTCGAACCTGGGTAAGATTCGTAGGCGTATGCGGTCTCGCTCATTCCCGCTTCCAGAGCCCGGCGACGTACTTTTGTCCCCATCCATGATAAGCCATCCTTTGGCATATGTCGCATGATACCCCCGACAGGAACGCCTTACCCACGAGTGTGCGCGATGAAGAGTGATGCCCACAGTCCCCGCCATGTATGTCGGCCAACAGCTCGCATCCCTGCTCCCTGGAGATGCACCGTAAAGAAACATCGTTTGGACGCCTCCGATAGAGCTCACCGTACTGGATGCAGTATGCTGTGGCCTGGCGGGCCACATGCTCCGCGTCTTCCTCCTTCTCCGGCAGGGTGCCCCGAAGTAGGTACGCCTTGAACTCCTCGGTCCAACACCCCTCCTGAGGTTCCATCGCGAGGAGGAGGCGAGCTCCTGAGGTTGGGCCACAAGCTGGGGCGACCGACGAAGGAGCCTGGGAGAGATTCTCATGAGGCGGTGCTGGTTCTGCGGTGGGTGGAGCTGTCGATGGCTTGAAGAGCCGCTCTTCAAAGACGCCAGGCTCCTGAGGCAGACGCCGGGACACCCTCTTGGCGATGTCATCCACCTCCTTGTTTGTGCCTCGTGGCATGTGCTGCAATTCCAGACCCAAGAATCGTTTCTTAATTTTGTGTACCTCCTCAAGGTATGCTTCCATGTGCTCGTCCTTCGGGGTGTACTCCTTGTTGGAGAAGTTGATGAGGAGTTGCGAGTCGCCCCTGATGGTGAGGCGCCTGACCCCCAGTGCTGCGGCGGCCTTGAGTCCCGCGATCAGGCCTTCGTACTCCTCAATGTTGTTGGAGACCTTCTCGCCGTGTTGGAAGCAGAGTTGCACGGCGTAGTAGAGCTTGTCTGTGGTGGGCGAAATAAGCACAGCTCCAGCCCCCGCGCCCTTGCGTGAGAACGCGCCGTCGAAGTACATGATCCAACCATCTGGCGCCTCATCGCCAGGTATGAGGGAGCGGTCCTCGCACACTTCACGGTCAGGGACGTCAGTCCATTCCGCCACGAAGTCGGCGAGGGCCGCACCCTTGATGATCCTGGTGGTACTAAACTCCAACTGGAACGCTTGCAGCTCAATGTTCCATTCAGTGACCCTTCCTGCAGCGTTGGGGCTCTGGAGCACCCTCTCTAGAGGGTAAGCTGAGACAACCTTGATGGGGTGGCCTTGGAAGTAGTGGCGTAGCTTTCGGGAGGCGACGAGGAGCGCAAGCAGTAGCTTCTGTGGAATGGGGTAGCATGCCCGCGCGTCTCGCAGCACCGTGCTGACGAAGTATACCGGGTGCTCGACGAGGGAGGAAGCATTGGTGAGGTCTTGCAACTCCTGAGTCTACGGGTCCTCAGGAGCCTTGTCATCCGCCATGGCAGTCGTGCCCTCAGGAGCATCGTCGTTAGGAGACCCACTGCTAGGGGGGTTGGCTGAGGTCTCGGGAGCGTTGTTGGCCGGTGGTGGAGTCGGAGTCTTAGGAGCGCCTTCTTGAGACCACGGCGCCCCATCTGGTGATGGGGCGCCCCGTCGTGAGCCCTTGACCGGGCGCTCCTCCCTCACTGCCACCAGTGCTGCGCTGGCTGAGTGAGGCGTGGCGGCCAAGTAGAGCACCAGGGGCTCAAGGGGACGTGGCGCCACCATCACCGGCGTGCTGGTGAGGTACTTCTTGAGGTCTTGGAACGCCGTGTCAGCCTCCGGAGTCCACTCGAATGGTCCTTTCCTTTTCATCAGCTTGAAGAACGGGAGGGCGCGTTCTCCCAACTTGGAGATGAAACGCCCTAGTGAGGTCACGCAACCTGCCAGCTTCTGCATCTCCTTGAGGGTCTGCGGCGGGCTCATCCTCTCTATGGCCTTGACCTTCTCTGGGTTGGCCTCGATCCCTCTGTGTGATACCAAGAAACCCAGCAGCTTGCCGGATGGGACGCCGAACACGCATTTCTCCGGGTTGAGTCGCAGGCTGGCAAATGTTTCTTCCAGGTCTTCAATAAGAGTTCTTGCCTCCCGAGACTTCACCACTATGTCGTCGACGTAGGCCTCTGCATTCCTCCCGAGCTGCCGGCCCAGAGCGATGTGCATCAGCCGCTGGAAGGTTGCTCTGGCGTTACGCAGCCCAAACGGCATGCAGGTGTAGCAATACACCCCGCATGGGGTCAAGAAAGCCGTCTTCTCAACATCTTGCACCGCCATCTTGATTTGCTGATAGCCTGAGAAGGCGTCTAGGAAGCACAGCAGGTCGCACTCGGCGGTGGAGTCGATGATCTGATCGATACGCGGAAGCGGAAAGGGGTCTTGAGGGCAAGCCTTGTTGAGGTTAGTGAAGTCGACGCACATACGCTCCTTTCCGCCCTTCTTGGGGACGATGACCGGGTTCGCCAACCATTCTGGGTACTGCACCTCCCGAATGACACCAGCCTCTTGCAGCTTGCGGGTCTCTTGGACGATGAATGACTGCTTCTCTGTGGACTGCCGCCGTGCCTTCTGCTTCACCGGTCGTGCATTAGGGCACACCCTCAGGTGATGCTCGATTATTCCCCTCGGGATCCCAACCAGATCCTTGGGCTCCCATGCGAACAATTCCTTGTTCGCGCGTAAGAAGTCGACCAACGCCTTTTCTTAATCTGGAGGGAGGCCGGCACCTATGGTGAAGGTGGCACCCGATGCCCCGTCTTCGTCGACCGGCACCTGCTTCGTCTCGGCCCGATCTTGAGAGAACAACTACTTCTTCTTTGCTGGCGCAGCTCCCGGAGCCTCTGGGGCCCCTTCCCCAGTCGGCCGCATGGCCGCCGCGGCCCTGAAGGCGAGCTTGAGGGCCAATAGCGCGTCCTTGGTGTCTCCTACCACAGTGAGGACGCCGCTGCTTCTCGGCATCTTCATGAGGTTGTAGGCAGGGTGAGTCGCTGCCATGAACTTGGCCAGGGCCGGGTACCCGAGGATGGCGTTGTACGGGAGGCTGATGCGGGCGATGTCGAAGTCGATAAGCTCGGTGCGGTAGTTGTCGCGGGTGCCGAAGGTGACGGGGAGGCGGATCTGCCCGATGGGGTTGGTGGAGCCGTTGACGACTCCAGAGAAGGGCTTCGTGGGGCGGAGCCGGCCATGGGGCACATGAAGCAAGCCGAATGCTTCCACCAAGAGCACATTGAGGCCGGCTCCTCCGTCGATGAGGGTCTTGGTGACCACCACGTTGCAAATGGTGGGGGTGCAGAGCATCGGGAGAGGGCCGGCGCCGGCCGTGACCGCGGGGTGGTCCCCCGAGTCGAAGGTGATGTCGGCCTTGGGCGCCGCCCAACCCGGCGGTGCCGCCCGCTGCACGTGGGCATCGACTGCCTGGCGAAAGAACTGCTTGATGTGGCGATCCGAGGGCGGCGCCTGCGAGCCTCCAAGGATGGCTACGATGACGTGAGGTGTCGGTGCCGTGAATTGCGTGACGAAATGGCCGCGCAGCTCCTCCCAGGAGGACACCGAAGATTTCGGCAGGCCCAGGAGCCAAGTGCGCGGCGCGCCCGTGAGGGCCATGGGGAGCCAATTCGCCATGACCTTGTCATCGCCGTTGGCTGCCAGAACCGCCTCCTCATACGCCTGGAGAAACCCCACTGGGTCTGCCGCGCCGTCGTAGCGAGGTGGTATCTCCGACCTGAACTTGGGCGGCCACTGCACTCACCGTAAGGCGGGGGTGAAGATCCGTAGACCCACGGCGCCTCCGTGCGCGCCCGTCAATCCAGTCGGAGAAGAGGCGCCCGCCATGAGAGCTGAACGGCGAGGGCGGGGTGCGGCGGACGGAGAGGCGAAGCATTGACGCACCCCTACCTGGCGCGCCAAATGTCAGATTTCGGGTTCTGCAAACCCTTGAGAGGTTTGAACTCTGGGGTGCGTGCGAAGAACTCGTCCTCCCCAGTCTGCCTACTCGCTAATCCCACAGCCTAGCTCGACGAACTGTAAGGAAAAGCGACACAGCAGTTTACCCAGGTTCGGACCACCTTGCGGTGTAAAACCCTACTCCTGCTTTGTGGTGGATTGGCCTCGAGGGGCTGAAGATGAACTAGTACAGTGGTGAACAGCCTCAGGAGGAGAGGTGTTCTTGAGCTCGAGTGAGCTGGTGAGTCTGTGGGTGATCTTAGTGATTCGTCGCCCCTATGGTGCTGGCTAAGTCCTATTTATAGTGGCCTCGGTCCGCTTCCCAAATGAAAGGCAGGAAGGGATCCCACAACGGCCAAATTCAAAGGGGGACAACTAGTACATGCTATCCTGACAAAAGTAGTCTTCGCCTGCAAAAGCCTCTGATTGTGACGCCATGGTGGGCTCGGTGATGACCTCCGTCCTGCCATCCTGGTGGTCTTGGTCTTGTTGCACGGGAATGGAAACCTTTGGCTGATTCCTCGGGACTCTGCGCCTGCGCTTGCCTCTTTAGCACCAAAGAGGAAACTGGTACTCTGCGTCCGCTGGCGCCTGCCTGGCCTTGGTCATCATGGCACACGTCATCCGGACCTCATGAGGTGAGGCTTGCATAGAGATCTCCGCTCCTCGGGAGCCAGCCTGAGGAGGCCGCTCCTCGTGGAGGTCTTGGTGTCATCCGCCTCATGAGGCTTGGCCCCTCGTGAGGGTTTTGAGTTGTTGCCGCTGAAGCTGGGCCGCGCCAGGCCGTCGATGGAGCCACGCCGTGGGCCGCAGGCAGGCAAGTCTGGGTACCCCGGTTCCGAGGACGCCGACAGTAGCCCCCGGGCCCAAGGCGCGCTCGGACTTGGCTTCGAGGCAAAGCCAAGGGGCAAGTGCGGAGCACCGCGGGCCCTAACCGCCTACGGCCTTGGTCGACGCGTGGCGATTGATGAGACATGGGCGTCTCCGCTTCCCCACGCCGCCTCGGCAACCGTTCGACTTGACGAGACTTCGCTGCATGCAGAGAAGAACCATCATTGCACGGGATCATGGAGGCCGGCGGTTGGCCTCCCTCCGGCTATAAATGAGGTCGGTCGCGGGTCGGTCGCGAGGCTTGACGGCCTCTGGCTGCAGGCTGACGGCTGTTGCAGCAAGGCTTCCTGGGTTGGAGTCGAAGTCGCCGCGACAGGCAACGTGTCCTTGACCCATGGTTGGCAGGCGTTTGCCCGCGCGCGAGGCCTGAGCGGGTGGCGCACCCTTCATTTCAGGTACGACGGCCTCGCGACCCTCTACGTGAGGGTGTTCAGGGAGGACGGCCGTCGTGCGGCGTGCTACCCAGAAGACGGCAGTGGCGCCGATGAGCTTGGCCTTGACGACGGCCGTGCTTCCTTCAGCAGCGGCGGCTCCTCCTCCGGCGAGAGCACCAGCAGTGGCGGCTACGACCAACCACCATGCCACCAGGCTCGCATCGAGGAAGGTGACGGGTCATCTCGTCGCCGCGCTCCGGTGAAGGGGGAGGAAGACTCGGGGTGAGCCCGAGGGCCTCCGGAGCCTGGCCTCAGGAGCTGTTGCGATCGTGCGGGCCACTTTTGTTTAACCTTTCCTTTCTCCTGCACTTGAAAAAAGTAGAGGGCCCGCTGGGGCATGTAATGAACCAAGGCACTCGTGCCATTATGCTATGTTTGTTATCTTGATATTGTGCCGGGATACCGATATTCCGATCGGGTGCGATTAGAATGACTTAGCTTGGTATGCTTGCTGTAGTTTCCCGCCTCGCGAGGGTGCGCCTCTCCAGCAACATCTGGCGCAGCTTGCTTCTTAACGACTCAGGAGCCGTAGGGCCTCAGGAGGCATTGTACAGCTGCAGAATTATTAGAAAACTTCACAGGGTGTCATGCCCTTCCTTGCGCGAGCCCCCGAGCGTGGGTTGGTTGTGGCTGGTGCACCGCGTCGCAATGCCCGGAGGCACGGACTTGAGAAGGTATGCATGCCCACGAGCTCGTTTGACAGCGTCTCGCAAGGATTTAAGGACCGAAGCTCTGGGGCGACAGGGCTTCGGTGAGGTGTGGTCACGGCGAGCGCCAAGCGCACACACCTACCTAGCCCTCGTGCGTGGGGCATGCGAGGAGGAGTGACGGGCAACTGCCGCTCTTCCTGGGACAAGGCTGGAGAGGCGAACGAACAGAGGACAAGAAAGTTCCAGCTTTAGCAAATGAGAAACGAGAAAACTCCAAATTCCATTAAAAAGTTGGAAACCAACTACAGAAAGCAAGCAAAAGAACAGCCGCGTCCGGCACCTAGTCTAGTCTTCTCACCAGCGCGGAGCTAAGTGCTGCCACTAGGACGTGGGAGGGAGCCCCCATGAGGCCCGCGGGCGACACTCAGGAGACTCCGGGGCGTGTACAGCCCCACTCATTATTACGTGAGAGTGTCACGAGCAGAGACCTTCACAGGCACGGGGCCTTGCTTCATGGGTAGAACTTCCGGAGGTGCTGGATGTTCCAGGCATTCTGGATGGGGATCCCGTCTTGCGTCTCCAGGCGCGCGGCGCCAGGCCTGGAGACCCGGGCGATCCTGAACGGGCCCTCCCACATGGGTGAGAGCTTATGCAGCCCCTCCATGGAGAGCACCCGCCTCAGGACGAGATCACCCACCTCGAGCGTCCTGGAGCGGACGCTGCGGTAGTGGTACCGCCGCAGCGCCTGCTAGTACCTTGCCGCTCGGAGCGAGGCTTGACGGTGGCGTTCCTCCCCCAGCACGAGGTCCATCCCCCGCGTGGCGTCCTGGCGTGCCTCGTCAAACGCCAAGACCCGCGTGGAGCGATGCTTGACCTCGTGAGGGAGAACCGCTTCGGCTCCGTAGACGAGGAAGAACGGAGTCTCCCCGTCGGCTTGGTTGCGGTGGTGCGGATGGACCACAGCGCGGACTGGAGCTCGTCGAGCCAGCCCCTGCCGCAGGCCTCGAGCTTCTTCTTAAAGGTCCTTGTCTTGAGGCCTCTCAGGAATTCTACGTTGGCGCGCTCGGCCTGGCCATTGCTCCTGGGGTGTGCCGTCGAAGTGTTGCATATCTGCGTTCCAAGGTTAGCACAGTATGTTTTGAAAAGGTTGCTGGTGAACTGTGAGCCATTATCGGTGATGATGCGGTTAGGAACCCCGAACTGGCTCACGAGGCCTTTGATGAACTTGACGGCCGAGCCGGCCGGGATGGTGCGGACGGCTTCCACCTCCGCCCAGTTGGTGAACTTGTCGGTTGCGACGTAGAGGTAGCGGTAGCCCCTGGGCGCCCGTGGGAATGGACCCAAGATGTCCAGCCCCCAGACAGCGAATGGCCAGGTGAGCGGGATGGTCTGGAGGCCCTGAGCGGGCTGGTGGATCTGCTTGTCGTGGAACTGGCAGGCTTCGCAGGACTTCACCAGCTCGGCAACATCGTTGAGCGCCGTGAGCCAGTAGAACCCGCTGCGGAATGCCTTGCCCACGAGTGTGCGTGATGAAGAGTGATGCCCACAGTCCCCGCCATGTATGTCGGCCAGCAGCTCGCATCCCTGCTCCCTGGAGATGCACCGTAAAGAAACATCGTTTTAACTTGGGGTATGATTATGAACACGACATTGCAATTCTCTGACTATGATCTGTGTCACTATTATAATAATCTTAATTCCACACATACTCTGAACATGATTGTATATTTTTGTCCTTTTGGTCTCCAATTTGATTTGTTGCAGTAGACGCAAATGCACTGGCCTTCATAATTCTAGGACCTGGAAATATACAAGTCAACGGGTGGTGGTTTATCGCTTGTTCAACTAACGGTGGGCATTTGATGCTCATTCGCACGTACCAAATTAACCAAACCGTTTCATCGAACCACATGCAGTACAATGCCTGGGGCGTTCGCGACTGTGATGGCTATCATTGCTTAGCGTTAGAGAAAGATCACAGCTCCGTTGGGCCAGGTGTATTCAACTGGAGGCGGGTTTACAGCCTCGGCAACCACTCCATGTTCCTCAGGCACAATTATCCGATCATCCAACCAATCATCGATCATATCGCCGGCGATGATTACCATGCTATGCAACTTCCATTCGCCAGGGGGAACTGTGTTTACACATCGTACCATGGGTTTCATGAATCACCATATCCAGAGATTCATCGACACAACTTGTTGCCAGATGATCTTCAGTGTGTACAAGGCATCAAGCTTCCAAGCGATGAATGGCTTTTGCAAACCCGACATGCGGCGATGTGGTTCATGCCAACAGCAAATATGCACAACTTGATTCGTAGTGATATCTAGACTGAGCCATGTATCCTGCTGCTGTAGCATGACCCTCTTTTGTTGGATATTATGTACTGTAGTTAGTTTGAAGGATAGATACCTTTATGGGATCAAGTGCATCCTAACTCACCTGCGTAGCATGTACTGATAATGATGATGGAGATGCTGTGCAGAAGCCATATATATCAATTAGGCTTCAATTGCGTACTTGTTGGTGAAAGTGTTATCCAATGGGAATTATATTTTGTAATACTCATGTAGCCTACAAAGTCTGACGCACAGCCTTGTAACTTCGTACTCCATTTCTAAATTTGTAGTACGAGTAGTCCTCTATACCGTATATTGCGCTACTAAATGTTAATGCGTATCAAAAAAATTATATCATTGGATTCGTATTTGAACATTGTTTCCAAAGGTATAATTTTCGGTGACATGCATTGACATTTTGTTAGTTAAACCTATGGTCAAAATGTGACACTAAATATGAAGGGGACCAATAAACCAAGATGGAGGTAGTAGTAACTAGTAAGTAGTAGTTGTACGACTAGTAAGTAGTACAGCAGTACTAGTATACGTCGGTCAAATTATTCAGCATGTCCTCACATTGAATTGACGTAACAACACGCTGCGTGTGAGGTGACACAAGAGTCCCGGCGGCGTGTTCGGTTCACCAAAGTGAGCCTCACCCTCTCGTAGTACAACAACACTCTCCCATTCTCTACAAAAATCACTCTCCCATTCTCTCCCGGTCTCCCCGCCTCCCAGCCGCCACCTTGTTCCAACTAGTTGGTACGATGAGTAACTTGAGCTGCTATACTTCATTGCAAGTAGTCAAAAGGAAGACGCTGAAAACATTCATCTCAACAAGGATGCTCTTCAAGCTAGCTGGATGAAGGAAGGAACCAGCGAGGCTGCTCCTGTGAGTATTCGTCCCGTCGCCCTGTATGATGATTTCGATCTTTATGGGGGTTTTCAAGTCTTTAGAGTATGCATGTAGTAATGAAGCTGAGACCCCAGTTTGTTCGGGTATTGTGGACTTCAAATTTGGAGTGGCACTTATCTGTCAAAATCTTTCATCATTTACTTAAACAGTTGATTGATCATACATTGAGTACCATTTAACTGGAATTAACCAATGCAAGTCCAAGAAGGATTGGCCGGTGCTGTCGGCTGGCATCAAGTTCGATCCCACGGACCAGGAGCTGATCGAGCACCTTGAGGCCAAAGTGAGTGCTGACAGCGCGAGATCTCACCCTCTCATCGATTTGTTCATACCAACCATCGACAGCGAGCATGACATATGCTACACCCATCCCGAGAAACTTCCAACTGAGACACCGATCGACCATCTACTTCCACAAATATATTCCTTTGTTTATACCTCTATTTTTCTTTTTAGACGCAGACCTAGTGAAGCAATTACAATTTGACAGTTAATAAAAAGTGAAGCAAGTGACTGCAACATGCCAAAGATGTTATGAAAATGCTAACTACGTACCCTAAAACTTGTATTCGTCAATACTGCAGGTATCACACTGAGTGGCCTGAGCAAGCATTTCTTCCAGCGCAACTCCAGGGCGTTCAAAAGGGGCGCGCGGACGCGTCGCAAGATACAGTCGGAGTGCGGCATGCACGCAATGTGGGACAAGACAGGCAATACCTTGCCGGTGATGGTCAATGGCCGGCAGATGGCAGTAAAAAGGTTCTAGTGCTGCACACCAACAAGAACTTCGACCAGCAGAGGACCAATTGGGTGATGCACTAGTACCACCTTGGGGATCCTGGAGCAAGAGAAGGAGCGGGAGCTAGTCATCTGCAAGATTTTCTACCAGACGAACACTAGGGCCAGGACTAAAAAGATTATAAGTTAGTTTGGTATTGGTACTTGTTCTACCTGGTCGTCTGCAAGTTGGAATTGTCGTTAAGGATCTTTCAGTATGAACTTGTCATTTGCTTCCAACTATCATGTCGAGGGTCGACGTGGATATATAGCTGAATCATTTGTTTTGAAACGAATTTTCAAGCACCTGATTTTTTATGGGTAGCATAAGCACCTGCCGTTTGAATTCCCAGTTCTCCAATTTTTTTACATCTTCGAGTACACACGGGATCCATCCGGTTTCACAAGCTGATAGTTGGACGCAGCACGTCAGGACTGGGCTGTGGCATGCCAAGCCCAGCTGCAAATTGTTAAAACAAAGGAGAGATGGATTTGGACCTTCCAGAACAGTTAAGTGTCGCGACCTCGATCGTGTGAAGCGCCTCCCATGGACTAAAAAAAGGCCTAGTCGGTTATTATTAGTTGAAATATGTATAATATTCCATAATAAAAATAAATATGTAAAATGCAATGAATTTAGTCTGGTTTCACTGCAAATCATCCGATTTAAATGAAATTCGTCCGTGGAATCACAAGACGGCTGTCCATACAGAACCTAATCGTGCGGAACCAGCAGGTCCATGGCCATACGCAGGCAAGTGCATGCACTTATTATCACGATGGAAAAATAATGGTGACATCTGAGACAGTGAAACCAATGAAATTTTCAACGTAGTCAATAAACGAGAGAATTCTACAAGTATAGACTGATAACTGGGATCCAGCAGGTATATTATTTTTTCAGGTCGAGCAAGTATCAACTGGGCTGTAGATTCCTAGGCTTGGTTTTGTTTTTAACAGGCCCAGCCCATAATGACAATGGGGCACAAATATCCATCAGGTATCAACTGGCCTCTCGCCCGCCAGCCTGAGTTATATTTTCTCTTAGAACATCCGCAGGCAGTTTTTTTACTGAAGAAAACGCACAACCCAGTTTTATTTTCCTCTAAAAATTCCATGTCCTAATTCCATTTTCTGATCTCTACCTATAGTTTTACTAGTTCATATACATATATTATTACGTTGATAATACGTAAAGTTCCCTTTTCATCTTTACATCCTTATTTTTTGTTGTTGTTTCCCTCCCAACGCTGATTTTTTACCACTGGTTTTCCCTAAAACCAACTCAATTGTCCCACGTCTTATTAGCTTACAAAAATAAAATAATATTTTATTTGGCAAATCAATAAGTTCTTAAAAAATAAATGTTTATTATTTCTGGATTAAAATAGTTCGGACTCCACCAAAATATGCAAAATTAGGTTGAACTTTTTGACCGTGGTCCTGGGGAGAAAATGGGCTATAATAAATTCCTTAAGTATTAGCAAATGGGCGGCAAATTATTAAAAAAATAGCAAATGGGCTCTATGTTGTCTGCCACAGATTTGGAGGTGACTTGTGGGTCTACTAAGTTCATGCATACACAAGGTTTCTCAAAAAAGAAACTTAGTCAACAATCGACTCTACCAGCGTCAGACCGTTAGATGTCTATCCAACGGCAGTCGTGCTTCTTCAGTCTCTGATCATCCTGCTCCAGCCTCCCAAACCAGCACTGGAGGAACCGCCTCTTCCCGCCTCCCGTGGCCAACTGTGCTTCCGAGCAGGCCTCACGGCCCCACCCTACTCGCATCCCTGGCCTGGCCATCCCTCTACTCACCCACACCTCCTGTTATTCTCCGGCGATGGCAGCCTCACACTGCAGCCAAACCAGTAAACCCTCGTACCCCCTCCGCGTGGAAACAACTGGTCAACGTGGTGCATTCCCTTCCTAGGCCTCGTCGTCATCCATCGCCTTGGTGCTCTCCACGCGGCGTGGTCAACGTGGTCAAGGAACGACTTCCATCAGAAGAGGACTGTACGTGGAGAGGCTGACAGCTGGGTCCACGGCCGCAGCAAGGAAGTGCCTCCTTATTATGCGCAAAATAATGATTCCTCCACATGACAGCAGGGACCCACCGGAAGGGCCTCTGTATTTTGTGAAAAAATGTTTCCCTCCTGACAGTTGGGACCCACCAGCTACATCTTCGCACGCAAGGAAGTGTATCCATATTACGGAAAAAAATATGATTCTTCCCCCTGACTGCTGGGACCCACCAGCTATATCTTCGCACGCAAGGAAGTGCCTCCTTATCCTCCCTGACAGCTGGGGCCCACCCGGTTGAACCGTACGTAGGGTTGTCTCTCTGGTTTCGAACATGTACTTACATACTGGTTGATCGGTCTCTCTGCAGCGATGAACCTCGGCTTAGTAAGGAGCGGCACGTGTCGTAGTAGACCCGCCGACGTAACATGTCACGCAGTCCGTCTATATCATGTACACGTATGTACAACCATGCAGCAAGAAAGTAAATACGGCTACGTATGTACATACAAGCAGGGTCTCAAACACGTACATCAATGGCGTCCTATTCATCGGCAGCCAACCGGCTGGGTCAGAACGGAGGAAACAATGTCGTGTTCATCGGGAGGCAACCGACTGGGTCGGAATACGTCCTGTTCATCGGGAGCCAACCGACCGGGTCGGAATACATCCTGTTCATCGGGAGCCAACCGGCTTGGACGAAATAGCCGAAACGAGGTCTGGCGTACCGCAGAATGGAGGAAACGGCCTTCTGTTCGAACACGTACGGTCGAAACGGGGTCCTGTTCATCAGAAGGGTCTGGTGTACTGCAAAACGAAGGAAACAGACTTTTGTTTGAGTGCCTACGATCAAAACGGGGTCTTGTTGATCGGGAGGGGTGTGGCGTACCGCAAAATAGAGGAAACAAACTTCTATTCGAGTGCCTATGGTCGAAACGGGGTCCTGCTCATCCACCGTCTACTGCCTCGCTCCAGCCTCCACGGGCTACTGTTCATCCACCGTCGACTTCCTCCAGCCTCCACCAGCTGCTGTTCATCCACGCGCTACTGTTCATCCAGCCTCCACCGGCTACTGTTCATCCAGCCTCCACGGGGTCTTGTTTATCCACCCCCAACCAGCTGGGGTGCGGTGGCCTCCTCGGGGTCCTGTTCATCCAGAGGCAACTGCCTAGTACAACGGGGTCCTGTTCATCCAACCCCCACCGGGAACTGTTCATCCACAGCCAACCAACTGGCTCGACTCACCACGTCTCGACTCGTTCTACGTATCACGCGCGCGGTAGTGATGACCCACAAGTATAGGGGATCAATCGTAGTCCTTTCGATAAGTAAGAGTGTCGAACCCAACGAGGAGCAGAAGGAAATGACAAGTAGTTTTCAGCAAGGTATTCTCTACAAGCACTGAAATAGTCGGTAACAGGTAATTTGACAGCAAGATAATTTGTAACGGAGAAGTAACGGTAACGGTAAATAAAGTGCAGCAAGGTAGCCCAATCCTTTTGTGGCAAAGGATAGGCCAAAACAGTCTCTTATATTAAGCAAAGCGTTCTTAAGGGTACACGGGAATTTCATCTAGTCACTTTCATCATGTTTGTTTGATTCGTGTTCGCTACTTTGATAACTTGATATGTGGGTGGACCGGTGCTTAGGTGTTGTTCTTACTTGAACAAACCTCCTACTTATGATTAACCCCCTCGCAAGCATCCGCAACTATGAGAAAAGTATTAAGATAAAATCTAACCATAGCAATAAACTTTTGGATCCAAATCGGTCCCTTACGAACTAGCGCATAAACTAGGGTTTAAGCTTCTGTCACTCTAGCAACCCATCATCTAATAACTACTCCACAATGCATTCCCTTAGGCCCAAATAGGGTGAAGTGCCATGTAGTCGATGTTCGAATGACACGACTAAGGGAATCATAACATACATATCATCAAAATATTGAACACATATCAAGTTCACATGATTACTTTGAACATGACTTCTCCCGTGACCTCAAGAACAAAAGTAACTACTCAGAAATGATATTCATGCTCCAGATCAGAGGGGTATTAAATAGCATAATGGATCTGAACTTATAATCTTCCACCAAATAAACCATGTAGTAATCAACTACAAGATGTAATCAACACTACTAGTCACCCACAGGTACCAATCTGAGGTTCCGGTACAAAGATTCAACACAAGAGATGAACTAGGGTTTGAGAGGAGATGGTGTTGTTGAAGATGTTGATGAAGATTGGCCTCCCAAAGATGAGAGGGTTGTTGGTGATGACGATGGCTTCGATTTCCCCCTCCGGGAGGGAAGTTCCCCCGGCGGAATCGCTCCACCAGAGGGAAAAAGTGCTCCTGCCCAAGTTCCGCCTCGAGACGGTGGTGCTCCGCCCCGAAAGTCCTCTCCTTATTTTTTCTAGGTCAAAATGACCTATATACCAAAAGATGGGCACCGGAGGTGGGCTGGGCTGAGCACAACCCACCAGTGCGTGCCTGGGGAGCCTGGCGCGCCTTGGTGTCTTGTGCTCACCAGGCGCCCCCTCCGGTAGTTATTTGCTCCAGTATGTTTTATATATTCCAAAATAATTCTCCGTAAATTTTCAGCTCATTTGGAGATGTGCAGAATAGGTATCTCTGATGTAGCTTTTTCAGGTCCAGAATTCCAGCTGCCGGTATTCTCCCTCTTTGTGTAAACCTTGCATATTATGAGAGAAAAGGCATTAGAATTACTCCATAAAGCATTATTATGCATAAAAACATTATAATTAATAGTAGGAAATCATGATACAAAATGGACGTATCAACTCCCCCAAGCTTAGACCTCGCTTGTCCTCAAGCGAAAAACCGATATCCAGAAACATGTCCACATGCTTAGAGAGAGAGAGGTGTCGATAAAAACAAAATACGAACATAGTAGCATCATGCTTATTATCATAACAACAACAAACTTAATCATAAAGCTTTATCCTATAATTTTTATCATATAACTTCTCATGAACAAGTAACAATTCATCACAACATTGAAGTATAAAGCATAAACTCTATTGGAAACCAACAAACTATGTTCTTAGTCAACTTTGCAACTACAATTCATCATATTTTCAGGAAGGGTTACGCATCAGATCCTTTTGGCAAGTCCACATACTCAACCATCATTTAATCTTCTATGATTGCTAACACTCACAGCATACTCATGAGCAAAAAGTTTCAACCGGACACATAGAACGATAGGGGCTTATAGTTTCGCATCCTAATGTATTCACCTCATGGGTGATGTCAAGAATAATAACTCATGCTCACTCATATCCAACTGGATATATGTGCTTAGATCTTTCCTCACCACATGATGCTTGCAAAAAGAGAAAATAAAAAGGAATAGGGAAGAATACTTTGACTCTTACATATAAGTAAAAGATAGGCCCTTCGCAGAGGGAAGCAGAGGTTGCCATGCGCTTTTTGTTTGTATGCCAAATCCCTTAATGCAAAAGAATGTCACATTATATTTCCCCTTATGATAGCAACCTTTATTATACAGTTCGTCACTTTTATTACTTTGGCATCACAAGTTTGTACAACGCTCAATTTTCTCTTACACTAAATAATCCAACACATTTAGAAGCAATTTTTATTACCTTATTGCACCGATGACAACTTACTTAAAGGATCTTACTCAATCCCTATGTAGTTATGGTGGACTCTCAAAATAAGATTTTGGGTTTAAGGGTTTTTGGATGCATAAGTAGTATCTCTACTTAGTGCGGAGTTTTTGTCTAGCAAAGATATTGAGCAAGCACCACATGTTGAAGGATCTATAACAATATAACTTCTATGTGGATATGAACAAACATAAATCATTACGTTGTCTTCCTTGTCCAACGTCAACAATTTTGACATATAATATTTAGTGGGGGCTCATAATCATAAAAGATGTCCAAGATAGTATATTTGCATGTGAATCTTCTCTTCCCTTATTAGTTCTTTCATGAGTTGTATCATTGACCAATGCTATGTTTGTCAATCTCCAACAAATTTTACCACTTATACTTTTCCTTATGTGATGTCATTACTTACCATAATATTAGCATATGATCTTTTTCATTTATTTCTTTTTATTTGATTGCAACAAGGAAGTAAAGAAACAAAAACTCAAACTAAACTTTATTATATATCTCGCACACAATTACATAGATAGATAGACCACTAAGCAAGCACTCGAAAGGAGATCATTGGTAAACTTTATTCAACTAAATCGTAGGATAACTAAAGATCGAACTAAGATAGATAAACGCAAAGAAAGTGGTGGTGATACGATACTGGGGCACCTCCCCCAAGCTTGGCACAAGCCAAAGGGAGTGCCCATACCATGAAATCAAGTCTCCTTTGGTGGGGAAGATGATGATGGTGGTGGTGATGAGGTAGTAGTCTTCAACAGGTACTCCAATCTACGGATGATGCTCTAGAGGGCGATGATGTGTTCTTGTAACAGAATATTTTCACAAGTGAGGTACTTATTTTGAACACGAACCGTCTCGAAGGCCTTAAAGGCTTCAATTTCAGTGGGGGTAAGATGAGCGTAGTAAGGTTGAAGGATATCTTGTTCCTCTTCCGCCGGAATTGCTTGCCCTCTTATTTGAGTTTGATCCACCGTAGCCTCCTTGCCCTTGTTCTCCTGGATGGCTTCCTTTGGTTACTCTCTTTTCAGTTCTATCTTCATCAACCAAGCATCTTCTTCCCCGTTGTTGGAAGAGGGAGAAGACATGATGCCTGGCTTTGCTAGATCTGACAGAGAAACAACGCAAAACAAGAATAGAAGATTTCTCCATGATACGGTGGTCAATACGTTCGGGGGGTATATACAGATTTTTTTATCTTGGGAAACAAGCAAACGAGAGGAAAACGGAATCAAAAAGGTTCCGAGGTGGGCACAACCCACCTGGGCACGCCAGGCAAGGCAGGCGCGCCCTGGTGTCTTGTGCCATCCTCGGTTGCCTTCCTGGTTGTTTCTTATTTTCCTAATTTTTGTAATATTCCAAAACTGACAGAAAATATTTTTACGGATTTTTCGGAGTCTGTTTACTTACCGTATCACGTACCTCCTCTTTTTAGGATTCTGGAGTGTTCCGGAAGGTTTCTTTTATGTGTTCCTCCGGTGTCATGGTTTGAATAATATTGCTTTCAACATTAATAGGCATACCTGAGATATAGTGCTTAATTATTTGCCCATTGACTACCTTCGGATTAGTACCTTCGGCATTATTATTTTTTATAGCTCCAGAGCGATAAACTTCTTCGATAATGTATAGTCCTTCCCATTTGGAGAGAAGTTTTCCTGCAAAGAATCTAAAATGAGAGTTGTACAAAAGAACATATTCCCCAACTTTGAATTCCCGCTTTTGGATTATTTTGTCATGCCATCTTTTAACTTTTTCTTTAAACAATTTGGCATTTTCATAAGCTTGGGTTCTCCATTCATCTAGTGAGCTAATATAAAATAACCTCTTTTCACCGGCAAGTTTGAAATCATAGTTAAGTTCTTTAATTGCCCAATATGCTTTATGTTCTAACTCAAGAGGCAAATGACAAGCTTTTCCATAAACCATTTTATACGGAGACATACCCATAGGATTTTTATATGTTGTTCTGTAGGCCCAAAGTGCATCATCTAATTTCTTAGACCAATTCTTTCGGGACCTATTGACAGTTTTTTGTAATATTAGTTTTATTTCTCTATTGCTAAGTTCAACTTGACCACTAGATTGAGGATGATAAGGTGATGCAATTCTATGGTTAACATCATATTTAGCAAGCATTTTATGGAAAGCACCATGAATAAAGTGTGAACCACCATCAGTCATTAAGTATCTAGGGACTCCAAACCTTGGGAAGATAACTTCTTTATGCATTTTAATGGAAGTGTTATGATCAGAACTACTAGTTGGAATAGCTTCTACCCACTTAGTAACATAATCAACAGCAACCAAAATATGAGTATACCCATTAGAGGAAGGAAAAGGTCCCATATAATCAAAACCCCAAACATCAAATGGTTCAACAGCAAGTGAATAATTCATAGGCATTTCCTGAAGCTTACCAATATTACCAATTCTTTGGCATTCATCACAAGAAAAAACAAACTTACAGGCATCCTTGAAGAGAGTAGGCCAATAAAAACCAGATTGCAATACCTTGTGAGCAGTTCTATCTCGCTCATGGTGCCCTCCATAAGCTTTGGAGTGACATTTCTGTAGGATTTGTTCATGTTCATGCTCAGGTACACAACGTCTAATAATACCATCTACTCCTTTATAAAGATGTGGGTCATCCCAAAAGTAATGTCTTAGGTCATAGAAGAATTTTTTCTTTTGTTGGTATGTGAAACTAGGTAGTAAATGTTTAGCAACAATGTAATTAGCATAGTCAGCATACCAAGGAGTATTATGAGACACACTTATTGCAGCTAGTTGTTCATTAGAAAAACTGTCATCAATAGGTAATGGGTCATCACGAATGTTCTCTAACCTAGACAAGTTATCAGCCACAGTATTCTCAGCTCCTTTTCTATCAGGGATATGTAAATCAAATTCTTGTAGCAAAAGAACCCACCTAATGAGTCTAGGTTTAGCATCTTTCTTTTCCATAAGATATTTTATAGCAGCATGATCAGTGTGAACAATTACTTTGGAATCAACAATGTAAGATCTAAATTTATCACAAGCAAACACAACTGCTAAAAAATCTTTTTTAGTGGTAGCATAATTTCTTTGAGCACTGTCTAGAGTTTTGCTAGCATAATGAATAACATTTAATTTCTTATCAAGTCTTTGTCCTAGAACAGCACCTACAACATAGTCACTAGCATCACACATAATTTCAAAAGGCAAGTTCCAATCAGGTGGTTGAACAATAGGTGCAGAAGTTAAGGCTTTCTTAAGTGTTTCAAAGGCTTCTACACAATCATCATCAAAAACAAATGGAACATCCTTTTGTAAAAGATTAGTAAGAGGCCTAGAAATTTTAGAGAAGTCTTTAATAAACCTCCTGTAGAAACCAGCATGACCAAGGAAACTACGAATACCTTTAATATCTTTAGGACATGGCATTTTCTCAATTGCATCAACTTTAGCTTTATCCACCTCAATACCTCATTCAGAAATTTTGTGCCCCAAGACAATACCTTCATTAACCATAAAGTGGCACTTCTCCCAATTCAAGCCAAGATTAGTTTGCTCACATCTCTGCAAAAATAAATCAAGGTTGCTTAAGCAGTCATCAAAAGAAGTTCCATAAACAGAAAAATCATCCATGAAAACCTCAACAATCTTTTCACAAAAATCAGAGAATATAGCAGTCATACATCTTTGAAAGGTAGCAGGTGGATTACATAAACCAAAAGGCATACGTCTATAAGCATAAGTTCCAAAAGGGCAAGTAAAGGTGGTTTTCTCTTGATCAGGTTGTGAGACAGGTATTTGAGAAAAACCAGAATATCCATCAAGAAAACAAAAGTGTGCATGCTTAGATAATCTTTCTAGCATTTGATCAATAAATGGCAGAGAGTAATGATCTTTTCTAGTTGCTTTATTTAATTTTCTAAAATCAATTACCGTGCCATTCTATAACTAGTAACAATTCTTTGTGGAATAAATTCATTTTTATCATTAGGAACAACAGTAATACCTCCCTTCTTAGGGACACAATGAACATGACTCACCCATCTACTATCAGCTATGGGATAGATTATACCTGCTTCCACAAGCTTTAGTATTTCAGTTCTTACCACTTCTTTCATTTTAGGATTCAATCATCGTTGGTGATCAACGACGGGTTTAGCATCAGGTTCCATATTAATCTTGTGCTGACATAGAGTGGGACTAATGCCCTTAAGATCATCAAGAGTATATCCAATAGCAGCATGGTGCTTCCTCAAAATATTAAATAATCCTTCTTCTTCATGTTCTGAAAGGTTAGCACTAATAATAACAGGATATATCTTTTTCTCATCAAGATAAGCATATTCCAAAGTGTCAGGCAATTGTTTTAATTCAAACACAGGATCACCTAGAGTTTCAATAGGCAAATTGTGTATGAGCAGAGGTCGTTGTTCAAAGAAAATTTTATCTATTTCATTTCTTTCATGCATATGCATATCATTTTCATGGTCTAGCAAATATTATTCTAGTGGATCAGTAGGAGGCACAACAATAGAAGCAAGACCAATTATGTCGTCCTTACTAGATAATTCTTTCTTATGAGGTTGTCTACTAAACTTGGAGAAATTAAACTCATGAGACTCATCACTAAAGCTAACACCGACAGTTTTTTTCTCACAATCTATTTTAGCATTGACGGTGTTCAAGAAAGGTCTATGATGTCTACTACGCAACCTTCTTCTTGTAGACTCGTGTTGGGCCTCCAAGCGCAGAGTTTCGTAGGACAGTAGCAAATTTCCCTCAAGTGGATGACCTAAGGTTTATCAATCCGTGGGAGGCGTAGGATGAAGATGGTCTCTCTCAAACAACCCTGCAACCAAATAACAAAGAGTCTCTTGTGTCCCCGACACACCCAATACAATGGTAAATTGTATAGGTGCACTAGTTCGGCGAAGAGATGGTGATACAAGTGTAATATGGATAGTAGATATAGGTTTTTGTAATCTGAAAATATAAAAACAGCAAGGTAACTTGTAACAAAAGTGAGCAAAAACGGTATTGCAATGCTTGGAAACAAGGCCTAGGGTTCATACTTTCACTAGTGCAAGTTCTCTCAACAATGATAACATAATTGGATCACATAATAATCCCTCAACATGCAACAAAGAATCACTCCAAAGTTTCTATCGGAGAACGTAGGACGAAAACGTGCATCAACCCCTACGCATAGATTACCCCAATGTCACCTCGGGAATCCGCGAGTTGAGTGCCAAAACATACATCAAGTGAATCAATAGAACATCCCATTGTCACCACAGATATCCCATTGCAAGACATACATCAAGTGTTCTCAAATCCAATACTCAATCCAACATAACGGAACCTCAAAGAGGAAGACTCAATTCATCACAAGAAGATAGAGGGGGAGAAACACCATATGATTCAACTATAATAACAAAGCTCGCGGCACATCAAGATCGTGCCAAATCAAGAACACGAGAGAGAGAGAGATCAAACACATAGCTACTGGTACATACCCTCAGCCCCGAGGGTGAACTACTCCCTCCTCGTCATGGAGACCGCCGGGATGATGAAGATGGCCACCGGTGATGGTTTCCCCCTCCGGCAGGGTGCCGGAACGGGCTCCCAATTGGTTTTTGGTGGCTACAGAGTCTTGCGGCGGCGGAACTTCCGATCTAGGTTTATTTCTGGAGGTTTTGGTATTTATAGGAGGTGTTGGCGTCGGGGACAAGTCAAGGGGGCCCACGAGGCGATGACAAGGCAGGGGGGCGCGCCCTCCACCCTTGTGGTTGCCTCGGCACTCCTCTCCAATATCTTTTTGTTCCAGTATTTTTTATATTTTCCAAAAATATTCTCCGTAAATTTTCAGCCCATTCCGAGAACTTTTATTTCTGCACAAAAAAATGACACCACGGTAGTTCTGCTGAAAACAGCGTTAGTCCGGGTTAGTCCTAATCAAATCATACCAAAATCATATAGAATTGTTGTAAACATGGCATGAATACTTCATAAATTATAGATACGTTGGAGACGTATCAGCATCCCCAAGCTTAATTCCTGCTCGTCCTTGAGTAGGTAAATGATAAAAGAAATAATTTATGAAGTGTGAATGCTAGCAAGTGCACAAGTTTGATCAATAATAATTTCAATCACCTTTTCTAGCATCATTATATATCATAAACAGTAGCTCGTCTCATAAAACTTCTCATGATCAAGTAGCAAGCTATTCACATGTTAAAGCGTAGACCATAAACTTTCTTGAAAACTAACAAACTATGTTCTCAGTCATCAAACAATTGCAATTCATCTTATTTTCAGGAAGGGTCTATGTAAGAGCTTTGATTTAGCAAATCCCACATACTCAACTATAATATAGTATTCCATGATTGCTACCACTCAAAGCATATTTTTAGAACAACTAGGATCCATCAAACACAGAGAAAGATAGGGACTTAGTGTTTCGCCTCCCAACTTATTCATCATATAGATAATTGTCAACAATAATAATTCATGATCAAATATATTTGAATGGCCATATATGCTTAGATATTTCCCCACCACATGATGCTTGCCAACTAAATAATAGGTTGGAATAAGAAATTGACTCAACAAAAATAAACGTAAAAGATAGGCCCTTCGCAGAGGGAAGCAGGGATTTGCAGAGGTGCCAGAGCTCGAAGCTGTTAAAACAGAGATGAACATAATTTTGAGAGGTATGCTTTCATTGTCAACATAACAACCAAGAGTTCTCACTATCTTCCATACTAGATACATTATAGGCGGTTCCCAAACAGAATGGTAAAGTCTTTACTCCCCCTCCACCAACAATCACACTCCACGGCTAGCCGAATTCACGGGTGCCGTCCATACCAACAACTTTCCTGGGGGAGTTTTGTTTAATTATTTGCAATTTTGTTTTTGATCTTTTGATCATAGGACTGGGCATCCCAAATACCAGCCACTTTCTCATGAATGACAAGTGAATAAACACTCATCGTGAGAATAACCCACCTAGCATGGAAGATACTGACAGCCCCTAGTCGCTACATGAGCGATTCGGGCATATAAAACAGATTATTATTTGAAGGTTTAGAGTTTGGCACATGCAAATTTACATGGAACGGCAGGTAAATACCGCATATTGGTAGATATGGTGGACACTCAGGGAAGAAACTTGGTTCAAGGATTTTGGATGCACAAGCAGTATTCCCGCTTAGTACAGAAATTTTGGCTAGCAAAAGATTCTAAATAGCAAGCACCACATGTTGGAGGATCCATAACAATATAACTTCTATACAAATATACCCAAGCATAACACATTACGTTGTCTTCCCTGTCCAACTTCAACTAATTTGCTCAAGTTTGAAAATAATTAATGGGGCTCACAATCATAGAAGATGTCCAAGATAGTATATTTATATGTGAAATCTCTCTTCCTTCAATATTCTTTCATGAATTGTTCAAGTGACCAATACTATGTTTGCTAACTTTCAATAAATTTACCACCTCCACTTCTTATATGTGAAGTCATTACTCCCCATGGGATATGCATATGAAACATATATAATTTCATATTTATGATATTCAATTCATTCCACCATTTACTCATAGGATATGAGTGAAGCACACGAGTAAATGACAAACTACTGCAAAAAGATATAAGTGAAGATCAATGAGTAGTCAAATAATTAAGTAGCTATGTGAAGACTCCCTCTCAAAAATAATAATTTAGATCTTAAGTATTTTATTCAAACAGCAAGAAAAACAAAATAAAATGACATTCAAAGGATAGCACATAGCATGTGAAGAAGCAAAACTTAGGCTCAACCAAAACTGACCGATCATTGTTGAAGAAGAAAGGTGGGATGCCTACCGGGGCATCCCCAAGCTTAGATGCTTGAGACTTCTTGAAATATTATATTGGGATGCCTTGGTCATCCCCAAGCTTGAGCTTTTGTGTCTCTTTAATTCCTTTTATATCGTAGTTTCCCTAAATCTCAAAAACTTCATCCACACAAAACTCAACAAGAACTCGTGAGAAAAGTTAGTATACATCAAATGCAAAACCTTATCATTCTCTACTGTAGCAAATCACTAAAATTATTATTTAACATTGAATACTAAATGGCTCTGCATATTTAATACTCCTATCCTCAAATAGAATCATTAAACAAGCAAACATATGCAAACGATGCAAACATAACAGCAATTTGTCAAAACAGGACAGTCTATAAAGAGTGCAATTGTACTCCTACTTCCCTAACTACAAAATTTCTGAACAATTACCACACTGTATAAAATTTGTTGTTACTCATTGTGTAAAAATTTCAAGATTTTACCATGTTCTGACTTTCCAGAAGAATTCAGACAACGGTAGAAAACTTTCTATTTTCAAAACAGCAACATATAGACTTGCAAAATAAGCATGGTAAAGGCTATACTTGACACTTTTATTGAAATAGAAGATGCGAAACATTACTATAAATAGAAGCAAGAAAATCCTAATAAAAGAAAATGACGCTCCAAGCAAAACACATATCATGTGACGAATAAAAATATAGCCCCAAGTAAGGTTACCGATAATGTTGGAGACGAAAGAGGGGATGCCTTCCGGGGCTTCCCCAAGCTTAGTTGCTTGGATATTCCTTGAATATTACCTTGGGGTGCCATGGGCATCCGCAAGCTTAGTGTCTTGCCACTCCTTGTTCTCCTCATATCGTTATCTCACCCAAAACTTGAAAACTTCAATCACACAAAACTTAACGGAACTTCGTGAGATGGGTTAGTTTGATAAAACAAATCATTCACTTTGGTAGTGTCAAGACAAGATTCAATTTTTTTATCACATGATTCCTACTGTACCCTATCATTTCTACAATTTATATTAAGAAATATAAGCCATAGAAACTAGAAAACAAGCAAACTATGCATCGAAAACAGAATCTGCCAAAAACAGAACAGTCTGTAAAGATCTGAATTAAGGTCATACTTCTGTAACTTTAAATATTCTGAAAAATTGGGAAAACGTATAAAATTTGTATATAAATCCTCTGTAACAAATTCAGAGTTTTTCCACGTTCCAGTAAAAGATAGGAATTTCTGTACTGGACACAAAAGTTTCTGTTTTTGCACAGAATCAAATCAACTATCGACCACACTATCCCAAAGGCTTTACTTGGCACTTTATTGAAACAAAAGCTATAAAACATGATTACTACAGTAGATTAATCATGTGAACACATAAAAACAGTATGGGTAAATATTGGGTTGTCTCCCAACAAGCGCTTTTCTTTAATGCCTTTTTAGCTAGGCATGATGATTTCAATGATGCTCACATAAAAGATAAGGATTGAAACATAATGGGAGCATCATGAAGCATATGACTAGCACATTTAAGTCTAACACACTTCCTATGCATTGGGATTTTGTGAGCAAATGACTTATGGGAACAAGAATCAACTAGCATAGGAAGGCAAAACAAGTATAACTTCAAAATTCTCAACACATAGAGAGGAAACTTCATATTATTGCAATTCCTACAAGTATATATTCCTCCCTCATAATAATTTTCAGTGGCATAATGAATGAATTCAACAATATAAATATCACATAAAGCATTCTTTTCATGGTTCATAAGCATAGAAATTTTATTACTCTCCACATAAGCAAATTTATTCTCATGAATAGTAGTGGGAGCAAACTCAACAAAATAACTATCATGTGAGGCATAATCCAATTGAAAATTAAAATCATGATGACAAGTTTCATGGTTATCATTATTCTTTATAGCATACAAGTCATCACAATAATCATCATAGATAGCAACTTTGTTCTCATAATCAATTGGAACCTCTTCCAAAATAGTGGATTCATCACTAAATAAAGTCATGACCTCTCCAAATCCACTTTTATCAATATTGTGAAAAGATTCAACACCGTCCAAAAATAGTGGGATCTTTAACTAGAGTTGACACTCTTCCAAACCCACTTTAATCAACATAATCATCATAAATAGGAGGCATGCTTTCGTCATAATAAACTTGCTCATCAAAACTTGGGGGACAAAAAAAATATCATCTTCATCAAACATAGCATCCCCAAGCTTATGGCTTTGCATATCATTAGTATCATGGATATTCAAGGAATTCATACTAATAACATTGCAATCATGCTCATCATTCAAAAATTTAGTGCCAAACATTTTATAGACTTCTTCTTCTAACACTTGAGCACAATTTTCCTTTCCATCATTTTCACGAAAGATATTAAAAAGATGAAGCATATGAGGCAACCTCAATTCCATTTTTTTGTAGTTTTCTTTTATAGACTAAACTAGTGATAAACAAGAAACTAAAAGATTCAATTGCAAGATCTAAAGATATACCTTCAAGCACTCACCTCCCCGGCAACGGCGCCAGAAAAGAGCTTGATGTCTACTACGCAACCTTCTTGTAGACTCGTGATGGGCCTCCAAGCGCAGAGTTTCGTAGGACAGTAGCAAATTTCCCTCAAGTGGATGACCTAAGGTTTATCAATCCGTGGGAGGTGTAGGATGAAGATGGTCTCTCTCAAACAACCTTGCAACCAAATAACAAAGAGTCTCTTGTGTCCCCAACACACCCAATACAATGGTAAATTGTATAGGTGCACTAGTTCGGCGAAGAGATGGTGATACAAGTGTAATATGGATAGTAGATATAGGTTTTTGTAATCTGAAAATATAAAAACAGCAAGGTAACTAGTAACAAAAGTGAGCAAAAACGGTATTGCAATGCTTAGGAACAAGGCCTAGGGTTCATACTTTCACTAGTGCAAGTTCTCTCAACAATGATAACATAATTGGATCACATAATAATCCCTCAACGTGCAACAAAGAATCACTCCAAAGTTTCTATCGGAGAACGTAGGACGAAAACGTGCATCAACCCCTATGCATAGATTACCCCAATGTCACCTCGGGAATCCTTCCACGAGTTGAGTGCCAAAACATACATCAAGTGAATCAATAGAACATCCCATTCTCACCATAGATATCCCAGCACAAGACATACATCAAGTGTTCTCAAATCCAATACTCAATCCAACATAACGGAACCTCAAAGAGCAAGACTCAATTCATCACAAGAAGATAGAGGGGAAGAAACACCATATGATTCAACTATAATAACAAAGCTCATTGTACATCAAGATCGTGCCAAATCAAGAACACGAGAGAGAGAGAGATCAAACACATAGCTACTGGTACATACCCTCAGCCCCGAGGGTGAACTACTCCCTCCTCATCATGGAGACCGCCGGGATGATGAAGATGGCCACCGGTGATGGTTTCCACCTCTGGCAGGGTGCCGGAACGGGCTCCCGATTGGTTTTTGGTGGCTACAGAGGCTTGTGGCGGCGGAACTTCCGATCTAGGTTTATTTCTGGAGGTTTTGGTATTTATAGGAGGTGTTGGTGTCGGGGACAAGTCAAGGGGGCCCACAAGGCGACGACAAGGCAGGGGGGCGCGCCCTCCACCCTTGTGGTTGCCTCGGGACTCCTCTCCGATATCTTTTCGTTCCAGTATTTTTTATATTTTCCAAAAATATTCTCCGTAAATTTTCAGCCCATTCCGAGAACTTTTATTTCTGCACACAAAAAATGACACCATGGTAGTTCTGCTGAAAATAGCATCAGTCCGGGTTAGTCCTAATCAAATCATACCAAAAGCATATAGAATTGTTGTAAACATGGCATGAATACTTCATAAATTATAGATACGTTGGAGACGTATCAGTCTACCAAAGATAATGGGACAAAATTCATCTTGTGGGGAACCAAGAACTAGAAAATCCGTAGGATATTTTATTTTCCCACACAAGACTTCAACATCTCTAACAATCCCAAGTGGTGTGATGGTGTCTCTATTAGCAAGTTTAATAGTAGCATCTATGTCTTCTATTTCAGTGGGTGCTATGTCATTCATAATTTCTTGGTAAATATTAAAAGGAATAGCACTCACACTAGCACCCAAGTCACATAAACCATGATAGCAATGATCTCCAATTTTAACTGAGACAACAGGCATGCCAACTATGGGTCTATGTTTATCTTTATCATCAGGTTTGGCAATTCTAGCAGCTTCATCATAGAAGTAAATAACATGCCCATCAATATTTTCTACCAGGAGATCGTTAACCATAGCACCACTAGGTTCAACTTTAATTTGCTCAGAAGGTTTAGGTGCTTTAATATTACTTTTGTGAACCACAGTTGAAACCTTAGCATGTTCTTTTATCCTAACAGGGAAAGGTGGCTTTTCAATATAAGCAGTAGGCACAACTGGATCAACATTGTAAATAATAGTTTCATGTTTAACTATGACCGGTTTTTTAATTTCTTCTTTAATAGGTGGGTGATATTTAAACCACTTCTCCTTAGGGAGATCAAAATGAGTAGCAAATTATTCACAAAAGAAGGCTACTATCTCAGAGTCAAGTCCATATTTAGTGCTAAACTTTTGAAAAGCTTCGGTATTCATAAAAGATTTAACACAATCATACTTAAGCTTAATACCTAACTCTTTAGCTTCGTCGAGTTCCCAATCTTCAGAGTTGTGTTTAATTCTTTCCAAAAGATCCCACCTTAATTCAATAGTCTTCCTCATAAAAGAACCAGTACAAGAAGTATCGAGCATGGATTGATCATCACGAGAAAGCCGAGCATAAAAATTCTGAATAATAATTTCTCTCGAGAGGTCATGATTGGGGCATGAATATAACATTGACTTAAGCCTCCCCCAAGCTAGAGCGATACTTTCTCCTTCACGAGGCCAAAAGTTATATATATATAATTCCGATCACAATGAACTAGATGCATAGGATAATTTTTTTTGGTGAAACTCTAATTTCAATTGATTCCAGTTCCAAGATCCAATATCATCGCATAGCATATACCATGTCAATGCTTTTCCCTTCAAGGACAAAGGGAAAACCTTCTTCTTAGCTTCATCTCTGGGCAAACCTGCAAGCTTAAATAATCCACAAATTTCATCTACATATATCAAGGGCATATCAGGATGTTCGGTTCCATCTCCAGCATAAGGATTAGCTAGCAGTTGTTCTATCATACCCGAAGGAATTTCATAACCAATATTTTTAGTAGGTGTAGTAGGTTGATGGGAAACTAATTGTGCTTCCGGTCAAGGTGAAGATACCCCGAACAAACCCCTCAAAGGATGGTTTTCCATAGTAACAAGTGACAATAAATTTCAGCACGTAGTATAAATTTTCCTTACCAATTTCCACTTACCAAGAGCGCTTCACTCCCCGGCAATGGCGCCAGAAAAGAGTCTTGATGACCCACAAGTATAGGGGATCAATCATATTCCTTTCGATAAGTAAGAATGTCGAACCCAACGAGGAGCAGAAGGAAATGACAAGTGGTTTTCAACAAGGTATTCTCTGCAAGCACTGAAATAGTCGGTAACAGGTAGTTTGACAGCAAGATAATTTGTAAGGGACAAGTAACGGTAATGGTAAATAAAGTGCAGCAAGGTAGCCCAATCCTTTTGTGGCAAAGGATAGGCCAAAACAGTCTCTTATATTAAGCAAAGCATTCTTGAGGGTACACGGGAATTTCATCTAGTCACTTTCATCATGTTGGTTTGATTCGTGTTCGCTACTTTGATAATTTTATATGTGGGTGGACTGGTGCTTAGGTGCTATTCTGACTTGAACAAACCTCCTACTTATGATTAATCCCCTCGCAAGCATCCGCAACTACGAGAAAAGTATTAAGATAAAATCTAACCATAGCATTAAACTTTTGGAACCAAATCGGTCCCTTACGAAGTAGCGCATAAACTAGGGTTTAAGCTTCTGTTACTCTAGCAACCCATCATCTAATAACTACTCCACAATGCATTCCCTTAGGCCCAAATAAGGTCAAGTACCATGTAGTCAATGTTCACATGACACCACTAAGGGAATAAAAACATACATATTATCAAAATATCAAACACATATCAAGTTCACATGATTACTTGCAACATGACTTCTCCCGTGACCTCAAGAACAAAAGTAACCACTCACAAATGATATTCATGCTCAAGATCAGAGGGGTAGTAAATAGCATAATGGATCTGAACATACAATCTTCCACCAAATAAACCATATAGTAATCAACTACAAGATGTAATCAACACTACTAGTCACCCACAGGTACCAATCTGAGGTTCCGGTACAAAGATTGAACACAAGAGATGAACTAGGGTTTGAGAGGAGATGGTGCTGTTGAGGATGTTGATGAAGATTGGCCTCCCAAAGATGAGAGGGTTGTTGGTGATGATGATGGCTTTGATTTCCCCCTCCGGGAGGGATTCCCCCGGCGGAATGGCTCCATCGGAGGGCAAAAGTGATCCTGCCCAAGTTCCACCTCGAGGCGGCGGCGCTCCGTCCCGAAAGTCCTCTCCTTATTTTTTTCTAGTTCAAAATGACCTATATACCAAAAGATGGGCACCAGAGGTGGGCTGGGCTGAGCACAACCCACCAGGGCGCGCCTGGGGGGCCTGGCGCGCCCTAGTGTCTTGTGCTCACTAGGTGGCCCCCTCCGGTAGTTTTTTGCTCCAGTATTTTTTATATATTCCAAAATAATTCTCCGTAAATTTTCAGCTCATTTGGAGATGTGCAGAATAGGTATCTCTGACGTAGCTTTTTCAGGTCCAGAATTCCAGCTGTCGGTATTCTCCCTCTTTGTGTAAACCTTGCATATTATGAGAGAAAAGGGGCTAGAATTACTCCATAAAGCATTATTATGCAGAAAAACATTATAAATAACAGTAGGAAATCATGATGCAAAATGGACGTATCAGGTAGCAATGGTCCTTGTTTATCGAGAGGCAACCCAACACACCGGCTGTTTGCGTCTCGCACGGGGGCTCGACCGGCTTCAGTAAGCAGCAACAGCGATCGATCTCTCGGGTTCAGTTAGCAGCAGCAATGAAGGAATCGCTCGGGTTCACTCAGTAGTGAAGGAATCGCTCGTGTTCAGTTAACAGCCAAGGGATCGATGGCTACGGTTCGGTAACGTAGCTAATGCAATCGCTCGGGTTCAGTAAGTGAACGCCTCTTCCTCGGGTTCAGTTAGAGCCAACGCCTCGCACACACACACGCTCCTACTGATACGTCTCCAACGTATCTATAACTTTTGATTGTTCCATGCTATTATATTATCATTCATGGAGGTTTTACAATCATTTTATAGCAACTTTATACATTATTTGGGACTAACCTATTGACATAGTGCCCAGTGCCAGTTGCTATTTTTTTGCTTGTTTTTTACTTCGCAGAATATCAGTACCAAACGGAGTCCAAACACAGCGAAACTTTTTGGAGAATTTTTCTGGGCCATAAGACACAGGATGGGCCAAAGAAGTACCAGAGGGGGGCTCCGAGGGGAGCACAACCCACCTGGGCGTGCCTGGGGGCCTAGGCGCGCCCTGGTGGGTTGTGCCCACCTCGGCCGCCTCCTGCACCGCCTCTTTACTCTATGAATACCCCAAAAATCCAAAAACCCTAGGGGAGTCGACGAAACACAATTCCAGCCACCGCAAGTTGCAGAACCACCAGATCCAATCTAGACACCACCACGGAGGGGTTCATCATCCTCATTGGTGCGTCTCCGATGATGCGTGAGTAGTTCATTGTAGACCTATGGGTCCGTAGGCAGTAGCTAGATGGCTTCTTCTCTCTTTTTGATTCCCAATACAATGGTCTCTTGGAGATCTATTTGACGTAACTCTTTTTTGCGGTGTGTTTGTTGGGATCCGATGAACTTTGAGTTTCTTTGATCTCTTATATGCATGATTACTTATAGCCTCGTATTTCTTCTTTGAATCTTTGGTTTAGTTAGGCCGACTAGATTGATTTTTCTTGCCATGGGAAGAGGTGCTTTGTGATGGGTTCGATCGTACGGTGTTCTTTCCCAGTGACAGAAGGGGTAGGAAGACACGTATGTATAGTTGCTATTAAGGATAACAAGATGGGGCCGATTCCTACATGAATAGATCTTGTCTACATCATGTCATCGTTCTTATTGCATTACTCCGTTTCTCCATGAACTTAATACACTAGATGGATGCTGGATAGCGGTCAATGTGTGGAGTAATAGTAGTAGATGCAGGCAGGATTTGGTCTACTAATCTTGGACGTGATGCCTATATAATGATCATTGCCTGGATATAATCATAATTATTTGAGGTTCTATCAATTGCCCAACAGTAATTTGTTTACCCACCGTATGCTATTTTCTCGAGAGAAGCCACTAGTGAAATCTACGGCCCCCGGGTCTATTTTCTCATCATATATTTTCAGATCTATATTGCTATTTGCCTTTTTTATTCATTTGCATCTTTTATTTTCAGATTCATATTACCAAAAACCCAAAAATACCTCGCTGAATTTTATTTGCCTTTATTTTATTTGCATCTACCAATCTATCAATTTACCAATCTTTTACCCGAGAGGGATTGACAACCCCTCTTACGCGTCGGGTTGCAAGTATTTGTTCTTTGTGTGCAGGTACAGTTTACATAGTGTTGCTTGGTTCTCCTACTGGTTCGATAACCTTGGTTTCATAACTGAGGAAAATACCTACCGTAGTTGTGCTGCATCATCCCTTCCTCTTCGGGGAAAAACTAAGGCGGACATGAGCCATCACCTAAGTACGAGAGAAATGCGCAAACCACAGTGCATCGCTCGGCCCCGACCACCCACCATAACTGGGAACTCCACAAAAATTTCCTCGCCTTCACTTCTACCACGAATTTTTATGTCATGGACGGCCCAGAGAATGTCATGCATGTGCGTCCCCGGCCCGCCCAGGACGAAAAGCCCATTTTCTGTCTTGCTTTTTTGTCATAGATGTAGGAGCCCACCACATCTATGATGATACGTGGTTTTGTCACAATTATCATCATAGAAGTGTCATAACCATGACATAATTTTTTTCGTTCGGGCCATAATGTCATGGATGTGTCCTTTTTTTGTAGTGACAAGATCGTCCTTGGCGACCTTGTAGTCTTCAAGCTCTTCGGCCTGGGGTTGAAGGTCTAGATATATAACACCAATAGCTCCAACATCTGCACGGTCCGGTGCACGAAGCACAGCTGCGTCGGCAACACCACTCAGGCCCTCTAGTTCGTCTGTCAAGTCTGAAACTCTGAACCATGCGTAGTACTCTGAACTGAAGTAGTTTAGGTTTGAACTGAAGCGTGATCATCTCTTTTGCTGTGAACTTGTGTATATTTTTGCCCAGGGAGCAGCACCCTCGGGTCCAGCAGGGGCATGGGATGCCCTGCTGTTTTAAACTTATGCCTAGTAGCTTAAGATCTGCCTGTTCTTTGCTTGTTCTTGCTGTTTTTGTGCTGCTGTTGATCAAAGTGTGTTGTGTGTGTGTTGTGTGCTGTCAAATGGGTGGTAAGCCCACCACATTTGAAAGGGGTGAGCAGATCAAGTACTTGCACACAACCAAACAGCTGTGCTTTGCATCTGCTCACACCTAAAGCACAAACACAGGAAACCAAACAAGTTGCAGCCATCTGGGCCTTGATGCAATGCAGGCAACCAATCAACATGCAGATGTTGGTTTTTTGCCTGCATATGCTCAGCCAGGCCCAATTGTGTCAAGTATGCAAAGTGGCAAAAAACCATGCAGGTAACCAAATGTGCCCTAGATAACTGTACATGCTATCTGCAAATGACGTGTAGGAGCGCATGTTGGGGAACGTTGCATGGAAAACAAAAAAAAATTCTACGCACACGCAAGATCTATCCATGGAGATGCATAGCTATGAGAGTGGAGAGTGTGTCTACGTACCCTCATAGACTGTTAAGCGGAAGCGTTTATCAACGCGGTTGATGTAGTCGTACACCTTCATGATTCGCCCGATCAAGTACCGAACGTACGATACCTCCGCGTTCAGCACATGTTCAGCTCGATGACGTCCTCGCCTTCTTAATCCAGCAAGACGGGTGAAGTAGTAGATGAGTTCCGGTAGCGCGATGTCGTGGTGACGGTGGTGGTGAACTTGTTCCCGCAGGGCTTCGTTGTACACTGCGAAACACTTGACGTAGGATGAAGCTGTGGAGAGGGGCGCCGCACACGGCTTAGGGATTGTTGTGGTTGTGTGGCGCCCCCTCCCTCTCATATATATATAGGTGGGGGAGGGGAGGCAGCCAGGGTGCGCCCCAAGGTGGCCAGCCGGCCTCCTTGGGCGCCTGCCCATGGCGCCCCCCTTCCTTATTTGCACACGGGGGGAAGGAAAGGGGAGGAGAGGGAAGGCAGGGGAGGCCGACTCCCCCCCTTCCCTTTCTCCCCAAGGCCTGCGGCCAGAGGAGGGGCATGCCAGCCCCTTGTGGGCTGGTGTGCTCCCCTCATTTGGCCCATATGGCCCATTAACCTCCCGAGGCTTCCCAGAACCCCTTCCGGTGATCCGATGATTACCCGGTATATTCCGAAACCTTTCCGGTGACCAAATAACATCGTCCTATATATCAATCTTTACCTCTGGACCATTATGGAGCTCCTAGTCATGTCCGTGATCTCATCCGGGACTCTGAACAACATTCGGTCACCAACTCACATAACTCATATTATACTATATCATCAACGAACATTAAGCGTGCGGACCCTACGGGTTCGAGAATGATGTAGACTTGATCAAGACGCCTCTCCGGTCAATAACCAATAGCGGGACCTGGATGCCCATATTGGTTCCGACATATTCTACAAAGATCTTTATCGGTCAAACCTTTATGGCAACATACGTAATTCCCTTTGTCAGTCGGTATGTTACTTGCCCAAGATTCGATCGTCGGTACCTCCATACCTAGTTCAATCTCGTTACTGGCAAGTCTCTTTACTCGTTCCATAATACATCATCTCGTAACTAACTCCTTAGTAACTTTGCTTGCAAGCTTCTTGTGATGTGTATTACCAAGAGGGCCCAGAGATACCTCTCCGATACACGGAGTGACAAATCCCAATCTGGATTCATGCCAACTCAACAAACACCTTTGGAGATACCTGTAGAGCATCTTTATGATCACCTAGTTATGTTGTGACGTTTGATAGCACACAAGGCATTCCTCCAGTATCCGGGAGTTGCATGATCTCATGGTCGAAGGAACATGTATTTGACATTAAGAAAGCAGTAGCAATAAACTGAACGATCATATGCTAAGCTAACGGATGGGTCTTGTCCATCACATCATTCTCCTAATGATGTGATCCCATTATCAAATGACAACTCATGTCTATGGTTAGGAAACCTTAACCATCTTTTAATCAACGAGCTAGTCTAGTAGAGGCTCACTAGGGACATGGTATTTGTTTATGTATCCACACATGTATTTAAGTTTCCGCTCAATACAATTCTAGCATGAATAATAAACCTTTATCATGAATAAGGAAATATAATAATAACAACTTTATTATTGCCTCTAGGGAATATTTCCATCGGTCTCCCACTTGCACTAGAGTCAATAATCTAGATTACATAGTAATGAATCTAACACCCACGGAGTCTTGGTGCTGATCATGTTTTGCCCGCGGAAGAGGTTTAGTCAACGGGTCTGCTACATCTATGTATTTTGCAAATTTCTATGTCTCCATCCTTGACATTTTCACGAATGGAGTTGAAGTGTCTCTTGATGTGTTTGGTTCTCTTGTGAAACCTGGATTCCTTCGCCAAGGCAATTGCTCTATTGTTGTCACAAAAGATTTTCATTGGACCCGATGCACTATGTATTACACCCAGATTGGATATGAACTCCTTCATCCAGACTCCTTCATGCGCTGCTTCCAAAGCAGCTATGTACTCCGCTTCACACGTAGATCCCGCCATGACGCTCTGCTTGGAACTGCACCAACTGACAGCTCCACCATTCAATATAAATACGTACCCGGTTTGTGACTTAGAGTCATCTGGACCAGTGTCGAAGCTAGCATCGACGTAACCTTTTACGACGAGCTCTTCGTCACCTCCATAAACGAGAAACATATCGTTGGTCCTTTTCAGGTACTTCAGGATATTCTTGACCGCTGTCCAGTGATCCACTCCTGGATTACTTTGGTACCTCCCTGCCAAACTTATGGAAAGGCAAACATCAGGTCTGGTACACAGCATGGCATACATTATAGAACCTATGGCTGAGGCATAGGGAATGACATTCGTTCTCTCTCTATCTTCTGTCGTGGTCGGGCTTTAAGTCTGACTCAATTTCACACCTTGCAACACAGGCAAGAGCCCTTTCTTTGACTGGTCCATTTTGAACTTCTTCAGAACTTTGTCAAGGTATGTGCTTTGTGAAAGTCCTATTAAGCGTCTTGATCTATCCCTATAGATCTTGATGCCCAATATATAAGCAGCTTCATCGAGGTCTTTCATTGAAAAATTCTTATTCAAGTATCCTTTTATGCTATCCAGAAATTCTATATCATTTCCAATCAACAATATGTCATCCACATATAATATCAGAAATGCTACAGAGCTCCCACTCACTTTCTTGTAAATACAGGCTTCACCGTAAGTCTGTATAAAACTACATGCTTTGATCATCTCATCAAAGCATATATTCCAACTCCGAGATGCTTGCACCAGTCCATAGATGGATCGCTGGAGCTTGCACACTTTGTCAGCAACTTTAGGATCGACAAAACCTTCTGGTTGTATCATATACTACTCTTCTTTAAGAAATCCATTAAAGAATGCAGTTTTGACATCCATTTGCCAGATTTCATAATCATAAAATGCGGCAATTGCTAACATGATTCGGACAGACTTAAGCATCACTATGGGTGAGAAAGTCTCATCGTAGTCAACCCCTTGAACTTGTCGAAAACCTTTTGCAACATGTCGAGCTTTGTAGATAGTGATATTACCATCAGCGTCCGTCTTCTTCTTGAAGATCCATTTATTCTCAATCACTACTTGTCATGGTTTTGTCATGGCAGATGCCCTTGTGAAAGGACTTAGGTGTGGAGTCATCGCAACGTAGGTTAGCTTGAAGGGGTTGAACAGGACAAAGGACGCAAGGTTTACCCAGGTTCGGCCCCTCACAACGAGGTAAAAAGCCTACTCCTGCTTTTGTTGACTATAGCTTGAATATCGGTTACAAGGGAGCGAAATCACTTGACCTAGCTCTCGATCAATTGTTCCTTAGTTAACCCGCTACAGGGTCTCACCTTTATATACATAGGTCAAGGCCCTGGGCTTACAAGAGTCCAAGTCAGACCATGCAACGTGACCAACTTGGTTTCTAAGTCGCCTTGCCTTACAAAGCAAGTCACCATTATGGCGGCTCACCCTTTCCGGGTCATGATTACACCACCGGGTCTTGGGCCTCCAGCAAGCCCACCTTGTAAGCCGCCGCTAGTCGTCGTGGGCCTTTTTCGGCCTTCTTCATGCTGAGTCGCCAACGGTGTAACCTGGCCCCTCCAGGGCGGGTCACACCTTGGGGTTATATCCCCAACATTAGGCCCCAGATTGATTTGAACTTGTTCATGTCAATCTTCACTGCTTCAATTAGCGAATCGTCTTTCCAAAACTTAACCTGAAATAAACCACTGTAACCCGCCATGACATCACGCAAATTAAATCCATAAAAAACCCATGACATCACAACGGATCTTTTGCATTAACTGGTCGTCCGAGAATCGAGGTGCCTGCACCGTTGAGATAATCATGTCGCCTCCTTGATTTCCGCGCATGCCATTTTACTGTTTCCTTATAAATAGGGATGGAGGGGCCCCTCTTTTCACTTTTACCCCCGCCCTTCTCTCTCCTTCCTCCTCACATCGTCCGCCGCCGCCGAAGCTCCGCCGCTGTCGTTCCTCACTAACTACTCCAACCAGGCCGCGGCATCAACCTGATTGTGACCAGAGATCGCGGCGCCCCTTCGCTCTTCATTAACATCGCCAGGTATTCATCTTTTCTCACTTCCAATCTGCATTAGGTCACCCTAGTTCGTTGGCGTTCATCGTGTTTGTCCAAGTTCATCGTAGTTCATCCACCATGCCGCTTAGTTCAATCCAAAAGCGATTCTAAAACTTTGCGGTAGTAGTTTTGGTATTTGTCTCAAATCATAGATGCATCCCTTCTTCCTGGGATTCAAACCCCAGCTTACATGTTCTTCCACTTCCATGTTTTAGGTTTAGCAATTATTATTCATTTTTGAATCACCATAGATCCAAAATCATAGATAGAAATCGTGAAACTTGTTTGTCCCATACTTAGGAAAATTGTCATCAATCCCAGATCTGTAGATACCTGCCCTGCCCATTATTGACTGAGTGGTTCAACTTTGCAACCCGCCAGCCTCTGGCCGGCTTAATCATGAATTTGTAACCCGCCAATATGCTGCCGGTTCATACTTTTGTAGTTCATTGCTCACATCTTGATAATTGCTTCATTCCATAGTTCAGGTAGTTTTTTAGCTATAGCTGACCAGTATTGTACCCATTAAACAACTTTACCATCATAACATTAACCCGTCGCCTTATATTTCCAGGCCGTGGTTTTCAAACCGCCAAAAATGACTGTTGTCAATTGGGAATGTTCTCTGGTTACCAAGGACATCCTTAATGATTATGTAGGCCAAGGCCTACTAGTGGCTCAGCAAGAAATTGGATGGCTAGTTAGTAACGGGGAAGTGATCTCTACTCCTACGGAAGATGAGATCATAATCTTTACTGATCACATACTCAGAGGGTTTACTCCACCCGGGTCTAAATTCTTCCGAGACCTCCTTCGCTACTTCAATTTGCACACTCAAGATATAGGGCCGAACTCAGTGTCCAATATTTGCCACTTTCAAATCTTCTGCAAGGTTTATCTTCAGACATCACCCACTGTTCCCCTCTTCAAGGAGTTCGTTTATATAAACCGCCAGACTGAATGCAAAAACGGCCCAAGTCAAGAATTAGGTGGAATCTCCATTCAGAGATGGAGAGACAACAACTTTCCCTCCACCGTCTTACCAAGTCACCCCAAGGGATGGGTGACCACTTGGTTTTACTGCAAAAACCCTTTGCCCAGATTTAGAGCTGAGTGTCTTCCAACAAATTTTGACCCGCCAAGCAAGATTATTCCAGAAGAGCATGTGGTGGCCTTCCCATTCCTCTCCAGGGCTAAAGCTTTACTAGCTCATGGGTTACTTGCAGTTGACTTGACCCGGTGCTGGGTCTCCTGGAAAATACTCCCCTTAAGCTGTCGCCCCAGCTTAATGTATGAATATTCTGGTGAGCCGAATGACCCTCAACGGTTCACTACAGACAACTTTACCGCTGAAGAAGTCTTTAAAACCATGAGGACCCTACTTGATGAGACTCGGGAGAATTGCAATAAAGTTGGTCTGCCGCCATTCTTTAAACAAAATCCAGCTCCACCTGTAAGTATTTATCTTTATCTGATTCAATACCGGCTTATCTCTGCATTATGCTTTGTTTTAACCTTTTTATGCTTTATCCAGGCTGACTCCGCCTTTTGGACGAAGAAGCTGCAAGCCGCCGCCCCTGCCAAGAAGCTTAAGACCAAAGCCCGTGGTCCAGGCCACCGCAAGAAACAAACAACAAAAGATCTTCTCAAGCTGGAGGACTCAGAGGTAGAACTCGACTTCCTTGGTCGTCTTTTGATGCAACTTATTGACACCGATTCTTCTCAGGATGACACGGAGACAAGCCAGGCTAATGTAGTAGAGGTAATATCTGTCTCCTCCAACTCAGATCCTCTGCCAAGAGAAAAAACTCGGCAGGTGTTGGGGATATAACTATTGAGTATAAACCGCCCAGGAGGGGCCGGGTTATGCTCATAGTGATTTACCTGTATCGAAGCCCATGAAGACATAGAAGATGGCGACTTACGAAGGAGACAATAAGAAGGCCCAAAGCCCAAAGGCGAGTTAGGGCCCATAGATGTAAACCGCCATAAGTATATGACTTGTATTGTAAGATAGGAAAGAGTGGATACCGAGCCGGACACGTTTATGAGCCGGCCGAGATTCTGTGGACCGTCAGGCGTCAACCTGTGTATATAAAGGGACGACCCAGCGGCGGTTTAAGGGAGGGGACAAGAGATCGAGAGCCAGGTTAAGCGTATTCGCTCCCTGGTCATCGAAACCCTAGCAATACCACCTTAAATTGGATTAGGCCTTCACCTTCACCGCAAGGGGCCGAACCAGTATAAACTCCCCGTGCCCTTTGCCCTGATTAACCCCTTTAAACTAACCTCATTGCGATGGCTCCACGACTAAGTCCTCACACTAGGACATCTGCCGTGACTATTCCACAATAGTTGGCGCCCACCGTGGGGCCAGCGCACGATGGTTTCGAGTTCTTGAAGGGCAACTTCGAAGGGATCAAGGGATACGCTGTGGGCCGGATGACCAAGAGTCATCGCGACAAGCTCTACATCGATGATGAAGGCTGGGGTCCCGAGGCCGGCTCAATTGAGTACGGGTACCGGGTCGCCTTCCGTGGAATTCACGTCTTCATTGGCAAGATCGGCGAACCGGACCCTGAGCCGGACACCTGCACCGACATCATCGGGATGGCTCAGCGTGCAAAACCCGCCTGAGTTCAGCCCGCCATGAGTCGTGCCTTCGTGGGATTCATCAATGGTGCGGGATCTGAGGATAAATCAGTATCTGACGGTGAGACAGTTGTCTATTCTGATGGCGATTCATCCACCGGTGAAACCGAGTCATTGTACCGACTGCAAGACGGTCGGCTTGGGGGCTGTTCCGATGGCGATAGTATTCCGGACCCCTACAAGCCGCCGAACCGGGTTGCAATCTTCATGGCCGGTACGCAGCCAGTGCAGCACTCTTCAACTGCAGCGGCATTGATTTCTGGATCAGCAGCGGCGACGGCAGCCGGGGCAGGAGGCCCTGCGCTCCCGCCGGCTCAAGTCTTGTCTGGTTTACTAGACGCCTTGGCAATACTGCTGACGACGGAGGTTAACCCAGATAATCAAAATCAGCATAACGCGGAAGTCATGAAATTGCGAGATCAGATAGCTCAAGCTAAGGAAGACCTGGCAGCTGAAGATGCCAGGATGGCTGCGGAGCGGGTTATGTTGGATGCTCAGGCGCAGCGGATTCAGTCGGAGTCTTACCGGCTCATGCTAGATCAGAACGCTTCAAACGAAGTCATGAGGAGGAGGCATCAGTCTCGCCTGCCACCGGTTTACGAGGCGAGGAACCTCTTTAACACGCCAGGAGCAGGAACCAGTAACCCGCCAGTGGCGGACCAGGTTGAAGCGCCTGGGACGGATCCGCCTCGTCAGAACCCGCCAGCCGCACACCACGGATCCGCCTCGTCAGAACAATATCCCGCCGCAGCACATGCCAACACCACCGGGTCATTACTCTAACCCTTTGGATAACATGATCGCTGCGGCGTCACGATTGGCGGCTATCCCGGTGGAAGGCGAGTCTCCAACGGCGGTTGAGATGCGGAGGGCTAGAGAGCTCCTTCAGACAGCATTGGTTCAGCAGCAGGCTTATTCTGACAGTCGAAGCCGAATTCATTCCACCCCTCGCACAAGCCGGAGTTAGAGTAGGCATATTGATGAACCAGCTGTGTCAAGCAGTGGGCAGAACCATAACCAGCCTCGTGGACATAACCCGGCGGGCGGTGGTGCTGATGCTCAGAACGTGGTGGATCAAGGTAGAGCACATCGAGAGGCCGAGCTGGTGGCGCAATATGTGGCCCGTCAACCTTCTCCGGTTCGTCCGACAACTTCGATGGAGCCAGGTGTAACCTTTAGGAATTTGGGCGTGCCATGTTTAGTGTTGGCCATACGTAATGAGCGTCTGCCCAAGGATTTTAAGGGCCCTCGAAAGGTGCCTAACTATACAGCCGATTTACCTCCTGAAGCATGGATCGAGAGTTATGAGATGGCCATGGAATTGCTAGATGTTAGCGATGCGGCATGTGCTAAATATTTCCCCCTGATGTTGGATGGAACGGCTCGCACTTGGTTGAAGGGGATCCCTGCCAACTCCATTGGGTCATGGGCCGAGTTAAAGGCCCGGTTTATTCAGAATTTCAAAGATACGTGCAAGCAGCCTATGTCAATTGTGGATCTGGATGCCTGTGTCCAAGAAGAGGGCGAGTCCACAACCCATTGGGTGCGCCGGGTTTCGACCATCTTACATTCATCAGATCGCATCAATGCCGGTTCAGCGGTCATAATGTTGGAGAAGAATTGTCGGTTTACGCCTCTTAAGCAGAAGTTGGGTCGGCTCAAGCGCCGCTGCAATGACATGGGAGAGCTGATGACGACTCTGGTTAAGTACGCTGACTCTGATGGTACCAAGGACCCCGAGTCTGATGATGACAAGCCGGGAAAGGGAAAGAAGAGCAGCAGCACCAGAGGACAGCAGCATAATCCGGCGAATCAGGGAGGCAATGGTAAGCGCAAAGCTGATAATAGTTTGGACTTTGTGGCTAACACCAACACACAGAATAATGGCCAGTGTTGTAAAGGTAAACCGCCCCCACGGGCCGGAGGGTCAGGCTTTAATCTTGAGCAGATGCTAAATCAGCCCTGCCCAAGGCATGGGACGCGAGAAAGACCGTCTGGCCACCTTTGGAAGGATTGCTACATCATGAAGGAGTATAAAAATTCCAATCTTTTTCAAGACAATCATGGACCGGGTGGTGGTTCAGGGTCCGGTTCTCATGGGCCGGGTTACGGCGGTGGCGGTTCTAGTTCTGGATTCCAAGGTAATCAGGGCAATCAAGGCAATCAGGGTGGCTACCATCAACAGTCAGGTCAGGGGAATCAGCAGCAGCAATCTGGGTATCAGAGTAACCCAAAGCAGTTGAATAGTGGGCAGTACCATGTCTTCACCACAAATTTATGCAAACGGGATCAGAAGCTTCACAAAAGGGCAGTGAGCACCGTTGAACCGGCGGTTCCCCGTTACTTGCACTGGTCTGAGCAGCCCATCATGTGGAGTCGGGAAGATCACCCACCTCGGGTTGATAATCCGGGTCACCTAGCATTGGTGGTTGCACCTCAGGTTGGAGGGTATAAGTTTACCAAGGTACTCATGGACGGAGGGAGCAGCATCAATATCCTTTATTACGAAACTTTCCGTCGCATGGGGTTGACAGATAAAAATCTTAAACCGTCGAATATAGTTTTCCATGGTGTGGTGCCTAGTAAGTCGGTGTACCCTGTTGGTAAGATAGCTCTGGAAGTTTCCTTTGGAGATGATCATGATTCTAGGTCAGAGACATTAACCTTTGAAGTAGTCAAAATTCACAGCCCGTATCACGCTCTGTTTGGACAGCCGGCTTATGCCAAGTTCATGGCACGGCCTTGTTATGTTTATCTGTAGCTCAAGATGCCGGGTTACAAAGGGACCATCACAGTACATGGGAGCCGAAGGATAGCCTTGGAATGTGAAGAGGGTGATGCGGCTTATGCTGAGTCGGTTTGTGCAATGGAGGAGTTAAAATTTTACAAGGACAATGTTGATCCGGCGGATATGACGTCTTTGAAAAAGCCAACTACAGAGCATGATCCGGTTTTGAAGTTTAAATCGGCAGATGACACTAAGATGGTTGATTTTGTTCCTGGCGATTCATCCAAGCAGTTCAGCATCAGTGCTAATATGGATCCGAAATAGGAAAGCGCGCTCATCGAGTTCATCCGTGAGAACCGGGACATCTTTGCATGGAAACCTTCTGACATGCCAGGGGTACTGAGGGAACTCGCTGAGCACACTCTCAATATTGATCCCAAGTTTAAACCGGTCAAGCAGTTTCTTCGTCGTTTCAATGAAGAAAGGCGTAAGGCCATTGGTGAGGAGGTTGCCCGGCTCTTGGCGGCTGGGTTTATTGTTGAAGTTTTTCATCCTGAGTTGTTGGCTAACCCGGTGCTGGTACTTAAGAAGAACGACACTTGGCGCATGTGTGTGGACTACACGGATTTAAACAAGGCTTGTCCGGCTGATCCTTTTGCTCTCCCTCGTATTGATCAGATTATTGATGCTACGGCGGGTTGTGAGTGTTTGAGTTTTTTGGATGCTTATTCTGGTTATCATCAGATCAAGATGGCAGTTAAGGACCAGGAGAAGACAGCTTTCATAACTCCCTTTGGAGCCTTCTGCTATGTGTCTATGCCTTTTGGGCTCAAGAGTGCCCAGGCGACTTACCAGCGATGTGTGCAGAATTGTCTTCATAATCAGATTGGACGCAATGTTCATGCTTATGTGGATGATATTGTGGTGAAATCCAGAAAGAAGGAGATGTTGATAGATGACTTGAAGGAAACCTTTGATAATCTCCGAGTTTATAAGATGATGCTTAATCCGGCCAAGTGTGTTTTTGGTGTGTAGGCGGGCAAGCTTTTGGGCTTTCTGGTGTCTAACAGGGGCATTGAAGCTAATCCGGAAAAGATCAAAGCCGTTACTTCTCTGGCTAAACCGGCGTGCATCAATGATGTTCACGTCTGGCGGGTCGTATTGCGGCGCTAAGCCGGTTCATAAGCCGCCTCGGTGAGAAGGCCATCCCTTTGTATCAGATGATGAAAAAGACAGATGACTTCGTCTGGAGTGACGCTGCTAATGAGGCATTTGAGGCGCTTAAGAAGCAGCTGGCTAAGCCGCCGGTCCTAGCTGCGCCCGTTGATAAGGAGCCACTGTTGTTATATGTGGCTGCTAATAGCCGGGCTGTCAGTGTGGCTATTGTGGTTGAAAGGAAAGAGGCAGGCAAGGAATATCCGGTTCAACAGCCGGTTTATTATATCAGCGAAGTGCTTATTGAGTCCAAACAGAGATACCCACATTGGCAGAAGCTTGTATATGGGGTTTTCATGGCAAGCCGGAAGCTTAAGCAATATTTTCAGGGTCACCCCATTACTGTGGTTAGCTCTGCTCCTTTATGAGATATCATACAAAACAGGGAAGCAACAGGCCGGGTTGCCAAATGGGCCATTGAACTTGGGCCTCATGGTTTGAAGTAGATGCCTCGCACGGCCATCAAGTCTCAAGCACTGGTGGATTTCATCAATGACTGGACAGAGCTGCAGATGCCTGAGGAAAAACAAGATAACACATATTGGACTATTCACTTTGATGGGTCTAGGCAATTGGAGGGCTCGGGGGCTGGAGTTGTGCTTGCTTCCCCTCGAGGTGATAAATTTTGTTATGTTCTCCGTTTGATGTTCCCTTGCACTAACAAAGCAGCTGAATATGAGGCCTTGCTCCATGGTCTTCGGATGGCTAAGGAGATGAACTTAAGCCGGGTAAGGTGCTTTGGTGACTCAGATTTGGTGGCTCAACAAGTCTCTGGTACTTGGGATTCTAAGGATCCCCTCATGGAGGCTTATCGACGAGAGGTGAATGTTATTGCTGGTCACTTCAAGGGTTATCAAGTTGAGCATGTTGATCGGAGGAAAAATGAAGCGGCTGATGCCTTAAGCCGGTTGGGTTCTCAACGTAAACCGGTGCCACCTAATGTCTTTCTTGACGTTTTGCATAACCCGTCGGTCAAGTTACCTACAGAGGAGGATTTGGCTATTCCTGACCCGGAAGCTCAGTTCGTGGCGGCTCTTCATGTTATTCCTGATTAGACAGTTCCATATTTGGCATATATGACCCGGGGCGAGTTACCTGAGGATGAAACCTTGGCCAGGCAAATAACCCGGCGGTCCAAGTCAATGACAATTGTCAATGGAGAGCTGCACCATTGCAGTGTTACCGGGGCGTTTCAGCGTTGTGTTTCTCCTGAAGAAGGCTGTGAGATTCTGCGAGAGATCCATGAAGGAGATTGTGGTCATCACGCCGGCTCTAAATCTCTTGTAGCCAAGGCTTTTCGTCACGGTTTTTATTGGCTAACGGCTCATGCTGATGCTGAGGACTTTGTCAAAAAATGTGACGGTTGTCAGAAGTTTTCACGTCGAGCTCATGTTCCGGCTCAGGAGTTGAGAATGATTCCAATCACTTGGCCGTTTGTAGTTTGGGGGCTCGATATGGTTGGATCTTTTAAGAGGTCCAAGGATAAGAAGACCCACCTCTTGGTGGCAGTTGATAAATTCACTAAGTGGGTAGAGGCAGAGCCTGTCAGTAAGTGTGATGCAGCAACGGCGGTTCAATTCATGAAGAAGGTGATCTTCCGTTTTGGCTTTCCACACAGCATTGTAACAGACAATGGCACTAATCTCTCCAAGGGTGCTATGAAAGAATTTTGTCAACGTGAGCATATCCGGCTTGATGTATCGTCAGTGGCTCACCCCCAATCTAATGGTCAAGCTGAGAGAGCCAATCAAGAGATCCTGAGAGGCATCAAGCCCCGGCTTATGGTTCCCTTACAGAGGACGCCGGGTTGTTGGGTAGAGGAGTTACCCTCGGTGCTATGGAGCATCAACACAACGCCCAACAGATCTATGGGTTACACACCTTTTTTCATGGTTTATGGAGCAGAGGCGGTTCTCCCCAGTGACATCCGTCACGATTCACCCCGGGTGGCGGCTTACGTTGAAGCTGATAATGAAAAGGCACGTCAGGATGCACTTGACCTGTTAGATGAGGTGCGTGATCTCGCAGCGGCTCGTTCGACGATTTACCAGCAAAATCTACGTCGTTATCACAGCCGCCGGGTCAAGACCAGAACCTTTCAAGAAGGCAACTTAGTGCTCCGGCTTATCCAGGATCAGACTGATATGCACAAGTTATCCCCACCTTGGGAAGGACCCTTTGTGGTCAGCAAGAATCTGAACAACAGGTCATACTACCTTATTGATGTTCGAGACCACAAGGACTCACGCACGTCGGAGGAAGAGACTCGCCGGCCGTGGAATATTGCTCATCTTCGGCCTTACTACACCTGAGCCATTGGCTCTTCTGATGTACATATTTCTGACAATGTATATATTAAACCGGCACCCCTGCTAAAGCAGGGCCTCTGTCGTCTTTTCTTAATGAGTTTTTGGTTACTTGGGGGCTTCCGGCTTATGAGCGAAGTTATGATTACCCTTTGAACCGGCTTATAAGCCAACTAAAAAAAACTTGGGGGCTTGCTACCCAGGTTAAAGGTACCAAAGAGAGTCTGTTGCAAAATCACAGCTCAAACACAGGTGCCCCTTGAGCACAGCTCAAAAATATTACTTGGGGGCTCCTTGATTCTAAAGAACAAAGAGTTTGTATAACCCTTGTAATAGGCTTAAAAGCCAGGCTTGGAAGCCAGGTGTATTCACCTAAAACCCCGGGTTATCCTGCCTTTTTAAGTAAGCCACTCCGCCCAGGTATTCCTGGAATGACCCGCCGAACATTTGACAAGTCAATCTTATACAGACCCTGAACTTGTCTAAGTTAAAACGACGATTGGTTATGTGAGGTCCATCTTATAAGGTTTGTATATAGGTTTAACTCAGTGGCTGTGCGGCCCGTGAAAGCACTCGATTTTCGGCCTGGCAGACCATGAAAAGCCTCGTTTTTTCGTTTGTTTTATTCCACAGTTTTTGAGGTATCTTTGATGAGGCTTATAATGCTTTATGATCATAATTCATCCGGTGTTTATTAACCCGGCCTGGCTTTTGACTATAAGTCGCCAGTATGAGATAAGATAATATCCAGTGTTTATTAACCCGGCCTGGTTTTGCTCATAAGCCAAACAATCTATGATAATTACCAGTGCTCAAAGTTTGGGTTCTCCCCCTTACTACACCGGTTTGGTAAACCAACAGTGTGATCAAATATCACAGGTATGATATATTTCAAATTTGGTTATTCTGAAAGTCCAGCCTTGGGTATAAGCTATGTTAGTTTCCATGGTTTTATATTGGGTGTCATGACCCGTCCAGCGGTAAACCGCCAGGACACTTTTAATCCGTTGCATGCAGGAGCAGATTCCACATTGTTAATATTATAAGCATAAGTGGCATATCTTAACATGGTGGATTAGCAGTGTCATGCAAAGTAAGTATGCATGATGACATAGCAGAACAAGAGTTTAAGCTAGCCTATTACAAGGCGTTTGGTGCCCAAAAGAATAATTGTTTTAACAAGTCTTGAAGAAAGCAGCTGCTAAACCGGCCTCCGGTTTACGAGTCCTGGCCTGGCTGACTTGAAGGTTGCGGATCGTCCAGCGACGGTTCATCTTCCTCCTCTCTACCCAGTGGCTGGAAGTCAATGGTGGTCCAATCGATCCCAGTTAAGGCCTTGAATACAGCTTCATCACTTATAAGTATGGATGGGTCAACATCAGGGGCATAAGTATGCTTACAGATTGGAGGAATAAGATTTGGAGCATCATGGCGCGTTAACTCTCTTGTTGTTGGCATCATAAATCGACTGATAATGTAAAAGATCGGTTTCTTCAGCCAATTTGCTAGCCAATGGGTGCATTTCCCTCGTCAAGGCTCTGAGGTCATCGTTATTAAACTTTGACCCGTCCTCCTTTATGCTCGGGTAGCCGTTTCCCACATCGGCCGGATCAAGATCAGATATCCAAGCTTTGGCCCGAGTCAGTGCAGTAAGAGCACCTGCCCTGGCAGCTGACTTCTTTAGCTCTTCAAACCGTGCAGGCATCATCGCCAGCCTTTCCAACGTCTCCTTGATCAAGGTTGGGGGCGGTTTATTATGGGAAGCTGTGCAGATAACCCGTTGTACGCCGGTATATAATTGCTCTATAAGTGTATAGGCAGCTTTCAGTTTTTGCCGCATATCTGAGCCAAGATGAGCAATGCGAGTTCCTGCATCATCAAAAACATCAGTAAACCGGCAGTCTCTTACATAATACATGTTCAAAGCTTATGAAGAAGTTATTTACCAAATACGGCAACGGTCATGGCATTTATTTGTTGTTTCAAGCCAGTCAGCTCCTCAGCTACCGGATTAAGGGCAGCCTCAGCATCCTCAGCCCTCTTCAGCAGAGTTGACTTTTCTGTATCCCAACCTGCCCGCTCGTTCTTAAAGCTCTCCTTCAGTTTTTCCATTGTTGTTAAGGCACTGGTCAGTTCTTCCTTGGCTTTGGAGGTCTCGGCTTGTTGTGACTTGATATTTTCTTGAAGGTCGGCAATTTGAGATTCCTTCTTGTTAAGATCAGCCTGCAAGAGACATGTAATTAATTAAGATAGCAGTGCATATTCAAAGTCCCAAGCACATAACAAGTAATATACTTGACACTTGGGGGCTAATGTCTATTGCTTCTTATCAAAAAAAATTACAAGTCCCAAGCACATAACAACTATCAGCTTGATGGTCAACCGGATTATAAAGGTCCTAAGTAAGAATTTTGAGCCCTACAGCATAATTAGTCTCAACTTAACATATTTGTTAAGTCGACCCTTGGGGGCTACATAGGCGAAATTGAAGAGTTATTATTCTAAAAGTCCCGGTTCATATTGACATTATAAATCGGCCCTTGCGGGCTAGTGGAGTTGATCTATATGGTTCTTGAAAGTTTGCAGAACATTCTATTCTTTTATGTCCAGTAAACTTAGGCGGCTAAGGGAAGAATATTTATGCAGAGTTAACAGCATTTACCTCATATCGCTCCTTCATCATGTTCAGTAAACCGGCTTCATAATCACGGCTTGTGTGCAAATGGTTTAAAAACCCAGAATGAATATCTTGGGCGCTGAGGTGGGTATAGCTTTCCAAGTCCACCTTCCACTTGCCCTTGTCAACAACAGAAAATTCTTCTTTGGCACTATGTTTTGACAGAACAGTGGGGGTGCCTGGGGCTGTACACCCGACACCGGTAACTACAACATCGTCGGCTTTATCATCAGCAACCTTAGTTTGGCTTGGTGGTTTATCAGCATGACCCATCGGATCAATTTCCATCTATTCAACAAAGGTTTCATGATCTTGCGGTGGCGGATCATCAAGAATAGCTTCAGTATTTGGTTCAAACTGTTCCGGGTTCTTTTCCGGATCAGTTGGCGCGCTGTCATCAGCCGGTTTGTTCAATTTGGCCTTTTTACTGGGTCCGGCCTTGGCTCTGACAGAGACGCAAATTACAGGTTAGTATAATGATCAAGCATAAGGTATAAGGGGTTAGTTAAAAATGCTCACCCAGGAACAGTTTTGAGGGTTGGAATTTGTGTCCCTGTGGACTTGCTAGAGGATGAATGGGAAGTTCCCTGATAGTTTGAATCAGACGGATTAAGAGGTTGTCGGAAATAGCCCGCCTTGGGATAAGATGTGTCAGAAATAGAAGAGACCTCTGGGCGGCGTTTACGAACTAGCGAGTTCGGTAAATCGGAAGAAGTGACCACATGGCCGCTATGCCGGGTTGTGCGGCGAGCTTCGTGTTGCTGCTTCTTCAAAAGAAAGTTTGGATCCAAGTAAGCTAGGGGGTGATAAAATCTTATTTTTCGGCTTGCTTGTCGGGTTTTCTGTGTGGGCAGTGGTTCTGAACCGGATGAGAGAATAGTTACCTCTACGTCGTTTGCGCGGCTAGCTTCTCCGTCGTCCTGATAAAAATCATCGTCAATGAGATGTATGAAAAAAGAGCCAAGTGAATCAAGTTCTACCTCTGACTCCGGATTATCATCGTCAATGTTTAACTCGGTAGGCTCGGTGTTTTTCTTCTTAGCGGGCTTCTTGTTGACCTTGGTCTTGACACGAGGTATTTTGGCCGGTTTATCCTGCGGTTTCTTCTTCAAAAATGGGTCATCACCCTGTTTAAAGATTGAAAAAATCATAAGGGAGTATTAAGAATATGGATTAAAGCAGGAGTGGGGTAATTCTTACAGCTGGCGGTTTATTTGAAGCGCAAAAAGGACTAAGTCCTGTTTTGCTATAGTCGGTCACCGGTTCATCCAACATCTTCTTGACAGATTCAGTAATTTTAGCATCAGTCAGCTGAATATCAGTGTGGCGTTGAGGGTCTTTCACATCCCCTGTGTACTCACACATTAAACTGGAGTGGCAGCTTAAAGGCAAAATGCTCCAGGATACCCAGCAACGGACAAAATCAATGCCTGTCAAACCATTTGCCACAAAGGCTCTGAGCTTTGAAAGTTGTGGTGCATATTTGGACCATTCCTTTGCATTGAGTCTTTGGGGGAATGGATGTGCATCGGTAAGCCGGTGAGCACGGTAACCTGGCAGAGGATTCTCGCCAGCTGGAGATGTATCTTGGCAATAGAACCAAGTTTGATTCCAATCTTTGGGATGGCTATGATGCTTAGGGTGAGGGAAGCTGACGTCTTTTCTCTTCTGAATTGAAACCCCGCCAAGTTCAGTATTGGGCCCATCCGTAAATTCAGTACGGTGGTTTAAATATAAGAAATCTCTGAACAGGTCGACTGTGGGCTCTTCTTGCAGGTAGGCTTCACAAAACACTTGAAAATTGCAAATATTGGACACGGAGTTAGGCCCAATATCTTGAGGGTGAAGTTGGAAGAAGTGAAGCACGTCACGGAAATTTTTTGATCCGGGAGGGCTGAACCCTTGACTCAGATGATCAACAAAAACGATCAATTCCCCATCCTTGGGCTCAGGAAGATTTTCTAGACCGGGGGCTCTCCAGTGGATGTCTTCCTTTTTCGCTAAAGCGCCGGTTGCAACATACCCATTCAGTTCTTCTTCTGTAACCCGGGATTGAACCCAGTTATAGGAATAAAAGGATTTGGCCATTTATACGATAACCTGGAAAAGATTTGTGCCGGTTTAAGGTTCATGGTTAACAGGCAGAAAGTGTTGAAGCATGCATAATTGTTAAACTGGATAGTGACGTTATCAAATTACAAAGACGAGCACTTGGCGGTTTAAGAGGGGACTAATGGTACCTGGCAGGTTATTATTTTCTGAAGTTAAACCGCCTATACGGATATTGAAAGTATAGATCTGAAGTTGGAAAATGGCTAAGTGATGAAAAACAGGTTTCACAGATTGGTATTGTAATTTTGGATCTACCGCGTGTCAGAAAATGAAAATATATTCGGACCTAAAATACTGGTACTTGAGAAGTTTATGAAGGTCCAGATCGGATTTTTCTACCTAAAAGAGATGCTCTAATAAGGAAAAAGGGACTAGGATTATTGCCGCACAGGATAAATATCAAGCTTGAATCAAACCTCATGCTACAGCGAAGAACAGGTGAAGAACAGTGCCAAACTTCCATGAGTTTGTTCGAACCCTAATGAGATCTACGGAGGGGGAAGGAGGAAGAACTTACCAAGGCTGTTGAACGGCGGAGGCGCGTGAGCAAAGTCTGGACCAAGTCAGGTTGTTGCGGCGGCCAATGGTGATGCAGAGGAGAGGGTCGATGGCGGCGGCCGGGCTCGAGAAGCAGCGCGTCACGAGGAAGACGATGAAGACGAAGAGGCCGAGGGGGGAAAGTGAAAAGGACCCTTGGCCCTATTTATAAGGTGAATGGATAAGTGGCATGCGCGGGAATCGAGGAGCTCCAAATTGGATATGTGACAGGGCTGACGCCTCGATTTTTGGAGGTTCTTTAAAAAGGAGATGCATATATGATTTCGGAAGATGACGTCACGGCGAGTTACAAATTTTTGCGAAGGAAATGAAGAGGGAATTTTCCTAAGTGTTGAAGATTGACATGAACAAGTTCAAATCAACCTGGGGCCTAATGTTGAGGATATAACTATTGAGTATAAACCGCCCAGGAGGGGCTGGGTTATGCTCATAGTGATTTACCTATATCGAAGCCCATGAAGACATAGAAGATGGCGACTTACGAAGGAGACAATAAGAAGGCCCAAAGCCCAAAGGCGAGTTAGGGCCCATAGATGTAAACCGCCATAAGTATATGACTTGTATTGTAAGATAGGAAAGAGTGGATACCGAGCCGGACACATTTATGAGCCGGCCGGGATTCTGTGGACCGCCGGGCAGCAACCTGTGTATATAAAGGGACGACCCGGCGGCGGTTTAAGGGAGGGGACAAGAGATCGAGAGCCAGGTTAAGTGTATTCACTCCCTGGTCATCGAAACCCTAGCAATACCACCTTAAACTGGATTAGGCCTTCACCTTCACCGCAAGGGGCCGAACCAGTATAAACTCCCCGTGTCCTTTGTCCTGATTAACCCCTTTAAACTAACCTCATTGCGATGGCTCCACGACTAAGTCCTCACACTAGGACATCTGCCGTGACTATTCCACAACAGCAGGTCATCCGGAAAGTAATTTTTTCTCACCCTCTTGCTCATTTGGACCCCAATTTTCTTTTGAAGAAGCAGCAACATGATTCAAGACGTCTAACCCGGAGTGATGGTACTCAAGATCTCACCTTTGGCTTACCCAACACTCCTGTTCCTCGTAAGCGTAGAAATGAGGTGCCCCATAATCCAACTCTTTCTCTCCCGAAGGCTGGTCTTTTTCATCAACCTCTTAACCCTTCCGACTCAAATTATCAGGGAACACCTCCCTCATCCGGTGACTCTACAGGAACTCAGATGCCTGTTTTCAAGGTTGCCCACGGGTAAGCATTTTCATTTGTTCATAAATTGTGTGTGCTGACATACTCATGAATTCTTGTACTCCTTGTCTCAGAGGTGTAGCAAAAGCAGGTAAAAAGCAAAAAGTGGGCGGCTCTTCGAAGGACCCAAAGACCATTGAGCCGGAGAAATAGGAGCTTGAGGCTCCGGAGGCTTCCATTCAAGCCCCTGAAGACCTTGCCAATGACCTACCGCCGTCAACTGATGCTACCGTCCTTGATCAAATGGACGCTGAGTTTAACGCTGCGGCCAACCAAGACTTGCCTAGACCTAAGTCGCAAACACCTCCGAAGCCAGCATAAGAGATCCCTCTTGAAAAGGACTCTGATGATGTGACTGTCACTGGGATGGGTTACACAGCGCCCAGGGGCCTCCACTGTGCTGGCAAAACATAGCACTAAGGAAGAATGTCCTTCCTTAGAAAAAGGCAAGGCCAAGCTGGATCTGGAGAGCTACTCCTCTTTCAGTGCAAGCGACATGTATGTGGGCTATTTGAGCCGCCTTAATACAAGTCGAGGTTTGGAGGCTGGGCTTGTTCAACTTATGAAGAAGAAATATGAGGTATAAAACCACTCCTCTCATTTTTAGCCTTGCTGACATACGTATATTCATAGTAGCCCCCAAGGGCCGACTTGTCTTGAAAAGACAAATCGGGTCTACATTGCCTTTATAGAATCAAAACACGTAGCCCCCAAGGGCCGGCTTAATCTGACAAGATGAGCCGGGTCTCAATGACTTTAAGAGAATTAAACATGTAGCCCCCAAGGGTCGGCTTAATCTGACAAGATAAGCTGGGTATCAATAGCCTGAATAGAATCAAACATGTAACCCTCAAGGGCTAGCTTAATCTGACAAGATGAGCCAGGTCTCAATAGCCTGAATAGAATCAAATCATTAACTTTGAAAATGACCTACATTAGCCCCCAAGTGTCAGGCGTATTGCTTGCAATGTTGTTGGGACTTTAAACAATCATTTCATCATGAACCACCACAATGTTAACTTGTCTTCATGATTTCCAATCCTTTTTGCAGGAAGCTTCAGGCAATCAAGAAGCACAACTGGGCGAGTAGAAGAAAAGCCTTGAACACCAGGAAGCAGAGACACGGAAGGCTGAAGCAAAATTCCAATTTTCTTTGAAAGAAAATGAAGAACTAAAGGCCAAATTTTCCACTGAAAGAGCCTCCTGGGCTACTGAGAAAGCTGCATTGGTGAAGCGTGCAGAGGATGCCGAAACACAGCTTAAGCCATTTGCTGATGAGCTTGCCGACATAAAACCACAAATAACCCATATGACAGCCACCATCTTTGGTAAGATACATATGCCCCTTCATCATCTGCCTTGACATTTCTTTAATTCGCCGGTCTATTTTTAACACATAATTCTTAACCCACCTGACGACTCTTGAACAAGCCCCAGAAGCGCCATTCTTGGCTAGAATATGCTGCTCAAACTAAAGGCTGTCTATTCATTGATAGAGCAGTTGTATGCTGGTACACTGCGCAACATCGTCGCCTTATCAGGTGGCAAGAGACCCCCAACCTTCATCAGGGCTGTGCTTGATCAGCTCTCCATGGTGCCGGCTCAAGTCGAAGAGTACAAGTTATCAGCCGCTCGAGCCGGAGCGATTGTCGCCCTAGGTCGGGCCAAAGCGTGGCAATCAGAAATTAACCCGGTGGAAATAGCCACCGGGTGCCCAGAGTTCAAAGACGATGGGTCCCTTTTCGAGGAGCAAGACTTCAACAACTATGTTAGAGAGATGTGGCATGTAGCTTGCAAGCTAATAGAAGACCTGAATCTAAATCACTACACAGCGGCTTACGATGAGAATAATAACAAGGTTAAGCCGCCCACGCATGAAGTGATGGATCTTGTTCCTCCAAGGCGTAAGCACATCTTCGCCCCTGACCTTGACCCTTCAGTTATTATTAATAATGAAGCCACTTTGGAAGCCTTAACCGGTATCGACTGGACATCAACTGACCTCCAGATGGTCGAAGAAGAAGAGCTGGCACCGGATGACCCACAATCATCAAGGTGTCAGGAGGACAACTGATCGTAATGAGGACAATCAAGGCGGCTCTCAGGCCGGGTCATAAAAGTGCAGCTCCGGAAACAGTTGAGTCAAAAATTTTGGGCTCCATGGAAGCCTTGTAATAGAGTAGTTTGAAAATATTGTTCCGCCTTGGCATGCCTTCGCGCATGCTTATCTCCACTTTTGATCCATCAATTAAACTTTGTGATATGCTCCAGCTGATCATATATATGGGCCCTTGCAATGACTATGCTTTACACATGTAGTCTTGTAAAAAGATGCATCAATGTATAGACTGGCGACTTAAAGCCAGACACCAGGGCGGGTTACCAAACCCGAAGACTCATAGCCTCATATTATTGTTGCAACTATCATTAACATGGTTGTAGAGCCAGATCATGCTGGCATCTTAAAACCAAATTGCCCAGGCGGGTGAAAACCCCAAAACTTGTAGCCTCATAACCATAGCTACTCAAATCAATTATGCTGGTGACTTAAAGTCCAAAGCTAGGACGGGTGATAACCCAAAGACTTGTAGTCTTATCCAGCTATTGAGAAAATCATGAATATGGCTGATGAACCAAAACATCTTGGCGACTTAAAGTCACACGCCAGGGCAGGTGACAACCCAAAATACTCAAACATGAGCCACAACATACTGGTGACTTAAAGTCGAAAGCCAGGGTGGGTTATCAAACCCAAAAACTTCATGGTCTTATGCAAAAATTGAAAACATCATCAATGTGGCTATAGAGCCAAAATAAACAGATTAACGGTTCAACAATCAAAAGACCACGGTGGGTAACACCCCGAAATACTCCAACAGGAGCAACATAACCCGGAGCCTCATGATACAGAGAGTTTTTTTTTCAAAAAACATAAGACAACAAAAAACGGTTCGAAAAGAGAAAATAAGCAAATCTCAAAGTTAAGCCGGCTTTGCAAAGGCACGACTTAACAGGGTTGGCTCACAGGCCTCATGTTTGCTTTCAAGGCCGCAAAGCCGTGGTTGATCCTAGGTCACTGTAAGCCGGCTCTCACGTGACACAAAACCGCCGTTTTAACCTTGGCAAGTTCAGGGTCTGTAAGAAGATTGACTTGCCAAGAGTTCGGCGGGTCACTTGGTGGAGTAGCAAGTTACAAATAGGCAGGATGAACACATAATTTGGCATTTCATGCCGGGTCAAAAGGGTATGTCAGCTAAACCCGGTGGGTTGGAAGCCCCCAAGTGACCTTATGACCAATTAATAAAGACTCAGATACACAGAAATGAAACGACAGAGGCCCTGAATTTTTCAGGGATGTCGGCTTTATTATATTGATCATAAAAAGATATATACATCATAAAAAATGTGTACATTGATAGGAGCCAGTGGCTCAAGTGTAATAAGGTCGAAGATGAGCAATATTCCACGGCCTGTTGGTCACCTGCTCAGAGGTGTGTGATTTCTTGTGCCTACGTAGATCAATGAGGTAATACGAGCCATTGTTGAGGTTCTTACTAACCACAAAAGGTCCTTCCCAAGGTGGAGACAGCTTATGCATGTCAGTTTGATCTTGAATCAACCGAAGCACTAAGTCGCCCTCTTGAAACGCCCGAGTCTTAACTCTACGACTATGATAGCGACGCAGGTCTTGCTAGTATATTGCTGAACGAGCCGCCGCAAGGTCACGTTCTTCATCCAAAGCATCAATTGAGTTCTGTCGAGCCGTCTCACTATCAGTTTCAACATAAGCCGCCACTCTAGGCGAGTCATGATGGATGTCACTCGGGAGAACCGCCTCTGCACCATAAACCATGAAGAAGGGCGTATAGCATGTTGACCTGTTGGGGGTGGTATTGATACTCCAAAGTACTAAAGGTAACTCCTCAACCCAACAACCCAGTGTTCGTTCCAAAGGAACCATAAGCCAGGGCTTGGTGCCTCTCAAAATTTCCTGGTTAGCCCTTTCTGCTTGACCATTAGACTGTGGATGGGCCACAAAAGAAACATCCAGATGAATATGCTCTCTTTGACAGAACTCCTTCATAGCACCTTTACACAAATTAGTGCCATTATCAATGATGATACTATGAGGGTAACCAAAGCGGTAGATCAGCTTTTTATCAAACTGAACTGCAGTTGCTGCATCACACTTGCTAACTGGCTCTGCCTCTACCCATTTGGTAAATTTGTCAACCGCGACCAAGAGGTGGGTCTTGTTATCCTTAGACCTCTTGAAAGGCCCAACCATATCAAGCCCCCAGACCACAAACGGCCAATTAATTGGAATCATCCTCGGCTCTTGAGCCGGCACATGAGCTCGTCGAGAAAAATTCTGACACCCATCACACTTACTGACAATGTCTTCTGCATCAGCATCAGCCGTCAACCAATAAAAACCATGACGAAAGGCTTTGGCCACTAAAGATTTAGAACCGGCATGATGACCACAATCACCTTCATGGATCTCTCTTAAGATCTCATGGCCCTCTTCAGGAGAAACACAACATTGAAACATGCCTGTCACACTGCATCGGTGTAACTCGCCATTGACAATAGTCATGGACTTAGACCTCCTGGTTATTTGTCTTGCCAAAGTTTCATCCTCAGGTAACTTGCCCCGGGTCATATAAGCCAAGTAGGGAAGCGTCCAATCAGGAATAGCATGGAGAGCCACCACCAGCTGTGCCTCCGGGTCAGGGATAGCAAGATCCTCCTTAGATGGCAACTTGACCGAAGGATTGTGTAAAACATCAAGGAACACATTAGGAGGCGCCGGCTTATGCTGAGACCCAAGCCGGCTTAAGGCATCAGCTGCCTCATTCATCCTTCAATCAAGGTGATTGATACGTCTCCAATGTATCTATAATTTTTTATTATTCCATGCTATTATATTATCTGTTTTGGATGTTTTATATGCATTAATATGATATTTTATATTATTTTTGGGACTAACTTATTAACCTAGAGCCCAGTGCCAGTTTTTGTTTTTTCCTTGTTTTTGAGTTTTACAGAAAAGGAATATCAAACGGAGTCCAAACGGAATAAAATTTTACGATGATTTTTCTTGGACCAGAAGACACCCACGGAGCTTGGAGGCCAAGTCAGAAGAGTCCTGAGGACTCCACAAGCCTCTAGGGTGCGCCCTAGGGGGGGATGCCCCCCTAGCTTGTGGGCCCCTCGGGAGTCCACCGACCTCCCTCTGAGTTCTATAAATCCCCTAAAATTCCAATATCAACAGAAGCGTCCACCAGAATACTTTTTCGTCGCCGTAACCTTCTGTTCCCGTGAGATCCCATCTTGGGCCTTTTCCGGCATCCTGCCGGAGGGGGATTCCATCATGGAGGGCATCTACATCAACTCTATTGCCCTCCGATGAAGCGTGAGTAGTTTACCACAGACCTGCGGGTCCATAGCTAGTAGCTAGATGGCTTCTTCTCTCTCTTTGACTCTCAATACCATGTTCTCCTTGATGTTCTTGAAGATCTATCCGATGTAATCTTCTTTTGCAGTGTGTTTGTCGAGATCGATGAATTGTGGATTTATGATCAGCTTATCTATGAATATTATTTGAATCTTCTCTGAATTCTTATATGCATGATTTGATATCTTTGTATTTCTCTTCGAATTATCGGTTTGGTTTGGCCAACTAGATTGGTTCTTCTTGCAATGGGAGAGGTGCTTAGTTTTGGGTTCAATCTTGCGGTGTCCTCACCCAGTGACAAAGTAGGGGTAGCGAGGCACGTATTTGTATTGTTGCCATCATGGGTAAAAATATGGGGGTTTCATCATATTGCTTGAGTTTATCCCTCTACATCATGTCATCTTGGTTAAGGCGTTACTCCGTTCTTATGAACTTAATACTCTAGATGCATGCTGGATAGCGGTCGATGTGTGGAGTAATAGTAGTAGATGCAGGCAGGAGTCGGTCTACTTGACACGGACGTGATGCCTATATTCATAATCATTGCCTTGGATATCATCATAACTTTGCGCTTTTCTATCAATTGCTCGACAGTAGTTTGTTCACCCACCGTATTATTTGCCTTCAAGAGAGAAGCCTCTAGTGAAACCTATGGCCCCTGGGTCTATTTTCCATCATATATTTTCAGATCTATATATCAAAAATACCAAAAATACCTTGCTGCAATTTATTTACTTTTATTTTGTTTTATGTTTTAGTAATCTTTTATATCTATCTTTATCAGATCTCACCTTTGCAAGTGACCGTTAAGAGATTGACAACCCCTTATTCGCGTTGGGTGCAAGTGTTTGATTGTTTGTGTAGGTGCATATATTGGGGACTTGCGTGTTTCTCCTACTAGATTGATACCTTGGTTCTTAACTGAGGGAAATACTTATCTCTTCTTTGCTGCATCACCCTTTCCTCTTCAAGGGAACAACCAACGCAAGCTCAAGAAGTAGCAGGAAGAATTTCTGGCGCCGTTGCCGGGGAGATCTACATCAAGCCTACCAAGTACCCATCATAAACTCTCATCTCTTGCATTATATTATTTGCCATTTGCCTCCTGTTTTCCTCTCTCCCACTTCTAAAACGATTTTCAGAAAAAACACAAAAAAGATTTGCCTTTTTATTCACCCTTCTTCCGTTCATCTTTTCGTTTGCCTTTTGTTTGCTCATTTGCTAGATTGGTTTATCATGTCTGAATCTGGGGAGGTTTTCATTGAAAAAGATAGTAGTAATCTTGAGGAAAATTTTGATGGTTTTGCTAATAACGATCCTCATGAAGAGCCTACTATCATGCATACTAAAAAACTCCACATAGGTAGCGGTAATATTATTGGAAAAGGTGTTATTCAAGATTTCTTTACTTGTGCCGGTACGCTACCTACGTTAGGAGGATCTATTCTTAATAAAACTAATAGTCTTGCAGATGCAATAACTTTGCTCATAATTGAACTCGAAAGACAATTTGTTCATATGCACCCTTGCATACAAAGGATTTTTCTAGAGTTCTCTAATATTCAGCATTCTTCTGTTAAGCGCGCTGCTACTATATTTTTAGCTCATGAGTTTAGATTCATCATGAAAGAGGCTAGCAAAATTTTTGCTCATTACAAAATAAATGGTGGTTGTCCCCCTATAGAGGAGATCCTTTTTAATCAAGAAGAAATAATGAGATTGCACTCTCCTAATTATGTTGCCTATAATGAAAATTTGAGAAAAAGGGTCCCTACCGAAGTTTTGGTTGATAAGATTTATGAACTCAATGATAATTTCGCCATACAAAACAATGGATTAGGTTTCATACTAGGATATAAGCTTATGACATTCCACCAAAGAAAAGCTTATAATGATGAGTTGATCATAAACTATAAGGGGCCGAAGGAGGAACCTATTCCTCCCGCACTCAATCTTAGGGATCCTTATTCTATTAAATTTAGCCCTTTTGATTATTTTTGCTTACCACAAAGAAAACTTGCCATTGAAAGAAGGGAGTATGAGATAAGCATGGATGATCTCCCTTACTATTATGACAATACCTAGATCTATTGCAATATGCCTAGCTTGGGGCGTTAAACAATAGCGCTTGTTGGGAGGCAACCCAATTTTATTTTTGTGTTTTTTGTTTTGCTTCTATTCTTGAATAAAATACACATTATTACCTCTGTAGTAATTGTGTTTTGGTGTTTTAATTAGTGTTTGAGCCAAGTAAGACCTTTGGGATGGCTTACGGTGATAGTTGATTTGATCTTGCTGAAAAACAGAAAATTTTGCGTCTAGTTGCAGAATTTTAGTAATTCACAGAAGCGACTAAAAACTCTGAATGTTTTTCACAAGATTGATATATAAATTTCCTCTGTTTTCCTAATGTTTCGAAATTTTTGGAGTTCATAAGTATACGAAATATTAGGATCTTCATAGAATGTTTGGCTTTTGACAGATTCTGTTTTCTATGTGTTGTTTGCTTATTTTGATGAATCTATCGGTAGTATCGGGGGGTATGAACCATGGAGAAGTTGGAATATAGTAGATATTACACCAATATAAATAAAGAATGAGTTCACAACAGTACCAAAAAGTGGTGATTTATTTTCTTATACTAACGGATCTCATAAGTTTTCTTGTTGAGTTTTGTGTTGTGAAGTTTTCAAGTTTTGGGTAAAGATTTGATGGACTACGGAATAAGGAGTGGCAAGAGCCTAAGCTTGGGGATTCCCAAGGCACCCCAAGGTAATATTCAAGGACAACCAAGCATCTAAGCTTGGGGATGCCCTGGATGGCATCCCCTCTTTCGTCTTCGTCTATCGGTAAATTTACTTGAGGCTATATTTTTATTCACCACATGATATGTGTTTTTGCTTGGAGCGTCTTGTATGATATGAGTCTTTGATTTTTAGTTTGCCACAATCATCCTTTCTGTACACACCTTTTGAGAGGGACACGCATGAATCATGAATTTATTAGAATACTCTATGTGCTTCACTTATATCTTTTGAGCTAGGCAATTTTGCTCTAGTGCTTCACTTATATCTTTTTAGAGCATGGCCGTGGCTTTATTTTATAGAAATTGTTGAACTCTCATGCTTCACTTATATTATTTTGAGCGTCTTTCTAAACAGCATGGTAATTTTCTGTGGTTATGAATTTAGTCCTAATATGATGGGCATCCAAGAGGGATATAATAAAAACTTTCATTTAAAGAGCATTGAATACTATGAGAAGTTTGATTCCTTATGATTGTTTTGAGATATAAAGATGGTGATATTAGGGTCATGCTAGTGAGTAATTGTGGATTGGTAGAAATACTTGTGTTAAAGTTTGTGATTCCCGTAGCATGCACGTATGGTGAACCGTTATGTGATGAGGTCGGAGCATGATTTATTTATTGATTGTCTTCCTTATGAGTGGCGGTCGGGGACGAGCGATGGTCTTTTCCTACCAATCTATCCCCCTAGGAGCATGCACGTAGTACTTTGTTTCAATGACTAATAGATTTTTGCAATAAGTATGTGAGTTCTTTATGACTAATGTTGAGTCCATGGATTATACGCACTCTGACCCTTCCACCATTGCTAGCCTCTCTAGTACCGCGCAACTTTCGCCGGTGCACTACACCCATCATATACCCTTCCTCAAAACAGCCACCATACCTACCTATTATGGGATTTCCATAGCCATTCCGAGATATATTGCCATGCAACTTCCACCGTTCCGTTTTATTATGACACGCTCCATCATTGTCATATTGATTTGCATGATCGTAAGACAGCTAGCATGATGTTTTCATGGCTTGTCCGTTTTTTTGATTACATTGCTACGCTAGATCATTGCACATCCTGGTACACCGCCGGAGGCATTCATATAGAGTCATATTTTTGTTCTAAGTATCGAGTTGCAATTCTTGAGTTGTAAGTAAATAAAAGTGTGATGATCTTCATTATTAGAGCATTATCCCATGTGAGGAAAGGATGATGGAAGGTATGATTCCCTCACAAGTTGGGATCAGTCTCCAGACTTTAAAAAAAATAAAAGAGGCCAAATGTCGAGGATTTAACACGGCAGATGCCCTAGCAAAAGGACTTAGGTGTGGAGCCATCGCAACTAGGTTAGCTTGAAGGGGTTAAATGGGACAAAGGACACAGAGAGTTTACCCAGGTTCGGCCCCTCTCAACGAGGTAAAAACCTACTCCTGCTTTAGGTTGTATTGCTTGGGTTTCAATCACTAGGGAGCGAATACGCTTGACCTAGTTCTCGTTGAGTTGTTTCTTGAGTTAACCCGCCGCCGGGTCACCCCTTTATATACAGGTTAATGCCCGGCGGCTTACAGAGTTCCGGCCGGCTCACACAAACGTGACCGGCTTGGTTTCTAACTAAGCTTGCCTTACAAGACAAGTTTAAACATATGGCGGCTCACACCCGTGGGCCTCAAGTCGTCTCCAGGTCTTGGGACTTCAATTGGCTTGCTCTATGAACCGCCATTTTCATATCTTCTTGGACCTTATCGGGCCTCTTCATTTTTAAGCCGCCAGTGGCATGACCCGGCCCCTCCTGGGCGGGTCATACCCAGTAGTTACATCCCCAACATTAGGCCCCAGGTTGATTTGAACCGGTTCACATCAATCTTCACCACTTGACTTAGCAGAATCTTCCTTTATCAATTCTTTTCCAATTCATTGTAACCCGCCATGACGTCACATCTCAGAATCGTGTTAACCCGCCATGACATCATTGCGCATTAACTTCGCACAAAGCCCAGGACATCTCAATAGATCTTTATCTTAATGGACCTCCCGAAAATCGAGGCGTCCACATAGCCACATAACCATTTTTCGGCCTCCTCGATTCCCGCGCATGCCATCTATCCACTTCCTTATAAATAGGGGCAGGGGTCCTTCTTTTACTTTTTGACCTTGCCCCCTCATCTCCGTCTTCCTCCTTGCGACGCCTCTGCAAACCCGAGCTCCGCCACCACCGTCTTCCTCCAGCGTCACCAACTCCGGCCGCTGCATCAACCTGAACGGACCAGAGAGACGCGGTGCACTTCCGCTGTTCATCAGCATCAACAGGTACCCATTTTGCCTCGCATCAGATCTGCACTAGGGTTTGCTCAGTTCATCGGAGCTCTTTGCCGTTCTTCATTTTCCTCTTTAGATCGCGTAGTTGGACCTAAACACAATACTGAAGATATGTGGTAATAGCTTTAGCATCCGTTTCCAATCGCAGAAGATACCTTTTCTGCATAAGATCCCATCTGAGCACATGAGTTCTTCTACTGCCACGACCTTAGGTTTAAAATTTATTTTCTTTTCTGAACTGTTGTAGATCCAAAATAATTGAACTGATTTGTGAAACCTGTTTGTTTAGCACTTAGCAAAATTTCACTCATAGGCCTACAGATACTGGTGAACTGCAGCCGTGCGGGCGGCTTATGAGATAGGCCGTAACCCGCCGGACACCATTAGCCCTTAAGCCGTCAGTATATGTTCAGAACCTGTATGACCCGGCATCATCTTCCGGTTTAACCATACCAATGTTTATAGCACATACCCTCTGCATACGAATTGGCCTTGCATAACGCACTTACTTGTTGATCACTGGATGGCTTAAGAGCATAATCTTAATCCGGCAATATTCTCTTTTCTAGGCTTTCATCAACAGAATGACCAAAACTGTTACTTCATGCAACTGGGTCACCTCCTGGGTTACCGAGCAAATGTTGAACGAGCATGTTCAGGTGGGCGTCTTAGACGCAAAGAACGTTATCCACTTGAGAGTCCCAGGAACCGAGACCACTCCTAACCCAAAAGAAGGTGAAGTTGTAGTTTTTACTGATCACATGCTCCGGGGGTTCACTCCACCCGGCTCAAAATTCTTTCGTGATGTGCTGCACTTCTTTCAACTCCATCTGCAAGATATTGGGCCCAACTCTATTTCAAACATCTGCAACTTCCAAGTTTTTTGCGAAGTGTATCTTCAACAGGAGCCCACTGTAGAACTGTTCAAGAAATTCTATTACCTGAACCGCCAGACCGAGTTCACGGACGGGCCCAGCTTAGAACTAGGTGGCATTTCAATTCAGAGACGGAAAGAAGCCACGTTTCCTGCTGCCGCACCTCCCAGCCATCCTAAGGACTGGAACCAGACTTGGTTCTATTGCAAAGACACCTCTCCAGAAGACGAAAATCCTCTGCCGGGTTATCATGAAAGCCGGCTTAGCAACAGGCATCCTCTCCTAGAACGGATCAGTACAGAAGAATGGGCCAAATATATGCCCATATTTTCAAAGATCAGAGCCTTGATGGCCAATGGTTTGACTGGAGTTGATCTGGTTCGTTGCTGGGTTGCATGGAGAATCTTGCCCTTAAGCCGCCGATCCGGCTTAATGTGAGTATACCAGCGATGTTAGAGATCCGCTGCGTTACTCTCCAATCCGTCTGGATGATAAACAAATCAATGATATAACAAAGACTCTGCTCAACGAGAGTCTAGAGACTTGCAGCAAAGTGGGGCTAAACCCCTTCTGCACCCTCAATAAGCCGCCAGCTGTACGTATTTTTGAGCAACTTTCATTAACTCATTATCTGTCAATCTGCCTTCTCATTCTTACTTGAACTTCTGCAGGCTGACTCCCCCTTTTGGAACAAGAAACTCCAAGATAAACCGGCCAAGAAGGTCAGAAACAAGACCAAGGTGATCAAGAAGCCTGCCAAAAACAAGGCAGATGCAACTGATCTTTTTACTCTAGATGATGAGTCGGAGGTAGAACTTGACTCCCTTGGCTCTTTCTTTATTCACCTTATTGACATTGATTACTATCAGGATGACGCGGAGGCCTGCAACACAGATGGTGAAGAGGTAACTATCCTTTCCTCCGACTCAGAACCTTTGCCAAGACAGAAAGTTCGTCAAGCGAGCCAGAAAGTAAGGTTTTCTCACCCTTTAGCTTACTTGGATCCCAACTTTATTTTGAAGAAACAGCAGCATGAAGTTCACCGCACAACCCGGAACAGTGGTAGTGGGATTCTCTCCTATGGTTTACCCAAAATGCCGGCTCCTCGCAAGCGCCGAGCAGAGGTTTCACAGATTTCCGACTTAGCTTTTCCAAAGGCGGGTCTTAGTCGACAACCTCTTAACCTTTCTGATTCAAACTATCAGGGAACTTCTAACTCCTCATCTGGTGACTCCACTGGTACTCAGATCCCGCTCTTCAAAGTCGCCCCTGGGTGATGATATTGAATTTCTTTGCTTTTAAACCCTTTGTAAATTATCATGCTCACATCTTTATGCCTCATTGTCAGCGGTCAAGCCAAGCCAAGCAGGAAGGTGAAGACAAGTAAGCCAGGAAAAAACACCAATACCACTGAAGATCCCAAAGCTACTGACCCGGAGAAATAGACACTGTCTGAATCTTTGCATCAAACTTCTGAAGCAGCTATGGATGATCCGCCGCCAGAAGAGCACCATGTCACACTAGACTTCATGGATGTTAACCCAGCCATAGCTAAGCCGCCAAGTCCCATCAAGCCTGCTGAAAAAAAGAGGCTGAAGATGTTATCGTCACTGGGACTGGTTATGCAGAACCGGCCAAGCCCACAGTCTTAGCAAAACATAGCACCAAGGAGGAATTTTCAGCTGCTGAAAAAGGCAAATGGAAGCTGGATTTGGAGAGTTATGCTCAGTTCAATGCTTAGGAGATTCACGCGGGTTACTTAAACCGCCTTCATACCAGCCGTGACTTTGAAGCTGGCTTAGTCAATCTGATGAAGGAGCGTTTTGAGGTAAACACTGAAAACTCTTCTCGTATACATAACTGTCAGCCGCCAAGTCTACTGAATATGAAAGGAGTGAATATGCTGTAGACTTAAATAGCATTTTTGACTTTGTAGCTATTCCATAGCAATTGTTAACTCTGTTGAATAAAAAACGAGCAGCCCTCAAGGGCCGGCTTAAACTGGAAGCTTTAAGCCGGGACTTCAAATTGTAGTGCTAAAATCCGCATATGTAGCCCCCAAGGGCCGGCTTAAGCTCCATAGCTAAGCCGGGACTTATCATCATGCCTTATGAACAAATCCACATATGTAGCCCCCAAGGGCTGGCTTAAGCTGCCGTTGAGAAAGCTAGCCAGGTCATTAAAGATTTGTCTTAAAAAGAAGCAACGTGCATTAGCCCCCAAGTGCCAAGTAAAATACTTGTATTATGCTTGGGACTTCAAATAAGATGATTATCATAACCACATACTGCCTGTCTTTGTATATGGCAGGCTGAATTAAATATGAAGGAATCTCAAGTCACTGATCTACGGCAAAACATCCAATCCCAACAATCAGAGACTTCAAAGGCCAAATCAGAGCTGAAAACCACCTTAGAAGAGATTGAAAAGTTAAAAAGGGATTTCAGCGCTGAAAGAACCGGCTGGGACACCGAGAAGGCGGCTCTGTTAAAAAGAGCGGAAGATGCTGAAGCTGCTCTAAAGCCGATGACTGACGAGTTATCCGGCTTGAAACATCAAATCAATAGCATGACAGCTGCCATCTTTGGTAAGTAATATAGTACTTCAATCTTTCACCATCAATGTATAACAATCATTAACCGGTTTATCAATATCTTTGCTAATGTAGGCTCCAGAATTTCCAACCTTGGCCCAGACATGCGCGTGAAGCTTAAAGCTGCATACACCCTTGTGGAGCAGTTATACACCGGCGCTCAACGAGCTATAGCTGTCGTCTCTCATACTAAACAGCCACCTTCACTCATCAGAGAAACACTGGACAAACTGTCCGTCGTACCCCAAAGGGTGGGGGAGATAAAGCGGTCAGCCGCCAGAGCTGGTGCCATCACCGCCCTGAGCCAGGCCAAGGCATGGCAAGCAGAGCTTGACCTGGAGGGATTGGCCACTGGCTGTCCCAGCTTAAAAGAAGATGGGTCTCCCTTCAGTGCAGACGACTTCACCAAAATTGTAAAGGAAATGCGTCCTTTGGCAAGCAAGTTGGCTGAGGAGACCGATCTCTCCAAGTATCAGGCGGCTTATACTGTTGAAAACGCAAAAGTGCAAACGCCAGTTTATCCAGTTATGGATCTTATTCCACCAACACGTAAGCACACCTTTGCTCCTGATATTGATCCATCCACGCTCATAGATGATGAGGCTGTATTCAAAGCCGTAACTGGCATCAATTGGACACCTGATTTCTAGCCAGTGGAGGAAGAAGAAGAACCAGCGCTGGATGACCCGGAAGCTTCAACTTGCCAAGACCAGGGCAACTGAATCACAAGGCGGTTCTCAGACTGCAACCCGGCGTATTTTGTTCGGAAAAACTTTCAATCAATTGGGCCACAGAAAGCCTTGTAATAGGCCAGTGTAAAACAGTGATCTTGTCATGCCATCATGCATGCTTATCTGCATAATGTTTTGAACCGCTGATCTGCTGCTTATGCTCATAATGTTATCAATCATGTAGGTCATATTATTATATTCCCTTCACACAAGCAAATAACATGTACCCTGGCGGTTTAAGCCCGGGCGGGTCATGATGTCCCATATAAAATTTACTGGTGACTGTATAGTCCATAACCAGGGCGGGTTATCAAACCTCACATATTCATATAACAAGTAAAACATACCTGTGAGATTGGTTCATACTGCCAGCTTACAACGCCATATGCAGTAAGGGTAACAGGCCAAAAAACTTATAGCACAATAACTCCAAGTGCACAATCAAAATATACTGGCGAGTTATCGTCCAAAGCCAGACCGGGTTATCAAAACCCCAGATATGCTCAAATACGAGCCATAAGGATTAAGGCTACATGGCCTGAATCATTTTAATCCATATGTCAATATGGTGCAATGATATGAACCCAAACAGTGTTAAAAAAATAACAAATCAGAAAAAAAAACAAGGCTTTCATAGGCTGCCAAGCCTCAATATCAAGTGTTATTCATGGGCCGCACAGCCACTGAGTTAATCCTTCATTCAAACCTGTAAGCCGGGCCTCACATGACCAACCGCCGTTTTAACTTTGACAAGTTCAGGGTCTTTATAAGATTGACTGTCAAGAGTACGACGGGTCATTCCAGGATTACCTGGGCGGAGTGGCAGACATACCAGGCAGGATAAACCGTAATTTGGTGTTTTACACCTGGCATACAAGCCGATCAAAAAGGGCAAATAAAGCTATGTTCATTGAACAGGAAGCCCCCAAGTGATATATAATGAGCCCTCAAGGCAAGATACCTATGTTTGAACTATGCACTATAGCAAGTTCTCTTTGGTAACCTTTTACTTGGGCAATAAGCCTCCAAGTGATTTGCAACAAGAGCCAGTGGCTCAAGTGTAATAAGGCCGAAGATGAGCAATGTTCCAAGGCCGGCTAGTCTCCTCCTCCGATGTATGTGAGTCCTTGTGGTCTCGAATATCAATGAGGTAGTATGACCCGTTGTTCAGGTTTTTGCTGACCACAAAAGGCCCTTCCCAAGGTGGGGATAATTTGTGCATATCTGTTGGATCCTGAATAAGCCGGAGCACGAAGTCAACTTCTTGAAAGGTCCGGGTTTTAACCCGACGGCAATGATAACAACGCAGATCTTGCTGGTAAATCACCGAACGAGCCGCCGCCAGGTCACGCTCCTCATCCAGGAGGTCGAGATCATCCTGACGTGCTTTTTCATTATCAGCTTCAACGTAAGCCGCCACACGGGGCGAATCATGACGGATGTCACTGGGAAGAACCGCCTCTGCTCTGTACACCATGAAGAAAGGCGTATAACCCGTGGATCTGTTGGGGGTAGTATTGATACTCCAAAGCACTGAGGGTAATTCCTCAACCCAACAACCCGGCGTCCTCTGCAAAGGGACCATAAGCCGGGTCTTGATACCTCTCAAGATCTCTTGATTGGCCCTTTTAGCTTCACCATTGGACTGGGGGTGAGCCACTGATGAGACGTTAAGACGAATATGCTCTCATTGACAAAACTCTTTCATAGCACCCTTAGACAGATTAGTACCATTATCAGTTATAATGCTATGAGGGTAGCCAAAGTGGAAAATCACCTTTTTAATGAATTGAACCGCCGTTGCCGCATCACATTTACTGACCGGCTCTGCCTCAACCCACTTTGTAAATTTCTCAACCGCCACCATAAGGTGGGTCTTTTTGTCCTTGGATCTCTTGAAAGGTCCAACCATATCCAGCCCCCAGACTGCAAACAGCCAAGTGATTGGAATCATCCGCAATTCCTGAGCCGGCACATGAGCTCGTCTGGAAAACTTCTGACAACCGTCGCACTTGCTAACCAGATCCTCTGCAGCATGAGCCGTCAGCCAATAAAACCCATGACGAAAAGCCTTAGCCATGAGAGATTTAGAGCCAGCATGATGACCACAATCTCCTTCATGAATCTCCCTTAGAATTTCATGGCCCTCTTCAGGAGAGATACATCGCTGAAACACCCCTGTAATGCTGCATCGGTGTAACTCGCCACTGACAATCGTCAATGACTTAGACCACCGGGTTATTTGCCTGGCCAAAGTTTCGTCCTCAGGTAACTCACCCCGGGTCATATAAGTCAAATATGGAACTGTCCAATCAGGAATAGCATGAAGAGCCGCCACCAACTGTGCCTCCGGGTCAGGGACAGCAAGATGCTCTTCCGTAGGCAACTTAACCGAAGGATTACTCAGAATATCAAGAAAAACATTAGGTGGTACCGGCTTATGCTGAGACCCCAGCCGGCTTAAAGCATCAGCCGCCTCATTTTTCCCTGCGATCAACATGTTCCACTTGATAACCTTTCAAATGGCCAGCAATAGCATCAACCGCCCGGCGATAAGCCGCCATGAGTGGGTCTTTTGAATCCCAAGTTCCTGAAACTTGCTGAGCCACTAGATCTGAATCGCCAAAACACCTGACCCGGCTTAGGTTCATCTCTTTAGCCATCCGAAGACCATGGAGTAAGGCCTCATACTCAGCTGCATTGTTAGTACAAGGAAACATCAACCTTAAGACATAGCAAAACTTATCACCTCGTGGGGAAGTCAAAATAACTCCAGCCCCCGAGCCTTCCAGCTGCCTCGATCCATCAAAATGTATAGTCCAATACGTATTATCAGGCTTCTCCTCAGGCATCTGCAATTTTGTCCAGTCATTGATGAAATCCACAAGTGCTTGAGACTTGATGGCTATCCGGGGCATATATTTCAAACCATGGGGTCCAAGCTCAATGGCCCACTTGGCCACCCGGCCTATAGCTTCTCTGTTTTGAATAATATCCCCTAGAGGAGCAGAACTGACCACAGTGATGGGATGACCAAGGAAATATTGTTTCAACTTATGACTAGCCATGAACACTCCGTAAACCAGCTTCTGCCAATGTGGGTACCTCTGCTTAGATTCAATTAGTACCTCACTGACATAGTAAACCGGCCTCTGAACCGGATATTCCTTGCCTGATTCCTTCCTTTCCACAACAACTGCCACGCTGACGGCTCTGCTATTAGTAGCCACATATAAAAGCAAGGGCTCCTTATCAATAGGAGCTGCAAGAACCGGCGGCTCAGCCAACTGTTTTTTATGCGCCTCGAACACCTGATTAGCAGCATCACTCCAAACAAAGCGATTGTTTTCTTCATCATCTGGTAGAGGGGAATAGCCTTTTCTCTAAGGCGGCTTATAAATCGGCTTAAAGCCGCGATACGACCCGCCAAACGATGGACGTCGTTAATAGATGCCGGCTTAGCCAAAGAAGTGATAGCCTTGATTTTCTCCGGGTTAGCTTCAATACCTCTTTCAGAGACCAAAAAACCCAAGAGCTTGCCTGCGGGCACGCCAAAGACACACTTGGCCAGGTTAAGCATCATCTTGTAGACCCGGAGGTTGTCAAAGGTCTCCTTCAAATCATCTAACAAGGTCTCCTTCTTCCTGGACTTCACAACAATATCATCCACATAGGCATGAACATTGCGTCCAATTTGGTTGTGGAGGCAATTCTGAACACAACACTGATAAGTCGCCTAGGCACTCTTGAGCCCAAAAGGCATAGACACATAACAGAAGGCTCCAAAGGGAGTGATGAAAGATGTTTTCTCCTAGTCCTTAACTGCCATCTTGATCTGATGATAACCAGAATAAGCATCCAAAAAACTCAAACGCTCACAACCCGCCGTAGCATCAATGATCTGATCAATACGAGGGAGAGCAAAAGGATCAGCCGGACAGGCCTTGTTAAGGTCCATGTAATCCACACACATACGCCAAGTGCCGTTTTTCTTAAGTACCAACACCGGGTTAGCCAACCATTCAGGATGAAAAACTTCAATGATAAACCCGGCCGCCAAGAGCCAGGCCACCTCTTCACCAATGGCCTTGCGCCTCTCTTCTTTAAAATGACGAAGAAATTGCTTGACCGGTTTAAACTTCGGATCAATATTGAGAGTGTGCTCAGCGAGTTCCCTCGGTACACCTGGCATGTCTAAAGGCTTCCATGCAAAGATGTCCCGGTTCTCACGGATGAACTCGATGAGCGCACTTTCCTATTTCGGATCCAGGTTGGCACTGATAATGAACTATTGGGATGAATTGACAGGGACAAAATCGACCTGCTTGGTGTCATCTGCCGATTTAAACTTCAACAAGGGGTCATGCTCTGTGGTTGGCTTCTTCAAAGGGGTCATATCCGCTGGGTCAACATTATCTTTGTAGAACTTCAACTCTTCTGTCGCACAAACAGACTCAGCGTAGGCAGCATCGCCCTCTTCACATTCCAAAGCTATCTTCCTGTCACCATGCACCGTGATGGTACCCTTACGACCCGGCATTTTAAGCTGCAGATAAACATAACAAGGCCGTGCCATAAACTTGGCATAAGCCGGCCGTCCAAACAGGGCGTGATAAGGGCTCTTGATCTTGACCACCTCAAAAGTCAATGTTTCAGCCCTGTAATCATGCTCATTGCCAAAAGCCACTTCCAAGGCTATCTTGCCCACCGGATATGCCGACTTACCAGGCACTACCCCATGAAAAACAGTAGAAGATGGCTTAAGATCTTTATCAGTCAAACTCATACGGCGAAAAGTATCATAGTACAGGATATTGATACTGCTGCCTCCGTCCATAAGTACCTTTGTGAACTTGTATCCTCCAACCTGAGGAGCCACCACCAAAGCCAGCTGACCCGGGTTGTCAACCCGGAGCGGGTGATCCTCACGGCTCCATACAATGGACTGTTCTGACCATCGCAAGTATCGAGGGACTGCCGGCTCGACCGTGCTCACCGTGCGTTTATGAACCTTCTGATCTCGCTTGCACAAATTCATGGTAAAAACATGATATTGGCCACTATTCAGCTACTTTGGATTACTCTGATAACCAGACTGCTGCTACTGATTACCCTGACCGGGCTGCTGATTAACACCGCCTTGATTGCCTTGGCCTTGAAAACCAGAGTTTGAACCGCCACCTCCAAAGCCGGGCCCGTGAGAGCCGGATCCTGACCCGCCATTCGGGCCGTGATGGTTCTGATAAAAACTGAAATTTCTATACTCCCTCATAATGAAGCAATCTTTCCACAAATGAGTGGCCGGCTTATCCTGAGAACCGTGCTTCGGACAAGGTTGATTCATTATCGCCTCCAGGTTAAACTTTGGCCCGCCAAACCAGGGCACTGATGATTTCCCCTTACGGCGCTGATTGCTATTCTGCGTGCTGGTGTTAGCCACAAAGTCTGAACCACCATCGGTTTGCTTGCGCTTACCGTTGTTACCTTGACCCGTCGTATTGTGCTGCTGTCCCTTTCCATTGCCGCCCTTCTTCCCCTTGCCAGCCTTCTCTTCATCAGACGCTAGGTCTTTAGTACTATCTGAGTCGGCATATTTGGTGAGAGCCGCCATGAGCTCTCCCATATCATTGCAGTGGCACTTAAGCCGCCCTAGCTTCTGTTTGAGAGGAAGGAAATGGCAATTTTTCTCCAAAATCAGGACGGCTGAACCGGTGTTGATGCTATCTGATGAGTGAATAACAGCCAAGACCCGGCGGACCCAGTGATTGGTTGACTCATCCTCAAGCTGGACACAGGCGTCAAGGTCGATGATCGACATGGGTTGCTTACATGTATCTCTGAAATTCTGAATAAAGCGTGCTTTCAACTGTGCCCATGAACTGATGGAGTTGGCAGGTAACCCTTTTAGCCAGGTACGAGCCGGCCCATCCAACATCATGGTGAAATACTTAGCGCACACAGCGTCGTTGACGTCTAACATCTCCATGGCCATCTCATAGCTCTCAATCCATGCCTCCGGAGGTTGATCAGCTATGTAATTGGGCACCTTGCGAAGGCCCTTAAAATCCTAGGGCAGACGCTCATTACGCAAAGCCAGCACTAGACACGGCACACCCACGTTCCTAGAAGTCATCCCAGCTTCTATAGACACCGACGGGTTATGCTGAGGTTGCTGATAAGCCGCTAACTGAGCCGCCAGCTCCGCCTCCCGGCGTGCCGTGGCCTGATCCACCAAGGCCTGAGCATTGTTCTCAGTGCGTGGCGGGTCACGCCCATGGGGCTGGTTATTATGCCGCTCACTGCTCGAAACCGCTGGTGACTCAATGCGCCGGCTGTAACTCCGGCTTTGGCGTGGGGTTGAATGAATCCGCTCACGGCTATATGAATACGCCGCTTGTTGAACTACCATGGTTTGAAGTAGTTCCACAGCCTTCCGTGCCTCAACTGCCGCGGGAGACTCGCCTTGCACCGGGAGAGCCGCCAGCCGCGACGCCGCAGCAATCATGTTATCCAGAGGGTTAGAATAATGACCCGGCGGTGTCGGCACCTGTTGAGGCGGGGTTAAATTCAAACGAGGCGGGTCTGCAACACGTGGTTGAACCGTCCACTTAGTTACAGGCGCCTCAATAGCCCGAGTTACCTCAGGCGAATTACTTGGTCCGGCCCCAGGTGTGTTGAAAAGATTCCTCGCATCGTACTCCGGAGGTAGACGACTCTGGTGCCTCCTTCGTAGAACGGTGTTGGATGCATTCTGGTCCAAGGTTAACCAGAAATTTTCTGGTTGAATCCGCTGCGACTCAGCGTCCAGGGCGGCTCGTTCTGTCGCCATCCTAGCATTCTCAGCGGTAAGCTCAATTTTGGCTTGAGCTATCTCGTCTCGCAGTTTTGCCACATCCACCTTATGTTGCGCTTGAGTTGGCGGAGTCACCTCTGCCTCTAGCAAAGTTGCTAAGGCATCCAAGAGCTCGGATAAAACTTGAGCTGGTGGGCGCACAGAACCGCTCGCGCCGGCCGTCGCCTTAGCTGTTGAACCGGAAGTCATAGCTGCCGCAGTTGATGAATTCAGCACCGGTTGCGTGCCGGCCATGAAGATCGCGACTCTGTTCGGCGGCTCATAGGGGTCCGGAATACTGTCGCCATCGAAACAGCCCCCAAGCCTGCCGTCTTGCAGTTGATACATTGAGTTGGTCTCACCAGTTGAGGACTCATCATCAGAGTAGGTGACCATCTCTCCACCAGATGCGGATCCTTCCTCAAGATCCGCTCCATGAACAAACCCAACAAAAGTGTGCTTCACAGCGGCTTGAATCTTGGCAGGTCGCGCGCGCCGAGCCGTCTCGATGATGTCGGTGCAAGTGTCTGGCTCAAGCTCCAACTCGCCAATCTTGCCGATGAAGACGTGGATTCTGCCGAAGGGGACCCGGTACCCATATTCGATTGAATCGGCCTCGGGACCCCAACCTGCGTCGTCGATGTAGATCTTGCCGCGACGACTCTTGGTCATCCCGCCCACGGCATATACCTTGATCCCCGAGAAGCTGCCCTTCAAGAACTCGAAACCACCGTGCGCTGGCCCCACGGTGGGCGCCAACTGTCATGGATTTAACATGGCAGATGCCCTAGCAAAAGGACTTAGGTGTGGAGCCATCGCAACTAGGTTAGCTTGAAGGGGTTAAACAAGACAAAGGACACAAAGAGTTTACCCAGGTTCGGACCCTCTCAATGAGGTAAAAACCTACTCCTGCTTTAGGTTGTATTGCTTGGGTTTCGATCACCAGTGAGAGAATACGCTTGACCTAGTTCTCGATGAGTTGTTTCTTGAGTTAACCCATCGCCGGGTCACCTCTTTATATACAGGTTAATGCCCGGCAGCTTACAGAGTCCCGGCCGGCTCACACAAACGTGACCGGCTCGATTTCTAACTAAGCTTGCCTTACATGACAAGTTTAAACATATGGCGGCTCACACCCGTGGGCCTCAAGTCGTCTCCGGGTCTTGGGCCTTCAATTGGCTTGCTCTATGAACCGCCATCTTCATATCTTCTTGGACCTTATCGGGCCTCTTCATTTTTAAGCCGCCAGTGGCATGACCCGGCCCCTCCTGGGCGGGTCATACCCAGTAGTTACATCCCCAACACCAAAGAAGCCCACCAAAAAAAATGAGAGAAAATAGAGAAGGGACAATGTTACTATCCTTTTTCCACACTTGTGCTTCAAAGTAGCACCATGATCTTCATGATAGAGAGTCTCCTATATTGTCACTTTCTTATACTAGTGGGAATTTTTCGTTATATAACTTGGCTTGTATATTCCAATGACGGGCTTCCTCAAATTGCCCTAGGTCTTCGTGAGCAAGCGAGTTGGATGCACACCCACTTAGTTTCTTTTTGAGCTTTCATAAACTTATAGCTCTAGTGCATCCATTGCATGGCAATCCCTACTCACTCACATTGATATCTATTCATGGGCATCTCCATAGCCCATTGATATGCCTATTTGATGTGAGACTATCTCCTTATTTTTGCCTTTTCCACAACCACCATATTCTATTCCACCTATAGTGCTATATCCATGGCTCACGCTCATGTATTGCGTGAAAGTTGAAAAAGTTTGAGAACATCAAAAGTATGAAACAAGTGCTTGGCTTGTCATCGGGGTTGTGCATGATTTAATACTTTGTGTGATAAAGATGGAGCATAGCCAGACTATATGATTTTGTAGGGATAACTTTCTTTGGCCATGTTATTTTGAGAAGACATGATTGCTTTATTAGTATGCTTGAAGTATTATTGTTTTTATGTCAACATTAAACTTTTGTTTTGAATCTTATGGATCAGAACATTCATGCCACAATAAAGAAAATTACTTGGATAAATATGTTAGGTAGCATTCCACATCAAAAATTCTATTTTTTATTATTTACCTACTCGAGGACGAGTAGAAATTAAGCTTGGGGATGCTTGATACGTCTCCAACGTATCTATAATTTTTTATTATTCCATGCTATTATATTATCTATTTTGGATGTTTTATATGCATTAATATGCTATTTTATATTATTTTGGGGACTAACTTATTAACCTAGAGCCCAGTGCCAGTTTCTGTTTTTTTCTTGTTTTTTAGTTTTACAGAAAAGGAATATCAAACGGAGTCCAAACAGAATAAAACTTTACGATGATTTTTCTTGGACCAAAAGACACCCACGGAGCTTGGAGGCCAAGTCAGAAGAGTCCCGAGGACTCCACAAGCCTCCAGGGCGCGCCCTAGGGGGGCGCCCCCTGGCTTGTGGGCCCCTCGGGAGTCCACCAACCTCCCTCTGAGTTCTATAAATCCTCAAATATTCCAATATCAACAGAAGCGTACACCAAAATACTTTTTCCACCGCCGTAACCTTCTGTTCCCGTGAGATCCCATCTTGGGGCCTTTTCCGGCATCCTGCCGGAGGGGGATTCGATTACGGAGGGCATCTACATCAACTCTATTGCCCCTCCGATGAAGCGTGACTAGTTTACCACAGACCTACGGGTCCATAGCTAGTAGCTGGATGGCTTCTTCTCTCTCTTTGATTCTCAATACCATGTTCTCCTTGATGTTCTTGGAGATCTATTCGATGTAATCTTCTTTTGTGGTGTGTTTGTCGAGATCGAAGAATTGTGGATTTATGATCAGCTTATCTATGAATATTATTTGAATCTTCTCTAAATTCTTATATGCATGATTTGATATCTTTGTATTCCTCTTCGAATTATCGGTTTGGTTTGGCCAACTAGATTGGTTCTTCTTGCAATGGGAGAGGTGCTTAGTTTTGGGTTCAATCTTGCGGTGTCCTCACCTAGTGACAAAGTAGGGGTAGCGAGGCACGTATTTGTATTGTTGCCATCAAGGGTAAAAAGATGGGGTTTTCATCATATTGCTTGAGTTTATCCCTCTACATCATGTCATCTTGCTTAAGGTGCTACTCTGTTCTTATGAACTTAATACTCTAGATGCATGACGAATAGCGGTCGATGTGTGGAGTAATAGTAGTAGATGCAGGCAGGAGTCGGTCTATTTGACACGGACATGATGCCTATATTCATAATCATTGCCTTGGATATCATCATAACTTTGCGCTTTTCTATCAATTGCTCGACAGTAATTTGTTCACCCATCGTATTATTTGCCTTCAAGAGAGAAACCTCTAGTGAAACCTATGGCCCCCGGGTCTATTTTCCATCATATATTTTGAGATATATATATAAAAAATACCAAAAATACCTTGCTGCAATTTATTTACTTTTATTTTGTTTTACGTTTTAGTAATCTTTTATATCTATCTTTATCAGATATCGCCTTTGCAAGTGACTGTTAAGGGATTGACAACCCCTTATTCGCGTTGGGTGCAAGTGTTTGATTGTTTGTGTAGGTGCATATATTGGGGACTTGCGTGTTTCTCCTATTGGATTGATACCCTGGTTCTTAACTGAGGGAAATACTTTTCTCTACTTTGCTGCATCACCCTTTCCTCTTCAAGGGAAAAACCAACGCAAGCTCAAGAAGTAGCAGTGATCCACCTGATAGCCCTTGAAGTGACCAACAATATTGTCAACCGCCCAGTGATAAGCCGCCATGAGCGGGTCTTTAGAATCCCACGTGCCTGAGACTTGCTGAGCCACAAGGTCTGAGTCACCTAGACACCTGACCCAGCTTAAATTCATCTCTTTGGCCATACGAAGGCCGTGGAGTAAAGCCTCATATTCAGCTGCATTGTTAGTACAAGGAAACATTAGCCTTAAAACATAATAAAATTTGTCACCTCATGGGGAAGTCAAAATAACTCCAGCCCCCGAGCGTTCCAGCTGCCTGGACCCATCAAAGTGAATCGTCCAATATATGTTATCAGGCTTCTCCTCAGGCATCTGCAATTCTGTCCAGTCATTGATGAAATCCACCAAAGCCTGAGACTTGATGGCTGTTCTTGGCACATATTTCAAACCATGAGGTCCAAGTTCTATTGCCCACTTAGCAACCCGGCCTGTGGCCTCCCTGTTCTGAATAATGTCTACCAAGGGAGCAGAGTTGACCACGGTAATAGGATGACCAAGAAAATAATGCTTCAGCTTGCGACTCGCCATGAACACCCCATATACCAGTTTCTGCCAATGTGGATATCGTTGCTTGGACTCAATCAACACCTCACTGACATAATAAACCAGCCTCTGGACTGGGTATTCCTTACCCACCTCCTTGCGCTCCACCACAATCGCCACACTGATAGTCTTACTATTAGCCACCACATACATGAGCAAAGGTTCTTTCTCAATGGGAGCCCAAGGACGGGCGGTTCAGCTAACTGCTTTTTGAGTGCCTCGAACGCCTTATCAGCATCATCACTCTAGACAAAATGATCTGTCTTCTTCATCATCTGGTATAAAGGAATCACCTTCTCTCCCAGGCGGCTTATGAACCAGCTTAGAGCCGCGACACGACCCGCCAGGCGCTGGACATCATTGACACACGCCGGCTTAGCCAATGAAGTGATGGCCTTGATCTTCTCCGGGTTAGCTTCAATGCCCCTCTCTGAGACCAGCAAACCTAAGAGCTTGCTTGCAGGCACACCAAAAACACACTTGGCCGGGTTAAGCATCATCTTATAGACCCGGAGATTGTTGAAAGTTTCCCTTAGATCATCCAGGAGAGTCTCCTTCTTTCTGGATTTGACCACAATATCGTCCACATAAGCATGCATATTACGCCCAATCTGATTGTGAAAGCAATTCTGAACACAGCATTGGTAAGTCGCATGCACACTCTTAAGCCCAAAAGGCATAGAAACATAACAGAAGGCTCCAAAAGGGGTGATAAAAGACGTCTCCTCTTGGTCCTTAACTGCCATCTTGATCTGATGATAACCAGAGTAAGCATCCAGGAAACATAAACTCTCACAACCCGCCGTGGCATCAATGATCTGATCGATATGAGGGAGAGCAAATGGATTAGCTGGACAAGCTTTGTTAAGATTTGTGTAGTTAACACACATACGCCAATTGCCATTCTTCTTGAGTACCAGCACCGGGTTAGCCAACCACTCAGGGTGGAAAACCTCCACGATAAACCCAGCTGCTAAGAGCAGGGATACCTCCTCTCCAATAGCCTTACGTCGTTCTTCATTGAAACAAGGAAGAAATTGCTTGACTAGCTTAAACTTAGGATCCACATTAAGAGTGTGCTCAGCGAATTATCTTGGTACACCCGGCATGTCAGAAGGTTTCCATGCAAAGATGTCCCGATTCTCACGGATGAACTCGATGAGGGCGCTTTCCTATTTATGATCCATATTGGCCCCCACTTTGAACTGCTGAGATGAGTCGCCAGGGACAAAATCAACCTGCTTAGTATCATTAGCCAACTTAAACTTCAACAAAGGGTCTTGCTTAGTGGTGGGCTTCTTCAAAGGGGTCATATCAGCCGGGTCAACATTATCCTTATAAAATTTCAGCTCGTCCGTGGAACAGGCCGACTCAGCATAAGCCGCGTCTCCTTCTTCATATTCAAGGGCAATTTTTCAATTACCATGCACCATAATAGTACCCTTACACCCTGGCATCTTAAGCTGCATATAAACATAACAAGGCTGGGCCATAAATTTGGCATAAGCCGGTCGTCCAAACAAGGCATGATAAGGGCTCTTGATCTTGACCACTTCAAACCATAGTGTCTCTGTTCTGCAGTCATAGTCATCGCCAAAAGCCACTTCCAAAGCAATCTTACCAACCGGATATGCCGACTTACCCGGTACCACGCCATGAAAAACTGTAGAAGACGGCTTAAGCTCCTTATTAGTTAAGTTCATCCGGCGAAAGGTGTCATAGTAAAGGATATTGATACTGCTGCCACCATCCATGAGTACTTTTGTGAATTTGTAACCCCCGGCCTGAGGGGCTACCACCAATGCTAGTTGACCCGGATTATCAACCGGGGGCGGGTGATCCTCTCGACTCCATGTGATCGGATACTCTGACCACCGCAAATACTGAGGCCGCCGGCTCAATTGCACTGACCGCGCGTTTACAAACCTTCTGATCTCGCTTACAGAGTCTTGTGGTGAAAACATGATACTAGCCACTGTTGAGCTGCTTTCGATTACTCTGGTATCCTGACTGATGCTGCTGGTTACCCTGACCAGACTACTGGTTATAACCACCCTGGTTGCCCTGTCCTTGATACCCAGAACTTGAGCCGCCGCTACCAAAGCCGGGCCCTTGTGAGCTGGATCCTGACCCGCCAGGCGGGCCATTATTGTTGCCATGATTCTGATTAAAGTTGGAATTCCTGTACTCTCGCATGATGAAACAGTCCTTCCAAGCATGAGTCGCCGGCTTATTGGGCAGGTTGTGTTTAGGACAAGGCTCATTCATCATCGCCTCAATATTAAAATTCTTCCCTCCAAAGGCCTGCTTACCATTGCCATTACGGTGCTAGTTTTTATATCCAGTGTTTAGTGTTAGCTACAAGATCTGACCCGACATCGGGCTGTCTGCGCTTGCCACCATTACCCTTGTTGTTACCATTATGCCCGGTCACATTCTGCTGTGGACCCTTACCAGTGCCACCCTTCTTTCCCTGCTGCGGACCCTTATCAGATCCAAGGTCCTTGGTAGTATCAGAGTCAGCATACTTCATAAGAGCCGCCATCAGCTCACCCATGTCGTTGCAGTGACGTTTAAGCCGCCCAAGCTTCTGCTTGAGGGGGGTAAAGTGACAGTTCTTCTCTAAGACCAAAACAGCTTGATTGGCCGCAATGCTATCTAAGGAGTGAATGATCTCAGAGACCCGCCAGAATCATCCTCCCGTTGTGCACAGTTATCAAGATCAATAATCGTCAGGGGCTGCTTGCACATCCCTTTGAAGTTCTTAATAAACCGTGCTTTCAACTTCACCCATGAACTGATGGAATTAGGGGGCAACCCTTTCAACCATGTGCGAGTAGGCCCATCCAACATCATAGTAAAATATTTAGCACATACAACATCATTAACATCCAACATCTCCATGGCTAACTCATAGCTCTCAATCCAAGCCTCAGGAGGTAAATCAGCCGTATAATTAGGCACCTTACGAGGACCCTTAAAATCCTTAGGTAGACGTTCATTACGCAGAGCCGGTACCAGACATGGCACTCCGACTGTCCTGGAAATTGTCCCAGCTCCCATGGAGGTTAAAGGGGTCGCTGGAGGCTGCTGATAAGCCCCTAGTTGAGCCGCCGCAAACTGAGCCGCCGCTACCGCCTCCGCCACTTGACGGGCTCTCGCTTCATCCACAATCGCCTAAGCATTAATAAGCATGTCATCATTACGGGGCGGGTTATCATTCCGGGGCGGGTTGTCCTGAAGCGGTCGACGTCGTCGTTCACTGCTATAGACTTCGGGCGACTCAATATGCCAGCTGTAGCTTCGACTCTGGCGTGGGGTCGAGTGTACACGGTCACGGCTATATGAGTAAGCTGCCTGTTGCGCAACAGCCGTTCGAAGGAGCTCCACCGTATTCCGGGTCTCTATCGCCGTTGGTGACTCACCTTCGATCGGAATTGCCGCCAGGTGGGTTGCTGCTGCCAACATGTTATCCACCGGGTTAGAATAATGATCAGGTGGTGTCGAGAACTGCTGAGGTGGGGCCAGATCCCTACGGGGCGGGTCTGGCAGTCGAGGTTGAGCTGCCGCACCGCCACCTGGCGCCTCTGCAGTTCGGGTTGTGCCTGGCGGGTTACTTGGCCCTGCCCCACGCGTGTTAAAAAGATTGCGTGCCTCATACTGTAAAGGCAAACGGGTTTGATGTCTCCTTCGAAGCACAGTGTTGGAGGCATCCTGATCCAAACTTAGGCGAAAAGCTTCTGCTTGTATACGCTGTGACTCAGCATCCAATTGGGACCGCTCTGCCGCCATCCTGGCATTCTCTACATTGAGCTCCTCTTGGGCCTTAGCCACTTCATCCCGCACCTTTGCAACCTCTGCATTGTGCTATTCTTGATTCGCCGTAGTAACTTATGTCGTCAACAGGGTAGTTAAAGTACCCAATACTTCAGACAAAACCTGAGCCGGCGGCCGAGCTGACCCGCTGGCCCCGGCCGTCACAGCAGCGGTTGAACCGGACGTCATAGCTGCAGCTGTTGATGAATTGAGAACCGGCGTCGTGCCAGCCATGAACATAGCAGCCCTGCATGGTGGCTCATAGGGGTCCGGAATACTGTTGCCATCGGAATAGCCCCCAAGCCCACCGTCCTGAAGCTGGTAGATCGACTCTGTCTCCCCTGTTGAGGACTCATCACCTGAGTAGATGGCCGTCTCTCCACCAGATGCAGAATCTTCCTCAAGATACGCCCCATGAACACAGCCAATGAAAACATGCTTCCGGCCGGGTTGAACCCTGGCGGGTCACGCGCGCCGAGCCATCTCGATGATGTCGGTGCACATGTCCGGCTCCGGCTCTGACTCACCGATCTTGCCGATGAAAACATGAATTCCACCAAAGGGGACCCGGTACCCGTACTCGATTGAGTCGGCCTCGGGGCCCCAGCCAGCGTCGTCGATGTAGAGCTTGCCGCGACGACTCTTAGTCATCCGGCCCACGGCGTATCCTTTAATCCCTGGGAAATTTCCCTTCGAGAACTCGAAACCACCATGCTCTGGCTCCACGGTGGGCGCCAACTGTCATGGTTTTGTCACGGCAGATGCCGTTGTGAAAGGACTTAGGTGTGGAGTCATCGCAACATAGGTTAGCTTGAAGAGGTTGAACAGGACAAAGGACGCAAGGTTTTGCCCCTCACAACGAGGTAAAAGCCTACTCCTTTTGTTGACTATAGCTTGAATATCGGTTACAAGGGAGCGGAATCACTTGACCTAGCTTTCGATCAATTGTTTCTTAGTTAACCCGCCGCAGGGTCTCACCTTTATATACGCAGGTCGAGGCCCTGGGCTTACCAGAGTCCAAGTCAGACCACGCAACATGACCAACTTGGTTTCTAAGTGGCCTTGCCTTACAAAGCAAGTCACCATTATGGTGGCTCACCCTTTCCGGGTCATGATTACACCACCGGGTCTTGGGCCTCCAGCAAGCCCACCTTGTAAGCCACCGCTAGTCGTCGTGGACCTTCTTGGGCCTTCTTCATGCTGAGTCACCAACGGTGTAACCTGGCCCCTCCAGGGCGGGTCACACCTCGGGGTTATATCCCCAACACTACTGGAAACAGAAAATTTGCCATCAGTCAGTTCTTTGCCGTCTGCTAGCGAACGGCAAAGAAGGTCTTTGTCGTCTGCTTACAGAAAATAGACGGCAAAGAAATGGGTGATGGCAAATATACTGTTTGCCATCAGCCATTTCTTTGCCATCAGCTAACAGACAGCAAAGAGGTGGGTGGGTCCAGAGGAGGACAGCGCTGTAATGGCCCACCCCCCACCTCTTTGCCGTCTACTATCAGATGGCAAAGAATTAAGTACCTAACGGCCGTTACCCCCCCCCCCATGCCTCTCTCTTCTATCTCACTCCCTACCCTGACCGCACCCGACCCCCGCCGCCGGCCACAGCCCTCGACCCCCCGCGCGCCCCCCCGCCGCCCCTGACCCCGCCACCCGCCACCGCCCCACCCCCCCGTGCCCCCCCCCCGTTACCCCCGCCCCGCCCCCCGCCCCCGCCCATGTCGCCCCGCCACCTACCACGGTCGTCCCGCCGCCCTCCTGTAACACCCTGGATTTTGCCCATTTTCTTTTTCTTTTGATTTTGGTCCGGATTCGCTTTTTGTGGCTTAGTAGTCTTGTAACCTGGAGGGATCACCCTTCATTCTTCTTCCCGAGTGACTTGCCAACCTCAAAACCATCCCAAGACCATGTCATTTCCATCTTGGACCAACTCCCAATATTCTTTTTCTTGGGAATATTCCTTTTTCTATTAAAGGAATAACTCTGTTTGCCCTGAGTTGTGAAGCAACTCATATTTCTATCGTTCCCAAAATTCTAAAATAATTCCCATAAATCCTTTGGGACATATCTTATACAGATATGTCAAAATATTCCTTGCCATACCCAAAAATATTTCCCAAATATTCCTTTTCTGATTCTGCCCCAGCTGGCAGTTTGTGAAGCAAGTACCCTTTATATTTGCTTTCTTGCTCTCAAACTGTTTGTGCACTCTTTCCTATCCATATCATTTCCACATGCCAAAATTCAACTTTATTTGGATATTAAATCTCTCTTGGCTAATTTCCAAAGTTTCTGGTCAACTGAAAACTTTGTGAAGCAAGTACCATCCAGGAGTATCCAAATGAGTTGAAATTTTGCAAGCATCTTTATATGCTCGAATCATGACTCTCCACCAAGTTTCAACCTTATCCAATCATCTATGTGAGCATAGCATCAAATCTTTGTTTCTGGTCATTATTCTGGGTTGTGAAGCAACTATGTTTTATGTTGCTCCATAACTCCTGAAATTTTACCAGGACATTAACCTATCTATATAACACCTCTCCACAAAATTTGGGCTCAATTCATCTACCCAATAATTCCCTAGAATTTCCCTAAGATTCTGTCCAGTGGGGTGTTGTGTGAAGGAAGTACCACTTTAGTTTATCCAAATGGTATGAAATTTATACAGTATCCTCATATGACCAAATCTTCATGTTATACCAAATTTTAGCTCAAGTGGCTACTCCATGTGAGTGCTACTTCAAGATTTGAAATTCTGGCCAGTGTGGTCATTTGTACTGCAAGTGCTATTTCTCCTCATCCAAATGGGCTGCAACTTTGCAGAGATGACCACCTTAGTGTGTGATCACTCGCAGATAAAAGCCCTGAGTCTAGTTCCTGCTCAATCCCCCTCAAATCATATCAAACACCTTGCTAGTGCATTGTAACCAAGCTTCCTCTTGTCAACTCCTGGCTTCTTTAGATGATCTTTAACTTCCAGAATGCCTTGAGGATCAAGGACTTGCTGCTAGACAACAAATTAGGCAACAGAGTGCACCGTGTACACCAGTGCACATGGTGACCACGCAGCCAATGTGCAGTACTGGCGCTCTGTGCAATGGGGTCCTCGGCCTCGGCCGTTTCCTCGCGGCCTCGCCACCTAGTTATGTCCAGCAGCTTCGTTTCGTTGTCGCCCACACTCTGGACCCCTCTCCCCCTCTCACGTCCCCTCCCTCGCAGTACACGACGGCTCCCGTGACATGGCCGCCCCCTGTCACCGACGGGACCGGTCGATGGAGCTCTCCCGAGCCATCCCGACCCTGCATGAGCTCTCTCCGCCCCTCCCTGACCGTCCGGGAAGCTTCTCCCCTCCTCCAAGCAAGCTCTGGAAGCGCCGGGACACCGGCACACGCGTCGCCGCGGCCAAGCTCGGCCCCCTCCGTCGCTCGCCTATATATAGACCACTTCGAGCCCTCCCGAGCACACCAGCAGCTCCACCTCACCTCACTACCCCTCCCTAGCCACTCGCCCGAGCTCCAGGGGCCCTTCCTGCTCGCCATTGCCGCCTTGGTCGCCGGCGGTCGCCGCCTAAATTCGGGCAGGCCCGCGCTCCTCTCCTCCTCCCGAGCCCTCCACCATGTTCCCCTCCTTCCGGCGAGCCGCCCCACCCCATCTCCCCTCGCCGGAGTTGGCCGCACCACCGAGTTCCTCCACCACCGCCCGCCCCTGGCCTCCTCTGGCGCCACCCCTCTCCGCCTCCCTACTCATCCCCAGCGCCGGACGACCCTCTGGACGGAGGAGGCACAGTCCCGCGGTCCCGCCGGTGCCCTCGGTGTGGCCGGAGACCGCCGGAGCCGGCCGGCCCCCTCGCCGCGCCCCTCCTCTGCTCCCTGTTCTGTTCCGCTCGAGAACGAACGGGAGCGAGGGGAGGAGGAAGATGACGAGCGCCAGCGCCCCCTCCCCTGTTTCGTGGGCCCCACGTGTCATTGGCTCTAGACCCGGGCCCAGGTGCGTTAAGTGGAGACGGTTTTTGATGGAATACGTTTTCGAAGTTAGATGGGAGAGTCACGGGTCAGGCAGGTTTCGTTGGAGCAACGCTGATCCACCCGAATGGGATCACGAGGTCAGTGCTCCATGGTGTGGGTAAAGTGCGCAACCTCTGCACAGTGTAAAATCTATTCGAATAGCCGTGTCCACGGTATTGGACAGTCCGTCCAGACCTCACTAGGTGGTCAACCATGGTAGTGATGATAATGATGGAAGAACTCGTCGTATGATCAGAAGTACTCGGTGGTTCATGAGTATTCTGAGGGTTGTGAGACAACCCGGAGGAGAGTAAGTTTGTCAGACTTGTCGTGCAGATGGAATCAGGTATTTGATATGTTAGCCATGGGATGGCTGTGAGTTGAGTGGTCGGATGACCACATGCTTGGGGATTGGACTTGGTACAGGTTCGGATTGGAGCCTGAGATTATTTGAAGTATGGATTTAATACGCTTTACCTTACTGCAGTCATTTCAGTAGCTACCTTGCTAGATAACCATGCTGGTTAATTTTGGATTGCTATGATGTTGTCTTGCTTTAATGCTGATGTTTGCTGTGAGCTTGCGAGTACATTCAAAGTACTCACCTGGCGTGTCATGCCAGTTTGCAGGTCATGCCGTGATTGCTTGCTTGCCGAGGTTCCTGTGCTTGCGATCTATGATACGCGTTCTAGCCAGAGTCCCTGCGGAGTGGAGTCCATCACCGTCGTTGTTGTTCCGCTGCCGAGAGAGTTACTCCACTGTTAGCATAGAGCTACCCCGGGCAGGCATAGTGTTGCCGTGCCGATGTAATCCTTGTACCGTTGTAACCATATCTATTGCAATAAAGAGCTGATTTGTTCTATGCCAACAGTGCCGTATTCCAGAAGACTTGTCCTTGGGCTGGAATACGGGGCGTTCCGGTTTACTCTGAGCCGGGGTGCCACAGAAGTTGGTATCAGAGCAGGTCTGGCTATAGGACGCGCGGTCTAGGTGCGAGCGTTAGTACCCGGTAGTTTAGGACCCGGTTGGTTTGCTGCACTTGTTTGTTGCATTTGTTTGTGCATAGCATGCATATAGACTAGATATCTTGTCACCAACGATGGATCTGGCGAGTGTGGTGGCATTGGTTTCGATTCACTACCTGCGCTCTCCAGTTTGCATATTTGTTCCTTGGTGTGGTGTCATCTTCGTCCCAGCGGAGTGATGCCAAGGTACTTGGTGGTGGCGATCACTAGCAAGATTGATGCACCGGTACCACACCAATATATTCTCTTCAGTCACCCTATCATTTCGGTGATAGACAAGTTCTATCCCGGATCGTGCCATTCCACTAGCCACTTTGGCAACCCTTACTGATCCTTGCTATCAGAAAAGGGCAATGCCTGCAAGCCTTTCTCTCCACCACTATCTTATTCCGCCACCTATTCTTTGGACGTGTACGGTTTTCTTCCGTACGCTTGATGATGATGTGGTCGTAACCTCTGTGTTCTGACCCCCGACCACCAAGTTCGTCCTCGCCACCGGTTCCATCCGTGTTAAGCCCGTGTTTGGTGTAGCCTTGTTTACACCAACTTCCTTCCACACATTGATTCACTTTCGTGCACATCGCCACAGCATGTTAGACCGTAACACCGTAGTTCTTGCGAAAGTGTGTGCTTAAGTAGGAATGCATATTATTGTCGTGAATAGCTTTAGAATGTGATATTGCTTGTGTGTGTGATCTTGCTGCTTTGTGTGCTTTTGTTTAGTCATTTATTTTGTTGTTTTTGGGCCCTTGGTGTTACCTTATTTTCCCCTTATGGAAGTTGCTCACCGACCCTGAACCCAAAGAAATCAGTGAAGAGACAGTCATGTGGAAGCTCAGCTCAGCAATATGAAATTTCCAGCCGACTGTGCTATATCAGGAATATCGAGCCTGAATATAAATGATATCCTAGCCGGATTAATTATCAGCATCCAGTATACATCAGTGCAACTTTCACAACAGCAATGATCACATCAGCAAGAAGGCAAATTGTGTACATGATCCACAGTGCATTACGTGCCAAAGGTATGATTTACATACAAGGTTTGAGTCTGCTATGAGTATAGTTTGAACCCTGCTATGTCTTGGAAGCAAGCCAGCATGAGCTATGAACTTAGTGTTCAGCAAGAAGGATAGCCGAATACCCTGTTGCATACAACAAGTAACCGACAGCAGAAACGGTAAGGTATATACATAATAGTGAGCTGTATGGGCCACGGATGAACCCTTGCCTATTTTTCTTTGGTGACGGCACCACGCCTGTGTTCTGAGCTGTTTTCGTCCGTCCGGGGTGGATGCCGATTTTTATTTCTCTTGTCAACAACTGTCCGTGTTCTGAGCTGCTTTTCGGCCGTCTCGGGCAGCTGTTGAATTTCTCTTCGTAGCAATGACCCTATGCTCTGAGCTGTTTTTTTTCGGCCGTCTTAGGGAGTTGCTACTTTCTTCTTATCGACGCCGTCTCATGCTCTGAGCTGCTTTTCAGCCGTCTTGAGTCGGGGTTGAGTTATTCCAGTAAAAGTCCCAGATCTGAGTTGTAAAGACCGTTCTGGTGGATACTGGTTTATTTGCCGGTTTTATCCAAGGGTTCAGACGATCGTTACCTACAGCTACAACTTATAAAGTAATATGCCTGCCGGAATGTCGCACCCGATAATACCTATGGTCACACGGAGAATCAAGAACACATAAAGCCAAGTTCTTTCAGTAAAGGATCCAGGCAAAGAGAACTATAATGAAAAAGCAAGATTGGCCATACAGATATGGTAATGGTGGCAAGATCAACATGGTATAGATACTCAGAGAAGCCTGGCTCGGTACCAGTCACCATGGGTACACACCCACGGGGTCTATTCTATTTGCAAGGACCCCATATCAAGACAACTCGCCCCGCCAACCAGATATGCTTAGAATTGTCAGAAGAGGGCAACCAAGCTGGTCAGTCTCGAAGCATGTGTCCTCACAGATGGGAATCAGTTAAAGACTAACCTGCCGGGAACAAGATTCTGCTGCTAGGACTCCTATCAGTCAAGTCCATGGATAATATCACAATAACACCGTACACCTCTATGCTGGTCATGACAGGTGACAGTCAAATATTTGGTAGGAGCCTTATACCCAAGACAGTGAAGATACCCAAGATGACCCAGCAATCCGTGTGAGAAGTCAGATTCCGCCAGGAGAATGGTACGATTTACAATACTATTTTTGAGCCTGGAGGACACACATCCATTTGAAGTCACCCACTGAAATGAGTAAAAGATTTCGTGTCCACCAAGAGAACCTGTTCACAACTCAGTGAACAATCGTTCATATTGGACCTCGTCATGACACATCCATGAGGAATCACCCTCGGACTTACGAGCATGGCACATTGTTTGGTCAGGATAATTTATTGCCCCAGATAGGTCAGTAGACACAAAAGGATTGGAGTCAGAATAGCATATGAGGTTACATTTGCCAGAAAAAGGATCCAGTGAAGCAACCCACCCCGAAGCAAGGCAGTCAGACATATGAAATTCAGTGGGAACATTATACAAAGGCAAAAAGGAAGCCCGAGTTGGAAACGGTTCCTCAAGTGGAAATATTCATGTTTGATCCCTGAGCAACCAAATCTCGAGGACGAGATTTCTTTAAGGGGGGTAGGTTTGTAACACCCTGGATTTTGCCCATTTTCTTTTTCTTTTGATTTTGGTCCGGATTCGCTTTTTGTGGCTTAGTAGTCTTGTAACCTGGAGGGATCACCCTTCATTCTTCTTCCCGAGTGGCTTGCCAACCTCAAAACCATCCCAAGACCATGTCATTTCCATCTTGGACCAACTCCCAATATTCTTTTTCTTGGGAATATTCCTTTTTCTATTAAAGGAATAACTCTGTTTGCCCTGAGTTGTGAAGCAACTCATATTTCTATCGTTCCCAAAATTCTAAAATAATTCCCATAAATCCTTTGGGACATATCTTATACAGATATGTCAAAATATTCCTTGCCATACCCAAAAATATTTCCCAAATATTCCTTTTCTGATTCTGCCCCAGCTGGCAGTTTGTGAAGCAAGTACCCTTTAAGTTTGCTTTCTTGCTCTCAAACTGTTTGTGCACTCTTTCCTATCCATATCATTTCCACATGCCAAAATTCAACTTTATTTGGATATTAAATCTCTCTTGGCTAATTTCCAAAGTTTCTAGTCAACTGGAAACTTTGTGAAGCAAGTACCATCCAGGAGTATCCAAATGAGTTGAAATTTTGCAAGCATCTTTATATGCTCGAATCATGACTCTCCACCAAGTTTCAACCTTATCCAATCATCTATGTGAGCATAGCATCAAATCTTTGTTTCTGGTCATTATTCTGGGTTGTGAAGCAACTATGTTTTATGTTGCTCCATAACTCCTGAAATTTTACCAGGACATTAACCTATCTATATAACACCTCTCCACAAAAATTGGGCTCAATTCATCTACCCAATAATTCCCTAGAATTTCCCTAAGATTCTGTCCAGTGGGGTGCTGTGTGAAGGAAGTACCACTTTAGTTTATCCAAATGGTATGAAATTTATACAGTATCCTCATATGACCAAATCTTCATGTTATACCAAATTTTAGCTCAAGTGGCTACTCCATGTGAGTGCTACTTCAAGATTTGAAATTCTGGCCAGTGTGGTCATTTGTACTGCAAGTGCTATTTCTCCTCATCCAAATGGGCTGCAACTTTGCAGAGATGACCACCTTAGTGTGTGATCACTCGCAGATAAAAGCCCTGAGTCTAGTTCCTGCTCAATCCCCCTCAAATCATATCAAACACCTTGCTAGTGCATTGTAACCAAGCTTCCTCTTGTCAACTCCTGGCTTCTTTAGATGATCTTTCACTTCCAGAATGCCTTGAGGATCAAGGACTTGCTGCTAGACAACAAATTAGGCAACAGAGTGCACCGTGTACACCAGTGCACATGGTGACCACGCAGCCAATGTGCAGTACTGGCGCTCTGTGCAATGGGGTCCTCGGCCTCGGCCGTTTCCTCGCGGCCTCGCCACCTAGTTATGTCCAGCAGCTTCGTTTCGTCGTCGCCCACACTCTGGACCCCTCTCCCCCTCTCACGTCCCCTCCCTCGCAGTACACGACGGCTCCCGTGACATGGCCGCCCCCTGTCACCGACGGGACCGGTCGATGGAGCTCTCCCGAGCCATCCCGACCCTGCCTGAGCTCTCTCCGCCCCTCCCTGACCGTCCGGGAAGCTTCTCCCCTCCTCCAAGCAAGCTCTGGAAGCGCCGGGACACCGGCACACGCGTCGCCGCGGCCAAGCTCGGCCCCCTCCGTCGCTCGCCTATATATAGACCACTTCGAGCCCTCCCGAGCACACCAGCAGCTCCACCTCACCTCACTACCCCTCCCTAGCCACTCGCCCGAGCTCCAGGGGCCCTTCCTGCTCGCCATTGCCGCCTTGGTCGCCGGCGGTCGCCGCCTAAATTCGGGCAGGCCCGCGCTCCTCTCCTCCTCCCGAGCCCTCCACCATGTTCCCCTCCTTCCGGCGAGCCGCCCCACCCCATCTCCCCTCGCCGGAGTTGGCCGCACCACCGAGTTCCTCCACCACCGCCCGCCCCTGGCCTCCTCTGGCGCCACCCCTCTCCGCCTCCCTACTCATCCCCAGCGCCGGACGACCCTCTGGACGGAGGAGGCACGGTCCCGCGGTCCCGCCGGTGCCCTCGGTGTGGCCGGAGACCGCCGGAGCCGGCCGGCCCCCTCGCCGCGCCCCTCCTCTGCTCCCTGTTCTGTTCCGCTCGAGAACGAACGGGAGCGAGGGGAGGAGGAAGATGATGAGCGCCAGCGCCCCCTCCCCTGTTTCGTGGGCCCCACGTGTCATTGGCTCTAGACCCGGGCCCAGGTGCGTTAAGTGGAGACGGTTTTTGATGGAATACGTTTTCGAAGTTAGAAGACGTATTCTGTTTCCATTGCGGCTGAAAATACGTTTTCCTTTTCAGAAAACGTAATCTTCCCGAAGACGCTTTCTACTTTTAGCCGCCAGGGACCTACTTGTGAGGATCTTTTCACAGATTAGTCCCTGATCTTCCAACTCTCGTATCTCCGCAACCGTAACTCCGATCGAGGTGAATTCAACGCCCACGTCTTCGTCTCGTCGAGCCCGTCGTGTTGATATCATTTTCACTATGTGGTTCTACTGTGAAAATGACCATTTTGCCCTTGCCCATAAACAGCCCTCCGAGAGAGAACTGTTTCCGGCAATCACTTCCGCGACCATTCCGCACTTCTCCCCGGTGTATCCCTTCATCCCCAGGCAAGCCACAACTCTCATCTGCATCATCGCATTGCAATGTCATAGTTTGACTATTTGCTTTATCAGTAAGTATGAGTATCTGTGAAATGAATTGGATTATGCAATGATCGAGTTAATTCTCGGATAGGTGACTACCATGTTGAGTACCGGATTATTAGTGACTAGTAGCCTACCCACTTGTTGATACTGTGATGTTGAGATCACTGTCTATGATTATTTTGGAGTTCATCCGGCAGTTCGTAGAGATGAATTAGTAGCAGTGGCTTAAGCATATTGGTTCTTGGATTGTTTATTCGGGGATTAGATATTTCATGGTTGACCTTGAGTCACCTGTCTGGACTTATCCGTGCAGCCACATTTGCCGGTATGGGACGGCCTTGACTTGGTCTGATCGCGTGCTCTTTCACCGGTACCGCCCGACAGGGAAGGTTATGCGTGCGTGCTACCCTGGCCCGGTAGGCGGCGATAACCTTGTGAACCCAGTTGAGTTTTGTGCCGGCGTCCCCGTTTGGGACAGTTCAGTTTGGCCACGACGGTGGCAGGTGTCACGAGGTGACACAGGGGCCACCCAGGGCTTGACTCCGGGGGAGGATGATTGCCGGTGGTACGATGGGAGAGTCACGGGTCAGGCAGGTTTCATTGGAGCAACGCTGATCCACCCGAATGGGATCACGAGGTCAGTGCTCCATGGTGTGGGTAAAGTGCGCAACCTCTGCAGAGTGTAAAATCTATTCGAATAGCCGTGTCCACGGTATTGGGCAGTCCGTCCAGACCTCACTAGGTGGTCAACCATGGTAGTGATGATAATGATGGAAGAACTCGTCGTATGATCAGAAGTACTCGGTGGTTCATGAGTATTCTGAGGGTTGTGAGACAACCCGGAGGAGAGTAAGTTTGTCAGACTTGTCGTGCAGATGGAATCAGGTATTTGATATGTTAGCCATGGGATGGCTGTGAGTTGAGTGGTCGGATGACCACATGCTTGGGGATTGGACTTGGTACAGGTTCGGATTGGAGCCTGAGATTATTTGAAGTATGGATTTAATACGCTTTACCTTACTGCAGTCATTTCAGTAGCTACCTTGCTAGATAGCCATGCTGGTTAATTTTGGATTGCTATGATGTTGTCTTGCTTTAATGCTGATGTTTGTTGTGAGCTTGCGAGTACATTCAAAGTACTCACCTGGCGTGTCATGCCAGTTTGCAGGTCATGCCGTGATTGCTTGCTTGCCGAGGTTCCTGTGCTTGCGATCTATGATACGCGTTCTAGCCAGAGTCCCTGCGGAGTGGAGTCCATCACCGTCGTCGTTGTTCCGCTGCCGAGAGAGTTACTCCGCTGTTAGCATAGAGCTACCCCGGGCAGGCATAGTGTTGCCGTGCCGATGTAATCCTTGTACCGTTGTAACCATATCTATTGCAATAAAGAGCTGATTTGTTCTATGCCAACAGTGCCGTATTCCAGAAGACTTGTCCTTGGGCTGGAATACGGGGCGTTCCGGTTTACTCTGAGCCGGGGTGCCACACCTCCCCTGCGCCGCCCCCTCCTCCAACGGCCGCCCCCTTCCCCTGCGCCAACCCCTCCCATGCGGCGACCTCCTCCACCAGCCGCCCCCCTCCCCTGCACCGCCCTCCTCCTCCACCGGCCGCCCCCCTCCCCTGCAGGTGAGCTCCTCTTCCTATTTTTTCCTGTTTTTTTTGTTTTTTAGTTTTAGTTTTAGGTTTACTTTAGATTTAGTTTTAGTTCTAGTTTTAGGTTTAGTTCTAAAAAAAGAAAATAAGAATAATTAGAAGAGAGGAAAGAAGAGAAGAAGAAGAGAAGGCAGAGCCGCAAGGGCACGCCTATATCGTAGGGAGCGGAGGAGGAGCGAGAGCTATCCAGGATCCCTATCTAACCAAAGAACAACCTGACGAGGCACGGAGGAGGGAGGAAGGAGGAGGAGGGAGGTATCAGCGAGGTACCAGGGGAAGGCCCCAGGTCACTCCACATCCCGAGGAGTGAAGAGAAAAGCCGACGCCGGCAGGATCTCTGCCGCAGGAGGCCACCCGAGGAGAGGATCTAGCACAGGACACGAATGGAGTCGAACGAGGGTGGCAGTGCTACGCGACCTCGCAGTGAGGGGAGAGTCCTCCGACAGGCTAGGAGGAGCGAGGCGATACCCGGTTTTAAAGGGATGGCTAGGACGGAGGAGCCCGCTCGAGGGAGAGGCCGGCGCCCACGCTGGAGTAGGGCAGGCAGGCCGGACGGAGGCAGCGCCACGGACCAAAAGACCCGGAGCCCCCGCCATTAGTGACGCGCAACGCTTCTGCAGCACTAGATAAAAGCCCCCACCCTGCCCCATGGGGCTAGGACGGAACCGGAGCTGAGGAAGGAGGAGGAGCGAGGAGGCCTCCCCTGCACAAGCGCACACCAGGATGAAAAGCCAGGACGCGAAGGCTAGACTGAGACCACGGAGAAGGAGGAAGGGGAGTGAGGAGGAGGAGGAGGCTTATTAACGGAAGGAAGGAGGAGGAGGCAGGAGGAGGCAGGCAAGCGACACCATTTAGGACGGGGAGAGGAGTGAAAGAGAGCGCGACGAGACCAGGCGGGAGGAGCGGAGGTAGAAGAGGCCATCACTGGAGGCAGGAGGCTGGGACAGGAGGACGGAAGGAAGGAATCTCAAGGGAGGAGGAAGGGTACAGGAAGGAGGAGGAGAGACGTCGCTCAGGCGGAGGAGGAGGTGCCGACTCCGCGACAAGGAGGCAGGAGCGAGGGGAGGAGGCCTGAGAGGAACAGGAGGCAAGAGGAGCAGTCATGGGACTGCCGGGAGGAGTGAGGAAGAGAGAGAGGAAGGAGGAGCGAGAAAGAAGAACAGTCGAATGGTGAAACAGATCCGGTGAACAAGGATTAGCGACGCGTATAGGAGACCGCGAAGGCAGAAGAGGACCGAGAAGAAGAGACGGAGAATTGCAGGAGGAAGGCCAGAGCCAGGACAGGAGTGAGGTAGAAGACAACACCGAAGAAGAAAGCCAAAGAGGAGACAAAGAGAAGAAGAAGAAGAAGAAGAAGAAGAAGAAGAAGAAGAAGAAGAAGAAGAAGAATGAAAGGAATAGACGAAGAAGAAGAAGAAGAAGTAGAAAGAAGGAAGAAAGAAGCAAGTAGATAGACAAGAAGATAGCACAGAGGAGGAGGAGAGGAGGAGGAAGGAGGAGCGAGAACAGAAGAAAGAAAGAAGAAGAAACCCCTACAAGAAAAAGAGCAAATAGAAACAAGAGAAGAAGAAGAACAAGAAGAAGAACAAGAAGAAGAAGAAGAAGAAGAAGAAGAAGAAGAAGAAGAAGAAGAAGAAGAAGAAGAAGAAGAAGAAGAAGAGGAGGATGAGGACAAGAAGAAGAAAAAGAAGAAGAAGAAAAAGAGGAGAAGAGGAGAAGAAGAAGAGGAAGAAGGAAAACCGGGTCGAGGATCACCGACGGGGTGCGTCGGCGCCGACGAAACCGGGTCGAGGATCGCCAGTCTTCAAAACTAGGGTCGAGGGTCGGGAACTAGGGTCGAGGATCGCCTGTCGCCGAGGGGTCGAGGGTCGGGGCAGAGGGTTGAGTATCGCCGGTCGCCGAGGGGATAGATGGTGGAGCCAGTGGGTCCTGCCGGTCCCGACGCCGTCGCCCAGGCCGAGAATCCCTCGGTCCGAGTGCTAACCCATCGACCCTGCGTCGCCATACCTGTGGGCGTCCGGGGACGAGTGGGTTAGGGGGTTCCTCGGCGTCGATGGAACCCTAAATGACGTCTATTTAGGTTAGGGGGTGCCTTGGCGTCGACGAAAGCCTAAATGACATCTATATAGGTTAGGGGTGCCTCGACATCGATGGAACCCTGAATGACATATATTTCGGTGGCATACTGTTGTCAATATTTAGTTAGGTTGATGGCAAAAACAATAATTCTATGTTACTCATCTTTGGATTTAAATGTGCAGTTGTTTCGTCGCTGCGAGGGTCTCTTGTTCGACGAGCTCCGCCCCTGCGTTCGTGGGTGAGCACAAATGACATCTCCTCCTACCCCTTCATTATTTGTTCTGTTTCGGTCTTCGTGCCGATGAAACTTGCTAGCTATAGGTGTCTTCAACCATCAGTATGCATGACCAGTATGCGTCTCCCGTTCAAAAGGGTTACAGTTATAAATATGCATGCTTTGCATATTTATAACCGTGATTCTTTCGAATTGTCCAATGTTATCCATGGACAGCCCGAGCATGTGTAGATTGGGTTCGTTTTCCCATATGCTCTGCTCCGGATCTGACGCGTAAATTTCGTCGGCGTTGTTGCCCACTGGGAGAGGAGGTAGGGGAGGGAAGAAGAGAGGAGGTCGGGGAGGACGTGGCCGTGGGAGAGGTAGGCAGGCTCCTATGCCTTCCTCGCCGCCACCCCTAGCAGATTCACCCGAGCACAGGACTGCTAGGGTGGACATGTCTAAGGAGGAGGCTATGCGGACTCCGGTCCACGAGCCTCGGGTCGACGGGCCTTCGGCCCATGAGACTCCAGACCAGGGTACGTCCCAGGAGACGTCCGGATGGGGTACCTGGGCGGATCCGCCTGAGGGGCTGAGTGGCCATGCTGATGGTGGCGGGGATCCGGCTGATAGTGAGGGTGAGATGGTTGAGGGGGCCACCGTCTACCAGCGTGGTTGTACACGGCTCCCGCCCGTGCCGACGACCCGCGAGCAGAGGTGGTTGATTTTCCCTAATGGGGAGAGGTAAGTGCATTTAATCTTTTTGTACCTTTTGCCTTCACGTTTCTTCAAATATCTAATGTGTTGGCCTTATCATATTGCAGGGGTTGGGACCACGCTCCGGATGTCCGCAAGCCCAACACCGTCATTGGTGTGCTTTGCCAGCAAAACTACCCGGGGTTTGTCACGTTGCCCGGTGAGGGTCAGCTTCCACCGCTAGGATTGAGCTGGGAGCACTACTTGGCTGCCCCGGCCCTACCAGAGGAGATGATTGACGATGTCTTGTGCCACACGAGGGCAGACATGGTGATCAGAAAGTTTTGGTAATTTCTCCTTTACACAAATAAAAATCTTTAAATAGCTAGTTATTGTACTAATCAATGTTGTCTCGTTTGATTGCAGACCTTCTACAGGTTTGAGGAGGGATACGAGGAGGCCGCGACACAGGTTATCAATGCCGAGTGCAAGCGCCTACTACAAAACTTACGGCACGAGGCTAGGGTGCAGGATGTTCGAGACTACTACACCTTGCGTGGTATTAAGAAGACCAAGCCGACGTGCCGCGAAAAGTTTCTGAAGAAGGAGCAGTACATGACGGTAATTACCTATTCTTAAGGCCTTGTACTTAGTTTCCTTGATTTGATTCGTAGGCGTAGCGCTCAAGTTTCTCTTTACTAACTTAGGTACCCCCGAGATGGTGTGTGGATCAGATGGATTGTTGGGAGGTGTTGGTGGATGAGTGGTGCTCAGACCAATGGCTAGCCCTCCACAACAATGCCAAGGACTGGTGTGCCCAAATGGAAGGTGTGCCACACCATCAAGGTAGCGCCAACTTATATCAGTTCGGGCAGAACTGGGTATGTGGTTTGCTTCATGATTCATGCAATTCATTCTTCATGCTAGCTTGAGCCCTTTAATTACTAATTTACTCTGTTCCTCTCTTTTAGGGGTGACACAATAAGGCGGAGGTGCCAGAGGTGTACGACCTCTATGCCATGGCCCATACTGCCTCGTACAAGAAGGTCAAGGCATTCTCTGTGTCTGACCTCGATCATCTAGAGAACTTCACCAACATCTCCTGCCATAACAAGCTCGTGAGGTACAGAGATGAGGGGAAGGCGAGGAAAGGTGAGAAATTTAACCCGAGCCAGGGTCCCATTGATCCAGAGCTGGTGATGATATCTGGTGGTGGGAGGTCCCATGGCTCGATAGCCATTGGAGATGGACTTATACGTTGTCCTAGCACTCTCCCGGAGATCAAGGCGCGCTAGTCGAGCTTCGCTCCTGAGATAAGGCCTCGTCAATGACCAGTCGAGCTCGCCTTCGAGGTTAGTTATACGGACTCAGCTATCTTTCCTCCATTACATTGTGTGTGCGGCCATCGATGATTACAATGCTAACGAGGAGTGGTGTTGCAAGCTGCTCTTCAGAGAGAGAGAGATAGAACCCACGCGCTTCTGGTGGAGAGGGACCGGCAGGCGATGGAGAAGCAGTGGGAGTTGGAGGAGAGGACGGCAAGGATGTTGGAGGAGGAGAGGTCACGGAATGACATTTAGAACTTGGCCATGTACGAGCTCCTAGTGGTAAGTTTCTTCTGCATATTAGCCAAATCATTCACGTAATGTTCGTTTCATTACTAACTAGTATGACTGACTCGTGAAAACCAAATGCGCAGTCTGTGTGCGAGAAGGCCGGTCAGACCCCTCCGCCGATGCCAGAGATTGCTCCAGGGACCACAGTGAGTTTCATTTGAATGGTCATTAGTTACTAGTCTTAACATTTGAGTGTCATCATGCTAACGAGATATTGCAAATGATCTTTCGTGCAGCGTAACTCCAGACAAGCATCGCACAATCCTTCTCCAGGTGGTACCGGCACGAACCACCCCGGTGCTTCACCTCCGTGATGACGGTAAGTTTTCTCTAGTGTTTTGCTTAACAAATGCATAATGACCTAGACTTAGCTTTATTTCCTCCAATATGCTTACCATAATGACCTAAGTTAGCTCTAATATGCTAAGTTATCTCTAATATGCTTAGTTACCTAGGTTAGCTCAATAATGACCTATACTTAGATTACTTATGTCAAAAAAGGCATAATATGCTTAGTTAACTCAAAAATGACATAATTACCTAGGTTAGCTCCAAAATGAACCGTTTTACCTAAGTTAACTCCAAAATGATCCATTTTACCTAGGTTAGCTCCAAAATGATCCATTTTACCTAAGTAAGCACCAAAATAATCCATTTTACCTAAGTTGGCTCCAAAATGATCCATTTTACCTAAGTTAGCTCATAAATGATCCATTTTACCTAAGTTAGCTCATAAATGATCCATTTTACCCAAGTTAGCTCATAAATGATCCATTTTACCTAAGTTAGCTCATAAATGATCCATTTTCCCTAAGTTAGCTCATAAATGTCATTTTTACCTAAGTTAGCTCATAAATGTCATATACTTCTTCTTCTTCTTCTTCATTTTCTTCTTCTTCTTCTAGTCTTCTTCTTCTAACTTTCTTATTTTCCATTTTGCAGATTTCATTCACTTCACGGAAGCTTGCATTGATGGAGTGCTTGTTTTCCCTTTCTGTTTTTCTTTTGTATCGATGAACAATGTGAAACTTGCTATATGTATGAAACTATTGTAATATGTATGGATGGAACTATGTATGTGGAACTTGCTATGTATGGTTGGATGGAACTATGTATGTATGATGAAACTTATATGTGTTGGATATCTCATATGTTTGCTGTGAAATATATATATATATATATATATATATATATATATATATATATATATATATATATATATCATATATTTGCTGTGAAAATGCTTGGATATAAGAAAAAACAGAATAAAAAGAGGCAATGCAGGCTCTTTGCCGTCTGCCACCGATGGCAAAGGGCTCTTTGCCATCTGCCACAGACGGCAAAGTGGCCACGTGGCGGCAACCTGTGCAACCTGGGCGCTGACCCATTTGGTCACTTTGCCGTCTGTGGCAGACGGCAAAGGCTGGTGTGTTTTGCCGTCTGTGGCAGACGGCAAAGAGCGGGGAGGGCATGATGCGTCTGCTGACGTCAGATGGCAGACGGGAAAGGGGAGGGCATGTTTGCCGTCAGCTGGCAGACGACAAAGCCTCCCGTTAGCCACCTAATGTGACTAACGTCTGTTCTTTGCCGTCCACCTTCTTTGCCGTCTGCCACCGACGGCAAAGGGGACTTTGCCATCCGCTGTGTGAAAACAGATGGCAAATCAGCTGTTTACCGTAACTTACTGTGCCGGGCAAGTTTGCCGTCCGCGGTTGACGGCAAAGACCTTTGCCATCTACCATGGCAGACGGCAAATCAGCTGATTCCTATAGTGAATGGCTTGCCGATCATCGGGCAAGTCCACCAAAGTCCTTACTTTGTCTGATACATGGATCCTATCTCAGATTTCATGGCCTCAAGCCATTTGTCGGAATCTGGGCTCATCATAGCTTCTTCATAGTTCGTAGGTTCGCCGTGGTCTAATAACATGACTTCCAGGAGAGGTTTACCGTACCACTCTGGTGCGGAACGTGTTCTGGTTGACCTACGAAGTTCAGTAGTAACTTGTCTGAAGTTTCATGATCATCATCATTAGCTTCCTCTGTAGTTGGTGTAGGCTTCACGGAAACATTTTTCCATGGTGTGCTACTTTCCAATTCGAGAGAAGGTACAATTACCTCATCAAGTTCTACTTTCCTCCCACTCACTTCTTTCGAGAGAAACTCCTTCTCTAGAAAGGACCCATTCTTGGCAACAAAGATCTTGCCTTCGGATCTGTGGTAGAAGGTATACCCAATGGTCTCTTTAGGGTATCCTATGAAGACGCACTTCTCCGCTTTGGGTTCAAGCTTATCAGGCTGTAGCTATTTGACATAAGCATCGCATCCCCAAACTTTAAGAAACGACAGCTTAGGTTTATTGCCAAACCATAGTTCATATGGTGTCGTCTCAACAGATTTAGACGGTGCCCTATTTAACGTGTATGCGGCTATCTCTAATGCATAACCCCAAAATGATAAAGGCAAATCGGTAAGAGACATCATAGAATGCATCATATCTAATAAAGTACGGTTACGACATTCGGACACACCATTACGCTGTGGTGTTCCAGGTGGCGTGAGTTGTGAAACAATTCCAAATTGTTTTAAATGAAGGCCAAACTCGTAACTCAAATATTCACCTCCATGATCAGATCGTAGAAACTTTATTTTCTTATTACGATGATTCTCTACTTCACTCTGAAATTCCTTGAACTTTTCAAATGTTTCAGACTTGTGTTTCATCAAGTAGATATACCCATATCTATTCAAATCATCTGTAAAGGTTAGAAAATAACGATACCCGCCGCGTGCCTCAACACTCATCGGACCGCATACATCGGTATGTATTATTTCCAATAAGTCATTAGCTCGCTCCATTGTTCTAGAGAACGAAGTTTTAGTCATCTTACCCATGAGGCATGGTTCGCAAGTATCAAATGATTCATTATTAAGTGATTCCAAAAGTCCATCTGCATGGAGTTTCTTCATGCGCTTTATACCAATATGACCTAAACGGAAGTGCCACAAGTATGTTGCACTATCATTATCAACTTTGCATCTTTTGGCATCAATATCATGAATATGTGTATCACTACGATCGAGATTCAACAAGAACATACCATTCATCAAAGGTGCATAACCATAAAATATATTATTCATATAAATAGAACAACCATTATTCTTTGACTTAAATGAATAACCGTCTCGCAATAAACAAGATCCAGATATAATGTTCATGCTCAACGCTTATTGGGGTCTAAAACTAATCCCGAAGGTAGATGTAGAGGTAGCGTGCCGACGGCGATCACATCGACCTTGGAACCATTCCCGACGCGCATCGTCACCTCATCCTTAGCCAATCTTCATTTATTCCGCAGCTCCTGTTTCGAGTTACAAATATGAGCAACCAAACCAGTATCAAATACCCAGGTGCTACTACGAGCATTAGTAAGGAACACATCAATAACATGTATATCAAATATACCTTTGTTCACTTTGCCATCCTTCTTATCCGCCAAATATTTGGGGCAGTTCCGCTTCCAGTGACCATTTCCCTTGCAGTAGAAGCACTCAGTTTCAGGCTTGGGTCCAGCTTTGGGATTTTTCACGGGAGTAGCAACTTGCTTGCCATTCTACTTGAAGTTCCCTTTCTTTCCCTTGCCCTTTTTCTTGAAACTAGTGGTCTTGTTAACCATCAACACTTGATGCTCCTTCTTGATTTCTACCTCCGCGGCCTTAAGCATTGCGAAGAGCTCAGGAATTGTTTTCGTCATCCCTTGCATATTATAGTTCATCACGAAGCCTTTGTAGCTTGGTGGCAGTGACTGAAGAACTCTATCAATAACAGACTCATCTGGGAGCTAAATTCCTAGCTGAGTCAAGTGGTTATGATACTGATACGACTCCAACGTATCTATAAATTTTGATTGTTCCATTCTGTTATATTATCATTCTTGGATGTTTTACAATCATTTTATAGCAACTTTATATCATTTTTTGGGACTAACCTATTGACATAGTGCCCAGTACCAGTTGTTGTTTTTTGCTTTTTTTTACTTCGCAGGAAATCAATACCAAACGGAGTCCAAAGGCAGCGAAACTTTTTGGTGATTTTTTCTGGACCAGAAGACACAAGTTGGGCCAAGAAAGTACCTGAGGGGGGCTCCGAGGGGAGCACAACCCACCAGGGTGCGCCTGGGGGCCCAGGCGCGCCCAGGTGGGTTGTGCCCACCTCGGCCACCTCCCGCACCGCCTCTTTGCTCTATAAATACCCCAATATTCCAGAAACCCTAGGCGAGTTGACGAAAATCAATTCCAGCCGCCGCAATTTCCAGAAACCACAATCCAATCTAGACACCATCACGGAGGGGTTCATCATCCTCATTGATGCCTCTGCGATGATGCGTGAGTAGTTCATTGTAGACCTACGGCTCCGTAGGCAGTAGCTATATGGCTTCCTCTCTCTCTTTTGATTCTCAATACAATGGTCTCTTGGAGATCTATTTGATGTAACTCTTTTTGCGGTGTGTTTGTTGGGATCCGATGAACTTTGAGTTTATGATCAGATCTATGTTTTTATCCATGAAAGTTATTTGAGTCTTTTGATCTCTTATATGCATGATTACTTATAGCCTCGTATTTCTTCTTCGAATCTTTGGTTTAGTTAGGCCAACTAGATCGATTTTTCTTTCCATGGGAAGAGGTGCTTTTTGATGGGTTCGATATTACGGTGCTTGATCCCAGTGACAGAAGGGGAACCGACACGTATGTATCGTTTCTATTAAGGATAACAAGATGGGGTCTATTTCTACATAAATAGATCTTGTCTACATCATGTCATCGTTCTTATTGCATTACTTCGTTTCTCCAAGAACTTAATACACTAGATGCATGCTGGATAGCGATCGATGTGTGGAGTAATAGTAGTAGATGCAGGCAGGAGTCGGTCTACTAATCTTGGACGTGATGCCTATATAATGATCATTGCCTGGATATCGTCATAATTATTTGAAGTTCTATCAATTGCCCAATAGTAATTTGTTTACCCACCGTATGCAATTTTTCTCGAGAGAAGCCACTAGTGAAATCTACGGTCCCCGGGTCTATTTTCTCATCATATATTTTCAGATCTATTTTGCTACTTGCCTTTTTATTAATTTGTCACTTTTATTTTCAGATATATATTTCTAAAAAACCCAAAAATATTTTGCTTCACTTTATTTTATTCGCGATCTATTTATCCAATCTACTACAATGTATCTCCCATCCGTTTGCCAATTTCTGGCGCTGTTACCCGAAAGGGATTGACAACCCCTTTAACACGTCGGGTTGCAAGTATTTGTTCTTTGTGTGCAGGTGCTGTTTACGTAGTGTTGCTTGGTTCTCCTACTGGTTCGATAACCTTGGTCTCATCACTGAGGGAAATACCTACCGTTGCTATGCTGCATCATCCCTTCCTCTTTGGGGAAATACCGACGTAGTTCAAGCCAACATCAAAAAGAATTTCTGGCGCCGTTGCCGGGGAGACATCATCAACATCTACCAGGTTCCTAATCACAAATCTCATCTCCTTGCAATTTACATTATTTGCCATTTGCCTCTTGTTTTCCTCTCCCCCACTTCACAAAAAATTGTTGTTTTATTTGCCCTCTTTCTCGTTCGCCGTTTTCTCGTCAGATCTGTTTTCCATGTGCAATTTTGTTCGTCACTTTTGCCGTTATGGATAGTTCCTCCTCTACTACGTGTACCCCCGAGAACGAGGTTCTTAATTTCAAACAAAGGGGAGGTGAGAATTTAAAAGATGCTTGGTATAGGATTTGCAATGCTCATAATAGATCTATCCGTAAGCAATCTACCGTTGTTCCTCTTCGCTATTTTTATGTGGGCATCACCACTTGGTATAGATTCGTCCTTGATACGATTACCGGTGGAAATTTCTTGATGTGTCCCTCTCTTGATGCTTTTAATGCTATGGGAAATTTAGTGGGATCACCACCTCTTATGGTTAATGAAACAACTTTAACTCTTGAGCATGTTATGGAAAGACTTGATGCTATTGAAAAGAAAATGCTTACCGAAGAACACATTGAGAACTTGGATAAAAAGATACATAATCTTGCTAGTAAAATTGGGTCAAAAGCGGGAGAAGTTCTTAAGTTGTTAAAAGAAAAGGGGACCGTAATTCATGAAAGAATTGAAGAAAGCCCGTCTTGGATCGATAAATTGGAAGAAATCTTTAGTAATCTAAGCACGGCTTTTGCTTCCACTAAAACTATTGAAAAAAATCTCGTAGAAATTAGCAAAATTACTCAAGTTACTAAGAACAAGGGTGCAACTTCTAGTAATAATAATAAAGGAGACCTTAAGAAGATTAGTATTCACCCCGATTTTATTGAAGTGATAAGGGACCCTACCGGTATATGCCAAATCTTTGAAAAATTCTAAGTGTTTGATTGAAGAGTTGGAAACCAAAGATGACAATACTTAGATCTTTGCATTATGCCTAGCTAAGGGCGTAAAACGATAGCGCTTGTTGGGAGGCAACCCAATGAATAAAATTTATTTTTGTCTTTTTTCTTTCTGTTCTTGGGTGTTTGCACAATTATGCTACTGTTATGATTGTGTTTTTTGTGTTTTAATTAGTGTTTGTGCCAAGTAAAGCCTTTAGGATAGCTTTGGTGATAGTTGATTTGATCCTGTTGGAAAACAGAAACTTTTGCGTCCAGTAAAACAATTTTGAAAATTAACAGAAGCGACGAAACATTCTGAATTGTTTACACAAGATTGATATACAAATTTACTCTGTTGTCCTAATTTTTCAGAATTTTTTCAGTTACAGAATTATGAGAACAATTCGTATCTTTGAAGACTGTTCTGTTTTTGACAGATTCTGTTTTCTTTGCATTGTGTGCTTATTTTGATGAATCTATGGTTTGTATTGTAGGTTATGAGCCATGGTAAAGTTAGAATACAGTAGATATAATGCAAGAACAAAATTTGAATGGGTTTTCTACAGTACTTAAAGTAAAGATTGGTTTTCTTATACTAACGGATCTCACGAAGGTTTTGTTGAGTTTTATGTGATTGAAGTTTTCAAGTTTTGGGTGAGATCACGATGGATGAAGGAATAAGGAGTAAGAAGAGCCTAAGCTTGGGGATGCCCCATGGAACCCCAAGCCATTATCCAAAGAGAAGCAAGCAACTAAGCTTGGGGATGCCCGAGTGGCATCCCCTCTTTCTTCTATCGACCATCGGTATTTTACTTGGAGCTATATTTTTATTCGTCACATATCATGAGTTTTGCTTGGAGCGTCTTGTATGATATGAGCCTTTGCTTGTTTGGCTTTTTATTTTAAGCCATGAATCCTTGCTGGACACACCTATTTTAGGGAGCCAAAATTATGCTATGACTTGTTAGAATTGCTCTCTATGCTTCACTTAAATCTTTATGAGCTATGGAATTGCTCTAGTGCTTCACTTATATCTTTTTGAGCACGGTGCTTTAGTATTTTTGAAGAAATGCTCTCATGCTTCACTTAGATTTATTTGAGAGTTAGTAATTTTTTTTAGAAATTCTCTCTTGCTTCACTTAAATTATTTTGAGAGAAGAAATTTTTTATGCTCGTGTTCTTCACTTACATTTGTTTAAGCTATCAAAAGCAACACATGAAATTAGTCCCAAAGTGATAGATATTCAAGAGGGATATAATAAAAACTTTCATGAAGATCATTGGACAAAATAAACTTGATTCTTTGTAATAGTTTTGCGATATGTTGATATAATATGTGAGTCATGTTGATGAGTAATTATGCTTTAGTAAGAATATTGGTGTTAAGGTTTGTGATTCCCTATGCAAGCACGAAAGTCAATAGTTATGCAATGAAATTACATCCTACTTGTGGTGCATTATTCGGTGTTAGTTATGCTTAATGCTCTCTTATGAGATTTTTCGTTTCTTGGTTGGATGCTTCTTAATCTTTTGCTAGCCTTCATTTGCACTAAGTATGATCACTACTTGTGCATCCAAAATCCTTAAACCAGTTTTGCCATATGAGTCCACTATACCTACCTATATGCGGTATTTCCGTGCCGTTCTAAGCAAATTTGTATGTGCCATCTCTAATTTCAAAATAAATTTCTCTTTTGTGTGCTCGTACCGCTCATGAAACGGTAGGGGGTGGCTGATATATTTCCATGCTAGATGTGTTATTCTCAAGATGAGTGTATATTCACTTGTCATTGCACGAGAGTACGACAAAGGTATTAGGGATGCTCAGTCCCGAAATGAAAAATGAATTTACTTTATGTTGTCAAATAATAAATTCCTTGGAAAGTGTTGGTATGGAGGGCACCCGTGGATACGGCTAGCCATGGAAAGTGAAAGTATGGTGGAAAGAGGAATAAACTTTATTTTCTGTTTGGGAACCGCCTATGATATATCTAGCATGGAAAGTATTGGGAACTACTCGATCGTTTTCGTTGACAGGAAAAGCATGCCACCCAAAATGTTTTATCTCTACTTTTTTCGCTTTGAGCTCTAGCACCTCTACAAATCCCTACTTCCCTCTGCGAAGGGCCTTTCTTTTACTTTATGCAATTTTTATTTTGAGTCTCCATCTTCTCTTATAAAGCACCAACTAAGGGACACTTTGATCGTACTTGAGCATTAGGTGTAGCTAATATGCGAGTGTGTTTCATGAATGGATCAATGATTGAGCATAATGAGCTAGGGATAACTTGCTTTAGTGTTGATATTTTGAAAGACATGGTTGCTTGTTGATATGCTTGAGTATTGAAATCTTCATGTCAAAACTAGACTATTGCTTGGAATCATATAAAAGTCCAAATGTCCATGCTACAAGAAAAGAATATGTGATGAACATGTTAGGCAGCATTCCACATCAAAAATTCTGTTTTTATCACTTACCTACTCGAGGACGAGCAGGAATTAAGCTTGGGGTTGTTGATACGTCTCCAACGTATCCATAATTTTTGATTGTTCCATGCTGTTATATTATCATTCTTGGATGTTTTACAATCATTTTATAGCAACTTTATATCATTTTTTGGGACTAACCTATTGACATAGTGCCCAGTGCTAGTTGCTGTTTTTTGCTTGTTTTTTACTTCTCAGGAAATCAATACCAAACGGAGTCCAAACGCAGCAAAACTTTTTGGTGATTTTTTCTAGACCAGAAGAAAAAGTTGGGACAAGAAAGTACCTGAGGGGGGCTCCGAGGGGAGCACAACCCACAAGGGCATGCTTGGGGGCCCAGGCGCGCCTAGGTGGGTTGTGCCCACCTCGGCCACCTCCCGCACCGCCTCTTTGCTCTATAAATACCCCAATATTCCAGAAACCCTAGGGGAGTCGACGAAAATCAATTCCAGCCGCCGCAAGTTTTAGAAACCACAGATCCAATCTAGACAACATCACGGAGGGGTTCATCATCCTCATTGGTGCCTCTCCGATGATGCGTGAGTAGTTCATGGTAGACCTACGCGTCCGTAGGCAGTAGCTAGATGGTTCCCTCTCTCTCTCTTTTGATTCTCAATACAATGGTCTCTTGGAGATCTATTTGATGTAACTCTTTTTGCGGTGTGTTTGTTGGGATCCGATGAACTTTGAGTTTATGATCAGATCTATGTTTTTATCCATGAAAGTTATTTGAGTCTTTTGACCTCTTATATGCATGACTACTTATAGCCTCGTATTTCTTCTTTGAATCTTTCATTTAGTTAGGCCAACTAGATCGATTTTTCTTGCCATGGGAAGAGGTGCTTTGTCATGGGTTCGATCTTACGGTGCTTGATCCCAGTGACAGAAGGGGAACCGACACGTATGTATCGTTGCTATTAAGGATAACAAGATGGGGTCTATTTCTACATAAATAGATCTTGTCTACATCATGTCATCGTTCTTATTGCATTACTCCATTTCTCCATGAACTTAATACACTAGATGCATGCTGGATAGCGGTCGATGTGTGGAGTAATAGTAGTAGATGCAGGCAGGAGTCGGTCTACTAATCTTGGACGTGATGCCTATATAATGATCATTGCCTGGATATCATCATAATTATTTGAAGTTCTATCAATTGCCCAACAGTAATTTGTTTACTCACCGTATGTTATTTTTCTCGAGAGAAGCTAGTAGTGAAATCTACGGCCCCCGGGTCTATTTTCTCATCATATATTTTCAGATCTATTTTGCTATTTGCCTTTTTATTAATTTGCCACTTTTATTTTCAGATCTATATTTCTAAAAAAACCAAAAATATTTTGCTTCACTTTATTTTATTCGCGATCTATTTATCCAATCTACTATAATTTATCTCCCGTCCGTTTGCTAATTTCTGGCGCCGTTACCCGAAAGGGATTGACAACCCCTTTAACACGTCGGGTTGCAAGTATTTGTTCTTTGTGTGTAGGTGATGTTTACGTAGTGTTGCTTGGTTCTCCTACTGGTTCGATAACCTTGGTCTCATCACTGAGGGAAATACCAACCGTTGTTGTGCTGCATCATCCCTTCCTCTTTGGGGAAATACCGACGTAGTTCAAGCCAACATCAGGTACCCAGACATCTTGAGTATGTGTTCACTGATAGAACTGTTCTCCTCCATCTTGAAGCTATAGAACTTGTTAGAGACTTCATATCTCTCAACCCGGGAATTAGCTTCAAATATCAACTTCAGCTCTGGGAACATCTCATATGCCCCGTGGCGTTCAAAACGTTTTTGAAGTCCCGATTCTAAGCCGTAAAGCATGGCACACTGAACTATTGAGTAGTCATCAGATCGAGCCTGCCAGACGTTCATAACATCTGCAGTAGCTCCTGCAGCAGGTCTGTCACCTAGCGGTGCATTAAGGACATAATTCTTCTGTGCAGCAATGAGGATAATCCTCAAGTTACGGACCCAGTCTGTGTAGTTGCTACCATCATCTTTCAACTTAGCTTTCTCTAGGAACGCATTAAAATTCAGGGGAACGGTAGCACGGGCCATTGATCTACAACATAGATATGCAAAAACTATTAAGACTAAGTTCATGATAAATTAAGTTCAATTAATCAAATTACTAATGAACTCCAACTTAAATTAACATCCCTCAAGTTATCTAAGTGATACATGATCCAAATCAACTAACCCATGTCCGATTATCACGTGAGATGGGGTAGTCATCAATGGTGAACATCTCTATGTTGATCATATCTACTATATGACTCACGTTCGACCTTCCGGTCTCTAGTGTTCCGAGACCATGTCTGTACATGCTAGGCTCGTCAAGTTTAACCCAAGTATTCTGCTTGTGCAAACCTGGCTTACACCCGTTGGATGTGAACGTAGAGTCTATCACACCCGATCATCACGAGGTTCTTCGAAACAATGAACTTAAGGATAAACATCACATGCAATCAAAATATGTGACATGATATGGCCATCATCATCTTGTACTTTTGATCTCCATCTCCAAAGCATCGGTATGATATCCATCGTCACCGGCTCAACACCTTGATCTCCATCATTGCGTCGGGGTCGTCTCGCCAACTATTGCTACTACAACTATTGCTAACGCATAGCGATAAAGTAAAGCAATTACATGGCGCTTAATGATTGACACGCAGGTCATACAATAATTAAAAGACAACCCTAAGGCTCATGCCGGTTGTCGATATTACAAAACATGATCATCTCATATAACAACGTATATCACATCACGTCTTGACCATATCACATCACGTCTTGACCATTACAGACTGGACGGTCACTATCCTCCTGTGTGCCGCTATTTGAAATCCGATAACAAGCATTGTTCACTATGCAAGCAAGGGATTTGGGTTGTAAGCTACCAACTCTTGTATGGGTAAAACCCTAGCCACCATGTTCTAACTGGCATGTATTGTGCGTATCCAACTGTGACTAGAGCCCTAGAAAATCTCCTGTCAAATTAGCTACTTTTCTGTCAAAATCTCCATTTCTCTTTGTTTAAGAGTTGAGTTAACTCTGAACCTCACAATTGGTATCATGAGTTGTAAGTTCCATGACGAAGTTTCGGATCTGAGAATGATTTGGGTTTGGATCTTCAATAAAAAAAACTCTTCCTTAGATCCCGGTCGCGGCGTGCGTTCGTTAGTGGCGGCTCGGAGTGAGCAGAGTTTAGTTGAAGTTTGGTTTCATATATGTTGCAGCGGATCACTCATGTCTACTACACAACTTATTTTTGTAGACTCGTGTTGGGCCTCCAAGCGCAGAGTTTTGTAGGATAGTAGCAAATTTCCCTCAAGTGGATGACCTAAGGTTTATCAATCCGTGGGAGGCGTATGATGAAGATGGTCTCTCTCAAACAACCCTACAACCGAATAACAAAGAGTCTCTTGTATCCCCAACACACCAAATACAATGGTAAATTGTATAGGTGCACTAGTTCGGCGAAGAGATGGTGATACAAGTGTAGTAATGATAGTACATATTGATTTTTGCAATAGGAACAATAAAAAAACAGTAAGGTAGCAAGTAACAAAAATGAGCACAAACGGTATTGCAATGCTTGAAAATGAGGCCTAGGGTTCATACTTTCGCTGGTGCAATCGCTCAACAATGCTAATATAATTGGATCATATAACCATCCCTCAACGTGCGACGAATAATCACTCCAAAGTTCTTATCTAGCGGGGAACATAAAAAGAAATTGTTTGTCGGGTACGAAACCACCTCAAAGTTATCCTTTCCGATCGATCTATCGAGCTATCCTTATAAGTGTCACAAATAGCCCAAGAGTTCGTACTAAAATAACACCATATGATACACATCAACCAACTGTAATGTCACCTAGATACTCCAATGTCACCACGAGTATCTGTTAGTTAGCTATACGATATGCATCTAACAATTTCAGATTCATAATACTCAATCCAACACAAAGAATCTCAAAGAGTGCCCCAAGATTTCTACCAGAGAAACAAGGACGAAAACATGCATCAACCCCTATGCATAGATTACCCCAATGTCACCTCGGGAATCCACAGGTTGAGTGCCAAGACATACATCAAGTGCTCTCAAATCCAACAAAGCATTCAATCCGATAATAACGTAATCTCAAAGGGAAAAATCAATTCATCACAACATGATAGAGAGGGAGAAACACCATATGATCCAACTATATTAACAAAGCTCGCGATACATCAAGATCGTGCCAAATCAAGAACACGAGAGAGAGAGAGAGATCAAACACATAGCTACTTGTACAAACCCTCAGCCCCGAGGGTGGACTACTCCCTCCTCATCATGGTGGCCGCCGGGATGATGAAGATGGCCTCCGGTGATGATTTCCCCCTCCAACAGGGTGCCGGAACATGGTCTAGATTGGTTTTTCATGGCTATAGAGGCTTGCGGCGGCGAAACTTCTGATCTAGGGTTATTTCTGGTGGGTTCTGTATTTATAGGATTTTTTGGCGTCGGTATCATGCTGAGATGGGCTTCGAGGGGCCCACTACCCACCACCACACGGCCAAGGCCTCTAGCGCACACTTGTGGGTAGTGACCACCCCCTTCACCTTCTGGTCCTCCCACGAAGCTTCTAGTGCCTCTTTTGTTCCAAAAAATCGTCAAAAAGTTATGTTGCATTTAAAGAACTTTTATTTTTGCACAAAAAACAACACCACGGTAGTTCTGCTAAAAACATCATCAGTCCGGGTTAGTTCCATTCAAATCGTACCAAAACCATATATAATTGTTGTGAACATGGCATGAATACTTCATAAATTATAGATACGTTGGAGACGTATCAGCATCCTCAAGCTTAATTCCTGCTCGTCCTCGAGTAGGTAAATGATAAAAGAAGTAATTTATGAAGTGTTAATGCTAGCATAGTGCATAAGTTTGATCAATGATAATTTCAATCACTTTTCCTTGCATCATAACATCAACTCTTTCTCATAAAACTCATCGTGATAAAGTAGCAATTGAAAATGGAATTTTTGATGTGGAATGCTACCTATCATATTCATCATATACTCTTTTCTTTTCTAGCATGGACATTTGGACTTTTAGATGATTCAAAGCAATAGTCTATAATTGACATGAGGACATCAATACTCAAGCATATCAACAAGAAACCATGTCTTTCCAAATATCAACACTAAAGAAAGCTATCCCAAGCCCATTATGCTCAATCATTGATCCATTCATGAAACACACTCAAATATTAGCTATGCCCAATGCACAAGTATGATAATAGTGTTCCCTAGTTGGTGCTTTATAAGAGAAGATGGAGACTCAATAAAAATAAAATTTGCATAAAGTAAATAGATAGGCCCTTCACAGAGGGAAGCAGAGATTTGTAGAGGTGCCAGAGCTCAAAGCTTAAATTGAGAGATAAAATTATTTTGAGAGGCATGCTTTTCCTGTCAACGAAAACGACCGAGAGTTCCCAATACTTTCCATGCTAGATACATCATAGGCGGTTCCAAAACATAAAATAAAGTTTATTCCTTTTTCCACCATTCTTTCACAATCCATGGCAAGTCGTATCCACGGGTGCCTTCCATACCAACACTTTCCAAGGAATTTATTATTGACAACATAAATAAAATTTCTTTTCATTTCAGGACTAGGCATCCCTATTACCATCCCTATTACCTGCCACACTCTCGTGCAATGACAAGTGAATAAACACTCATCTTGAGAATAAGACATCTAGCATGGAAAATATTGGCCACCCCTGCCGCTTCATGAGCGGTACGGGCACACAAAAAGGAAATTCATTTTGAAAATTAGAGTTGGCACATACAAATTTACTTGGAACAACATGGAAATACCGCATATAGGTAGGTATGGTGGACTCATTTGGCACAACTTTGGGTTTAAAGAGTTGGATGCACAAGCAGTATTCTCTCTTAGTACAAATGGAGGCTAGCAAAAAGATAGAGAAGCGACCAACCAAGAAACAAAAACGATCATAAACGAGCATTAAACATAACTAACACTGAATAATGCACTACAAGTAGGATGTAACTTCATTGCATAATTATTGAATTTTGTGCTTGCATAGGGAATCACAAACCTTAACACCAATATTCTTACTAAAGCATAATTACTCACCAACATGACTCACATATTCCTATCTCCATATCTCAAAACTATTACAAATAATCAAGTTTATAATATCCAATGATCTTCATGAAAGTTTTTATTATATCCCTCTTGAATATCTATCACTTTGGGACTAAATTTATATATTACCATTGCTACAACAAGATCTCAAATAAATTTAAGTGAAGCAGGAGAGCAAAAGACAAACTACTCCAAAAAGATATAAGTGAAGATCAGACGAGTAGCTAAGTAAATGGGTAGCTATTTGAGGACTCTCTCTCATTTAAAAACTTTCGGATCTAAGTATTTTATTAAAACAGAAAACAAAACAAAATAAAATGACATTCCAAGAATAGAACAACTCATGTGAAGAAGCAAAAACTTAGGCTCAACCGATACTAACCGATAATTCTTGATGAAGAAAGGTGGGATGCCTACTGGGAAATCCCCAAGCTTAGATGCTTGAGACTTCTTGAAATATTATCTTGGAATGCCTTGGGCATCCCCAAGCTTGAGCTTTTGTGTCTCCTTAATTCCTTTTATTTCACGGTTTCCCTAAATCTTAAAAACTTTATCCACAAAAAACTCAACAAGAACTCGTGAGATAAGTTAGTATAAATCAATGCAATAACCTTATCATTCTCTACTGTAGCAAATCACTAAAATTATTATTTAAAATTGCATACTAAATGCCTCTGTATATTTAATACTCCTATCCTCAAATAGAATCATTAAACAAGCAAACATATGCAAACAATGCAAAAATAACAGCAATCTGTCATAACAGGACAGTCTGTAAAGAATGCAATAATATTCATACTTCCCTAACTCCAAAAGTTCTGAAAAATTACTACAATGTAGAAAATTTATTATATCTTATTGTGCAAAAAAATTCAACATCTTATCAGGTTCTTACTTTTCTGAAGAATTCATGCACTAGCGTGCAACTTTCTGTTTTCAAACAGCCACATATAGACTTGCAAAATAAGCATGGTAATGGCTATACTTGACACTTTTATTGAAGTAAGAGATGGAGAACATTATTCTAAGTAACAGCAAGAAAATCCTAATAAAATAAAATGACACTCCAAGAAAAACACATATCATGTGACAAATAAAAAATATAGCCCCAAGTAAGGTTACCGATAATGTTGGAGACGAAAGAGGGGATGCCTTCCGGGGCATCCCCAATCTTAGTTGCTTGGATATTCTTTGAATATTACCTTGGGGTGCCTTGGGCATCCCCAAGATTAGGTTCTTGCCACTCCTTATTCTCCTCATATCGATATCTCACCCAAAACTTGAAAACTCCAATCACACAAAACTTAAAGGAACTTCATGAGATGGGTTAGCATAGTAAAACAAATCATTCACTTGGGTACTGTCAAAGACAAGATTCATAATTGTTTTGACATAATTCCTACTGTACTCTATAATTTCCACAATTTATATTAAGAAATATAAGCCATAGAAACCATAAAACAAGCAAACTATGCATTGCAAACAGAATCTGTCAAAAACAGAACAGTCTGTAAAGATCTAAATAGTGACGATACTTCTGTAAAACCAAAAATTCTCAAAAATTAGGAAATCCTATGAAATTTTTATGTCAATCATCTGTAAAAAATCAGAATTTTTATACGCTCCAGTGATTTTTAAAAATTCTGTTACTGGGCCCAAAAGTTTCTGTTTTTGCACAAAATAAGTCAACTATCATCCACACTATCCCAAAGGCTTTACTTGGTACTTTATTGAAAAAAGCCATAAACATGATTACTATAGTAGATTAATCATGTTAACTCACAAAAAAGTAGGTAGAAATATTGGGTTGTCTCCCAACAAGCGCTTTTCTTTAATGCCTTTTTTTTAGGATCAACTGACCGTGGGAAAGGCTCCCACTGACTTATATATTAACCAACCAGATCAATTACAGGGATATTACATACATTTTGGCCATCTGCCGCTAAGCCTTAAAGGTAGCCACAACACACCAAACATGGGAGTGTTGGCCCCCTCAGCGGGGCATATGGGTTGATCAAGCTACATTACAACACTAACAAAGTCTTTTACAAATTGACTAAGTTGGGGGCTAACCCTATGGACCAGGAGTCCAAAGTCTTGCTTGAACCTTTGGCGCCAGGAGGCAAAACTGGGCGTGATCCTTCTAAAGATTTTACCATTGCGTTTCTTCTAGATGGACCATGCAGCAGTCACAAAGATCTCCATGAACATCGGACACCTCCAGTTCCTCTTGGCCAAGTGGATTATGTTGAGGCGGTTGCCACAGTCTTCGATTCTAATGCCCACCGTCTCCCAGCACTGTTTACTAAAGGGGCATAGGAAGAAAAGATGTTCCACCGTTTCCTCGATCCGACCATTGCAGAGTACGCACTCAGCATCATCATCTATGCGATAGTGTCTTCGATGCAGCATGTTTTTGGTGTTAATCCTATCCGCAAACACCAGCCAAGCAAAAACTTTAAGTTTCATTGTGCATTTGGATCCCCATGCCATGGGAACACTTCGTCGGTGTTTACATCCTTGAAGTAGTAGCGGTAGAACTTTGCAGATGTGTATTCTCCTCCCCAAACACAAGTCCAAACATCGATGCATTCATTATCAGTGTTCATCCCCGCTGTCAGAAGCTGGAGGTCTCGTACTTCATTCCTAGCTTGCGGTGACAGCGGCAGATGGAAGCCATCATGGGCCGTGGTTATCCCGAGGAGCGCAGCCACAGAAGCATCTTCGAGCTTTGTAAAGGAGTAAGCGCGGGGGTGCGATTCCATCAGCAGTTGGTCTTGCCATAAATCCTTCCAAAAGAGGGTTGTTCTACCGTCCCCAACAGAAACACTTGTGATGCCCCGATAAATGACACTCAATTGCATGACGTCCTTCCACCAAAACGACCCACAAGGAGCTGCTGCATGTGGTACTTCATTTTCATAGTACGAGGACCAAACTAGATTGATCCATGGCACGTCTTTTCTGTTGTAGAAGTTATGAAGAAATTTGAGGAGAAGGCCAATGTTTTGAACGTTGATGTCTATTATGCCGAGACCTCCACGTTTTTTGGGTCTGCAGACTAGGCTCCATGCTGCCAGCGAGTTATTGGTCTCTCCATTTTCCGTTTTCTTACGCCAGAGACAGCGTCTTCTAATTTTGTCCAAGTGCTTGATTAGTTTTGGGGGGAATCGGATGGTGCACATAGGGTAGATGGCAATGGACGTGAGTAGCGAATTTAGAAGTGTCAGCTTACTCCCTTGGTTCAGCATGCAGAGCGATGACGAAAGCTTCCGCTCCACTCTGTCCACGACCGGCATGAGGTCAGAAACCGATGGCCTGGTCGTGCCCATGGGTAAGCCAAGGTAAGTAAACAGCATCGTCCCCACCGTGCACTTTAATGCCTTTTTAGCTAGGCATGATGATTTCAATGATGCTCGCATAAAAGTTAAGAATTGAAACACAAAGAGAGCATCATGAATCACATGGCAAGCACATTTAAGCCTAACATAATTCCTATGCATAGGGATTTTATGAGCAAATAAATCATGGGAACAAGAATCAACTAGCATAGGAAGGTGAAACAAGCATAACTTCAAGATTTTCAACACATAGAGAGGATACTTGATATTATTGAGATATGTAGAAGCATATGTTCCTCTCTCATAATAATTTTCAGTAGCATCATGAATGAATTCAAAAATATAACTATCACATAAATCATTCTTTTCACGATCTACAAGCATAGAAATTTTCTTACTCTCCACATAAGCAAATTTATTCTCATGAATAGTAGTGGGAGCAAACTAAAAAAAATAACTATCATGTGAGGAATAATCCAATTGAAAATCAAAATCATGATGAGAAGCTTCATGGTTATCATTATTCTTTATAGCATACATGTCATCACCATAATCATCATAGATAGCAACTTTGTTCTCATAATCAATTGAAATCTCTTCCGAAATAGTGGATTCATCATTAAATAAAGTTATGACCTCTCCAAATCCACTTTCATAATTATTACAATAAGATTCAACAATGGGATCATTATTACATAAAGTTGACACTCTTCCAAACCCACTTTCATCAATATAATCATCATAAATAGGAGGCATGCTATCATCATAATAAATTTTCTCATCAAAACTTGGGGGACTAAAAATATCATCTTCATCAAACATAGCATCCCCAAGCTTGTAGCTTTGCATATCATTAACATCATGGATATTCAAAGAATTCATACTAGCAACATTGCAATCATGCCCATCATTCAAAGATTTTATGCCAAACATTTTATTGAATTCTTCTTCTATCAATTGAGCACAATTTTCCTTTCCATCATTTTCAAGAAAGACATGATAAAGACGAATAATATGAGGCAACCGCAATTCCATTTTTTTGTAGTTTTCTTTTATAAACCAAACTAGTGATAAAACAAGAAACTAAAAGATTTAATTGCAAGATCTAAAGATATACCTTCAAGCACTCACCTTCCAGGCAATGGCGCCAGAAAAGAGCTTGATGTCTACTACACAAATTATTCTAGTAGACTCGTGTTGGGCCTCCAAGCGTAGAGTTTTGTAGGACAGTAGCAAATTTCCCTCAAGTGGATGACCTAAGCTTTATCAATCCATGGGAGGCATAGGATGAAGATGGTCTCTCACAAACAACCCTGCAACCGAATAACAAAGAGTCTCTTGTGTCCCCAACACACCAAATACAATGGTAAATTGTATAGGTGCACTAGTTCGGCGAAGAGATGGTGATACAAGTGTAGTAATGATAGTACATATTGATTTTTGTAATAGGAACAATAAAAAAACAGCAAGGTAGCAAGTAACCATAGTGAGCACAAACGGTATTGCAATGCTTGAAAATGAGGCCTAGGGTTCATACTTTCGCTAGTGCAATCTCTCAACAATGCTAATATAATTGGATCATATAACCATCCCTCAATGTGCGACAAATAATCACTCCAAAGTTCCTATCTAGCGGGGAACATAAGAAGAAATTGTTTGTAGGGTACGAAACCACCTCAAAGTTATCCTTTCCGATCAATCTATCGAGCTATCCCTATAAGTGTCACAAACAGCTCAAGAGTTCGTACTAAAATAACACCATATGATACACATCAACCAACTCTAATGTCACCTAGATACTCCAATGTCATCACGAGTATCCGTGAGTTTGTTATACGATATGCATCAAACAATTTCAGATTCATAATACTCAATCCAACACAAAGAATCTCAAAGAGTGCCCCGACATTTCTACCGGAGAAACAAGGACAAAAACATGCATCAACCCCTATGCATAGATTACCCCAATGTCAACTCGGGAATCCGTGAGTTGAGTGCCAAGACATACATCAAGTGCTCTCAAATCCAACAAAGTATTCAATCTGATAATAACGAAATCTCAAAGGGAAAACTCAATTCATCACAACAAGATAGAGAGGGAGAAACATCATATGATCCAACTATATTAACAAAGCTCACGATACATCAAGATCATGCCAAATCAAGAACACGAGAGAGAGAGAGAGAGAGAGAGAGAGAGATCAAACACATAGCTACTAGTACAAACCCTCAACCCCGAGGGTGGACTACTCCCTCCTCATCATGGTGGCCGCCGGGATGATGAAGATGGCCTTCGGTGATGATTTCCCCCTCCGGTAGGGTGCCGGAACAGGGTCTAGATTGGTTTTTCATGGCTACAGAGGCTTGCGGCAGCGGAACTTCTGATCTAGGCTTATTTATGGGGGTTTCTGTATTTATATGTTTTTTACGTCGGTCTCACACTGAGATGGGCTTCGAGGGGCCCACTACCCACCACCACACGACCAAGGCCTCTAGCTCGCCCTGGTGGGTAGTGGCCACCTCCTTCACCTTCTGGGCCTCCCATGAAGCTTCTAGTGCCTCTTTTGTTCCAAAAAAATCTTCAAAAAGTTTCGTTGCATTTGGAGAACTTTTATTTCTGCACAAAAAACAACACCATGGTAGTTCTGCTGAAAACAACGTCAGTCCGGGTTAGTTCCATTCAAATCATACCAAAACTATATAGAATTGTTGTAAATATGGCATGAACACTTCATAAATTATAGATACGTTGGAGACGTATCAATCACTTCCCATATAGTAAAATCCTGGTCTCTGAGGCCAAATCGTGCATCATCAGTGGCGGACGACGAAGGTGACGGCTGAACTTGGAAGGCAAGGTCCGGTTGCCAGTTCGCTAGTGCAAAATCCCACCCTTCCCCACACAAGTTTCTCTTCTGAACTAGGATGAGTTGCTCCCGTGGCTCTTAAACCCTGGTTCAACATGACAAAGGTTATGGAATCTGGTAACAACGTGGATCTAAAACTCGAGTCCCTTAAACTAGACAACAAGACCTTGCAACAATACTGGGAAAAGGATCAGAAGGAATTTTTGGACTTCATTTCTACAGTTAACAAGAACTTTGCTTCCATTCGAAAAGATTCAGAACAATTTCAAATGGATGTTGCCGGAACCAGAGGAAAGTGAAGAAGAGGAAAACATGGGCGATCACTCTACTCAAGGCATTGCTCTGAGTGTTACACCACCTCCAGACACTCAAATTGCCACCCCTGTAGGAAAACCCAAACAATTAAATTCTTCTACGACTAGAAAAAAAAGCAGTAAGCTTTGAGTGAGGGCTTTGCTCCTCCCAGAGATCATAACGACACAAAACTTAACCTAGATGGCACACCGAAGATCCCCTAACTACTCTACTACCAGACATGATAACAAGGGAAATGTTCAGCATGCAGAGCAACAACATGATGAGCACATTCAGCAGGAGGAAAATCAGGAAACCAGGAAGGGTCAAACTAGAAACATACCACATACACCGATGAGAGAAGAAACCCCTTATAGGTTAAACCTGCCAAGCTGAATGTCTCTGAATTTGATGGAGATGATGCTAACTCCTATATTCAGAACATGGAACAATATTTTGATTCTTCTAGAGCATTTTTTGAACACATGACTGAATTAGCCATTTCACACTTAAGGCCCTCCAACTGAAAGATTTCTAGTGACTTCAGTGTGTGAAGTTGTCAAATCTTTCCATTCTCTCACTCAAACACCCACACTTTCCTCCTATATTACGACTAGTCTATGAACTTGGTAAGAAGAGATTATCCTGCACTACCAGACAGTTACTTCAAGAACAATTTTATGATGGCCTGAATCCCTACATTCAAAGCCACTTGTAGTGCCACAAACCTATTGACATGCACCAATCTATGTGGTACGAAAGGAGGATTGAGCAAGCTAGCCTCCCTCCAACCTTCCCCGTCTCCAAAGCCTTACTACCACTTTGCTAGAAGGCAAGTCACATTTGAAAGCTATAAACATGCTACTACAGTAAGCACTCCTACTTAAATAATCCAAGAAGCTAGTCAGAAAAAATTCTGTTGCAAATGCATATAACATTGGGTCCCTGGACACATGCAAGATATGTAATGAGGAACCTAGCCAACAACTAGAAATTTCAGTGCATGCTCTAATGAGCACAGAAGCTCATAAATCTTCCTTCACTATTACAGTTTTCATTGGAAATACTACTGGTACTACCTTGATTGGTTCAGGAAGTACTACTACATTCATGACACCACAAACAACTTCCCCGCAAAATGTAAATTAGTACCTCGCGAAAAGCTCAAAGTACTTCTTGCAAATGGGAGTACATTGTGGACTGAATGCCAATGTCGATCATGTCCTTATATCATACAAGGTGTCCCATTTTCCTTTGATTTCATAATTTTACAATTAAAGGGCTATACCATCATTTTGGGAGATGATTGGATGTACCACCACAACCCAATAGAACTGGATTTCTCATAGATGATTATGAGAGAAACCACAAAGATGGACGGAGACACACATTTGTGGTTGTGGATGAGAGCTTGCCATCTAATAATTATTCAGCCAGAGAAATTACATCAACTATTATGCCACATTCTCTCTGGGGCAGTACTTTACATCAAACCCTCGTCCGATGAACAGTTTGATTTAAAGCAACTATGTACTGAAATTCAGAAACTCATTACGGTTTTTTTCCTGATACCTTTGCTACTCCAGTGGGCCTCCCCCCAAAGGGGAATTGTGATCACTCCATCCCTCTACATACTGGCTCTAAAATCATTAAATAGAGGCCATACAGATTACCATTCCACTAGGAAAATGCTATCGAAGCACTAGTAAAAGACTTAATTATTGCCTGCATTATCAGAAACAGTTACACTCCCTTCTCCTTCCGAGCTATTTTAGTCAGGAGAAAGGATGGTACTTGAAGATTGTGTATTGATGCAGGAAGCTTGATGCACAAACTATCAAAAACAAATGCCCTGGTTATAGAGGATTTGTTGGGTGAACTGAAAGGAGCAACAATTCGGTAAAATAGACCTGACTAGTTGATATTATCTGATCAAAGTGGATTAAAAAGGACATTGAAAAGATTTCTTTTAGCGCTATGAGTACTTGGCCATGCCTTTTGGCCTTACCAATGCCCCTGCTACGTTCCAACAACTCATGAACACTGTCCTAGCTCCATTTCTTAGAAAGTTTGCTCTAGTGTTATTCGATGACATACTCATCACTGTTCTGATATGACTGAACAACAAATATTCCAAACACTAAGGGACAACAACCTCTCTCCGAAAATGTCTAGATATACCCTTGCACAACCTCAAGTTGATTATCTGGACATGTCCTCTCTGGAGCATGTATTGCAACAAATCCAGTGAAAGTTGATGCACTTCTACAAATGGCCAGCCCTGCAAATAGAACATATTGAGAAGTGTTTTTTGCAAGAAGATTCGGATCTATTATAAAAGTTCATCGAAAGTACAAAGCATCTCAAACATAATAAAAATTAAATCGAGGTCTCTTGACCACCGAACGATCACTACCACCGCCAGAACGAGCCGCCGACGCGCCGTCGTTGCCGCCTCCCTATCGGAACCATCTTGACCTTGTCCATGACTACAAAGAAGTCTTCGTGCATGTGTCCCTAAGAATTAGTTCCCTGGAGCTGCAATCGTCGCCGTTAAACCCTTGAATAGATGTAAAGCAACTGACACCAAATCTTGTCATCGTGCACGCACGACTAGAAAATCGTTACCTCACTTCCCTAAGGAGATGTGACGACCCTGGCTTAATCGTGCACTAATCATACACGCAAATGCACACGATCAAGCCTAAGGACTCACTTGAAGATATCACAACACAACTCTAAAACATAAACAAAATCATACAAGCATTTATTACAAGCCAGGGCCTCGAGGGCTCGAATACAAAGCTTGATGACAACAAGCATTAGCGGAAGCGTTAGATATCTGTGTACAGATATAAAATAGAAAACAGAGAAGCCTTTAGAAAGGCGGGACAAAAATAAAACACTACAATCGAAAGGCGCAGGCCTCCTGCCTGGGACCCTCCGTTCCTACTCCTGGACGTCGGCCAACTTGTAGAAGGATCCACCCTCGGGGAAGTAGAGGAAGTCGTCGGCGGGGCAACTGTCTCAAGGGCTCCGTCAGCTGGTTGCATCAAATGAAAATGGGGGAAAAAGAAAGTAAAGCAACCGTGAGTACTCATCCGAAGTACTCAGCAAGCCAAGGATCTACACTATATATGCAGCATTATCAAAGGGAGGCTGTATATGTGGACTGGGCTGCAGAAATGCCAGAATAGAGGGGGAAAACCTAGTCCTAGCGAAGACTAGCATCTTCAGCATCTTCATCGGTCTTGCAGCATTAGAAGAGTGCAGATCAGCATAATGTAAAGTAGTAATAGTATCAAGTAACAGTCGCGCCCAGAGATCCTTCCTCGACTCCCTGCGAGAAAGCGATCCCAGAGCCACATATCCAGGTATCATCTCAAGTTCTAGCTGTATCGATCGGGATACAACTCCGAGTGTCCTTTACAGTAGGACCGGCTATCGATAAATGTGTTCTTCCCTCCAGGGGTGCACCAACTTACCCACCACGCTCGCTTAACTCCGGCCGGACACACTTTCCTGGGTCATGCCCGGCCTTGGCCAAACGATACACCGCAACCCTACCTACAGCTCAGCAGAGAGGTCCCTGCTGGTCTACCTCCTAAGCGCAAGGGGGTCTTGGGCCATCGCCCCTCGCCCTCCGGGTCGTTGTGTGCAGGGTGGATACCAGCACCGCCTCGAAAGGCCGGTACGATCCGACCGTGCCACAAAGCTGAACTAGACGTCTGACAGAGCTTTCGGCTGATGTTACGATGTAGAACGCCCATACTATGCCCACGTGATGGTTAGTGCTATCAGGCCAGAGGCCTGCTCGGATCAAATATCCAAATCGTTAGGACTAGGGGCTTGCGGAAACGAGTAGAGACTCACGAAAGATGTGACCCCGTCGCCCCGTCTCGAGGACTTGCTGCAAGGGCTAAGAATGCCCGGCCGCGCCTCGTAGAATAACTCACGGGTATCTATCCATCATTTGTGGGTACCCCTCAGGGTCGACCCGCCTTTCCAAGCATCAGTGTCAACAATAATGTAAGGCATCCGTGTGGTCACCATATCAAGGGGAATCCGAGGCATCACCCTCGTTGGACTCCCACCTGATGTAACATCTAGATGGACGTAGGAGGCATCACCCTCGAGGTCCACACGTGGGGTGTTGCGCGGCTTTATCAGTATCGGGGGTGGTGTAGGAGGTATCACCCTCGCTTACCATGACCGATCAACTAACCTACAAGGTTATCATCAGAAGTGCTGACGAGGTATCACCCTCGGCACTCGATAGTAACCCAGTAGTGTCGAGCAACTAAGGGGAAAGTGAGGTGCGGTGCCAGGGTCTGGTCTTCGATCCCGTTGATCGGGTCTTCTGATACTCCAGCGGGGCAGTCGGGATAAAGTGGGGTCTCTGATGGGTCTCTACCCAGTCTATTCTAAACAGTTTAGGATAACAGTAAGGTATCAACAGCAGGTTACAATAAACAGGCTATGCAGCAGATATAGGATAGCAGTAACAGTAGCAAATTCTAATGCAAGCATGAGAAAAATAGAATAGGTAATATCGGGATGATCAGGGGGGGCTTGCCTGGTTGCTTTGCAGACAAAAGTGGATCTTCTACGGTGAGGTAGTCGTCCACCGGATCATCAGCGCTCTCCCAGTCTATCGGGGAGAAGAGGGGGAGAAGAAACAATATAAATACATGACAACAATAACAATCACATAGCAAGGCGCGGTAATACGCAGTGCAGGGGTGTCCTAGTGCTAGGCTAAGTGCTACGGACGAAGTGGGAATTTACTGGGAAAGTTTTCCCGGTTCCGGACGTCTGTCAGACAAACGAACCAGAGGGAACGGTTCCATGTTCAGGTAGTTAGAGGCATGTGACAGATAAACGGAGAGCGTACTCGGATTCGTCTCGTCTTTCTGAGCAACTTTCATGTATAAAGTTTTTTCATCCAGGTTACGGATAATTTCCTACGAATTTTGCAAGTTTTAACAATATTCTGAAAATACTGGATTTTATTATTAAATCGAAAACAATGGTTGAATTGCTAGATGCACACGGTGCAGTGCACCCACTAGTGCACTAGGGGCTGACTGGTGGGGCCAGTGAGCTGAGTCAGCGCTGACTGAGCTCATCTTATCCAAAAGAACAGTGCAGGGGCCCCACTTGTCATTGACTTGACATTTTAACAGTGATTAATTTAAACCAGGGTTTAATTAGATGGGTGGGCCCCTGTGTCAGTGACTGTTTAGTGATTATATTAGTTAACAGACTGATTAGCAGTTTAATTACTTTAGAATTTAACTAAACTACAGTGGGGTCCACATGTCAGTGGCCCACGATGCCCAGTCAGCAGGGTTGACCCAGTCAACCCTGACTGGTGGCCCCATTGGGCCCACGGGCAGTGTCACCGGGGCGGTCCCCACCAGTGCCAACTCAGCGGAGTCGCCGGAGGAGCTCCGGCGAGCTCGCGCGCGGCGGCCGAACCACGGCGGGGGTCGGAATCGCGCTACGGTGCGTCATTTCGCGCGTTCCTGGTGGCGTTCGAAAGCTCGCAGCGTCGCGCGTCTTGTTGTGGTACTGGCCGGAGCTGGGATCGCCGGAAACGCTGCCGGCGGCGAGGTTGGCGGCGACGCATTTCGGGCGTGCCCGGACGCGGGGTTTTGAGGCGTTTTTCGAGCGGTTACGCGTCTTAGCGATCTTCTGCGGACGTCCGAAACACGACGGACATGGCAAAAAGGGCGCGGGTGGCTCTGCGCTGGCAGTTCGCCGTCGGCGGCGGCAACCGGAGCTGCGGTACGGCGGCGGCTCCGCTCGGGTTCTGAGAAGAGCAACAGAGGGCGGGGGAGGAAGTAGGAGCTCACCGGGAGGCTACGTAAAGCCGGTGGAAGTTTAGGAGCAGCAGAATTGGAAGCAGTCGACGGTGATCGCCGGAGATGCCGAAGACAGGGACGGCTCGATCTGCTGGCTCCGGTGCACCTCAGCTCTTGCCGTCGGTTGATTGAGGAAGAGGTGGTCGGCGGCGCACCACCCAGACACATCCGTCGGGTTCGGGAACGCCGGTGGCCGCGAGTACTACGGTGGCGTGGCGACGGTGGCGCTCGGCCGCGCTGACAGAGAAGGGAGAAGTGGCGTGGGAGCGAGGGAGAAGATGGAAGAATGGGGGAGAGTGACCAGGGGGGCCAGGGGGAGTGGACGGGGCTCGCCCTTATCCCCTCCAGCCTCCTGCCTAGTCGCGGTGGCGAGCAGCGAGCGGTGCGGCGAGCGCGGCCATGGAGACGGCGACACGGAGGAGGGAGTGGGTGGAGATGGGCTGGGCCGGCTCGGGCTGCAGGTGAGCGCCAGGTAAGCCTCTCTCTTTTCTGTTTTTTTTTCTGTTTTCTCATTTATCCATTTAAACAGAGACAGAAAAAGAATACTTGAGGCCACCAAAAGAGTTGAGAAAAATGTGGAGTTTGGCCCATTAATTACTTTACATTATTAGGCATTGCCACAAATATTTTGGGAGCAAGATGAGTCCAAATGGATTTTTCATATTTGAAATAGCATTATAAAATGCTGGAATAGCACTGAATAAATTGCTACTGTCCATTTTAGCAAATAACAGAGGTTGTTTTCCTTAACAATTAATTGCTATGGATTATTTGCTAAGTGGTGAACATTTTTGCAGCAACTTTGGTGCAACTTCATTTTGCACTTGTGATATGAATTAGAATTTGAATTTGTCTTTGACTTTGGACAAGTGGCAGAATGGCATGATGATGATGATTTGGCAATGTCAGAGGGTGATCACTGTAGGGTGATGCTGGGGATGTTACAGGAGACGGCAGGAATCTATACCGGAGCTCCGTCGACTACGTCCAGATGGACGAACTCCAGGAGGATCGAAGCCGGGAAGTCAAACTCGAAGAAGAAGCGCCGCCATACTCCTAGTGCCACACCTGCGAGGACTAATAAACCTTAACCTAAACTAGTAAATGTGTGCGTGCAATGCACGTTGATATCAGGTAATATATTAATTACACCCAAATATTAGGTAGGATATTATTTACGTATTAATTATGTGATTAGCATTGGCATTAATATTTGGTATGATATTAACTGCACACTAAACATGTTGAGCGCTCACCATTGAAGCAGGCTGAGTCGTTGGATTGACCTGATTTGACGGTCGGGTGCTGGAGCGATATGCAGAGGAGACTTCCGGTGAGGCCTGCGGGGAAGGGTTTGCCATAAGTTTTCCCTACGCCTAACCAAACTGGCTACTACAGACTGATATGCAAGCCCTTGTTTTTATCTTCGAAACAGGAAGGTTTCCGTTGGAATCCAGAACAACAACATGCTTCTGCGCAACTAAAACATGCGATGGTTAATTCCCCTGTCCTGACCCTGCCTGATTTCTCTAGGCCATGGACTCGAGTAGCCTAGCGCGAAAGCTGAGGTCGCTGTGCATCGCGGGGGAGCTCTCTCGGGCAGTGAGCCTCCTCCACCGGAGCGCCGTGTGCGCCGTCTCGAGCGCCTACTCTCTTCTGCTGCAAGAGTGCGTGAACCGCAGGGACGCGAGGCTCGGCAAGAGGGTCCACGCGCGCATGGTCTCCACCGGCTTCAGATGCAGCGACTACATGGCCACCAAGCTGCTGATCTTTTATGCAAAGATCGGGGAGCTCGGCGTCGCCCGGGACCTGTTCGACGGAATGCCGCAGAGGGACGTCGTGGCGTGGAACGCGATGATATCCGGGTGCACGCGCGGTCGCGAGGAGGCGCAGGCGGTGGAGATGTTTGCTCTGATGCGGGCGGAGGGGCTGAGGCCGGACCAGTTCACGTTCGCGTCGGTGCTCTGCGCGTGCGCCAGGATGGCCGCGCTGGACCACGGCCGGCGCGTGCACGGCGTCATGGTCAAGTCCGCCGTTGCCGCCGTCAACGTGTTCGCCAACAGCGCGCTCGTTGACATGTACCTCAAGTGCAGCAGCGCCGAGGACGCGTGCCGGGCGTTCGCGGCCGCGCCGGAGCGGAACGTCACCATGTGGACCGAGCTCATCTCCGGGCACGGCCAGCACGGCCACGTGCGCGAGGCGCTGGCGCTCTTTGACGAGATGACGCGCGACGGGTTCCAGCCGAACGACGTGACGTTCCTCGCTGTGCTCTCGGCCTGCGCGCACGGCGGGCTCGTCGATGAGGGTCTGATGCACTTCTCGTCCATGCCATCGGACTACGGGCTCACCCCGAAGGGCGCGCACTACGCGGCGGTGGTCGACATGCTCGCCAGGGTCGGCAGGCTCCGCGACGCCTACGAGCTTGTCAAGAACCTGCCGGACTGCCAGGAGCACTCGGTGGTGTGGGGCGCGCTGCTGGGCGCCTGCAGGAAGCACGGCGACGTGAGGCTGGTCGAGCTTGCCGCGCGGCGCTTCTTCAGGCTGCAGCCGGGGAACGCCGGCAAGTACGTCGTCCTCGCGAACACGTACGCTGCCTGCGACATGTGGAACAGCATGGCTGGTATGCATGAGGCCATGAAGTCGCTCGGCATTCGGAAGGACCCTGCTTGGAGCGCCGTCGAAGTCCAGGGGAAGAAGCACATCTTCCTTGCCAGGGACACATACCACGACGAGCGTTGGGAGATATATGAGGCCTGCAATGCCTTGGCCCGCTCGATCAACGAGCAATCCTTGCGAGTGTGAGCTATGGTGGAAAGCATCGGCGATCGCTGCTGGTCGGAGATGTTAATAAATCCTTGCGATTTGTTGAGTGACGGTGCTGGCCTTGTCGTTTGTCAGCAATTCATCTGTATCCATGGACTGACAGTCAGTATCGGCAGTACCATCTGAAGGGGATGTTTCTGAATGACACAGCAGAGTCGGTCGTTTGGACAAGAGATAGACAGCTGATTTCTCTGGAAGCAACAAATCAGGTCAGCTAGTGCCATACTAACTCTGTTTCCAACAACAGTTGCCTGAATGAAACTTTCCCAAATGTTTATTGCACTTAACATTAACAGGGGAGATATAAATTATGTGTAAAAACTTAAGATAAACAAGTAGATCATCCTTATAGTATTTCAGGTGGGCAAAGTTGAGGCACCAGACACTATTTCCTCCTCTTCCCACAACAAACCTTGCCTGCTAAGACTGAATGAACAAACTCCCTTATGTTATTCTTTTCGGACAAACGATTAAACCTCAGCAATCTAGTGCGGTAATGCAGAGGCTCTAACAAGCCTTCTTGATCATCACCTAAGTAATGTGCTTCACAGCACATGCCTATCAGCTAAAACAAACCTATATATCTATCTATGTCTTCTCTTCCAGTGCTGTTACACTGAATCTTTCCGGACAACATTACACCATGAACGGAGAGCATTATCAGTTGTGGACAAGTGTCCCAACAAAGCCCACACCGACAACAAAGAAAGCGATGGATTGCATGAAGAGAAAGATATAGTAATATCTTTTGCCAAACAAAAGGTCATAACTTCCACAAAAGAAGATATAGGCTGCAACACCAATCTCCAAAAGCTGCAACCTGATTCCATATTAAAGTTTAGGTACGAGAGTTGAGAGATGCACATGACTAAGCAAATTATGATAATGTACCTTTCTCTTATCCGCATTCGCAGCTTCTTGGTAACTTTGCTTTGTACTTTCATCTTCAGAACATCACCAAGCTTTTCTGTCACCACCCACTCATTCACCCTCCCTAGCTCCAGTAGACCGCTGAAGGTCGCCTTTGTTCTATGCAATGACATGACATTCTCAAACAGTACCCAAAAGATAACCAAGTGAAAAGACCTGCATCAATTGATGATTTCTCATGTTAATACGCATGTGTCAAAGTCAGGAGGTTTAGGTTCATCAACTTTAAACAAATTGCATCTGTTTAGATGATTGGTACCTTGGAGTCCCAACAGCATTGAGAAGGGTGATAACGGTTGGAATGTAGAAGTAACCCCACCTTGGTATCTCAACCTCAGGAACAAAAACAGTGGCTGGGATAACAAGGCAGTAAAACACAGACGTCAAAATGTGCCCGATTATCTTGCGCACGAAAAAGAAGTTGTAGATGACGTAGATTTTCTTCCAAAGCGTCACTTTCTGCATCAAGACCAATATAGCTTGTTAGCAATAAATTTTATCTGTAACAGAAATTTCAAAATATACTAGCTTGGTGCAAGTGACCTGATTTTTGACAATCTCCATCAACATTTTCCTGAACAGATTTGCAGGCCCGCACGACCATCTATGTTGCTGGTACCGAAATGCCTTGAACGTACTTGGGAGCTCACTTTTAACCTGAAACAACATTTACAAGTTCAGTACATGGTTCATGCAAGGAGTGCAAAGTGATGGAGTGGTTTTCTTGCATGAACTGATAGGTTACTGGTGCTTATTTACCCTGAGATCACCAAGGTACACAAACTTCCATCCCTTGAGGCTTGCTCGGACTGCCAGGTCCATGTCTTCGACCGTGGTTCGGTCCTTCCAGCCACCTGCCTCATTCAGAGCAGATATGCGCCACACACCAGCGGTTCCTGTTCAACAAGTATTTTGCATGTTAAGAAGAAGGATCAGGTGACGCAAAGTGTGACTGCTGGCTGCTGCTAAAATCCATGTTCAAGTATGTACTACTCTCTGTTAGTTACTCCAGGAAAATATATATGGGGAATTTTATCCTTCAGTTGTGTTATCTCGATCAACCTTCGTGTTTCTTCTGGATCTTTTTCCTCGGTTAGACCTAGAGCTGCCTAACATCAAACTCGTTGGCGCAATTGATTATCTGCCTAATGGTAACTCTGATCATGCTGCAACCTATGCCTGTTCTAGTAATACTATTGTGTCCCTTGGTTTCCTAGTAGTATTGACTTGTGGAAGAGCTGACACAGAAGGCAAATGGTACACTGATGCAATTGCATACGATTTTCTGACAGTGTGATTTGATGCCATGTTTGCCTTTTGCTTTGTACATAGGAAAAAGAGACAGAAGCTTATAATTGGTCAAAAGGAAACACAGAGGCCTCGCAAATGAAAATGGTGGCATTCATATATTGTGAGATCAAAGTTTATTACCATTGAAGCCAAAGAAGGCATAAGCTGAGGAACCCACTTCTTGCTCCACCTTGAAGTGATAGTCTAGGGACATCTCCTGCATCCTTGTCATCAAGCACTCATTTGCATTCACTGCTCACCATCACAGAAGCAGCAGCAGCAGCAGCAGCAGCAGGAGGAGACAAATATTTCGCAACGAACAACCCACGGGCAAAACCCGAAGAAAACGACCACATGGTTCCGCACATACCAGAAAACCCCCCACACAAAGCCAGCTCAACAAACATGCTAACTGGCGGCGCCGTGCACGTTAGAAACCGCTCCTGGGCCTGGTATTCGGCGCTTGCGGGGCACCTTCGCCCCCGGGACGATGGCGTCCGCCTCCTCACTCTCACAACCGCTGATCGTGGCTGCTCTCCAGTTGGCGCCATTTCTCTGCGCTAGTGTCGCGCGCGAGCGGAATGACGAATTTGGCGGAGTCCGGCCGCGTGCGGCCTCTTCCGCTTGCCCTGGCGGCCGCGTCCGCCTTGGCCTTGGCTGCGGCTCCGCCTTGGCCGCCGCACCGGTCCGCCTGCGCTGCCTTAGCCGCCCTCCACCTTCTCGCTCCACCTCCTCCCGCTCCTCGCTCGCCTCTGCGTGGTCCTGCCTCTCCGTCGCCTCCCGAGGTCGGCAGCGGGTCTACGCGGCGGGTGTTGGCGGAGCCCCCACCACCCCGACACCGAAGCAGCGGTGGACCCCAAGAGAGAGCGGGGCCCTGTCCAAATCAAACAGTAGGAAACTCAGAAAGATTTGTAACAATAAAGAATAAAAGAAATCAGAGTAAACGGCAAAGCACTTACGCGACCACCATCGTGGGGGGCTGTCTTCGGGGGCCTGTTTGGAACTGGCCGCCTTCGCGGCGGCCTCTCCTCCGCCTGGTCGCGGCGGCCCATCTTTGGACGTTCTTCGGCCGACTTCCGACCAGCAACTAGCCGGCCTCGCGCTTTGGTGCCCGCCTGGCGCAGTCAGCACGTCTGAATAGCTCGCGCTTGCAATTGTCAGTGCCGTGCGTGCGGCGCTGCTCGTCTCCACCTCGTCGTCTTCGTCCAGGACCTCGGGCCACCTCCTCCTCCGGAGCCAGCCTGCCTTCCACCTCCGCCACCATGTTGCGCGTCGCCCCCCGTCCTGGCCGGCGGCCCCCAGTCGGGGTCGTCCACATCGCTCCTCTCTGCGTTCGGGTCCGGCATGACTTCTGGTCTGTATCCGAGCACCGCACCGACTGGGCCGGGAGGACCCTTGCCCCATGGCCGACTGGTCAACGGCAAGAACAAGAAACTCGGACCAACAAAGAGAAAAGAGAGTGCAAGACTCAACAGCAGCGGCGGATGGCGCGATCTACGGCCGCTTGCCGCACCGCAGTCCCCGTCCCCGCTAGCTTCAGTTGGAGAAGTAATTGACCCAGCCGTTGCCACCGACACGTCCTACAGCTCCCATTGCACCTCCGGCATGGTCCCCTGTTGCCCGCCATACGCACTTCTTATGTGAGCCGTGGCTTGAGAGGAAAGACTTCCTCGGCGCGTCACAAAAGCGGTCACCGATCCGAGCCCTTCAGGCCCTCCGACTCCTTCATCACCTGACTTCGGGCGAGGCGGGGAGGAGGCGGCCGATAGGGGAGCTCGCCTATAAACTGTCCTATTTGGCTCGCTGCTCGTCTGGCGGGGCCCGACTACGTACGCCTTCAAGTTTGAAGTAGTCTCTACTCGTGGATTTTCTCGATACTTAGAAATAAGATTTCTGCCACAATGCTTGCCCACTGCAGCAGGGATGATGGGGGCGGGAATTCTGTTCCCGTTGCCTGGACCCGCAACCGCCAAACGCATGCTCCGCTTTGGGGGCGCTGGCCCTTGGCTGGTGCGCGAGTTTGAGAAATAAAAAGCACTCCCCCCAGAGCTCAAGGATGGGGGAGTGCCGAGGTACCCTTCGCACATAGTGACTAAGCGCCACATCACCACCGTATTCGGCGTGAGGTGGTGCGGCTGACTCGGTATAAGTCAGAAAGGAGGGCGAAGGAAGCTGCTCGCGAAGGCTGAAGCCGCGAAGAAGAATGTGACCGGAGACGACGCGCTTCCATCCCTTCCGACCCGGCGAGATTTATTGCCTCGGGGGACACGTACCCGCAACGTTCGTCTCTCGGGCAGCCGCCGTGTTGGGAAGGAAGGAGAGGTGATCCTCATGGACGTTGGAACCATCCATTCGCCGCCCGTGAGCGAGCCATGGGCGAAGGAACTCGTCGTAGCGCGCGTTTGGCGAGCCGGCGAAGCCGCGGCGGCGCCGCGAAGCGGCTTCGGGCGAGAAAAGCTCGATGGTCGGGGTCTGCGGCAAAAAAAAAAAAACCAAGCGTTCAGCAGAGGAAGATGCGCTGCGGCGGCATAGAGGGAATACGAATGGTGAGGGGAGAGGATGGCGCTCGTGCGTCTGCCCACCCCCCCTCCCCCTACTTATAGCCCCAGGCGGCGGAGCCGAGGGCGAGAGCGTGGGGGATCGTGTATTAACTGCGCCCACTCCCCCCACGATCCCACACTTGCGGCTCCAGTACAGGCGCGTATTAACTGCGCATAACCCAACCGTCTATCCCTCGGCCGCACGGATCCGCGCGTGTGCCAGGCAACTGTAGTGGCGGGCCCCGGCCTGCGCGATGTCCGTCGCGCTCGTGGGCTGGCAGGCCGGCTTGGCCTGCTACGCCGCGTGCCGGCAATCACGGGCGGCGAGCCTGGCGTCCGCCCGCCATTCCGCCTGCGTCCCTCACCAACGGCTTACTAGATCGCCAGACGGCCACAGCCTGGTCACGGCCAACACACCAATTCGGCACTTCGAGACGGACTAAGCTATGACACCAGACACCCCGTAGAAAAGCTGTCTTTGGCTTACTCGCCCTTTCGGCCGGCAGCACCCCACCATCTTCGGGGGACTACTGTTCGGCGTAAATGACCATGGGTAGCCTCATCAGCAGCTCCCCTTGGTATTCCAAGACATCGGGCAGCTGTGCCCCTCAAACATGCAAATACAAAGGACCCCTTCTTTGGGGCCGCTGGTCCAAAGCGAACCGGTTGCCAGGAGGCGGCGGAATCCCAGAAACGGCCATGATGTGGGCCGACTCCAGCAGCGGCTTCCTGGGCAGCCGATCCTAGCAGGCGGCCCCTCGCGCCCCCCCCCCACCCTCCAAAGTTAGCACCCCTTAAACCACGACGAGACGGGGGCTGGGCTTACATACAGCTGCCACCCCCGAATCCAGGCAGAGCTGGGGCCATAGCACGTACCAAGCAGACATCCCATCCCACGCCCGACGCGCCTGTTTGTCATGCTGCTCATGGACATCACCCATGCAAGGAGGAAGCCATGCTCACACGGCTGTTGGTACGGCCCGCACGGCGGGCCCTACCTGTCCCTGAGAGGCCCAGGATCGGCGAGCCCTGACCATCGGCTTCGGTGGAGGCCCTGCATCCCATCATGCGCCCTCCCCCTTCCTTAAGCTTTGTGCGCCATTAACCAAGAGACGGGAGTGGCTATAGTGAATGCCTGCCAGGCGTGCGGACTGTAGCCACGCTCCCTTCTCCGACCAAGCATGCATACATCAGTGGCACTGCTACAGTGCTACGCACCGACAGGACCCGCAAGTCGGCAGCCCGTCTGGTCGGCCGATGACGAGACAGCCGGGGGAACCCACCAGGTGGCGGGCCCCTACAGTCTGCGGAGAGCCGGGCGACCAGAGACAATGATTGGCCGGGTCCTACGCCCGCCGATTACCATTGTACCCTGGGGTTAGGCCTATATAAACCCCCCAGGTCACCCCATGCAGGGGGTTGGGGACCTGGCTAGGAGGATAAAGCCTCCTGAGTTTCAATACTCACACAGACACCTAGGGAGAGGACTAGAGTCGAGCCTTGCCCTCCCTCCTCCTCTAGCAAAACAGCTCAAGGAGCAAGTTGTAGCTACTTGTTAAGGTAGTGATCATGTGGAGACCCCGCGACAGGACTAGGGGTGTGATCTCCAAGAGAGCCCCAACCTGGGTAAGCATTCGCAGGCGTTGCGGTCTCGCTCATTCCCGCTTCCAGAGCCCGGCGACGTACTTTGTCCCCATCCATGATAAGCCATCCTTTGGCAATTTCGCACTGATACCCCCGACACTGCAAAGATAATCTGACATTATCGCCATACTTCATGAAAAAATTTTGTTTGATCCGTGCAGAAACTCATATGAACATGTGTGCAATCATTCGATTAATATGTGTGGGGACATGTAAGTTGAAATGCATTTTCCTTATGATCAATGAACTAAAATTATTTGCTATGTCGCTAGGCAGCAAAACATTATTAGGCTAGCAACTTCAATCCACATGTACCCTCCAAAACTTGTTATTAATTTTATGCTCCTTTTGACTTGCTTCTATTCGGTAAGAAGAATCAATGGATGCAACATTGTTAATTTGTAACGTTCTACAAAGATTCCTGTGAGAGCCTCATTAATTCTTATAAAAATACTTTACTCTATGCAAAACTGTCGCGGCGACAAGGAATTTTACATCCATCTAGGCAACCTTCCCGACTCTCTGCCCGCTCGAAATCAAACTGCACCAACCAGGGCCTTCGGGTTTCCCCAAATCCTCACACTTTCTTCTGCACCTGGCAACTGGGAGCGATTTTGTACCAAGCTGTCAGCCAAGCACTGCAATTTGCATGGAACGCACGTTCGAGAAAGTAGATTCGGTCTATGCATGACTTAGCTCCTGATTACTTGGGGCCCACTTCATGGACACCTTGTAGGTGTTTATGTTCCACCCAACCGCACTATGCTTCAATTCCTAGGCTCATTCTTTTATATCCAATTATAATCTACTATATCTTTGAACTAAAGTCCAATTATTATTCATTTTCATATTTGTGTCCTTGTCGATGAGAGCTTTCAACAAGACCATCTCTTGAAGTAAAATTACAACTTTTAACTAGTTTAACATTGATGTTGTAATATAATTGGCTCAAGTATCTCAAATTTACCATGTTTCAAATATTAAAACTTAATATCTTAAATTCCCTAATCCCTAAAATAAACCTAAAAACTAAAACCTAGCACTAAACCTAAACCTAAATTAAACTTAATATTACGGAAGTGAGTTGATCATAGACTTGCTAAACACTTGGTGAAACTTGGCAAAAACTAAAATAGTATGAATGCAAGTTTTAACATTTGGAAACTTGGTGACATTGTAAAACTTTTCCAAATTTATCCAAGAGTGGTCTTTTACTGTAAAAATATTCGTACCAAGGATCAAAAAATAATGCAAAAGGAAACATAGTAGCCTTCAATTTCAAAGATTCAGAGATTTCACGATTGGAAGTCAAATAAAAAGACGGAGAGAGAAATAGCATGGTTGATGGGTGGTATAACTCACAACAGGCATTCTGTAGGCTAAAAGGTGGGCTAACACTATCACATGCCCCCACAGTATTAATGCACAACCATTAGCATGTTTTTGAATCACGATGGATATCATGGCTCCTCAAAATGTGTGTCGTAAAATGGCAACTAGGGTTATCGCGGCTTCATACATACGGATGCTTTGTTTATGTGTGTGCATCACCAAAGTTTTTTAATGTTTGACATGCCGCACCGATTGAGATGGAAACCTATGAATGATAGCCATGTCCACGGCCAGGACTTCTCGTGAACCTACTTGCCGCGTTTGTAGGACATGTGAGTGGCTACGACTACTGATGTCTTGCATGGCCACACACATACAAGCTGATTGATAAAAAAAGCCACGAGTGTGGCTCATCGGCAAGAACCTAGCCCCAAATGGGAACGAGTCAGAGCTACAACAACGAATGAACCGCATGGCCATAGGGGCTACGCGAATTCCCCTTGATCACGGCTTTATAACCCTGCCCATTTTTTTAGAACCCCCATCTGCATGGTTGGCTTGATGTCATACCAGAAGGTTTCATGGCGGGTCCACCAATCACACCGCGATTTAGGTAAGCATGATATCTCATAGGAGACATTTAATCTCTCATCGTCTATTTCAAATTAGCAGCATATCTCTGATCAATGTCTGTCCAAGGTACAGTTGTATTAAATTTGCATAACTGCCTGAGTTATTGGCTTCCCATTAAAAGTTTTCGCATTTAACCGTCAAGAAAGGAAGTATCGACATCAGTAGGACTACCTGAGACGTAGTGTTTCTACAAGGAAAAATACAAAAAGTGGTTACCACAAATGAGCCGGACTTGAGTGATTACTTTCACAAAAAGCACTTTGTTTGCTCATCTCTCTGGTTATGCTTTGTCAAGTTTGATTAGTCATGATAAACCCCCAGGGGCGAGGTACCAACACAAGATTTTGAAACTTTAGGGTGTCTTAAGTTTCAAATCAAGCAAAACCGACAATGATATATCCACCAGATCCTTTGGCATAGAATTGACGTGTATGAAACACACGTGGGACACATCTAAACATAGATCAAACCCCTGCCTCAGTTAAGCCTCCTAAGCATTTTGGCCACAGCGCCAATAATTTTGCCAACAAACAAGCAACTACATAGAGCTTACATTCATCGGCATCGAGTGTTGGAAACCGTAGCATGCAATTTTCAAAAAAATTCTATGCTCACGCAAATCTATCTAGAAGATGCATAGAACATGAGAGGGGAGAGTGTGTCGCAACGTACCCTCGTAGACCGACAGCGGAAGCACTAGCTTAACGCGTTGTTGATGTAGTCGAACGTCTTCGCCGATCACACACACCGGAAAAAATTTCAAAGACCCGAAGCGACGGCACCTCCGAGTTCTGCACAACGTCAGCTCGATGACGTCCCTTGAACTCTTGAGTCAGCAAGTGTCGAGGGAGAGTTCGTCAGCCGATGAGCGTGGGTGACGGGTGATGTGATGTGATCCGGCAGGGCTCGCCTAACGCACGTACGACAATATGACCGGAGGAGGAGTAAACTGTGGGAGGGGGCGCACCGCCAACACGGCTAAGAGAATAAGTGTTGTGCTTTGGGGTGCCCCCTGCCCACGATATAAGGAGAGAGGGGCAGCGCCGTCCTAGGGGTGCGCGCCAAGTGGGCGGAGTCCACACTATGACTCCTAGTCTAGTTGCTCCCCCCTTCCTTTCCAACGGAGGGATAAGGTGATAAGGAGAGGGTAGAGGGAGAAGGAAAGGGGGGCCCGCGCCCCCTCACACCTTGTCCAATTCGAATCTCATGGGGGGGGGTGGCGCCACCTCCTGTGGCCTCGCCTCTTCGTCTCCCCTAGACCCATAAGGCCCAAACCACCCTTCCCCGGGGGGTTCCGTAACCCCTCGTACTCCGAAAAAAAAATATACCCAAACTAATCTCGGGAACACATTCCGGTTCCCGAATAGAAATTCCAGATACAATCTTTACCCTCGACCATTTCGTAACTCCCGTCATGTCCGGATCTTCCAGACTCCGAACAATCTTTTTCGGTCACCAAAATGCAGTAACTCATAATACAAAGCGTCACGAACGTTATAAAGCGTGCGGACCCTAACGGTGTTTCGAGAAATTGTGACAGGACCGACACACACTCTTGATCAATAACCAACAGCGACACACGACTGGCATGCTTATAGTTCTACAATTCTACAAGATCTTTATCGTCAAAAAACTAATGGACACATACCGTATTCCCTTTTATCTGGATGTTACTCGCCGTAGATCGATCAGTCGGTATCCTTATACTAGTCAATCTCGTTACCGTCCCAGTTCTCTTTATCGTTCCGTAATGCATTCATCCCGCCAACTAAACTCATTAGTCCATTGCTTGCAAGCTTATAGTATGTGATTACCGAGAGGGGCCCAGAGATACCTCTCCGATACTCGAGTGACAAAATCCTAATCTTGATCTATGCCCAACCCGAACACAAAACCTTCGGAGCACACTGTTAGAGCATCATTTTAATGAACCAACAGTTTGTACGTTGTGACGATGAAGCACACAAGGGTTTCCTACCATACTTCGGAGTGGCATAATCTCATATCAAGGAATAGTTAATCAGCTGAAGAAAGCATCGCAATAAAACTCAACGATCATATGCTTAAGCTAAGGATGGGTCGTGTCCATCACATCACTTCTCCTAATGAGTGATCCCGTTCCATCAAATGACAAACACATTCTATGGTTGGAAACTAACCATCTTGATTAACAAGCTAGTACTATAGAGGTTGACTAGGGACACGGTGTTTCTATTTATTCACACATGTATCAAGTTTCCGTTTAATACAAGTTAGCTCCATGAATAATAAACATTTATCATGATATAAGGAAATATAAAAAAACAACTTTATATTGGCCTCTAGGAGGCATATTTCCCTTCATCCACACTTGCACTAAGTCAATAATCTAGTTCCACATCGCCATGTTGAAATACAGAATAGTCACATCACCATGTATTAACACCCATAGTTCACATCCCATGGACCTCCACCCAAGGTTTACTGAAGTCAGTATAGTTCACATCGCCATGTTGATTAAACCCCCAAAGAGTACAAGGGTGATATGTTTTTCTGTGAGAGAGTTGTTAGTCAAACGCGGGTCTGCCACAATTCAGATCCGTATGTCTTTCACAGAATTTCTAGATGCTACAATGCTCTGCTGAGTGCTACTCTAGCTAATTTGCCCACTTATTCAATATGTATCCAGATTTGGGGATGCTCCGAGTCATACGGATCGTGTCAAAGCTTGCTAAGACGTAACCCTTAGAGAACCTTGTCACCTACATAACCGAAAACATCTCCGTTAGTCCTCTTTAGGACAAAGGATAATTTTGATCGCGTCCAGTGATACTACTCTGGATCACTATTGTACACCCCTTGCCAAACTATGGCAAGGTACACAATAGGCGTATACCAGTTAGGCACTCTTATAGAACCTATGGCTTGAGGCATAGGGAATTACTGTTCATCTCTATCTTATCTGCCGTTGGTCGATTTTGAGTCTTATCAACTCATAACCTAACACGTTAGACAAGAATTCCTTTTTTAACTGAGTCCATTTGAACTCCTTCAAAATATTATCAAAGTGTATGTACTACATCGAAAGTCTATCCAAGCATCTTGATCTATCTCTATAGATCTGATGCCCAATATGTCAAGCAGCTTCACCGAGGGATTTCTTTGAAAAACTCCTTTCAAAACACTCCTTTATGCTTCCAGAAAAAAATTCTACATCATTCCGATCACCAATATGTCATTCACATACTACTTATCAGAAGGCGTGTGCTCCCACTCACTACTCTGTAAATACGGTGCACACCGCATTATGTATAAAACTATATGCTGGTTGATACAAATCAAAGTGTATATCCAACTCCGAGAGCTTGCCAACCACCATAATGATCGCGGAGGCTGCACACTTTGTTAGCACCTTAGGATTGACAAAACCTTATGGGCATCATATACAACTCTTACTTAATAAATCCTAAAGAAATGCAGTTTTTTGGACATCCATTGCAGATTTCAAAAACGGCAATTGCTACATGATGTGGACAGACTAAGCAGTCGATATAGGTGAGAAAATCTCATCGAGTCAACCCTTAACTGTCGAAAACCTTTTGCGACACTCGAGTTTGTAGATATTACACTACTATCAGACGTCTGTCTTCCACTGGAAGATCCATTTATTTCTCAATGGTTGCGATCTCGCGGCACAGTCAACCAAAGTCCACATCTGTTCTAACATCATGGAGCCACGTCTCAGATTCATGGCCTCAAGCATTTCATAAAAAAAACGAATCTGGGCTCATCATCGCTTCCTCATAGTTCGTAGGTTCGTCATGGTCTAGAGTAACATAATTCCAGAACAGTGGTTACGTACCACTTTGGTGCGGAACGTACTCTGCTGACCTAGAGTTTGTGGTTCGGTAGTAACTTGACTGAATTTCATGATACATATAATTAGCTTTCCTCAACTAATTGGTGTAGGCTCACTGGAACAGATTCTGTGATGAAACTTTTTCCATCAAGAGAGGTAAACAATTTACCTCATCAAGTTCTACTTCCTTCCACAACCTTCTTTCGAGAGAAACTCCTCTCGATAGAAAGGAATCCATTCTTAGCAACAAAAGGATCTTGCCTTCGGACTCTCGTGATAGAACGGTTACACGCAATCTAGTTCTTTGGGTTCCTATAGAAGAACGCATTCTCCGATTTGGGTTGAGCTTATCAGCTGAGCTTTTCACTAATCATTGCAACCCCAAACTTTAAGAAATGACACGCTTAGGTTTCGTTGGCCAAACCACAGTTCATACGTGTAATCTCAACGGATTTAGATGATGCACCTATTTAATGTGAATGCAGACTGTCTCTAATGCATAACCCCAAACCGATGAGTGGTAAATCGGTAAGAGATATCAGTAGATCGTATACCATAGTCCAAATAAAGTAGTTTACCGACATTCGGACACCACCCATTACGCTTGTGTGTCCAGTGGCGTGAGTTGGAACTATTCCACCATTGTTTTAAATGAAGGACAAACCGTAACTCATATTCACCCCGCGATCTGATCGGTAGAAAATTTATTGTTCTTGTTACGATGATTCTCCACTTCACTATGAAATTCTTGAACTTTTCAAACATTTCAGACTTGTGTTTCATTAAGTAGATATACTCATATCTACTCAAATCATCTGTGAAGGTCAGAAAAATAACGATACTCGCCGCGAGCCTCAACACACTCAGACCGCATACATCGGTATGTATTATTTCCAATAAGTTGTAGCTCGCTCCTTGTTCCATAGAACGGAGTTTTAGTCATCTGGCCCATGAGCATGGTTCGCAAGCATCAAATGATTATAATCAGTGATTCCAAAAGCCCATCGCATGGAGTTTCTTCATGCGTTTTACACCAATATGACCTAAACGGCATGGCACAAGTATGTTGCACTATCATTATCAACTTTGCTCTTTTGGATCAATATTATGAATATGTGTATCACTATGATCGAGATTCAATAAACCATTAATTGAGTGTATGACCATAAAGGTTTATTCATGTAAACAGAACAACAACTATTCTCTGACTTAAATGAATAACCGTATCGCAATAAACATGATCCAATCATATTCATGCTTAACGCAAACACCAAAATAACATTTATTTTCGGTCCAACAACTAATCCCAAAGGTAGAGGGAGTTAGCGATGGGGTGATCTTATCAACCTGTGAATCACTTCCAACACACATCGTCACCGTCAGCCTAACTAGTCTCTGTTAATTTTGCAACTCATGTTTCGATTACTAATCTAGCAACTGAACCAGTTATCAAATCCCATGGTTCCTATGAACACTAGTAAAGTAACCATCAATAACATGTATATCAAATAACATTGTTCACTTTGCATCCTTCTTATCCCGCTAAGTTTTTTTTGGGACAGTTCCGCTTCCAGTGACCATTTCCTTTGTAGTATGTAGCACTCAGTTTCAGGTTTGGTCAGCTTTGGCTCTTCACGGAGTGGCAACTTGCTTCCATTCTTCTGAAGTTCCCTTTCTTTCCTTCCCTGCCCTTTTTATTGAAACTAGTGGTCTGTCAACCATCAACACTTGATGCTATTTCTTGATTTCTACCTTCGCCGATTTCAGCATCGCGAAGAGCTTGGAAATGTTTTCGTCATCCCTTGCATATTAAGTTCATCACGAAGTTCTAGCAACGTGTTATAGTGACTAGAGAACTCTGTCACACTATCTTATCTGGAAGATTAACTCCCACTTGATTCAAGCGATTGTAGTACCCACGAACATTCTGAGCACTGCTCACGGTTGAGCTATTTCTTCTCCTCATCTTGTAGGCAAGTACTGTCAGAGGTCTCATATCTCTCAACACGGGCATGAGAACTAAATACCATTTCATCTCTGGAACATCTCATATGCTCCGTGGCGTTCAAAACGTTTTTGAAGTCCCGGTTCTAACCGTAAGCATGGCGCACTAAACTATCAAGTAGTCATCATTTCGAGCTTGCCAAAAGTTCATAACATCTGCATCTGCTCCTGCAATAGGTCCGTCCCCTAGCGTTGCTCAAGGACATAATTCTTATGTGCAGCAATAGGATAATCCTCAAATCGACCCAGTCCGCATCATTGCTACTATCATCTTTCAACTTAGTTTTCTCTAGGAACAACAATCAAAACATAGGGGAGCTACAACGCGACTATGATCTATGAACACATTTGCAAATACTATCAGGACTAAGTTCATGATAAATTAAGTTTAATTAATCAAATTACTTAAGAACTCCCACTTAGATAGACATCCCTCAAGTCATCTAAATGATACGTGATCAAATCAACTAAACCATGTCCAATCATCACGTGAGATGGAGTAGTCATCAATGGTGACATCTCTATGTTGATCATATCTACTATATGATTCACGTTCGACCTTTCGGTCTCCAGTGTTCCGAGGCCATATCTGTATATGCTAGGCTCGTCAAGTTTAAAACCCGAGTATTCCGCATTTGCAAAACTGGCTTGCACCCGTTGTATTTGAACGTAGAGCTTATCACACCCAATCATCACGTGGTGTCTCACACGAAAACTTTCGCAACGGTGCATACTCGGGGAGAACACTTATACATTGAAATTTTGTAAGGGATCATATTATAATGCTACCGAGTACTAAGCAAAAGATGCATAAAGATAAACATCACATGTAATCAAAATATGTGACATGATATGGCCATCATCATCTTGTGCGCATGATCTCCATCACCGAAGCAACGTCATGATCTCCATCGTCACCAGCTTGACACCTTGATCTCCATCGTAGCGTCGCGGTCGTCTCGCCAACCATTGCTTCTACGACTATCGCTACCGCTTAGTGATAAAGTAAAGCAATTACATAGCATTTGTATTTTAATACAATAAAGCGACAACCATATGGTCTCCTGCCAGTTGCCGTACCTTTTAACAAACATGATCATCTCATACAACAACTTATATCACATCATTGTCTTGACCATATCACATCACAAATGCCCTCAAAAACAAGTTAGAACGTCCTCTACTTTGTTTGTTGCAAGTTTTAACGTGCTGCTAACGGGCTCTTAGCATCCACCGTACATACCTACGGATCACAAAACCACAACGGTATTTATCCAAGTTTGCTGTTTTAAACTCTCATAAGGACCGGCCACATCAAATTCGATTCAACTAAAGTTGGAGAAACAGACACCCGCCAGCCACCTTTATGCAAAACGTTGCATGTTTGTCGTGTGAACCTCTCATGACGCGGTCATGTAAGGTTGGGTCCAGGCCGCTTCATCCACAATACCGCCGAATCAAATAAGACATTGGTGTAAGCAGTATGACGATCACCGCCCACAACTCTTTGGTTCTACTCGTGCATATCATCTACGCATAGACCGTGCTCGGAGCCACTGTTGGAAACGTAGCATGCAATTTCAAAAAAAATTCTAACGCTCATGCAAGATCTATCTGAAGATGCATAGAAACGAGAGGGGAGAGGTGTCCACGTACCCCGTAGACGAAAGCGAAGCGTTAGCTTATGCGGTTATGTAGTCGAACGTCTTCGCGATCCAACCGATCAAGCACCGCAACTACGGCACCTCCAGTTCTGCCACGTTCAGCTCGATACGTCCCTCGAACTCTTGATCGAGCAAAGTGTCGGGGAGAGTTTACGTCACCATGACGGCGTGGTGACGGTGATGGTGTATGTATCCGTGCAGGGCTTCGCCTAAGCACTACGACAATATGAACCGGAAAGTAAACAGTGGAGGGGGGACCGCACACGGCTAAGAGAATAACTGTTGTGCTTTGGGGTGTCCCCCTGCCCACGTATATAAAGAGGAGAGGAGGCCGCCGGCCCTAGGGGGCGTGCCAAGTGGGGGGAGTCCCACTAGGACTCCTAGTCCTAGTCGGCTCCCCCCCTTCCTTCCAACGGGAGGGGGAAAGGGGAAGAGGGGGAGAGGGGAAGGAAAGGGGGGGCCGTGCCCCCTCCCCCTTGTCCAATTTGGACTCCCTGGGGGGGCGCCACTCCTGTGCCTGCCTCCTCCTCCTCCCTATGGCCCATTAAGGCCCAAACACTTCCTGGGGGGTTCCGGTAACCCCTGGTACTCCGAAAAATACCCGAACATCTCCGGAACCAATTCCGGTGTCCGAATATAACCTTCCAATATATCAATCTTTCCCTCTACCTCGACCTTTCGAGACTCCTCTCATGCTCCGTGACCTCTCCGGACTCCGAACAATCTTCGGTCACCAAAATACATAACTTATAATACAATCGTCATCAAACGTTAAGCGTGCGGACCCTACGGTTCGAGAACTATGTAGACATGACCGAGACACATCTCTGATCATAACCAACAGCGAACCTGGATGCTCATATTGGTTCCTACATATCTACGAAGATCTTTATATCTGCAAACCGTAATGACAACATACGTTATTCCCTTGTCCTCGGTATGTTACTTGCCCGAGATTCGATCGTCGGTATCCTCATACCTAGTTCAATCTCGTTACCGGCAAGTCTCTTACTCGTTCGCGTATGCATCATCCCGCAACTAACTCATTAGTCACATTGCTTGCAAGGCTTATAGTGATCTGCATTACCGAGAGGGCCCAGAGATACCTCTCGCATACTCGGAGTGACAAATCCTAATCTTGATCTATGACAACCAACCAACAAACACCTTCGGAGACACCTGTAAGCATCTTTATAATCACCCATTTACATTGTGACATTTGATAGCACACAAGGTGTTCCTCTGGTATTTCGGGAGTTGCAAATTTCATAGTCAAAGGAATATGTATAAGTCATGAAGAAAGCAATAGCAATAAAACTCAACGATCATTATGCCTAAGCTAACGGATGGGTCTTGTCCATCACATCATTTCTAATGATGTGATCCCGTTCATCAAATGACAACCATGTCTATGGTTAGGAAACTTAACCATCTTTGATTAACGAGCTAGTCTAGTAAGGCTTCTAGGGACAACGGTGTTTTGTCTATGTATTCACACATGTATCAAGTTTTCGTTAATACATTCTAGCATGAATATAAACATTTATCATGATATAAGCAAATATAAAATAACAACTTTATTATTGCCTCTAGGGCATATTCCCTTCATCGAGCACCTCACTTCCACCACCTACACCTAGCAAGTACACATGCAAGAAACGGGTAACACATTAATAGCTATAAACCTTTGTTGCATCAATAGTGCAAAACATACAGACACGTTTGAATACGAACATTCTGAGGATATTGATAACGAGATCGATAGACCAATATATTTGATCTTTAGATATCATAGAATATTTATTGGTTATATTGTTATCATTGAATAATTACTAAATAAAAATACAAAATAATACCAGTGCCAATGTATTATTGTCATATGTCATACCAAACACATTTAACATAGAAGAAACGGAAACCTTCACAATGCATATCTTAAAGATATTAAGACGTTAAAACCTCGTGATCTAAACATTTGTTAATTGAGTGCCCACCAATATCAGCTATATCATGCTTATCAGATATTGGGTGAATGCACATGCACATACATCAATAATACCATTACTCGCACAAACTTCTGAATAACACAATTAGACCACAAATTGGATCAAAATAGCATAAAGACATGAAGCAACCACGAGAGTTTGTGCTAGTTTGATCTAGACATAGATCAAAGGATCATCAAAACATGTGGACATGTAAAATCCAAAGTACCGCACTTTTTTTGCACACAACATAAATTTGGGCTATCGCGATATCATGGTTTGATATATTACCATGCAAGAATTCGTGTTGTTAGAATTCCCATCTGAAGCCCGCACATCACTATTTGCTCGCAGCTATAAGTAATCCTGGAAAACATGTCCTATTATGTTTTCCACGCAAGACTTTTTTCGCCGCCCCGAAATCTGTATCCTGGCAATGGACGGGTCCTATCAAAAGTGGAGAGTACATGTCTCAAGTTTTGATAAGACAAATTGAACCATGGCTTGCAAACACATTAAGTGGTTTAGTGACATGCACATCCTCCCTATCCATGAGTACAACAATACAACCGCTCATACAATCTAGGCCTAATTAGACTGATTTTGGATCTACAAGTAAAAGTATCATTCAATGCAAAAAAGAAGGTAAAAGTAATCATAAATTCACCATACACGCCAAAATATCAGCTGGTAAATTGACCATATCGTGCACGAAATGGCACAATGGTGATATGGAGTATTTGGAGATCCAATCTCTATCTTTTATTACGCCATAAATCGAGCACCGTCCCTCTCGCTCCTCTCCCTCCTTTTATACCTACCCCGCCTTTGCTCCCACCCAGCACCACCCTGACTGGACAGACACATCCCGAGCTCCACCAGGAGCAGCCACGCTCCATTCTTGTCGCTGCTAGTTTACTCGTCTCTCATCTGCTCACGTGTGGGCTGCTATGGAGCGGCGGAGCAGATTGCGGTGGTGTGGAAGCAGGTCCGCGCCCGTCATCGCGCCGCTGCTGCCGCCGTCGTGATGGTCTGCCTCGCCATGTGCGTGATCCGTTCGTGGAGAGGTGTACATGGCCGTCGTCATCGTGGCGATGAGGCTGATCGGCCGCCGCCCGAGCGCCAGTGGCGGTGGGAGCCCATGCCGCCGACGAACCCCGAGCTCGGCAACGCCGCCTACCCCATGGTCCGTCCAGATCCCCATGTATAATGAACGCGAGGTGAGCACTGTCAGGCTCCACAGCCTAGAGGAAAGAGAGGCACGAAACCACGTCGCTGTACGGATTTTACTGTCTTGCCTGCTGACAATCTGCCATTAACTGGCAAAATCTTTCGCTATAATGCCGTCCTCCGATAAAAATTGGTAGGGTTCTACTTACCCCTTTTTTTTGCATGGTTGATTCGCAGTTTACAAGAAGTCGATCGGGGCGGCGTGCGGGCTGTCCTGGCCGTCGGATCGGATCGTCATCCAGGTGTCTGGACGATCCCGACACCCCGCCATCAAGGTAAACCGCATAGCATACGCGCACAAACCATAAGCATTTTGTCTCCAACTTCCAGCACATTTCCAGTATCCATAGAATTGAGTAGTTCAAGGTTTCCTTTTACCGTGGTTTCTCAGAGAAAGAAGCACAAGCATGTAACACGCACTTGAATATTCAGTGCACAGCTGTTTGTTGATTTTTTTTTGCAATTTTTTTATCTATTCATCTTCAATCAGGCAGTACAACGAACACTAGATACAAAAATATAATTACATTCAGATCCGTATACCACCTAACATGACTACAAGCACTGAAGCGAGTCAAAGGCTGTCGCTGCCGTCATCGCCCTCCCCTCGATGGAGCTGGCAAAACTTGTTGTAGTGGACAGTCAGGAAGTCGTGGTGCTAAAGCCTCATAGGACCAGCGCACCAGAACAGCAACCGTCGCTGTTGAAGAGTAGCATAGATCGGAAGGATCCAACCTGAAGACACACATAACGTAGATGAACTATGACAAGATCCGAGCAATCCACCAAGGATAGATCCGCCGGAGACACGCCTCCACACGCCCACCGACGATGGTAGACGACCACGGGATAGGGACTAGACGGTGAGAACCTTATTCCATCTTCAGGAGCTGCCGTCATCTCATCTTCCTAAGCAGACACAAACCCTAACAAACTCGAAGGAACATCTAAAGCCGGAGCCCTCCCGCCGGTAAGACGGAATCCATCGCGGCGCCATGGCCCTAAGGCCACCGACACGAGGCGAACCGGCGGCGGCGAGAGACACAGAAAACCACAGCCTTTTCTTATGGGATGCAGATTTTTTGAGCACCTGCACCCCGGGCCTGTTATCCTAGCTCTCCAATGTCACTGTAAGATCTTTGCGGCACAGCTAACTTTCTACATGAAACTTTCTCTTTCTTGTTTCTGTCATATAGAACATGTCTTGAAGTTCAAACATTTGCAACCCACAAAGCTTCCTAACTAGAATTTAGGATAAAACTTTCAAATTGAATTTTTGGTCCGACATAAATACTAAAAATAAGATTTTTTTATCAAACAAAACTTGTTTTGTATATTTATGTTGGACCAAAAAATCTAAAAGTTTTATCCTAGATTCTAGTTAGAAAGCTTTGTGTTCTGCAAAGGTTTGAACTTCAAGACATGTTCTGTATGAGAGGAAAAAAAATGTATTTCACAAATCGCGATGCGGGGAATGGATGGCTAGATAAGAAGGGCCCGGGCGCAGGTGCTCTGAACATGTTTTCGCTTTCTTATGGAGCAGGCGTACGAAAAGAGCGCATAACATGCACATGCTCACCCATTGTTGTCTCTTCAATTCTTTATTACAATTGCTACATACGACCATTAACGAACTGCATGCATGTAAATGCACGGGTCCTGATGTTTTCATTTCGTGATCGCGTATACCACGTGCAGGAGCTGGTGCAGTTGATTGCCAGCGGTGGCGAACAAGGGTGTGAACATCAAGTACGAGATCCGGGACAACCGGCGCGGGTACAAGGCCGGCGCGCTCAAGGAAGGCATGAAGCACGGCTACGTCAAGGACTGCGACTTCGTGGCCATCTTCGACGCCGACTTCCAGCCCAGACCCGACTACCTGAGCCGCGCCATGCCCTTCCTCGCCCACAACCCCGAGATCGCCCTCGTCCAGGCCCGCTGGGTATTTGGTACGTCGCGTCGTCGCCACTGGCATCCCTTCTTGTTTTGGCCAAATTCTGAACTGCATGGTGATGACATTTCTCTTGCTGCTGCTGCTGCTGCTGCTGCTGCTTCTGTGATGGTGAGCAGTAGATGCAAATGAGTGCTTGATGACAAGGATGCAGGAGATGTCCCTAGACTATCACTTCAAGGTGGAGCAAGAAGTGGGTCCTCAGCTTATGCCTTCTTTGGCTTCAATGGTATAAACTTTGATCTCACAATATATGAATGCCACCATTTTCATTTGCGAGGCCTCTGTGTTTCCTTTTGACCAATTATAAGCTTCTGTCTCTTTTTCCTATGTACAAAGCAAAAGGCAAACATGGCATCAAATCACACTGTCAAAATCGTATGCAATTGCATCAGTGTACCATTTGCCTTCTGTGTCAGCTCTTCCACAAGTCAATACTACTAGGAACCAAGGGACACAATAGTATTACTAGAACAGGCATAGGTTGCAGCATGATCAGAGTTACCATTAGGCAGATAATCATTGCGCCAACGAGTTTGATGTTAGGCAGCTCTAGGTCTAACCGAGGAAAAAGATCCAGAAGAACACGAAGGTTGATCGAGATAACACAACTGAAGGATAAAATTCCCCATATATATTTTCCTGGTAGTAACTAACGAGGAGTAGTACATACTTGAACATGGATTTTAGCAGCAGCCAGCAGTCACACTTTGCGTCACCTGATCCTTCTTCTTAACATGCAAAATACTTGTTGAACAGGAACCGCTGGTGTGTGGCGCATATCTGCTCTGAATGAGGCAGGTGGCTGGAAGGACCGAACCACGGTCGAAGACATGGACCTGGCAGTCCGAGCAAGCCTCAAGGGATGGAAGTTTGTGTACCTTGGTGATCTCAGGGTAAATAAGCACCAGTAACTCATCAGTTCATGCAAGAAAACCACCCATCACTTTGCACTCCTTGCATGAACCATGTACTGAACTTGTAAATGTTTTTTCAGGTTAAAAGTGAGCTCCCAAGTACGTTCAAGGCATTTCGGTACCAGCAACATAGATGTCGTCGGGGGCCTGCAAATCTGTTCAGGAAAATGTTGATGGAGATTGTCAAAAATCAGGTCACTTGCACCAAGCTAGTATATTTTGAAATTTCTGTTACAGATAAAATTTATTGCTACAAGCTATATTGGTCTTGATGCAGAAAGTGACGCTTTGGAAGAAAATCTACGTCATCTACAACTTCTTTTTCGTGCGCAAGATAATCGGGCACATTTTGACGTCTGTGTTTTACTGCCTTGTTATCCCAGCCACTGTTTTTGTTCCTGAGGTTGAGATACCAAGGTGGGGGTTACTTCTACATTCCAACCGTTATCACCCTTCTCAATGCTGTTGGGACTCCAGGTACCAATCATCTAAACAGATGCAATTGTTTAAAGTTGATGAACCTAAACCTCCTGACTTTGACACATGCGTATTAACATGAGAAATCATCAATGATGCAGGTCTTTTCACTTGGTTATCTTTTGGGTACTGTTTAGAATGTCATGTCATTGCATAGAACAAAGGCGACCTTCAGCGTCTACTGGAGCTAGGGAGGTTGAATGATGGGTGGTGACAGAAAGCTTGGTGATGTTCTGAAGATGAAAGTACAAAGCAAAGTTACCAAGAAGCTGCGAATGCGGATAAGAGAAAGGTACATTATCATAATTTCTTAGTCATGTGCATCTCTCAACTCTCGTACCTAAACTTTAATATGGAATCAGGTTGCAGCTTTTGGAGATTGGTGTTGCAGCCTATATCTTCTTTTGTGGAAGTTATGACCTTTTGTTTGGCAAAAGATATTACTATATCTTTCTCTTCATGCAATCCATCGCTTTCTTTGTTGTCGGTGTGGGCTTTGTTGGGACACTTGTCCCCAACTGATAATGCTCTCCGTTCATGGTGTAATGTTGTCCGGAAAGATTCAGTGTAACAGCCCTGGAAGAGAAGACATAGATAGATATATAGGTTTGTTTTAGCTGATAGGCATGTGCTGTGAGCACATTACTTAGGTGATGATCAAGAAGCTTGTTGAGCCTCTGCATTACCGCACTAGATTGCTGAGGTTTAATCGTTTGTCCGAAAGAAACATAAGGGAGTTTGTTCATTCAGTCTTAGCAGGCAAGGTTTGTTGTGGGAAGAGGAGGAAATATGGTCTGGTGCCTCAACTTTGCCACCTGAAATCTATAAGGATGATCTACTTGTTTTCTTAAGTTTTTACACATAATTTAACTCCCTGTTAATGTTAAGTGCAATAAACATTTGGGAAAGTTTCATTCAGGCAACTGTTGTTGGAAACAGAGTTAGTATGGCACTAGCTGACCTGATGTTTGCTTCCAGAGAAATCAGCTGTCTATCTCTGTCCAATCGCTGTCATTCAGAAACATCCCCTTCAGATGGTACTGCCGATACTGACTGTCAGTCCATGGATACAGATGAATTGCTGACAAACGACAAGGCCAGCACCGTCACCAACAAATCGCAAGGATTTATTAACATCTCCGACCAGCGCGCGATCGCCGTGCTTTCCACCATAGCTCACACTCGCAAGGATTGCTCGTTGATCGAGCGGGCCAAGGCATTGCAGGCCTCATATATCTCCCAACGCTCGTCGTGGTATGTGTCCCTGGCAAGGAAGATGTGCTTCTTCCCCTGGACTTCGACGGCGCTCCAAGCAGGGTCCTTCCGAATGCCGCGACTTCATGGCCTCATGCATACCACCATGCTGTTCCACATGTCGCAGGCAGCGTACGTGTTCGCGAGGACGACGTACTTGCCGGCGTTCCCGGCTGCAGCCTGAAGAAGCGCCGCGCGGCAAGCTCGACCAGCCTCACGTCGCCGTGCTTCCTGCAGGCGCCCCAGCGCGCCCCACACCACCGAGTGCTCCTGCAGTCCGGCAGGTTCTTGACAAGCTCGTAGGCGTCGCGGAGCCTGCCGACCCTGGCGAGCATGTGACCACCGCCGCGTAGTGCGCGCCTTCGGGGTGAGCCCGTAGTCCGATGGCATGGACGAGAAGTGCATCAGACCCTCATCGACGAGCCCGCCGTGCGCGCAGGCCGAGAGCACAGCGAGGAACGTCACGTCGTTCGGCCGGAACCCGTCGCGCGTCATCTCGTCAAAGAGCGCCAGCGCCTCGCGCACGTGGCCGTGCTGGCCGTGCCCGGAGATGAGCTCGGTCCATGGTGACGTTCCGCTCCGGCGCGGCCGCGAACGCCCGGCACGCGTCCTCGGCGCTGCTGCACTGGAGGTACATGTCAACGAGCGCGCTGTTGCGAACACGTTGACGGCGGCAACGGCGGACTTGACCATGACGCCGTGCACGCGCCGGCCGTGGTCCAGCGCGGCCTCCTGGCGCACCGCAGAGCACCGACGCGAACGTGAACGGTCCGGCCTAGCCCCTCCGCCCGCATCAGAGCAAACTCTCCACCGCCTGCGCCTCCTCGCGACCGCGCGTGCACCCGGATATCATCGCGTTCCACGCCACGACGTCCCTCTGCGGCATCCGTCGAACAGGTCCCGGCGACGCCGCCTCCCCGATCTTTGCATAAAAGATCAGCAGCTTGGTGGCCATGTAGTCGCTGCATCTGAAGCCGGTGGAGACCATCGCGCGGTGGACCCTCTTGCCGAGCCTCCGTCCCTGCGGTTCACGCACTCTTGCAGCAGAAGAGAGTAGGCGCTCGAGACGGCGCACACGGCGCTCCGGTGGAGGAGGCTCACTGCCCGAGAGAGCTCCCCCGCGATGCACAGCGACCTCAGCTTTCGCGCTAGGCTACTCGAGTCCATGCCTAAGAAATCAGGCAGGGTCAGGACAGGGGAATTAACCATCGCATGTTTTAGTTGCGCAGAAGCATGTTGTTGTTCTGGATTCCAACGGAAACCTTCCTGTTTCGAAGATAAAAACAAGGGCTTGCATATCAGTCTGTAGTAGCCAGTTTGGTTAGGCGTAGGGAAAACTTATGGCAAACCCTTCCCTGCAGGCCTCACCGGAAGTCTCCTCTGCATATCGCTCTCTACCTAGTCATCTATATCTATATCAATATAAAAAGGCTATCCTTCGCTCTACCTAGCCCCTGCACCCGGGCCCTGTTACCTAGCTCTCCAATGTCACTGTAAGATCTGTGCGGCACAGCTAACTTTCTACATGAAACTTTCTCTTCTTGTTTCTGTCATATAGAACATGTCTTGAAGTTCAAACATTTGCAACCCAGCAAAGCTTCCTAACTAGAATTTAGGATAAAACTTTCAGAATTTTGGTCCGACATAAATACTAAAAATAAGATTTTTTTAATCAAACAAAACTTGTTTTGTATATTTATGTTGGACCAAAAAATCTAAAAGTTTTATCCTAGATTCTAGTTAGAAAGCTTGTTGTTCTGCAAAGGTTTGAACTTCAAGACATGTTCTGTATGAGAGGAAAAAAAAATGTAATTTCAACAATCGCGATGCGGGGAATGGATGGCTATATAGAAGGGCCCGGGCGCAGGTGCTCTGAAAACATGTTTTCGCTTTCTTATGGAGCAGGCGTACGAAAGAGGCATAACATGCACATGCTCACCCATTGTTGTCTCTTCAATTCTTATTACAATTGCTACATACGACCATTAACGTGAACTGCATGCATGTAATGCACGGTTCCTGATGTTTTCATTTCGTGATCGCGTATACCACGGTGCAGGAGCTGGTGCAGGTTGATTGCCAGCGGTGGGCGAACAAGGGTGTGAACATCAAGTACGAGATCCGGGACAACCGGCGCGGGTACAAGGCCGGAGCGCTCAAGGAAGGCATGAAGACGGCTACCAAGGACTGCGACTTCGTGGCCATCTTCGACGCCGACTTCCAGCCCGAGCCCGCCTACCTGAGCCGCCCATGGACCCTTCCTCGTCCACAACCCCGAATCGCCCTCGTCATGCCCGCGGGTATTTGGTACGTCGCGTCGTCCCACTGGCAATCCTTCTTGTTTTGGCCGAAATTCTGAACTGCATGGTGATGACATTTCTCTTGCTGCTGCTGCTGCTGCTGCTGCTTCTGTGATGGTGAGCATGAATGCAAATGAGTGCTTGATGACAAGAGGCAGGAGAATGTCCCTAGACTATCACTTCAAGGTGGAGCAAGAAGTGGGTTCCTCAGCTTTGATGCCTTCTTTGGCTTCAATGTAATAAACTTTGATCTCACAAATATGAATGCCACCATTTTCATTTGCGAGGCCTCTGTGTTTCCTTTTGACCATTATAAGCTTCTGTCTCTTTTTCCTATGTACAAAGCAAAAGGCAAACATGGCATCAATCACACTGTCAAAATCGTATGCAATTGCATCAGTGTACTCATTTGCCTTCTGTGTCAGCTCTTCCACAAGTCAATACTACTAGGAAACCAAGGGACACATATATTACTAGAACAGGCATAGGTTGCAGCATTATCAGAGTTACCATTAGGCAGATAATCAATTGCGCCAACGAGTTTGATGTTAGGCAGCTCTAGGTCTAACCGAGGAAAAAGATCCAGAAGAACACGAAGGTTGACGAGATACACAACTGAAGGATAAAATTCCCCATATATTTTCCTGGAGTACTAACAGAGAGTAGTACATACTTGAACATGGATTTTAGCAGCAGCCAGCAGTCACACTTTGCGTCACCTGATCCTTCTTCTTAAATGCAAAATATTGTTGAACAGAACCGCTGGTGTGTGGCGCATATCTGCTCGAATGAGGCAGGTGGCTGGAAGGACCAACCACGGTCGAAGACATGGACCTGGCGTCCGAGCAAGCCTCAGGGATGGAAGTTTGTGTACCTTGGTGATCTCAGTGTAAATAAGCACCCAGTAACCTATCAGTTCATCAAGAAAACCACTCCATCACTTTGCACTCCTTGCATGAACCATGTACTGAACTTGTAAATGTTGTTTCAGGTTAAAAGTGAGCTCCCAAGTACGTTCAAGGGCATTTCGGTACCAGCAACATAGATGTCGTGCGGGCCTGCAAATCTGTTCGGAAAATGTTGATGGAGATTGTCAAAATCAGTGTCACTTGCACCAAGCTAGTATATTTTGAAATTTCTGTACAGATAAATTTATTGCTAACAGCTATATTGGTCTTGATGCAGAAAGTGACGCTTTGGAAGAAAATCTACGTCATCTACAACTTCTTTTTCGTGCGCAAGATAATCGGCACATTTTGACGTCTGTGTTTTACTGCCTTGTTATCCCAGCCACTGTTTTTGTTCCTGAGGTTGAGATACCAAGGTGGGGTTACTTCTACATTCCAACCGTTATCCACCCTTCTCAATGCTGTTGGGACTCCAAGGTACCAATCATCTAAACAGATGCAATTTGTTTAAAGTTGAATGAACCTAAACCTCCTGACTTTGACACATGCGTATTAACATGAAAATCATCAATTGATGCAGGTCTTTTCACTTGGTTATCTTTTGGGTACTGTTTGAGAATGTCATGTCATTGCATAGAACAAAGGCACCTTCAGCGGTCTACTGGAGCTAGGGAGGGTGAATGAGTGGGTGGTGACAGAAAAGCTTGGTGATGTTCTGAAGATGAAAGTACAAAGCAAAGTTACCAAGAAGCTGCGAATGCGGATAAGAGAAAGGTACATTATCATAATTTGCTTAGTCATGTGCATCTCTCAACTCTCGTACCTAAACTTTAATATGGAATCAGGTTGCAGCTTTTGGAGATTGGTGTTTGCAGCCTATATCTTCTTTTGTGGAAGTTATGACCTTTTGTTTGGCAAAGATATTACTATATCTTTCTCTTCATGCAATCCATCGCTTTCTTTGTGTTGTCGTGTGGGCTTTTTGGGACACTGTCCCAACTGATAATGCTCTCCGTTCATGGTGTAATGTTGTCCGGAAAGATTCAGTGTAACAGCACTGGAAGAGAAGACATAGATAGATATATAGGTTTGTTTTAGCTGATAGGCAGTGCTGTGAGCACATTACTTAGGTGATAGCAAGAAGGCTTGTTAGAGCCTCTGCATTACCGCACTAGATTGCTGAGGTTTAATCGTTTGTCCGAAAAGAATAACTAAGGGAGTTTGTTCATTCAGTCTTAGCAGGCAAGGTTTGTTGTGGGAAGAGGAGGAAATAGTGTCTGGTGCCTCAACTTGCCCACCTGAAATACTATAAGGATGATATACTTTTAAGTTTTTAACACATAATTTATATCTCCCCTGTTAATGTTAAGTGCAATAAACATTTGGGAAAGTTTCATTCAGGCAACTGTTGTTGTGGAAACAGAGTTAGTATGGCACTAGCTGACCTGATTTGTTGCTTCCAGAGAAATCAGCTGTCTATCTCTTGTCCAACGACCGACTCTGCTGTGTCATTCAGAAACATCCCCTTCAGATGGTACTGCCGATACTGACTGTCAGTCCATGGATACAGATGAATTGCTGACAAACGACAAGGCCAGCACCGTCACTCAACAAATCGCAGGATTTATTACATCTCCGACAGCAGCGCGATCGCCGATGCTTTCCACCATCAGTCACACTCGCAAGGATTGCTCGTTGATCGAGCGGGCCAAGGCATTGCAGGCCTCATATATCTCCCAACGCTCGTCGTGGTATGTGTCCCTGGCAAGGAAGATGTGCTTCTTCCCCTGGACTTCGACGGCGCTCCAAGCAGGGTCCTTCGAATGCCGAGCGACTTCATGGCCTCATGCATACCAGCCATGCTGTTCCACATGTCGCGGCAGCGTACGTGTTCGCGAGGACGACGTACTTGCCGGCGTTCCCCGGCTGCAGCCTGAAGAAGCGCCGCGCGGCAAGCTCGACCAGCCTCACGTCGCCGTCTTCTGCAGGCGCCAGCAGCGCGCCCCACACCACCGATGCTCCTGGCAGTCCGGCAGTTTCTTGACAAGCTCGTAGGCGTCGCGGAGCCTGCCGACCCTGGCGAGCATGTCGACCACCGCCGCGTAGTGCGCGCCCTTCGGGTGAGCCCGTAGTCCGATGGGCATGGACGAGAAGTGCATCAGACCCTCATCGACGAGCCCGCCGTGCGCGCAGGCCGAGAGCACCAGCGAGGACGTCACGTCGTTCGGCCGGAACCCGTCGCGCGTCCTCTCGTCAAAGAGCGCCAGCGCCTCGCGCACGTGGCCGTGCTGGCCGTGCCCGGAGATGAGCTCGGTCCACATGGTGACGTTCCGCTCCGGCGCGGCCGCGAACGCCCGGCACGCGTCCTCCGGCGCTGCTGCACTTGAGGTACATGTCACGACGCGCTGTTGGCGAACACGTTGACGGCGGCAACGGCGGACTTGACCATGACGCCGTGCACGCGCCGGCCGTGGTCCAGCGCGGCCATCCTGGCGCACGCGCAGAGCACCGACGCGAACGTGAACTGGTCCGGCCTCAGCCCCTCCGCCCGCATCAGAGCAAACATCTCCACCGCCTGCGCCTCCTCGCGACCGCGCGTGCACCCGGATATCATCGCGTTCCACGCCACAGACGTCCCTCTGCGGCATTCCGTCGAACAGTGTCCCGGGCGACGCCGAGCTCCCCGATCTTTGCATAAAAATCAGCAGCTTGGTGCCATGTAGTCGCTGCATCTGAAGCCGGTGGAGACCATGCGCGCGTGACC